>CM061542.1:187428215-189828215 GCA_030864215.1 Capsicum pubescens | reverse complement strand
AGAAGCTACTCCTTATCATTTTCAGGACGAGTTTAGGCTAGGAAAATCACGGGGTATTACATGTATAATGTGACAACATAAGGTATTTGAAGTAGGAAATGTCTGGACTACCTGTGACATAAAATTAAAAAAATCTACGATCTAGGGCATGACTCACCCATACCATCCATATCCTAGGGTACGAGTGGTACTCCAACTCGTACCCAAGACCATTCAAAGACCCTATACACTAGTTCCTATACAACTCACACTTTCCTAACTCATACCTAAGGGTATGAGTGGTACACGCAATTGTACCCACAGACTGTACCATAGGGAGACTCCACAAGACAACTTAATTTAGCATCATACGACTTGACTTGCACCACTCGTATGTTCCAATATGACTGTTTCCAAGATGAGTAATATTTTGGGTAGTAACTACACTAAACACACTTCCTAGTATGCGAGTGAACCACCAAGACTCCGCCTAACTCGTATCCAAGGGTACGATTCGTACCCTTGAGTCAAACCAAGCCTAGTGAGTCCAAGACTAAGGAAATTTTGTAAGGGTCAAATACTAGGGGTGTTTTAGTCTCCCCCACTAGGATCGTTCATCCTTGAATGATGGGAAAGGTAAGGGACAAGCATGACATAACACACTAACACCAAATAATGTTTTCCTAAACAACAATAGGAAGCCAGGACACTCAACCAAGGAGAGAAGATAACTATATAACCTAAACATGATTTACACCCTGACATCCTCATTCCAACCTCTAACTAAGTTAGAAAACAACGATGCAAGAGGAACCATTCATCACCTTTAACCGAGTTAGAATATAAAAAGACATATTGAAGAGCAAACATCTAACGCAAGAATTTTTGGAACAAAGAACCAATATGGATCCTTGGACTCCATGTTCCCTTTCGCTTCCTAAATGTCTTTCTCAGACTTTTGGTGTTACTATGGAACCATCTAGAGCCACACCTTTTGTTCTCAACAAACGAACTTACTGATTCAAGAATCCTCATTAGGACCCCATTAAAGAACAAGGAATTCGAGATACCACTACTACCCATATGAAGCAGCTAACCAAGGACCATCCGCATCTTACCTCCACATAACACATAGATTACCAGATGAATGGACTAATGCTAAAGAGCAAGTCCAATCCAATCTAGAATTTACTAAGACACATCACTACAAGGGCTTAAGTTTAAGAATATTCCACCACATCCAAGTTAAAGCCTATCCAAAGATTAAAGGATTTAACTTAGGCCACTGGGATCTACTCCTTACACTTATCTCAAAATACCACTTCGCTTCTATCACTATTATAATATGTAAATCGTAAGTAAGAGACATGGGCATACAATGTCCAACAACTATAACCAAAAACCCCAACCTATAATTTAACACCCAACACCATACAACTATTATGTCATTAAACCAGCTCATAAAGACAGACATTATAAAATCTCGCAACTACCCAATACAACTATCAGTATATCTACAAATCACAACATTAAGGCCTACCACTTATATACCCACGGTATGATCTATCCATCAAAAGATCTAGCACCCTTTACAATCTTCACAAGGTTTTCACCACCCATTCCTTTTCTAACCATTTCCTATGACAACAACTTTACCTTACCTTCCAAAACCTTAACTCTGGTAGTCACCCTAGACTCTCCCCCAGTTGGAGACTTTTATATTCCCTATTTCACAATATCTCCATACTCCCCAATGTCACTACCTCCTAACATAATAAGAGTCAGTTAAGAAACTAAATAACATGAGTTATCCATGTCTCCAAAGGTAAGATCATAGAGACAAGACAAAAGACTATATTAACAAAGTACTTCATAACAACTACCTAAACCATAATGAAGGAACATCCTGACCACACCATACCATAAGAGGAGTCCTTAAGACTAGACACCAAATAAAACATAACCACACATATGGTGAGTAACTTAACACAAGGTTAAGGCTCATATCGAGGGAACAAGGCGATTGCGAAAAGTAAATCTTAGCCATAAGGGTTGTAAGAACGCATACAACACTAGTAGAGTACCCTTATTAATCAAGACGGAAAAGAATAATTAGTGTATGCAACCCAACCTTCCCTTGAAGTCCACCACTAAAAACAAAATTCTAGATTATCCACAAACCTTCATCCCCATTCACCTACAAGCACAATACTCTGCTCCAATCGGTGTCATCAAAGATATACACTAGGGACACTTGGTTATCCTATACATTAAACCTTATTCATCCCAATGCTACCTAGACCCCAAAATTGACATTCAAAAACCATGAGACGAAATTTACTCTATGGTTTCCAATTAAAATTTAAACCACGGCCACCAAAGCCTTTTCATAAATCATTTAAATCCAACCAAAACCAATTTATGTTCCTTTAAATTTTTATGCAATGCAAAGATTTAAGAATAGTCAAACTATGTACCAAAATTATATTCAACTACAATTTCACAAATAGTTTGAGGGAATATAATTTCTAAGACCAAAACCAAGTAATTAGAGAAGTCCATAGTACACCAAAATTCATTTAACATTCCCATGAATCCCGCAATGTTAGTAAAATAAATGAATTATGAATAATGCATCCTAATCCTTGGAAGATCAACTAAATGAGTAATCATGTCAATGACCTCAATTGTGCCAAAACTCACATTTAAAATCATGAAGTTATTAATTATATCTTATGCAAATAATAAAGTACAATTATAGGGGCAAAGACGCGTGTAAGTTCCACGATCTATCCCATCTAATGACTTAACCCCCAATCCATCCGTTCATCCTGAATGTTCCACCTTAAAGTTGCAACCTTTCCAACAGTTGTACTTCCTAAGTCATCAACATTATCCAACCTACCAATTTACCTCCCTAATTTCTGCATTGCTATCTTTGAGCTAGTATAATCCTGTTACCAAAAATCATACATATAAGATTCATACATAGTGACTATCAACCACCATGCACAACTAGCAAAGTACCCCATATAATATGAAATATACATAGATGATCCATTACACAAGAAGGACACCCTTAAATTCCTTTTACACTTACTGATAACCTACTCATTACAGGGGAACCATTACTTTAACCTGGCCGAAACCATTCTATAAAGAAAGATGAGAAATTGGAGAAATGGCCAAAACAAGACCAATCGTAAACCAACCTACCCATAAGAAACACACCATAAGCTTCATCAAGACATCAGGGAATTCAATCAACACCAAACCAAATGCAAAGAAAGACCTTTCAAGATAGAATTTTTAACCTAGACCTAATAATAAAGACATCCCTTTTGATACCTAAATCTGAGTTCTATGATATGATATAAATTTTCCCTTAATAGCTAGCAAATCTAGTTCGAGTGAATGCCGCAACGCAATAAGGCGAGAGTTTAGTTGCGCAATAAGGGTTGGGCCTTGTAATGAAATCACCCAATGGTGAGTTAATGCGAAAGCATGCCTCCCTTGTTCAAAAGAAAGCGAGGACTTTCTTTTAGCTACCGTCCCAAACAAAAGAGATTAGCCTCTTGATCGATCGATTGATTGGTTGTCTTACTGTTGTCGAATAAGCTCTTAGTCTTTTCATTGAACCTAAAGAAAGAAGGTTGAAGAGTGGAACTCCGCGTCTTTATCAAGCTTGCATCACTCAAGGGTCGACTAGACTTGAATTCAGCTTTGAAAGGAAATTGAACATATCAAACATCCTCCCACCCCATAATAAACTGACATGGAACCTGTAGATAATTTTTTTATGAATCTGAGAGACCAATGACACATAGCACGACTGCAACTAATTTATTTTTGTATGACATCAAAATACACCACATTCGAGTCAAATAATTTCACCAGGACCCTTTTATCACCAGCAAATACCACACACCCCCATAAACACTTTTGTTAATAACAGAGTCACCTACCAAATTATAAACAGAAAAGAGAAGAGTTCGAGATCACAAAAGGTCACAAAAGAGATGGAACCCCAAACTAAGTAAATCACACACACCACAAGGAAAGGAGATTTCAACAAACCAGTGTCAGCATCATAAGATGCCCCATACTTTTAAGTAGTAGTAAGTAAATTGAGATGATTTCAACCAGTGCATAAACCAGAAGTAGCAACTAATAGTTTATTTGCCTAAGCGACAACTATTATAGGACGTCTATGTCACACAAAACTCAACTGACCACAACTAAAATACTAATTCCTTCCCTCCTCAAAAAAACCACAGTGCAATAAACCATAAAATTTATAAAGAAATTGAGATGATACAAAATAGGCCCCATTGACCTGAGGTTAGAACCTTGCGCCCTAGCAAAATTTACCAATCTGAAAATACCTGACTCCGAATTAAATTTAGGTAGGGAACAAAAGACATAGAATAGGAGTTAGGACTAACCCAACTCTTCTTTTTTGGACTATTTAATGCCATACCATTGGCCTCTTTTTTAGAAGACCGAGACAATCTTACCTTGAACATTTACCAACCTCACCTCATTCTTCCCCGTACTAATAGGACATGACTTTGGTTATAGAGTATTCACTATTTAGCTTAATAGATTATTAGATGGTGAAACTCAGCATTGGTAACCTCTATTTTAGGTAACCGAGTATGAGTATTACCTTCTGAGATAGGGTCAGTGGATACCGGTGGGACTCCATGGGGAAAACTAGAAGATGCGACCCTTGAATAATTTTAGTTCCACATGAGTTGGACTAGATCTATCCATACTATCCTCGAGTGGGACAGACGCATTTCCATAAATTTTAGATCATTCTGAAGAGATGATCCGAAGAGTTAAACAATAAAGATTCAGAGAAGAGGTAAAGACCTTAGACTTTATAGCACAAAAGTTGAATAACAAAGAAAGTGAAACATTCAAAAATTCCTCATAGCCTTCTATTTGTAAGTGTAGTGCATGACACACCTATATGCACGACTCTACTCGGCATGCCTTTGTGCAAACCCCATGACACCAAAACCTGAAGATCTAATACCAACTTGATATGACCTTAACTAGGGTCTTGTTGTATTGGGCAATCGCAAGCCCAACCATGACCGAGAACTACCCCCATTACCCAAACAAACCACTGAATGTATGCCTTGGTTAGGCTGAAGTTCGAACATATAACAACATAGTGTATCCAACCATGCAGTGACTCTGGGATAAGTCTATATCCGAAACCAACCCAACTAAATCCAACCACCCAATAACCGACTTGTAAAAACCCATAAACCAAAACCTTTAATAATAATTCGATGCAAGTATATATATATATATATGAAACATAACTAATCCATACCATACCCAAGTCAAAAATTTTCCATACAAAGCATCTATTCCAACTAAAGAGTACCTAGTCAGTACATGCCCCTAAGCATAGCCAAAAACCTCAGTCGAAAAAAGACAAGAAATGTGTAAAGTAACCTAAGACATAAAAAATATGCCTTCCAAACTATGAAAGCCTACCACTTGAATCCACTATCTACTATCTCCCAAATCAGATCCCTAAGAAAGAGAAGAAAAATCGCATGTCCCTATATAACTTAGGTATACATCCACCCAATGATGGGATAATGGGTGAACACTAGCATGAACTCAAGATAAGAATAAAATAATGCCATTTAGAAAGCCAAGTAAACCATCCAATATGAATACAACCATACATATATATAACCATAATGGGAAAGATAACTGAGTTTAGAACACATTTAAAACCATTACCTAGGTTGTCTAGCTTTGCCATCCTAAGCCACCCACGGGTTATATTGGTTTAGCTACCCCTACTGAAAAGGCCTAGTACGTGTAGCCACACAATGAGGGAAGAAAATTTTGGAGGGCTAATAAATCCCCCAAATATAAAGTGTGACATCATGCACACGATCACTAAGACCAAACATGACATTGACATATGAGTTTTCAATTTTCGTCCCCTCGAGACCTCACCGTCCATGACTATTCTACACACTTTGTCATTATTACCCAATTCAAGCAATCACCAAGCAACCTACCAATCCATTAACCATTTATTAACCAAGGACATTAGTAGTGGTATCGTCATACCGATAATACTTGCAAATAGTATCTATATCCAACCATTTATAGGTTTAATGAATTCCATGTACCCTTCAAATAATAAAATTAAAACACTTAGGAGATTCCCATGTACCCCACAAGCATAACAATTTTCACAGCCTCCAAGGCTTTACAATTCAATCCTTCCAAACCATGTACACTATTTATACTATTTAAAACCATTCCAAACAATTTATGAACATGCTAAACATTAAAGAATTTGTATCTTTTAAACCATTTAAATAATAAAAAACCATCCAAATACATTTAGGGTTCCATTATCAAATAAAATAATAAACATAATTGCGGTTTTATCAAATAATAAAGTGAAAACATTCTTTAAGGCATTTTATCAAACATGTTGAGGGCGTACCTTTACCAAGACCGAATCCAAGGGATAAACCACAATAATTAGGGTTACTCAAGACCCATTTTTTAAATCATAACCAACAAGTTCCAACATATGAAAAAAATACAAAAAACGTGTAATAACATAGTTTAAACCAATACCAAATCATATGAATCAACACCCTCAACATATATTTAAAAAACCAGCATTCATGATTCATAAATCCATGTTTTAAACATAATACAAATTACTTTAGAGAAGGAGTACATTCCTTATACCAGAAGATTCCCAAGAGAAACCTGAATCTTGAGCCCTTTGAAGAACACATGAAGAAACCCTAGCCTCCAATCTTTAATAGTATGTTTGAGAGAGTATTTTAAGTGTTTCCGTCTATTAATAAGTGTTATGATAGTCCACCAAGATTTATATAATGTGAGAACATAAGGTCTTTGAAGTAGGAAATATCTGGACTACCCTTGATCTAAAATTACAACAAGCCACGATCTAGGGTATGAGTCACTCTTACCATTTGTATCCTAGGATAAGAGTGGTACCCCAACTTATGCCCAAGACCATGCCATGACCGTACACACTGGTTCCTATACAAATCACACCTACCTAACTCATACCTAAGGGTAAGAGTGGTACACTAAATTGTACCCACCAATCATACCTTGGGAAAGCACCACAAGACACCTCAATGAAGCATAAAAAAACATGCCTTGCACCACTCATATGTTTCTATATGTATCATACAAAGATGAGTCATACTTTGGGAAGTATCTACACTAAAAACACTACCTAGTGTATGAGTGAACCACCAAGCCTCCCTCTTAACTCGTATCCAAGGGTATGATTGATACCCTTGAGTCGTACCAACCCTGGTTAGTCCAAAACAAAGGAATTTTTTCAAGGGTCAAATACTTGTAGTTTAATCCTATAATAACACATTCGGGAAGATCAAAACACACCAAAAACACTCTCTAACTTGCTTTTGATGATTAGAGACTAGGGATTTTCAAGTGTTCATCTAGAAGCTAAGAAAAAGTCAACTTCCATCCGTGAATCATCTTGTATAAGTCATATATCTTGTCCCTCATTGTTATCTCAAAATATAATGTATCGTAAATATGGATTTTGACTTTTAAATGGTTGTTTTGAAATCAAATGCTGAGGGTTTTAATGCATAATGATGGATATTGTTTACCCTTACTTAAACATGTCTTTGTACTTTTTTTTGTGATGGTTTGCACTTGTCGGTGCATGTTGAATGTGGTTTAACAAATGGTCCATGATTAAACCTCTATTTTATGATTCGAACTTTGGTTTTTTTCTTGATAAAAGCATGCCCTTAAGATGTTTGTGAAAATGTCTAAGAGAAATAACTAGTAACTTGTTAATGGAGTATTGAACTATGATATTAGTTTAATGAATATAAATGTAATATGATATTTGCTTTATGAGTATAAATGATTTTTAAATAGATATGTAAAGGCCTTTATATCCATGTAACAAGTTAATTTAGTAACTTTGGTGGTATAATTGTAAGGGGTTGGAGTCCATAAGCATGAAATTGAATTTATTTTAAACTAAAGTTTGGTATAAGGATGTTAATGAAGAATGAATGGTTTGTAAAGGTCTTGATGATCATAAATAGATTTTCATTGAAGTATGAACTATCATATTAGCCTAATTAAATGATTGATTGTTAAATTATTTAATAAAGATCGTGTGGTCATATATGTAATGTTGAATTATAACCTTAGTTACTTGACTCTTATAAATAGGTTAGAGTTATTATGTGTTTAATTGAATGGGAATTAAAAATGGATTAAGGGTTAGACCGCAAATTGTCAACAAGTAATGGTCAAGATGGCTTGTGGTTAAGGACCACTTTCTATATAAAATGGTTTGTGGTTAAGGTCTACTTGCCTATATGACTGCTTGTGGTTAAGGACAACTCTATATATAAGATGACTTGTGGTTAAGGTCAACTTTCCATATGAAACGACTTATGGCTAAGGTCCACTTGCAATAAAAAATGGTTTATGGTTAGGGTCTACATGCCATATAAGATGATTTATTATTAGGGTCCACTTACAATATAAAATAGGATGGCTTAAGGTTAGGGTCCTCTTGCCTAATGTAAGGTAGAAGTTCAATGTTCCAAACTATAAGGGTGGAAGGTTAGAGTCCTTCGCTCCATATTTCAAGATTTACTACTTCAAGAGCTCATGTCTAGACTTGTTCCTCGATTTAGGGTGTTATGTACCTATATATGTATCTTCATTATGCATGTATAAATATAAATTTTGTTTCATATGATGGTTTGAAATGGTTTTGAATAACTAGACTATTTTATCCTTATCCTTGAGGTACATATTAGCGCTCCAACCACTAACTATCTTCGGACGTTATGTCTATATGCAACATAGGGGATAGATCTTCTTCATCTCTTCTTGTGCAGTGACCAGGTGTTCATGCGAATTATGTGTTGATATTAAAGTAGTGAGCTTTCATTCTTCAGAAGGCATACATTTCATAGTCTTTTACCATATGTCATAGACTTATTTTATACTAGGTTTTGGCTATTGTCGTGGGCACGTCTCGCCATATTATAGATAATAATTTTCTAGAGGCTTTGTTGGTGACTGTGGACTTGGGTATGTTGGTTAGTTATTAATATTAATTGATTGATTAGATGCTTCTTAAGATATTATGGTCGTTTTGTTTCCACTTTCTTATTTTATAGCCATAGTTCATTCGATACTTATGAATTAATGTGATTGTTAGGATATGTTAATAGGGAAATATTCGGCCCTTGTTGGGCTTGAGGTTCCCATACGACAATGCCTGATTTTGGGTCGTGACACATCCATCAGCGCTTCTTTCGTTTCTAAGAATGGACATACCAGAATTATTGGTTCCCAATGAGCTACATTATAATACAAAACAATAAAGTCAACAAGGATAATAAACTTACCAACCTTTATTAGTATGTCCCTAATGATTCCATCGGGAAAGACTTGGGTTTTTTTTTACATCTAGATCACCACAAAGCATGGCCTCGGATGTCCTAACCCTAAGATGTTGAACATTGATAGAGGAATTAAGTTTATACTTACTACAAAATTACACAAATCATGGATTATGTTGTTGTCACCATTTTGTATAGGTATGGTGAAACTCCATGTGTCCTTAATTTCATGACCCAATTAATGAGTCCTGATGGCACCTACTCTATCCATCCAATAAGTAAGTCGAAACCTACCCTAGAGTTATTAACAATAAGTTAACTTGGTGTAACGACCCGATACTACCCCTTAGTCATTACACGGTGGTTACCCATCCCGAGAGACCACATTCTAACCCATGAGTTGGTACTTGCTGTGAGCACTAAATAATATAATCATAAATTAGGAAGAATAACTGGAACGACATAAGTTTTTAATAATGCAATAACTACTGAATTATGAATCTGATAAAAATACTGAAATTTGAATAGTCTGAATAGGTAACTGTAGTGCATAAAAAGACTCTAAACTGGATATTGTAAGTTTATGGGACATGTGTGAACTAAATCTACTAACTACTGACATAAAGACATGAAGTAATATAATCTATCCTCACATGACGAGGACTCACCACTACTACTGTACTGCTGATAAATCTGAGAAGCTAGGTGCGATTTGGGAATTGAGTGTCATCACCTATGATATGAGATATCATAGCGCAAAAGAAAAGGTATGCAATCAGTACTTTGAATGTACTGGTATGCTAAATGAGGTAGGATAATATGTAAGGTCTAATGAATAGGATTGATAATATTTAACTAAACATACATGTATAGCATGGAGTACTGAATAAAGAGCATGGAATCTGTAGATATTGAAAATGCAGGAAAATCTATAAATACTGTGGATGAATGACCAAGCATATAAGATGAACTGAGTAAAATATGAAAACTGATATACTGAGATAGCTGAAATTTGTATTCTTTTGTCAAACAACATAAGATTGAATAACTGAGCTGAGACTATAATTGAGACTATATATGAGACTATGGGAGTTATTATCTAACCTACATTCCCCAATTTGAGCTAATCGGGGTCCAACCTATAACCCCATTTAGAAGGGTGTTAATACTGTGCTACGGGTACTAACAATGGTAGTGTGGATCCACTAAAATGATATAATGTCCAAATGACTAAGGGTGTCAAGCCTAAACTGACGGGTGACCCCTGTGAGATAGTAAATCCTGGTTTGATGGGTGACTACTCATATACTTTGCTGGCTACGTAGTTTTAGGGTATAGGGACTGCTACTAATGACTTTGCCTTTCTGATCGGGAAGCCAACATCCCTATACTTTCTCAGTGCTAAATCCTACTCCAAACTTAAAAACACTAAGATACTAGTCTGTTTTGAGTTGAATACCTGATATCTGACTATTTTGATCATGCTCCTAAAATAATCTGAAGACTATTCTGAAATGTACTAAGACTAGACTAAAATAATAGCTATGGTTTTCGGGTATTCAATAACCGCAAGACACAAAATGAAAAAACTAAAAAAGACACTAAATCTTGAAGACCAAAACATGAAGGCTCTTATTAAATAAATCACTTTTGTAGGCATTTTATCAAACACTTGTTGTTCATTGTTTTAAAATGATCATAGGAATGTCATGGAACTTGTAGGAATAGCATGAATTCATCATAATAACATTAAATCATTGTTTAATTCAATAAATAATAATATTAAAACATGGAGGATTGAATAATAACAATAATTTCATGGCAACATGGTATAGAATCAAAGTTCATGGAGATTCATGGGTGAAAGCCAAATTTAAAACACAACAACTTGAAAAGATCATAATTTTATAATTTTAATAAGGTTGCTTTGGCTCCATGGATGAAAGGGATCCACGGATGAACATATAACATACCTGGGATGATGAATATGGAATGATTGATTGAGAGTTCTTGAGATTTGACCTTGATTCTTTAGAGCTAGGGTTTCTTGTTCTTGAAAGAGGGGATTTTTAATTTGAGTAAAAGTGAATAATGATGAGTATTTAGGTCAATTAGGGGTCAAATTTTGTGTTTAGGGTGAGTTTAAGACTTAGGAAAAAGACCCAAATACCCTTAAATAAATTTAAAAACACATGCTGGAAACTGAAATCCCAATTTTTGGCGTTGGCACAACGCGGCACTACTGCGCTAAGCCACTGTAAAAGGGACAACTGGGACTTCGACAAATTCCGTTGTATGCCACCATCATGGTAAGCCTTTGGACGCCATTTTTTCCATCTCCGTCACGTTCCATGATCGCAGAGGCTAGCTGGAAATTGACAAATGTCAAATTAACCTATGGCGCGATGCGCCAAGATCGCGGACCCTTACTGGATTTTTCCAAATGGTATATTGGCCTACCCCGCAAAGTGCTAAAGGTTAAAATGGCGGGGTTTTACGAATGAAATTTAAAATTTTCATAACTTCTTACCCAGTTATCGAATTTGGGCGAATTTTATATTGTTGGAAAGCTAATAGAATTTCCTTCGTAATGGCAGGATCTAAGCTAAAAAATAATGAGTGTTTCAAAAAATTCATATATGAATACTCATGCACTGAGACTTAGATTATTCTTGGGAAATACATGGTGTTACAATATCTCCCCCTTGGGATGTTTTGTCCCCGAATGAAACTGGTTAAGTTGAGGGAACTAATGGATTGAGCTTACATACTGAATATGTATGTCTGATGCATAGAATGCATGACTGAACATATTCATGAATGCACAACTAACATAATCATGATGTGCAACAAAAACTGAGCATGATAGAGAAAAATCTTAAGAATATTTGGTATCTTATACTGAATTAGGATTTGTGTAGAAGAGATGAGGATACTTAGTACGTATATATGTCTCTGCTTCCCAAGTGGCTCCCTTAACGGACTGATTCCGCCAAAGAACTTTGACTAGTGGAACTTCTTTGTTCCTTAGTCTACAAACTTGATGATCAAGAATTTCGATTGGAACTTCCTCAAAGGAAAAACCGATCTAAGTAGCTACACTTTCTAAGGGAACAACTATAGTTGGATCATCAATACACTTTTTGAACAATGATACATGGAACAAAGGGTGTATCGAGGCTAAATATGATGGCAACTTTAGCTCGTAAGCTACTTTTTCAAAACAATTGAGAATTCTGAAGGGGCTGACATATCGGGGACTGAATTTATCTTTCTTACCTAATCTCCTCACTCCTTTTATGGGAGAGATTTTTAAGAACGCAAGATCACCAACCTCAAACTTGAGATCCTTTCTACTCACATCTGTATATAATTTTGTCGGCTCTGGGTAGTCGTAAGACTTTCTCTAATAAACTGAACCTTCTCTAACGCATCAAGCACAAAGTCAGGCCCTACTACTGGAGCCTCAACTACTTCAAACCAACTAATTGGAGATCTAAATCTCCTACCATATAGATCCTCAAATGGAGCCATACAGATACCAAAATAATAGCTATTATTGTATGCAAGTTAAATCTAAGGAAAATGGTCATCCCAACTACCTTTGAAATAAAAAATTCATGCTCTCAATATATCCTCAAGAGTCTGAATGGTCCATTCTGCTTAGTTGTCTGTCAAAGGGTGGAAGGCTATACTAAGGTGGACTTGGGTACCAAGACCCTATTGGAATGCTTTCCAGAAGTGAGATGTAAACTGAGTACCTTTATCTGAGATGATAGATAAATAAACACCGTGCAACCTAACCAAATCTCTAAGATAAAGATTGGCATAGTCCTTGGCTGAGTAAGATGTATGGACTGGTAAGAAATGAGCTGATTTGGTCATCCTGTCTACTATAAAAAAAATAGAGTCATGCTTATGATGGGTACGAAGGAAACCCATCACAAAGTCGATGTTGATTTCCTCCCATTTCCACATGGGAATACTAAAATCCTGTATGGACCCACTAGGCTTCTAGTGCTCAATCTTAACTTGCTGGTAAGTAGAGCACTTAGATACATACTCTGTAAAAGCTCTCTTCATACCACTCCACCAATAGATCTCTCGCAAATCACAGTACATCATAGTGTCCCCTAGATGAATAGAATAATGCGCACCATGGGATTGTGCAAGAATTCGTTGCCTCAACTCATCTACACTAGGCACACACAATCTACCTTAACAACGCAAAACACCATCTCCCCCTTGGGAGAATACCTCCACTTTTTAATCTATGAATAATATTTTTAACTTAACTAGTCTGGGATCACTATCTTGCTTTTCCTTCACCTCGAAAACTATAGATGACTCTGAGCTACTCTACACCCATACACTACCTTCTGTTGAATAGAGTAAATGGATACCTAGTCGGGCAAGCTGATGGACTTCCTGGGCTAACTTCTTCTTACAATCTTCAACATGAGTTGCACTACCCATAGATATTCTATTGAGAGCATCATTCACTACATTGGCCTTGCCCGAATGATACAAAACACTCATGTCATAATCCTTCAATAACTCTAACCATCTTCTCTGACGCAAATTCAAATCTTTTTGTGAGAACACATAATGGAAGCTTTTGTGATCTGTGAACATATCTACATGCACCCCATACAAGTAATGCCTCCAAATCTTTAAGGAAAATACTACTACTGCTAGCTCAAGATCATGAGTCGGATAATTCTTCTCATGAGGCTTAAGCTATCTAGAGCAGTAGGCTATGACCTTACCTTTCTACATGAGGAAACAACCCAAACCTACTCTGGATGAAACACAGTACATGACAAAAACATCTAAACCATCTAGTAGAGTAAGAACTGAAGCTGAGGATAGTCAATTCTTCAACTCCTGAAACTCTTCTCGCATGAATCTGACCACTGAAACTTAACTTTCTTCTGAGTCAGTCTAGACATGGGAGATGTAATAGAATAAAACCTTTCAATAAACTAATGGTAATAGCCAACTAAACCGAAGAAACTCCAGATATCTAATGAAGAGATAGGGCTAGGCTAGTTTCTCACCGGTTAGGTCTTGTGAGGATCAAATCTAATGCCATCACCAAAAATAAAATGACCAAGGAAAGCTACTGATATTTGTAAGAATTCACACTTACTGAATTTAATGAAAAACTGATGGGCTCTAAGAGCTTGCAACACTATTCTGAGATAGTCTACATGATCGCTTTCGCTACGGGAGTAAACAACAATGTCATCAATGAATACTATGAAGAAAATGTCCAAGTACTTCTAGAAAACTTGGTTCATCAAGTAAATGAAGGATATTAAGGAATTTGTAAGACCAAAGGACATAACTATAAATTTGAAGTGACCATAGATAGTTCAGAAAGCTATTTTCAGAATATCACATTCTCTGACTCTAAGATGAAGATAGCCTAATCTGAGATCTATCTTGGAAAAATAACTGGCACCTTGAATTTGGTCGAACAAGTCATCAATTCTAGGAAGTATATATTTATTCTTGACTGTGACTTTTTTCAACTGACGGTAGTCTATGCACATTTTGAGAGAACCATTTTTCTTATGCAAGAATAGAATAGGGGTGCCCCATGGGGAGATACTGGGTTTGATGAATCCATTATCTATGAGATCCTATAACCGTTCTTTCAATTCTTTGAGTTTAGCTGGAGCCATTCTATATGGTAGAATAGATATAGGCTGAGTATCTAGGAAAAAGTCTATTTCGAAGTCGATTTTCCTTTCTGGAGGAACTCTGGGATGATCTTCAGGAAATACATCTGAGAATTCATTTACTACCAAAACTGACTCATGAATTGGAGTTTCTAAGTTAGAGTCTTTGACTCCTATAAGATGGTAGACATACCCCTTGGATATTATCTTTCTGGCTCTAAGTTGTAGTACTACCTCTTCATTCAAGAACTAGTTCATTTGGGAACTGAAAATGAATTATTTTGTTTCTACAATCAACCGAGGAATAGCATGAGTGGAGCGAATCCATGCCCAGAATTACGTCAGAATTCATCATCTCTAACTCCATTAGATAAAATGAGGTAAATTTTTGAGATATTGTGACCAGACAGTTCCTATATACCTTTTTGGCTACAATGGAAACACCTACTGGGGTAGACACCAAAAAGGGCTCTACTAGTGTTTTGGGATTTACTCCAAAATTGACAGCTATATATGGAGTTACAAAAGAAAGAGAAGCTCTAAGGTCTAGTAATGCATAAACATGTAAGCAAAAGACCTGCAACGTACCAGTAAGTATGTTAGGAGAATTTTCTTGATCTTAGTGGGATTGAAAAACATATAATCTGTCCGGACGCTGACCATTGGTAGTACTAGAAGCGGCACCCTACTGTGTTGGGCAGCCTAATAGAACTGACGACTGATGGGATTGGCCCTATTGGTGCGTATCCCTACCTTTCTGAACAACTACCCGGAACTCTTGAATTTGATGGCCTAGCTTTCCATTCCAAAAGCACACATCACTACCCACTCTACACTCAACCTGATGGTGTCTGCCAAACTTCTGACATAAAGGATTGGTAAGAGCACTACTAACACTGACCAGGGACTTATAATTTAGTGCCCTATCCTTATTGTCCTTTTTGAATTTGGGTATTGGGGAACTGGATGAAGAAGTATTGGGATGAAGACCTTAGATGAAATTGAGGACGGTTACCACCTTATGACTTTGGCTGATTGAAATTAAAACAACCCATCCTATCTCTTTTGTTTTCTCTCTCCCTATCCTTAATCTTTTGCTCCTTTATTTGTTGATCATGGAACATCAGTCTAGACAAGTCTATCTCACTAATCAGCATTGCGATCCTACACTCCTTGACCATACTATCAGACATGCCAGACATAAACTTACTCATCTTGGACCTACTATCAGCTACTACATAAGGAGAATACCTAGATAACTGAGTGAACTTGAGAGAATACTCCCTCACACTCATGCTTCCTTTCTTTAAATTAATAAATTCTAACACTTCCCATTCTATAGGCCCTGTATCAAAACCTCTATCAACTTTCCACTCTTAAACAATTATGGGCTTGATAAATCTCAACTTACACATTAATTTAGTGCAAGGTGGTCTTCATCATATATTTACCCAACTTTGGAGTCGAGGTCGAATCCACGAGGAACAATGTGAGTGGACGTTAAACTAATTTAAAACTATAGCTACAAGTTAAATTCAAATAAATGATACAAAAAGATAAAGTGGGGGTTTTTATTGATTGAACAAAAGTTATTAACACTTTAATTTTCCTTAGAACTCAAATCTTAAACTGCAATATTTAAAATCAATTATATGGAAAAACTAGAGTTGTGATCATTATGATTAGTAATCCTCCATTGAATAACAGTTGTAGTACTGGATTATCATGACTTTTGAGAAACACCAAATTATCAATTTCAACAGTCCATCAAAATGATTCTCAACCTACCTAGATGTTGAGTTCCTTAATTCTCTCAAACTTAGGAACTTTCTATTCACACTGATTTTATTTCTAGTTGATTAATCTTGTTACAACATTAATCATTTGATGGGAACTTAACATTTCTAAATCCTAGTTAATAATTCTCTACCTTTAGTTTATTTCTTTGTTTGAGTAAATCAATATAAGGCGAGATCTATTGTTTGCAACCAACAAAAAATAATTAATACAAAAGAATTATCAAGATTTTACCACAATCACTCGAACCCTAACCAACTATTAAGACAATACAGGTGTAATCATAGATCTCAAAACCCTAGTTGTGGGTTTAAGTTCCACATGAAAGAGAAACCGATAATAATAACTGAATTCATAATTCAAAATTATTAAACTTATAAAAGATATAGTCAGAAATTGATTCTTTTCCCAAATTCAAGAACAATATCCCACAACTAAACCAAAGAATTGAAAATTTAAATCTTAGTTTAGAGACCAAAGAGAAGTAAAGTAGTCATTGGAATAAGTTCAAGATGTTCAACACTTCTACAACGAAACCCTAAAAGTTACTATTTATATCTGTAACTTAAAAAAAATCAAAATTAAAAATTCAAATTTATCTCCTTAGCTAACGACATGTCTTACGACTTATCAGAGATCTGATAGCTTATAAGACAATGTCGTGATACATGATTCCAATTTCTTTCCTTTTACTTATGTGTGACGACATGCCTGACGGCTTATCAGAGTTCTGATAGCTTATCATAACATATCGTCAGGTATGCTTCAAATTTTTTCCTTCTACTTATTAGTGATGGCATTCTTAACAGGTTATCACACACCTGACAGCTTATCAAGGGATGTCGTCAGCTCTTCCTCCTACTTTGATGATTTTTGCCTTAGGCTGACGGTAAATCCTGATGGCTTATTAGGGATTTGATGACATATCAGATTATGTGGTTTCTTCTTCACTTCAAATCTCATGTACTGCCTTAGGTTGACGGCATTCTCAACGGCTTATCAGAATTGTGAGAACTTATTAGAGATGTCGTCACACTTCTATTCCAATTTCCTCACACTGTCTACAACTGATGATGACTCTGATAACTTATCACAAATTTGGTGACTTATCAGACAAGTCGTCAACTACACTTTCATGGACACTTATTCCAAATATACCTCTTTTTCTCTTATTATCTTTGGTTTTTTTGAATATTTTCTTTCATTATCAAAGAGAAAGCAATCAAATACCACAAAAGTTGCTTAAGACTTTACAATTATTTCTAGTTAAAAACCTCAAATGTGTTAGCATTAGCTCACACATCAACACTCTCAACTTAAAATAATTGCTTGTGCTCAAGCAAAGTAAACATAACTAATAGGATACAAAGCACATTCGATAGACAATCATCCATTTTAGCTCAAAACATATTTACCATCTCCAAGGTCAATCATCTCAAACTCAACTGTGTATATTACTGAAAAACAACATTGCAACACAAAGGAATCAAACTATGGCATCATCTTACCAACAACAACTATGCATGTACCAATATTCACTACCCAAACAAGTTAGCAACTAGCAACATAACCAGTGTGCCCTTACAACAAAAAAGTCCCTCCTCACTCAAATATGAACTCAAGCATATCAATGCGGGGACGGTCAAGAAACACTAACTCTCAGAAAGAAGTTCCAGTCAATGTATTCCAAATACCATAAGCTTTACGTTATTTTCATTACAGAAGCTTTCAGACAGTTAAGTTAGGATCACTATAGGACTTTTCTTCAGCTTGTAATGTAGGCTTGGGTCTGGTATGATACACAAGGATATTTAAAGTAACTAAGCCTCCTTGGCACTACACTATTTTTGGGGTCTCACTTATCAACCTTTACCTTATTTCTCTTTTTCTTGATTAAAGAAAATTCAAGCTAGGTGCAGTTTTTATTTATTCATTTTCTTTTTTTCATAACTTTTCATTTTTTCATTCTTTTTCTACCACACCCAGCCTTGCATATTTTTTTTTGTACTTTTTTTATTACCCTTCTTCACACTCACTTTACATCACGCACCCCTATGATAGCTACCCTCAACTTAGGCTATTTGCTTAAGTGAAAGTGCATAATGTCCAAGGAGGACAAGCTCCAAAATAGGTTCATTGTGATACAACTGTGAAGGTGATAGGTATATTAAAAAGAATAGGCATTTAGGCTCAAAATCAGTATCAAGGGATATTATCACACATGGAAGGTCATTTACGCTAAAAGTGGAGTAATATCAACAACGGCCTATGATCTTTTCCTAAACTCTATCCTACAACCAAGGCAATACCAACCGGTCAAGTTTTGAATTTAACAGACAATAGGAACTAGGTAGTATCTCACACACACATGGCAAAAAGGTACATCACAAGCTACTCCTCATTCGGTTCATGCAATTGTTTAGAAATAGTTATCATGTCACTAGTACTAATGTCATACCAAGATGCACAGTGGTCACACATAAATTCATATCACATAGTTATAAGATAGACCATTGGATAGGTGTTAAAAAATCAATAAAAATATGTTAACTGCCTAAGGTACTTATATTTCTCCTAGTCAACTACAATATTTTACAGGAAATCACAATACTTCTAAACATGTCGGCTCTACTATGAACATGACTCTAGGGAAAAGAGGTACGACAACAAAAACCCTAAGACGACATTAACACCCATAAGTAGCCCCACCCTCAACTTAAAATCATTCAATATCCCCAATACATCAAACCAAAACAACAGAGTTAGAAACATACTTGTGGCACCATGGGTGCGAAGATCTGATGTCAATCATATAATACGAATACAAACAAAAAAATATCTTGGGTTTCCTCCCAAGCATCGCTTGATTTAATGTCGTGCCATGACTAGGTTATTTTGACTACTCATAATTCATCAAGATACCTTAAAAGTTCTTTATCCTTTATCCCTCCACTTAGATGATTTGAATCGTCGGCCCATTTTTTAATCTTTACATCTTTTAGGTTCATTGGGAAAATGTGAGGGAATGATAAGGAAAGTTCTATCACGCCACTTTGAAGACTTGAACAGCTTGCCCAATTTTGCATCAAACTTTCGTGTGGGTTGATTTGGCAATGGTGAGAATCTTAAAAAGTCACTAAATGGAAATCGATCTTTAAGATTCTTGGCCTTCAAGATTGGGGTTGTATTATACCCTTTTGGAAAGACAAACTCCAAAAAGTAAGAATTTTCCTCCTCATTTCCAAAATTCATTATTTTCTTGGGTGATTCGACTTTCATCACATCCACCAAGCATAATGTTGAAAAGTTATTCGAGTGAGGTCTTCTAGCTAATTTTGGAGTTGCATCCTTTTCAACCACTTCACCCCGAATTGGGCTAGATTCTTTATAAGATATTGGCTTGGTTTCTTCTTTTTCCTCTAGAACTATTTCCTTAATCTTGACATCATCTCTCATGGTTTGTTCGGTTGATTGGGAAATCACCGAGGGTTGATCATCATCAAGCTCAACATCCATATAGGTTTCTTTCTCCTCATCTTCATACTCTTCCATTATTTTAAATGATTTCACAGACAAGATATCATCTAAACATAATATAAAAGAATGCTTTGAATGATTGACCTCTATTTCCTTCTCCTCATGAATGATTGGCTTTATTTCTTGATGCATATGTCATACGATATCATACGTTTATTTATAGAGATCCAACATTGGTTGAAACATATCTTCAATGTCAATCTTTTTGGTGCTTCATTGTTTTTTTTCTTGACCATAAGACTTATCAAACGCATAAAAAGAACTAGAATTTGGGTTACCGCAATAGGGGGAAGGGGAATTTAGGAAATCACTCCAATGTCCATCTTGAACACCACATAAAGAACAATTTTTCTCCTGGTAGGATGGAGATGGTGCACATATCTCTCTCTAGGGAGCATATGTACAATCTTGCGAAAAGTGAGGACCATCACAATATGGACATGGATCATCAAGATAAGATTTTTAAACACCAAGTTCATGTTAATTCCCTAATGTCATAGTAATGAGCAAACTATAATAAAAATCTAACTAACACAAGAAATAAAAGAAAACTAAAAACAGATATTTATAAGTTTGAATTAAAGCAAGTAGGCTAAAATTCCAAACCAACTCAATACGCCAAATTATTCCTCGGCAACGGCGCCATTTTTTATAACGCTCAACTTAAACATCAATTTAGTGTAAAGTGGTCATCGTCAATATATTTACCCAACTTTAGAGTAGGAGTCAAATCCATGAGGAACAATGTGAGTAGCGATTAAACTAATTTAAGACTATAGCTATAAGTTAAATTCTAACAAATGATACGAAAAGATAAAATACGGGTTTTTAATGATTGAACAAAAGTTATTAACACTTTAATTTGCCTTAGAAATCAAAGCTTAAACTGTAAAATTTAAAATCAATGATATAGACAAACTAGAGTTGTAATCACTATGATCAATATAGAGAAATTATTAGTTTCGACAGTCCATCTAAGTGTTTCTCAACCTACCTAGATGTTGAGTTACTTAATTCACTCGAACATAGGAACCTTCTATTCACATTGATTTTATTTCGAGTTGATTAATCTTGTTACAGTATTAATCATTAGATGGGAACTTAACCTTCTCAAATCCTCGTTGATAATTCACAACCTTTAGTTTATTTCTCAGTTAGAGCAAATAAACATAAAGCGAGATCTATTATTTGCAACCAAAAAAAATAATTAATACAAAAGAATTATCAAGATGTTCCCACAATCACTCGAACCCAAACCAACTATTAAGACAATACGAGAGTAATCATAGATCCCACAACCCCAGTTGTTGGTTTTTGTTCCACATGAAAGAGAAAGCGATAATAATAACTGAATTCATAATTCAAAGTGATTAAATTTACAAAAGATGTAGTTAAAAATTGATTCTCTTCCCAAATTCAAGAAGAATATCCCATAACTAAATCAAACAATTGAAAATTGAAATCCAAGTTTAAAGACCAAAGAGAAGTAAAGTAGTCTTTGGAATAAGTTCAAGATGTTCAACCCTTCTTCAATGAAACCCTAAAACCTGTTATTTATATCCGTAACTTAAAATAAAAATTGAAATTAAAAATTCAGATTTTTCTCCTTACCTGACGACATGTATGATGGATTATCAGAGATATGATAGCTTATCTGACCATGTCGTCAGACATGATTCCCATTTCTTGCCTTTTACTTTTGTGTGATGACAAGCTTGACGTCTTATCTGAGTTATGATAGCTAATCAGAACATGTCATCAGGCATGCTTTAAATTTTTACCTTCTGCTTCTGAGTGACGGCATTCTTGACGGCTTATCAGACACCTGACAGCTTATCAGGGGATTTCGTCAGCTCCTCCTCCAAGTTTGATGATTTTTGCCTTAGGCTGATGGAAACTCCTGACGGCTTATCAGGTCTTTGATGGCATATCAGACAATGTCATCATTTTTTCACTTCAAATCTCATGTACTACCTTAGGCAGATGGCATTCTCGATGGCTTATAAGAATTTTGATGATTTATCAGAGATGTCTTCACACTTCTGCTCCAACTTTCTCACACTGTCTACAGCTGACGATGACTCTGATAACTTATCACAAATTTGATGACTTATCAGACAAGTCGTCAACTACACTTTCATGGCCACTCATTCTAAATTAACCTCTTTTGCTCTGATTGTCTTTAGTTTTCTTGCATGTTGACTTTACTGCATTATCAAAGAGAAAGAAATCAAGAACGACAAAAGTTGCTTAAGAATTTATAATTATTTCTATTTAAAAGCCTTAAATGTGTTAGCATTAACTAACATATCAGGGCTACATCCTATAATTGATACGTAGCCAACTTAGTACTTTGACTAGACATCACCCCCATAGCATCTGTAACCTTCTGAACCATATCTAAAAATTCTTTTAGATCCTTTTAAGACCTGGATCCCATGAAAGAAAGAGGATTCATTTGGCTGAAATCCCGAATTCTAGTAGCAACAGTATTGGCCACTGGGTTGGCCAGAATAGCGGTTGGCTCTTTATTCTGTACTACTATGGAGTTTGCTAGAGTAGTGAACGTAGCCCTATATTCTCATGAGAGACATGATCGTCTAGAGGATTTGCATGGATGGTTGTGTGGCTGACTAAGTTCTTGTTCTTCTTGCATTCTTTTTTGGAGGCATGTTCTATAAACGGAAGAAATAAACAGATGACATTGAAAGTTTATCTTGAGTTCATGCTTAATCGTACGACATAAATACTTGTACGAAGGGAATTTTTTTCCTAAACTCCTTGAAGCCTCTCGTCCATATGTGTTCCACGCTACACACCTATGCATAAGACTCTACTCAACGTAGATTTTAGAAATCCTTAGACACTTTAAAACCTTAGTATCTGATACCAAGTTTGTAACTACCTGAGACTACCGCCTAGTCATTACACGGTGCTTATGATCCCGAGAGAGAACAAACTAACCCATGAGCTGGTACCTACTGTGAGAACTGGCTAATATAATCATGAATGTGGAAGAATAACTGGAATGCCATAAGGTTTAAATAATAAAATAACTAATAATTATGAATCTGATATAAATACTAAAATCTGAATAGTCTGAATAGCTAACTATAGTTTCTGAAGAGCCTCTAAACTTGTTACTGTGAGTTGATGGGATAGGACCCAACTAACTCTAAAAACTACTGAGATAAAGAAATGAAGTAATATAATCTGTCCTCGGATGATGAGGACTAACCACTGCTACTGTACTGATGATAAATCTGAGAACCAAGGTGTGATCCGGGAACTAAGTGTCAGCACCTATGCTATGAGACATCATAGAGCAAAAGAAAAGGTATACGATCAGTACTTTGAATATACTGGTATTCTAAATAAGGTAGGATGATATGCATGGTCTCATGAATAGGAATGATAATAACTAATAGGACATACATGTAAAGCATAGAGTACTAAATAAAGAGCATGGAATCTGTAGATACTAAAAATGCCAGAAAATTTGTAAATATTATGGATACATAACTAAGCATATAACATGAACTGCGTAAAATCCGTAAACTGATATAGCTAAAATTTATATGCTTTGGTCAAACAACACTAAGACTTAATAACTGAGTTGAGACTGTAACTATGATTATATCTGAGACTGAGGGAGGTAACATCTAACTAACTTTCCCCAATTTGAGCTAATCATGGTCCAACATGTAACCCAAATTAGAAGGGTGTTAATACCATGCCATGGGTACTAACAATGGCTGCAAAGATCTAATAAAATAATATAATGTTAAAAGGACTAAGGGTGTAAAGCCTGAACTGACGGGTGACCCCTGTGAGTTAGTCAAGCCTACTCTGACAGATGACTACTTATATCTTATGATGGCTACGTAGTTCTGGAGTATAGGGACTGCTACTAATGAATCCTCCTAACTGATGGGGTAGCCACTATCCCTACACTCACTCGGTGTTAAATCCTACAACCAACTGAAAGACACTGAGATACTAGACTATTTTGAGAAGAATAACTGAATATCTGACTATTTGATAATGCTCATTATATAATCTGAAGACTAGTCTAAAATGTACTGAGACTAGACTGAATAAACAGCTATGGTTTTTGGGTATTCAATACCCTTAGGACTCAAAATGACAATACTGAAAAGACACTAAAGCTTGAAGGCCAAAACATAAAGTCTCTTATTAAATAAATCACTCTTGTAGGCATTTAATCAAACACTTGTAGTTCATGATTTTAAAAAAGTCATAGGAATGTCATTGAACTTGTAGGAATTGCATGAATTCATCATAACAACATTATATCATGGTGTAACTCAATAAATAACAATATTAAAACATGGATGATTGAATAATAACAATAATTTCATAGTAACATGGTATAGATTTATAGTATTCATGGGTGAAAACCCAATTTAAAACACAATAACTTGAAAAGATAATAATTTTATAATTTTTAAAAGGTGGCTTGGACTCCATCGATGAAAATCTAACATACCTGGGATGATGAATTTAAAAGGATTGATGGAGAGTTCTAGAGATTTGACCTTGATTATTGAGAGCTAGAGTTTCTTGTTCTTGAAGGAGGGGATTTTTAATTTTGGAGAAAGTGAATAATGATGAGTATTTAGGTCAATTAGGGGTTAAATTTTGTGTTTAGGGCAAGTTTAGGTCTTAGGAAAAAGACCCAAATACCCTTAAACAAATTTAAAAACACAAGTTGGAAATTGAAATCTCAATTTTTGGCCTTGGAGCGATGCACCACTATCATGCCAAGAAACTGGAAAAGGGACAACTGGGACCTGGAAAAACGTCGTGATGTTCCACCATCGCGGTAAGCCTGTGGATACCATTTTGTCCATCTCGGCGACGCGCCATGATCGTGAGGCCTACTGGAAATTAACAAATATCAAATTAACCTATGGCACGATGTTCCAAGATTGTGGACCATTAATGGATTTTTCCAAATGGGATATTGGCCTGATCCACGATGCACTAAAGGTTAAAATGATGGGGTTTTGCGGTTAAATCTTAAAATTGCCATACCTTCTTACCCGGTTATCGAATTTGGGAAAATTTTATATCATTAGAAAGCTAATTAAATTTCCTACGCAGTGGCAGGATCTAAGCTGAAAAATAATTTGTGTTAAAAAAATTTCATATATGAATACTCATGCACTGGGACTTAGATTATTCTAGGGAAATATGGGGTGTTACACTTGGTGAAAATACCCCAAAATGGCCAAACAAGCAATTCAATACATAAATTAGAAATGTAATAGAAATAGTATAAGGTAGACATAATATAGAAAACAATCCCACAACCTGGTAGAGAAATTACAAGAACTACTATACATACAACCAAAGTCTAAAGACATCAATACAATCCTATCTCTACATTAAAGACTAAACACAAATAGATAAAAGGAAATAGGGAAACGCTAACTACTAGATCTCACCCTTTCTATGGAATCCAATACAGTACAATCCTCGAATCAATGGCTGCAACTAGTACTTAGATCTTCACTAACAAAGAACAGAAGGGTAGTACGAGTACTAAAACCATGAGTACTTAGTAGGCATCATCGGCCAATTAAGCTAAATCGTGATATAAATACAACAAAAAGCAAGATAACATTATGAAGTCGAGGTAGATATAAATCTAAATCAACTCCAATATTATTATACATAAACAAACAAATATCTAGAATAATTAAATAAGATAAAGGATCAAACCCATATGACTATAACAATTGGCCCACATAAGCCAATAAGTGCTGAAAAGTAATTAACCCAACAAAAGCCCCGATAATCCCGGAGTGTACACATAAATATAGTATAACCTTGACCACCAACATTTACAAACTCTCAAGGTACAATAAAACTCTATCAAAATTATACCACATTATAACAAATTCCACTTCCAGACTTATAAATGATACCCATATCATTATTATCATCATCTATAACCAACATCATAAGAATCAACATCATCATTATCATACCACCGATATCATGACTAATATCATAGGAATATCTAGACTCAAATCGGCAGTTATATACTCAATATCATAATAATCTTTTGGACTTGAGCTGGGTATATATGTCATTATCAATATCGGACTTAAATAGGTATGCATATCATCATATCATCATTAATATCTGAACTCAAAATAGTAAGTATATCATAAATATTTTAACTCAAACAGATAATCCTACATTCAATATCATAAGCAAAAGCATAATCACTAGCATAATCGATAATCCTCAACTCTAAATATTCAACCAATCATTACCATTTAGTGCAAAGGTTTCTCAATATTACCTCAATTAGAAATTTCAATACGTATAACAAGAATATAAAGGTTTTCAATAGATAACACGAATCTTAGACTAAGGTGGGTAAAATGTCCACTTTTAAATCCACGAAATTCACTTCTAGGAAATTTCAATCCTAGACTAGGATAAGTTATCTAATTCCACCTATAGAATTCAAACAAGCTTTATTTATCTCAAAGATACAAATTCTACTCATGAGCTAAGAAACTATGCTAAAGCACCTAAATTACGATTTTCGAATAGCCTAGAAGCTCCAACTAACCCACATATTTCCAATTTGATCACCAACACCTAAAATCCATCCAAAATTTAACATAATATCATAAAAATAATATGAAATAGCTCAATCTATGAAGGAGTAAAAACCAAGCATATCTAAACGCCAAAGAAAGCTCGAATAATCCACTAAGTTACTAATTTTTCATTCCATGAAACTTCCACATGATGCCAAGCTACTAAAATCATAATCTACACATAAACAAAAGAATAATGATACCCATATTGAAACATTGTGCTTCGATTCCAAAAATTACTCTAAAATCTCTTGTGGGTTTCGTTTAAAAAAAAAATCATTTCCAAGGACAACTCAACATTCTATTATGCTCAAGGAGTAATGAAACTATAAATGGATGTAATACATGATATATTTGGGATAAAATCAAGCCACCAATGTTTAGGGATTTAGAGCCAATAATTGGAAAATCTACTATGAAATTAGAGATATCTTACCAAAAAATCTGAAGGATATCGCGTAATATTCGTTACCCAAGATCCCAAATCAACCACAAGATTTAATAATAAGTTTATCCATTCTTTAGGTTTAATTATCAAGAGGATGGATGAAGATTAGAAAAAATAAGCTAAACATGGTCTATTTATTCCCATCCAAGCATCCAGGAGATGTTATCGCAACCCGAGGCTTAAGATTTCAACATCTTATGGCTGCCAAGATGATTTTTGCTCACAACCTAAAACACCACAATTGATAAACCTAGGTGGTATGCAAAGGGAGTCATGATTGTGCGCCTTTGGCTCGTTATTAGCAATCACACCAATTACAGATAAGACTTGAGATTTTTGAAATCTCCTCCAAGCCCTCAGGATTTATCTGGAACCCCTTATATCCAAATGAACTATTTTACCATACAAATATGATGTTCTACTATCAATTCCACAATAAAAATTTCCATCCAAAGTTGTTTTGACTAAAACTAGGTCCCACACCAATATTTTATTTTAATAACTTTTGGCCCAATAGGTTGAAATGAGCCCAGGTGTATTAAGACTCGAATAAAAAACCCTCTAGCCTAAAATCAACATTTTAGAGAGTTGTTAAAATAGTCAGAATTGGAATACGAGGTTGTTTGAATGACGTTTTTACCTAGTAGCCATTTTATAGGATCAAGGATTTCAAAATAGGAAATTGGCTCTAAAAACCAAACAAAATGCTTGGTAACCAAACTGTTATTTATAGAAAGCACTATGGAAAATATCTAAAGAAGAAAATGAGAAGAAATATGGAATATCACCTGAAGGATTATTACAATATCCACTAGTAAAAGGACTTTCGTCTACAAAAGTTAAGGATTAGAATGTACTTACAGTCTCAAATAGGTAAGGATATTGGGTCCATATATCCCTATAGATCTCCCAAATAATCTTCTCTACTAGGTGGTGCCTCCACTAAACCTTAACTACAAGAATCTATCTAGTGCACAACTATCTGATATCACTAGACAAAATGAACACATGCTCCTCCACAAATGTGAACTACTCATCTAGTTCGAATGAGTCTCATTTAATCATATGTTATGTATCAATAATTTATCACCGAAGAATGGATACATGTAAAACTTGATGAACATCAACAACATCTGGCGGTAAGTGATCTGACGTGAATGTATTCTCCTCAGTGTCTTTATCTATTCTTTTTAGCTTTGTTTTAAGGACTTCTTGTCTGATTAATGTGTTGTTAATGATATAATTGAGAATAAATGTGTTATAATACTTTAAAATAATGTTTACGGTGTGTTTTAAAAAAATTTGGAATCAACTTTGTCACTTAGAGTTTAGACGAGAAAAGTAGTGTTACTAGCTTTAGCTATGTGTTGTTCTAGGTCATCTCGATAGATACTTTTGTGAGTAATGAGTTACTAGGAGTATGACTGTGCAATTATGTGCGTAATAATTTTTTATAGTGTTTAATTTTTAATTAAAAAAATCAAAGAGACAAAATAATTAGTTAAAAATCAGAAGGACAAAACTAGTATTTTTAGCTTATGTTTCTAGTTCACCATCTTTGCAAATTATGTGGTTTTGAGATCTAATTTGTGGTATTTTACTCTTTATAATGCTTTTGTGAGTTTATAATTAAAATATATGGATGATATACAAGTTGTAAATCAATAAAAATATCACCACAAGTCTTGGAATTGCTGGACAAAAGCACAATACAAGACTTGACAAAAAATGGACGTTTTGGGATCATTCGCATTCAATGGACCATAGACACCATGTTAGGGTCCATTCCATGCACGTTGGGTATCCTAAATTACCAATTATAGTATGTAATGACAATATCGACGTAATACACACCTTAGGAACCACGATAAATGCTATGGCATTTTCGTAAGTTCAAATCAGCAACTTGTGTCCTCCTATAAATACGACCACTAAACATTATATTAGACACCTTGGACAACCTTGAAACATTTATGGAGGCTGGAGAATAAATCAATTAGTTGTTTATAAAATTGATTTTTTTATTTTTGGATTTTAACATGTATTATATCATTGGAATAGTGGTTATGTCCAGGAGTGGTCAAACACCCTTTTCTAAGGTTAAGTCCAAGAACATGATTACTGTAGTTATGTATTTATTTGGTTTTGATTATTTATCATATTTGGATTTTTATTTATAATTTTTTGCTATATTATGGATTAGATTCCATAGCGAATATAACCATAGTCATCTTGTCAGCCTAGAAGGAGGAACAAGAAAAATGTATTGAAACACCCAAAACTTTGGCCCGTCTAAATTTCTTGAGTCATGATTTTTTTGTTAATTATATGACTCTCACCACAAGTTGTATGGTGCGGTAACGGGTCTATGAACTCTAGTAGTATGTTTTTTAGTTTATTGCTGGCCAAGTTCTATCCTAGTTATGAGAGACTCCATACAAGTCATATGGTCTTGTGACAAGAGGTTTATGGTCCTATTGTATGTTATCTAGTTACTAGACCTTGATGTTCTGTCTTTTAAATGACTTGAGATTAATTGTCATATGGTCTAGTGATGAGTTGGGCAAGGGAGTCTTATGTTTGAAAGAATGTGGTGTCCAACTTTCTGATCTTATGACGACTTAAACGTACCACTCATATGTTATGGTAACAAGTTGAAGGGTCAAGTCGTAAAAGCTTGCGAGTGTTTTAGGTCTTTTAAGAAGAGGGTATTTTGGACATTTCTCACCGCAAGCCTTTAAGACCCTATGTCTTATAACACTTATTAGGCATTCATTCTTTACATTAGAAGACCAAATACTCTCTAAACTTCTCAAGAAAGATTGGGATAGGGTTTCTTCAAGGTTGTCATCTAGAGGCTTAAAGATCAAAATCACTCGGTTAATCTTCATAAATAAGGAATGTGACTCTTCCTTCATTAGTAGTTCAAAAAAATTATGTGTTTTAAACAATATTCATGAATCATTATTGGTGGTTTTGTCAACCAAGGTCGAAGGTTTAAATGCATAATGTTGAAGATGGTTTTGTCATGGTTTGAATTATAATTATACATGTTTTGACAATGGTTTTGATCGTGTGGGTGCTTAGGAATTCTAATTTAAACTAAAGGTTATGGTTAACCCTAACTTGTTGGTTTTTAGCTTGAATAATCGTATGCCCTCAACCTGTATATGTAATTGCCTATGAGAATGATCTTGTCACATGTTGGATTATGGTTGAACTATGGCATTGGCCTAATAATGTAAGTGGTTGCTAAATTGTTTTATGAAGGACTTGTTGGCCATAATTGGTTTGAATTTCTAAATGGGTTTGATTCCCTAAAAATGGAATTGAATTGATGGCTTTATTTAGATAATGGATTCAAGTCCAAAGTTTTTTAATAATGGTCATGGCATGTTGTACGTATTCAAGTGGGGTTTATATGATGATAGCAATTGGATGCCTTTGCTAAGTAATTGTATTAATTATTGTGTATGTCAAATGAATATTTTAATCTCGGCTTAAAAGTGGGATGTATAGATGGGCCGTGAAACCAATGTCCAAAGGAATAACACTAGAAAATTCTTAAGTTGGAGCTGGTGTCTATATGATCTGGTTGTTCGAGTCCCTTGAATGAATATATGTAGGAGGTTCAAGTTCCTAATATTGTATACATTGGTGTTTAAGACTCCTAGATTATTCTGGGAGGTTCGAGTCCCTATAATGGCTTATATGGATATGGATATTGTCTTATTTGTGTGGCTACATGTACTGAGGCCCTTTCAACTATGAGAGAGTTGGGATTATAAATCCCGCGGATGGCTTATTTTATGATGGTTATGCTACCCAACCCAGGTTATGGTTTTCAAAGTTCATGTTAAGCATTGTTCCCTATCTCGACAATATATATATATGTATGTATGTGATTCCACATGATGATTTGACTTGGTTTTAAATGATGGCATTACATTATTCCTCTATCCTTGAGTTACAAGCTATAGCTCTAACCGCTAACCATCTCTGGATGTTGTATCCCCACATGATGCATGTATCAGAATTTCTTCTACTTTTCTTATGTTGTGATAAGGTTATCAAGGTAGTTCGTGACTTGGGTTATTGACATAAAAATTATAGAGGCATTTTTGGATTACTATTGACTTACGCGTATTTTTTGGGTGGGTTGGCTTCGTAATGGACGGTGGTCTGGTCATTAATGATTGGCTTAGAATTTTCATGAATAAATATTAGTCTTAGTTTACACTATCTTCTTATATGTTTGGAATTTATTTGATATATTAGGTGGTTGAGATGCCTAGGTTAGGTACAGGGCGTCATCTTTTGTCCACGTGGGACTTGAGATACCCATCATGACCAGGCCCTGGTTCTCATCATGAAAAATTTGATGTCAGATCCTAGGTTCATGGTCAATTGGGTGTCCACAAAGCCGTGTCTAGTAGTGTCTCTTTTATGGGTGTGTAACATGCCACACATATAAGAAAGAGGCTAAAACACATTTAGTAATGTTTCCCTTTCTTGTTTTCTTACTTCGAGCTATAAGGTCTAAGTCCTTGGATTCCACCAATTCATGATTTCCCTATTAGAGTTCCACCAATTCCCTCTGGCCCTCCTCAAAATGCTTAGGTAGATGTGATAAGCACTGAGTTTTTTCAATCTATTCATATGTTGGCTCAGTATGTTGCTTCTTCGTCTAAGCATGGTGCTTTTGTTATTCTATATTCTGAGGCCACAGAGGTTGGCCAATTCACGAGGTTGAGTATTCCAACTTTTACTAGTGCTAAGGTTAAGAAGAATCCTCAACCTCTTATTGATGGGATGGAGAAGATCTTTTAGATTATACACTCATCATATGTTAAAAGTGTGGAATTTGTTGCCTACCAATTGTAATATGTGGTGTACTAGTGGGACAAAAGTTGGGAATAGTCTAGGGGAGGTGATGTTGATTCTACACTATGAGTTGACTTTTTTAGTAACTTTGGACCTCTTTTTTCCTCAGGATTTTTGGGAGGATAGAGTAGAGGAATTTGTTAACTTGAAGCAAGGTAGGATAATGGTTAAGGAGTATGCTTTGAAATTCTATCAGTTGTCCAGGTATGCTCCTGAGTTGGCATTTAGCATGAGACCTAGGATGCAGAAGTTTTCTTCTAAGTTGTCTTATGTGTTTATTTTGGAGAGTAAGGTTTCCTTGTTGAACAATGATATGGAAATTTCTAGACTTGTGGGGTATATGTAATAGGTTGAGGAGGAAAAGAAGAAGTAGACTGAGATCAGTGAGAGGCAGAGTAAGAAGTTTAGAGTTTCTTATTATAGTGAAGGCCAGCAGAAGAGTGGTAGGTATGGGGGAAAGTGTCCTAAGAAGAAGTGAGGGAGTTTTGGTTCTTTCTCTATGTCTAGTACTCCTTACCCGAAGTCGTCGGGTGATTATTTTCCGAACTATGTTGGAGGGTATAGGGAACAGGGTGCCTAATATTAGGCTGGTGGGGCTCAGTTCACTCAATCATATCCTTATTAAAGATTTTATAGTCAGTCACACCTTGTCCAGTATGAGAAGGGTAGAAACAAATATTTCAATTATAGTTAGGCTATCCTTTTGCAGTGTGATTGTCCTTTTAGAGTTGCTTTTAGGGATAATAAGTTTTTTTTCTCTTCATTAGATCCTACGCCAAAAGTTTCTTCTTCTACTTTTAGTACCAGTACTCTCCAGAATCTCTTATAGGCTCTTGCTTCTTCCAGGACTTTAAGTCATCTCCCGATGTAGTTATTGGTATGTTGAAACTCTTTGTATGATGTGTACTATTTAGTTTATGCATGTTCCACTCTCTCTTATGTGAATTCATTCGTGGTTGTGTATTTTGGTTTTGATCCTGATGATATTTCTGATCCTTTTTTGTGTCTACCTCAATGGGTGACTCTGTGGTTTCTATAATAGTCTATAGGGGTTATGTGGTATCTATTGGTGGTCGAGAAACATTTTTGGATCTTTTTAAATTAGACATCATTGATTTAAATATCATATTAGGGATGGATTTACTGCACTCGTGCAATGCTTCTTTAGACTATGAAACTCATAACGTCATCTTTAAATTCCCATATGAGCCAGATATTTAGTTAGAGGGTGATTCTCTAGATCATAAGGGAACATTTATATCATATCATAGAGTTCAAAGATTGATCTCTAAGGGGTATCTCTATATTCTGGTTTGGGTTAAAGATTTTAACTTGAAGGGTCCTTCTTTATATTCCGTCCCGATGGTGAATGAATTTGTCGAGGTCTCCCTGAAAGACCTTCCTGGTATTCCTCCCAATCGAGAGATTGATTTTTTGATAGATCTTGTTTTGGACACTTATCCTATTTCTATTCCCCCGTATAGAATGGCTCTGGCTTACTTTCAGGAGCATAAGTAGCTATTGAGGGATATTTTAGACAAGGTTTCATCCATCCTAGTGTGTCTCTTTGGCGTGCACCTATTTTATTCATGCATAAGAAGAATGGTTCCCTTTAGATGCATATTGATTACCGACAGCTAAATAAGGTTACGGTAAATAATAATTACCCTTTTCGAAGAATAGATAATTTGTTTGATCAGTTTTAGGGTGTTAAGTTCTTCTCTAAGATCGATCTTCATTTGGGGTATCATCAGTTAAATATTAGTGAGGTGGATATCCCTAAGATAGATTTCCCTACCCGGCATGGGTATTTGGAGTCCTTGGTCTTGACTTTTGGTTTGACCAATGCCCCAACAAAATTTATGGATTTGAGGAATCGGGTGATCCATCAGGTTCTAAAGTTATTTGTGATTGTCTTAATTGATGATGTTTTGGTGTACTCCAAGAGTGAGGAGTATCATGTCGATCATCTCCGACATATGTTGCAGACCTTGAAATATCAGTATTTGTATGCTAAGTTTTATTAATATTGAATACTAGTTGAATTCTGTTACACTTTTGGGTCAGATTAAGTGTAGTGAAGGAATCATGGTTGATCTTCAGAAAGTTGTTGCGGTTAAGAAGTGGCCTAGACATACAACTCCAACTGATATTTGAAGCTTCATAGGATTAGCCGATTATTATAGGAGATTCATGGAAATTTTTTCTTTTATTGCTGCTCCATTGACAAGGTTGACTCAAAAGAAGGTAAAGTTCTTATAGTTTGATACTTGTGAGGGTAGTTTTAGAAAGCTAAAAAATAAGTTGAATTCAGCTGCGATCTTGACTCTACTTGAGGATACCGAGTGTTTTGTCATCTATTGTGATGCGTGTCGGGTTGGTTTGGGTTATGTGTTGACACAGCATGGCAAGGTAGTTTTTTATGACTTTAGACAGTTGAAGGTTTAGGAGAAGAACTATCTGACTCTTGACTTGAATCTATTTGTTGTCGTGTTCTCTTTAAAAAAATTTCATGATTTTCTTTATGGGGTGTATGTTGAGTCCTTTTCAGATCATAAGTGCCTACAGTAAATGTTAACTCAGAAAGAGCTTAATCTCAGGCAAAGGAAATTGATTGAGTTTCTGAAGAATTATCGTATGAGTCTTTACTACCATTAAGATAAAGCTAATGTAGTTGTTGATTCTCTTAGAAGGTTATCCATGGGGAGTATAGATCATGTGATGTGGATAAATGGGTATTAGTGAAGGATATTCACCGTTTGGCTATCGTTGGAGTTTGCCTCTTTGACTTTGAGGATCGTGGTAAGTTTGTACAACAGGTGGCACAATCATCTCTTGGTTCTGAAAAAAGAGGAAACAATTATTAGACCCTCTCTTGATGAAAATCAGGGATGATATGGTTAAGTCGAAGGTGATATTTTTCAAGATCGACGGTGATGGTATCTTGAGGAATCAAGGGAGGTTATGTGTTCTCGATGTGGATGGATTGTGAGGTAAGTTTTTGGCTAAGGCCCATAAATCACGGTACACGATTCAACCCAGTTCAAAGAAGATGTATCATGAACTTAAGGAGATATATTAATGGAATAAAATAAAGCAAGATGTAGCCAACTTTTTGCCTAAGTGTATGGTGTGTTAGGAGGTTAAGGTGGAGAACATGATTCCTGGTGGGCTACTTCAACAGATTGAACTATCATTGTGGAAGTGGGAGGTCAATTATGTGGATTTTTCATTACCAGACTTCCGCGACCTGTGACTCTATTTGGGTCATCCTAGATAGAATGACCAAGTCTGCTCACTTTTTGTCAGTGAGGACTAATTATTTTGCTGTGAAATATTCAAAGTTGTTTCTTTAGAAAGTTGTAAAGTTGCATGGTGTGCCTTTTCTATTATATTAGATCATGGAACTTAATTTTTATTGCATTTTTGGCACTATTTTTAGCTTAATTTGACGACTAAAGTGAGTTTTCGTACTGCTTTTCAGCCATAATTGGATGGGCAAGTAGACAGAACTATTCAGACTTTGGATTATATATTACGAGCTTATAAAATCGACTTTGGTGGTAGTTGGTATGACCACTTTTCTCTCATTGAATTTTCCTATAACAATAGTTACAATTCTAGCATTGGTATGGCCCTGTTTGAGGCATTGTATGGTAGGAGGTGTAGATATCATATTGAGTGATTCGAGGTTGGTGAAGCTGATATGTTGTGCCCATATTTGGTTCACCAATTTATGGTGAAGGAGGAGGTGATTTGGGATAGTCTTAAGATAGCCCAAAGTTGTTAAAAGTTCGATTATAGTCTTAAGACAGCCCAAAGTCGTAAAAAGTCCGATGCAAATGTGAGGTGAATAGACTTAGAGTTTGAGGTTGGAGATTGGGTTTTCTTGAAGGTGTCTCCCATGAAAGGAGTAATGCAATTCGGGAAAAAGAGAAACCTTAGCCCTTAGTATGTTGGCTCATACTTAGTTTTAAGCATGGTTGGTAGTGTGGCATAAGAGTTGTATTTAACCTCTAGCACCAGTTCCATTCATCCAGTGTTCCATGTGTCCATATGGCAGAAATTTGTTGGTGATCCTTTGCTGATTGTTCCCTTGGAGAACATTGATTTGTTTTTTGTCCAATGAGGAGGTCCCTTTGAGGATCTTGGATTACCAACTTTGTCGGTTGTGGTTTAAATACGTGGCTTCGATAAATGTTCAATCGTGGAACCAAAAGTGTAAGGAAGCTACTTAGTAAGCCGAGGAGGACATGTAGTCCAAGTATCCATTTGTATTTCTGATTTTCGAAATTTATGCTTGAGGTATATGTTGTTCTTAACATCATTGTTTTTTGTCCTTGTTAAGGGAAAAGGGTCGTTTACTTGGCATCTCTGTTTCCTAACTTAATTAATGAAAAGAGTACAACTGTATGGTATCTAAATCATGCTTGTGTTACCCAATACAATCATTCGAGGACAAATGATATTTATTGGGAGAGACTAAAACACCCTAAAATTTGTCCCTTGCAAATTTCTCGAGTCTTAAACTTTCTATTCATCATACGACTCACACCTCAAGTCGTATAGTGTGCTGATGGGTCTAGGAACCCTAGTCATATGTCTGCGAATATGTTGCTGGTTAACTTTTTTTCTTGTTATCAAAGACTCCATAAGATTCGTATGTTCTTGTGATGAGAGGTTTAGGGTCCAATCGTGTATTGTCCAGTTTCTAGACCTTGATGTTCTTTATTGGAAATGACTGATGGTACTAGTCATATGGTCTAGTGATGAGTTGGGAAAGAGAGTCGTATGTTGGACAGAATGTGGTCTCCAATATTTTGATCTCGTGACTACTTGAAGGTACCATTCGTATCTTGTGGCGATGAGTTAAAGGGTCAACTCATACACACCTGTGAGTTTTATATAGTTTTAAGCTAGGGTATTTTGGGCATTTCCATACCAAATCCTTTAAGACCCCATGTCATAAAACACTTATTTGGCATTCATTCTATACGTTGGAAGATCAAACACTCTCGAAACTCTCTCTACAAAGTTGCAAAAGTGATTGGGCTAGCGTTTCCCCAATGTGGTCATCTAGAGTCTTAAAAATCAAAACATCTCCTGAATCTTCGTAACTCAAGCTTGTGACTATTCATTCATTGTTAGTTCACAAAAATCATGTGTTTTAAACATTTTTCATAAATCATTAATGGTTGTTTTGAAAACCATGGTTGAGGGTTTGAATGCAATATGATGAGTGTTGTTTTCTCATGGTTAAAATCGTGAATATACATGTTTTGATAATAGTTTTGAACATGTGGGTGCATGGAAATTTTAATTTAAACTACGGGGTCATGTTTAACCCTAACTTTATGATTTTTGGCTTAAATAATGGTTTGATAATGCTATGCCTTAAACATATTTGTGAAATTGCCTATGAGAATGATCTTTCCACATGTTGAATTTTATTTGAACTAAGGCATTGGCCTAATAATGTAAATGGTTGGTAAATGGTTTTATGAAGGCATTGTTGGCCATAAATTGGTTGGAATTACTAAATGGGTTCGAGTCCCTAAATGTTTAATAAAATTGATGTCTTTATTTAGAAAATGGATTCGAATCACATGTTGATTAATAATGGTTATGGCATGTTGTATACTTGCAAGTGGAGTTGGTATGACGATACCAACGGGATGCCTTTTGTAATTAATTAGATTGATATTTGTGTATGTGAAATCAATGTTTTAATTTGGTCTTTAAATCGGGATGCATAGTCGAGTCGTGTAAGTAGAATCCAAAGGACTAAAATTGGAGATCACTCTAGTCGGTGCAGGTGTCGATATGATCTGGAGGTTTGAGTCCCACGAATAAATATAAAAATAAAAGTTTCGAGTCCTCCATATTATATACACTAGTGATTAAGTCACCATGATTATGATGGAAGGTTCGAGTCCCCATAAAGGCATATATGGATATGGATATTCTATGATTCGTGTGATAACTAGCACTAGGGTACTTCCAGCTAGTGGTGATTTGGGCCCATATAGCTCGTGGGTGCCTTATTTTATGACAATTATTCTACAAATATCATGTTTATGTTTTCAAAGTTCATGCTACGCCTTGTTCCTTATCTCAGCATGATTTTTACATATATATATATGCACATATATATATATATGTATGTGATTTCATATAATGATTTGACTTGGTTTTGAATTATGGCATTACTTTATTCCTATATCCCTGAGTTACATCGTAGCGCTCCAAATGCAAACCGTTTTTTGATGTTGTATCCCTACCGGATGCAAGTACTGAAATTTCTTCTAATTTTCCTGAGGAGTGATCAGGTGCTCGAGTTAGTTCGTGATTCACATTGATGTGGTGAGCTTCCATTCTCTTGAAGACTTCATTTTATGATTTTTATATTCTATGTATCAGACATTATTTAGACCTTGTTTTGACTACTGTTGGGGGCATGTCCCAGCATTTTATCAACATCGGATTTATAGAGGATCTTTTGGATTACTGTGGATATGAGTGTATTTGTTTTGTAGATTGGTTCGGTGTTGGATAGTTGTCCGGTTATTGGTGATTGGCTTAGACTTTTCATGAAAAAATATTAGTCTTAGTTTATACTATCATTTTATATGTTTGGAATTCATCCAATACTTGAGGTGGTTAAGATAACTAGTTTAGGAGAAAGGGTTGATCTCTGGTCCACATGGGACTTGAGATAACCGTTACGACTGCCTCCTGGTTTGGATCATGAAAAGTACATGAAGATAAACAAATTAAGATTATAATCTTCTACAGAGTGAAGTTGTAATTTTAAATGAGGATGGGAATATAACTAAGTTCCCTATTCGGATCACTTACGAGATGAAATATAAATGCATTTAACTTATTTTCCACATCCCTGTGCGACGATGTAGGTGTTGGACTAAACTAGATCTGAGATTAAATGTTCGAAAGACCATAGTTATTATTTCAACCCCGTGAATCAACAACTAAGATAAGTAACCAAACCAATGAAGTTCAATATCATAGTATGATTATTCGTAGAGCCTTAACCCAGGGTTTCTCCCATTGATTGTCAAATACCATTAATTTACCGCATTATTTTAGTTTATGTTCAGTTTTAATTCTCAAACTCTCGTGGTTATGTTTTTACTAGTTTAACCTTAATATTTAAACTTGAATTATATAGTTGCTAACACAAGTCCTTGTGTGGACTTGTGTGGTAGATATACGTCTTTTTATAAGTCCACTATATAACATGTTGGGACCACGTACACTTGCGTGTGCGTTTGGGTGTAACAAGTTTTTAGCACCATTGCCGGGGACTTGTAAATAGGCAGCTATCTTATTTTTTGTTTAGCTATATTGAGTTGTATATTGTTTAGTATTTTTCATTTTTATTTTTATTTTGTTTCACTTTTTTGTCACACTTTATGACATGTCAGCCTGGGATAGATGGTTTGTCAATGATAATGATTCTTGTTGTTTTTGTGGAGGACAACACCGAGAGGATTTTTATCCAAATTTTAAGGAAATCGAGTGGTTGGGACCTTCATTAGATAAGGTGGATACTAGCCAATCTATGAGGCATACACAAGAATTTTAGCCATTCAGTTGTCTTTTTCTATTGAGATTGAAATTGATAAGGTAAATAAGAGTGAGTATGTTATTGATAGCATAAAATTGTGAGTCGGATTGTTTGGGTCTCATTTAAAGAACTTTTCTACATTATGTTTAGATGATGACATGTCTTTGGAGTGATCCAAAATAGTGGGTGAGTGTGAAGATGAGGAACAAGAATCCTATATTCTTAAATTTGTACCAAATAAGCAACACAAAAACATGCCTCACTTCAAGGACGAGTGGTTTATCATGAACTATCCATTACTCGGTCCTTAATCTTGTACCACCACCCTATGAGCAAAGATAAAATATGGATACGAGGTTAGGGGTGAAATTCATATCATCAAAGTAGAGGAAAAAGTTGATATGGTTCATGCAGCGACACTAAATGAAGCGGTGATTGAGAGGTAACCCGAAGTTAAGGTAGTTTATATTTTTAGTATTGTAGTTTTAATATCATGTAGTTTTTATTTTTGTTGAGTCATGTGTTGATGAGAAGTCTTAGTATCAAAAACCTAAGCTAAAGAGCATGGCGAAGACTGAGTGTGGGATCCTCGGACCCTCATGATGTATGTAGATGCTACTAGCTGGGCCTAGAAGCCTCAGGGAGTATTTTTATCTCTACTTTTGAGTATGCTTTCGGGACAAAGTAGATTTTTTATGTTTGGGGTAGGGAAATTCCCATTGTTTCGGGTAAAGTTTTGTTGTAGGGTCTTGAGTCTTAGTTGTTTTTCTAGTTTTTGGGTAAATTTTAAAAATTACAAAAATATTTTCCCTTTTTAGCTTTTAGTTGTTTGGGTCAGTCTAGTAGGTGTACAATTCATCCATCCCATGGTTTTTCTTTTTTGTTCATTTCCACAGCGGTGCCCTCTGAATGAAGTATCTTTTATTAGGAGTAAATTTTAATATTTTTGTTTTAGGTAAGTGAGATGTTCTTGTTGGTTCTATGTATGATTTCATGATGTAAGAGGGATTAGTATGCCGCAGCACGTTGTTATGATGAATGACCTCTTTTAAGACTCCTAGGCTCATTATTATGGTTGTTGTACTTATTCGATTAATTTTTAGTTCACGCTATTGTTTGATTGAGAGTCTCTGATGATCCTACTTGAGTAGACAATGTGCCATGTATGTGTGAGGTGTTTGTGTGTTCTTTGTTGCATTTGATGCTTGAAATTGCCTGGTGTGGGTGCAAATCAAATTAAATACTATGGGTTTAGGAGCTTATATGTGCAATTCTTTGATAGTCTTGTTTCATACCCTCTTTTACCTACCCTTTTGGGTAATCCTAGTTAACCCCATTAAGCCATTAACTTGTTTTATTTTGCCGCCTGATATGTCCTGATATGTAGCATGTATTCCCTTGTTTGATTGACCGTAATTTGATCCAAAGCTTCTAATCGCATTAGTGGAAATTTAATTTTTAAGTAGTGTGAAAAAAATAGGAAAGAGAAAAGAAAAACTGAAGCCCCAAAGCAATAGTTGTTTGTGTTGAAAATCGATGTGTTCGTTTGATATTTTTTAATGAAAAGAAAAAAGATTGTTGAAATTGAATAATATATGTAGAGATAATACTCCCACCATATTGTATGTGTATTATCTTTATGAGATGTTGTAAACAAAAGATATGGGTAGATAGATGTTGTGAGAATTGGTTGTTAACAGAAAAATCTTAATGTTCATTTAATTTATTAAAACGCTTAAGGAAGATAGTCATTATTATCGGTCAGAATAGTTCCTACATGTCCCGTAGCCTATATTACAACCCTTAAAGACATATTTAATCCTCAGTCTTTACATTCTTCTATTAGTGGTGTACTACACTAAGGGCAATCCTATTTAAGTATAATTTAATTCTTTTACCCATTTTGTGATAGATTGCATCTATATGTGTGAGCTTCGGTAACTCCCTTGTGGAGAGGACACATGTTTGATGATAATTTGGTGATTTGTATGTTCTTTAACATTGAGAAATATGTAAGAGCTTGACAACTTGGTGAATCAATTCTTAAGGCTAGGGTGTTTTGGATTAGTGTTCTTGAGATTTCAATTGGGTATAACATGCATAGTGTAAAAACTTACATTCTGTGTAGTCATTGTAGTACTACCTTAGATGTCTTGCTTGAAGTAGAAGTGTGGAGTCGCCTCCGATTATGATGCTTATTGTAAAGAGTTGTACGAGGATGAACAAGACTTTTAAGTGTGGGGTGATGATCTGAGGTGAATGTATGCACCTCAGTGTCCTTATCTATAATTGTTTAGCCTTCTTTTGAGGACTTTTTGTGTCATTAATTTGTTTGCAACGATATAATTTAGCATCTAAGTTTTAAAATACTTTAAAATAATGTTTAAGGTGTGTTTCAATATATTCAAAATCCTCTTGTGGTCCTGGAAGGAGGAACAAAAAGATAGTTTGTGGGGATAAATAGAAAGGATTGTCATCTTCTACAGGATGAAGTTACCATTTGCATTTACGATTGGAATATACCTAAGTGGCCTATTTGGTTCTCTTATAGGATGAAATAGAAATTCATTTAACTTAGTTTCCATATCCCCAATCAATGACTTAGTTGTGTGGCTAAGCTAGATATTTTATGAGAGGCTGGGAAGACAGTTATAATAGTATCAACCCCGTTAATCAACAACCAAGATAAGTAACCTAACCAATGAAACTAAATAGTATAGTATGATTGTTTGCAGAGCCTTAACCATGGATTTCACCCCATTGATTGTCCAAGACATTTAATTTACTGCATTTTTTAGTTTATGTTTTGTTATCACTCTAAAACTCTCATGGTTATGTTTGCACTAGTTTAATGTTAATAGTTAATCTTGAATTAGATAGTTGTTAACACAAGACCCTGTTGGATGAATATTAGGATTTCTATGAGGACATTGTATTACATGGTAGGACTTTCTACACTTGCGTGTTCTCTTGGGCACAACAATAAGGCTAACCCATTAGTCACCTTGCCAACTGTGCAAAAAGTCTCAGAAGGTCCTATATATCTGAGGATGAACTTGCCTTTCCTCTCAAACCTTATGACATCCTTAATGGGCGATACATCAAAGAATACTCGATCACTAACTCCAAATCTCAAGGCACGAAGTCTATGGTTTTCGTAAGTCTTCTGCCTACTCTAAAATACTCTCAACATATCTTAAATCACCCGGACTCCATCCAACAAATCATGAAGTAAATAAATACCACGCGGTCTAATCTTAGAACTCTCAAACAAACAAATCAGGGAGTGACATCACCTACCATATAAAGACTCAAAAAGTGCCATCTTATTACTTGAATGATAACTGTTGTTATAAGAAAACTTTGCCAAGGCTAAGTAATGTATCTACTTACCTCATAAATCTATAATATAGGCTCGGAGTATATCTCCAAGAACCGTAATAGCCTTCTCCGACTTGCCATATTTCTTTGGATGAATGGTTGTACTGAGATACGCATGAGTTCCTAAATCCTATTGAAAAGCTCTCCAAAATCTAAAGGTGAACTTAGAACCCTGATCTGAAATTATGGATATAGGAACACCATGCAAACGAACTATCTAAATAACATAGATATGAGCCAACCTCTCGACATTGAAGGACATCTGAATAGGAATGAAATGTATTGACTTGGTCAATAATCTACAATAACACTAAAACCATTGGAAACACGTGAAGTATGAGGCAAGCAAATAACAAAATAGGGATAATCTACTCCCATTTCAACTCGAAATGGGCAATGTCTGAATCAAACCACCTGGTTAGTGATGATCGGACTTTACCTGCTGAAAATATAAGAAACAAGCTACAAGGTCCACCACATCTCTCTTCATGCCACTCCACTAATAATGCTGCCAAAAATCTTTATATATCCTCTGTGTACCTGGGCATTTATTAAATCTAGAGTTGTGGGCCTTACGCAAAATCAACTAAATCAAATCATCGATCCTCAAAACACAATATGGTTATCAAATCTCAAAACACCCTAAAAATCTATGGTATTCCTTTTGGTCTGACCACTCAACACCTGATCACAGATGATAGAAGGTATATTATCCTTAAAATGATGATCCCAAATACACTCATATAGTGACGACCTAGCCTCAACACTACGAAGAATCCTCCTAGGATACGAAATTTAAATTTTCACCATCAAGTTAACTAAGGACTAACTATCTCATGCCAACGACCTTAGAGAAATTAAAATACAAGACAAACTACACATACTCACTACTTTCCAACACCAGGAGTCTAATACCATAATCTCCATCTCCTTACCCGGATGATAGAAGATGGAGTTATCATAATCCTTAAGTAACTCCATCCATATTCGTTGCCTATAATTAAGCTCTCTCTACGTCATAAGATGTTGAAAACTATGATGATCAATGAAAATCTCACAATACACCCCATAAAAATAATGCCTCCAAATATTAAGCATAATAACTAACACTACCAACTCCAAATCATGAGTGGGGAAGGTGCAATCATGAAACTTAAGCTTCCTTGAATAATAAGCGATAATAAGACCCTTCTACATCAATAAATTTCCGAAACAACAATCAGAAGCATAATAATAAGTGATGAATCCCTCACCCTTAATAGGAAGAGACAAAATAGGAGCTAAAGTAAGAAAATACTTCATCACTCAAAATATAGACTCATACTCCTTGGACCATTAGAAAGGAACTTTCTTCTAAGTAAATCTAGTGATAGGCAAAAAATAGTAGAAAAAACCACGATGAATTATCTATAATAACCAACCAAGCCAATAAAGTTGAAAACCTCCGTCGGAGATATAGGCCTAGCATAATCTTGAATGATCTCAATCTTCATCGCGTCTATAATAATCCCATCCTTAGAAACCTCATATCCAAGAAATATCACTAACTCAAGGCAAAACTCACACTAAGGGAACTTGGTTAAAAGCACATGATCTCTCAATGTATAGATCATAATCCTAAAATATTGTGCATATTCCTCTCTTCTTCTCATACACACAAGGATGTCATTAATTAAAAAAACATGAATAAATACAATTAAATCCTGAACACTTAGTTCATCAAATTTATGAACGTGCATGAGGTATTAGTCACTCCATTTGACATCAGTAGGAGCTAATAATGACTATAATAGGTACTCAAGGATGACTTCAGGATATCCTTAGTAAGAATTCCTAATTGGTGGTAACCAAACATTAAATAAATTTGGGAAAACAACTTTGCACCTTGAACCTGGTCAAACAAGTACTCAATATGAGCCATAAGGCAAGAGTTCTTCATTGTCACCTTATTAAGCTACCTATAATCAATACACATAGTTATAGAACCATCCTGGTTCTTAATAAACACCATAGGATATCCCCAAATAGATACACTTGGTCTAATAAAACCCTTAAAAAAAGATATTAAAGCTAAAAATTCTTCTTCTTAAACTCGGTAGGAGCCATACATTAAGGTTCCATAGAAATAGGTTAGGTGTAAGGATTAACATTAATAAGAAATTCAATCTCACAGGCAGGAGCTATACTAGGCAAATCATTAGGGGAAAATTATAAAACATACAACCTATAGGAATATAGTCAGATGATGGCATCTCGATACTAACATCATGAATATAAGGGATATAAGACACGCAACCTCTTTAAATAAGTTTATTATTCGACATATGATAAATAATCCTCATCTTCTTACGACTGAAAGCTCATTGCCAAATGATTAGCTGTATATCGGGTATGGCTAAGATAATAGTCTTGGAAAAATAATCCATGATTGCATGATAGTGGGACAACCAGTCCATTCCAATAATGGAATCAAAATCCACCATGTCTAATTTAATGAGTTTTGCATGAGTATCAATATCTCTAATAGTGATAAGACAGGATTTATACCCCCAATCCACTACAAAAAATCATCCACGAGAGTATATACACGTAATGACATGTATAATAAATCCTTAGATAACTCTAATCTTTGAGTATATAAGAAGCCACATAGGAATTGGGAGATACCATATCAATTAAAGCAATGTCCGACTAGCGACATACTAAAATTGTAATGTAACAACAACATACAAAGTCTTAGTGCAATGAACCTTCAGGTCATTTCTCAGGATTTTGTATAATTTTGCCATTAGAACATTTTAATAGCTACCCCAATTTATTTATGACTTGCTGGGACTGATAGTTTTGTCACCGATAGGTTTTTTGTTTTTAGAACAATTTTTCTATTTAAAAGTCTTCATTGGTTCCAAATGGCCACCGAGAAAAAACCACAGTAAAACGATATTGGATGCAAATTCTAACTGTGCCAACAATTCTAAAATATTAATTTTAGGTTTGATAGATCATTGTTTTGGTTCTTCTTCACCTAAATTTATTTTGACCTATTGGTTACAAAGTTAATAAATTGGAAATTCAGATGTGGGGCCCATATTTGATCGAAATGACCTTGGATTGAAAATTTTACTTTGCCAATGCATCTAAAATTTCAAAATAAGTGTGGTTGCATATTTTTTTTGCTCATATTTATTTTTGGATGCATTCTGAAGTATTAGCAGCGACTTCAAAAATATTCCCAGTTTAAGCTGTCATCTTGTACAATAAAGTACCGAGATTACAAATATTGTATTATGATCGCGGCTTAATTGATGTTGATCACATGAAATAGGGACATGGGAAGAGGTATTTAAATTCCCTTTTAGTCAAGAATTTTCTATTTTTCTATTAGTTTAATCCTCATAAACCCTAATAGAGTGTGTAGTCCACAAATTAAGTATTGGGTATTTATTGAGAGCTTGTATAAATTACAGAATTGTGATTAACATCTAATTTATGGTATTAATCCTTTATTTATGGTGTTGAATTCTTTATTATTTTATCAAAACCCTAAATTAGATTTAAGGCATGATTTTAGCCAAAATTTTCTTAATTTTTACCAATTTCTAGAGAGATATAACTCCTTAAAGGTATTTGAATGATGGGTTGGTCTTGGAAACTCATTTTACGTAAGTGAGACCCACTTTGGGGTTTTTGGTTTCATTTTGGACCCCAAGCACAATGGTGTAATAAGGGTATTGATATTCTCGTAATAATGCATAGATTGTGTTTTTTGTAGTTTGTCTCCTTGAAAAAGTTTTGAGGAAAGGGAAAGAAAAATTTATCGGTTCGTGATCTATTATTTGAATTCAAAGTTGGTTAGGCGTACTTCTTTTTAGTTTGAGCTTTATCATAGTATGACTTTGATATCTTGATAATATTGGGAGAGGTTTTAGGTGTTGAAAATTTAAATTATAATGATTGGGATTAGTTAAACCACTCTGGCTATTGAACTCATAAAGTGTGATACTTGACATATAGTCTAGAACCTTCGTTAGTTTGACTTGCTATCTCTTGACTAACATGAGAATTGTCTAGGTGTTATAGATATATAGGAGAGACCTTGTCACTCATATTATGTAGTATGCTGACCTTAGTGATGCGTAGTCGTGGAAATTACCCTAGTAGCTTTGGATGAACAATGATTAATGCTTAAGGAAGAATTGTATTGTAGAACTAGTGTGGATTGATAAACCACTAAGACATGACATGGATGGATTAGCATAGTACCGAGTAGATGTTTGACTTGAAGAGGAATTTGGGTTTTTAGAAGTAGAGTTTGACCCGCCTTAAAGTTGGACTATATAGTTTCATTATTGACCTAGATACTTGTTAAACACATAAAATGTGCCTTTGGAATATGATGGCTAACCACACTAACGATTTACTCATGATGTTGGTATTGGAAATGATGTGCTTGATTTGTTGCTAGATTATTGATAATGGTTGGATAGTAATGAAATGTCTTATTGATTGAACCCATTACTATGCTATCTCTTAAATCATTGACTAAATTACAATGTGGGTCTTGGATTATGTTATTACAATATGAATATAATTTTTCATAAACCTATTAATCCATACTATTTTTATAATAAATGATAAGGTAAAGTGGTATGTCTTTCGTTACTTTTATTTGAATTTATCCCTCGTGGGGCTTGCATTTAGTATTTATTGGATTGCTGAAATATGCATTTATGATATGATGATGACCAGTAAGTCTGGAGGATATATTGATATCATGAGGATGCCTGGTAATTCCTAATGACATATTGATATTATAATGATGCTCGATAAGTCCAAAGGATATATTAATGATACGATAATTCCTAGTAAGTCTGAAGGATATATTGATAATGTGATTATATCCCGTAAGTTCGGATGATATATTGATGATGTGATGATGCCCAATAAATTTGGAGGATATATTGGTGATATGATGGTAAGCATGTATATATATATGTCTACATGTAATTATGCCTTTCTATGATTACATCTATAAAACCCCAAACTTTCTTTAAAGTAAAATTTAGTATCCAAAAGATTTCGGGATGACTTCCTAAGTGAGAAATGTTTAAATCAGATAGAATTTCCCTAATTTTGACTTTTTATCATGTGGGAAATTGAATTATCTTTTCAACGATACCAATTTCGCAAAAATATAATATCGGGGTAAAAAGTTATGGACATTTTACAGAAAGCAGTCTAAACTACCTAGGTAAGAAAGAGAGGTCCGACGGACCATCGACATACCGACGGACCATCGACCAGACCATCACAGTTGAGGTAGAGAGTCCACTCTCTAGATAAGTACGATATAGAGGTTCGATGAACCGTCGAGCAACCGACAGACCGTCTCCCGAGATATCATAGACCAGGATGTGAACCCCTATTCTTGTCCAAGTGTGATGGTGAGTCCGACGGACCATCGACCCAGTGATGGACCGTTGCATCAACCGTCGCAGATCATTCTCAGTAGTTTCAAGTTGTTTTTAAAAAGACCTTTTGGTCCTTTTCCACCTTTTTTAACACCTATTTAAATTAGAACAAGGCTTATAGATCCATATTCATATATAACATCAAAAGCTTGGGTTTATTTCAAAATCAAAACCCTTCTTCAATAAAACTAACGAAACCAAGAATCTCTCCAATAACCTTCAAGAAAGAGTCGCCTAAGATATGTTAGATGTTGATTCTTGATTTTCTTCAACCCAAGAAGTCCAAGAATCCTTTTCAAAGTTACGAAGTGTATTTATTTATGAGATTTCATGATTTATGTGTATTGAAGTTCATGATTATGTGTTGATGAGTTTTATTTAATGATTTAGACTACAGATATTAAGAATTGATTCTAGCATGTGATAATTATGTATTGTTCATGATAAACCCTCTTCAAGTTGCATGTTGGTTGTTGAAATCATGATACTTAGGTGTAGTATTTTTTGTATACCCAAAATGTTCTCCCCATATGTTTGATAAAATGCTTGTGTGAAGGAAATAGGGTCATTATAACCTGTTGACAAGAAATCTCCAAATTATGTATAAATTCATGTATGCCAAGTGTTTGTTGAAATGACTTAGTGAGTGAATTTTGATATGTTGCATGCATCATTATTCTTGTGCATTCCTTATTGAATGAATTATGAAAAATTAGTATGCATCCCTATACCTTTACACATTTTAAGATTCCTATGTGCTTGAAGAAATGCTTTCGTGATTGTAATGGTGAATGAAAGTCCATTGTATTTGTTATTCAAGAATGGTTATGTTTAAATTTTATGTTATCTATTCCTGGGGGTATTTATACCCAACAAATTAGCTGCAAGTCTAGAGCCAGTGTTATTTTCAAGAAACTATCAATCAAGCCATAATTAGCAGAATTCAGACTGTTACAGAACGTAAGGAAATCCAGTAATCTCAGTATTAGTGCAATTCAGTCTCATTATCAATCTAATCTAACTTAGTATTTAGTTTCGGTTGAATAGTATTCAGTAGTATTCAGTATTTAGTTTAGGATTTAGTAAAACTCAGTAAGCTAACAAGAATTCAATAGCATTCAGTCAGATAGTAGAATTCAAGCAGCATTCCGACAGATAACGGAACCAAGCAAACTCAGTCAGATCAGTCAATAATAGATTCATCTTTGTCTAAGTTCAGTTAAGAATTAGTTCAGAGTCTTTCAGTCGGGAGTAGGAACTAGCACCGAGCGATTGCAGGGATGACGCCTTCCCTGTTAGAGAGGTAGAGTCGTTAACATCAATCTCTATACTCTAGAACTGCATAGCCAATGTAGGATCAAGAGTCACCCTCTAGATTAAGAATTGACTACCTTCTAGGAGTCACCCATTTCCTTATGCTTGACTTCCTATTAAGGGTCACCCATTAGAGAGGCTTGACCATACTAGTTTCTATACCTGTGGCATGGTACTAATATATTTCAAGCTGGGGTTGTAGGTTGTACCCCACTAGTTTATATTTGGGGTATGTTGGTTAAGTATGAACTCCCACAATTACAGTTCAGTCTCAGTCATCACAGCAACACTCAGAATTCAGGACTGTCAGATACGGTCATTCAAATCAGTAAGGAACTTAGATAGTTCTATAGACTCATAGACCACCCTCTAGAAAGGCATGGTCTCACATGAAGTTAACCAGTGTCAGTATTAATCTATTTAGAGATCACCCGCTAGATAGGACTTATATCAAACTCGCATTCAATCATTCCTTATAATTATTACTAGATTTGAAGATCATTCACTAGATAGGTTTGAACTCAGTTTCAATCAGTCAATATTAGTAAGCTCAGAGTTCACTTATTAGTAGACTCAGTTGTTCAGACTCTCAGGGTTAGTAAACACATATATCAGTATTAGTAAACTTAGTTGTTAGAAGTTCAAGTATTCAGAAGGTAGTATTCAGTCCATACATAAATCCTTATTTTGTACTCTCATGTTATTCAGTTAAGTTATGTTCAAGCGTAAGACCTTACATTTAGCCTTACCTAATATAGCATACTAGTACATTCAAATTATTAATGTATATGTTTCTATTGCGCTATGGTATCTTATATCATATGTTCAGAAGAGCGAGATCCAGGAAACCCTTAGAAGTCTAGACTCAGTCAGCAGCAGTTGACTTAGCAGTGAGTCCTCACCATTCGAGGATGATTCTTATTTTATTATGGCATTAGACTCATTTTATTTTCAGTAGACGGAGTTAGTTGGGGACATGTCCCATTAACTCCACAATTCAGATAGTTTAAAGTCTTTTCAGAAAAATATATCAGTATTCAAGTTTTAGTTTGGAGTATTTTAGATGTTTTGAATCTTATGGAAATATTTCATCAATTTTTCGTATTTATTTTAGTATATTATGCAGTGCTCAGGTACAAATATCAAAAAAGGGTTAGCTTGTGGTCCTTCAGGATTATGAGCATCGTGTGGTATTCCAATTTTAGGAAATTAGGGCGTTACAACATCTATATGTGCTTTGATGGTATGTTGTTATTCTTGTGATATAGGTTATAATTCTTTGATACTAATAACTTGTTATGCTTCATAGTTCATGCTAGTGTTAAATAGTGAGTAGAAGTAGTGTATGTTGAATAATGTATTAGGACAAGCTAGTAAATGGTATATTGTGTGGCATTTGAGAATTCACCTACTGAGTATATATAGCATTGGATAAATGGATTAATTAAGGAATATTTCCTATTAGAATGTGTTATATGGTAAATAGTTATTAAGTGACCATTTTACTTGATAGCTAGAAGTCTAGTGAACTAGTTAATGAACCTTCTTAAATAGAGATGTGGTAACTAGAAATTATGGTTGTTACATGGCTAATGATTGTAATAGGTTAGCATTGGTGATGATTGATCATATTGATGATTAAGTAATGTTTTCGATTATTATTAATTGATGATTTGTATATTTGATACTATATAATGTAAGGCGTTAATGATTAGATAGATAAATGCTCAAATGATGATTAGTAGTCTTTTGCTAGATAATGATTAGTGCAATTATGATGACTAGAATTGTCCTTTAACTTAATAGAGTCTATGATCTAGTAGTGAACCTTTACTAGATGTTGGATGTTGGTTATTTAGTGACTAATGGTTAGATGTCATTCCGTGGAAAAGGATTATTTAAAGATCGGTTAGGATAACAATTAGAGGTCATTTATGACTAGTGAATTGGTTCTTTCATAATAATCATTGGTCAGCTAATAATAAGTATGTAAAGTATAGTGATGAGCTAGACATCTATATGGTGATACAGCTATGGCTATTGGCACCTTGGTATTTGTAATTTTATTGCGGTAATGGTTGATAATTATAATTGTTGGACAATGGTTGTTTATGAGAAATATAGAAACCATGGAAAAATGAGTAGTTGGTTATATACCTATTTATGTTGATGATTTTACCCTTTAGGGACTCTTCGATGGTATGGGACTCCATGATGGGTTCTTTACTTTATGCTTTTTGGGTGTTCTCCCCGTTTGAATGTCATGCTGTGATGATTTGTTTTACATTATGATCTAATGGATGTATGTGCATCAACTTGGTATTTACGTAGGTGTAATTGTATGGTTGTCTCTTTACGCTTTTGGATAAATTATTCCTTACGAATGATGATATTAGCATATAATAATATGTTATGTTGTTTCATCATTCTAGTGGATCATTTATTTTATAAAGTGATGAAAAATCTGATTAATATTCCATAATGTACCTTGAATTAGAGATATTATCTTTGTTTAGACCCTCTTTATATCATAATTTAGCTCAGTCGGCCGATGATTCCTACTGGGTATCCATTCTTTTGGTACTCATACTACACTATTGTACCTTTTTGTTGCAGAACCGAGTACTAGTTGTTGCCACTGATTTAAGTTATTACAGTGATGATCTTCCAGAGATAGGGTGAGATCTTGAAGTTTTGAGTCACCTGTTTTCCCTCTGTCCTCTTTTAGTCTTTTGTATCTGAGATAGATATATTGACTATTCTGAACTTTTTGGTTGTATTTTCTATTATCATACTTTGATGCTATTGTATTGATATTACTAAGTTATGGGATTGGTATCTGTATTTTGATTTTCTTCTTTTAGTTAAACACAATTGATTGTGATTTTGTTTGTGTATTTAGGCCTAGTGGGCAATTCTACCGAAGTAACCTAATGTCTTATCTTTGGGTTATTGTATTGGCTTACCTACTGTGGGGTTTTAGTAGGTGCCATCAAGACTCGTGGATAGGGTCGTTACACTTAGCCTGAGGTCTCATAGGTACTTCATACAACTTACCACTCCTTCCACCTGGGATCTTTACTTATCTTCTATCCAACCTATTCGAGAACCACCTCAAGAACCATAGGGACCATGCAAACCACCTCTATCTGAGGGATGAACTGCTATAATTATGAAATACTCTTAGGTGAGACAATCATCGCCCCAAGACTAGGGCTCTCTCGTAAATAATAACCATAGGCTCCACAAATAGAACAAGTCACCTAAGTTAAAGAAGAAGTAAAAGATCCAGCGGACCTAGAGAAGCTGCTATGACTAGAATAACCAGAAGACAAAATCCTCGATGAATGACTAATGCCCTGACTAGGATGACCACTAATACAAGACTGAGCACTGCTAGTAAACTACAGTGTAAGTTGGATGAGTCTATTGGTCTAACTCTGAGGCTGGTACGGCTAATACGGAGGGTATGTAGCTTTAGAACCACTGCCTCAAAAAAAGGATCTACTACGACACCTACTTAAACTACCCTAATATCCATGCCTCTTATCGCTGACCCCTTGGACCTCATGATGCATCACCTTTATCACCTGATCTTTATTAATAATCTCATAAAAGGATCTACCATCTACAACCAAACTCTGAGTAAACATGCAAAGAGGATGTCTCAATCTAAAAACAAAACAATGATACCTCTCATACTAGGTATCTACAATAGAAGTAGCATGCCTAGGCAACTCGTGAAAATAAGCCTCATACTCCACAATCATCATAGAGCCCTACTCCAATCTTTAGAATTGATTCATCAAACAATCCTTAAGGTTGCGAGGCATGTACTTCTCTAATAAAATCTTGAAAAACTAGGCCCATGTAAAAGGAGAAGATCTATCAAGCCTGGAGTCAAGGTGAACTCTCCACCAATGTTGGGATTCCAAGTCCAACTGAAATGTAGTGTAATCCATACCATGAGTATCTACTAGGCCCAAATTATGGAGTCTATTCTCACAAGAAATCATAAACTCATATGCATCCTCCCTCGATGAACCAAAAATCCTAGGGATAGGCAATCTCCAGTACCTACCATTATTTTCTGCTCCTCGATAGATGTAACAAGCTGGGCAACCACTACCATCTGAGAAACTACTGGCACAGGAGGAACCTTAATACCACTCTAATCTATAGAGTGTGCACCATCAGATATGGCACCAATAACAAAACCTAAAAGTGTAACCAAATCACCTCTAAGAACTCAAGAAAAAATAAACCCCGGTGGAGCCTAGGCTAGTCCTTGGACCACCACTAGGTTAGGCATAAATATATATAGCTAAGGAGAAGGAATAGGGTTTAGTGGTGGCCCCTATTATCGACCCTAACTAGGGACACATCTCAAGGCTTTCCATATCCTGTAGCTCATCCAGGAACAACAACAAAAGTGTTAGTCTTAGTCTCGTGATCCTTATCTCTTATAGTTGTAGCACACGTCCAAGCCATCTGTGAAAACGTGAAGTCAAATGAATGCTATAAAAAACCAACACAGTTAATTAGGATAAAATGAGTGAAAGAAGTGAAGAACTCCTAAGAATGTCCTACAGCCTCTTAAAGATAGGGAACAAATGTCATCATTTTGAACTGAAGGACTCTACTAGACACTTTCTTTTGTACTGACAATACCGGTGTAGCTTAGGATCTGATATCGATTTGTCACTACCCAATTTATGAGTGATTATGGCACCTACTATTTCCTTCCAGTTATAATCCGAGAAATTCTCAATGGGATAACTTGGTGGAAACACCCCAAAAGGAACAAATCAACAATCTAATACATAAATAAGCAATGCAATTGAAATTGTCTAAAGGTAGCCATAATATAGAAACCATCCCACAACCTGGTGGACATAGTACAAGGGCTACTATAAATACAACCTAAGTATAAAATAGTCAATACAATCCTGTCTCAAAATAAATACTAGACAAAGATAGATAGAAAGAAAAGGGGAAACTCTAACGCCAATAGATCACCCTATCTCTTAAATGCAACACAGCATAATCCTTGAATCAACGGCAGTAACAAGTACTTGAATCTATACAAAAAGTTATGGAAGTATAGTATGAGTACAAAATAATGGGTACTCAGTAGGCATCATCGGCCAACTAAGCTAAATCATGATAAAAATAAGATAAAATGCATGAAAACATAAATAAGTCGAGATAAAAATGAACCTGAATCAACTCCAACATCCCTATACATATTTAAATAAAAAACCAAAATTATAACATAATATAAAGGATCAAATACATACAATTATAACTACCAAATTGGCCTCCATAGTCCAATAAGTGTAGAAAGAAAATAACCCAACATTATTCAAAATAAGCATGGGGAATACACACAAAGATATTATAACCTGAACAACAATTATTTACCAACTCTCTAGGTACTACAAAACTCTATCCTCGTGATGCCACATTATAATAAATTCCTCTTTTGTATTTAAAACAGATACCCATATCATCAATCAAACTTCATAACCAACATAATCAACATCAAAATCCTGACTATTATACCACCAATATCATGACTAATATCTTTATAAAATCTAGACATGAACTGTTAATTATATAATCAATACCATAATAATCTTTCAGACTTTAAATAGGTATATATGTCATCCGTATCATTATATATATTTGGACTTGAACCGTTATACATATCATCATATCTCCATCAATGTCTTGACTCAAACCAGTAAGTATATCATTAATATTATAATCAATATTTGTACTTGAACTTGTAGTCATACATTCAATATCATAAGCAATATCATAATCGATAATATAATCACTAGCATAATCGATAAATCTAAACTCTCAATATTCTATCCATCATCACCATCAAGTGAAATTTTTTATAAATATTATATCAATATGAAATTTCAAAACTACAACAAGCATATAAAATAATTTAATAGCTAACACCAATATTTTGCTAAGGTAGGTGAAAATCCTATTTTTAAATTCAAAAAATACCCTATTAGTAAATTTATACCTCGGACTAGGATAAAGTATACAAACCTTAGTTATCTCTAAGATAGAGATTCTACTCATGACCTGAGTAACTAAGCCAAAACTCCTAAAATTACGATTTCTAAATAGTCTAGAAGGTCCAACTAACCCAAATATTGTTAATTTGATCACCAATAGTTAAAAACCATCCCAAATATAACATAATATCATAAACACAATAATAAATATCTCAATATATGAAAGGGAAAAAACCTAGCCTACGTGGATGCCAAAGAAAGCTCAAAGAATCCACTAAGTCCCGACTTTTCCTTTTGAGAAGCTTCTGCATGATACAAAGCTATCAAAATAAAAATCTATTCATCAACACAAGAATAATGATGCTCATATTAAACCATTGTTCTTTGGCTCAAAAAATCACATCAAAATCCCACGCGGGTCTCGTTTATGGAAATTGTGTTTTTAAATCTAACCTAACATTTTCTCATGATCAAGGAGTAGACTATTGAAAATTTGAGAAATTAAAGCTATATTGGGTCTAAAATAATGCCACTAAGGTTTAGGGATTTTGAATAAGAAATGGAAAAATCTACTATGAAATTAGAGAATTCTTCCCAAAAATCTAAAGGATAATTATGTAACAATAGTTACCCAAGCTCCCAAATCAACCACAAGATTTAATACTAACTTATACACTCTTTAAGGTTTAAGTATCAAGAGAATAATTGATGAAATTGGAAAAAATGAGTTTAACATCGTCTATATATACACATCCCGCGTATTTTGATTTCACTATCGCAACCAGGTTCTTGCGATCGCAGCATATTGTGGATGCTAGGATGAGTCGTCATCATGCCTTAGAGAACAAAAATCAATATATCGTAGTGTCCTGCCAACGGTGTCTCGATTGCTCCCATTTGGCTTGCTACTAGTGATTGCACCAGTTATAATTGAGACTTTGAATTCTCTAAGTTTCCGCCAAGCCTTCGAGATTCATTCGTAATCCAATATATTCAAAAGGGCTAATCCACCATACTAAATAATATATTCACGACCTATTGGAACAGTTAAAATTTCTATCCATGGTTTTTTGACTAAAAGTGGGTCCCACACCCATATTCCATCTTACTTAACTTTTCACCAATAGGTCAAAATGAGCTCTGGTGGCTCAAAATTAAAACCAAGAGTCCCTTAGTCTAAAATTAATATTTTGGAGCAATTAGAAGAGCCATAATTGACATATGAGGTCGTTTGACTTAATTTTTCACCCAGTAGATGATTCAAACCAGCAAAGTCTTTAAAATAAAGAATTGGATATAAAAAAAATTGACCAAAAACTAAACTATCAGTTTTAGAAAGTTATAAATGACATTAGGCACCTATGGAAAATCTCTAACTGTGAAAAAAGTGGAAATATTAAAAATCACCTGAAAGATCAATACACTAACACTTCTTGGGAATCTTGTTCATCACCATAGAACTATACTACTTGGTGAGTACTACTTCCTAAGTGTATTGTAGCTTAATCTTATTATTAACCACGTCCTCCAATTCCTTAACATAATTGGGCATACCCTGAAAAACATCTATCAAAGGAAAATTAATGTAAAGTTCTCGTAACGTGTTAAAGAAATTCTTAGAAAAAGAATCCTCCCTAGCCTTTCTTATCCTTTGTAGGAATGGTGGTGGTCGTCTTTCCTGTACTTGCTCATCAACCGTTGATTTTGGGTACTCAAACTTCCCTGATTTATCAACATCCTTTCCTGCAAACTGTTGTGGAAATAACTCTACACCTACCTCCTTATTTGGTTGTGGATGCATGTCATTAAGATCCTTATCACTCCTCAAAATAATTTCCATAACTTTCTTCTGAGGTTCGTTATCATATGGCAAACCACCTTGAGTTCTGGTATTTTTTTCTTGGGCTAGTTTCCCCAACTGTTTCTCTAGCTGCTTCTGAGAAACTTGCTGATTTTTTATCTCAACAACCATTTTTTCTTGCTTGGAGTAAATCTTCCTCAAAGTTTACTCAATCTTACTGGCCTGAGTGTTCTTCTTCTAATAGAACTGCTGGTTTTGATAATTTCCCCATGCATAATTGGGCTAAGTCTACCACTTTTGAGTGTAGGCATTCGCATAAGTTGTCTTATGTGCATTGCCCACAAAGTTTATAGATTTAGGATTTGCACCACATAAGTCTACAAAATGGCCACTACTGCCACAAATTTCACAACAACATTGTGTCTACTGCACTGCATTAACTTAAGCCAGGGATTAGTTCATACCTAATTTGTTGAATTGAGTCATTATCTTGTTTTTTATAGTTGACAATTGGGAAACAAAGGTTGTGATACTATCAACTTCAATCATTCCTACAACGTTTTTCTCCGAGCGTATGGATATGTCACCATTCCAATCAGTATTTTGTTGAGCAATGTGATTCTATAAACTATAGATCTCATCATAAATCTTTTCTAGAGCCTGACCAACTATAGCTAAATCTAGAAAAACTATCATGTTATGGTCGATATCTAAAAGATGTGAGCTAATACCTTATTTGACTGTTGGTGATGCTGAAAGTTCCGAAGAAGAGATTTGAACCTCTCCCAAGCATGATAAAGGTTTCACATGACTTTTTATTGAATTTAAAATTTTCAAAACGTAATCTTCCAGTCTTTAAAATGGAATTAAATCGAGGATGAATTTTTGGTCTAAGTCATCCCATGTAGAGATTGAACTTTTCGGCTCAGCATTTAACTATTTCTTCACTTCCCCCAAAAGTGAGAAGGGGAAGAGTGGAAAGCACAGATAATCAGTGGATACCCTAGTGGGTATGAATGTGTCACTGATTTCAAAAAAAATTCTACAAGTGAACCGGTGGATCCTTATGCGATATGATGTAAATTTCCCACTGCTGTACAAAAGTTGCACCATGTTTTGTGTCAACTCAAATCTACCTTTGATAGTGGGTCGATGGAAGGTGAAGGTAAAATTAGTCATAAGTCAAGAGTGAAACTTCATGAGTTGTCCTATAGGTTGGTAGATCTTCAACCCCGGGCGCAAGATGATCTTCCTTTTGCTGAATATGAGGGATTTTGTAAAGAAGTATTACTTCTCTCCTTTATTGGTGTAAGTGTTCCTCAGTTCTGGTATCTAGTTAAACAAACTCCCTATCCACTCCCATCTTTCTAGTTTTATAAAACTTCGCCTACAAATTCAGAAACTAAGACCAAGTAAGTAGATCTTAAGAAATCAGAAATGAAAACTAAAACAACGACGTTTTCTAATTAACATAGCTGCAATAATAGAGATAAATACTTATTGTGCCTAAGTGCATATGAAAGTTTATGGGTCCACCCAAGTAATATAGTGGCCATAAAGAAATATAATAATCGATCACACAAGGACTATTGTTAAGAATCTCTAAAAGATTAGTTCAATTATTAATAGAAGAAAATTTCAAACGTAAAAATAAGATATTGAGAGTTATAGTTAAACATTAACTAAAACAATGTGGTACATTAAAGGTCTTGAACAATCAATGAAAAGAAACCCAGAGTGAAGGTATTACGAACAATCATACTCAACTATGTAACTTTGTTGTTTAGTTTAATTATTTTGATTGTTTGTTCAAAGTGTCTATATTGTTACAATGGCTTTCCGAACCTCTAATCAATAATCAAACATAGCCCGACAACTACATCATTAAGCGGGATGTCAGCACTAAGTTAAATGCATACATATTCTATACCACAATTAAATCAAATAGGTAACTTAGGTATATTCCTATCCTAAATTCAAATCATAACATCATTAAATTAAGATTATGATCCTATTCCATGTATCCCACGTTCTATCCTATCATTTTTCTTTCTGGGTTCAAGATAGTATTAAGCTTGTATTATAAGGATCACAAATCCTCATAAAGTGATAACCAGGATAAACCAAAAACCAAAAATGATAAAAAATTAAAACAAATTCTATTCATAACAAAAGTAATCATGTTCATGGCCTTTCCCTTGAAAAAAGGGTTGTTAGCTGCACATGGACATAGACGTAATTACAATAGAAGAATAGATGCTATAATAAAGAAACAACATTAATTAAAGAAATAAAAAAAAACCTAATTAAAGCCTTCTCTAGTGTATTTTAAAGCCTTAAGGATGTCCAAGGTGTTTCCCCCAGAGTTGAAGTGTCCTATTTATACTAGGAAAAGGCACTGCCCATTTTTAACATAGCAGTTGTCGCCCTTATTGTGTGACCTATAGTCCGTGGAACATTGCTATCGTGGAGGAACTTAGTTTTATGCCATTTTGAGTTAAAAACAAGGGAGTTCCATTCCCTTACCATGTCATCTATGCAGTGTGACACGCCAATAACTCTAATAATTCCAGATTTCATCAAGCTTAATCCATTGCATTTGTCCTTCAAGTCCACGCTTTGTGGTAACTTTTCATCTTGATTTACAAATTTTATATCATCTATACATGATCTTGATTATCTCACCAATATTATCATACAATTACACATGACGAATTAGAGCTTAAAATAATATAGAATCCACCACGATGAACTATAAAGAAATATAACTCAAGCTAAGAGTACTAGAGTTCGTGCTTGAAATTCATCATAATGTTTTGACTCCAAAATCATTGTGAACACAACTTAAACACTATAAAAATGTAACTAAACACTTCAATTATCACTTAATTCATTAACCACTTATTAAGCACTCAAAATTCTCAAAACAAGGCTAAACAAACATAGATAATGACACCTAGATGCATAAATCCACCTAAGATAAATATGCAGGATTATCCAGCATATATGCATAATTATATGAAAAATTGCCTACATGCATTCGTTTGGATGCATCTTTGACAATTTTTATCATGGTAAAATAGTTTGTGAATTAACTTCTGCTTACATCTTAGAAAATGTTCATTTTGATAAATACCTTATTTTACTTATAAATTTACTTCTTTTTATTACATAGTAGAAAATTTTCTTATTGCATATGTTTCAAATAATTAAATTAGGTCAATATTTTCAGTAGAGATAAGTCTCAAGTACAACCCCCTCCAAACTATACCCGAAGTTATTATGACACACCTAAATATTAAAGGGACCTTATTACCCCCACCCTCACCCACTGAACTTATTTTTCCAATATTTTTATGCTTCTTCTGCGAAGTATCTAGATATTTTTGTGGTTCTTTTATGCTGAATTGGAATCCATGTCAGCAAAAAAGTTGCATAAAAATATAAGAAAATGACTAGGAGTATTAGGACCCTTGTTAAGATTAGTTATGTTGTAGCAAATTTGAATATAGTTTTACAGGGTACTTGTGTCATGTGCCTAAACCAAATTGAGGCTCGCGTGAATTGGGCACAATGTGGAAGAAGGTACCGTTGCATGATAAACTAATAAAATGTTTATATTTACATTAGAAAATATTGGTATTATCTTTAAAAAAGTATGGGAAGGCTGGTAGAGGGGACTAGAAGGCGATAACAAAACCCTCATATAACAAGGTAAATGTTCACATAGTCAATCCACTAAGATACTAATATTACCCTATAATATTGACATTATAGTTGTTGTGGTGATAATTTTTTAGTACAATAGTGTTGTATACTTTGTAGAGTGTCTTGATCATAATAAGTTTTACCTTAGTTCTCTGTAGAAAAGACCTTTAAACAATAAAATGTCCATTTATTTACTATATGAGTTAGTAATGTTGTTTCAAGGTAAATAGTCCTTCCAAAAGTGTTCTTTGATCTCAATCGGATGGCAGTTGACAAAGTGGATGCACTGTTAGAAGCACTACATATTTAGATTGGCTTTTGAGAATTCTGATTAGGAGGATTATGCAAATGAAAAATTCTTTTAGTCTCTTGTGGCCGGTAATCCCATTTGTATTTCATAGTTTGTTCAATAGACATGGATTTTAAAGTTGAGAGCATCTATGATTTTATCTTAGTCCCTCCCCTGATGTGGTTTTAGTTATATCTTCTGCATTGACCAGCAGACCTCAAAAGTTATAATTTTTTTTATGAAATAATTCACTTCATTCTTGCTACACTACTATAATTACATTTGTTTTGAGTCGGGAATATGTTGAAACAACCTTTCTACCTTGAAAAGGTAGGGATAAGGTATGTGCACATCTTACCCTCCCTAGACCAACTTATTATAAAACACTCGTAAGTTGTTGTGATTGTAGTCCTTACAAAAGTCGTAAGAGACTTAGCCCTATTTGTAATTTAGAATTTTTTGTATGAAATAATTCACTCCATTCTTGCTACAGTACTGCGATTACATTTTATTGAGTTGAGAGAACATCAAAATAGACTCTCTACCTTGCAAAGGTAGGGATAAGGAATGTGTACATCTTATATTCCCTAAACCCATGTATGAGATTACACTAAGTGAGTTGTTGTGGTTATACTCCTTATAAAAGTGTTGAGACACTTGGTTTTATTTGTTTGAAGAATATTGCCCCTTTTTACGTTATAATTTGGTTATATAATTCTGTTGCTATATGTTTAAGTTGATATTATAATATTTTCAATTATAAAATTTAGGTATATTTTACAAATTTTTGTATTTTAACATCTACAAAAATTGATGAATTAATGATTAATTATATTAGTAAAATCATTTACATACTAACGGTAGTAGAAACTAAAACTAGAAATATTAAATTTATGATAACATGTATATTCTTTTTAGTTTAGATAACGAGAGCTAAATATATGTAGTTTCAACATCTCAGTAGAAATGTATTATTTTAAATGTAAAGTTTTTATCAAATGTACACATGCAAGAGAACTATACGTATTAATATACATATATATATATATGAATATATGTATGTTCTTACCTGTGTATATTAATCAACATTCTGTTGTGGTATTGTAATGACCCTCAAGGACATTTTCTCGATTCTTGAGCATTTTTGGCATTTGAGCCTTCCCACAACATCTACAAGTTATTTATGAATTGTCAGAACTGTCTGTTAGATTAACGAATAGTTTGTTGGGTTTTAGGATCATTTCCATATTTTGGGCTAATGTTGTTAATGAATTCATCTCGGAACCTAGTAGGAAACCTTGGATAAGAATTTAGATAATATCATCTGCTCTGAAATATCGATTTTATGCTAAGGTACATTTGGTTCAGGTCCAAAGTATCATGCCTCAAATCCTATTGGGGCGGACAGACACTCGTAGCCGTGAATGCCCAATAGAACCAATCCATAACCTTGTACTTCTTATGCATGTAACTATAAAAACAAAAGGTTTTTCCATACATGGATATAATTCATTGATGAGAAATAAGCGACAAGTTCAAAACTATATATACCAGACTTGGTCGCTGGGGCCATAACATCCAAAAGATAAGACATTATCATTCTTAACTTTACATTGGACTACAATTCCTCTAAAAGATACATAGACACTTGGTTAAGGTACAAGTGTACAACTAGTGATAGTAGACAACCTTTATATATACTTCTAGGGTTAGGTGCATTACATTTTTTTCATTACTTTACTTTTCTTACTTCACAATCATTGTAAGCCATATAATATAAATGACCAGCTGATTAGTGGTAAATAAATAAATTGGAATTGACCAATGCTAGGATTACACCCCTGAGCTGCCACCCATATATGAAATTAGGATCGGCCAATGCTAGGCATACTCCACTGAGCTTCCACCTGTTAAATTAATATTTGTGGTTCATAGTTTATTTAACCTTTGAGATTGTTACGTTGGTAGTTATAACATTTTGGTACATTTGAAAAATAATCTACCAATAAGAGACATATGAATAAACACTTAGTGCAATGACAAAGTGGTACAGAGTAGATTGCACTTGGATGGAATGTTCAGGAGCTGAAAATAACATAGGGTCTTATTTTACTTAAAGGAGAACTATTGATACTTGCTAGTGAATGTTAAATTTAAGACATGATAATAAGAATGTTGTGAGGTATTTTAACACATTAGGGACCAGAAACAAGGTCATTAGCTAGATGGAAGGTCATGTGTTGCTACTAAGTATCCTTTATTAAGGGAGAGCTTTAGAAGTTTACTTTGTCCAAAAAGTGTTGGATTTCATGCCAAGAATACGATATTGAGTATCCTTGTAAACCTAGTTGTATATCCCCTCTATTAACCCAACTTAACTTCCAGCCTTTAGGATTGTTTATCTACAATAATGCGCAGGATAAAATTAATATTAGCAACTAGCCAACATATTGGGCTACTTAACTTTGCCCAAAATAGTAGCAGCATAGTAAGCCGTTAGTCTATCAATCAAGGGTGTTATTTTAACCCCGTTTTCCTCTAATCGCATGCATACACCATACATATTCTTATAAGTTCTCCTGAAATAACATTGGCTTCATTACACCCTCCAAACGATACATAAAATAACTTAGGCAATAAACATATACACCAGTTAATTTGGTTGTATATCACTACACCATTCTTCTATTTTTCAATATGGACTAATCACACCTTTAACCAATATCATCCTGGCATCCCCCAACATATACACACAAAACCATCCACTAAACATCCCAAATCCATTTTACTGTAGCAATCATATATGGAACTCATCATCTGTTGAGTTGTCAATAACAACACATTCATAATTAATTCCCAAATTCATATATAAGGAGGACAAAATGGAGAAATCACCATACCTCAATTTTTTAAAACTTAACATTCTAATTCATAATCTTCAAGAACTTGAACTTTCCTTCAGACTATAAATCAAAGAAGATAATTGATCTCTTAGTAACAGAGAAAAAGTGACCAATTAGCATAGTTTAAATTCTTCCATGGATTTATAATTATGTATGAATAGAATGTTTTACTAATATTCTATTGGATTATTAAGCTAATCCATAATTGTTATCACTTACAAAGGTGAGGTTTTCTTCAAAAATACTAGAAGGATAATTCGGGCTGCTCGTAGCAGTTTTAAAAAGAAGTAGGGAGAAGTTTATGAAATATGGTACTTTTTGTGACTTCGAATTAAAGGAAATGACCAGCATCTTTGCCTTCTAAAAGCCCTTTTATTTGCCTTTAATTTAGCTGTATTTTGAACCTCAAAATTGGTCAAATGGGTCCAAGTAGGTGATGCACCTCCTTAAAGAGATCAAGATACTCAAAAGGTCAATGTAGGTGATGCACCTACTTTCTTAAATTCTTATTTGGGATCAATTAAATTGTTCATTTGGGAAAATTTAAGTGTTAGGACATTTATTCATTTCGTTTTCATTTACTTAAGTTATTTCCAAATGAGTACATTAACATTGGACCAAATCTGATCTATATCCTTGGGTCCATTAACTTAGTTCATATAGCTCAAGTAGGTGACTCACCTACTAGCTTAATTATGTCAAGAAACCACCTCATTATTTTATTCCATTTTTAGTCCTTAACCCTTTTAATCTAATTTCCAACTTGTATACACTTGGTCACTTCTTATATTAGATTTAAATAATAGCTCACGATATCAGGTTTAAATACTTGAATCGATGTTAACTTGGTTGTGTCACACTAAAATGTACGGTCAGTAACTAGAACTCCATCTATACAATCAATAATCGCATAACAAATATCATCCATTACCTATACTCAAGGCTATATGAAGTTCCACATAAATAGAACCATAACATGAAAAATACATGGTGTTACATCCTCCCTCATTAGGTTTATTCATCCTCAAATATTCCCATAACTGTCTAACAAAAACAAGTTCAAGCCAGAGTTTATTATTACTTTTATCACGTAGTACTTTATATATTATAATTACTAGTTATTACTCCAATTCAATATCTCTATCTTTCTCTTCATATACGAATAAATAGGGGTACTTAGATTTCATCGCTTCTTCAGTTTTCCATGTGATCTCTTCTACTTGTCGGTTCCTCCAAATTACTTTTACAAAATCTATTTCCTTATTTCTGAACTTCTTAAATTATTGATATTGAATGGTAATATATATTTCTTCATAGGTTAAATCTTCCATAACATGTACTTCTTCAGTAGGAGTAATATGAGATGGATCTTCAATACACTTTTAAAGCATTGAGACATGAAACACTGGGTGGACTGTTGAGAGCTCTTGTGCTATCTCTACTTATTTATGACTTGTCCAAACCTTTGAATAATCTTATATGGGCCTATTTAACATGGATTTAGTTTTTATTTCAGTCAAAATATCTTTACCCCTTTCATTGGTGCAACCTTTAACAATACCTAATCACCGAAGGAAAACTCTAGCTCCTTTCTTATAATATCCATATGTTATATATGTCGACTTTGGGCTGTCTCCAGTCACTGCTGAATCACATTAACCTTTTACATAGCTTGATGAAAAAGATTTGGCCCGAACAAGGCAGCTTCACCCACTTTAGACCATCCAATTTGTGATATACACTCTCTTCCATACAAACATTCATATAGTTCCAATTTGATATTTGAATGATAGTTATTATTTTTGGAGAACTCGATGAGAGGTAAATAATCATCCCAACTTCCTTTAAAGTCTAATACACAAGATTGTATCATATCTTAAAGTGCTTGAATGGTACGTTCTGCATGCCCATCTATTTGAGGGTGAAAAGATTTACTTAGATTCACTTTTATTATGAAATTTCTCTTGAAAGACTTCAAAAAATTTGTAGTAAATTGAGCTACCCTATATGATATAATAGAGACTGGTAATCCATGTAGCCGAACTATCTCTTTGATATACAATTTTGCATACTCTTCAATTATGTAAGTGGGCCTAACCGGTAGAAAGTGTGTTGATTTGGTAAGTCTATCGACTACTACACAAATTGAAGCAGCTAAATTGTCGGGTATTAAATACCCCCAGGACTCGATAGCACAAACTTAATAGGCATGGCATAATATCGAGACATGGTAATTAACTACTTAGCCATCATTCATTCATTTGGGCATTTAAGTAAACACTTGCACGACATTAACTTGCATACATGCTAACATGATATAATTTCACCATTCAACTCATATGGATAATTCATCAAACACTTGTGGGGCATAATATATTTACACAATACTAAAAAATATGTGGGTATCCTGATTCAATTCAAATTACACAGTTCCAAGAGTTTCAACATGGATTCACATGATAAAGCACACATATCATTTAACTTTACATGAATCTTGCAATAAATCATGAATACACTTTAATTCAAATCATGGAATCACTCTACATAAACTTTAAAAGAGTTTCTTGGACTAAAGGGTGGAAGGAACCCTTGGATGAATAATTCACATACCTTAGTTGGAAAATTCTTGAAAATTAATGGTGGAATCTTTAGCCTTGAGTCTTAATTTAATTCACCTAGGGTTTTTGTTCTTGAGAAATTTGTGAAAGAATGATTATACTTTTATAAAAATGGGCTAAATTTTGTGTTATGGGGGCTGAAAGGCTTGGGAAAAGACTTACTTATCCATGAAGATGCGACCTTTAAATTACTAAAAAGTTGAATCATTGAAGTGTAGGCTGACGCACCGCGTCATTAGCATTGATGCGATGGATAACACGCCATATCGAGTTCACATCAATTCACTAGAAATAGCACTAAGCTGAGGGAAAACTATCTTATCAATATGATGGTCGATGTGATGGGTCAATATTGTGTCAACCCACTATTTTGGGATCTCAAACATGATCTGAAAGAGGTCCAGAAAATCTTAAACTTGTCCAAAAACACCAATTGACATTCCTGATCAAGAATTAACTCAAACATCAATATTTAATGGACGTAAAGGTCACGGAATATGATTTCAAACTTTTGAAGGATAAAATAACACTAAGTCTGAATACTTGGCTAAAATATTCTAAGTCTGGGACCCCTTGTCAAGCCTAAATGACTAATTTAAGCTAAGATTTTTTTTGCAGGGTCTTACACAAGTGCTTCAATTCTGGTCAACCAAGGTTTATGGTTAAAATTTGTCCTGTTTGTAAGGTTTCCTTTGGGAAAACAAAGTTTATATTGCCTCTTCATCATATCCAGGAAGGGGTGATCGATCTGGCTCCAACACTGGTGAAAACTTACATTATTCTTTCACTACTAGTAAGGATTCCAAGGAATCACCTGATGTCATTATCGGTATGTTGAAAATCTTTGATCGTGATATGTACTATTTACTTCACCCGGGGTCCACTCTTTCTTATGTGACCTTATTTTTGGTTGTTTATTTTTGTTTCGGTCCCAAGTATATTCTGGATCCTTTTTCTATTTCTAAACTAGTGAGTAACTCTCTAGTTGATAGAAGAGTCTATATGCGTTGTGTTGTGTTTGTAGGTGGACAAGAGACTTTGTCGATCTACTTTTAATTACAACTTGTAGATTTGTATATTATATTGAAGATTGATTGGTTGTACTCGCGCTATTCGTATTTAGACTGTCAAACCATTAGGGTTGTCTTTAAATTCCCTATTGAGCTGATTATTAAATGGTAGGGTGTTTTCATAGCTCCTAAGGTAAGGTTTATATCATATCTTAGAGTCCAGAGATTGATCTCCAATAGGAGTCTCCATAATTTTATCCGAGTTAAAGATTTTGATTTGGAGGGTCCTTGTTTGCATTATTTCCAGGTGGGGAATGAATTTTCTGAGGTCACTCTTGATGACCTTCCTGGTGTTCCTCTATATAGGGAGATTTATTTTGACATAGATCTTGTTTCGGACACTTGTCCTATTTCTATTTCCCCTATATATAATGGGTTAAATGAGTTGAAAGATCTTAAAGATCGACTAAAAGATCTTTTAAACAAGGGTTTAATCCATCCTAGTGTGTCTCTATGTGGTGCACTGGTTTTAGTTTAGCATAAGAAGGATGGTTTGCTTCGGATGTATACTGATTATCAACAGTTAAATAAGATGGTGGTAAAGAATAAGTACCCTCTTCCAAGGATAGATGATCTATTTGACCATTTCAGGATGCTAAGTTTTTCTACAAGGTTAATCTTCGATCCGAGTATCATCAGTTAAAGATTAGGGAGGTGGATATCCTTAAGACTCCTTTCTGAACCAAATATGGGCATTTTGAGTTCTTAGTTATGTCTTTTGGGCTTACTAATGCCCCAACAACAATCATGGACTTGATAAATAGGGTATTCTATTAGTTTTTGGATCTTTTAATAACTATGTTCAAAGATGATATTTTTTTGTACCCTAAGAGTGAGGTGGATAATGCTAATCAACTCTACATTATGTTGTAGACCCTGAAAGATCAACAATTATATGCCAAATTTTTGAAATGTGAATTCTAGTTGAACGTTGTTAGTTTTTAGGTCATTTCAGTTCTACTGAAGGGATTATGGTGGATCCGAGATGGTGGCAGCGGTTAAGGAGTGTCCTAGACACAGGAATCCAATTGATATTCGAAGCTTATTGTGTTTAGCCAGTTATTACAGGAGTACTGTCCAGTATTTTTTGACTTTAGCTACCCTATTGACTAAGTCATCTAAGAAGAAGGTGAAGTTCTTAAGGTCTGATAATTGCGAGGGTAGTTTTGACAAACTGAAGGATAAGTTTACTCAGCCCAGTCTTGACTTTTTTGAAAGGTACCAATGGTTTTATAGTCTATTATGGTGTGTCACTGGAGGGGCTTTTGTGCATTTTGATGCATAACAGAAAGGTGATAGCTTATACCTATAGACAATTGAAGAAGCATGAGAAGAATTGTCCAACTCAAGACATGAAATTGTTGGCTATGCTATTTATGTTGAAAATATGGCATCACTATTTGTATGGGGTGCATATGGATATCTTTTCCAATCATAAGAGCCTACAGTATTTGTTTACTCAGAAAGAGTTGAACCTCATTAAAAGGAGATGGCTTGAGTTTCTCAAGGATTATAACATGCATCTTCACTACCATCTAGGTAAAGCTAACGTGGTTGTTGATGCTCTTAGAAGGTTATCCATTGAATGTCTAGCTCATATAGATGAAGGGAATCGTGAGTTAGTCAAAGGTATTCACTCTTTGGCTAACCTTGGAGTTCATCTCTTGGACTTTAAGAATGGTGGATAGTTAGAGATTGAGGTAGTGGATAGTGTGTTGTTAAAGGTGTCTCACATGAAGAGAGTGATATGATTTGGGAAAATGGGGAAGCTTAGTCCACGATATGTTGGTTAATACTTGGATTTTTTAAGGGTTGCCAATATTGCATATCAGATGGAGTTGCCTTCTAGTTTGATCTTTATTCACTCAGAGTTCTATGTTTCTATGTTGTGGAAGTGTGGGTGATCAATTGTAGATTGTACCTATCAACAACACTGGTATTTTTTATTTTTTGTCCTATGAGAAGGTCCTAATTGAGATCTTAGATCGGCAGGTTCATCGATTGCGGACCAAGGACGTAGATTTAGTAAAGGTTCTATAGAGAAACCATAAGGTGGAAGAGGCTACTTGAGAAGCTGAAGAGGATATGAAGTCCACGTATCCATTCTTATTTCCCTTTTTAAAAATTTATGCTTGAGGTACGTCTCGCTCATATCATCTTTGTTTTCTGTCATTGTTAAAAGTAGATTGTGAATTTCTTAGTAATTTGTTTTTTGTCTTAAAGGTAAGTGTAGAGATTTTTGGGGGTTTAATCGTGCTAGCTAGCCAATGCCTGTCCTATTATTCAAGGACAAATAATCTATGCCGGGAAGAATTCAAAAACCCTAGGTTTGGCCATTGGAAATTTCCTAAGCTTTGATCTCACTGTCCAAGTATTGACTCATCAAATGGTTTGTATGGTGTGGTTATGGTTTTTGTGACCCTGATTGTGAGGTGTCCAACAAATGGTGGTTGGTGTTCTGTGATGGCTATGGTTTGGTGATGTGATTTGTTAGGGGTGGTGACGGTTTTGTTTGTCAAACTTTAATCAAATCAGAAACTTAGTGACTAGACATGGATCTGGGTGCAAGTGGATTACAAAGGACCATGAGGATAATCTACGGATGGTATGGTTGGGTTGTATGTTTTCAAGTGTCCAATCCTCTTAGGTTTTATTTGGGATATGACTGGACCATACGAATCATATGGTCTGGTAATGAGTAGGGTCATGGGGTTGTATGGTGAAGAGTGAATGGGTGTCCAACTCACTGTCTTTGTGATTACTCAAGTGTATGAGTCATATGTTGTGGTCACGAGTCACGATGGTCCACTCGTAACCACCTACGACATTTTTATAGTTTCAAGTTGGGGGCATTCTGGATATTTCTACTCCTAACTACCTTTGAGGCCACGAATTAAAAAACCTTTTGGGACTTCATTAACACAATATTCCCAATACTACACTCTCAAATTTTCTCTCAGATTTCGCCTTCAAGCAAAAACAAGGGTTTCATCGAGGTAATCAATTAAGGCTTTCAAGGGTAGTTTCTCTTTGTACTTCTTGATGTTTAAGGTATATGACTCTTCCCTATTTGTTATTTTAATAATGGCATGTGTTTTAATGTATGGTTTTCATGGTATTGTTATGGTTTGGAAATAAAGCTTAGGGTTTTTGTATGTTTATAGTTGATTAATGTTTCTAGTGATTTCAATAATGTTTTTTTTTATGTTTTCGTCATGGTTTTCCACATATGGATGCCTGGGAATGGTGATTTAATTGAGGGGTCATGGTTGTCCCCTAAATTGTTATGATTTTGGATTTTATAATGGCATGACCTCAACATATTTGTGAAATTATCACTGAGAATTATTTTGTCACATAGTTTGAAAATTCTTGGAATCTTTGCATTGCATAAATAGTTAAACGAACATGAAATGGTTTTCGTTGGTCTCACAGGACTTTGGAAAGGCCTTGGTATCTATGGATTGATTATAAATGATTTTTGTTTTCTTTGAAATGGGGGAGTCTAATTTTTCTCAATGTTTTATGTGGCATGTGGTAATAGTCTTGCATTATCTAATTTTTATATGAAGATACTAATGGTTAATGCTTAATTAAAGACTCCTTGGTAAATGGTTAAGTTATGTGTAAAAAATTTAATTGACCTTAACGGGGGTTGAGTATCAAAGTCGTGGAAGGTGGAGGTTCGGCAGGGACCGACATTGGAAACTTATGTTTGCCGATGTGAGGGTGGTCTTGGTGGCAGTGTGCATGATGTCACACTTTATATTTGTGGTGATCTATTAGTCATCCCAGGTTCTCTTCTTCGGTCATGCGTGTAACATCTACTAGGGCCCTTTCAGAAGGGGGAGTTGAACCCATATAGACCGTAGGTGGTTTTAGGATGGTAGAGCTACACATGCCAGGTTAGATTTTTAAATGCTTGCTAAATCTTGTTCCATATCCCGACACGTTATATATCTATATAAATAATATTGCATATAGTTATCTGATTTGGTGTTTTTTTGATGGCGTCATCTTATCTTTATCCCTGAATTACATGGTAGAATTTACCCTGCTAACCGTGTTCAGGTGTTGTATCCCCATGCGATGAAGGAATCAGCCATACTACCATTCCCCATCCTCAGTGACTTGGATTAATATTTTGTTATTCAAATTGATGTGGTGAGCTTCCATGCTCCGGAACACTCCATTTCATGCGATGACTTCTTTTTATTACTATTATTTCCTTTGTTATGGTTTTTTCAATGGTCTGGGGCATGTCCCGAGTGGATATTCTTTGATTCTGGTTAGATTCTTTGTCGAACAACTATGGGCATGGGCGGTGTCGGTATTAGTGTTCGCATTGGTATTGGTATTTGCATTGGGATTAGTATTTGTTCTATAATTGGTTTTGGCCGTTTGGCTATGGTTAATGCTTCCCATTTTTGTTTTAAGATTATTATTCTATAATCTTGTTATATGCTTGAAATTCATTCGACATGGGGCATAGGGTGGTTAACGGTGGGTTATTGGGGGTTGTCTTCGGTCTTGGTTTGACTTGAGATGCCCGACACGATTAGGCCCTAGTTCGTGTTGTGTCCACTTCTTCGCTAATGTTCTATTTTATAAGGTATGACATATCTGGGGTCAACTTCCCTTTTAAATAGAAAACCCTAAATTTTTGTCTCGCGCATCTAGATAGGGCATTATACTAAGCCATTTGTTTATGAGTAAGGGTCGTGCTAAAATTCACATATAACCTTTTCTGACCAAGATGCTTACTTCACTGTGATAGTGGGGAACTTTATCCTAACATGCTTAAGACTTAAATCCGTAATCATAGAGAGGCATATAAAATGTGAATAAATAAGTAACATAGAGTTTATAAGACATGAGCAGATTTGTACAAAAATACATTTAACGTATGAGCATGTGAACCTAATAAGTGTATGACTTATGAATAATTGAGCTATATAAATATGTGATTCATGTGCAACTGATCCTGAAGTCATTTATCCGATGCATATACTAACAATAAAATTGCATGTGAGAAAGTGATCTATAAGACATGTAGCATGTAGGTAGATTAATTGCATGACTTAGAATATACAGGTAAATGGGCTAATACATTGAGCAAACGGACTATATGAGCACTGAATTCGTGAGTTATAAAGCTATGTAAATATGTACAATGTATAGGCAAGTGGACTAAAAAATATGTGGGCTTACACGAAAGTGAACTATTAAACATGAATCACGTTGAGTTGGCAAGCTATATTGCATAGAAAAGAGGATTAACATGTGATCAAGTCTACAGAGGAAACCTAGCAAGTGAGAATATGACACATGGACAGATAAACTATAAGGCCTAAAATTCCTAAGCAACTAGTCCATAAAGCATATAACACAGGCAAATGATCTATAAAGTATGTAAATTTAAGCATGTGATTTTTGATGCGCAACCCCATGCGAAATAATTTATAACTCCTATAGAATATGTCAATCAATCTGTGATACATAAGAAATATGAGCAAGTAAGTTCCAAGTAATCATGTGATATAAAATCTATAGGGCAAGGCCCGATGAAAAATATAGCAATAAGTAAGATTGTATGTAATGTGTAAAACCCATATGCAAGTGTTCTATGACACACATAAAAAGTGAGAATATAATCCACAATGGGAAAATGACCTATGAATAGATCAACTAGGAATACAAATCATGTATATTATGTAACCAACTAGATCCTACGGTAATAAGGAGGCATCCTATGGAATCACTCTGTCAGATTATGTACAAGAACACTACTACTAATTCTAAATAACAGGTGGGATAGTTCTGCTAATTTATTTTAATCGCCTTAAATCCCTTGAAATTGATTTACTCATGTTACCTTTTAAACCTCTCCATAATTCTTCTTATAGGTGTAATAACTATTAGAACTTAGTTATCTCCAAAGTCAATAAACAGTAAAACCAAGGTATTAAAGAGACCCTCAATAATATTTTTGGAGTAGGTGGTCGAGGTCTACCTTATCTTTGTTACTGACCTATGATACACTATTGCACTCAATGTCTACTACCTTATCATGGTCAAATAAGAAAATGAGTAGAAAAACTTAAAGGCAGTCTAGCATATGAGGCTAGTTGCACATTAAGTCTATGTAAATTTATCTCATAAGTTTGTAACATATGAGGATTATCGAATTTGGGCTTAATAAGTGTTCACAATCCAATTTATTTACTCAGGCAATTTAAATAAAATATTGTGTATCAGGTGAATGCAGTATCATAGAATCAAATGAACAAATGGTACTCTATATTTAACAGAATTTTTATAAGCCCTTATGACTTTGTACATATGAAAAATAAACTACCTCTTCTTTTAATGGGCACGACATTTTTTTGTTACTTTACATGATCGACAAGCACCCTTTTTAGCAGGGGAAAACCAATGTAACTCCACTATAACCTCTTAAAAAACTAAAACAATCCATGCTTTCAAGAAGTTTACTCACCCGTCTCTCTAACTTGAGCAGTATGTCATGTGCACACTTGGTCTGCGCTATTCAAAAATCATTCTCCTTTATTAATTCATATATAATTCTTTCCCGACTATTAATTAACTGATTTGATGCCTACTCTCAATAAATCACAACTTATGTCTAACGCTTCAATATCTTTTTTCCCTAATTCCTCATCACATAGTAATCCTTATATCCAAGAAATAGATCATAGTAGGGAAACAATCATACACAATTTTCCATATGGAAAAATTAAAAACTTATAACCGAGTTTTCCAACCATAAGAAGACCATACATGTGATTATTACTTAAGAAAAAGGTCATAAGAACATATCATATAAAAGTCAACTACAAACATAGTTGGTATGATACTTTATGAGCGTTTCGGTCTTGCCAACCAACTAGGGCTATCTCTAGGAATACATTGCACTAGTATATTCACCTATAAGCTTGTGCTACTACCCTCTTCCAACTAAACAAAGTTGGTTGAACAACATCAATTTTAATACATGTGTAACCCTAAATATTTGATGTATATTATGGATTTAACACTACGTGTCCTCTATATGATTAGATCCTATAAATGTGGATATAGAATTCAGTAGTTGGTTACACCCTCCTAAGATGGTGAGCTAGGAAATGCTACAATCTATCTCTTTAACAAAGTAATCCTTCATTTTATAAGCATATGGATTATCATATTATATCTCACTCAAATAAACCAATGTGATGCAAATGTTACAAATGCAACTTTACTCACAAATAACAAAAAAAATATTTACAATCCTCTCTATCATGGATCATGGTCCAAACTAAATGGTCTCAACCTAGCATGAAATTTAATAACTTGAGACCATTCCTTGAAGGTTTCCATTTGGGAACACGAATGGTGGCAATTTGGCTGCTATCATTGACCTTAACAACCATAGTAGGAATAATCAAGAAAACATGGATTTAATGTATGGGTTGGAATAACTTCCTAACTGACTCTATCGCACGATCTATATTTTGAAAGAAATAAAATTTCTTGAATGTCCAAGTATCTCCCTAATTATAAATGTTGCACGAAACATATTCATAAGTAAAGCTCTACTAGACATGCCTTTTAAGACTCCCTAGGATACACTACTATGATACCATTTTTGTTACACACCAACCTTGGGTGAGGTGGTCATGTACCATATGAACACATGCCTCACAAATAACCTATGATTAGCAAATAGACTACTATGTAATAAGAATTGTTGAGGAGAAGCTATACATATACACAAAACTAGAAAACTTATGAAAATAGTACATATGGCAAAGGAAACTATAAATACATATGAAAACTTCACAATTTCTACAAAGGCTCAAAAGGAATTCATCTATACCACTATCAAACTTTTTCAAGGATTCGACAAACCCCCAAATCAACTAGGGGCTCACCAACTACCACTGAGTTTCCAGTGCTTCTATTATAGTGCTCTACTAGCTGAGTGCATGCACCTACAACATGAAATACAATGTCCCCCATGAGGGACGTCTGTATGAAATAATGTACTGAATATATATAAGAAATAAAATAATCACATGTAAGATGAAGTCTCAATGAAATTGTGTATTATTATGTCAATGTATAGATAAGGATGCAGGACCACCTTTACTTTCACTTACGGAATCATGTTCATTGCATGCTTTTCTTCACTTTACCTTTCTTTTCATTACTTTAAAATATTCGTAATCCATGTGATACATATGAATAGTTGATAAGTGGTAAATGCAACAATCGGGAATGACCCATGCTAGGCTTTTTCCCTTGAGCTTTCACCCATAAATCCAAGAATTGGGATCTTCCCAGGCTAGGCTTTCTCCCGAGAGATGCCACCCACATTTAAGTAGATTGGGATCGTTCCATGCTAGGCTTTTTCTCCTGATCTTCCACCTATAATAAAAGTATATTGGGATCGACCCATACTAAGCTTTTTCCCCCAAGCTTCCACCCTTAATATAATAATATTTTCATTACATCACTTCTTTGATCTTTGAGATAGTTATTTAGTGGTCATAGTGTTATTTATCTTTGGAAAAACAAATAATAGTGGAGACATGTTAATATTGACCCAAGGTAGTAATAATAGCATGGGAAGCAACTGTAATGCCAACATAATAGTTAGGAGATTATGTGACACTATAAGTATAATAAGCATTTCAACTTCTATTTACTGATATGATAACTACATACTTAGTAAATGATATCGAATAAAAAAGGATACATGAGTATGAGATCTTGTGAAGCACGTGGGCAGGTTAAAATTAATGAAAATAGTACATTTTGAGTTATGATATACAAAATTATATAATGGCACAAGTTAAGATTGTAGGAGCCACTTTTATATACTATACATTTAGAGTGATATCCAATTATAGGAACATATAATATGTGAACAAATAATGTACATATCAACTAAATCAATTGGAGAAAGTTAGCGGTGAATCGTTAGTTTGTGTACCCGATAAATGAATATAATTGTCGTGTGATCTCAAAGATTTTATTGACTCATCTATGAGAAGTATGTGACAAGGGTAAACAATGGAATAAAGTTTACTAGTAGCCCCTAATTTAAGTACTTTTATCACACTAAGAAGTGGACTAAGATTGTTAGCTACACTGTTCCCCTAGACGATTTTTTTTAAGTAGCCCTTAGAACACTTACTTTGTAGCACAAATATTAGATTCATTCTAAATAATATGGAATCAAGTTTCCTCACATACCTTGTCTTCTGAACAATATGACTACAATGATTCATTCTTTCGTTGAAGTATCACTCTGTAATATAAGTACATAATGAAGCTAATATTAGAAGATAATCATATTTTAAGAATGCAAAATTGTAGCTGATCACTTGACGAACAGTAAGACTGTCAAACCCCCTAACACATGGTGTATCACCTCCCCTTCCTTTTATGTTTCAATAAAACTCTATTAAACTATCCTATAATGTGATCCGCTATGTTGCAATAGAAATACCTATAAAACAACCTGTAAAAGGTCACAAAAATCCATAAACCACTAGAACAACTCACCCAGTTCACACTCTACATTTAAACCTCAATTACCACTCAACATTATCATTTTGTAAATTCACCCAACTTCTTCCAACAACAATAGACATAAAACAGCGTAAAAAAGATTCAAAATTTATTTTAGCATAATATAAAATATTTCCAATCAACATCCCATGAGTTTTAGAAAAAAACACATAAAGAATTCTCCGCTCGACTATACATAAGGAGGGATGAAATTGAGGCATAATATCACCTCAAACTTATATAATTTATATCCTCCTAACTTATTTTTTTCAAGACCTTAAACTTATTAGAATTTTTGAACCAAAAAAGAAGTTAAATCTTTTAGAATTTAACAAAACATTTGACTTCCAAGTTTTGAGAGGGTTTTCCTATACTTTTAAATACAAAGAACATGATTTACACGATCTATTATATAAGAATTTAACTAAACCGTAAGTGTTTTCACTTACCTTGGCTTGAGATGGGAGAATTCCATCAAGAACCCTAGTAGAGAAAAATGGAGATTGTTTTAGGCTTGAGAGAATATGGAGAGAGAACTAAATATAATCTGATATTTACTAGTAAGAATGAATAAAAAATAAACTAATTTTAACCGTATAAATCCTCCACTTGGCTGCCTCTTTTTGCCCATGCTCGGCCATATTTTAGTTAAAAATAGCCCATGTAGGTATTGCACCTACTTGGCTCTTTAAACTACTCTAAAAGTCTAACTAAGTGATGCACCTACTTAGTTTATTTCTAATTGGATCACATTATAATGAGACTTAAATAGATTAGGATTGGGATAGTTATTCTTCCCTTTTTCTTTCACTTAATTTGGGCCTCAAATAAGCTCGTTAATATATGCCTCAATTTGGTCCAATAGTAAAAGTACGTAATGCACCTACTTGTCACCTACTTTCTTAATAACATCAAGCAAACACCTCACTTATTCTATATTATTTTTTCAAAATATTGATCAATCGAATTTAACTTTACACTTACCTTTAACTTTAAGCTCAAATACTTTACAATTACATCGAGTTTAAATAAGTCAATGCTAATTGGTCATCTATGTTTTTAAATGTAAAAGTAGCTAAACATCTATCTTGGGGTTATGTTTGAATAGGGTGCAAATATTTGTGGGTTTTCATTGTTTGTTTCAATTATCTCGTAATGATGTTGGTTTCTCTAACACATGATTGTTAAATTGGAATTTGTGGTGGAAAGCTCCAATTTTTCAAAATCGCACTTCATCCTTGAAAGAGGGATATGGGTGTATTTTTATATCCCATATCATCCTTTGATAAGGTATATGAGTAATAATAATTTGTGAATAATAATTTAGAAGTTAGCTTATTCCTTTATATTATTTTTGAAATAAGCATTGATTTTGAATTTCCTATGTCTTGGGGTATCATCCAAGAAATAAAAGATAGCCAATTGAGGTTTTAGGTTGATTTGCTTGCCATATCCATGAGGTATTTAAGAGATAATATAAAGGAATTTCTTATGTATTGGGATGCTATTTTGGTGTTTGGTTGAAAGGCTAACATCAAATCCTCCAATCTATCCTACTCGTATATTCATTAACTAGAGTTTGAATTTGACTCTCATGTATCCATGTACTATTTTCCCCTATGATAACATAATCCCAAGACTATTCTCCTATTGGAGTTTTATCTACAATTGTTGCTCTAAATTGATAGTTCAAGTAGATTTCATTTAAACAAACTTTAAACCCCCCCAATTTTAATTTATGTATTACATCATATTTACATTATGGGTAAACACATAGTAGCTTTCAACATACATAGGATTCGAACACTAGTAATACTCCTCATGGATTCGAACCCAACTCAAGTCGATTTTTATATTAATTATAATTATCCTACACCAAAATAATGGTATAGGTGCATGTGATCAAAATAACACTGTTGTTGGAGAGTGAAACATAGTTTTTATTTGTGTTGCATCAATAGTGACTCTGGGTTTACCCGTAACGGTTTTTATTTACTTTATTTATTATTTTTATTTCACTATAGGTTATTTCAATAGTGTCAATCACACAATGAGTGATCATACAAGCAATGTTGAGACCTTTGATGGTCCCCTTGATGATGAAGACTATCTCTATGATACAAGAAGTGCTACTGCCATTCGTATCGCTCCAAATCAAGGAAATTGCGTCTTTCAAGTCACAAGTGTAATGTTACACATGCTTCAAATGAAAAGTCTCATTGGTGGTAAAGATCATAAAGACCCAAACTTGCACTTGAAGAATTTTGTTGAACTATGTGCCCCATTCGATATTTCTCTTATCTCACAAGAGTTCATATGATTATTCCTCTTCATGTTCTGTCTAATGGTTAAGGCGGTATTTTGGTTTAGGACTCTTCCCACTGGGTCCATCACATCATGGGTCAATCTTATTGATTCTTTCTTATATATTTACTTCCCACCATCAAAGATGTTATAATTGTTGGATGAAATTATTAATTTTTGTCAACTTAATAGAGAGACTCTATATGAAGTTTGAGAGAAATTTTGAAAATCTTGTGCAATATCCTAACCTCGTATTACCGTATAAGGTACACCTAAAAATATTCTATAGGGTGTTAGACCAACTTAATAAGACCATGGTGGACAATACAGCTGATGGGTCACTATGAGGTTGTCATACTAAGTGACTTCAACTTTGCTTGAGAAAATTACAAAGAAAATAGGGGGTGGGGCACCCGGGATACCAAGGTATCCTGGGGTTATCTGATACGCCCAAATTTTACCTCTCTTACGAAGATTTAGCGGACGTTGTCAAATATATAACCCAACAGGGTTGGGTGTCGAATTCTACAAGGAATACTGTGTTCACTAAGTATTGTGACTATTATTAGACTATTTATCTAAGGTTCCTGAGTAAAAGGGGATTTGGTTGTATTAACAATATCATTTCGTATTCGTATCACACAAGGTCAGCAAATGAGAGTTAATGTAGATGTAATTTCAATAATAATGAATTAACTAGAGTTATGATCACCAATATGTTCAAACAGTTAAGGTTATGAATTCATGCTCAAATTCTAACTTATGTATATAATTGCAAGAATTATTGAATTCAAAGAATTACTCAAGTGTTTCTCAACCTAATAAGTATGTTACCCTTTACTTATCTAAAACCAAAAGGGTTAATTCATTATTAAATAACACTCTCATGAGGGTTAATCCTGTTAAGGCATCAACCCGTTAACCCAAAGGGTAAACCTATTAAGTCCAGTTGAATCACTTCTTTTTCCAACATCCACTTTCTTGTCAGACAATTTGTGTTCATGGGCTCACTTCTCAAGTTTGCAACCAAGAGATGGAATTTTAATGAAGAAAGATTCATGTAATTTTGATAGATATTAGAAATCAAACTAGTTCACAACCCCAAAATAGTTCTCTACATCAAGGATCCCATAACCCTAGTTATGGAAGTTTAGCTACTCATCTCCATGTAAGAAATCAAAGATATATTGATGTTCATATATGGCTTCACGAGAATACTTACAAAAATCACAATATTTTTCTTCTCAATCTTCAATGGAAACTATAAAAACTAATAATAAGATCTCAATCTCTAGATTCAAATCTCAATGAAAAGTGTTACACAACTCTTAATAGAGGGGAAAGTATGAAACTAATGACAAAAGATAAGGAATAAACCCTAATACTTGGTATTTAAATGATTCCAGAACTAGGGTTTAAAAATTCACACTTGGATCTTTCAGTTTATGGTCGATGGATCAAGCGACGGTTCATCGTAGGGCCGACGGTCCATCATCTAGATCGTCACTGGACTTCGGTGAGTCTATGTTCTGTTTATGGTCGATGGTTTGGGCCGGTGGTTTGTCGAAGGGCTGACGTTCCGCCGCCTGTACCATAGCATGACATCCAGTGGTTCCTCATTCTATTTCTTATCGATGGTTTAGGTCGATGGCTTATCGCAGGGTTGATGCTCCATCGCCTAGACCGTTGGAAGCTATCTAGTGTCACAGACTTCTGTTTTTGGGTGACGGTTCATCGCAAGGTTGATGTTCCGCCGCCTGAGCCGTTGATGATCTTTTTGCTTTATTTTGCCCAGTTTATCCTAATTATCCTTTAAATTCAGTCCTTATCCTTAAAACACAAAAGTACACAGTTAAATGAAACAATAGTTACTTGAAAACACATAATTATTGTAATAAAAAGGCCTAAAATGTTCCATTAAAAGCCGAAACATCAACACCCTCAACTTAAGGCAATTGTTTGTCCTCAAGCAACTCAACACTAAAATATATATACGAACAACATCATGACGGGCATTCAACAGTCATATCAACATAGCTATACAATCATTCACTTGCCCATTCGGCTAAGTGCTCTAACACATAAGGATCTATAACTGGCATCAACTACTGTTCAACATATTTATAGCCACAGATACAATATACTAAAAGAATCAGCAGTCCACAGATAATTGTTGTGTTCTTACAGCCAATGAACTCCACCACTCCTTATATTTAATAAAACTGTGGACAAAACTAATGCTCTCTCTCTCAGAACAGAACTTGCAAACATAGTGCACACCCATAGGCTTGCCCATATCATCAAATTTCCTCTCATAATTTACTCGCCAAGATCAAGTAGGACTTGCTAAGGGTTGTAAAGAGATTTTAGGCTCGGTGAGAGTTATTCATTTGGATAAGTGACTTAAAGTACAAAAATTCACTCTGTTTACCCTTTCAGTAGATTCTCACAAGAATTAAAGTTCCTTTCACTCCCTTACAATCAATATTATACATCCGTTCCCTTTTCATAACCCATATGTTTTTTTAAGATAACAACATTAGCCACCCTCAACTTACGCTGATGCAGAAAGTTGAGGTGCACAATATCTATTTAGACAGCTAACTAGACTAAGGCCGGATTCTCCCTCTAAAATCAATTTCAACTCAACCTCCCAGGTTGCCAACAATGCAACAGTAGCCACCCTCAACTTAGACAATTTTCCTGAGTTAATATGCATAATGTCCAAAATTGGATTAGGGCCAAAGCTAAGTGTTAACGCTTTCAAGAAAGTGAATTTCTATTTATTTAGGTAGAACAAATATTAACAAGGCTCAACAGGGTTGCAATGGAAACAAAACATTTTGGTGGGTCGTTATTTTGGCTAAACAGACTAACAAACAAGGAGGACTACTATCTTGTCTTATTGAGTCAAAAACTAATCAACAACAAATGAACCGGGTAACTTCTAGGTATAGAATCTATGTAAGAACTATACAAACACTCGCACACTCAAGCACTAAGTTAATTCTTATTCTACTAACTCTTGGATTCGTAATATATGGCTATAATCACTTACATTTGTATGCCAGTTTCAGAGTCACAAATGTCACACAACACTGTTACCAATAAGAAAAGAAGAATTAACTGTATATCAAATGTACACAAACACTTTACCCGAGTCACTTATCATTCACATATATAAACTGGTGCAAACATAAACATCACATTTATTTTATGGATTAGTATTACCAACAGAACATAACTTAGGAAAGATAAATTTTAGAACTACAGTTACTCCTAGACAAGAAATGAAAATACAATAACTTAATAACAACCTAGACATGTCGATTTTCCTAGATAGAACATTGGAGGAAAATAATATCGGCAACACAGCCCCCCATGGTACAATCACATCCCACCCCCACAAAAAGTAATGATTTGTCCTCAATGCATATAATTGAATTACAAAGGAGGGTAAATACTTATAGTGCCTTTTATTCATCTGAGGCATCTGTGAAGTGCGATGTGGATGCAGTGGCCTCACCAGGTGCAATGTTGACCCCTATGGTGGTAGGAGTTCTCATAATCTCTCCCTACGGAATCGAAGGTACCATATCCCTATCCAGATCTACAGGTTGCCTCCTAGCTGGGGCTGAACTGGTAGAGACTCCAACTGCTTTGTCCTATACTTTTTATCTTGTTCTCTCCGCATGTCTCCTCGATCTCTTTTTTTCTTTGTTCATATTATGCTTCTCTTGTTCCTCCGGTGCCATGGCTTCGAACCTTTTTTTGCAACTTTTCTTACAGCTTTCTTAGCCTTTTTATCTGCTTCAGCTGCGTTCTTACCCTATCCTTCATTGGTCTGCCCATTAAGTCAGTAAGACCTTCATCTTTAACATTTTTTATCTAGACTAGATTAAATATAGGCTACTATTGCCACTGATTCATCTTGTCTACATGATCCCAAATTTGTCTAACCTCCTCAATTAATTTTGCAAAATCCAAAATGGACATGGCATCCAACTTCTTGTTGATTCTCTCCTTCATGTTGTCCGTTCTTAGATGCGTGTTCCTTAAAGACATCACTGGTTCCTTCATAATTCTTTAAACGAAGGGTTTGAAATCTTCCCCCATATAGCCAACCACTTTTAAAACCTCTTTTGTGTTTGGACTATCTTTGCAAAGTTCTCTTGTGCAGCCTATATTAAAAATAATGAGGCGGGACTGATGCAAAATTTGTGGTCACACCCATAGGCATCGAAGCTGAACCTACAGATGTGGTCGGAGGCACGTACGTAGCAAGAGTTGGTGGCATACCTAAAGGGAATTCTTATGACTCAAGAATTGGCACCGACTGAGTTTGTTGAGCTTGGGTTCTGTTGACTCACATGTCAAACTTTGAGTCATCTATACTCTTTTCAATATTCTTCTTGTGTATCGCCTGGATTGCATTATTTATCCTACTGATCAAACACACCTTCTCCTTCTTTAATAATTCTGTGATAAGGCATAAAAATGGCAATGTAGTTTGAGTCTTATGAGCTGGGTAAAATAGCTCGTTAGAAATATTGTCGCCAAAATCCACTATCAACCCCTCAATAAATGCAAGAATAATCATAGATCTAATGATTTCTAGGAGATCATCCCCGCCTGTTGGCATCAACCTTAGCCTCACAGTTGCCTACCAAAACTTAGCCCTAAAGCTTATGGACGACTTGGATGTTTTTTCACGTGGATTATGAAGCCATGCAGGATCTCCTCCATCTATTAATATTCTTCTTAACCACAGCTTTTGTTGAGTTTACGTGAACAACCAATACTCCAAGTCCATTATTACACCTGGTATCTGATATTCAGCCTCAAATAGGAATTTGTTCAATGTACGTTCTTAGATGTCTATGTTAAATCCACGAATAGGAACTGTGTCCAGCTTGTTCATGTCAGCAAATGACTTTCCTAGGGGACAATTCTTCTCCAATAATGCCAAGTAATTGGCAAAAAACTAACGTAAGAAGTTTAGTTAGTATGGTCCAAGTGGTCTGCTCATCCATGCCAACTCATATTCATTGAATAGGAGATCAAGTTCTAGCTACTCGGGAAAGTTTGTTGTCACAATCTGATATGCTTAAAAAATGGACCTCTTTATGGCTACCCTATCTGTTAGTGCAAACCCTTTGTAGAAATGCTCTTGAGCACCCTCAACCTGCCATCTTATAGCTTCCCGTACTTATGGATCCTTGCGTCTAACCAAATTCAGGTCCCCTTATTATGGACTCTACTCTTAGATGGGGTTAGATACCTTAACCCCTTCCTCAACCATACATGAAATTGAGTTACTACTGCTACTGCTGTCATCCGCCTCTTTAGACTGAGAGGATAAAGAAATGACTTGACGATTACGCTGGTTGTTGAGTACCAGTGCATCTACATCTTATGCTAGCCATTTTCTGGCCCCTAGGCCTCTACCTCTACCTCTGGTGGTTTTTAATTTGTTTGTCATGATACCTGCAAGCAAAAAGTTTATCAGTTCACAAACTTAAAACAGAAGATAGCAAATAATTATTGACCAGCGGTGGTTAGAGCGATGGTCCATCGTGCCCACAATGGTCTATCGACCTAAACCGTCGGGGTCATTCCATTCACAATGTTTCTGAGGGAGTGTGACTGACATAGGCGATGGATCATCGGGTGTCCGACGGTCCGTTGCTCAAGCCGTTGCCTACATTTTTCAATTTCAAGCCTCATTTTGGCATTTTGTCGAACACTTTTCATACACTTCTTTTAAGGATGATTATCATGGCATAATTATCAATAATACATCACCACATTTAACCATTTTTTGTCCATGGGCCAGTCAGACTTCCCCCAGGACAGTGTATGCTAGGTTTCAACTCAAATCAATACCAAGCATTACCAAAAGTAGAAGAACATTGGTTCACATTGATTGTATTTACCTATTTTAATACCCATCTATTGAATAAAAAATAGAGAGTGAAAGGAAATTCATACCTTGTTATTGCTGTATTTGGTCACTCCTCGAACTTTTCACAATGAACTCCGAACATCAAATAATTATTTGTTATAGTGAAAAGAACATAGTTGGCTTGTGATGAACAAAAAAAAAGGAGAAATGGACTTTAAATTACTGGGCAAGGGAAATAGAGAGTTATAAGAGAGAATGAAAGGGTTCAGGTGCGTTGAATAGTTGGAGAGTTATTTAACCGCTTCAAATTATCATTTAAACCCGTATGAATCAGATAAGAATGAAAAATTAGAATATTTAAATCAATTCGACCTGACCAGCTAAAATTAGGCTTCATGCAATGGTTCAGTCAACGATCCGTCGCATGTGCAATGTTCTATTGGTCATTCCCGTCATTCTTTTTAAAGTTACTTACCTGGAAACATACTACCGACGGTTCAATTGATGGTCGATCGCATGTGCGATGGTCCGTTAGTAAACCCATCTCTACTCTTTAAGTAAATTAGTTTCTTGACTTTGTTGCGATGATTACCACGACGGTTCATTGACTCACTGACGCTCTGTTGGTTTACCCATCGATCACCCCAAACTTTCTCAGTTCTATTTTCCTGCACTATCAGACCTACATAATTACACAAACCCTACAACTTGTACAAAGAAACAAAATAAACACTAAAATAACTTTAACTAGTTCTTTACAACAACACACTGTGGGTTGCCTCCTACTAGCGCCTGATTTATTGTCGCAACACAATTCATTTATCTCGATTACTTAGTGTAACGCCTCAAAAAATTATCTCAAGATGTCACATGGTGCTTAGGACCATAAGTGATCCCAAGAAAACCCTTATACTGGCATAAATCATGTGAAACTAAATAAGATAGATAAATCAGAACAAAATAAGCAGAAGATTCATCTTTTCTGAATGCGATCGACACAAAACTGAATTAACATGATTACAACTCTGCTTTTACAAAGAAAACTAAAACTGAATACATAAACTCAACTAACTGTCTTTGAACCCTCTACTAATACTAACCATAGATATCTAGGACATAACCCCAACTATCACTAATCAATATATAAGAATAAGAAAGTAAAGAACAATTGTAAATCTAACTAAAGTCCCCAAAATAGGAGGATTCATTATCTGATTGCTGGAATCTGCAACAGGCTGATTCTGACTGCACATACTACAACTTGTACCTATGTTATGAGACAATGTAGTACATAGACAAATATGTGGATCAGTACTTTGAGGATATACTGAGCATATGGGGGTGAAATGTAATAAGTAAAACAATATCTCATAATAATCATAGTTTATAAAACAATATATGTTGAATGTAAATTCTCACATAGCTTAAGTAAACTTGAAATTTAAAGCTCATAAATTATGAATAGTAAAGAAGGTAGTATAAATCTCGTGAGTCATTACGCTTAGTTCTGGATTCTATATTCTTTTTTTTCTTCTCAAATCTTGTAATCTAAATGAAATCTGAAACTCTTTTTGCATAGTAAATACTTTATCTCAATACTTTAAATCACTAAACTGTTTTACGAGTGGGGGGAGATCTTTGTGAGTTTCTTCTAACCAACATAAACCATGTGAACATTCTTCATGGAGTCAAACATCTTAACCATGTTGGGGAGAGCTGTTCTACCCTTGCCATCGAAATAGAACCTTATTTTTAGTGATCACTATCTTAGCCAACTATGGGTAATCATAAGCCTACACTGGCACATAGTTCTGGGTCATGAGACATTAGAATCATACCCAACTCGGTGCTAAGTACTACTGCCAAACTTATTGCTCATGACTTTGAGGAAATCCACCTTAAAATAGCATAAGTGCTTATAATAAAAATCAATTACGCTTCCCTTTGCTTTAAATCATGAACTATATAAATAATGTGGATTCCGTATCTTAGCTTAGGATCAAAAGATCAAATCTTGCTTATCAAAGCATGCTAAAATAATAGCTTTTTGAAATATCAAAACTAAATCTTAGGGCTTAAATCCCATGCTTCAAACTCATGTCAAAACATCTCAAAATTCATTCTTGATAACATACACATTCGTAAATCATCATAAAATCTGAAAATTTCATAAATATGCATGAAAATATAAACAAAATCATAAAATTTATCTTTAAAATCCCTCAAAAGCTCATAATCTTGTAAATGATGATAATGGGTGTGAATCCCAATTTAGAACTCATGTATAAACATTCAAAATCATGGCAAAACATCATGTTTAATATGCTTCTTCAAAATACTTCAACATCATCAAAATAATAAGATCAAGAATCTCAATATCATTCTGAAACTCACTTTCAAAAATCTGAAAAATTGTATTACGCGCTTAAATACATGAAAATTGTCATGCAATTCAATATTCAATCACTTGTAAACTCATAATCTTCAAACAATCTAAATTGGTTATAAATCCTAACTTCAATTTCATGGGAAATCTCATAAAATTCAGTAATTTATAAGTTAAAATAAATTTTGGGCACAAGGACGAAAGGATTGTCCTAGTTGAAACCCCACATAACTTAATTAACTATCTTAGATAAGAAAGCTTGAATCTTGGACTTCTATGATGCTTTGAATGTTAAAAGTTTGAACTTTTTAATCTTCAATGGTGTTCTTAAAGGTAGAATCTTGAAGCTCTTGGTCTAGGAATATCGAATCTTAAATCAATTTTGAAAAACCATGGTGAAATCTTGATTTTTCTTGAATTTTGGGTTGAAACCCTAATTTGTGTTCTTGATAGAATTTGAGAGAATCAGGGTATAATTTGGTGTTTGAGGGCTGAATCTCATGCTATTGGGGCTATTTAAGGGTGGTAAATGACTCAAATACCCCTCATGGATGCGGCACTTGACTGCAAGAAATTACACTGGTGGGAATAGGTAGAGCGCCACCTTGCTTATCACCCCGGCTTACTGCCTCTCACGAAATTGCTATAATTTTTTGTTTAGGTATTAGATTTTGGATAAATTGGTATCTTTGGAAAGTTAATTAGATTCTCTACAATTTGGTAGGTCTATATATGCCAAAATACCACATATTCATCAAGTTATACTCGTTTAAAGATGACCCTTGCAAAATCAAACACTAAAACTTGATGGATTCAAAAGCTCTTAGCTTGCATTACCTTAAGTGACTCCTATGAACACGTTTAACACATCATAAGATCTCTTCTCACTGGGATAATCATTGTAATTTATGTACTCAAATATGAATTACAAGATTAGAGGTTTCACATGTAGGAAGAATGGTTCATTTTCTAGTTTAGAAGTATACGGGTATTACAATATTTCCCCCTTGGAATCATTCGTCCTCGAATGATGGGTAGGAACTTACTGAAACATTAAGGAATGGAATAATGTGTCTTCTAACAAATAATATACATGAGTTAAAATTTTAGAAATTCTATGATGAAGCTGAATTCTAAGCTGACTTGACTTACTGATCATCAGGAACTGATTTATGCTATGAGTGTAGAAATGACTTGAGATTTCCATGATACAATCATTAATATAGAACTGCGAAGTGATAAATTATTTAGGCACAAATCATGATACAATGAGACTAAGATTTTTCAAGGGGTGCTACACTATCTGAGTTGATATACTTGGAAAACGGAGGTTATGTTCTGAGCACTTACGAATTGAGTCATGACTAAAGAGCTTAATCTTAAACATGATGCTTGGACTAAACTAAATTTTCATATTGCAAGGAAGTGAATGAATTACCTCAAGAAAAGGAAAGATAGAAAACCATGGGAACTTGTTTGTCTGATTACTAAACTAAATTGTTGGCTAAACAGACTGAATTATACCGAAAGCTTATACTCAACTGGAATATTTCTTCAGCACTCTTAGCAAGAAGTTATTATAAAATTAGGGAAAAAAATCTTGGGTATGATCTGAGTGTGATATCTAAAGAAGGAATTCTCAGTATAGCTATAACATTGTAACATGGAACATAGGCTTCTTAAACATAAACTAGTTTAGAATTACTATGCCTTAGACAATGCAACTGCTATTTTTTTAAGCTTAGAAACACTTCTCAAATACTCTTTTCAACTATACTTTCTCCCCTTTAATACCATGCTCACACAGTTCATTTAACCTCATATACTAACGTCTGATCTGAACTAAATTCTCTCACCATGTTCAAGTCTAATGATGTTGGGTGTATTTACACGCCTAAACACCATAATTTACCCATTTTATAGCTAAGTTTTGAGGATAAAATATATAATTCCTGCACTTTTAGTCCATTTTCCTGTAAGTGAGCTAACCTACGTGATTAGCATGTTTTCAGGTATTAATGATGAAGATTTCTGCACTTTGTGGACCTTTGGGCAGCAAAGAAAAACTTCACAGAAGAGGGAAGGCAACTTTTGGAAGCTTATGGATTGAATGTGACGCATGGAGAAATTGTACCGGGAAAAAGCAGTATTTTTAAATACTTAGGGGTGCAGCAGTAACTTAAGAGGACTAGGACAAGGATGTTATAAAAACCCTATTTGCTGAATTTTTCAGCATTCATTCATTCATTCATAAATTGATTCATTCGATCACTTTTAGTATTATTCAGTTTACAGATTCTATAAGTTAGAACAAAGAAACACGACTCTTTGGTGGAAGACGGATAAGAGGGGAAACGTCATCCCTCTTTGACGTTAAAATCATCCTCTCGCGAAGATTGTTCTAGTTTCGGTATGATGATGATGTCTTCGTTGTTTTCCTTTAAAATTATGAGTAGCTAAACTTCTCTGTTAGGGTTATGGAAGCCTTTTGATATACTATATATTACTATGAGTTTGTGAATTCTTGATGTGTATGCTACTTATATCATTACTCTCTTCGTTTTAATTTAATTCTCGTGGTTGCAAACATAGAGAATAGGCCATTATAGCATTAACTTGTTCGAAAGAAAAGTTACATGTTTGGAAAAGAGAGCGTGACAAGGAAATAGGGCTACCAACCCCTATTTACACGTTAGTGCCGTAACTGGGTTAACCTCTTGGAGAGTTCGTACCGTTAGTTATACGCTTTAAGCTCGAGAGAGTTAAAGTGAAATAATACTTGATGGTTGATAAACACTAGGATTTACCATTAGAATACGAATCTCTATAAGTGCATGCATGTCTGAATTCCGCATTATTTATAGTTAATAGATACGTAGAACTCATAAGGTGGACGTAACCCTAACTTATTTTTCTCTGTGATTAAATCTTACTTAACAAAGCATTCTGTTGTTACTTTGATAGCATTAATTCACGCCACAATCCAATCCCCCCTTTTTCAGTGGAATTTTTTATCAACAGTCTACTAATAATTGCAATACATAGTGACCAAGTATTCTCTGTGGGATTCGACACCCAACCCAGTTGGGTTCTATATTTGACAGCGACCGCTTACACTCTTACGAGAGCTGTAGTTTGGGCGTTATCATCTAACTTGAATCACAACTTACTACACATAACATTATAACACCAGTGTGAACCATGAATTCAATACCCCAAGCATTTTCACAACTTTTCCTCTCTAAGATGATTCTTCTTATCACTTCAATGACTAACTCTAAACTCTTACTATGGATTTACTAGCGTATATTGCATTTCTCCACTTACATCCCAACACGACATTCAAACCTATCATTATAACCACATATGAACATTAAGGCAAGCACCCATAAAGGCTTACTCCTCCTAGTCTCTAAACCTATATCAACAACAATATTCTTGCACTATTATTAAGAATATACACACAGATTTTCAACTAACCACAACATGTATTAAAGACTTGGCCTCAATCTTAATTCACACTTACAACCTTAGCTAAAACAGGGATATGACGATCTTTTCTCAACAATAAATATTTACTCTCTCCCATCTAAACAACTGTTAATCATCACTATCTCAACATAGGAAGAGGTCACAGAAGGGATAACACATAAGGACCTGAAGCACGAAAGAATACTATACATAACTTTAACACTTAACTGTGGCCTGAGGAATAAAATGTCAAAGGTATAGATTCGTTAAAGAGATATAAACTGAGGGCATACATGATATAAACTGGATTTCACTATGATCATGATTTTTTTTTGAACTGGTCATACTCTGAAACATGCGTTCATACTTATCATGAGTGGTTCAACATAATATTGAAGTTCATATATTTCTGAGGAATCACTCAAAGCATAGATAGAAATTGCTACTTACTTACTAGAAACCGAAAGTGGCCTTAAGTACACATGAAATGTATAAGCATTGGCCTTTGGCATGGATCTATAACACATGACATGAATCTAATGTAATAGAGATTAAAATCCAAGGAATAATCTAGATGAAGAAAGGATCAGTATCTTATCGCAACTCTTTTTGACATATAATGCAATCTAACTCTCAAAACTTTATTTGGTTCTTCACTCTACCATCTCCCCCTTAGATCAAAGATGACATTCTAAGTCTATGGAACCCTTTACTAATTCTAATTTAAACTGCAATCCCTTTACACTAGAGTCTAGGGCATAATAATACCCATTAATAATAAACTTACCTTGAATGTTTACACCTTAAAGTGTAAAACCCACTTCTAATACTTTATTCTAAGATACAACTCTATCTTTCTATGTCCCCAATATTCATCATCTAATAACTTGAACACTTACTAACTTAGAATCTGCAGTAGTATTACCATACTATGAGTTCACACCAACTAGTTCTTCAACTCTACTTTCTATTAGCTCAATATTCAAAACTCAACTTAGGTTCCAACACTTAACACAGATACCTTCAACCCTTAAAGAACCATACTACTTCTGTCATAGCCTACTAATATCACATCTCCAAACTTATATCACTATACCGTGAGAATTAAGATCATAACAAAAAGCTTAAAATTATCAATCAAAACTCCTTAACTTGGCTATTCCATACACCATCTAACTAGTCTTTCTCCACCTAGCAACTCAACGGTTCCACTAGCCACACACAACATGCCATAATCCTCGAAAATAATGCATCCCCATATTACCTTGGGCATACTTCTACATCATTCGTACAACATCATACTTAATCTCAAATCAGTAAACTATATTCTTTTATTCATCTACTATTCAACTTAGTCTCTAGTGCTAGGCATGATTAACAACAAAACCTCATATCTTATTCTTACTTGGAAATTATAAAACAAAGGATCAAGAAACACTAGCCCACTAGAATCTCATAACCATAATAATTGCTTAAAAATTGTATGGCCTATCTTATTTACTATCCACTATCACATCCTTCTTCTATAAATCACTACCATTTACCCATCTATACACCTAAACTTTTTTCATAGTTTTATAACGTTTAACTAAACTCCTTTTTGTAGTCCCAAGGGATACCTAAATTGGAAATAATAAACCACCCAATACTTTCATCAACAACCCATACTTTTGAACATAAAAAATACCATCAATAACTCTTTTCACAACTCAAGCAAACAACAATTCAACATAACTAATAACTCCTTCTCTACCTTTCACTAAAGTAACACACAAAGACATATCAATTCATTACTATCTCAATCTTATGCAAAAAGATTCGGCTATACATATATTCAATAAATCATCCTTACCACTTTTTTGGTCACTAATCCTCTAAACCCTAGTTCCTACTGGTACAAGAATAATATAATGAACAACAAGTTGCTAGTGAATTGAAATAGGCCTCACACTGCTTCACTAGACTTTGATTTTAAGTTTTGAACAAGAAAATGACATGAATAACAAAGCAACTATGATAGTGAATCAAAAGAGCCCCACATGGCTTCACTAGACTTTTAGTTTAAACAACACAATGATAATAAGATTACAAGAGATAAAAACTTGACACACAATATTTGATGATCTAAGAATACAGACTTTACTCTGTCTTAATTAAATGACTCATAAGAATGAGGAAATAACTTTAAACTTAAGGAACCTAACACACTAGAGAGATCCTCTCAAGCCATTTGTCTAACTTTTGAAACTTCTGCTAGTGAATATAGGAGAATTATCAAGGGAGGAACTAGAACTCTCTGATCATGCTATGTCAAGAATAATACATAGATAGGGAAGTATTTATTATCATTGTAGATTCTAAAGAGGAATCTAAAAGCACATCTGACTTGGGCTTACTGCATGACTTTTCATGACAATGAATAAAGCCCTTCAAACTTTAGAACCTAAAAGCACTGATGGGATACTTTCTTTCCTTTTTTTATAATCCTATAACTATCTGTGGAGATTGTTTGAGTAAGCTCTAGCAGTAAGGATTTAAGCTTGACTATTTCTGATACCTTGAGAATAAGACAGAAATGGCCCGAATAGTAAAAGATGAGAATCTGTATAAGTTTCTGAAAAACCCTTTCTATAGCACAATCTGAGACTTAAAAGAATGGAAACATTTCCTAAATGCCTTATAGCCTCTCAAAGAAAAGTACAAACATCTCCGTATAATTCTGCAAGACTCTACTCGACACGACTTCATAGACACCCACAGACACATAAACTCAATGCTCTGATAAGAAGTTTGTAACACCCCTAAAATATGTCTCGAGACATCACACGGTTCTTAGGACCATAAGTGATCCCAAGCTAACCCTTATACTAGCATAACTCATGAGAAACTAAATAAGATAGATAAATCTGAACAAAATAAGCGGAAGATATATCATTTCTAAATTTGATCGATACAAAACTAAATTCACATGATTACAACTCTGCTTTCACAAAGAAAACTGAAACTGAATACATTAACTCTACTAACTTTCTATAAAGTCTCAACTAATACTGACCATAGTTATCTAGGACGCGACCCCAACTATCACTAATCAATATATAACAATAAGAAAGTAAAGAACAGTAGTAAATCTAACTAAAGTCCCTGAAATAGAAGGACTCATCATCTGCTGGATGGAATCTACAACTGTCTGATTTAGACTACACATACTACAACGTGTACCTATATTATGAGACAATGTTGCACATAGACGTATATGTGCATCAGTACTTTGGGGATGTACTGAGAATATGGGGTAAAATGCGATAAGTAAAAAAATATCTCATAATCATCGTAATTTATAAAATAGTGCATGCTAAATGTAAATGACTCATATATCTTGAGTATATTTGAAATATAAATCTCAAAAATTTTGAATATCAAAGCATATAGTATAAATCTCATGAGTCATTACACTTAAATCTAGAATCTGTATTCACTTTTTTTCTCAAATCCTGTAAGATAAATGAAATCTGAAACTCTTTCTATATAGGAAATACTTTATCTCAATGCTTTAAATCACTAAACTATTTTAAGAGTGGGGGGCATCTTTGAGAGTTTCTTATGACCGACATAAACCATGTGAGCATTCTTCATGGAGTCCAACGTCTTACTTAAATTGGGGATAGCTGTTCTACCTTTGCCATCAGACTAGAACCTTAACTTAAGTGATCACTATCTTATCCCACTATGGGAAATCATAAACCTATGGTGGCACGTTGTTATGGGATATCAGACTTTGGAATCATACCCAACTCGGTGCTAAATACTACTCAAATACTTATTGCTCAGGACTTTTAGGAAATCCACCTTAAAATAGCATAAGGGTTTATAATAAAAACCAATTGCGCTTTTCTTTACTTTAAATCATGAACTATATAAATAATGTGGTTTTCTTATCTTAGCTTAGGATCAAAAGGTTAAATCTTGGTTATCAAAGCATGCTAAAATAATAGCTTCATGAAATATCAAAACTAAATTTTAGGGCTTAAAGATCATGCTTCAAACTCATGTCAAAACATCTCAAAATTCATGCTTGATAACATAAACATTCGTAAATCATCTTAAAATCTTAAAATTTCAGCAATGTGCATGAAAATATAGACAAAATCATAAAATTTATCTTCAAAATCCCTCAAAAGCTCATAATCTTGTAAATGGTGATAATGGGTGTGAATCCCAATTTAGAACTCATGTATAAACATTCAAAATCATGGCAAAACATTATGTTTAATATGCTTCTTGAAAATACTTCAACATAATCAAAATAATAAAATCAAGAATCTCAATATCAGTCTTAAACTCACTTTCAAAAATCTGAAAAATTGTATTATCCGCATAAATACATGAAAATAGTCATGTAATTCAATATTCAATCACTTGTAAACTCATAATCTTCAAACAATACAAATTTGGTGTAAACCCTCACTTCAATTTCATGAAAATCTCATAAAATTCAATAATTTATAAGTTAAAATAAATTTTGGGGACAAGGTCGAAAGGATTATCCTAGTTGAAACCCCACATACCTTAATTAATGATCTTAGATGAGAAAGCTTGAATCTTGGATTCTTATGATGCTTTGAATATTAAAAGCTTGAACTTTTGAATTTTCAATGGTGTTCTTGAAGGTAGATTCTTGAATCTCTTTGTCTAGGAATATCGAATCTTGAATCAATTTTGAAAAACCATGTTGAAATGTTGATTTTCCTTAATTCTTGGGTTAAAAACCCTAAGGTGTGTTCTTTAGAGAATTTGAGAGAATGAGGGTATAATTTGGTGTTTGGGGGCTGAATCTTGTGCTATTTAGGCTATTTAAGGATTGGAAATGACCCAAATACCCCTCATGGACGCAGTGCTTGACTGAAAGAAATTACACTGGCAAGAATAGGCAGGGCACTTCCTCACATATCGCCCTGGCATACTACCTCTCACGAAAATGGTTGTAACTTTTCTCTCATGTATCATATTTTAGAGAAATTTGCATCGTTGGAAAGCTAATTTGATTATATACAATTTTGTAGGTGTATATATGCCGAAATACTACATATAAATCAAGTTATTCTAGTTTAAAGATGACCCTTTCAAAATCAAACACTAAAACTTGATGGATTCAAAAGCTCTTAGGTTGCATTACTTTAAGTGACTCCTATGAACACGTTTAACACATCATAAGATGTCTTCTCATTAGGATACTCATTTTAATTCATGTACTCTAATATGAATTGCAATATTAGAGGTTTCACATGTAGGAAGAACGGTTTTTTTTCTAGTTTAGAAGTATACGAGGTATTACACTCAGACTTCATCGAGATAGACAGTTCCAATACTCTTTATCGAGTCCATTGGACCAATATACAGTTTCACATATTGTCCATTTACCTTGAAGACACTTCTATCTATATTTTCAAGTTCTACTACTCTAGATGAGTAGACTTGACTAACTTTTAATAGGCCGAACAGTTTGGATTTGAGCTTACCTGGAAATAGTTTGAATCTGGAGTTGAATAGAAACACCAAGTCACCTCTCTGGAAGTCTTGCTTTTCAATCTTACGGTAATATTACTTCTTCATTCTTTCCTTGTATAGATCATACCGATCATAAGCTCCAAGATGGAACTCGTCCATCTTATTTAGCTGCCCCAGTCTCATATGAGCTGCCTCATTAGAGTTTAGAGTAAGCCACTTCAGTTCCCACAATAATTTATGCTCTAGCTCAATCGATAAATGTAATGCCTTGACATTAAACCATTGGTATGTCGACATGCCAATGTGTGTCTTGAAAGTTATTCGATACGCCCATAAGGCACCGTCCAACTTACTAGACCAATCATTTCTGCTAGGATTTACAATCTTGGCAAGGATAGCTTTGATTTCCCGATTAGAGATTTCTACCTGCCCACTGGTTTATGGGTGGTATGGTGTATCCACTTTTTGCTGCTTAACTCCATATTTTGCCAAGGCCGCTCTAAACATCTTGTTGCAAAAGTGTGATCCTCCATCGCTAATGATGGTAAGTGGTACCCCAAAGTGTGAGAAGATGTTTTTTCTCAAGAATGCAACAACTCTCTTTCCTTCATTATCTGCCAAAGCCACTGCCTCAAACCATTTTGATACGTAGTCAATGGATACTAATATATACTTTATCCCAAATGAGCTCACGAAGGTCTACATGAAATTAATGCCCCAGACATCAAATAATTCTACCACCAACATCTTAGACAGTGGTATCTCATGGTGCTTTGATATGGACCCTTGCATTTGACATTGGTCACACCTCTTCACGAACTCGTAGTCATCTCTGAATAAGGAGGGCCAATAGTAGCCACTATGAAGCACTTTCATGGCAGTTCGATCACCTTCATGGTGACCTTCAATTGGGGAATCATGACTCGCTTCCAATATACTCAACATATCGACTTCTGGGATGCACCGTCTAATAATAACATCCACACATAGCCGAAAAAGATAGGGCTCATCCCAGAAGTAATGGGTCAGATTATGGAGAAACTTTTTCCTTTGATGAAAGGAAAGATTCTCTGGTATCACCTCGCTCACCACATAATTTGGAAAATCAGCATACCTAGGTATTTTCTCTATAATGGTAGCCAAAATTTCCTCATCTGAAAATGCATCATTGATCTTGAATTCATCTCTAACTTCTTGTTCACATTCCAGCCTAGACAGATTATCCAAAACTTGGTTTTCACAACCTTTTAAATCTTTGACTTCAAATTCAAATTCTTGAAGTAGTAGTACCTATCTGATAAAACTTGGTTTTGCATCCTTTTCCACGATGAAATATGTCAAGGCTGCAAGGTCAGTGTTGACAACCACCTTGGTTCCTAGAAAATAAGCCTAGAACTTCTCAAAAGTATAGACTACTACAAGAAGGTCATGTTCTGTGATGGTGTAGTTCTTTTGAGCTATATTCAGCGCTTTTCTAGCATAATAAATTGGATGAAACAATTTGTATTTCTTTTATCCCAACACATCTCCAAGGGAAGCACCGCTTGCATCATACATGATCTCAAATGGTTTTGACCAATTCGGTGCAACAATAATAGGAGCATCAACCAACTTCCCTTAAAGTCATTCAAATGCCTTCAAGCAATAATCATCAAAGGAGAATTTGACTTCTTTCTCCAAAAGTTTGCAAAAGGGGTTTGCAATCTTTGAGAAGTCCTTTATAAACCTCCTATACAAGCCAGTTGATCAAGGAAACTTTGCACAACTTTTTCTGAAATATGAGGTGGAACCTTCTCTATAACCTTAATTTTAGCTCAATCAACATCAATTCCTTTTGATGAAATTTTGTGTCTGAGAACAATTCCCTCCTTCACTAAGAATTGGCATTTCTCCCAGTTAAGAACAAGATTGAACTCCTCAGACCACTGTAAGGCCCTACTCAGATTTACCAAGCAGAGCTCAAAAGAATAATAGGCAATCTAGAAATCATCCATAAACACCTCTAAGGTGTCTTCAACCATATCATAGAATATGGACTTCATACACCGCTGAAAAGTGGCAGGTGCATTACACAATCAAAAAGGCATCCTCTTGAAAGAAAATATTCCATATGGGCATGTGAATTTTGTCTTCTCCTATCCTCTATGAGCAATAAAAATCTGGTTGTAACAAGAATAACAATCTAAGAAGTAGCACAAACCTCTTCCCACTAACCGATCAAGCATATGATCTATGAAAGGCATTGGGAAGTGATACTTCAATGTCCATGAGTTGAGTTTTCTATAATCCATACACACCTTCCATCCAGTAACTGTCCTGAGTGGAATAAACTCGTTCTTATCATTAGCCACCACTGGCATGACCCTCTTTTTGGGCACGTACTGATTATGACTTATACACTTACTATCTGAGATGGGGTACACCACTCCTGCATCTAGCCACTTAATAATTTCTTTCTTCACCACTTCTTGCATAGGAGGGTTAAGACGGTGTTGATGCTCAATAGATATGACATAATCCTCCTCTAGCTAGATTTTATATTTGCATATTCCAGGAGAAATGTCGATAATGTCTGCAATCATCCTACCAATAGCCCTATTATATCTCTTAAGAATAGAAATGAGGGATTCTGCCTGTTGTTCACCTAAGTCAGCCACAATAATGTTAGGAAATTTAGTCCTACTGCACAAAAATAGATACCTCAAATGACCAGGAAACTCTTTCAGCTCAAAAGTCGGTGCCTCTTCAATAGACGGCTTGGCTGAAGGACTGGGAGGATTTTTCAAGTACAAATCTAGCTTCTTTAGTGCATAATAATATGATCCTATGCCTGTTAAGGTACACACAGTCTTCTCATAATCTTCAATACCATCTTGATCAAAATTCAGTAATATGCCAGCTAAAGTCTCTATAACAAAAAAATTTTCTTTAGGTACTTCCTCCCCCTCCTCATAAAAAACATCCAATATAGAAAATATGCTCATATCTTTATGTTGTTTCATGGAATGGCATACATCGAATCGAACTACATCATCATTCAGTCTGAATAGTAGCGTATTTGCCTTTAGATCAATAAGTACACTCCCGGTTTCGAGGAAAGGTCTACCCAAGATTATGGGCACCTCGAAGTCCACCTCGCAAACAAGAATAATAAAATTATCTGGAAATATAAAACTAGAAACCTTGAATAATACATCATATAAAATCCCCACGGTCCTCTTCAAAGACCTGTCTGCCATAACTAATCTCATGTTCATGGTAGTAGGATCCCCCAAACCCAGTTTCTTATACATGGCAAACGGCATCAAGTTTATACTGTCCCCCAAATTATATTGAGATTTGAGAAATCAAGAGTCCCAATAGTGAATAGGATAGTAAATGCTCATGGATCTACATTCTTCTGCACTAACGACCATATGGAAATAGCACCATAATGAAGGAGATTATCCATCTTCTTATAGCTAACTTTCTTCTTCTTCATAACAAGGTCCTTCATAAAATTTGTGTACACGGGCATTTTCTCCAATGCTTGAACCAATGGAAAGTTAATTGTCAACTGCTTAAGCATGGCTATAAACTTTCCAAACTTTATATCGACGGCCTTCTTTTTCAACCGATGGGGAAATGAAGGAGGTGGTTTTGGGAGTGCAGTAACCACCACTTCCGCCTTTTTTCCCATGCTTTTATCCAACTCATTAACCTACTAATCGTTGGATGGTGTATTATAAATAACTTCATCCATTTTTTCAGAATCCACTGGATAAGTTTATTCATGCTCAATATCCTCTACAATCACAGTTTTGCCTACAGACAGGCCTGGTAATACCTTACCACTCTGTGTTGTAATTTGCATGTAGGATCCATTATTTCGAGAATTCTGAACTATATCACATAGTAAAGTTCTGCTCTTCTTTTGATTCAATGCTGCTGAGAGTTGGCTCATTTGCTGCTCCAACTGCTTGATAGAAGTAGAGTGTGAGTTTACCAACTGACTCACAGAAGATAAGTCACTCTTCATAGTGGTCACCCTAGAGTTGTTAGTATCAACTCCTTTTAATAATTTCTCCATCATGTCCTCCATGGACATCTTTCCAAATCTAGTTGCAGTGTTATCTCTACTTCCAGGAGGTACATATAGTCCAATCCTATAATTTTTTCTTTTGTAATTCCTTTGATCTCTATCCTTGTAACCAGCTTTATCGTAAAAGTTTTGACCTTGATTTCCTTGGATAATGCCTCAGAAAACCCCTTGATTATTTAGATTGTTTCCCTATTCTTCAGAATCAGAATAATCTCTTCCCTAAGATGCAATAGCTTTCACCTTCTACATTTTTCTGTACAATAAATACTTAGTCAACAAGTCCATCTACGTCCTTAAATATGCCATATCCTGGTCATGTTCTTCCTCTTTCTTGCATTGCTCTGTAGTCAAACTACCAAAAATAGTAGAACTTGCTACATCAAAATCCCTGGAATGGTAAGATTTAATCTATTTGGTCAGTTGATCAAGTATCTCTGAGGCCTCTGGGAATGTAAGGTCAAAAAACTACCCTTCTGTAGCATTATCCATGACTGGTTTTGTAATAGAATTCAAACCCAGATAAATAGTCTCCATCAGATGAATATCCATCATATTATGGTTCGATAATTGCATCAACTTCTTTTTAAATGCCCCCTACATCTCTTGAAGTGCTTCAGCGGGAAACTGTCGAAAGTTACTGATTTGATCTCTCAACTGTACCTTTCTTAAAGATGGAAAGAACCTTTTTATGAAAGCCTCTTTCAACTGCCTTCAGTTGGTTATAGAGTCGGGAGTCAGTTCTTCAACCATAGTGTTGCCTCCCCTGACAGAGAAAATGTAAGCAAACACAGATGGATAGCATTCAGACCCACTCTTGGATTATCAAAGGAATTGCAAATGGTGACAAAATTCACCAAATGCATGTTTGGATTATCTCCAGGAAGACCACCGAACAACCCCTTAAGATGAAAGAGTTGAATCATCATACTAGAAATATTAAATTTATATCCTTATGCTAGAGGTGGAGGAATGATAACTCCAATTGAACCTACTCCATACATTCGATCTTCATCGTCGTTCATATCAAACTGCACTAGTTAATGCTCTTTCCTTGGCAAAAAGGGGCAATTTTTGTTGACATTCTGATTCACTGGTGCAGCCATATTTTCTACATGCCTTAGATTAACAGGATCTAACAGGTCATCATCCCCCAAATCATAATCATAAAGATTAGGATAATATGTCTGATGACCATCATTCTGCTGATTTAGTTGATCTCTAGCCAAAGTGGCTAGTCTTTCAGCATCTTGGGGATCTGCCATTTTATCAATTAGTTGAGGTTCCAGATATATTGGTAATAATGGTGCACCCGATATCTATGTACTTGGAATACACAATAACTCTCCAACACAAAACAAAAACAACAAACAAAAGTAAAATTTGGGAAACTTTGACCAAAGGTCAATTAACAAACATAAGCTTAATTGACAATCGTATTCCCCAACAACGGTGCCAAAATTTGATACGCCCAAATTATACCTCTCTTATGAGAGAGTAAGAAGTCGTTGTCAAATATAGGACTCAACTTGGTTGGGTGTCCAATCCCACAGGAAATACTATGTTCACTAAGTATTGTGACTATTATTAGACTGTTGATCTAAAGTTCCTATGTGAAAGGGGGTTTGGTTGTGTTAACAATATCATTTCATATTTATATCACACAAGGTCCATCAAATGAGATTTAGTGTGGATATCATTTCAATAAGAATGAATTAACTAGAGTTATGCTCACCAAGATGTTGAAACAGTTAGGGTTGTGAATTCGTGCTCAACTTCTAACTTTATGTATTCAATTGCAAGAATTATTGAATTCTAAGAATTACTCATGTGTTTATCAACCTAATGAGTATTTTACCCTTTACTTCTCTTGAACCTAAAGGGTTCATGCATTATTCAATAACACTCTCATGAGGGTTAATCCTGTTAAGTCATCAACCCATTAACCCAAAGGGTAAACCTGTGGAGTTCAGGTGAATCACTTCTTTTCCCAACATCCACTTTCTTGTCAGACAAGTGGTGTTCATAGGATCAATTATCAAGTTTTCAACCAAGATATGTCATTATAATAAAGAAAGGTTCATGCAATTTCGATAGATGGTATAAATCAAATTGATTCACAACCCAAAATAGTTTTCTACATAAAGCCTCCCATAACCCTAGTTATAGGAGTTTATCTACTCATCTCCATGTAAGAAATCAAAGATATATTGATTTCTATAAATGTATTAAAGAGAGTACTTACAAAAATCACAATATTGTTCTTCTCAGTCTTTAATGGAAAATATAAAAACTAATAATAAGATCTCAATCTCTAGATTCAAAAGTGTTACACATCTCTCAATAGAGGTGAAAGTATGAAACTAATGACAAAAAATAATGAATAAACCCTAATACTTGGTATTTATATCTTTCCAGAACAGGGTATTAAAAATTCAAACAAGAATTTTCTACTTCATGGTTGACGGGTCAAGCGACGGTTCATCGCAGGGTAAACGGTCCATCGTATAGACTATCACTAGACTCCAGTAAGTCTATTTTCAATTTCAAGTCAATGGTTTGAACAAAAGATTCATCGAAGGGCCGACGGTCCATCTCCTTGACAGTTGTATGAAATACAATGTTTCCTTATTTTGTTTCTTGTCAATTGTTTAGGTCGATGGTTCGTCGCAGGGTCGATGCTCCATCGCAGGCTATCCAGTGTTATAGTCTTCTATTTTTTGGTAACGGTTTAGGACGATGATTCATCTCAAGGTTGACTGTTTGTTTCCTGAGCCATCGTTGATCTTTTTTCTTTATTTTGCCTAGTTTATCCAAGTTATCCTTTACACTCAGTCCTTATATTTAAAACACTAAAGTACACAGTTAAATGCAATTGTTACTTGAAAAACACAAAATTATCGTAAGAAAAAGGCCTAAAATGTTTCGTCAAAATACAAAACATCATTCTCCTACCACCATAATTAAGGACAAGGAGAAAATAAAGAAGAATAAGAGAGGGATGAAAATATGGAAAAAAGAATGACACAATTAGACCTCTTACAAAGCAAGTGATGGGTGAACCCATAAAAATGGTCAATGTTATAGAATCCAAAGTATATGATGAAGAATAATCCAAGAGGCTAGATGAAGAAAACTACTCGGGGGGTTCTCACCCGACCTACCAAAGGGATGGTGTGAACTAATGATGGAAAAATTGTTATAGAAAAAGTGAATAGTGTGATAGAGATAGAGATCATCTTTAGAGGGAGAAGAAAAGGGAATATGATAGATATATGCCCCTATGACCAAGGAAAGATCAAAGAGTCAAGCCCCGTGGATCCCAAAATATTCAAAGCCAGGGATGTGCTTTCTAGAATCTTGATGAGAGTGGAAGGGACAAACAAAATGGTTCAAAAATTAAAAGGAGACTTTTCTCAAATTAGCCAAACTATTATATCATACTCCTCTTCAATCAACCAATTGGAGATTCAAATTTGTCAAATCATACCCGCACCTAATGCTAGCCCCAAGGGTGGCTTCACAATTGATATAGTGGCTAATTTTAAAATGATGCTGAAGTATTTGCAATTTTTATCAAGATTGGTAATGGACTTGGTGCATAAGAGGTTGAGGTTAAATAAAATTCTCATGATGAGCAAACGAACAAAAAGAAGAAGTCTATGTGTTAGTCTAACGATAAGGTTCCAAAGTCTCAAGAAGGTGATGATGAAGACCAAATGATAATTATAGAGATGGTTAATAAGGAGGAATCTCCTAAGTGACTTAAGTGTGATGAGCTGCAATGTGACTCCTTGTCTCCAATGAAAACCCCTAATTCGTTCCCTCAAAGACTCAAGAAAAAGGAGGAGAATATAAAATTCAAAATAAACCACGCCAAGCTTATTAGTCTTTCAATCAATATCCCATTTGTAAAGGCCATTCAAGATATTTAGAGATATGCAAAGCTAATGAAAACATTAATGTCCAAAAAGTGCCTTGAGGATGGTGAAACCTTTGATGTTACCTATGGTGATTGTGCTATCATTATTAGTTCTATGGTGGAAAATAAAGAAGACCCTAGAGCCTTCATAATCACTTGCACCATTAGGACACACAAATTTGATAAAGATTTGTGTGACCTTTGTTGAAGCATCAATCTAATGCCATATACAACCTATCAAAGACTCAATTTTTGAATTCCTACTCATACAACAATGAGACTCATTATGGAAAATCGCTCCATCAAGAAATAGGTTGGAGTTTTGTAAGATGTCTTCACCAAGATTGATCATTTCATTGTGTCGGTGAACTTTCTTTCCTAAATTGTAAAAATGACCTATAAATACCCATTATACTTAGGAGACCCTTTTTGGAAACCAGGATATAAATTGTTAATATGGAGAAAGGGAAGATGAAATTACGGGTTTAAAATAATGAGGTTTCCTTTCGGGTGTGTAAAATGGAGAAAAAACCTATGGAACTACAAGTGGTATCCGTCAGTGATGTAGTGGACATGAAGGTTGATGATGGATCCCTCAAGAAACCAACTTGAATATTGAAGAACATTGTGTTACAATAATAAATTAGGTACTAGGTCGAAGGCAACCCACCAATGCCACAGTAGCTCGTATCATTTGAATTATAATTATTAGAAAAGGTTTCATTTTTGTGTGTGATAAATCAATGAAATTATGGTTCTATAAGGTGTTTTGAATAAGGTAGTGAAAGTGTTAATGTGGTGTATTTTAGAGTGGTCTAAATAGGGAAAATAGAGGACCATAAATTAGCCTTAGTTACTGCAATCATGGTATGTGTGCTATTACGCCCAAGATCTCCTTGTAATCGCGATTGCGGAACTATAATCAAGATTGCAATCATGCCTGTTTAAAAATGAATGATCACCTAAATTATCCCCCACACTTTTGTGAAATTTCTCTAAAATTGAACCTGATTTGGATTATATTTTGGGCATCCAAAAGTGCATAAACACCCCCTCTGCATCCATCAGTCCGACATGTTCTTCAATTTCTCTCTATTATTCTTATGTGTAGTCCTTAGAACTCATGTCTTAGGAATGGTCTAAAATTATGTTTTCCATGTGAAATCCTTAGCTTAAATGGGCTTATTAGTGTATTTAGATGTTGTTATTGGTGTTTACATTGATGAGGAAGTCTTAAGTACTATAATTTGTTAAAAAATGATAGTAATAACATGTCTACTTCAAGTGTTCGATTAAATGCCCAAATGAATTCCTTAATTGTTTTCACATGTTCTAAATAGATGATCAAAGATCTAGGGACTATGTTTCATGTTCAGAATGTAATTTTTTTATTTGGAACACAAATAGGAATTAAAATTGGAACTTTCAAAGTTTGAAACTTTTGGTCAAGCATACTTCAATTAACGTGAACACGGTCACAAAGGAGAGATCACGTTAACACGATCACAGTTCAGTTTCAAGTGATCATGACATCTGAGGTTGTTTTCAGTCATGAAAAAAAAAATCCTTCAAGTCCATTCCTTTCCCAGAAATTGCAAAGACACCATCCTATTTTCTTGATTAAATAACATAACATAGTATTTCTATGTAATTTTTGATAATTAATGCTTTTGTATTATTCTCCGGTTTCTAACGATAAAGATAGGATATTTTGACCAAACCCACTCATGGCCATGGAGTTTCAAACCTTGTACTATACTAACCTCCCCAAGACGAAGCTACTTTTGGAGATAGGAATATGCTAGGATAAGGTGCTGGAGAATCACCCGACATACCATGATAGACTAGTTGCCATAGGGTGGAGATATTTTACTCTGGATCCATGTCGGGAGAATGAACATTGGGTGAGTGAGTTCTATACTAATCTCAGTGTAGTATCTTTCTCAGAATATGTTGAAAGCACAAAATAGAAGAATTTTCAATTTTGACATGAGTAGATAAATTAACTAGGCTACAGGATATTGACATACACCAATTTGAGGCTATGGGGTGTGAATCAAGAAGTTGTTTGGTTGAAAACCGAAGTCCTAGTAGAGAGTTCCCTTGGGATGTTACCAAGATGAGGATATTATTGCATGATTTCATGGTAGAGGCAAGGATATGGTTAGAAATCATTTGTAGTTGGCTTTTCCTAAGCACTCATATGAAAAATATTCTAGATGTTTGAGCCCAGATGGTTGTATTTATCTTAGATAATATTCTTTTGAATATTGGACATCTTGTACTTTCAGCCATAAGGAATTTAAAGAACCGAGGTGGCCCCTTAATCTTATTTATTTCTTTTATCACAAGACTTTGAAAGAGAGTTGAGGTTCAGGAGTATCTCGGTGATACTTGGGTGCATACAAAGAACCCCTTTTACCCTCTCAAGAATTTGGGTGAAGACTCAGTTGGTAAGAGAAATAAAATATAGATCAACTTAGGCAAGTTTATAGATGAGGATATAGAAACTCGTAGTCCATCCAAAGGAGGGCCATTTGATGAGAACATGGTTAAGATGAGGGCGATCAAAGAGCTTGTGTCTGGGTTGCATATCGAGCTAGGAAGGCCATCTACCACTATCCATTCTTATTTCTCTTAGACTGACTATGAGCGGTATCTGAAAGATCAGCAAGACAAAGGGGACAATATATATAGACTTGAGAGAGCCCACTCATCCTTATCATAGTCGCATGGGGAGCATACGGAGTCTTATGAAAAGATGAAGAAGAGGGATAAGAATAGGGATAAGTTCTTTATAATGATGTGGAAGGGGTGAAAAGCCTATGAAAAGTCTTGAAACCCAAAGACAAACATCATTCTCCATAGGCTAATGATAATGATGAGGTCCCAACTACATGTTCAGACTCAGAGGTTGTCGAGATCGAGAGCAACGACAGTCCTTGATGCAGTTACATGGATCACCCTCAACTCCTTTCTTATGGTTTAATGAGTATGCTGTGAGGTCAAAGTAAGCTTTAAGTTGGTGGTGCCAGTTTACTTAGTAACCATAGTTATTTCATTAGTTTGTATTATTTGGATATCTTCTTCGATGTTTTTATTTTGTTTTGGGATATTTTCGATTATCATATTTTTATTTTGGGTTGTAATATTTGGGTACCCTAATGGACCCTAAATTTCAGGGATTTTTTTATCTATTTTTCTTATTAGATTTTTATTTTACTCTTATTTTGTTCATGATGATGTCTTATAGGCCTTTCTCTATATTAAACTGACTGACGACATTCTTAAGGGAAAACTGACGTAATTTTTCTTAGAGACATAGATGCAGGGGAAGTCTAAGTACCCATAACATTTGAGTTTTTTATCACTCTTATACCTATAAGTTTCCGTCATGAGAGCCAAAATGTGAGAAGACAGCTTGGTTTGGTTCCATTAAGGGCAAATTTCATTTTGTGTAAATACGAAGCAAACACACACCCTTCCATCCAAAAAGATTTTTTTAGAAAAACAAAGGGCATGAATTTAAACATTTTTGTAACAATGCTTTACCTCTCTTTGTGACTCCAAAGTCCTTAGTTTGTAGTATACGGTACATACCTCATTTTGTCTCTAGTAGGAAATAAAATTGAGCCTCCATGAAAAGTTTGCATGTAATGTGAGGTGCGTAGATGTTTAAGTCTTATGCTTGGTTGTATCATCTAGAACATTCCCCGTTAGTCTATCACGGCTAATAGTTCTTATGCTTTTTTGGTGAAATGATCTTAGGCCTTCTTTGTAAACTTACAAACCCACTTTAGCCTGAAAAGCCTACTCGTACATAAAATAGTATCCCTAGTCACCCATTTTGAGCCTTCAGACCATTCTTTGGTAACCACATTACAACCTTGAACCATTTGATTTTTACATTTCTTTTGAACCCTACCCTCCTCAAACTTAAAAATACTACTTGAGGCGAAAAGCCTAAGTTGGGGTAGTGAGTCTCTAAAGAGGTGACCTTACGCCATGGTATTATATGTGGATGCCAAAAAAAAACAAAGAAAAGAGAGTATGTTAAAAAAGTGAAAAAGAAAGGAATCATCAAAAAAAGGAAAAGCATAGAATGTAAAAGAAAAAAATTAAAAATAAAATTCTTTCAAAACAATTGGGTGAATCAGGGTAGTGAAAGTAGGCATAAGTGTGAAATGAAAACAAATAAAGTGGCCTATAGTCCGAGGATTGATTGAGTAGTGTCATGTACATGTTCATGGAGGGTGTTGTCAATTTGTTCCCAAATGATATCATACTCGTTCCCGAGCCGACATTAAAAAAATTTAAAACACTTCGATATCTCCAACAAGTGTATTCAAAATAATTATGATTGAAAATAATGGAAGGCATATGGTATGATACTTTTTTGCATTGAGAGAATCTCTGTGAGGGTGAGCGCTTGCATTTTAATCCCTTGTTTCAGGATTGATACTTTAATGTGTGGGATTTTGTTTCGTGAGGAGGCATGCAGACTAATCGAGGTCGGTGAAATTGTCATCTTCATAAAATGCATCAAAGGAATATAGTTTAGTCTCTATCGATGGAGAGTCACTTCTATATAGTTAGTGATTGTTTCATTTTTATTCTTTAAAGTCATTTGCATCTTTGAGATTGTGCTTTATGTTGAGGGAAGTTATAAGAATAGCTTTACCCATGCTTGAGATCTACTTGTTGTTGTTAATCATGTTCGAAGTTATTGTAGTTTGTTCGTCATATAAATAGGCTTAAAATTGCACAGTCTCATTGAGTAAGAAGTGATGTTTCTTGAAAAGAAGCAAATATTTGTGTTCGGGGTGTTTATGAGTGATAAATTTACCACTTATTTACTTTTAAATTTGTGCACACTACCATGATTAAATCGTGTAAATGAGAAGAATTTTCCATTTGAATGCACTAATTCCCATGGTTTATAGGTTTACCAGTAAATAAAAGAAAACAAGTGTAGTTGTCTAAAAAAAGAACAAAATGGGAAAAGTTAGTGCAAAAGTTTGAAAATTCAGAGTAAGGACTTACCATCAGTTACCTCGATAGCGGTTTGAGGGTCTCGATTGCGACATATAAAAAACATTCAAAGTTTGAGATCTTGATAGCTCGGCCAAATGTCTAGGGGAAGCTTTGTAATTTCAAACAACTGAACCCAAATACTCTAAAGGGCAAACCACTTTCAGATTTTGGATATCTTGCCACTAGAATTCAATTTTTCAAGTGTGGATAAAACCCTATTAAATTAGGAAAGATTGTAGTAGTTAATTTTCAAAATATTTTAGTTGTAATTAAAGTTGATTTTTAGAATACACTTGCCTTTTATCTTCAATGGAAGCTTCGAATGTCAATTTAGGTCTATTTCTTTTCTCAAACATTATGAGTAGGTAAACATCTATCTTGGCATATGTTTGAATAGGTTGAATAGGTTGAAAATATATGTGGGTTTTTATTTTTGGTTTCAATTATTTGTTAATGATGTTGGGTTTCACTAATACTTGATTGTTAAATTGAAATTTTTGGATGAAAGCCCCAATTTTCCAAAATCCCACATCATCTTTCAAAGACGGATATGGGTATCCATTTAGATAGAATAGCATAATTAAAAGGGAGATATGAGTAACAATTATTAGTGAACAATAATTTAGATTTTAGCTTATTCCTTTGTATTATCTTAGAAATAAGGATGGATAGTGAATTTTCTATGTTTTGGGGTATCATCCTAGGAATAAGAATACCCCATTGATTTTTTAGGTTGATTTGTTTACCACATCCATAAGGTATTCAAAAAATCCATGGGTGATAGTTTGGTGTTTTGTTTAAATTTTAACATCAAATCCTCTAACCTAGCCTGCCCATATATTCAATAATTAGATTTTGAAGTTGACTCTCATGTACCCATGCACTATTTTCCCCTATGAGAACCTAATACCAAGACTACTCTACTATTAGAGATTTATCTATAATTGTTGCTCAAAATTAGTAGTTAAAGTAGATTTTTTTAAACGACCTTTCAAACCACACACCCCTCTAATTTTAATTTATGTCTCACTTAGGACACAATACGACTCTTACTACTAGCCGTATGTTGGGTATGAGTGGTATGAGATATATGTTGGGGTAAGAGTGGTGAATTCCAGTCATAAGCTGACCAACATTAGTTGGTGGGATGGGTTTTCACTGGAATGGATACGACATATAGGTGAGTGTCATAAGGCTGGGTCCAAGTCGTATAGGTGACTCGTAAGGTGGACAGTTTTTGATCCTCCTAGTGTTACATTCTGCAACAGATATGGATCATGGATACGGATCATATGCTGAGGTTATGACTTAGGTGGATGATTCGTATACTGGATAGTGTCTGATCCATAGTTGAGGCTTAGTTATGATTGAGTGGGTATCAACCGTAAGGAAGGATACGACTCGTAAAGAGGTCAGTTGTAACCCTATGTTGGGTTCCTATGGGGGTATTTTGGATATTTTTGTACTTACCCATATAAGGACCCACGACTTCTGAAACACTTATGGGGTTATTTAACCTATTACTTTACCCTTAAATATATGGAAACTTATCATAAACAATTCATAATTCTCTCAAGGACATTTAGGGTAAAGAGCTAGCGTTTCAACTAAGGGATTACTTTGGGACTTGTCTTGGTGATTTCTTTGCATCAATCTTATTGGTTTAAGGAATGATTTTTTTTCCTAATTGTAATTTCCATTAAAGGCATGGTTACATTGTTGATTTCACTGTTTTACTCTTGCTGAATTTTAAATTATTGATTTAGGGGTTTTGATGTTAAATGCTTTGTTATGATTTCCTATGGTTTTAATTATGTTTTCTATGCATTAAATGTGGTTTCGTATGACTGAATTGCATAGTAATGGTTTAATGGTAATGGAAATTGTATTTGGTTATATTATGCCTCCAAGGTGTTTGATAAAATGATTATAAAGATATGTTTATTGCATTGACTTATATTAATGGAACTCTTGCATATTTTCATCTAATATATGATACCTTAAATGTTTTTCAATTTTTTATCAAGGCTTAAAGATAATTGATAATGCTTGTGGAGAACATGCTAGTCTCCTAAGATATTTAATATGGCTAATGATAGGACACTTGAATGACCCCTTAATCTAAATGGTTTGGCTAAGGATAATTCTTGCAATTATGGTGGCACGATAATACCACTGGTTTATTGGATAGCCTTGGTTAATAACTGGATAGTTGGATTGTTTGTTTATAGTTTTAATTAGGCATTAATACCAGGAAGTGTAATCTAAGATGTGAAAGGTGGCGGTCCCGAGTGGATCAAAATCGGAAACTCATATATGCTGATATGAGGGGTCTTCGATGGTCCTGTGCAAGTGTCACATTTATATTTTAGGGATGTACTAGTCATCCCAGGGATATTTCCTTCTCGTGAAGCTACATGCACTTGGACCCTTTCAGCTGGGGGAGCTGAACCCATATGGCTCATGGGTGTTAGGACGATTAAGCTACAACCCGGTACCTTTCTCCACAACTTATATATATGTATGGTTGTTTGTATTGGATGGTATTCACTTGGTTTTGATAACTGGCATTACTTTATCCTTACCAAGAGTTTCTTGCTAGTGTTCACCCACTAATCCGTCTACTGAAAGTTGTATGCCCATGCTATATAGGAATTGATCATTCGACTCCTCCTTCATATTACTTGATTCAAGGAAAATGTATTGGAATGAAGTGGTGAGTTTCTATCCTTTTCAGAAAGTTTCATTCCTTGTTGGACATTCTTATACTTTTTAATTTGTTTTAGGATATTAGTTTTTACCACGGTTGGGGGCATGTACCAACTGAATATTTGTGTTCTTTCTGACAGAGGCTTTGCGGTACTTCTTGATGTTGGTATGGGTGGGATCAGTAGTGGGGTCGGCTTTGGCATTGGAATTAGTTGGGAGGCTGGCATCATTAGACATAATTTCTCATTATGACATCATATTACATTTTTGGTTTGAGTATGATATTATCTTTTGATATTTTCTAAATGGTTTGGTATGGAATGAATGGTTAATTTAGTAGGGTTAGGCTTGGTTGGGTTGTTCATGATTTTGACCCTATCCCACAGTCTTCATGAGAGTATTACGCTATTTTGTTATATGCTAAAAATTTATCTCATCTAAGGCTGTATAAGGTGGTTGTGTTTGGTAAGGGGGTTGGTCCCCGGTCCTGGTTGGACTTGGGATGCCCATTATTACAAGGCCCTGATTTGGGCTACGAAAAGTTGGTATCAAAGCCAGGTTTATGGTCAATTAGTAGTCCACAGAGCCGTGTCGAGTAGAGACTATTTTAAGGGTGCGTAGCATGCCACATTCATAAGGGAGAGGCTATAAAACATTTAGGAATGTTTCACTTTTTTGGTATTCTTTCTTCACGCTTGAATTCTCATTCCTAGAATCTCTTCTAATCCTTGTTTGTTCATCTTTCAGATCATAGCTCCTAAATCTGGAACACAAGGAAATTCTTCTGCCCCATCAGAAAGTAATGCTGAGAGAGCATGTTCTGCTCTTGGGGTTCATCTTCAATCTCATGGTTTTATTGTTGATTGTACTAGAGTTCCTCCTATTTCTCTTACTACTCCCAAGGTCCCTCAGGGCAATGTGACGGATGTAAATTTTCATCAATCTATACATATTATTGTACAACTAGTTGCTGCTCAGGTGTAGCGGGGTACAACTAGCATTGTGTCTTCTAAGGCTGCTAGGCTTGGATAGTTTATTAAGATAAATCCTCCAACTTTTATGGGAGTAAAGATAAAGGAAGACCCATTGGTATTTCTTGATTAAATGGAGAAGATCTTTTAGGTAATGAGGGATACTAATATTGATAAAGTAAACTTTCTATCTTATTAGCTCAAAGAGGTTGCTTAGTTTTAGTATGAGGAGTGGGAAAGAGATAATGGTGATATAGAAGAGAATGGTTTATGGGAGGCCTTTTCTAATGCCTTCATGGATTGGTTCATTCCTCAAGAGTTAAGGGAAGCTAAGATGGAGGAGTTTGTGAACCTCAGGCAAGAGAGAATGTCTATGAAAGAGTATGCTTTGATGTTCCATCAGTTGTCGAGGTATGGTCCTAATTTGGTGGTTGATACAAGGTCGAGAATGAGAAAGTTTACTTCTGCGCTGAACAGAGACCTGATTCTGGAGAGCAAGACTATTTTTCTCATGAACGATATGGACATATCAAGGCTCACTATTTATATGAGGTAGGTTAAGGATGAGAAGAGAAGACAGGAAGAATTTAGAGATAGGCAGGGTAAGTTGGGTAGGTTTTCTTATCAGGGAGATGCCCTGTCTCAGGGTAGTCGAGCAAGACTATTTTGCTCATGAACGATATGGACATATCAAGGCTCACTATTTATATGAGGTAGGTTAAGGATGAGAAGAGAAGGCAGGCAGAATTTAGAGATAGGCAGGGTAAGTTGGGTAGGTTTTCTTATCAGGGAGATGCCCTGTCTCAGGGTAGTCGAGACGGCATAAAGAGGGGGAGTTCTGGTTCCTTCTCGACTAGTAGTTCTTCTACCCCCAATCGTTGGGCGACATCCGTCACATGATGGTGACAATTATTAGGCATAAGTAGTAAGGTCTAAGGAAAGCAGAAGTCAGTGTATTTCTTCATGTCCTCTTTGTTGGTTTTGCAGTCATCATCAGGGATTTTTTAAGGTGGAAAGGGATAAGTGTTTCAAGTGTGTCTAAGCAGGAAATCGGATTAGGTATTTCCCATCTAAAAATGTTGCTATGGGGATGAATAAGATTCTGTTGGATTCATTTTCCATTGCTACAACCAATGGTGTGGCATATTATTTTGTTACTACTCCTAGTTCTAGTACTGGTCAGAATAGGTTTTATGCTTTCGCATCTCGTCAAGAATCTGAGGCATCGCCTGATGTTTTTACTGGTATCTTATAACTTTTTTATCATGACGTATATTGTTTTCTTGTTCTGAGTTCTACCCTTTACTATGTGACTCCTTATATATCTGTCTTTTGGTTTCGATCATGAGATTATTTTTATCTATTATCTATTTCTACCCCGATAGAAACTTTGGTCATTGGTGAACGAGTCTATAGGGGATATGTGGTATCTGTGAGTGGTAGAAAAACTTCGGTAGATCTATTTGAGTTGGGTATGGTATATTTTAATGTAATCTTGGGAATTAATTTGTTGCATTCTTGTTATGCAAATTTGGATTATCGAGTTGACGTTGGGTGTATTTATGCATTCTAGTGTTACTATTCTAGCCTGTTTGGCAATGTTTTAAGGATGTTTCTTATGAAATATTTGTTAATAATGAGATAAATGTTCATCCAAGTGTCCAAGTGTGTGTTTACAATGTTTAATGGTTCTTTCACACATGTTTTGATTCAATTTGAGAAATTAGAGTTCCACCGAGAAAATTAGTGTTACTAGCTTGAGCTAGGTGTTTATCTAGTCAATATTGTTGGGTTATAATGTGTTGAATGAGTTACTAAGGTTGTTATTGTGTATTTATATGATAATGAACTTACTTAAAATGTTCAAGGGTCAATTGGATCAAGCCAAGGGTCAACACAATGAGTTAAAGATCAAAATTAAATAAGGCTATCCTTAGCTCGTGTTTTTGGTACACCGCCTTGGATTTTGTGTTATTTTGATCTATTAATTATTGTTCTTACTTCTATAAGATGTTTGGTGAATGTATTATGATTATATATGAATGATACACAAGTTCAAATCAAGTGGAAATAACTCAAAAAGTATAGGAAATGATAACAGAATCACTAGACAAAAGTTGGATGCAATTTAGACCCTTGAAATATTTTTGGCACATGTTGTTGTGTTATTGGTGAATGGGAGCATGCTACACACCATTGGATTTAGAAGAGGTCCAAAATGGTTAAACACCGTGTCGCAGTGTCGAGTCAATTTGTAATTGTCCAATAACAGTAGCTTAACACGATAACATTGCTTTACAGTGAGGACCTTAATCAGGAGAAAAGTTCCAACTGATGGCATTTGGCATTATACCGCGATGCTGGGCACACCAAAATGGGATAATATTGCCTTGTTGAAGAATAACAACGTGGAAACCTACTCCAAGTTGGTTTATGACTTGTCTATTATAAATATAACGTCCAAAAACACGTTATAAACATCTTGGAACATCTTGGAACACACTAGATCAACTTGAACATCATTGATGGCTACCACAACTTTTTTTTAGGTTTTATCATTCTTTAATTTCAATTCTTATGGTTAGTTTCATCAATCCAAGGGATTGGATGATGAATGTTTCCATTAAAGGCTAAACCCTCTTTCCAGGTTTAAGGCCAAGATCATGAATACTTTCATTTTGAATTAAGTGTTTTTGATTTTCTTATTATTATGGTTGTTTGTTTATCCTTCTTTTAACTATTTTAAGGATTAGCTACCCTTAAAATGTATTTATTGTCAATCTTGTGATCTCGGAAGAGGGAATAGGAAGATAGAATATGGGGATAATCAAAGTAAGGTTCATAGTCTTTTATAAAATAAGGATTTGGAATTAGCATCTAGGATGGGAAATTACGTAGAAGCCTTACATGATTTACACATAGAATGATAGCTTTAAATCACTTAGTTGGATTATTGCATCCCCGCTCAATGATATAGTTGTAATATCCAAATTAGGTAAACGATTAGAGGTTGAGAGACCATGATCATATGATTAACCCTAAGAATCAACAACCATGATAAGCAATTAAACGGATGAAGTTCAATAAGGTAGTATGATTGTTCAAAAGTCTTAACTCTGGGCTTCTATCCATTGATTGTCCTATGTCATTACTTTTCCGCATTAGTTTAGTTTACTATTCCAAAACTTTGTTCTTTACTTTTTCTAAATCTTTAAACTAGAATTGGATAAGTGATGGAATCAAGTCCCTATTGGATCGATATTTAACTTTCTTGAAGGCCACTTTACTACTTGGTGGACCACGTACAATTACGTGTGGGCTTGGGCGATGTCAAGTTTTTGGCGCCGTAGCCGTGGACTTGTAAATTGGAAACTATCTTATTTTTAGTTTAGCTATATTGAATTAAAAATAGTTTAGTAGTTATTTTTAATTTCATTATTCTTTTTTATTTTAACGCACTTTTCTTGAGATGTCATCCTAGGATAGATGGTTTTCAAGTGATGATGATTCTTGTTGTTTTTGTGGGGGACCACATCATGAGGCTTATTATATAGATTTTGAAGGAAGTGCGTGGATGGGTCCTTTACAATATGATGTGGATACTGTTCTATTTATGGACCAGACTGCAACTTTGTGTTTGGTTTGTGGTTAAAGTGTTCGCACTGCAACTATGTGAGCTATCAATCCCGATTTAGAATTGTTTATGGGCTATGCTCAAAGGAAAAATTATATAAATACCGATAATCAAACGTTGTAGACTACGACACAAATACAACTATGGAACAACCAGCTGTAGCAGTTTCAACAGGCAGAACCAAATCAGTCAACTAGCAACTTAAAAGAGATGATAAAACAAGTTTTAGTGTCTCAAGTACAGTTATTGGAAGATATGAAGAACCATAGGGAGGCTACAGAGAAAGTGTATAACCGACCAGAGGTAGATGCATAGTTGACTCTCTAACCAATTGCAAAAATAATTGTTGATAATTTGAAGAAGTCTAAGAACTCAGAGACTAAAGTTGTTGAACAGGTTAAGGAGAAACCTCCACCACCGTGTCCACAAAATCTAAGAGAAGAAATAGATGATGAGGATACAAGCCAATCTTTGGAACAAACACAAGAATCTCAATCACTCGATTGTAATCTTTCATTTGACACTGCAATTGAGAAGGTGAATGTGAGTGAGGATATTGTGGATAGTGTAAATTGAGAAGTGGGATTAGTTGGTCCTCACTCAAAGCACTTTTTACATCATGTTTAGATGATGTCTTGTGTGTGGAATCATCTAAAGTTGTAGAAGAGTGTGAAAATGAGGAACAAGAATCCTATATTATTTATTTTGCACCAATAAAACAACATAAAAAGGAACCTCACTTCAAGGCCGAGTGGTTTCCCGTGAACATTCCATTACTCAGTTACTTAATCATTGTACCACCTCCTTATGATCGAGGAAAGAAGATGGATACAAAGTTAGGTGTGAAATTCATATCCTCAAGATGGAGTAAAAAGTTAATTGGGTCATTCTGCGACACTAAATTAGGCGCTTCTTGGGAGGCAACCCAAGCTAAGATATGTTTTATTTTTCATTTTTCAGTTTTTACTTCACATAGTTTTTGTTTTTTATTGTGTTATAGGTTTATAGGAAGCCTGAGTACAAAAAAACATGAGGTAAGAAGTATGGCAAAGACTGAGTGTGGGGTTCCAATATCCCTTTTATGTATAAAGATACTATTAACTAGGCCTAGAGGCCCCAGCGAGTATTTCTATCTCTTGCTTTTAAGTTCACTTTGGGGACAAATTAGATTTTTAAGTATTGAGTGGGGAAATTCCCAATTTTTGGCTCAATTTTAAAAAAGATTATGTAAGATATTCTTGTTGGTGCTAGTTTTGAATGTATGATGCAAGTGATTTTAGTTATATAAGCATGTTGATTTGTTGGTTGAGAGTCTATGATGATCCTATATGAGTTGGGCATGTGCCAGGTGTGATGTGAGATTTTGTATATTCCTTTTTCCATATGATATCTAGAACTTGCCCAATGTGTGTATAAATTGAAATAAAGAGTGTGGGTTTAGGAGATGATATAGGCATTTCTTTGATAGCCTTATTTTTACCATTTCCTTGACCTACCTTGTGCGCATAATCCTAGCTAGACTCCATTGAGCCTTTAGCCTATTTTTTTGGTATCCTTATATGTAGCCTAATCCTTTTTTTATGTACCTTAATTTGATCAAAAAATCTCCTAAGTGCTTTAATTGTAAAATAATTGAGTACATACTATGAAATTCAAAAAGTAGAAGAAAGGTGAAATTGATGCACCAAGGTAATATTTATTGGTGTTTATATTTGATGTGTGGTGGTTGGGAGTGATGTAAATAGTGTTAGGAATATTCTCATGATTGATAAAAATGAAAAAAATTGATTCATATGGTAATAAACAATACGCCCACCATGTGTTGTAAGAATGCTTAAAAGAGATGGGGCAAAACAAAAAGATATAGGTAGATGGAAAAGGTGTTGAAATATGGTTTTATGTGAAAATTTGTGATGTATTTTGCACTCAGTAAAGATAGTCACTACTCTTAGCCAAAATAGTTCCTACCCATCCCTTAGATTACATTACAACCTGAAAAAGACCTATTTGATCCTAAATTTCACATTCTAAAATTAGTGGAGTATGACACTGAGGGCAAGCGTATGATTAATTATGTGTAATTTGTTAATTCTTTGTTAGAGTGAGCACAATTTTATTCTTGTACCCATTGTTATAAATTGCATTATTGTGAGTAATTATGGGTATCTCTCTTTTGTGAGGGCACATGTTTGATGAATATGGGTTATTCTTGTCATGTCTTTAATTGTTCAATATGCATGAGTTTTCCACTTGTGGAGTCAGTTCTTAAAGCTAGGATGTTTTGAAGTAGGATTCTTGAGATTTAAATTGTGTATAACATGCTTAGTGTAGAAACTTGCATTTCGTGTAGTCATTGTTGTGCTATCTTAATTGTCTTACTTATAGTAGATGTGTGGAATTTTTCAAGCTCATGGTGTTTATAGTGAAGATTTGTTCGAGGATGAACAAGTCTTCAAGTATGTGGTTGTGATGTTGGGTGTATTTATGTATTCTAGCATTATTATTCTAGCTATTTTAGACTTGTTTTGCGGATGATTCTTATTCTACATGTGTTCATAATGATATAAATGTTCATAGAAGTTTCCAAGTATGTGTTTACAATGTTTAACGGTGCTTTCCCACAAGTTTTTATTCAATTTGAGCATTTACAGTTCAACCGAGAAAACTAGTGTTACTAGCTTGAGCTATGTGTTTGTCTAGTGTATCATGTTGGGTTCAAATGTGTTTAATGAGTTCCTAAGTTTGTTATTGTTCATTTATAGGTGAAACAACTTTCTTATAATGTTCAAAGGTCAATTGGATAAAGCCAAGGGTTAAAACAATGAGTTAAAGATCAAACAAAAATTAGCCTATTCTTACCTCATGTTTTTTATTCACCGTCTTGGATGTTTTGTTGTTTTGATCTCTAAATTTTTGTTTTTAATGTTATAGGATTCTTGGTGAATGAATTATGATGATATATGAAGGACAGTCAATTTTCAACTCAAGTGGAAACCACTAAAAAAGGCTCGTAAATGACCACGGAAGCACAAGAAACAAGCTGGACTGAATTTGGACCCCTAAAATGTATTGGATGCATGTGGGCTCTGTGATCGGCCAATGGTAGCGTGTGGGCTGTGTGATTGTCCAATTGGATCTTGCTTCACACTGTTGGATTAAGAAATGGCCCAAAATGGTTAAACACCATGTTACGGTGTCGAGTCAATTTGTAATTGTCCCAACACAGTAGCTCAATGCGATAACACTGTTTCGTAGTTAGGACCAAAATAGGGATAAAAGTCCCCAGTGATTTCATTTGGCACTATACCGCGACGTAGGGACCATCAAAATAGGATAATATTGCCTTCCTGAAAAAGAAAAATTTGTTGTAAACATCTTGGGACATTTTGGAACACCTTAGATCAACTTGGACATCATTTGGAGCTACCACAATTTTTTTTTAGATTTTATGATTCTTTAATTTAGTTTCTTAATGGTTTGTATCATCAATTCAAGGGATTGGATAATGAATATTTCCATTAAAGGTTAAACCCTCTTTTCGGGTTTAAGGAAAAGATCATGAATACTTTCGTGTTGAATTCAGTTTTTTTTATTTTCTTATCATTATGGTTGTTTGTTTAATCTTGTTTTAACTATTTTAAGGATTATCTACCCTTAAAATATATTCATTGCCAACCTTGTGAGCTTGAGAGAGGGAATAGGTAGATAGAACACGGGGATAAGCAAAGTAATATTCATAGTCTTTAATAAAATAAGGATTTTGAATTAGCTTCTAGGATAAGAATGTACTTAGAAGACTTAATTAATTTACACGTATGATGATCAGTTTAATTCAATTAGTCGTATTATTACATCCCCGCCCAATGATGTATTTGTAATGTCTAGATTAGGTAAACGATTAGAGGTCAAGAGATCATGATCATGTGATTAACCCTACGAATCAACAACAAATATAAGAAATTTAACGAATGAAGTTCAATAACGTAGTATGATTTTTCGTAAGCCTTAACCCTGGGATTCTATCCATTAATTGTCCTAAGTCATTACATTTTCACATTAGTTTAGTTTACTTTTTAGTTTATAATTCCAAAACTTTATTGTTCACTTTTTCTCAATCGTTAAACTAGAAAGGATAGTTGACGAAACCAAGTCCCCGTCGGATCGATATTTGGCCTTCTTGAAGCCCACTTTACTACTTGGTGTACCACGTACACTTGCGTGTGTGCTTGGGCGTTGTCATAAACCCGTAGGGTTATCTTTAGGTTCCCTTGTGAGCCAAAAATAGAATTGGAAGGTTGTTCCATAGAGATAAGGAGGATGATAGAGCTTCAAGGTTAATCTCTAAGGGTTGTCCTTATCACTTGGTCCGGGCTAAGTATTCTAACTCAGCAGGTACTTCATTGCAGTCAGTTCTTATATTTTATGAGTTTCCTGAGTTTTTTCTGGATGATTTTCTAGGTGTTCCTCCAGATAGCGAAAGAGAGTTTGGTATTGATTTCGTTCCAAACACTCATCCAATTTCTATACCTGCATATATAATGGCTCCAACTGAGTTAAAGAATCTCAAGGAGATAATTAAGGATCTTCTAGACAAAGGTTTCATTAAACCTAGCATATCTCCAGAGGGTTCACCGGGGTTGATTATGTGCAAGAAAGATGTTTATCTTCATACGTGCATCGACTACAGGATTTTGAATAAGGTAATGGTAAAGAACAAATATCTTTTTTCTCAAATTGATGATCTATTTGACTAGTTGGAAGGTTCCAAGTTCTTTTCTAAGATAGATCTTCGGTCAGGGTACAATCAACTTAAGATTAGGGAGATAGTTATCCTAAGATGGCTTTTCTGACTCGGTATGGGCGTTATGTGTTTTTGGCGATGTCATTTGGATAGACAAATTCCCTAGCAGCATTTATTGATTTGATGAATAAGGTATTTCGGTAGTATGTAGACCTCTTTTTCATTGTGTTTGTTAATTACATTATGGTGTATTCGAAGAGTGAGGTGGATTATGTTAATCACCTCCGTGTAGTGTTGCAAACCGTAAAGGATCAATAGTTATTTGCTTAGTTCTCAAAGTATGAGTTTTCATTAAATGCGATGACTTTTTTGGGTCATATAATTTCTAGTGAAGGGATCATGGTGGATCTAGATGAGGTGGTTGTGGTGAAAAAGTGGCCTAGTCCTATGATTCCATCTATATTTCAAGATTTTTGGGTTTTGGTTGGCATTATAGGTGATTTATACAGATTTTTTCATTGATTGCTACTCCTTTGACTAAGTTAACTCCGAAGACGATTAAGTTTTCTTACTCAGATGTGTGTGAGGGGATTTTTTAGAAGTTGAAGGATATGTTGACTTTGGCTCCAGTTATGACTTTGCTAGAGGGCAATGATGGGTTCGTGGTTTCTTGTGATGCATATCGGGTTGGTTTTTGTTGTGTGTTTATGCAGCATATGAAGGTGATTTCCTATGCTTCCAAATAGTTAAAGGTGTATGATAGGAACTATCCTACTCATGATTTTGAGTTATTGGCCGTTGTGTTTTCTTTGAAAATATATGGGCATTATTTAGATGGTGTTCACGTGGATATCTTTTCTGATCATAAGATATTGAAGAATGCATTCTCGTAGAAAGATATTAATCTCAAGTACAGGAGATGGCTTGAGCTTCTCAAAGACTATGATATGAGTCTCCATTACCACCCAAGTAAAGCTAATGTGGTTGTTGATGCTCTTAGCAGGTTGTCCATGGGTAGTTTGGCTTATGTATAAGAAGGGAAGAGAGAAATGGTGAAGGATATTCACCGTTTGGTAAATCTTGGGGTTCATCTCTAGGATTCCAAGGATGGTGGTTTCATGGTTCAAGAAGTGGTTAGATCATCTCTCGATATGGAGAATAAGGAGAAATAAGTATTGGATTCTGCCTTGATGAAAATTAAGGGTAGAGATAGGAGGCAAAAGATTGCGGATTTATAGATTAGAGGTGATGGTACTTTTTGGTACCAAGGGAGGTTGTGTGTTATTGATGTAGACAGTTTGCTGCAAATGGTATTGGCTAAGGCACATGAGTCGTGCTATGTTGTTCATCCTGGTTCTACCAATATGTACCATGCTATTAAGGAGATCAATTAGTGAAGTGGCATAAAGCGGGACATGGTTAATTTTTATCTAAGTGCATGGTATGTCAACAAGTTAAGGATGAGCATATAAGGCCTGGTGGGTTGTATTAAGTAATTGAGCTGCCTAAATAGAAATGGGAAGAGATCAATATGAATTTCATTACCGTTCTTTCTTGGTCTCGACTCCAATTTGATTTGATTGGGGTCATCGTGGATAGTATGAGAATGTGTGTGCATTTCTTTCTTGTGCGGACTAAATTTTTGGCAGAGGATTATGCAAAAATTTATCTTCAAGATATTATGAAATTTCATGGGGTGCCTAATTCAATTATTTCATATCGTGGTACGCAGTTTACGTCCTACTTCTAGCGGTCTTTCCAGAAAGGGTTAGGGACTAAGGTTAGTCTGAGTATTGTTTTCCATCTGGAGTTGGATAGGCAGGAAAAAAGAACTGTTCAGATATTAAAAGATATGCTTTGAGCCTGTGTGATTGATTATGGTGGCAATTTGGTTGAGCCTCTACCTTAAGTAGAGTTAGCTTACAATAATAGTCATCACAAGAGGATTGGTATAGTTCCTTTTGAAGCATTGTATGAAAGGTGTTGTAAATCTTCTATTGGTTGGGTTAATCTCGATGAGGCTGATTTGCTTTCTTTGTATTTGGTTCATGAAGCTATAGAAAAGGTGAAGGTGATTTGCAATCGGCTCAAGAATGCCCAGAGTCGTCAAAAGTCATATGCGGATTTTTGGCATAGAGAGTTGGAGATATAGTTTTCCTTAAGTTATCTCCTATGAAGGGAGTAGTACGGCTTAGAAAAATTGGAAAGCTCAGTCTTTGGTACATTGGTCCTTATAAGATTTTGTGGAGAGCGGGCAAAGTTTCATATAAGTTGGAGTTTCCATCTAGATTGAGTTTGGTTCATCCAGTATTCAATGTTTCTATGTTTAGAAAGTGTGTTGGTGATCCATCTTCGATTGTTCCGTTGGATGGATTGGATATATCAGATTATCAGTTTTATGAAGAGGTCCCAGTTGAGTTATTGGATAGGTCAGTTCGTCAGTTGTAGAACAAGGATATGGCTTTGGTTAGGTTCTATGGTGGAACCACATGGTGAAAGAGGACACGTGGGAAGCGGAGGAGGATATGAAGTCCATGTATCCATTCTTGTTTTCTTCTCCTCTTATTCATGCAGAAGGTATGTGTTCTTGAATACATCTTTATTTTCTTAGTTGGTTAAAGGAAAAATTAACATCTTTGCCTCTTTGTTTTAAAACTTTGTTGAAGGGATGTTTTATAATGCAAATAACTCTGTGTATGGTTACCCCTACCTTATCTATCATTCGAGGATGAATGTTCCTAGTGGGGGAGACTGAAGCATCCCAGGTTTGGACCCTTAAAAAATTTCTTGGAATCCCATTCTTCGAACCCAATACGACTCATGGTAAGAGCCGTATGCAAGGGTACGAGGGGTAAATTCCGATCATAAGTTGACTAGTTTTAGTTGGTAGGATGGTTTTCTCACTAAAATGGATACGACTTAGGGGTGAGTATCATATGGTCGGGTACGAGTCGTATAGATGACTGTTAAGATGGACAATGTGTGATACTCTTATTGTTACATACTGCCATAGATATAGATCTTGAGTATAGATCGTATGCGGAGATTACAACGTGGGTGAATGATTTGTATACATAACAGTATTTGATCCATGGTTGAGTCTTAGTTACAATCGGGTGGGCATCAACCGTAAATGAGGTTATGACTCGTAAAGATGTTAGTCATGACCCTTTGCCGGGTTTTTATTAGATTTATGAAGGGGTATTTTTGATATTTCCCTACTTACCCTAATAAGGACCCATGACTTCTAATACACTTAGGAGGTTATTTAACCTATTATTTTACTCTTAAACTCTTAGAAATTCTTCCTAAATATATCATAATTCTCTCAAGAGCTTTTGGGTAAAAGAGCAATTGCTTCAACTAAGGGATTACTTTGGGGCTCATCATGGTGAATTCTTTCCATCAATATTCTTGGTTTAAGTCATAATTCTCTTCCCTAATTGTAATTTCAATTAAATGAATGGTTACATAGTTCATTTCATGGTTTTACTCTTGCATGATTATGGATTTCAACTATTGATTAGGGGGTTTGGATGTTTAATGCTTGGTTATGATTTCCTATGGTTTTAGTTATGTTTTCTATGCATTAACGGTGGTTTTGGGCTATTGAATTGCATAGTAATGAAATTTTGTTTTTGTTACATTATGTCCCCAATGTGTATGATAAAATGCTTATAAAGATATGTTCATTGCGCTGACTTATGTTAATGTAACTCTTGCTTATTTTCAACTTATATATGAAACCTTAAATGTTTTTCAATGATTTAAAAAGGATTAAGGCTGATTGGTAATGCTTGTAGAGAACATGGTAGTCTCCCAAGTAGTTAAATATGGCTAATGATAGGGCACTTGAATGTCCCTTTAATCTAAATAGGTTGTCTAAGGATAATGCTTGCAAGTATGGTGGTATGATGATGCCATTGGTTTATTGAATACCCTTGGTTAATAACTGGATTATTGGATTGTTTGATAATGGTTTTAATTTGGCAATAATGGTGGGAAGTATAAGCTTAGCCATTTAAGGTGGCGGTCCCAAGGGGATGACAATAAGAAACTCATATTTTTCGATATGAGGGGTCTTCAATGGCCACATACGATTATCACATTTATATTGGAGGGATGTACTAGTCATCCTAGGGATATTTCCTAGTCGTGTGGCTACATGCACTGGGACCCTTTCAGCAGGGGGAGCTGAACCATTATGGCCTGTGGGTGGTAGAACAACTAAGCTACAAAACTCAGTTAATGATTTTAATGGTATGCTAGACCTGATCACTTTTACCAACACTTATATATATGTATGGTTGTTTGGATTGGATGGTTTTCACTTGGCTTTGATAATTGGCATTACTTTATCTTTACCCTGAGTTTCATACAAGTGTTCACCCACTAACCCGTCTACTGGCGATTATATACCCATTCTATGAAGGTACCGACCGTTCGACTCTTCCTTCATAGTGCTTGATTCAGGGACAACATATTGCATTGAAGTTGTAAGCTTCCATCCTTTCGGAAGGAATTATTTCATGTTGGACATTATTAGACTTTTTACTTTCTTTTCCGAATATTGGTTTTGTTCATGGTTTGGGGTATGTCCTATCCAGATATTTTATTCTTTTGGATAGAGGCTTTGTGGTAGTTCTGGGGGTTGGTATGGGCGGGATCGGTATTTATGTCTCTCTTGGCATTAGAATAAGCTAGGTATCTTGCACTCTCTGAAATAATTTTTCACTTTTCCATCATATTACATTTTGGGTTTGATTATCATATTATGTGTTGATATTTTCTAAATTGTTTGTATGGAATGGATGGTTGATTTTGTAGGGTTAGACTTGGTTAGGTCTGTCATGATTGTGACCCTATCCCAGAGGCTTTATGATAGCATTACACTATCTTGTTATATGCTCAAAGTTCAGCTCATCTAAGGTTGTATAAGGTTGTTGGGTTGGATAAAAGGGGTTTTCTCCGGTCCGGGTTGGACTAGTGATGACCGTTACGACAAGGCCCCGATTTGGGCCGTCAGTAGTGCATCCCATGTATGTTCTCACTTACCTCTATTCTACTTTATTTTAGCGAATTGAGGACAATGCATAGTTTTTAGTTGGGGGTGGGCATACCATGTTGCCATAGGTTCTTATTGCCATGATTCCTTTTCTATCAGCTGTGGTAGACATGTGTAGGATAAAATTTGTCGTATTGTCTTTTAATTTGTATTGTGGTGTTGTTTTTTTTGTAATTAGGAGATTTTTAAGTATTTAGGGCAGTAGTCATGTTTTGATTAATTTTTGAGACCTCTCCAAAATTTTATGTTTTAGAACTGTGTGAAAGTATATATGTGTGAACATTGTAGATCTTGTTATGGCATTTGGATTAGGGACATCATAATCACTTTCTAACAATTGAATGAACCTCATGGGTAGTAGCTTGTAATATTGACTTTGTGCTATGTGTGTGTGAGACGCTTCTTAGATTCCTTTGTGTGTTGAATTCCGAACTTTTCTGGTTAGTCTTGCCTAGCGTGAAAGATAGTCAGTTAGGAAGCATCGTAGGTTGTTTTTTATTTCAGACCATTTTTAGCCTAAATGACTTTTCATGTGTTAATTGTATCCCTTGACACCTATTTTGAGCCTTGGTTCCTATTTTTCTTGTTTCACCTATTTACCTTCCCATTTATGCTATAATGAAACTGTTTTGGCCCTTGTCCTTCTTGACATTATGCACCTGTACTCAGCCAAAATGCATAAAATAAGGGTGGAAATCATAGGGGTTCTTAGTGTAATATGGGTATGTAGATAGGTAAAGTAATAGAAAAAGTAAGTAGGGCTGGATGTGGTAGAAAAAAAAAGAATAAATATTAAAAAGGTGAATAAGAAAGAATAAGAGACAACACCTAAGATGAATTTTCAATAAAGAATAAAAAGGGAAAAATAAGAGTGGAATTGATAACGCTCAACTCACTCCCATGATCAAGAGGTGAGGCGGTCGTTGTAAAACAACCCAACAATAGTTGGGGTCGAATCCACAAGGATCAAATTATAGGCTGCAAACCTTATGGGTGTCCTTATTACTACAACTTTAGCTGGAATGATAGTAAAAAAGACATATAAAAAAATAGGGGGATTTTGATTTTGAGATGGTTTGTCAACTAACAAAACATGGATATCACACTTTTTATTTAAGATTAAGAATAGATAGAGTCTTGGGATCATGTCTACCTAAATGCAAGGTGTGTGTAGTCAATCTTTTAGTAAAACTACAACGATTTCACCCATTGGTTCTTTCGAGCACCTAACAAATGTGCAATTTGTAATCACCTAACACCTCAATCAAGCATCCCTATTTATAGGATGATGCTCCTGGCTTGGCTTATACTCGTACCACACTTATTTCTAAGACTGCAAAAGGTAGTAAACGATAGACTTAATTGTCCACCGTTACTTTGTCCCCTTATAACCCTCTTTAAATGATGCTATGGATTACCTCAAGTTCACCATAGTCCCTCTTTCAAGGATGACAAAGGTTTTGTAAAGTTTAGGGTTTTCACCCATAAAACCAATTTGGTGATTTAGAGTTTTCACCCATCAAATTCCAACTAATAAGCTCAAGCAATGTTGGAATCCATACTCAACAACGAAAAATCATGCAAATACAACAATACCCACACACAATTACACTTTAGTTCAACATAAACCCATGAAGAAAGTAAAGAGAAATATACCATAAGGATTATCCAAAACATTCATTCTTCACAAAATCACTAAGAAATTAAGCCTCCAAGAGTAGTTACACACTTTCCCAATTAGTGTTTCCTTTTTTCAAATAAAAAATAATAATGAGGTAAGGAATACCGAAAGAAGAAAGGATTTTTTCTTAAATAGGTTTGGGATTTGTCTAAGTGCTTTTACAGATCTGTCCCTTATCATATTCCCGCTAAGCCGCAATCATGTAAGGCTGTCCATGACCAGGTCTATGTGACCACAGTTGTGTGTTGCGACCTCATTATGCTAACCCTTTTGACTGACAGCGACTGCGAATTGGGGATCACGGTTGCGGTAATTGAGGTTGATGTAGTTCGGGTCTTCAGTTGCACTCTTCTTTGCTCCCTTTTGATCATTTTCATCTCCAATGCATATCTTTTGATCTCCTCAACTCTATGCCTGCAAAGAGTGGATATTAGTGCATTTTATCACCAATATGTCTCATTCATTTATTCAAAGCAAGGTAATATGCACAATTTTTTAGTGAGAATGAGTGGAAGGGTCACCCCTCATGAATACCCCTAACAGAAGACCTTGCTTGTCTTCAATCAACACCACTACTTATTATGAGACAATTTCATATGTATGCACTCATTATAACACCCAATGATCATGATGACTTAAACTTGATTGTGACCGCCAAAATATTTTAACACATGATCAAAAAGGCTTTTAAAGACCCCCCTCATCATAAAATGGAATAATGAAGGATGCAATAGATTTCGAGGATCAACCTTGTAAAAACTATAAAAATTCTAGAAATGACTCACACGTTGACTAGAATCATCCTATATTTCCATTTATCTCATTGTGCGGAAGATAACAAAATCACCCACACCAACTAGTTCATATGAATCCTCACAAGGAAGGAAAAATTCACACACCTATTTACCAATCATGCAATACGAAATCTTAAGTGCAAACTGATAACGCTCAACTTAAACATTAATTTGAGTGTAAGGAAGTTGTCGTAAATATATTTAACCAAATTTGTATTCGGTGTCGAATGCATGAGGAACAATATGAGTGGAGATAAAATTAATTTAAAATAACAGTAACAAATTAAATTCAAACAGACAGTACAAAAAGATAAAATGGGGAAGGTGAGTTCCTATACTAATGTTTCTTTTTGGGATTTTCTTATATAAATTTGAGGCTACGAATAATTAGAGTTGTAACAATTATGCAAGGATCTTAGGATTATGCATTACTAAGGGAGTTACATGTGGGAGTTATTCATCAACATCAATTTAGTAAGTCAAATATGGGTAGGTTTGGTTATAAATTTTGATGATAGTCTTTCAACAAAACACCAAACTTTCACCCATTGATACTTTCGAATACCTAATGGGTGTGTTCAACAATTAGCAATGAAAACCTCAATCAAGGCATCCTTATTTCTAGGATGACACCCATGGCATAGTCAACCTAACTTCCACCCTTATTTCTAAGATAGTGAGAATTTAGCAAACCATACAAATAATTGTCTATCATTTCTTTGGTCTCCACAACCTTCATTCGAGAATGATATAGATTCCTAATATTCACCTAAAACCCTCCTTTCGAAGATAGCATTGGGTTTTCTAGAGCTTGGATCTTTCACCCATAAAACCCATGTGGGTATTTGGAGCTTTCACCCATCAAATCCCAATCAAACTAGCATAGCAATAATAGAGCCCATAAACATGAACTACCAAATAAATGCTAACTATAACAACCCACACACACTTTACTCCATTTTCACACATAACCCTAAGAGGTAGATTTATCTACACATAAGATAAATAAGCATAAATATACCCATAATCTCCATTGAATTAATTTGTGATAGATCTAAGGGAATGTTACATCAAACTTGGCTCCAATACAATATCAACAATGGAAGTGAACAAATCTTTAACTTAGAAAGTTTCCAATATATTCTTCACCCAAAAATATATATAATATTTTTCTTCTCCTAAAATAGAGTCTACAAAACCCTAAGATAAACTAGAGGAATATTAGGGAAGAAGGAGTGTGATGGAACGAATGATACATCAAATTAGGGTTTTAGTCTTTTTGTTCAAATTGGGATCAACACATGCAATTACAGTTTTACCCTTGGGCTGAACATTTCCACCAAGCCGTGATTTCACAAGTCTGGGTGCGACCGCGGCAACGCAATTGAGATTGACTTCATTGGTAGCGGTTGATTGGCCATGTTGACTGACCGCGACTACGGACCATGGATGTCGATCGTGGCAACTGAGGATAGTTCATTGCAGGCCTTCAGCTACACGTTTTCTTCTCCCTTTTGATTATTTCAAGATCCAATCCATATCTTTTGGTCTCTTCAACTCCTATACAATGCAATGAGTGGAAATTAGTACATTAAATCACAATTATGAGTCATTTACTCATTTGAGACAAGGTAATGTGCAAGAAAAATGAGTGTGAATGAGTGGTAAAATCACCACTCAACAATACCCCCAACTTAAGACCTTACTTGTCCTTAAGCAATACAACCTCTTTTCCATAAGCCAAAATCATTTATGCCCATATTTTATGCCTTATTTTCCATACTGACCTCGCCTCGAGTTGCAACCATAAGTAGCTCATCGTACATGTTCTAGGCTAATTTCTCAACACCCCTCATTATAAAATGTAATAATTTAGGCTCCATCAGACTTTAAGGAGTAATCAAACAACGAAAACTAATACTCTATAAGCAACTCACCTTTTTACTAAAACTAAACGATACTCCACTTGCCTTATTTTTGGGATGTGACAAAAATCACTCACCTAAACTTTTTTGCATGCCCATCTCACAAGAAATAAAAGTTTCATGCACCAAACTACCAATCAAGTAACAAGGAATTTTAAGTGAAAAATTCTTCCCTTTCAAAATAAATCTCTATGCAACAAGTGGCATGTTGAAGGCTTGCCCATATTTTCAATCACCACTACAAAGAAAGTAAATGGTTAGAGATCTCAAAGGACTTTCTAATCTTGTAAAGTAGTTTGGGTTAGGGTAGGATAACATTTAGGGATCTTGGTTACACCCTACCTTGAATATCTACATCACACTTTACAACATTCTTCCTCTCTACTAAGGGCCACTCCACTTTATTTCTCTCTTTTCTTATGCATAGTTTTCTCCTCCTTTGTTCACCATTTTCATGCATTTTTGTGCAAGTCATCCTTTTGTTGAGTCCTTTCCTTTTTCTAAACATTTCTTTTCAACACTTAGGTATATTTCGTATTTTCACAAGTACTTCATGGTCCCAAATTTACTTCCGACAGTTTTTACCACCCCCAACATAGGATTTTAGCCTCACTTTTCATTTTCAAGTTCAAGGAGGGTATGGTTAAAAGAGGGATCAAAAGAAGGGTTCCCTGTTTGTAATACGTTTGCCAAAGGAAGATTTAAAGGCTCAAAGATGGTACTAGGGATTACAATTATAAATGGGTAGGCTTTTTAGGCTAGAGTGGGTGCCAAAATCACATAGAAGGACTATAATCATTTCTCCAACCAAATAAAATAAAAAATATTTTTGAAAGACTAATGAGGCAAGTTCTAGATAACACAAGTATATAAGAGATGAGTGCAATATTCTCACCACACATGGCATGTAAAATTTTTTATGGAGCTGAAATGTCACTCCCAATGGAAACAATTATGGAGAATTTATTACTATTCACAAGTCAAAAATTTGTGAAACCAAAAAACAGAAAAGGATTTGTTACAACATTGCTCATATCTATGCCTTTGATTTTTCAAAAAATTTTGTCGAAGGGGGTTTCTTGATTTTTCATAGAACTATGCATAAATTGTTAACACAGGGTGACGAAAACAATCAAAGCCATAGCCTCACGTTTTGGTTCAAAATGGGCAAACCACCCATATGACTACTCAGACTTTGCCAATGGTGGATAAAATGATCCCAAATAAACAATGCCATGGGTACTCAAAATTCCCCTGCAGCTGCATCTCAAATCCCAAACATGATGCTTTACCCTTATTAAAAGAAATTGAAAAAAAACAGCTCATAAAATTTCTATACCTCGTGTGTACTAAGTTCAAGAATTTCAAACCAATAAATACACACAAGTGTAGGGCCACACCCCCAACCATATGATTTGTAGTGATCTCACTACACAATTTAAAAGAGCAAGAAGGGTTAAAGGGCTCCCTAAAACTCCATTGATAACCATTCTTAAAGCTGGACAGAGAGGCGCAATCACAACCTGGTTGTTTCCATCGAGGTGTTGCGATCGCAACCTGTGTCCTGGGATTGTGGTACCTGAGGCCATCTGCTCCTTTATTTTGACCTATATTTATGTATGGCTACTACACTTTAAAACTTGGTTTTTCTTTGTTTTTTTCTTTCAACCTGCCTCAAAGCACCTACAAAACATTAGCATTTAGTGATTTATTCAAAAGTAAATCATGTAAACATTAAAATGATGGTTTTTCTCTCATCAAGCACTTGGTTTAATGTCGTGGAACGATGCCTATTTGATCCCCATTTGTGTCTCCACTTACAGGATTTGAATTTCTTTCACAATTATTGATCATTATATCTTTGAGGTGTATTATGAAAATATAAGGGGATGATGATGAATGTTCTATCATGCCACATTGAATCCTTGAACCTTTTACCCAACTTTGCATCCATTTTGTGGTTTTGATCCTTGGTTAAAAGAGTGTTCACCAATAGGCCATTCATTGTACATGGAAAGTTAAGTTCCTGGTCCATTGATGTATAGGGTTCCATATGATCCTTTGGAGTGCCAAATTCCAAAATATAATGATGGAGTTCCCTCTCTCGATAATTCATCATTAACCCGAGTAGATAAACTTTCGTCCAATCCAACAAACATAATTTTGAAAAGTGGTCAGAATGGGGTCCCTGCCTTAATTTAATAATTATATCCAACTTAGCAAAGCCACCTCGAAATGAGCTAGAGTCATCATAAAAGATTTGTTTGGATTCTTCTTTGGACTCTAGCCCCATTTCCTTTATTATGGCTTCTTCTTCCTCATATGAGTTGAATAATTGGGAAGTCATCAAGGAATCTTTGCTACCAAGTGACTCTAGCCCCATTTCCTTTATTATGGCTTCTTCTTCCTCGTATGAGTCGAATAATTGGGAAGTCATCGAGGAATCATTGCTACCAAGATTTTCATCATAACTTGGTTTCTCTTCATGATAAAACTCCTTTTTAGTAATGGGAAAGGTAGTAATAGTTTCAAGATTCTCTTCTTTGCCCAATAACTCTCCCTTGACACCCATCCATTATCTATACATGGATTACATATTTCCCCATGTTGCATCTACTCAGTCAAAAATAGTTTGGAGCATTGCTCAAGACCGGTGAATTTGGATTGTTGTTCTTCTTTCTTTTCTTCATGGTACCTATCAAACTCTTATGAATAGCTAGCAACTCGATCAGTATAATAGGGGAGGGGGTGTTTGGGAACTCGTCCTAATGTCCTTATAGACTCCACAAATGGGGCAACCATACTCCCACTAGGATTGAGATGGTAAAATCTCTCCTAGGGGAGCATACTTACTGTCTATCAGAAAGTGTGGTCTATAACAATACGAACATGGGGGGTCATGATATGACTTCTAATCATTAAACTTATATTTATTAGAAGAAGCCATCAAGAAAATTAATAATAAAATAAAATCCATCGAAAAAGAGAAATCCCAAACAAATATTTACAAGATTGAATTCAAACAAGTAATTAAGAAGGCAAACTAACTTAATACACCAAATTATTCCCCTGCAATGACACCATTTGTTATAACGCTCCACTTACACGTCAATTTAAGTGCAAAGAGATTGTCATCAATATATTGACCCAACTTTGGAGTAGGGGTCGAATACATGAGGAATAATTTGAGTGGCGATCAAATTAATTTGAAATGATTGTTAAAAGTAATATTCAATAAAATGGGGGAGGTGAGTTCCTACACTAATGTTTCTTTGTGGGATTTTCTTGTATAAATTCGGGGCTATGAATAATTAGAGTTGTAACAATTATACACGGATCTTGGGATTATGCATTACTAAGGGAGTGACATCTGGAATTTAGTCATCAATATCGAATTAGGAAGTCAAATATGGGTAGGATTTGATATAGATTTTGATTCTAGATTTCCAACAAAACAACAAAAATTCACCCATTGATCCTTTCGAATACCTAATAGGTCTGCTCAATAATTAGCAACCATAACCTAAATCAAGACATCCCTATTTCTACTATGACACCCATGGCATAGTCAACCTCACTTTCACCTATATTTCTAAGATAGTGAGAATTGAGCAAACTATACACATAATTATCTAACATTGCTTTGGTCTCAAAATCCCTCTTTCGAGGATGATATAGATTCCTAATCTTTACCCAAAACCCTTCTTTCGAAGATAGCCTTGGATTTTTCTAGAACTTGTCGCTTTCACCTATCACACCCATGTGAGTATTTAGAGATTTCACCCATCAAATCCAAACCAAACTAGCATCGCAATAATAGAACCCATAAACATGAACTATGAAATAGATGCTAACAATAACAACCCATAGAACCTTTAATGCCTATTCACACATAACCCCAAGAGGGATATTTAGCTTTACATAAGACAAATATGCATAGATATACCCATAATCTCCATTGAATTAATTTTTGATAGATCTAAGAGAATGTTACTTCAAACTTGGCTCCTCCATAATATCAACAATGGAAGTAAGCAAATCTTCCCCTTGGAAAGTCTCCAATATATTCTTCACCCAAATTTATACAATATTTTCTTCTCCAAAAATAGAGTCTACAAAATAATAAGCTAAACTAGAGGAATATTGAGGAAGAAGGAGTGTCAAGTAATGAATGATACATCAAACTAGGGTTTTAGACTTTTTGTTAAAATTGGGATCAACACATAGAATTACAGTTTTGCCCTTGGAGTTAACATTTCTGCAAAGCCATGATCCGACAAGTTTGGGTTTAACCGCGGCTATGTTACCGCGATTGACTTTCGTGGTAGGGGTTGATTGACCATCTTAAATGATCACGACCGCGGACTATGGACCGTGACCACACTAACAAAGAGTAGTTCAATGAAGGTCTTCAGCTATACTTTTTCTGCTCTCTTTTGATCATTTCAAGCTCTAATCCACATCATTTGGTCTTTTCAACTTATATACCTGCAATGAGTTGATATTAGAGAATTAAATTACAATTATGACTCATTTACTCATTTAAGACAAGGTAATATGCATAAAAAATAAGTGCGAATGAGTGGTAAAATCATCACTCATCAGAAACACTCACTCTCTGAAGAAATTCTCCATGTTATCAAGTACCATGCCATAGTCTTGCCCCTATTTTCAATCATCGGTAAAATGACCACACTTGGTTGGGAATCACAAAAGAACTTTTTGAGCTTGTAATGTATGTTTAGGGTGGGGTAGGACATTAACTTAGGATGATAAGTCTAAACCCTCTTTGGACTTCTACATCATAATCCTTTCATGCATTGCTAATTGGGCCACTTCTTTTTCCTTTACTAATTTGCCTACTTTTTACTTTTTTCTTTACTCACATTCTCTTCACCTCTTTTTGCATGTATTTAAAATTTATGCATATCATTATTTCAATGGACTTTCTCTTTCTTCGAAGCAAAATGCTTACTTGCTTAAACTTGTAGTCACCTTCTTACGACTTCGTGGCTCAGCTATACTTCTTTATCTTTTAACTACCCCAACCATAGGATTTTAGCCTGAATTTGTATTCTTAAGTTTAAGGGGGATGGGGTTTAAGAGGGGATGAATAGAAGGATCCTGGCTTGTAATATGTTTTCCAAAGAAAAGTCCAAAGGCTCAAAGAGGGTGACTAGGGGTAGATCCTATGTATTGGTAGGCTTTTAGGATAAAGTAGTTTTCCAAAATTACAAGATGTCCTATGATCATTTTACCAACCAATCACAGTCAAAATTTATCTTTGAAAGACTAATGGGGCAAGTTCTAGATGGTAGAAGTACACATGAGATGAAGAAAATTAACTTCACACACATGGCATACAAATTTTTTCAGTTGGTTCAAATGTTCTAGTCGCTCGAGATAAATATGGAGTATAGACTATTTTTCCAAAGTCAACATTCAAAGTCATAGAAAGAGGGAAAATATTTTTGTCACAATGTTTCTTACATCCATGCCTTCAAATTTTGCAAAATTTTCAGATGGAGGGGGTTGTTTGCTATTGATCCACACCACACATAATTTGCTAATCATGGCAACTATCCAAGCTATCATATCACATTGCAAATCATAGTATTAGCAACCCACCATATAGTTACTCAGACTATACCAATGGATATTATTACAATCACAAATCATCAACGCTACAAGTACTCAAACTTCCCTTATATTCTATGGCCTTAATGACACAGTTACTCAGACTTTCCCTGCACCAATGGTTTGAATCCCAATCACGACGGATAAGCTTATCTATTAAAATTTAAACTAAAAAGGCAAACTAAGAACAAAGTAACTAATCCATGAAAATCTTTACACCATCAGAGTGACCTAATATTACTACTGAAGTAAAACAAAAGAGTAGAAAAGTATGAAGAAATATCAATAATACAAGACCAAATTTAAAATGACTAAGGAGATATCCCCAACTGAATGGACAACAGTGTCCCCACTGCATAAATAATCAAGGATAAAAGATATAAGGGTACTCTCTGTAACTGCATCAAGGGATGCTTTCATTCTCTGATTCTATATCATCACAATTTACCTCAAGAATAGTCCACTCGGTTGGGGCCTCATCATCACTCTCCACCCAAGATAAAGTAAGTCTATCTCAGGGTTTTTGGACCTTCAATAGACCCTTCATACCTTTTCACATCTTAATAAAGAACTTATCCCTATTCTTCTCTCTTATAATAATTTTTTCATGTTCAATCCAATGGTATCAGTATGACTCTACCAAAAGGGAGTAAGCTTTCTCAAGCTTATCAATAGTGGCCTCTTGTTTCTTTTGGTTCTCCCAGTACTTCTGATATTAGATAAGTGACACATAATAATTATGAGTGGTGGACGAATCTCCTGGTCCTTGGGTCAAACTAGACACAAGCTCTTTGATGGTGTCAATATTTACTCTAATATTCTCAAGATGTCCTGTGGTGATTGGCCTATGAGGCTCGGTCTCACTACATGCTGACTTTTCCAAGTTGATATTTCTTTTCTTGTGTTTTTCGAGCTCTTTCTCACCTTGAATCAATAAGGGGTAAATGGGGGTATTAGGGGGGGACCCATAAATCACTAGCATACTCTTCCACCCCCGTTGTCCTCCAAAGCTCAGTAATCAAAGAAGGGAAGAAATGTTGCGTACCTCCTTTGTTCTTGAAATGATCTATTTCATGACCACGAGCTAACCAACATCCAGTGATATTCCATATAGAATACAATCAACCATCTAAGCATGTAATTATGGGACTACTGTCATATGGGTTAAAGGCGACACTCCGCTAAAAATGATATGCAACCATATTCGAGCCTCAAAAGTAAAGTCGTTCATGGAGATATTGATTTTATTATTGGTCTAAGAGACTTCCTTTCCAACAAGGAAATAGATATTGCGCCAACCAACTCTCCAAATTGCACACTTTTGATTTGAATTCACCCATATTTGTTTGCTTGAGCCCATAAAAATCATTGATTTTCTTAGCTTGAACTTTCATCAGTCTGCCCCTGATATTGATAGGCATATTTAATGGGTATGAAAAGTATACTTCACTGATTTTTGCGTGAAATTCACAGACCTATTATTCAGTTGTGAGGCATTAATCCCGAGGCAAATACTGCCACCCTATGGCTTCAAGTTTTTTATGAAATACCGGTAGTTTCTACGACACATTATCCACGTAGATTCTGGGAGCATCTTTGTCCTTGATAGATCATCATAGTATCCAGTGTATCACTTAGGTGACATGAATTGGACGTGATCATACTTGTCCATGAGATTGTCCTGTAAGCACTAGGCACACATTATCTCAATAAATTATATTTTAGCATTCAAACTGTACTATATTTTTCATTAATCCTCATAGAAATAGGTGCCCAGTGGTTCTAAGTCAAAAATTGGAAGTGCAAGATTTTTGCAAGGCAGGAAATTGGCCTCGAATACCATGAATGCATTGCTCCAATCGTGATCAACTGACCGCGGTCACAATACCTATGTTTTGTTTCATTCTAGATTCTCATGATCATATTTCTTCCATGTTTTATGCGTTACGAGCATGCTCTACGGTAAATATGTAACAGAAAAACAATTGAGAAATTCTAGCAAGTGTTTGGATCTACCTTTTAAAAAACAATTTCTACTATTGAAAGTTCATTTGGATAAATTATCAGACACTTGGTGTTCACATCTTAATTATCAAAAGTTATCGCACATTATTGGGTAATAAATATGTCTAATTATGTACACACCTTATCTAACCAGTTAACACTACACCACACAAAGTTTGATAACATGGAAGTCATAACAATCAAAACTTTAGGCCCTCACTTAGTCATGTATTCTAGGGTCTATTGTTAAATATAAAAATATTGATTCATGACACTTACCGAAGTTGTGATGCAAGAGGGGTGCAAGGATGCTATTTATGACACAAACTTGGCTAGCAATTAGTCCAAATTAGAAAGTACAATTTTTAAAGGGAGTATAAGGGGAAATGAGGGTTTAAATATCTAAAGTAGTCATAAGAGCAGTTAGGTGGCAGAGATTGTTGATACCCACATCACCACGATCACTCTTGGGGATTATGATTGTGGTAACTAAGAGCAGTTTTTCTCCACTAATTCCCCTGCCCAGTAGTTTACTCATTTTTCACAATTTTTTCCCATCTCAGTTCTCAATGTAGAATTACAAACTTTACCCTATGTAAGCTCATCCAATGTACTCCATAGGGTCATAAATTCATGGGTTATTCATATGCAAAAGATAACATCTATCCTATAAAATTATAACAAAAAGGATACGAGCCACTCTCGTGGCATTTGTGTGTTGCCTCCCTCCTAGCACCTTAGTTATAGTCGTTGGACGATGACTTTATTCCTTCAGTATCAAGGTGGGTTTTCAAAACCCTCTCCATTTATCGTTTTATCTTCAACATCTACCACGGATACTACTTGGAGTTCCTCGGTTTGTTATTTTGACTTGCAAATTTTAAAAGAGATTTCATCCTCTTGTACCATAAAATTTATTTCCCCTATATCTAGATCAACAATATCTCTTTTGGTGGCCAAGACTAGATGTCAAAGGATGATAGGTACCACTTTGTCTATTTCATAATCCATTACCACAAAGTCCGTCGGGAGTATAAACTTGTCCACTTTGACAAGGACATCAAACAAAATTCCCACCAGCATTTTGATGGATCGGTATTCCATGTAAATTCGCATAGAGGTCAGTGTAGGGGTATCCAATTGAAGATTCTTGTAGATGACAAAAAGCATTAAATTGGTGCTCGCACCAAGGTCACATAGAGCTCTTGTAAACTTATGCGTACCAATTGTGCAAGGGATGGTGAATACTATGGGGTAATCTTTCTTTTTCGTAACATTTGTATCCATGATATCACTACACCAATGTGTCACCTCAATGGTTTCACCTAAATAATCTTCTTTTTAGACATCAACTTTTCATCAACTTAGCGTATCCTGGGATATCTTTGATTTCCTCAAGCAAATGGGATATTTATCTATAGGTTGCTAAGTTTTGCAATGAATTTTCTCAATTTTTCACCTTCCTATCTTTTATACAATCATTTAAGTAATGGGGGAAGGAACATTAATGGTTTACCCTATATCACCTTTTGGTTTTCTAACTTCTACCACTTCTTCATCACTTTTCTCGATCTCTTTCTCATAATTTGCTTGTTTTCTTTGGGGCGTCACTTCCTTTGGTTTATCCTTGAGTAAATTCTCACTCACATCTCCTCTAAACGGATCATCAAGTACCTTCCCACTCCTTGTGACAATTTATAGAACTTAGGCATCATTATTTAGATTAGCAATTATGTCATTAGGCACTGCACTTCTAGGCCTAGAATTTACTTGCGTGGAGATTTGTCTGACTTGGGTTTCTAATTTCTTACTAGAATCAGAGTCAGACATTATAGTTTGATAAGGTTGAGCAAAAAAACTTTCAACTAATAGACCATTTTTTCCATTGCTCATCCTTTGTTTAAGATCCTGGTCAATACATCCTGGATCTTGAATTTTTCGGTGTCGACAATATTTGAATTTTTTTCCTTGGACCGATCTTGAGGAGGAACATTATGGTCATAGTAATATTCTTGATCTCTCTAATCTCTATCTCTCTCATGGTCCATCCAACCTTGATTACCACCTTGACTTCTTGACTTTAATAGGTGGGGAGAGGGGGAGTAGGGGAACCACAAGTAGATAGCCAAATAGTGGATTTCCTCATACAACTTCTTTGCCTCTTTATAATCTTCAAAATATTTTGATTCTATGACGTTGACCACTTTTGCGGGTGTTCCCATTACATGCTTTGTAAAAAGTTTGATTTGGGTCATAATTTTTTCCATGTTCTCCTTCTTTTCTTCATTCCGCTTTCTTTGTTCATTATCGACTATGGAAGTGAAGGAAATATCGTGGGAGCTTCGGTTTCTCGGGTATTCCAACCATGATTTTTCTCAAACACTTCTCCAATCAATAGAAAAGTTGTGTGGTGGTGCAACTTCACTAGGGAACCACTCACCGCATTATCTAACACTATTTTGTTTAATGGATCAAGGGCATGGTAGAAGATCTCGAGAAGCGTTTTCTCTGGGACTTTATGATTTTGTCATTAATCTAGCTTACCGTTAAACATCTCCCAATCTTCAAACAACGGTTGTCCATTCATTTTCCAAAAATTTACAATCTAATCCCACTTTTGAAGTTTTTTTTATGCCAAGAAATATCTATAAAGAAACTCCACAGTAAGATCATCCCAAGATTTAATTGAGCTAGGTTAAAGTGAGCATAGCCATGAAACCACCTCTCCCATTAATGAGAATAAGAAAAGGCAAAGCTGAATGGACTCTTGAGTACTTTGTGTTTTATTGAACGGTGTACACACTTCCACAAAATTCTTAAAATGACATTTGTGTCCTCAAAGGCATGACCTCTGTATAATCCGTTCATTTGCAATACGCGGAGCATGACACTAGTCACACGAAAGACTATGATCCTATTAGATTGTGGGATACGAATTGCAATTGTTTCCCCTGCTTCATTTAGTGGGCCCTCATCATCTAAAAGGGAATCAAAGGGGCCCATGTTGCTTGCACTATAAATCATTGTTCCGTTAACACTTTGATGATCTAAGACAGGATTTAAAAATAACTAATAAAGTAAACTATATCACCCCAGGTTTTCCCAAGTAAGAATCACACCGAACAAGTAAAATATATAGTTCACACCCTAGCAACAATTTTATTTTGATAACGCTCAACTCACTCCCATGATCAATGGGTGCGGTGGTCATTGCCAAATAACCCAACTAAAGTTCGGGTCTAATGCACAAGGAGTGAATTATAGGCTTCAAATCTTATAGGTGTCCTAATTACTACAAGTTTACCCAAAATGATAATAAACAATACATAAAATAAAATGGGGAGATTTTGATTCAGATATAACACTTTTGATTAAGATTAATAATAGAGAGGGTCTTAGGATCATGTCTACCTAAGGGAAAAGTGTATGGGTTATTGATGGTTTAGCATGAGTTTTAGTTATTAATCTAAGGATAGGCTATGTTAAAAGTCATTGTACTCAATCTTTCAATAAAACAACAACAATTTCACCAATTAGCTCTTTTGAAAACCTAACAAATGAACAATTTGTACTCACCCAACACCTCAATCAAGCATCCCTATTTCTAGGATGATGCTCTTCACATTGCTTACATTCCTATCACACTTATTTCTAATATTGCAAAAGGTAGTAAACCATACACTTAATTGTCTATCATTACTTTGTCCCCCTATAACCCTCTTTCAAAGATGTTACGGGTTACTTTAAGTTCACCTTATCACCCATTTCAAGGATGATGAAGGTTTTCTAGAGTTTGGGTTTTTCATCCATAAACCCCATTTGGAGATTTGGGGTTTTCACCCATCAAATTCCAACTAATAAGCTCAAGCAATGGTTGAATCCATAATCAACAACTAAAAATCATACAAACACAATAACACCCACACACCATTACACTTTAGTTCAACAAAATGCCAAGAATAAATTACTAATCTACTCATGGTGAAAGTAAACAGAAACATACCATAAGGATTATCCAAAATATTCATTCTTCACTAAATCACTAAGTAATTAAGCCTCCAAGAGTAGTTATACACTATCCCTATTAGGGTTTCCTTTATTCAAATTAAAAATAGTTATGAGGTAAGCAATACCCAAAGAAGAAAGGGTTTTTGCTTAAATATGGTTTGCGACCGCATCCATACAACTGTGATTGTGTGTTGCGACCGTATTATGATGGCCATATTCACTGGCTGCGACCGTATAATGGGGACCAAAACCGTGGATTGGGGACTGCTATCGCAATAACTGAGGTTGATGTAGTCCAGGTCTTCAGTTGCACTCTTCTTTGCTCCCTTTTGATCATTTTCAACTTTAATCTACATCTTTTGATCTCTTCAAATCTATACCTATAAAGAGTGGATATTAGTGCATTTTATAACCAATATGTCTTATTCATTTATTCAAAACAGGGTAGTGTGCATAACTTTTTAGTGAGAATGAGTGGAAAGAACACCTTTCATCGGGAATAAAAGAAAATTAGCTAGCAAGTGAGACCCTAAGGGCAGTGTAGTTAGAAAGAGGCTTAATCACTTGATATTTCCATATGTACCATACAAGCCCCAAGCCTACATTACAAGTCGAGGAAATTCCTATAGTGGTCCTAACTTGATTATCTAAAAACTAAGCTAAAGGAAATAAATGCAAGCCTATGGTTTTTGAAATGCATTGATTAGAACTTCTCTTTTGAGTGTGAGTGTCTCTTGTTTATCCCTTCATTGACATGCATTATTTCATATGAGTGAGTGGGGCATCCTTGTTGTGATGGTATTTAAGTCATATTTCTAGCTATTTACTTTTTTTGGGTTGTGTAAATTGTATATATGAGTTGTTTTTCATTGCTAGTGTAATTTCCATACCTTTATCCCATTGTGTGACAATGTTTTTCTTCATGTACATAGAGAGTTGATTTTGAATTGTTATATTAGAGGGGGTGTTTTGTTCTAAACTTAAAATATTAACAGACTGTCTTGAATAACTTAGATTCTACTAGTTAAGCACAGTTTTTGTTTTGTTGTGTTTTCTTTCCAGAGGACATACAAGAGTTCTAAGTTGAGAGTGTTGATGTGCTATAGAAATATAGATCTTTCAAAACTTAAAACAAGGAAAATATTCAAGTTTCTTAGTTTGTTTTGTTAGATATAATATGTTTTGGGTATGTTTTGAAAGAAATGATGGTTTTGATGCTAAGTTCATGAACAAAATAAAAAAGATGTTTTTGTCAACTTATTGGAGCAATTATGGATGTTCGGGACATATTTCATATTATTCGTGATCAAACCATGTTAAAGAATTGAAGCAGAGCTAAAATGATTTCTCCAGCCACTTACTAAGTCAACACGTGGATAAAAAGTAGCACTAATGAACCACATATGGACAAAGCAAGTTCCATAAGTCCAAAGTTCCAAGAGCTAACTTGAAGGGAATTTTTTTCCTTGCTCTTGCTTCCAATACTTATGCCCACCCTATAGGCTTCAAGTGCAACCTACACCTAGTGTCAGGCTGCAAGTAGGCAGAGTAAGTGGCCCCCGACCTTTTTTTCTCCTATTCCTCTCAGAATTTTATTTTAGGGTTTCCTCATGTACTATAAATACCATTTATGCACTTTTTAGCAGGAGTTGCACACATTTGATGCTCATAAAAAAATTTTATTCCAAGATTTAGTTTTGAATTTGGGACTCTCTTGTATTAACTCTAGTTGATTAATTCATTCAGGATTGTTGGTTTTTCTAATTTTATTCTTTCAATTATGAATGTTATTATTTCTTCATAAGCATAAGTGGCTAAAATCCATAGCTAGGGTTGGGGAAACCCTAGAAGATTGACGAAGTAGGAGAAGTGCTATTGTTGTTCTGAACCGATACCCATTCATGTATAGTTTTATCTTTATTAAAATAGTTTTCATAATGGGTTCACATATTAGGATCCCACCTAGATTATTTGTACTTATTCCAAAAGACGAGTAATAACTAGGAAAAGATAAAGACAATAATAATTTGGACTTTAGTCATTGATCCATGCTTCTAGGTTTTATCTAAATAAGATGGTAAGATTTAATCTAATAAATAGAAACTCAAAAGGTAATATTTAACTAGGATCAAGCTAAGAGTCAGTAAGGTAAAATACTGAGACTAAAATTGTAAAGGGTGAATCTACTCATCCAAAAGACAGTAGAAGGTACATAACTTATCGATTCTACATGGAACGTATTTGGTTGGTTCAAAAAAGCAAGATAAGCCTACAAAGTTGAGGAGATATAGTGAACATAATCCTAGTGTTAAATTATGATAGATTATAACCGAAGTTAATATTTGCTATTTGTTAAACATTGATACTCAAATCCCCATATTTACTTTTCCAGTTTAGCGTACTAATCTCATCAACTGAGAGATGTAAATCCACTTATCTTCTTGGGATTCACCCCAACATTTGTTGGGTTACTACATTTTTAGCAGAGACCATATCACATTATCAAAAGAGGTGTGGCTTAGATGTCACCAGGTCATCGTAGGTTCCACCATTATAAGCTATCGAGTTGGACGTGATGTATACACTTTGTTTGTTATAGAACATTGATCATATATTGTACTATGGATCAATTCATTAATATGTAATGCCTATCACTAGTATATTAGATGGTGCTTATATCTATTAGCCTTATGGAGGGGGGAATAACTATAGCTTATGATTTTAGAGAGTTGACTCAACCTTCAGGCTTATTTGTGCCCGTATAGTTATTGATTGTGTGTACTAGCCATTTACATCATTATTGGTATTATAGTTAGTTCATGATACTCTAACTATGGATTGGTACTAAGGTTGGAGTTATGATTTTATTCCCTTTGCTTCATATGATAAATTACATTATGAGTAGTTATCTCATGGTTAGACAATATGATTTGGTCCTCGAATTATGCTAGAAGTAGCTTTTTACTACTAGAATATCATGTTTATATATATATATTTATATTTATATATATATATATATTGATATGGTATCACCATATATCCCTCTCTTCTTTATTTATTAATGTTTTATATGCATTCTTGTCCTTGTTAACTGTTATATAATTTTGTTTCACTTCATAATTGTCTGTTGACTAGTGATATATGGTGTGGTAGTTTAGATCCTGATTACTATGAGTATTGGGTAGTTTTTCCTTATTGGTTCCTTAGCATTATCATGTTTACTTTCTTGGATGGTTTATTATAGTTCAGTTTCCTACATTATATTTTATTTATTCTTGCATTTTCTTTGGAAATTAGTTAGTCAATGCCTACTGTGTACCATATGTTTGGTACTCATACTATAAAGTTTTGCAGCCTACAAATAATAGTACTTGTTCTTGCTATTATTTTGCGCGTCCTGCAGAGCAGCTATAGGACATAGTTTCGGGACAAGCTAGTATAATTTGGAGTATTACTTACTCCTTCTTATGGATTAGATTATTCTTTATGTTGTATTTAATGATGGATTGTACTTATATTTTCTCTTAATTTTACTTTATACTCTTATTGTACTAGAAATGGTTGTACTAATTTTATCAAGTTTTGGGGATGCTTTATATATATTGCTCTTTTTTATTTATTTTATTATTTTCTGGAATACCTTTTGATAGTCCATTACTAGTTGTTTAGGACTATGGGTTTGATTACCTACAGGGGGTTAGGTAGGTGTTATCATGACTTAAGAAATTAGGTCATGTTAAATTAGTATAAGAGTCTAAGCTTACCGATTCGTTGGTATAATATATAAATGTCTAGTAGAGTTATGCGGATTGGCGTGGATATAGATCAGTGTGGATACCTCAATATATTATCTTCGAGAGGATATAGGTTATTCTTAGGACATTCTATTCTTGACTCTTGTTTTACGTTTGAATTTTTATGAACCTTTAGTACATTGTTTGACTTTATATTATTTTAGACTAATGATATGATGTTATCGATATATGTGGACGAGACTTTTGCACCTATTTCTAAAACTTCAACTCAATATCGGACTAAGAAACCAGAGATTAGTATCAAAGATAATCAAGATTATCTAAAGGATTTTGGGCCATCCCAGGCTCTAATAGAGTTTGTGATCGATTTAGCATTTCAAAATTAAACATTGGGGATTCAAACCCTTCTTATGGATCTTTCACAATCGGAGACGATGTTTGTTACATCGTGCAGTTCTTAAGACAAAGATGGGTTTTGAAATTTTTTTGGGTTTCTTATCTATTTCAGGGTATGAGATTGAGTTTCTTAAGTGGGCCAGACATACACCTATGCTATATTTTGTAGAGTATGAGATGGTATGTGGATTTATTGGAGGATTAGTTTTTCTAATCCATTTAGCAATGGAGAATTTGATCGTAGTTGGGTCTTCTTTATCACAGGTTATGGATTATGTAAGAACCATATATAGTGCATGTATTAGGATATATGTTGGTGGTAGTATGAGGCTGTGTCATCAATATAACATTATTGGTATTCTTTTAAAGAGTAGGTATCCTCCCTATAATGATCTTCTTCACATGTAGTTTATCACTTCCACAGGTAGTGTCTCAAACTATAGGTGGCTCTCAAATTAGTCATAGTGGTCACAGCTGGTAGAGTTCCCATCAGACCTTGCATAATATTAAAGAAAGATCTTTAGGCTGTGGTGGTCTAATGAGTAGTTAATTTACCACATATTTACATCCAAAAGTTGTGCACACTACAATGATTTAAATGTATGAATGAGATAATCATTGTTAGTTGAATGGACTAATTTCCATATTTTATAAATATATAGGTGATGAAAAGGAAAGATATGGAATTGAGCTATAAAGTGATCTAAAAGAGAGGACAAGTGCAGTTGGAAGACCCTGAGCACGAAATAGTCCTAGTTACCATGATTATGCTATGAGGGTCGATTTCTTGGCCAATCAAGTTAGGTCAAATCCAGCGGCTGGGATGATCTGAAGGCAATCGTAGTGCCTGTAATCGCGGGCAAGTTGTAGCGACTCTGGCAACGAAGGTTTATTCCCAAGGTCAATTCAGTAAATTTATGTAGCTGACCCTTGATGATAGGCGTATTTACACGCCTAAAGTACTATAATTTACCCATATTTTAGCTAAGTTTTGAGGAAAAAATATATAATTCATGCACTTTTAGTCCTTTTTCCTGTAAGTGAGCTAACAAACGTGATTAGCAAGTTTTCAGGTATAAATGATGCAGATTTCAGCATATTATGGATAACTTGACGCCTAAGCAAGCTTCACGAAAGAAGGAAGGGAAAGCTTGGATGCCAAGGACCAAAAGTGACGCATGGAATATCTGTCCCGGGCAAAAACAACATTTCCAAAGACTTTGGGGATCAGCAGTAACTTATTAGGATTAGGATAATGATGCATTGACCTAGTAGGATTAGGTTAAGTAATGCAGTAGCCTAGTAGGAATAGGATATGGGTGTTATAAATACCCTATTTTGCTAGAGATTTTGATTCATTCGGGAGTTCCGACTACAATTCTCTTTCAATTAATTACTTTCTCTTCATCTATTCAATTCTTAATTTCCACAACAAGATAACCTCTATTCTAAAAGGGAATTCACGCCTAACGCCATACCAAACCCTACTATACGTGAGATATTTATTTTGGTATAATGATAAAGTCTATTGTGATTTTCGTAGCACTCATGAATAGCTAAACTTCTCTATTGGGGTTATGGAAGCCTTATGAGATACTATCTATTGCTATGAGTTTGTGAGTTCGTGTCTCGTATGATGCTTATATCATTATTCTCTTCATCTTAATGCAAATTGTTGTAGTTGCAAACGCATAGAATACGCCAGTATAGCATTAACTTGTTCAAAAGAAAAGTTATATGTCTGGAAAAGAGATAATGTCAAGGTAATAGGGAACCAACCCCTGTTAAAAAGTTAGTGCCGTAACTGGATTAACCTCTTGGAGAGTTAGTACCGTTAGAAACGCTTTAAGCTCGAAAGAGTTAAAGTGAAATAATCCTTGATGGTCGAAAGACGCCTGGATTTACCATAGAATACAGCTCTCTATAAGCACATGCATGTCTGAATTCCGCATAACTCATAACCAATAGAGACGTATAACTCATAAGGTGGACATAACCCCAACTCTCAATCCTCATTGGTTAAACATCTTACTAAATATTCTTTCTTTTTACTTTGCTATTTTCTGTTTTTACTCTATTATTTTGTTTACATTATTGCACGCTACAAAATCCCCCCTTTTACAAGACTTGCACCAAAAGTCTAATAATCTTTGCTTACTTAGTGACCAAGTATTCTTTGTGGGATCGATACCCAACCCAGTTGGGTTATATATTTGACAACGACTGCTTACACTCTTACGGGAGCTGTAGTTTGAGCGTTATCAAAAATTGGCGTCGTTGCCGGGGAATACGGTTGTTAACTAAGTCCGTGATAATTACTAGACCCTTTGGTCGAAATTTCTTGTACTTTACTTTTAGTTTTTGTTTTTGTTTTCTGCAGGTTTTTATTCAGTGCATGCCCCATACTCGATGTTCTGGTCAACCGTTATTACCTATCAATCCTGAACCACAATGTATTCGCAGAATAGAGGCACAACACGACATCAAAAGGATGGCTGCTCAACAGGAACAAGATAAACTATCTTCTTTGGCCGCCGCTCAAGTGCATCAACAGAATATTGATAACCCTGGATGAGCAACAAATTCTGATGATGAGGATCTAGGTGATGACGAGTTACTAAACCCTAGGCGTGATGCTGAGATAGTAACACCTACTAACAGAAGAGATCGTCAAGCTAGGTTTAGGCATGAACGCCGACCCATGCAACCAGCATTCGACGATGATGATGATGATCTTGATGGAGTCAGAGCCACAGAAGCCATTATTCCTCCACCATTGGCACCCGGAGCCAAGTTCAACATCACGACAACCATGATTCAGTTATTGCAACTCAAGGGATTATTTGGTGGACTAGCAGGTGATGATCCGAATATGCATCTGATCAACTTTATTTCTACATGCAAGTCGTTTGACAATCCTGGCGTTGGTCAGAATGCAATTCGATTACGCTTATTTCCATTGTCTCTATCCGGTGAGGCAACTCTATGGTTGAATGGGCTGACTCCTGATTCTATTACAAATTGGAGGCAATTGAAAGACACTTTCCTAGAAAGATTCTTTTCGCCATCCAAAAGAGCACAGTTGAGAGATGAAATCAGCAACTTTCGTCAGCTTCCAACTGAAGCCCTTCATGAAACATGGGAGAGATTCAAGAAGAAGCTTATGAGGTGCCCAAACCATTATATGACCAATGTCCACCTAATGGAGATACTATACAGAGCTTTGAATTCAATAACGAAACCAGTGGTGGATAATGCGGCTGGAGGATCATTCATGGACCTCACCTTTGGTCAGGCAAGAAATATGCTAGATCGGATGACGAAGCAAAGTAGAGCTTGGCATACCAGGGATTCTGAGGTAGAAAGCCCCAGTTTATCTATTGGCATGAGTGCAGAACAAAGGAGAAGAGAAGAAGAACGTGATCAAGATATGGCGCACATGAAAACATAAGTAGATCTTCTTACAAAGCATCTATTATCAGGGAAGACCGAAAAAATTAAAGCCATTGTAGCACATGAAAGAGACGAATCTGATTCGGAGGAAGAATCTAACTACTTGAATAATCAGGGGGGTTTTCGAGGCAATGCCCAATGAAACCAAGGTCGGAACTACTATGAGAAATCTGGAAACAAGGACCAAGGTAGTTGGAAGAACAAAAATGACAATAGTGGTTTGTATGTTTTCCCAGGAAGACGTGACACCACTACATCTGGGCCGGGAAATATGGAAGAGATTTTGGCTAAACTGTTGAAAGGAGAGGACGCAACCAGCGCGGGAGTAACGGAGGTAATAAATGATTTGTCCTCAATGAAGCAATTGGTTGACTCACATTCCACTTCAATAAAACAAATAGAGCAGCAATTGAGCCAACATTCAGCAACACTCAATCAAAGAAAAGCAGGCACTCTACCTAGTGACACTACGCAAAATCCAAGGAACGACGGATCATGCATGCCTATTACTACCAGGAGTGGTAAGGTGCTAGAAAATTCATCCCAAAGCAAGCAAGTGGCCGAAAATAAGGAAGATGATGATGCCATAGATGCTGACCAAGACGTTCATGACGTCACTCCTCAACATCCACAGTCTGAAAATATCACTGAACCAAAACAAGATAAAAAGAAAGTGGTTGAGAAAACTATTCCCCTTCCACCACCACTTTTTCCTCAAAGATTGAAGAACAAGGCGGATGATACAAGGTTCAGCAAATTCATGACTATGTTAAAACAGCTGACCATTAATGTGCCGTTGGTGGAAGCACTTGAACAAATGCCTGGGTATGCGAAATTCATGAAGGATCTTTTGACAAAGAAGCGGGAAGCAAGCTATGAGTTGACAGATATTGTTCATCATTACAACGCAATTGCCACCCGATCACTAGTTCAGAAGAAGGCCGACCCCGGTGCTTTCACTATTCCTTGCACCGTTGGATCTTTGAATTTTCCCAAGGCATTATGTGATTTAGGATCCAACATCAATTTGATGCCATTATCTATTTTCAAAAAGTTGGGGTTGGGTGATCCTACTCCAACCAACATGAGGCTCGTAATGGCGGATAGGTCGGTAAAATGACCTGTTGGTATTCTATGTGATGTATTGGTGAAGGTTTCTTCATTCATCTTTCCAGCAGACTTCATTATTTTGGATTGTGAGGTAGACTCAGAAGTTCCCATAATCTTGGGGCGCCCTTTCCTTGCAACAGGAAGTGTGCTTATTTATTTAAAAGCTAATGAGTTTTTATTCTGAATAAATAACGAAGTAGTTCACTTTGATGTGTGCAAATCAATGAAGAACCCCAAAGAGCTGAACGTATTCTCGATAGCTGATGTTTATGTTGATGATGAAAAAGAATTATCTGAAGAGGAGCAGATTATTGACGACCCATTGGCGGTTGCTCTCATGAATTTTGAGCACAAGGATGCTGAAAACTATGAAGAAACTATTGGTGCTCTAACAGGATTTGGGTCATATCCTCATGCTCCCAAGAAGCTGGACCTTGATCTAAAAAATCGACCCACACCACCAGCTAAACCATCTATTGAAGAGCCACCCATGTTAGAGTTGAATGAGTTGCCTAGTCATTTAAAGTATGCATTCTTAGGAAGCGGAAGCACACTCCCAGTCATTGTGGCAGCAGATTTGGGTGAGCAGCAAGTTGAAACTCTCATTGCTATTTTACGAAAGTATATAAGAGCCATTGGTTGGACCATCGCTGACATCATTGGTATTCCACCTGGGATTTATACACACAAGATTCAACTTGAAGAAAATTGCACACCCACTATTGAGCATCAAAGGCGTCTCATTCCACCTATGCAAGAAGTGGTGAAGAAAGAAATTATTAAGTGGTTAGATACAGGGGTTGTGTATCCAATATCCGACAGTGCATGGGTGAGCCCGGTACAATGTGTTCCCAAGAAAGGAGGCATGATGGTAGTTGCGAATGAAAAGAATGAGGTTATTCCACTCAGACCTGTTACAGGATGGAGAGTATGCATGGACTACCAAACGCTAAATTCATGGACGCATAAGGACCACTTCCCAATGCCATTAATGGACCAAATGCTCGATCGATTAGCGGGGAAAGGATGGTTCTGTTTCTTAGATAGTTATTACGGCTATAATCAGATTTGTATTGCCCCCGAAGACCAAGAGAAGACAACGTTCACATGCCCATATGGTACGTTTGCCTTCAAACGCATGCCATTCAGGCTATGTAACGCACCAGCCACTTTTCTGCGTTGTACGATATCCATTTTTTCTGATATGGTTGAAGACACCTTGGAGGTGTTCATTGACGACTTTTTAGTTGTGGGTGATTCATTTGAATCATGCTTGGAAAACCTAAGTATGGCGTTACAAAGATGTGTTGAATTCAACCTAGTGCTGAACTGGGAGAAGTGCCACTTTATGGTTAAAGAAGGTATTGTTCTTGGGCATAAAATCTCCAAAAGAGGAATTGAGGTTGATCGAGATAAAATTGAAGTTATCGAGAAGCTACCACCCCCAATTTCAGTAAAGGGAGTTCGTAGTTTCCTCGGTCACGCAGGTTTCTATCGGCGGTTTATCAAAGACTTCTCCAAAATTGCTAGTCCATTATGCAAACTTTTGGAGAAAGATGCAAGGTTTGACTTCAATGAAGACTGTTTAAGGGCATTTGAATGCCTCAAAGGGAAGCTAATTGAAGCTCCTATCATTGTAGCACCAGATTGGTCTCTACCATTTGAAGTCATGTGTGATGCTAGCGGGGTAGCTTTGGGTGCTATACTTGGCCAGAGAAGGGAAAAGTTATTCCACCCAATCTACTACACAATCAAGGTCCTGAACAAAGCTCAGAAGAACTATATTGTCCCAGAACAAGAGCTTCTAGCGGTTGTGTATGCTTTTGAAAAGTTCCGTGCATATTTGTTGGGAACCAAAGTGGTAGTTCATACTGATCATGCAGCTCTGAGATATCTAATGACAAAGAAGGATGCGAAACCAAGGCTAATTCGATGGGTATTGTTGCTGCAAGAATTTGATTTCGAGGTAAAAGATAGAAGAGGTTGCGAGAACCAAGTGGCTGATCATCTATCTAGACTCGAGAACGAGCATATAGCGCAACCTGATCTTGAGATTGACTATGCATTCCCTATCGAAGAGATCTTAGCCACAATAATAGAAGAGTTACCATGGTATGCAGACTTTACGAATTTTGTGGTGAGTAATGTGATGCCTGCAAATCTCTCTTTCCATCAAAAGAGGAAGTTCATGCATGATGTAAAACACTACTTTTAGGATAAGCCATATTTGTTTCGACGATGCGCGGATGGTGTTATTAGGAGATGCATATCCCATATAGAGGTGCCGAATATATTGGAGGCATGTCACACTTCCCAAGTTGGGGGACATCACGCAGGTAATCGGACAACAAGGAAGGTATTGCAAAGTGGATACTATTGGCCTTAGATATTTAGAGATGCCTACAAATTTGTGAGAAGATGCTACCAATGTCAGAGACAAGGCGCAATTTCGAAACACCATGAGATGCCCATGACGAAAATGCTTGAAGTTGAGCTATTTGATGTATGGGGTATTGCTTTCATAGGCCCATTCATAAATTCGTTTGGAATGAAATACATCCTAGTCGCTGTAGATTATGTTTCAAAATGGGTCGAAGTAGTAGCATTGGCCGACAATGAAGGAAAGCGTGTTGTAGTATTCTTGAAGAGAAATATCTTCTCTCGCTTTGGAGTACCACGTACTATCATAAGCGATGGAGGATCTCACTTTTGCAACAAGCTGTTCAAATTCGTATTGGCCAAATATGGTGTCAAGCAACATAAGGTAGCCACACCTTATCACCCACAAACTAGTGGACAGGTAGAGGTTTCCAATCGAGAGATCAAGCAAATCCTTGCTAAGTCTGTAAATGCTAATAGGAAGGATTGGTCTTGGAAACTGGACGATGCACTATGGGCTTATAGGACTGCATTCAAAACGCCAATTGGCATGTCCCTGTACCAACTAGTTTATGGAAAGGCCTGTAACTTGCCCATTGAGCTCGAGCATAAAGCATTGTGGGCGTTAAAGCAACTTAATTTGAATTAGGATAATGCCATGAATCTGAGATTGAAACAGTTGAATGAGATTGATGAATTCCGTCTACATGCATATGAAAGATCAGACCTCTACAAGGAATGGATGAAAAAGTATCATGATCAGCGGATTGTTCAACGAAACTTTCAAAAGGATGATATGGTACGGTACTTCTTTTCAATTCCAGACTGAAGCTATTCCCAGGTAAGTTAAAGTCCAAATGGTCTGGTTCGTACTAAGTTAACCTAGTCTACTCGTCTGGAGTAGTTGAGTTAGAAGACAATAATGGTGATGTCTTTAAGGTGAATGGCCAACGAGTAAAACCATATATCGGTCCTCTTGACTCGATAAACTGTATGGCCACCATCTACCTAGACGAAGTCTAAGTACTCAAGGTAACTATGTCGTGCCGCGACAATAAATCAAGCGCTAGATGGGAGGCAACCCATCATTTTTCATTCTTTTTTTTGTTCTACTAAGTGTTTGTTTTTGTTAAATAAAAATCCAAAAAGAAGAGTCGTGCCACGACCAAAACTAAGGCGCTTGATGGGAGGCAACCCATCGTTCTAATCGTTTTGCTGCTTTTGAGTAAGTGTAGGTGCAAGAGGTGTAAAGGAGGAGATTGAGTTCAAATCTTGATTTGGAAGAATTGCATGTTGAAGGTGGTAAGTTAGGATTGAAGAAGCAAAAGGCTATGGGTTGGGCATTGCCTATGAAAATATAGGCAAAGAACAAGGCAAGGCCTATGTAAATCTAGGACACGAACAAGGCAAGGCGTATACTATGGCCTAAGCTCTAGGAATCTAGTGTGCCATAACATAGGCGCCGCCCATGCCTAAGTGTGCCATAGCATAGGCGCCGCCTATGCAAAAACATTTTTTCTCTGAATCTCATGTGCCATGGCATAGGCGCCGCCTATGCCTAACAATGCCATGGCATAGGCGCCTCCATGCTCAACAATGCTTTGCAAAAGGCGTCGCCTATGCCAAGCATAGGCAAAGCAAAAGGCGCCGCCTATGGTCACTTTTGGTCTCCAAATCCGATTTTAAATGGGTCAAAACCCGACCCAAGCTTGCCCTATAAATAAGAAACTTAGTCTTAGACCAAAAATACATTGCAAACCTAAGAAAAGCGCCGCCTACCTCTCCAAATTCTCTCAAAAAATTTCCTTTTTCTCTTTTACTTCACAAGAACATCTTTCAAAGGCATCAACCAAGTAAGTACTTATTTGTTCTTCTTTTATATTCCGTAAGTACTACAATACTACGCCTATAATAAATTATTAGATCTTGAAGTAGTGTTGGTGATTTGAATGTGGTTGATTTGTTGTGATACTACTAAGTGAGTAAAAGAATACGTATGGATGATTTTAACTTGTTTCCAACTTGTTTTTGATTTTCATACACTGTCATACTTTTTCGGAATTGACATGGGAACGAAAATTGCATAATCTTGTAAATAGAAAGCTTACATGTTGGAATGATTTGTTCATCGAGATGAGAATCATGGTTAAACTACCAACTTGTTAGGTTGTGATTATTTCTAGATGTTATAACTTGATTCAATCTCTATGTAGTAGTCTTGATCAAAAGATGTATCAACCATGAAATTATTGCCAAGATTTTTTTGGAAGTATGACTGCACTGATTATATTATTGGAATATAGCGCCTAAAACGTATATCGATGAAGTCTGAGTAATCGACATCATTCAGTTCACTAGTCTGTACCAACAAACTAAGTGTGCGGTGGTGCCACTACTGCTTGTTCATTGATTGTATCCACCGAGATAACGCTAACATGAATATTATTTTAATCTCAGTTACAATGGCACCAAAAGCAAGGCAAGGAAAGGATAAAGCAAACACTTCAAAAAAAGGCCATAAAAGGGGACGAAAAGAGCAAGGCGAATCCTCCTTGCTGTAAATACCTCGCCGCATGTTCGGAATTAAATGGGTCTTAGAGAAGAAAGGAAAGGAGTGGTATAGGAACAATAAAGAGAAGAAATATGTTCACATGGAGTTGATACACAAGGAGAGCCTAGCAAAGAAAGAACCTCGCATGTTGGCTAAGATAATGGCGTTACATCTAGATTTCATCTTCCGAGATATGGGAGAGTGTAATCTCAATTTAACACGAGAATTCTATGCCAACTGGCCACCGAAAACTACAGGGAGTGAAGTTAAGATTCGGGGCCAAGTTCTGTAACTAAATGCGGAGTTCTTCAACTCCTTTCTAGGCTTGCCATCTGTTAATCCCGCACCACTCAAGGAGCTGTATAATAGACCCCCGTACAGGTAAATTAGACACACACTATGCGGAACAAGATCTATGACATGATGGACCAGACACAAAGACACCAGTCGGCACAACACCTTCCCATATGCTTCTTTGAATAGGGAAGCTAGGATATGGCTGCGAATAGTCAACTCTTTCCTCATTCCAGGGACACAGTACACAAAGATAACACGAGATAGAGTGTGCCTGGTGTATGCATTGATGATGAATGTCCCTATCAACATTGGGTCAATTATTCGATCTACAATGCGGAAAGCTAGGCTACACAAGAGGTCCCACTTCAGTTTTGTCAACCTGTTGATTGCAATATTGAGGAAGGAAGACATCGAAGAGGAACTGGTTGATCATAAGCTTCCACACAACCCAAATAACGTTGACCTCACAAAGGTTAATGATGCTGAATCCATGCATGGCGTCAACCTAACCACTCCAGAAAGACATGCTCGCGATGAAAGCTTCTCCCGCCATTTATATGGCATGATGAAGTTTACCATGATGAGCGGGGGTTGTGTTCCAACTGCTGCAGAGCTCCAACAGTTGGACTATGACTACCCAATGAATGAGCATGCGAGGGCGATGTGTGGAGTAGGTGTATATTTTGAGGAACCTCTTGATGACGACATGCCAACCGATGATGATTGACGAATGCCAGACTCCGACGTGGAAGAGAACTCAGATGACGACGACTCTGATGATGATTCCGATGCAGGGGCTATGACCCCAGACATAGAGGATGAGTCTGACTAATCAGGTTCTTCTTATTTATTTTCCACTGAGGGCAGTATGTCCCGTCTAAGTGTGGGGTGCTGGTATTTGTATGCTATACTTCTTTGTCTGCATTTGCATTTATTCTAGTTCATGTTTGTTTTAATTATTCGTAATTAGTTAGTTTAAATTTTAAATTTATTAGATTTTGATGCATAAAATTATTCTGATAGGCGGCATGGTGTTATGACAAAAGTTTGTGCTAGAATCATTACTATTGAGACATTTAGGCTCTAAGTGTGACTCACTGTGTGATAATTGTGTGGTTTAATTCATTCATCTGTTAGGGTCAAGAATCTATAATACTCCCAATAAAGTTGACCATGTGCCTTGTGTGTGTTAGATGATAGTATATTCTATGTTTGTGACTGATGCTAGAACTTTCCTGGTGTGTGTGTAAAGCAAAATAAAGAGTGTGAGTTTAGGAGATGATTTAGGCATTTCTTTGGCAACCTGTGATTGTTTACCTTCTGTTTACCTACCCGTGGACATTATCCTAGTCAACCTTTTTCAGCCTTTAAGCCATTTTCTTTGACAGCCTCATATGTAAGCCTAATCCATTTTTTTCAAGACCATAATTTGATCCAAATTCCTAAGTGCTTTAAATTGTGAAGTCATGTGACAAAATAAGAGGAAATTGGGTGAGAGTGATGTCTTAGAGTGTATTGGTACTTGAATTTGTTATGAAAAAAAGTGGCTATCATGGAGGTGTGTTATAAAAAAAAGAGAAAGAGAAAAGAAAAAGAAATAGAAAAACAAAAAGATAAATTGTGTTTATGATTAAATAAAAAGATAGTTATGCTTGAATGGCAAAATAGGTGAAAAAGGGTGATAGATGAAAGAAAGGTAGTAGGGTTGATTAAAAGAGAGTGTTAATGGCATAATGTGATGTATTAAAGCGCTTAGGAACATAGTCACTATTTCTGGCCAAAATAGTCCTACCCGTCCCTTAGCCTACATTACAACCTGTAAAGACCTATTTGATCCTAAGCTTAACATTCTGATATTAGTAGAGAATTACACTAAGGGCAAGCCTATGGTAATCAGTTGCAACATAAGAATTCTTTGTGAGAGTGAGAGCAAGGATAATCTTATACCCATGTTCTGAAAAATGCAATATTTGAGAGTGATTATGGGTAATATCTTATGTGAGACACACACGGTTGATGAGTTTTGGGTAGTCTTGTATGATTCTTTGTGTCTTAACTTGTGGATACGAATTAACCATCATTATGATTCTATATTAGAGGTTGAATTGTTTCTAGAAGTGATTAGGAAACTACTCTTTGTTAATAATTGTTGTGTCTGTCTTGATGAATATTTTGTGCTGTTACTGTGAAACCCTAAGTAGATGTTTATATGGACATGATATATTGTTCGAGGACGAACAAAGCTTTAAGTGTGGGGTGTTGATGATAGGCGTATTTACACGCCTAAAGTATTATAATTTACCCATATATTTAGCTAAGTTTTGAGGACAAAATATATAATTCATGCACTTTTAGTCCTTTTTCCTGTAAGTGAGCTAACAAACGTGATTACCAAGTTTTCAGGTATAAATAATGCAAATTTCAGCATATTATGGATAACTTGACGCCCAAGGAAGCTTCACGAAAGAAGGAAGGGAAATCTTGGACGCCAAGGACCAAAAGTAACGCATGGAATATCTGTCCCGGGCAAAAACAGCATTTCCAAAGACTTTGGGGATCAGCAGTAACATATTAGGATTAGGATAATGATGCATTGACCTAGTAGTATTAGGTTAAGTAATGCAGTAGCCTAGTAGGAATAGGATATGGGTGTTATAAATACCCTATTTTGCTAGAGATTTTGATTCATTCGGGAGTTCCGATAACAATTCTCTTTCAATTAATTACTTTCTCTTCATCTATTCAATTCTTAATTTCCACAACAAGAGAACCGCTATTCTAAAAGGGAATTCACGCCTAACGCCATACCAAACCCTACTACACGTGAGATCTTTATTTTGGTATAATGATAAAGTCTATTGTGATTTTCGTTGCACTCATGAATAGCTAAACTTCTTTGTTGGGGTTATGGAAGCCTTATGAGATACTATCTATTTCTATGAGTTTGTGAGTTCGTGACTCGTATGATGCTTATATCATTATTCTCTTCATCTTAATGCAAATTGTTGTGGTTGCAAACGCATAGAATACACCAGTATAGCATTAACTTGTTCGAAAGAAAAGTTATATGTCTGGAAAAGAGATAATGTCAAGGTAATAGGGAACCAACCCCTGTTAAAAAGTTAGTGCCGTAACTGGATTAACCTCTTGGAGAGTTCGTACCGTTAGAAACGCTTTAAGCTCGAAAGAGTTAAAGTGAAATAATCCTTGATGGTCGAAAGACGCCTGGATTTACCATAGAATACAGCTCTCTATAAGCACATGCATGTCTGAATTCCACATAACTCATAACCAATAGAGACGTATAACTCATAAGGTGGACATAACCCCAACTCTCAATCCTCATTGGTTAAACATCTTACTAAATATTCTTTCTTTTTACTTTGCTATTTTCTGTTTTTACTCTATTATTTTGTTTACATTATTCCACGCTACAAAATCCCTCCTTTTACGAGACTTGCACCAAAATTCTATTAATCTTTGCTTACTTAGTGACCAAGTATTCTCTGTGGGATCGATACCCAACCCAGTTGGGTTATATATTTGACAACTACCGCTTACACTCTTACGAGTGATGTAGTTTGAGCGTTATCAACCCTAAATCCTTTAAAAGGCTAAAACCCTTTCACATTTATTATTATTGAACTTTGAAATTGAAATTGGAGACTTTGTAAACCCTACCACATTGGGGAAATTTAGTGTGGTAATTTTACAATTACTTTTTGTTGCAATTGAAGTTTGATATTGGATTTTTCTTGATTGTAAAGTTTGATGTAAGCACTGAACAATAAATTTGGTAGATTTCTCTTTACTAACTTCATGAGTAGCTGAATAATTTATCTTGTGATTATGTTGAAATAGGGTACAAATATGTATGGGTTGAGATTTATTATTATAGATAATTTGTCATTGCTTGTGGATTTCACTATTGCTTGCTTAATTTAGTTGGGATTAATGGGTAAAACCCCCAAATTCCCAAAATGGATTTGTGGGTGAAAACCCTAAATTCTCAAAAGCTCACATCATCCTTGAAAGAGGGATGTGAGTGAACTTTTGGATCCTGTATCATCTTTGAAAGAGGGATATAGGTGACAAAAGAGTAGTGAACAATAGTAGATGTATTTTTTTCTCTTTCCACTATATTAGAAATAAGGGTGAGTTGAGAATTGGCTAAGTGTTGGGCATATTCCAAGAAATAATGATGCCCAATTAAGGTATTAGGTGGTTATGCTTGCCACATCCATGAGGTATCCGAAAGGATCCATAGATGATAATCTTGAGGGTAGATTGAAAGATTATCCTAATGAACTCTTAACCTTGCCTACCCACATAGTTGATGACTAGAATTTACATTAAATTATCATGAACCATGCATCATTTTCCCATAAGAAAACATAATCCCAAGGTTTATCCTATCTTGAAATCTCAACCACAATAGACATTTTATGTTTGAAGTGTGATTTATTTTTTATCAAAGAACTTTCCAAACAAATTCACAAATTCTAATTCATTAAATTTACTTTGTTTACATTATGGGCATACACTTAGATGCTATAAACACCTATAAGTTTTGAGGACTGGACTCATTGCTAGAGGATTTGACTAGAACATAATTTTAGGTTTATTGAAAACGATCATCCTATATCAAAATTATAGTATAGGTGGGTGTTAATCAAAATGGCATTATTTCCAAGGAGTGAGACTTAGTTTTCACTTGTACGGTGTTTGTTATTGCTTGGGGTATACCCGTGGTGATTTTGATTTACTTTGTTTGTTATTTTTGTTTTGTGGGTTAATTCAATAGTTTCCTCAACACTATGAGCAACCATACAAGTAATGTCATGACTTTTGATGGTCCCCTTGATGATGACGAGCAACTCCAAGACATTGGACGTGTGAGTACCATTTATATCCCACATAATAAAGGGAATAGGGTATTTCACATTATGAGAATCATGTTTCATATGCTTCAACTCAAGGGACTCTTCGAGGGGCATGAAGATGAGGAACCTAATTTGTATTTAAAGAACTTTGTGCCTCTTTTGAAATTGCACACATCTCCTAAGAATCGATAAGTTTGCATCACTTCTCATTTTCTCTAAAGGAAGACGTGGTATTATGGCTATAATCTCTTCAGGACAGATAAATTACTTTGTGGGATGAACTTACCATGGAATATTTAGATTGATACTTCCTATCATCCTAGATACTACAATTGTATGATGAAATCACAAACTTTCTTCAATTGAATGGAAAACCTCTCTATGAGGCGTGGGAGAGATTTAAGGGGAAGCTCATACAATGAACCAAACATAAGGTTCTATAGAAGATGTTTCTCCAAAACCTTTAATCGGGTTTTGGGTTAACTAAACATAACTATGGTGGATAATTCAGTGAATGGCGCACTTGTGAAGTTGTCTTATAATATGGCTAAAACATAATAGAGGAAGTCACAAATAAAAATTAGGGGTGGCATACCCAAGACAACGAGGTTGCTAAAGGGTCTCCAAAAACCTTGTACGTTGATAAAGAGCAATGGAAAAGAGATAATGAGAGGGAAGATAACATAGAAAAAATTATGAAGCAATTGGAGTTGCAAACAAAACATATGATGCGTGCGCCTATAAAAGGGGTGAAGTCGTGGCATCCAAGGGATACGAAGGAGAACAATCCAAGAGTCTTAATAAAAAGATTTGGTATTTGGATAACTATATGGTGGTTTCTCGCCAGGCCTATGAAAGGTATGGTGGGAACTAAGGCTAGACAGATCGTGAAAGAGAGCGGGATTAGCATGATCATGGTAAAGATTGTTATTGGGGAGACAAGGAAATTGAATATTACTGATATGTGCTTCCCCATGATTAAGCAATAGGTAAAGAATCCAACTCTAAAGATATTGAAAAATTCAAGACCAAAGATGTGATAGCATCAATTTTGATGAGGGTTGAGGGAATGGATGAATTTATAGGAGAATTCTTGAAAATCCACCAAACCGTAGTATCACACTCAGCCTCGATCAAGCAATTAGAGACTCAAATCAAGAAAATTTTCTCTCAACTTAAGGCTAGAGAAAAATAAGGTTTTCCTGGTGACATCGTTATAATTCCAAAAATTGATGCCCGAGTGTTGGCTATTGTCAATAGGTGTGGTAAAAAACTAGGTGATATTGTTGTGGATGTTGAAAAAGAGACCAATGTTGAACAAAAAAATATGAACAAGAATCATGTGAATGATTCAAATTACGAGGATCTAAAGTCTCAAAAGGGAATGAAGTGCAAAGTGATTTGATGCCTACCATTAAGATTCCCTCTCCATTTCCTCAAATGATTAAAATGAAGGAGGACAATGCTAAATTCAAAACATTCTTTGCTAAGTGTAAGCCTCCGTAGAACTCTAAGCTTAATTCAGTCCATTAATGTTTGTCAAGAGGTCCCAGACTTAGAATATTTTGGCTAAGTAACTAGACTTAGTTTTATTTTAACCTTAGAAGGTTGGAAATCTTATTTTGTGACCTTCACATCCGTTAAAGGTTGATATTTAAGTTAACTCATAATCAGAAATGTCTATAGGGGTTTCCAAACGAGTTAAAAATTTTTTGGACCTCGTTTAGACCTTGTAAGAAATCCCAAAATAGTGAGTCAGTGCAATGTTGGCGCATCTCATTCAAAACCACGTAGGTAGATAAAATGTTTCTCATCTTAAGGAAATTTCCATCGAACCGACGCGATGTCGGCGAGTCACGTTTGTTATCGTGTTCGTATCCTTGACATGCCGCATCGAATGCAGCGTCGCTAGGCACATTTTTCTATCTTTTAAACCCGCATATTTAAGGGTAATTAGGTCTTTTTCCCCCCACTTTCATCCCTTATAACACAAAATTTATCCCTCTTTTGGCTAAAGATACTCATTATTTCACAATTGCTCAAGAACAAGACAACACTAGGTAATTAATTTCAAATAAAGAACTCAAGATTTCGCCATTAACTTCCCAGAACTCTTCAACAAAGGAATGTAAAGTGTTCATCCTAGGGTCCCTTCCACCCTTGTAGCTCAAGAAACTCTTTTAAAAATATGAGTTTTGATTTCTATGTTGTGTGTTTGATTGTACACATGTAAATATTTTGTTATGATTTCCAAGATTGAATATTTATTGAATTTTCATGACTTTATAATAGTAGGTGGATTGAAATCCTTAAATTTTAAGTGCTTTATATAGACATGATGTATTAGTTGTTGATTCAGCCCCTAGAAAAGATTATGCCTTCCATTGTCAAAATGCCTAAGTGAATAACAATTGTGTATTATGACCCATTTGTGATCCAAGTAATGAACTCATGATGTACCCACATGTTTAAAATAACTTCTATGCTAAATCTATGTCTTGCAATGATTTGAGGAAATGTTCATGAGATTGAAATTGTTAATTTATGATATATTACATGCTTTACCTATCCATGTATAAGTTTATGACCTTTAAGTTCTTTTGAAATCCCTCAATGATTGTATTGTGAATTGATGACTATGGTCACGTTTTCAAGAATAGTCTTGTCTTATTATTTTCATGCTATCGAGTCCTGGGGGTATTTAATACCCTATAATTTAGCTGTGTGCCTAGAGCTAGTGTTAGTTTTTAAGATACTCTCACTCAAGCGATGATCAGTGTAATTCAGTTAGTTAAAAAACTCAAGAAAACATAGTAATCTCAGTGTCAGTCCAGTCCCATTCAGTATTCAGTTAAATCCTCAATAAACTAAGTCAGTTATCAGAATTTAGTAGTATTCCATCAGTTAATAGAACTCAGTAAACTCTGTCTTGTTCAGCTCAGTATAATCAGTTCAGTGTCTATTCAAATGGGAGTAGGATTCAACACCGAGTGAACCCAAAGATGGGAACTCACCTGATAGTAAATGGTGTGATTCTTAAAAGCAATCCTGGCATTCCAGAACTATGTAGCAAGTGTAAGTTGAGACAACAAATCTGCTAGATGAGGGTTGATGAGGTGTCTTAACCTGGTAGATGAGGGTACCACTATTCTCGTTAGAGTACATGATAGATGAGGGTCACACACAGCTTGTCCTTACCAGTGGTGTGGTATTGACACCCTTCCGATTTGGGCTATAGATTGGACCCTAACTCAACAATATTATCTTATTTGGGGCGTGTCAGTTAGATGACTACCTCCCCTGATCTCAGTCTCACTCTTCAGTAAAGAACTCAGATAGTTCTACATATTTTAGGACTCTTAGATATAGTCTCTCAGCTTAGTACGAAACTCACCTAGTTCAATCATAATCTGGGTTGTCTGACACAGTCACTCAGTAGACAACATATCTGTTATCAATAATCCGTGTTGTCAGTAAACTTAATATTCAGAATCCTTTTGATTCTAGTTATAGTTGTGTGTTTATGCATGTATTCTCACACAGTTATGGTCATATTGTTTATTTTGTTATATTTCATGCATATGAACCCTCCAACTTAGCCTGCCTCACTTTGCATACCAGTATATTCTCACTTACTGACGCATACTTTTCTCTTTTTCTATGGTGTTATATACCATAGGTTCAGACGATTAGGTTCTCGATTGCACTTAGCAGTTCAGGTTTCAACAGTCAGAGTCAGTGGTGAGTCCTCATAGTTTGAGGACATGATTATTCCATTATTTCATTATTTCAGTACTTCAGTACTTATTTTATTTTAGATGTTGTAGTTAGTTGGGGACATGTCCCATAAAATCTTTATTCAGACAGTTCAGAGGGTTTTTTTTATACTATAGCATGTTCAGATAATTATTTTAGTTTTGGGTACTGTTATACCTTATTCAGACATTGTTTTATTACGTATTATTTAGTTTGAATCTCTTGGTACTTCAGCCTATTATTTTGCATATTTTAGTGTTATTATACAGTTATTGCAGCAGGTACCAGTCATGGGTTAGCTTGTTGTCCATCATAATAATGAGCACCATGTAGAGTCTGGGATACGAAACTCGGGGCATTACAAACTTAGTTTCAAAGACTAAGGTTCAATAGTGTCCTATGAAGTCTAAAAAGTCGCATCTAGTAGAGTCTTGTGCATTGGTGTGTTATGCGCCACATTTATGTACATGAGGGTATGAGATATTTTAGGAACAGTTTCCCATATTTTTCAGTAGCTATGTTGTGCGAGTGAGCATGAGCTCAAATTTAACACGCAGTCTAATCCATTTCTCCCATTCATTTACAAAACATGCTTCCTAAAAGGACTAATAAAAGGAGAAACGAGAATCAGTCAGTACCTCAGCCCCTTCAGGAATATCCCCTGGACTAACCAATTTCTTATGCAGTGTTCAGAGCTGCATTCACTACTCTCGCTAATTCAGTTGTTGCACAGAATTAATGTCCAGATGCTATTCTGTCCAACCCAGTGGTCAATTCTATTGTAGCCAGGATTCAGGACTTCAACCGAATAAAACCTCCTTGTTTTATTGGGACTAAGATAGATGAGGACCCTCAAGAATTCCTTGATCAAATAAAGAAGTTTACAAATATCAAAGGGGTAACTTCTAGTGAGAGTGCTGAGCTAGTTGTATATTAATTGCAGGATGTGGCTCATACATGGTTTAAGCAGTGAAAAGTAGAAAGGGTCGTAAATGTAGGGTCTTTTGAGTGGGTGGAGTCTGATACTACCTTCTTAGATAGATTGTTTGCCTTAGAGCTGAGAGAAGCTAAGGTGTTAAGTTTATCAACCTTAGATAGGGAAACATGACAGTGAAAGAGTATTCACTTAAGTTTACTCAGTTAGCTAGATACGCTCCTCATATAGTGGAATATAGAAGAGCTAAGATGAGTAAGTTTGTTTCTGGAGTGAAGAATTGTCTAGTCAAGTAGTGCAGGACCGCAATATTGTTTAGTGAGATGGACATAGCCAGGCTTATGGCCCATGCTCAACAAATAGAGGATAAGAAGATTAAGGAGAGAGAAAAATAAAATAAGAGAGCAAGGACTGGTAGTTTCAACTTTGCTCAGCCTAGGTCAGAGGGTTGTAATAATTCTCAATTCTACCCGAAATCTTCAGTTCCATCTCCTACCTCAGCCAGTTCTCCTATTTCTATGTTCAAGAGTGGTAACAAAGATAGGGTGTTAGGCTCTAAGTGTCAGGGTAGTGTCAGCAATGCCCGAACCCATCCTCTTTGTCAGACTTGTGCAAGCACCATCAGGGTATTTACAAGGATGGCAGGGATGTTTGTTTCAGATGTGGAAAGTAGGCCACAGTGTCAGAGATTATCCTCAGTCAGGTTTTCAGGGTTAGGATAACTGTTCCTCAGCCTAGTCCGGTCACCTGAATCAGCAGGGTACCACCTTCAACACAAGTAGTGGGCAATGCCCAAATATACTCTATGCACCTTAGTCCCAACAAGATTAGGAAAATTCTCCTGAAGTGGTAACTGGTACATTACAGATTGTTCATTTTCATGTTTACACTTTGCTAGATCCAGGAGCATCTTTGTCTTTTGTTACTCCTTATATAACAGTGGATTTTGGAGTCAGTCCTAAAATTCTAGTAGAGCCCTTTTCAGTATCGAGCCTATTGGGTAAATCTATCCTATCCTAGTGGGTATACATAAACTGTTCGGTTATGGTATCTCAAAAAAGTCACTTCAACAGACTTAGTCAAATTAGAGATGACTGATTTTGATGTCATTCTAGGCATGGATTGGATTTATTCCTGCTATGCCACAGTTGACTATAGAAAAAATTTGTCTAGTTTCAGTTTCCAGATGAGCCCATCCTAGAGTGGAGGGGTAATACTTCAGCAATTAGGGGTCAGCTTGATTCCTATCTAAGGGCAAGGAAGATGATATCTAATGGATGTGCCTATCATCTTGTTCTAGTTAAGGGCTCTAGTTTCGAAATTCCTAGTCTTGAATCAATCCCAGTTGTAAATGAATATTCAGATGTCTTTCGAAAAGTTCTTCCCAGAATTTCTCCCAAAAGGGAAATAGACTTTAGCAATGACTTTCTCCCAGATACTCAGCCCATATCTATTTCTCCATATAGAATGGCACCAACAAAACTTTGCAAATTTAAAGAACAGTTGAAGGATCTCCTAAATAAGGGATTCATTAGAACTAGCGTGTCCCCGTAGGGTACACCAGTTCTATTCGTGTGTAAGAAAGATGGTTCTCTCGGAATGTGCATAGACTACCATTAACACAATAAAGTCACAGTCAAGAACAAGTATTCACTTCCCAGAATCGATGACTTGTTTGACCAACTTCAGGGTTCTAGTTAATTCTCTAAGATAGACCTCAGATCAGGCTATCATCAGCTCAGAGTCAGAGAATGTGACAATCCAAAAATAACGTTCAGAACTAGATATGGTCATTAGGAATTCATAGTCATGTCCTTTGGTCTTACCAACTCCCCAGCAGCTTTCATAGTTTTAATGAACTGTATGTTCAAGTAGTACTCAGATATGTTCGTCATAGTCTTCATAGATGACATTCTTTTCTATTCTCGTAGTGAACCTAATAATGTAAACTATCTAATAATAGTATTACAGACCCTTAGAAATCATCAATTGTTCTCTAAATTCTGTAAGTGAGAATTTTTGTTAACGTTAGTAGCGTTACTTGGTCATATCATTTCCGGTAATGGTATTAGAGTTGATCCTTAAAAGACTGAAGAACCTAGAAACTGGCCTAGACAAATCTTCTTATTAGATATCAGGAGTTTGTTGGGGTTAGCTAGCTATTACAGATGGTTTATTAAAGGGTTTTCTTCTATTGCATCCCCTATGTCCAGATTGACTCAGAAGAAAGTCAAGTTTCAGTGGTAAGATTCATGTGAGAAGTGTTTTCAGGAGTTGAAGACTCGACACACCTCAGCCCTAGTTCTAACTCATTCAGATGGTTTAGATGGGTTTGTCGTGTATTATGATGCATCTAGAATAGGTTTAGGTTATGTCCTCATACATAATGTTAAGGTCATAGCCTACGATTCTAGACAGCTTAATCCCCATGAGAAGAACTATCCAACTCATGAGCTTGAGTTAGCAGAAGTAGTGTTCGCTTTAAAGACTTGGAGGCATTACTTGTATAGGGTGCATATAGATATGTTCATGAATCACAAAACCCTTCAGTACGTATTCACTTAGAAAGACTTAAACCTCTATTAGAGAAGGTGGTTAGAGCTCTTAAAATATTTTGACATGAGTGTCCTTTATCATCCGGGAATGGCCATTGTAGTGGCCAAAGCTCTCAGTAGACTGTTTATGGGTAGCATTGTTCATGTTGAGGATAGTAAGAAAAAGCTAGATCAGGAAGTCCATCAGCTTGCTCGACTAGGTGTCCGCTTAGTAGATTCAACAAAATGTAGTATATAGGTACAGAGTAGTTCAGAATCATCTCTAGTTTCTGAGGTGAAGGAAAAATTGGATAGAGATCCCATTATAGTCAAGTTGTAAGTTGCAGTCAGAGATCAGAAGGTAGAGGTTTTCTCCCAAAGGGGAGATAGTGTGTTGTGTTTTCAGGGTCATCTTTGTGTGTCGCATGTAGATGACTTGAGGCAAAGAATTCTTCCAGAAGCGCATGGTGCACGCTACTCTATTCATCCTAGGGCTTCTAAGATGTATTGCGAATTAAGGGAGATATATTGGTGGATTGGGATGAAGAGAAACATTGCATTGTTTGTGGCTAAGTTCTCAACATGTCAGTAGGTTAAGATTAAGCATCAGAATCCTAGTGGATCTATGCAGGAGTATAGTATTTCTACTTGGAAGTGGGAAGAAGTGAACATGGACTTCCTAAAGGGTTTATCTCGTACCCATCACCAGTATGATTTTGTCCAGGTCATTGTAGAAAGAATGACCAAATCAACTCATTTCCTTCCAGTCCCTTCCTCTTATTTAGCCGAGGATTATGCCAAGCTCTATGTCTAAGAGATGGTCAGTTTACACGGTACTCCATTGTACATTATAATAAATAGAGGTACCCAGTTCACCTCTTAATTCTGGAAAGTATTCCAAAAGGGTCTGGGTACCTGAGTCCACCTCTGTACAACCTTTCATCATCAGGAGGATGGTCAAGAAGAAAGGACCATTCAGACCTTGAAAGATATGCTAAGGGCGTGTGCAATTGATTTCAAGGGTAGTTGGGATGACCACTTTTCTTTGATCGAGTTTTCATACAACAACAGCTATCATTCCAGTATTTAGATGAATCTATTTGAAGTTCTCTATAGTAAGAGATGCAGATCTCCAATTTATTGGTTCAAAGTTAGTGAGGCCGCAATTGTAGGGCCTAACTTGGTATTCGATGCCTTAGAAAAAGTTCAGTTGATCAGAGAAAGGCTCAAGACAGCTCAGAGACGAGAAAAATTGTATGCATATATGAGCAAAAAGGATCTTGAGTTCGATATTGGTGACCATGTGTACTTGAATATATCTCTCATAAAGGGAGTGAAGAGGTTTGGCAAGAAGGTAAAGCTCGGTCCCCGATATATCGGTCTCTTCAAAATTCTCAATTGCTTCAGAAGGGTAGCTTATGAGCTCGAATTCCCTTCAGATCTAGCTTCAGTCCATCTAGTATACCATGTCTCCTTTCTAAAGAAGTTCATTGGTGACCCAGTAATTGTAGTCCCTATAGAGGGCATAGACATTCAGAACAACCTCTTTTTTGAAGAGATTCCAGTCAAAATCATTTACTATCAGACTTGTAAACTAAACAACAAAAAAGTCCCTCTAATCAAAGTTCATTGGAGGAATCAATCCGTTGAGGGAGATGCTTGAGAAGAAGAATCACATATGCGGACCAAGTACCCTCACCATTTCTACGCAAACTCAGATTCAGCCCATGGTAATAGCTTTCCTTAAGCATATTCAGTTTCATGTTCAGATTTTAGTTATAAACTTGGTATCAAATACTATTTCATGTTCAGTAATATGTTAATTGGCCAGATCAATCATGTATTTATGCATTAGATATGCATTTTCATCATGAGAAAACTCATCTTATCGGTAATCACAGTTATGCGTTCTAAAGTCAGTTATTCATGCATCAGATATGCATGTCTAGTATGAAAAATTTAGTTTATCAGCAGCTTCAACCGTGAAATCACGCATCAGATATGTATGTCCAGTATTAACTCTCAGTATTCATTTTTCCCTTTAGTCAGTCTCATTCGAGGATGAATATTCTCAAGGGGGAGATATTGTAAGATCTCATAAAACTGTAAGCATAATTCAGTCCATTAATGCTTGTCAAGGGGTCCTAGACTTAGAATATTTTTGGTAAGTATCCACACATAGTTATATTTTTTCCTTTTAAGGTTGTTAATCTCATTTTGTGACCTTCACATCCGTTAAACGTCGATATCTAAGTTAACTTATAATCAAAAATGTCTAAAGAGGTTCCCAGATGAGTTTTGGATTTTTCCAACCTTGTTTAGACCATGTTTGAAATCCGAAAATAGTGAGTTGGCACAATGTTAGAGCGTCGTGTTTCCAATCATGTTGACAAATAAAATGTTTCTCAGCTTAAGGTAATTTCTAATGAATCGACGTGATGTCGGCACATCGCATCAGTTATCGTGTTGGTACCCTCGACACATCGTGTCGAAAGTAGCATTACTGGGCATATTTTTCTATATTTTAAACCCGTGTCTTTAAGGTTATTTAGGTATTTTACCCCAACATTCAGCCCTCATAACATGAAATTTAGCCCTCTTTTGGCTAAAGATACTCATTTTTTCACAATTTCTCAAGGACAAGAAAACCCTAGGTGAATAATTTCATATCAAGAACTCAAGATTTCTTTGTTAACTTCCCAGAACACTTTAACAAATGTATGTAAAGTGTTTATACAAGGGTCTCTTCTACCCTTGGAGCTTAAGAAACCCTTTTCAAAATATTAGTTGTGAATTCCATGATGTGAGTCTGATTGTACACATGTAAATTTTGTGTTATGATTTCCAAGATTGAATTTTTATTAAATTTTCATGACTTTATTATAGTAGGTTGATTGAAATCCTTAAATTTGAAGTGCTTTATATAGACATGATGTATTAGTTGTTGATTCAGTTCCTAGGAAAGGTTATGCCTTCCATGTGTTTGTCAAAATGCCTAACTGAATAAAAATTGTGTATTATGACCCATTTGTGATCCAAGTGATGAACTCATGATGTACCCACATGTTCAAAATAACCTCCATGCTAAATATTTGTCTTGCAATGATTTGATGAAATATTCGTGAGATTGAAATTATAAATTATGATATATTGCATTCTTTCCCTATCCATGTATAAGTTTATGATCTTCAAGTGCTTATGAAATCCCTCAATGATTGTATTGTAAATTGATGAATATGGTCACGTATTCAAGTATGGTCATGTATTATTATTTTTATGCTATCGAGTCCTGGGGGTATTTAATACCGGATAATTTAGCTGTGTGCCTAGAGCCAGTGACAGTTTTCAAGATACACTCAGTCAAGCCAGGATCAATATAATTTAGTCAGTTAAAGAACTCAAGAAAACTCAGTAATCTCAGTGTCAGTCAAGTCACATTAAGTATTTAGTTAAAACCTCAGTAAACTCAGTCAACTATTAGAATTTAGTAGTATTCCTTCAGTCAACAAAACTCAGCAAACTCAGTCTCGTTCAGCTCAGTATAATCAGTTTACTATCTATTCATATGGGAGTAGGATTCATCACTGAGTGAACCCAAGTATGGGAACTCACCTGCTAGCAAATGTTGTAATTCTTAGAAGAAATCATTGTGTTCTAGAACTACGTAGCCAGCTTAGTTTGAGACATCAAATTTGCAAGATGAATGTTGATGAGGCTACTTAACCTAGTATATGAGGGTCCCAATATTTTCATTAGAGTACCTGATAGATGAGGGTCACTCACAGCTTGACCTTACCAGTTGTGCGGTATTGATACCCTTCCAATTGGGGTTATAGATTGGACCCCAACTTAGCTATATTATATTATTTAGGGTAGGTCGGTTAGACTACCTCCCACGGTCTCAGTATTAGTCCTTAGTAAAGAACTCAGATAGTTTTATAGATTTTAGGACTGTCAGATAGAGTCTCTCAGCTTAGTACAGAACTCAGCTAGTTCCATCAAAGTCAGGACTGTCAGACAGAGTAACTTAGTTAACAACATATTTTTTATCACTTATCCATGTTATCAGTAAACTCAGTATTCAAAATCCTCATAATTCCAGTTACAGATATGTATTTATGCATGTATTCTCACGCAGTCATGTTCAAGTTGTTCAGTCAGTTATAGTTCATGCATATGAACCCTTGCACTCATCCTACCTTACTTTGCATTCCACTACATTCTCACATACTAACACATACTTTTCTCTTATGCTATGGTAATTTATACCATAGGTTCAGACACTTAAGTTCTCAATCGCACTTTGCAGTTCAGGTTTTAGCAGTCAGAGTTAGTGGTGAGTCCTTATAGTTCACGGATATGATTATTCTATTATATCATTATTTTAGTACTTCAATACTTAGTTTATTTCAGCAGTTGGAGTTAGTTGGGGACATGTCCCATCAACTCTTTATTCACACAGTTTAGTGGTTTTTTTTAGACTATAGCATATTCAGACAGTTATTTTAGTTTTGGGTACTATTATACCTTATTCTGATATTTTTTTATTTAGTATTGTTCAATTTGAAACTTATGGCATTTTAGCCCATTATTCCACATATTTCAGTGTTATTATACAGTTATTATTGCAGGTGCCAGTAATGTGTTTTCTTATGGTTCTTTAGGATTATGATCACTATGTAACATATGGGGTACCATACTTAAGTGTTATACTATTTTTTATAAATATATCAATTAATATCCCGTTGCAAGATGTTATTTAAGAGATCCTTGGGTATGCTAAGATTATGAAAAAATTAATGTAGAAAAAGATATTTTTTGATGGTGAAACCATAGAAATTACTCATGGGTGTAGCATTATCATGACAAGCTCTATAATGGATAAAAAATAGATGATCTCGGGGCCTTTACAATACCTTGCAGCATAGAGACACACAAGTTTGAAAAAGTGTCGTGTGACCTTTGTCAATAAGTAAATCTCATACCCTATGCAATCTATCAGAAACTTGGGTTTGACACTCCTACTAAAAAATATGAGGCTATTGATGGTGGACCGGTCGATCAAAGACCGGTTAGGGCCTTGTTTTATATTTTAGTAATTGTGGACAACTTCATTCGCCCGATGGATTTTATGGTTCTTGATTGTAAAACTGATCAAGAGGTCCCTATTATCCTCGGTCGACCTTTTATTACAAACAGAAGGGCCATTGTGCTACAGATCTTGGAGAAATGAGAATTTAGGCCAATGATGATAAAGTGTCCTTTAAGGTATTCAAAATAAAGAAACAGCCCATAGAGTTTAAAGTAGTGTCCATCATCGATACTGAATACATGAGGGTGAATGAAAATTCCATTGAGGATCACACTTCAAAAGATAAAAGACGTCGTGCCACAACGACAAGTAAGGCGCTACTTGGGAGGCAACCCACAAATGCCATTAAAATGGCCCATATCCTTTGTTTTTACTTAGTAGAGTAGATTTTAATATTTTTGTGGATTAATCCATGTATTTGTGGCACTATGGGGTGTTTCAATAAGTCAAAACTAGGGAAAGTGTGGAATTTCTATGCACTAAACAAGGGTAAAAGAGGACAAAAAATGTCCTCAGTTATCATGACCATGGCATAAAAGCCACCACGATTGTGGTAATCATGTGTCCACAATCGTGAAATATGAAATGCAATCACGGTCAAGTCTAGTTAAAAGACCATCCAAATGCTATTTTTTCCTCAACACTCCCTTTTTAAATTTCTCACAAAATTACACCCAATTGGGGTCATGTTTTGCCATCCAAAAATACTCTTAGCATCTACTAATCATCCCTTATTTGGTGTGTGCTTTGAATTCTTCTTAAAATTCTCATTTGTAGGACTTAGAAATCATGTGATAGGTGTGGACTAAAATTATTATTTTCATTATTAATATTTATTATTTGTACTTGTGTGGTGTGGTTAGTAGTTGTATATGGTGTGCACACACTTGGGGAAGTCTTTAGTACCCAAATGGTGTTCAAATTTTATAGAAAATAGGTGTGTGCACCAAGTGCTCAATCAAATGCCCAAAAAAAATAATAGATAGTTGTTTTCACATTCGAAGGTCTTGATCGAGTACCTTGGAACTTTGTTTAATGGTTTTATTGATAATTCTTGTTTTGGAACATGATTTGGCCTTGAAATTAAAATTTTGAAATTTTAAAAATCTGGCCTAGTCTGGCCTCAGATACCACAATCGTGGTTATTGTATTGTGATTGTGTCACCGTGATCATGTCTTAGTAACTCATGATTACCACATATAAGGCTGATTTCTAGACTAGATTAAATAATTTACACTTCTAAATCATGCCCAAAGACTACCAAGTAACCATCCCATAAGCTTAATTGGAAAACATAGTAGAGTTTTTGCATGAAAATATGAATGATCAGTGTTGTTGTGTTGTTCTCATATTTTATAGGTTTACATCATGGGAGACTATGACCAAGTATGGTTCATGGCCCCAAAATACCACAACAATTATTATAGTGATCTCTCAAAGAAAAAGTTATTTCCAAAGATGGGAATATATTTGGAAAGTTTTCAAAAAAGCTTTCACAATTCTATAATATATTCATAACTAATGAGTGGAGGTATTTTGCCTTGGATTTGTGTCGAGAAAATGATCAATGGGTTCAAGAATCATAGGATAATCTTAACGTGGTTTCTCCTTAAACCTAATTATCATGATCTGAGGGAAAGAGGTAATATTTTAAAATGCATAGATAAATGAATTTTATGGGCTCCAAGATGTTGATATGGATCAATTATAGGAAAAGTAGTGTGATCTCAAAAGTTGGATGACTGAGAATTTATGCCCTAATAGGGAGGTTTCATGGACGACTACTTAGAGGGGTATCTCGATGAAGGACATAACCATTGAGGCCGAAATTTGGTTAATTATTTTTTTAGGCGAGTTTCTCAAAGAATCCACAAGACTATTTTCTGGATATGTGTGCCTTGCTGGTCGCTTGTACACTTGACAACATTTATTTAAATGTTGGTCAGCATATGATCTCAAATAAGATATTTTTAAGACCCATAGTAGTACGCATCGCTTATTCCCTTCTTTAATTACTAAGTTTCACAAGAGATCCAGGGTGGAGGTATATAGTGGAGACAATGGGGTAAACCTAAACACCCTCATTTACCCACTCAATATTCGATGTGTGTGAGCACCGTGCAAGAGAAAGTAGAGGAAGAACAATTTAGGCAAGTGATCATTTGATAATATAGAATCTTGCAGGGAATCAAAAACCTTCCCCTTTGATTTGATCACAGTGAATTAGAGTGAAATAATGGATCTTTATTCAGGGTTACCTTAGGGGCTGGGAGAGCCTTCCACCACCAGACACTCATTTTGTGGCTCAGTCTAATTAAGATAGTTACTTGAAGGATCTGAAGGAGAAGAGAGCCACCATTTCTAAGATTGAAAGGTCCTATTTATCTTTGGTAGAGTCTCACAAGGATTTTAAGGAATCACATGAGAAAATAAATAAGAAGGACAAGTTCTTCAGCAAGATATGGAAGGGGGTGAAGTGCCTTTAGAAGATCATAAAACCCCGAGATGGAATTCCTTCTTCCAGAGTTAAGAGTGATGATGAGGTCCCAACATAGTGGTCATGTTCTGATAAAGTAGGAGATAATGGTGAGTCTGAAGGAGAGTGTATCTCTTGATGCAGTAATTAGGAGCACTATTTTTTGTACTTGTGCTTTATTTTTATGCAGTGAGGTCACTACAACTTTTTTAGATGGGGGAGCATGTCTCTAAATTCATTAATTGTCATGTATTATTAAGATCTTTATTTATAGTATTATGTTATTTTATATGTTATTATAATTTTTTTTTGGGTTGTAATATTCAGCTACTCTTATGGTGCTCACATATAATGGATTAGTCATTTTTTCATTCTTAGACTTTCATTATATCTTTATCTTATTTATAGTGGTATAGGATGATAATTTACCAATGATAGAATGAGTGACGACATTCATAAGAGAAAATTTTCATGATTGGGTTTTGATCCATCGATGTAGAGAAAGTCGGAGTACCTGGAGCATCAGAGCTATAATTAAACAGGATATCAATGTACCTATGAAATTTTGTAATTGGGATTGCCCTTACACATATGGTGAAGTCTGAGTAGGCTTATGGTTTGCCCTTATAAAATCTAAAACATGAGACGACTACTTGGTGGTGCCACTATAGCAAATTACGAGTGGTGCAAATGCAAAACAAACACCCTCTGGGTCAAAAAAAAATTAAAACCAAGGGAATAGACTTGAACAATTGTGTAACAATTCTTTACATCTTCTTATGACTCTGAGATTTCTTTCTTGTAAAAGTCGGTAAGTACACCATCTTCTCTTAAATTGGAAGTGTAATTAAGCCTCCTTGAGGAGTTTTCACGCCAAGTGCGGTGAAAAGAATTGTCAAAATCTAATGTATACTTGTATTATCTATAGCATGCCATGTTAGTCTCTCAAGGATAATTGTTACTATACTTTGTTGGTGAAAGGATCTTAGGCCTGATTTGTTAAAATAGGAACCTACTTTAGCCTAAATATCCTACCCATACATAGAATAGTATCCTTTGTTACCCATTTTGAGCCTTCAAGCTTTTCTTTGGCAATCACATCATAAGCCTTGAACATTTCAAAGTTTTTCCTCTTTTGAACCCTCCTTGAACATGAAAAATAAAAATTGAGGCCAAATACCTAAGTTTGGGGGTGGTAAGTTTGGAAAGGGTGACTTTGGGCCATGAAAATTTAAGTGGATACCTTTGTTGCTTAGAAAAGAAAGAATAGTTAAAAAGTGAAGAAGAAAGGACTCATCAAATTAAGGAATATCATATGATAGCAAAGAAATTGGTTGAAAAGAAATTACTTTCAATGATTAGGTAAATCATCGTGGCTAGTGTAGGCATAAGTGAATTTGGGAAACAAATGATGTGGTCCGTGGTCTAAAGTTATGTTAAAGGTATTGTGATGTAGATGTTAAAGGAGGATGTAGTTAATTTGTTCCTAAATGATATCATTACATTTCCCCAAACCTACCATAGAAATTTAGAATGTCCTTCAAGATATTGAACAATTTGTGGACATTATAGTTGTGATTAAAAATAATGTCAATCCTATGGTATGGTACTTTTTAGAATTAAGAGTCATTTAAATTGAGAGTGGTTTGCACTAGCATCCCTTGTTCTATATTTGATAATTTGGTGTGTCGTATTTTTTTCTTGCGAGGCGGTATGTAAACGAATTGAGGTAGGCAAAATAGTCATTTTCTTAAAAGAGAGGCAAAGGAGTTTTGTAGAATTGATTTCAATAGGGTGTCACATCTAGAGATTTAGTGAGTGTTGCATTATTCTTCTTTAATATCCTTAGCATCTTTTATATTATGTTTATGTTGAGGGGAGTCAGGAGAATAGCTTTTCCCATGTTGAGAGCTAAGTGTGGTGTTTATAAATTTTGAAGTCATTGTTATCATTTGGTTGTTTAAGTGGTCTTAAATTTGCATTGCCTTACTGAGCAAGAAGTTGCGTAGCTTGAGGACAACTAAAGGATTAAGGTTGGGTGTTGATGGGTGGTGAATTTACTACTCATTTAGGTCCAAAATTTATGCAGACTACCATGATATGAAGGTATGAATGAGACAGTCTTTGTTAGTTGAATGCACTAATTTCTATATTTTGCAGGTATACATGTGATGAAAAAGAATGATATCGAATTGAGCCAAAAAGGGATCATAAAGAAAGGAGAAGTGCAGCTGGAATACCTTGAATAGGAAATGGTCTAGGTTACTGTGATTGTGTTCTGAGGGTCATAATTACGGCCAGTTAAGTTTGGTCAAGTCCTAAGATTGCGAAGATCTGAAGGCAATCACAGTGCTTTCACTCATGGGCAAGCTGCCACGATCGTGGCAACACGGGTTTATGCATAGAGGCAATTTTGTAAATTTATATAGCTGACAATTTTTTTTTTAAAAGTCTAAACCCCTTTCCTATTTATTATTATTGAACATTTAAATTGAAATTAAAGATTTTTTAAACCCTACAACATTAGGGAAATTTACGGTGGTTAATTTTTTTAATCAATTTTGGTTGTAATTGAAGTTGGATATTGGATTATTCTTGATTGTAAAGTTTAATGAGAGTATTGACCAATCAATTTGGTATATTTCTCTTTCTTATCTTCATTATTAGCTAAATAATTATCTTGGGATTATGTACATATGTGTGGTTTGTGATTTATTAGTGCAGATTCTTGGTCGTTTCTTATGGGTTTCACTATTGCTTGCTTGATTTAGTTGGGAATTGTGGGTGAAAACCTTAAATTACAAAAATGTATTCGTGGGTGAACACCCCAAATTACCAAAAGCTCACATCATCCTTAAAAGAGGGATATGAGTCTACTTTTGGATCTTATATCATCCTTAAAAGAGGGATATGGGAGATAAGGCAACAATTAGTAATAGTAGATGTAGTTTGTTTTCTTTTCATTATGTTAGAAATAAGAGCGAGTTGAGAATTGTCTATGTCTTGGGTATCTTCCTAGAAATTGGGATGCCCAATTGAAGTATAATTTGGTTGTGCTTTCCACATTCATGAGATATCCAAAAGGATCTATGGATGATAATATTGATGGTGGATTGAAAGATTAGCCTAGAGAACTCTTAACCTTGCCTACCCACATCATTGATGAAAGGTATTTACATTTAATTATCGTGACCCATGCATCATTATCCCCTAGTAAGACATAATCCCAAGTTTATCCTATATTGAAATCTCAACCACAATAGTCGCTTTAAGGTTGTAGTGTGATTTGATTTTGATCAAAGAACTTTCTAAACAAATTTACCCCATTTTAATTCATGCAATTTACTTTGTTTACAATATAGTAATACACTTACACGCTATCAAAACCTATAGGGTTTGAGTACTAGACTCACTCCTAAAGGATTAGACTTCAACATGAGTTGAGATTTATTAACAACGATCGTCCGATATCTAAATTATTATATAGGTCAACGTTAATTATGGTTATTCTAGATCAGTGAGTGCGACCTCTGAGTATTCCATGAGTTGGTTTTGGATGTAGTGAGATTGGTCATTAGTCTAGAAAGTTCCCAAGATGCAAGTTGGTTGTTCAGACATAGTTAGCATACATTCCATGCTATCCTATCCTAGATCTTCTGAGATATGTAGTGATTATGGGGATAATGTTTATTTTAGTTTTCAGTGTCCCCGGGATTAGTTGTTATCATGTTGTGGTCATCTTTTGATTCTCATTAGGTTAGGGATTTAAGTGTTTGGTATGACGGTAGAGAGACTGATTACTGTTCAAGAAAGTATCCAAAGAGTGCTATTATTAGTCATTTGAATCATTCAAACAAGTCTCTTAGAGATATGGCACCTGTAATACCCTGTACTTCTACCTAGCTTAAAATCATCCTAAAAATATGTAAGACTTTCTATGAAGATGAATACACTTTTTAAAATATGGAATTTTCAAGATTTTTACTTTTTATCATTTGGGAAATTGAATAAGCTTTCCTTCGATTCCAAATTTACCCAAAACTGACACCCGGGCAAAGAGTTAGAGCCGTTTTTGTAAGACAGTGGACCATCAGGTACTTTAGCACATCGCGGAGCTAGACAAAATGGCATTTGTCAAAAACCAGTGAGCATCCGTGATATTGGAGCATCGTGCCAAGGCTCAATTTCAGAATTGGCAATATCCAGTGCACCAACGCGATTCCACCGCATCGCAGTGCCATTCCAGTTCTCAACCAAGGTGGCAACGCGATTTCCACGTGTTGTGCCACCAACCATTTTCCCAATTGTCCAGTTTCCAGTGAGCTGGCATGATTTTACCGCATCCCGCCAGCATGTAAAATTGGGGGTTTTTAGGTTTCGTCATTTAATTTTAGGGGTTGTTTGGTAAGTTTCAAAAACCCCAAATCAGACTATACACGACATTAAACCCTAAAAAGACCTATTATCTCATTGTTTAACCACATCTCTCAAGAAATAAATCACTCTCTCAAAGATAGAAAACCCTATCCCCAAGTTTCAAAAGCAAATCTCAAGAATACATCCAAGAATTTCAAGAAACTCAAAATCAAGGTATGTTAATTGTTGATTCATGGGTCCCTCTCACCCATGAAGCACAAGGATCCCTTTTTAATTCAACGATTGTGTATTTATGATTGTTCATGATTTGATTTAATTGAAATTCATGTTTATATTGTTGTTGGGTTTTGATTCATGTCATAAACTATTAATTCCAAGAATTAAATCTAGTATTTGATGACTTACATGTTGTTAGTGATAAACCCTTCAGTTTGCAAGTTCAATGATGTAGCCATGGTAATAAGATGGATTGATTATTGTGTGATTAAAGCATGCTCCCTATATGTTTGACAAAATTCCTATGTGAATGAAATAGTGTTGTTATAGCATGTTGACAAGAAATCCACATTTAGGTAAAAGTTAATGCATTCTAATTGCTTGATAAAAGGGTTTAGTGAATGAATTATGACACACTAATGTGCATTCTTATCCATGTACGAATTCATGACTCTCAAATTGTTTATAAAATACCTCATTGATTGTATTATGAGTTGTTTACTATTATCAACTCTATAAGTGTTACGATATATAGTCAGTTTCATGCTATCAAGTCCTGAGGGTACTTGTACCCGATAATTTAGCTGTGTGCCTAGAGCCAGTGTCAATTTTTGAGATACTCTTAGTCATGCCATGATCAGTAGAATTCAGCCAATCATGTGACTCGGGGAAACTCAGTAAACTCAGTATCAGTCCAGTCCTATTAAGTAATCTCAGTAATCTCAGGAATCTCAGTGATCTCAATCAGTCATCATGTCTCAGTAGTATTCAGTTCAGACCTTATTAAAATCAGTCAGCAAGAAGAACTCAATAGTATTCTATTAATTAATAGAATTTAGTAGTATTCCTTCAGTCAATGGAAATCCAGTGAACTCGGTTCAATCTAGTTAATCAGTAAAATCAGTGACAGATCAGTTTCGCCTAGTATGAACTAAAAAATCAGTTCTATGTCTATTTAGTTGGGAGTAGGATTTAGCACAAAGTGAACCCAGGGATGAGGATGCACACTGTCAAATAGTAGAGGGTATGCTCCTTAGTAGCAATCCCTGCGTTCCAGAACTATGTTACCAACGTAGGTTGAGATGTACCCATACGAGTCTAGGGACTATAACCCTCATTTGAGTTTTCCTTATAGGACGGGTTGACAGAAGAGCTCCCTACCAGAGAGGGTTTACTCAAAAAATTTCTTTACTCGTGGCATAGTACGGACACCCTTCTAGATGGGGTTAGAGGTTTTATCCAACCAGTTCAGATTCGGGGCACGTCGGTTAGATAATTAACTCCCACAATTTTAGTTTCAGATTCAGTCTTTAGAATAGAACTCAGTCCAGTCCTATAGAAATCAGGACTGTCAGCCACAGTCACTCAGCTCAGTACGAAACTCATCTAGTTCCATCAGATTTTAGGACTGTCAGATACGGTCATCCAGCTTTGTATAACCCTTAGATCAATTATTTATAATCAGGATTGTCTGAAATAGTCTTTCAGTTATCAGTTACTAGTTAACTCAGATATTAGTAAATCCATATTGTTAGTAGACTCAGTAGTCAGAACTCAGTATTCTGTCCTATCACGACCTTAGTTATAGTTGAGTATTCATACATGCATTCTTAATGTATAAAATCAGTTAGTATTGTTCATGCATATGAACCCTTTGCATTCATCTTTCCTCACTTACATACCAGTACATTTTATCATACTAATGCATTTACGCTATGGTGTTTTATACCATGGGTTTAGAAGCCCGAGCTCCGAGCATCCTTAGTAGATCAGACATTCAGCAGCCAGACTAACAGTGAGTCTACATCATTCGAGGATATCATGATTATTTTATTACTTTATTATTTTAGTAGTTCGGAGTTAGTTAGGGATATGTCCTATCAACTCCATAGATTTCAGACAGCTTAGAGGCTTCAAGACTACAACATGTTTTTGACAGTTTATTTTAGTTCTGGGTATTGTTATACCCCATTACAAACATTGTTTTATATTCAGTATTAGTTCAATTTTGAACCTTATTGCCTTACTCTTATATTCTGCATATTTACATTATATTATTCAGTGCTCAGTTACAGATATCAATCATGGGTTAGCTTATGGTCCTTCAGGGTCATGAGCACCGTCTAACATTATGGGTACAAGATTCAAGGAGTTATAAACTTGGAATCAGAGCCTAAGGTTTAATAGTATCCTAGGAAGTCTGAAAAGTTGCATCTAGTAGAGTCTTGTGTATGGGTGTATTGTGCACCACACTTATGTGCAGAAGGCTATGAGATGTTTTAGGAATAGTTTCCCTTCTTTTTGTATTCATGTCATGCCAGTGAGCATAATCTCAAATTTTTTTCTGAGACTAATCTGCTTCTTCCTTTCACTTACAGAATATGCTTTCCAAAGGGCCTAGCGAAAGGAGTATTGGTAATCAGTCAACACCTCAGCCTGTTAAGGCATATCCCAGGACAAACATGTTTATCATGCAAAATTCAAGATTGCATTTACTAATCTAGCCAATTTAGTCACAACTCAGAATAAATGACCAGTTGTTATTCTGGCCAACCAAGTGGCCAATTTAGCTGCAGCCAGGATTCGGGACTTCACCCGAATGAATCCTCCCCTATTCTTCGGTTTTAAGTTACAAGAGGGTCAAGAGAAGTTCCTCAACCAGGTTCAGAAAGTCACAAATATTTTGGGAGTGAGTTCCAGTAAGAGTGTCACATTAGCCGCCTATCAGCTACAAGATGTAGCCCATCCGTAGTTTAATCAGTAGAAAGTAGGCAGGGGCATAGATACAGGGCCCATAGAATGGGAGAAGTTTGCTACGGCCTTCTTAGATAGATTCATTCCCCTAGAGTAGAACAAATCCAAAGTGTTATAGTTCATCAATCTCATATAAGGTAGCATGAGCGTAAAATAATACTCCCTCAAGTTAACCTAGTTAGCCAGGTATGCTCCATATGTAGTAGCAGACAGTAGATTTAGAATGAGTAAGTTTATGTCTGGGGTTTCAAGTAGAGTTGTTACAGAGTGTAGGACTGCGATGTTGATTAAGGAAATGGAAATATATAAACTTATGGTCCATTCTTAATATATTGAAGAGCAGAAACTTAAGAAGAAGAAGAGAGAGAATAATAGAGGCAAAATATGTGGTTATAGTTTTTCTCAGCCAGGGTCGCAGGGTGGTAACTGTTCTCAGCATAGCTAGAAGTTTTCAGTTCTATCTCCTTCCTTAGCCAATGTTTCAGTTCCTAAGTTCAGAAATGGTAGAAATGGTAGGGCGTCAAGCTCTAATCTCAGAATAGTGCAAGCATTATTTGCACTCACCTACTTTGAGAAAAATGTGGTAAGTATCATAAGGCTGTGTGTAGAGCTAGAAGTAATGTCTGTTTTGGATGTGGCGAGTCATGTCACAAGGTTTGAGACTGTCCTAAACTTGGTCCACGAAGTCAGCAAGGTTATTCTTCAACTCAGTTCGGTCGCCCAAATCAGCAGGGTGCCAGTTTCATTGCCGCCAGTGGGCAACTCTCAAACAGACTCTATTCACTTCAATCCCTACAAAATAAAGAAAGTCCTCCTGAAGCAGCCACTGGTATGTTACTGATCACTCATTTATATGTTTACACTTTATCAGATTTATGGACTTTTTTTCTTTTGTAACTCTTCACATACTAGTCCACTTTAAGGATGGATTAGATCTTAACAAGACCTTGTCTGTCTTTACCCCAGTGGGTAAAATAATTATAGCTCGATGGGTATATGGGAACTGTCCGATAATGATACCTCAGAAAGCCAGGCTTTCAGGTTTTAGTAGTTATACCAGTATGTGTAGGAAATCAGTAAGGAAAGATGATTCCCAACCCATTTCTATCCAAATATGAAGTTTTGTACTTCAACTATTATGATACTTATGCATGATTCACATCACAATTCCATGTACCAAGCTTATATTCACGTGCTTTCCATAAAATAGAGTGTGTTTTAAGTTCCTAGTATTAGGAGTTTCAGATTATTCAGTGTTACAAATCATGTTCCATGAGTACAGAATCATCAGACATAGGTCATCCAGTTCATGACGCATGCACTCATGTCCTATCTTATATTATGTTCAGCCCATATGAGTTATGCTCAACTCATTGTGATCAGCCAAACTTATATTATGTCACATATACTCTTAGTTTAGATCCCTCAGTGAATTCATAGTTTTAATGATCTATCCCTCAGTCCTTAGTTACAACGTCAGTTCAATAATCAATATTCAGTAAAGGACTCAGATAGTCCTGCAGGACCATGGGTTTCAGCTATCAATTACTTAACAATTAGAATTCAGTATGTCTGTATCAGTCTAAACCTCAGTTATTAGAAAACCAGCATTCAGTCCTAGTTACAATCTTAGTTACAGTTGCAGTTTAAATTACCGTCTTAGCTACAATCTTAGTATAAGTCCTAGTTCATCTAGATCAGAAACTCAGTTCACTTTCATTATTACATGACCATAGCATATGGTCTTCAGTTACTCAGTTATTATTATTTCAGTACCTCAGTTATAGAATGTTTCTGAATCATGTCATACACTTGGTCTCATAATTTTAAGTGATAGTGTTTTCATAAATCCATGCACAGTTACCTCATGTCACTCAGTCAGTCCTTACCTCCTATGCATAATAATCTACAGCCTCAAGCTAGTTATTTAGACTAAGTACAGTTCAGTCTTATATACCCAACATTCATCTATCTATTATTCAGTTAATCAAATTAGTTAGTTTATTTATGCATTCGTGTTCAACACCATGTGAAAAATTTTATTAGTCTCTATTGTAGTGCATAAGGTTTAGTCACTTTATCTTAGATGATGTTTCATAGGCTTTGCCTTCTATTACAAGAATCCTAGCCATGTAGTGATCTCCCATTCAAATGTCCTACTCAGACCTGGCCAGGATTCTCTTATTCTCTCTAAGTCACCTTCACTAAAACATTACAAAAGATACTAACGGCTTCTTCACACTACAATCTGCCATAAAAATATCATTGAGATCATCTTAGGCAACCCAAACCCAATTTTTTATAGAAGACTAATAACATCAAGTAAATGCTAGGTACTAGATCAATTAAAGCTCATGGAAAGTTTAATGACCAACAAAAATGATGGTATTTTCTCACTGATCTTTCTTCTGTTAAACTAAAGATCGAGAGGAAATGACATTACGTGGTGCATATTATCAGTGGGATAAGAACACATTGTTCATTTATTTGTTACCAAATCCTTCATGAAATTTTCATAACTAGGCATCTTCTCCAAAGAATCCTCAAGAGGGTAAAGTTCATAGACAACTCTTTAAACATAAACATAAACTTTTGATACTTCCCTTCTTTATTTTTCTTCTTTAGCCCTTGGGAAAATGGTGGAGGAGATCGGGGAATAGTCTAAAACTAATTTTACCTCCTTACCCTTTTCCTTTATCATTGTCAACTCTTTTTACTAGAACATGAAATAGTTTTTGAGATGTCTTATCATTAGTCACCAACTTCTCTACTTTATATTTTTCTATATCATCAATCTTCATAAGTCATTATCATATCATCATCCACAGACATAGGTGGATTAATAGTGGACTTACCACTCTAAGTGGTAATAGCAACGAAATGACTATCATTCTTTATATTCTAAATAGTGCTGATAGGAATAGTGCCTTGTTGGCGGTGATTCAATATGAAAGATATCTACCCAAACTGCTACTCAAGCTTCTTAATAGCAGTTTCCTATAACTCAACCTTATAGATCAACCCCCTGAAATATCTACCTCAATTTCCATAAGGCAACTATCTTATCTCTCCAAACCTTTCACAGGCTTTGCAAAAAATGCTTCCATTATCGAACTTCTAGACTAAATATCTTAGTTCCCTAGAGTAACATGAAGAATAGTCTTATCCTTGTTCTCATCTCCTCCTCCCATTGCCATCACGTTCTCTATATTTGTACCTATACCTATCTCTATAGCAGTTCTGACCTAGATTACCTTGGCTTGAGTTCCAAATGTCTTGATTCCACCCTTGGCTTGGAAACTCGTCATCTCTTTATCTAGATACTTAGTATTTTCCTAAAAATTAGACTTTTTATGTCTAGAAGCCTTACCTCGTGAACCCATGCATTTACCTTTTCTTCTCCAATCAATAAAAATTTCTTCATAAAAAGGCCAATCTCAGTTCTTAATTATTCTACCTCTCGATCCACAATCCAATCTAATTCTATCTAATAACTAGAAGCACAAACAACATAAGTACCACCATATCTATATTCCTCTCGAGTATGCCACCCTCAAGTAGTTATAGTGATCCGATCTAAGATTTTTTATGGATACTTCTAACGACGAATCATAAATGATCATCCTAAAATAGTATCATCCACAACCTTGGAATTATTATTCAAGTCACTATAGAATATCCGAAGAAAGTTTCTCCTTGTGAATATGTGATTTGCAACATTCTTATGTTCTTCCTAATAGTTAACCATGTCTTATATAATGCCTCAGAATGCATTGTCCTAAAATTATAGATATCATCTTTAAACTACAACATTCAATAAGGAATGAAAAATCAGTCAAAAAAATGTCTGCAACTCATTCCAAGTGGCAATAGACCCATTAGGTAGCTCTCCTAACAATAAAGTTACCTCTCCTATCAGAGGGAATGGGAACAAACTCAGTCATATATCATCCTAATTCACCGAAGGCTGATTGAACAAAAGGTAAATCCTCACAATGTTCATAAGGTGCAAGTTTGCATCATCAGTAGGGAAATAAGCCAACACTTCCTTTCAGTTTTGTAACTAGATCATTGCACTCATACTATAAAATTTAGTCCCTTGGGAAATTCTAAAGAAATTATGTTCACCTATAGTTCAAGATACCCCAAATCTTCTTTTCGATCACATATAAAGGAAAATAAAGTTTGATAGGTTGTTGAGGTCTGTTTCTTCTCATTGTATCCCAATTAAGTGCAACTCAACATTCTTTCTCATCTTGTCTTATCCATTTCTCTATAGCTTCTCACCGGGCATCTACTAGCCTAGTACTTTCTTCAGGAAACAAGAAAGCAATAATTTGCTCCATAGTTTCATGAACACCACACTGAGGTGGCCGATTTAATGTTGTTGGGTCCTCATGAACACCTTTGAGTAGGGCTCCTTGATCATGATTTCCATCTCTCTCCATATTATGATTCTATCATATAATTCCTTCAATCTTAGGATAAAAAAGAATCATTAGATTTCATTGACTCTGAATACTGAGCGTACAATATCGTGTACCCTAGAAATAGTTTAAAAATAGAAATTAGTAAACAAAACCTACAACACAAGAAACTTGATTAATGAACTCTTAATTGTATTGCTCGACAAAAATACTAAAATTCGTTGGTTCCTAAATTACACAGATGAGAAAGAAAATAATGGTCACAATTAAATATAGTACCCAACTAGGTTGGGGTTCAACCTATGAGGATTTGGCCAAAAATCTATCAAGAGTTTGCTGATGTAATTGGAAATTGCGTAAATAAAAAAGAGGTTTTTTTAACCAATAAGAGAATATAGTTACAAGTGTTAGTTAATTAGGTTGCGATCAATATAAGACTAGCACAAGGATTGTATTCCCTTCGAAATCATAACTCCATAGAATATTTGTGCTTATTAAACTATCTTGGAGCCTTGCATTCAAAATCTAACAAGTTATGTATCATCTAACCTTTTATCCAACTTGGTTCAAGTGAATTTCTCTCATCTTCTAGTGGTCTCAGAGCATCGGATTACATACCCTTTTTTTTTTATCTCAAATTATCTATCCAGTTGTAGCTCAAGTTAACAAGATGAAGGTTGGTCGCTTCAAATTATTTTTCTTGGCTCGTTTTCCCAATCTTAACCTCTGTCACAAGCAAGTATAGACTACAGAAAATCTCCTAACTTGTGAACACATAAAGACAACAATCAAATCAATGGAAATACCAATACATTCAAGAACACTGATCAAGAACGACTTCGCATATAACTTGCTTCATTAAATCATCAAGGTTCCCAAGAACCTAGCTATGGTGTTTTCTACTTATGGTCATAAGAACAAATGAAGACTTCATAGATGAAAGCATAATGTTGAACTTACAAAGAATAAGGTGGAAATCCAAAATCTCAAATTGATTATAAAACCTAAAAACTAATCTCAGTAATCCCTAGATAAATAATGTATCCTAAAACTCAAAATAATGTAAAAATATATATACAGTGTGTAACTGAACACTAAAACCACATAGGAGTATTCATAGATAAAAAACAGAACCTATCCTAAAGAATGTTGAATGTTTGGTCAACAGGTACCCATAACTCATGGGTTGGGTAGTGGATCAAACCCATGAGTTATGCCTTCAATTATGGGAATAAGAGCTTCTATCCAGCTTTCAGAGCTTGAACTCACGACTCCAACTCATGCGGACTGGTTTAGATTCACGGCTCAAAGATTGCCATGGTGGAACACAAATTTAGCCATACTTTTCAGAATTTGACTTAAGTTTGCTACCCACGAGGCATAGGTAGCATCAACGAGTTGTCGGTGGACTCATGTATTTTATATTTTTCATGGAATCTTTAGAACTCATTCCACCCCCTCAACACATAAGAAATAAGACCAACCCATGGATCATGGGTTGACTCTTGGGTTACTAATTCAACAACTCTATCATTTTTTTATCTGAACTATTTTCCTACAAAATCAACAAAAATGCACATCAAATCCAAAATTAATACCTAAGTTCCTGCATAATTTCTTTTTTTAAGCAATGAAAGTTCCATGAAAATATGTCACATCATGTCCCACCAACTGAAGATGAACCTATGCTAAGTTCAACTTATGAACATTTCTTCTACTGATAAGACAATTTAAAATTCTAATGAAAACTATAAATCAAGGTCAAGAGTAGTAAAATCCAGTACCTTGTGTCAATGGACTATGATCGGAGCATCTACTATACATACCACATCTTAACTTAAGATGACGAAATAGATAGATAAAGAGTATGCTTAGAAAACATATAGATGAATGCTCAACAAAATTAAATCTGTATCTAGACGTTGTACCATAACATTACAACTCACAACTGAGATCTTAACACCGAAGCTGCACTGCTCGGCCTCAATAATCCCAACAAATTCTATATATGAGTAGGCATCCAAATAACAAAATCTATTATAACCCTTAATCCACCATTCAAAAGATATAATATTCATAACTTGATCCAACAAGTCAAACCCATGGAAAAACACCCATCTCACCCTCACTATAAAAAAATATCACATCTCCCTATTGGTTACTGCTAAAGATGAAATTAAAATATAATTGAAGAATAAAACTACAATAGAGGATAAACCATAGGATGAAGGAACAATAAATAAACTCCATATTTGTTGGAGGGCATAATCGTCAAACCATACCCAAGAACTCATAACCGTTCTGAATACTAATTACTGTTGCCCAAAACATTAAAAACATTATGGAATGCAACCTTAGCCTAATACTAGTCAATACAATACACCATCTACAATAATGAATGCCTATAGTCTCAAATCATCAGGGAGAAGGACTCTATAAAGTAACCTTTTACCGAACAAGTACCGAAATGAGGAATTTATGAATCCACCTAGTAAAACAAACTTAACCTAATTAAACCATGAATAACATCATAGAATAATAGAGCACCAATATCAATATTAACTCCAAGGTCAAAATCACTATTGTAAAATGAACATTAAAAATCAAGATAAGTAATTCCCAATTGGCAAATCTCAAGGTGTAGCTATAGAAAAAGGGTCATCAATTTCCACAATTCATAACTCAATTAGATCAATAACCAAATCACGAATAGAATAAAGCATCCAACTCCATGCCTATGTAAGAAAACAATATCACCAGTAGGCAAACCCAACAAACTAGAATGGCAAACCTAAGACCTTTCAATACAATATCAAGGACACCATGTAGTGATGGACTAGAAAAGTTAGAAGAACAGATCCTAAGCTTATTAACATCATAGATAGGATATAGAAAAATATATCAAGATCTAGAATCCCCAAAACAATATCAGTTAGTCTTAGGTTCTAAACTCAAAAATGGGCTATGAAGACAAACAACCAACTCTTGAGCTATAATCAAACAAGAACTGGCCAACATACCATCACTTTCATAGCCCACTCAAAATATGATTTAAACTCACCAAAAAAAGGAGGTAAATGACCAGCCTAACCTTGATAAATGAGTAAAAACCATCCAACTGAGCTTCCGACCTAGGCCGACAAACAAGAATCACGAGAAAGAAAATTTTAACTTAGTAATGCTAGTTTAATCGTATATCAAGTCAAGGCCTACAAATCATAAAATAATGACAATAATAATAACAAAAACAATACTGACACCAGTATAAGGATCAGGTTGGACCAAAAAATAAAATAAAATAGAAGTACTACTCTAAAGCCATAAGAAGGGCAATATGACAAAGTAAAGGGACTTTAACCCAAATGTCACACCCCTTGGAAAATGCAATACTGAACTACTACATCCACTACTAAAAGAAATCATCTATGTGGGTAGTCATATAGTCATGAACTATACACCATGGCAAACAAAAACCAATGTAAAAATACCAAGGCATATAATCAATGATGGGTATCAAAACCCCACATAAAATCAAAGAGTAGGTAAAGAAAGGAAATACAAGGTGCACCTATCATGATAGAAATCCAAATTCATAATCATAAGGTACTCAAAAAAGTATGAATCTGAGTGGGAGAAAACTTAGACTGAGCTTCTAAATCAACAACTGAGGAACCATGTGCACTACCTATAACTTAGGATGCTGTAACACCCTGAATCTTGTACCCAAAATATTACACGGTACTAATGACCCTGAATGACGACAAGCTAATCCATGACTGATATCTGTAAATGAGCCCTAAATAATATACTGTAAATATGTAGAATATAAGCTGAAAGGCCATAAGGTTCAAAACTTAACTAATACTAAATATAAAATAATGTCTATAATAGGGTATAACAATACCCAAAACTAAAATAAATTATCTGAAGTATGTTGTAGTCAGGAATCCTCTAAACTGACCAAAATCTGTGGAGTTGATGGGACATGTCCCCAACTAACTCCGAACTACTAAAATGATAAATTAATAAAACAATTATGCTATTCTCGATTAATGAGGACTCACTGTTAGTCTGACTGCTGAATGTATGATCTACTAAGGATGCTCAGAAGATTGTGCTTCTACACCTATGGTTAAAAACAACATAGCATAAATACATCAGTACGATTAAATGTACTGGTATGCAAATGAGGTAAGCTGAATGCATAGGGTTCATATGCATGAACAATACTAACTAACTGTATACATGAAAGTGAGAATACATGCATGAATACGTAACCGTAACTGGGGTCGTGATAAGACTTAATACAAAGTTCTAACAACTGAGTCTACTGATAACATAAATTTACTGATATATGAGTTTACTTGTAACTGATAACTGAAAGATTATTTATGATAGTCCTGATTATAAATACCTGTTCTAAGGGTTATATAGAGCTGGATGACTATATCTGAAAGTCCTGAAATCTAATAGAACTAGGTGAGTTCCATAGTAAGCTGAGTGATTGTGTCTGACAGTCCTGATTTCTATAAAACTGGACTAAGTTCTATTTTGAAGACTGAATCTAAAACTGGAAATGTGGGAGGTAATCATCGAACTTATATTCCTAGAATTTAAACTGGTGGGTTCCACCATGTAACGCTAGTTGAAAGGGTGTCAGTAACGTTCCACGAGTAAAGACAAATTATGAGTAAACCCTCTCTGACAGGGAGCTCTTCCATCAACCCCTTCTGTAAGGAAAACTCAAATGAAGTGTATAGTTCCTAGAATCGTAGAGGTAAATCTCAACCTACGCTGACTACGTAGTTCTTGAACGAAGGGATTGCTACTAAGGATCACACCCTCTACTGGCTGACAGTGTGTGTCCTCATCCCTGGGTTCACACGATGCTAAATCCTACTCCCAACTGAATAGACACAAAAGTGATATCCTAGTTCATACTAGACTAGACTAATGTGTTACTGATTTTACTAATTAACTAGATTGAACTGAGTTCACTGGATTTCCGTTGACTAGCAGAATACTACTGAATTTGGTTAACTGACAGAATACTACTGAGTTGTGTTAGCTAATTGCGTTTACTAAGGTCTGAAATAAATACTACTGAGACATGATCACTGACTGAGACCAATGAGATTACTGAGATTACTGAGATTACTCAATGGGGCTGGAATGATAGTGAGTTTACTGAGTTTTCCCTAGTCACATGACTGGCTGAATTCTACTGATCATGGCTTGACTTAGAGTCTCTCAAAAACTGATACTGGCTCTAGTTACACAGTTAAATTATCGGGTACAAGTACCCCTAGGACTTGATAGCATGAAACTGACTATATATCACAACACTTGCATATTTGATAATAGTAAACAACTCACAATACAATCAATATGGCATTTAATCAAGTATTTGAGAGTCATGAATTTGTACATGGATAGGAATGCACATTACTGTGTCATAATTCATTCACTAAGACCTTTAATCAAGCATTTAGAATGCATTAACTTGTACCTAAATGGGGATTTCTTGTCAACATTCAATAACAATACTATTTCATTCACATAGGAATTTTGTCAAATATATGGGGAGCATGCTTTGATAACACAATAATCAATCCATCTTATTACCATGGTTACATCATTGAACTTGCAAACTGAAGGACTTATCATGAACATTATGTAAATCATCACATACTAGATTCAATTCTTGTAATTAATAATTTATGACATAAGTCAAAACCCAACAATAATTCAAAAATGAATTTCAATACAACCAAATCATGAACATTCATACATACAAAATAGTTGAATTGAAAAGGGATCCTTGACTTTCATGGGTGAAAGGGACCCATGAATCAATACTTAACATACCTTGATTGTTAGTTTCGTGAAGTTCTTGGAGGGATTCTTGAGATTTGATTTTGAAACTTGGGGCTAGAGTTTTCTATCTTTGAGAGAGAGTGATTTATTTCTTTAGATATATGGGTAAAAAAATAATATTATCGGTCTTTTTAGGGGTTAATTCATGTATAGGATGATTTAGGGTTTTTGGAATTTTCCAAACAACCCCTGAAATTAAATGACGGAACCTAAAAAATCCTAATTTTACATGCTGGTGCAACGCGGTGAAATCACGCCAATTCACTGGAAAATGGACAATTGGAAAATTAGTTAGTGGTGCGACGCGGTGGAAATCATGTTACCACCTTGGTTGCAAACTGGAATGACACCGCGACGCGGTGGAATTGCATTGGTAAACTGGAAATTGACAATTCTGAAATTAAGCTTTAGCACGATGCACTAATATTGCAGAGGCTTACTAGTTTTTGACAAATGACATTTTGGCTGGCTCCGCAACGTGATAAAGTACCAGGTGGTACACTTTCTTACTAAAACGGCTCTAACACTTTGACCTGGTGTCAGTTTTTGGCGAATTTGGTATCGACAAAAGGATTATTAAATTTTCCACATGATAAAAAGTAGAAATCTTTAATACTCCATATGTACGAAAGTGTATTCATCTTCTTAGCAAGTCTTTAACATTTTTAAGATGATTTTAAACTGGGTAGAAGTACGGGGTATTACAATATCTCCCCCTTGGAAACATTCATCCTCAAATGAAAATTATTGATATGGGAGAAATGATAAGTTGTAGTACATACTGAACATGATAAACTGAGACATGAGCATATGGCTAACATGACTGATAAATTGAATGTACCATACTGAAAATGTATATCTGATGCATGAATACATGATTGAACTGATAAATAACTGCATAAGTGAATATGCAATGGTAATTGATACTAGGTTTGTAAAGGAAATTCCTGATACAAAGTTTCTGATAGAAATCTGAGCATGAAACTGAATAAGTTTAAGGAAATTTTTTCCTTAAACTTAAAATGCTAATGAGCCTGAGATAAATTACTAAATATGCATGAGCAGAAATATGAGAACATAAATAATCCTAAAATATGATACATGAGCTGAATATCGTGATCTGAATTGAGTACCTTGAATATGTGGCTTACGGTTGAGATTGGAGTCTGAGGGTCAACTTATGAGCACCCCATACCCCAAACTGGATTTATTACAAGAAGAAAGCGGCATGTTTATGACTTGAAAGTTTTAGGGAATTATAGTGTATCTACATCTTGGGACACTATGACCCCTTAAAGAATGATGGTCTGACTTTGTTGAGCTATTTGGAAAACTAAGGTGGGGAGGGCTTTGGATGACATTAAGATAGGGAAGGTGAAATTCAGACTTAATGATGAGAAAGTCATATTCAATTTATGTCAACTGATAAAGTTGTTAAAATATATGAGTGGGATTTTTTTGATAGATGTCATGAATAAAGATTCAGTGGATGCACCCAGTGAGGTGAGACATGGTTTTGAGGCACTCACAGTTTTGATAGTGAATTTTATTAAAAAATCTTAGGTTTTGACCGTTCCTAAATTTCTTGAAATTCCATTCTCCGGACCCAATATGACTCATGAGTATGAGACGTGTGTTGGGGAATGAGTGGTATGGTCCTATCGTATGCTAACCAGTGTTAGTTGGTGGGATGGTTTTTGTCATATGAATGGGTACGACAAAGGGGTATGATTGTAGGTATTTGTACGAGTCGTATTAGGGATTTGTATGGTAGGTAGTGTTTGATCCTTCAGATATTTCATTCTCTTAGGGATATGGGTCATGGGTATGGATTGTATGTGGTGATTATGACTTGGTTGGATAAGTCATATACTGGACAGTATCTGATCCAAGGCTGGGGCTTGGATACGAGTGGCGGGTACCGATGGTATTAGGAGAGTACGACTTGTGTGGGTCAATTGTATCCCTGTGATGAGTTTTTAAGGGATTTAAGAGAGGGTATTCTAGATATTTCCCTACTTGCCCTAATTAGAACCCACGACTTCTAATATAATTAGGAGGTTATTTACCTTTTCATTCAATTCATTAATACTTATAAACTATTTCAAAATATCTCATAATTCTCTCAAGAGTTTTTAGGGTAAGAAGGCTAAGGATTCATCTAGAGGATTGCTCTATGGCTTGTCTTGGTGATTTCTTTCCATCAATTCATTAGTATAAGGCATGATTTTCTTCCCTAGTTATAATTTCAACTAATGGCATGGTTTATATGACTGCATGGTTTTACTATTTCTTGATTATGGCTTTCAACTATTATTTGGCATTTTGATATTAAATGCTTGATTTTGGTTTTCTATGGTTTTAATTATGATTTTATATAAATTAATAGTTGTTTTGGATAGTTGGATTGCATGTTAATGGTTTTATGGTCTTTGGATTTGGTTTTGATTATATTATGCACCTAAGGTGTTTTATAAAATGCTTATAAAGATATGTTCATTACATTGAATTCTTTTAATTGAACTCTTGCATTTTTAAAACCTGATAAAAGAACATTACACGATTTAAATTGTTTGAAAAAGGATAAATGATAAATTTTTATGCTTGTGGAGAATATGAAAGTCTCCCAAGTAGTTTAATATGGTATATGGAAATGGGACTTAAAAGTTCCCTTAACCTAAATGGTTTGGCTATGGATATTACTTGTATGTAATTGGGTTGTATGACGATACCACTAATATTTGCCTTGGTTAATGAAATGGTAAATAGATTTGTTGGTAATAAGGAAATTATTTTAATTGAGAATTATTGGTGGGGTGTGTAGAAAAATCATAGAAGGTGGTGGTACTAGTGGGACCACAACTGGAAACTCGTATTTACCGATATGAGGTTTTGAATTAATAGACCATGTGCATGATGTCACACTATTCAGGGATGTACTAGTCATCCCAGGGGATAATTCCGTAGTCTTGCAGCTACACGCACTATGGCCCTTTCAGTAGGGGGAGATGAATCCATATGGCCCGTGGGTGCCTTAGGACTACAAAGCTACACAACCCAAGTAAATGTTTTCAATGCATAATAAACGTGGTTCCCTTTCCCGGCACATATATATATGTATGATTGTATGCATTATGGATGGTTTTACTTTATTTTATGACTGACATTATTTTATCATTATCATGAGATTCATGCTAGCGGTCACTCACTAACCTCGTCTATTTACGGTTGTATAGATATTCTATGCAGGAACTGACCATTGTACTCCTCCTGTTTAGAAGGCAAACTTGGTATCAATATTTTGAATAAAGTGGTGATCTTTAATTCTCTTGAATGGTATCATTCCATGCTATTGATTTCTTTATAAACTTTTTTTACTTTGGATATTGGTTTTGACCATGGTTGGGGGTATGTCCCAACTAGATTTGTTTACTCTTTTGGACAGAGGCTTCATGGTACTTATGGGGGTTGGTATGGGCATGATCGATATTGGTGTTTTCCTTAGAATCAATTTTGGTGTTAGGGCTTACACCTTTGGACATATTGCTGGTTGTTCCCTCCTAATATATTCTAGGATTAATCATATTATGTTTTGGTATTCTCTTTAGTTATGCCGTATGGTTTGGTTTTGTATGGTTGGGAGGTTGTTGTGGTATAGTTGGAGTCAATTTGGGTCGCAGTTATGACCCTATCACAGATTCATAATAAGACTATTTATGTTGTCTTGTTATATATTTGAAATTAAACCCATCAAAGGATGGATATAGGCGACTAGGTTGGGTAACAGGGGGTGACCCCTGTCCAGGTTGGACTTGTGATGTCCATTACGACAAGGACCGATGTCGGGTCCTGTAAAGTTTGTATAAAACCGTAGGTTTATGGTTTCATTAAAATACACAAAGCCGTGTCAAGTAGAGTCTCTTTTAGGGGTGTGAAGCATACCAAACTCATAAGCGTGAGGCTACAAGGCATTTAGGAATATTTCACTTTTTTGTATTACTATCTTCAATCTTGAGTTCTCAATCCTTGAATCTTCTCTAATCCTTGTTTGTTCGTCTTTCAGATCATGCCTCCTAGATTTTAAACACAAGGAAATTCTTTCGTCCCATCTGGGGATAATGCTTAAGGGGTACGTCCTATGTCTGGAGTACATCTTTGATCTCATGGTCCTATTCTGATTGTGTTGGAATTTGTTCTTTTCTGTCTAGTTCTCCTTAGGTCCCTCGAGGCACCGTGGAAATATATAATTTAATCAATCTATACTTGTTATTGCCCAACTGGTTGGTTCTCAGGCTGAGTAGGGGTGTAATAGGTGCTTTGTTTGCAGAGGCAATAAGGGTTTGTTAATTCAAGAAGATGGGTCCTCTGTCTTTTACTTGATTGATGGTAGAGAAGGATCTATAAGGATTCTTGGATTATATGGAAAAAATATTTTGGTTGATGCAGGCTACTAATGTAAAGGGGGTTAACTTCGCATTTTATCACCTCAAGAATGTTTCTTATTAGTGGTATGAGGAGTGGGATAGGGATAGAGGTGAGATGGAGGAGGAATTGTTTTAGGAGGCCTTTTCTAATTCCTTCTTAGATCAATTCATTCCTCAAGAGTTAAGAAAAGCTAAGATGGAGGAGTTTGTAAACCTCGGGTAGGGAAGGATGTCAGTAAAGGAATATTCTTTGAAGTTCCACCAGCTATCAAGGTATGCTCCTGACTTGGTGGCTGATATGAGGTCAAAAATGAAAAAGGTTCCTTTTGGGTTGAACGAGATTTGATTCTGGAGAGTTGGACAACTTTAATAATTAAAGATATGGGCATCTCGAGATTGACTATTCATATGCAGCAGGTTAAGGATGAGAAGCGGAGGCAGGAGTAATTTGGGGATAGGTAGAGAAAGAGAAGTAGATTATCTGATCACGGAGGTGCTAATTCTCAAGGTAGTAGAGATGATGGAAAGTGGTCGAAAAAGAAGTTTGGGAGTTCTGGTTCCTTTTCTACTAGTTCTCCTGATCAATCGGGAGACAGTCGTCATCAAAGTGGTGACAAATCTCAATCATAGATTGCCTAATCTCAGGCGAGCAGAGGTTAGTCAGTTTTTTCGTATCCTACTTACCTATTCTATGGTCTTCCTCATCGAGGTTATTAGAAATAAGAAAGGGTCAAATACTTTAGGTAGGCCATTGACTCAGGTATTGTCCGGTTAACAAAGTTGCTACGGGGGAAAATAAGATTCATGTGGCTTTATCTTCTGCTCCTACACTTGGTTGTAGGGCATCTGATTCTTTTACTACTCCAGCTTCTAGTGTTTGTCATAACCAGTTTTATGTTTTGGCATCGCAACAAGAATGCGATGCATTGTCTGATGTCGTTACTTAAACGTTACAACTTTTCTCTCATGAAGTATATTATTTTATTGATCAAGGGTCCACTCTTTATTATGTGACTCCATATATGTCTTTGTCTTTTGGTTTTGATACGTAAGTTCTTTCGAATTCTTTTTCTATTTCTACCTCGGTAGGTGATGTACTAGTCATCCCATGGTATAATTCCCTGGTCATGCGGCTATATGCACTTAGGCCCTTTCAGCAAGGGAACTAAACCCATACAGCCCCGTGGGTGGTTTAGGACGGCCAAGCTGCACAACCTAGGTAAAGGATTTCAATACATGCCAAACCTAATTTCCTTTTTCATCACTTATATATATGTATGGTTGTATGCAACATGGATGGTTTAAATTGGTTTTATAACTGGCATTATTTTATCCTTAACCTGAGATTCATGCTAGAGGTCAGTTGTTAAACCCATCTATTGAAGGTTGTCTACCCATGCAATGTAGGAACTGACAATTCTACTACTCCTATTTAGTATGTAGATTCGCTATCAGTAATTGGACTGAAATGGTGAGCTTCCATCCTTTCGTAAGGTACCATTTCATGTTATGGATTTCTTGACAATTTTTTTACTTTGGATATTGGTTTTGGCTATAGTTGGGGCATGTTCCAATCAGATTTAATTAATATTTTAGATAGAGGCTTTGTGGTACTTTTGTGGATTAGTATGGGTGGGATCAGTATTAGAGTTTGCCTTGGCATCAGTTATTGTATTGGGGAGTTTGCCTTGGCATCAGTTATTGTATTGGGGCTTACACCCTTGGATGATATTGATGGTTTTTTGGTCCTATTACAATTTTGGATTAATCATATTGTGTTTTGGTATTCTCTTTGGTTATGGCCTGATTTATGGCCTATGGTTTTGTTTGGTATGGTTGGGCAGTTTGTGTGGTACAATTAGAGTTGGTTGGTCGATCGCGATTGTGAGCCTATCCCAAAGTCTTAATAAGAACATTTATTCTATCTTGTTATATGTTTGAAATTCATCCTATCTAAGGCTGGATATAGGTGGCTGGGTTGGGTAACAGGGGCAGTCTCCAGTCCTTGTTGGACTTGGGATGCCCATTAAGACAAGGTCGGGGTCCTGTCGTGTCATTGATGCTGATGGTATTGATGGGTATGGTGATATTGGGAGTTCACCTATCAAAAGAGCTTCATATTCGTATGTGCAAAGGAAGTGGTACCTTGATCTGTAAAATAGAGTAATCCTTCGAGGAGTCACCGATTTTTGAATTGAAGGCCCTCCACTCTATTTGTGTTTTGCATTCTCAGGGGCCAACAATACCTTGTCGTTTATTATTCAAGAATATTTATTAGAATGGTAGGTTGAGGCTTTGATCTAAATTTTACATAGCTTTAAAAGGGCTATTGGTTTGACTACTGCTGACATAGTTGGAATTTCACTCAAAATTTGTACTCACAAAATTAAGCTGGAGTTAGAATTTGTACCTAGCATTGAGCATCATCATAGGTTGAATCCACCTTTGTAATAGGTTGTGAAGAATGAAATCATTAAGTGGTTAGATACTGGTGTGGTTTTTCAATTGCGGATAACATATATGTAAGCTAGGTTCAATGTATGCTAAAAAATATGGGATCACTATTGTTCCCAATGCAAAGAATAAGTTGGTAGGTATAAACCATTCATGGGGTGATGAGTTTTCATTGATTATAGGAAGTTGAATACATTGACACAAGAAGGACCACCTTCTTATTCCATTGATGGACAATCTCTTACACCGTCTTGTGGGTAAAGGGTTTTATTATTTAGTTGAATATTATTCGGGGTGTAATTATATAACTATTGCTCCTAAAGACCATGAGAAAACCATGTTCATTTGTCCCTATAAGAAATTTGTATTTAAGAGGATGCCCTTTGGTCATTTTAATGCTCCCTTAACCCTTCAATGTTGTATGATGGCCAATTATTCTGACTTGGTGAAGGATACTAAAGAGGTTTCATTGGATGATTTCTTAGTTTTTGGTAATTTTTTTGATGATTTCTTGGCTCACTTGTCCAATGCCATAAAATCGTGTGAAGAGTGTAATTTGGTTCAATATTAGGAGAAGTGTAACTTCATGGTCAGGAAGGGATAATGCTTGGGCACAAAATTTTGAAGATGAGGATAGATATCTGTAACGCCTTACGTCTGTACCCCGGATGCTAGATGGTGTTTATAATCCTGAAGGACCACAAGCTAACCCATGACTAGTACCTGCTGTATTGACTAATGATAATACTGCAATAATGAGAAAATTAGGCGGAAAACATGCCATAAGGTTCAATATTGAAATAAAACATAATACGGTATAACAATACCAAAACTGAAACATCTGCCTTAAAATACTCTAGTCGGAAAAGCCTCTAAACTGTCTGAAATGTGGAGTTGATGGGACAAGTCCCCAACTAAATTCGGCTACTTAAATAAAACTGAAATGCTGAAATAATAATCATGTCCTTAAACTATAAGGACTTACCACTAACTCCGGTTGCTCAAAATCTATAACTGCTAGGGATGATTGAGTACCCGTGGGTCTAAACCTATGATATAAAACATCATAGCGGTAAAGAAAGGTATGCGTCATTACTTTGAATGCACTGGTATGCAAAGTGAGGTAGGCTTAAATGTATGGCCTCATATGCATGAACAATACTGACTGAATAACATTAATGTAACTGAATGAGAGTACATGCATGAATACGTAAACTGTAATTGAGATCGTGATAATACTGGATTCTGAGTCTGGATAATCATTAACTAATATCTGAGTCTACTGATAATGAATTACTGATAACTAAGTGACTGTATCTGAAAGTCCTAAGTATAGAACTATGTTAAGTTTTGTACTAAGCTGCGTGACTGTATCTGACAGTCCTGAATCTGTAGAACTGAACTGAGTTCTATATTGAGATTGGAAATGAAACTAAGATTGTGGGAGGTAATTATCTAACCGACATTCCCCTTTATATATAGATTGGGGTCCAACCCATAACCCCAGTTTTAATGGTGTCAATACAGTGCCACGTGTAAAGACAAGATAAGTCACCCTCATCAGGCAGGTTCTCTGATAGATAATAGTGGTACCTTCAACTGGCAGGTAGATCACCTCATCAACCCTCAACTGGCAGGTTGATGCCTCAACCTACGCTGACTACATAGTTCTGGAATACAAGGATTGCTTCGAAGGATCATAACCTATACTAGTAGGTTAGTCCCCATCCTTGGGTTCACTCGGTGTTGAATCCTACTCCCAACTATATAGACACTGGACTGATTTCTTAACTGTTCTAAGCTGGACTGAACTGTTAGTGATCATACTTTTTAACTAAACTGAACTAAGTTCATTGAGCTCCTTGGACTGACAGAATACTATTGAATTTTGTCAACTGACTGAGTACTACTAAGTTTCCCTGAGTTTTGTAACTTACTGAATTCTACTTATCGTGATGTGGATGAATAACATTTTGTAACTGACATTGGCTATAGGCATACAACTAAATTTTCGGGTATTAAATACCCCTAGGACTCAATAGAATGAAAAGAAAATCACTGCATGACTTTAATGGCATAATGGTACTAGCTCATTACAATACATTTACTTAGGCATTTCTGTCAAACACTTGATATACATTGGGCTAGTGCAAGATAACATTCACATAATAGCCTGTTATGCTTGGGCTAGTCAATTAACATAGGCATTTTGACAAACACTTGAGAAGCATGGGTATTTCACATATCAATACACATGTAGTACTATCATGACTTCTACATTCAACTTGCAACTCAAGAATTTAACATAAATTCACAAAGTTGAATTCACAATTAAGTAGTTTGCATGAAAGTTTGGACAAATCAGATAAGCATTAACATCATAATCATGAATACATTAAAGATCCAACAAGAAATCCATGAAATCAATTAACTTTAATTTTAAAAGAGTTTCTTGAGTTTCTTGGACTCCAAGGGTGGAAGGATACCCTTGAATGAACACTTCACATACCTTAGTGCCTGAATTCTGAAAGATTCGTGGTTGTTTCTTGAGTTCTTGATTTGAAATTGATATTCCTTTGGGTTTCTGTTCTTGAGAAATTTGAGAGAAATGAATGAATTTACCCTCTAAAGGGGCCTAATCTCATGTTTTGGGGGCTGATAAACATGGGAAAGAGACACTATTACCCTTGAGGATGCGGCTTTTTAATTACTTAAAATTGAATTGTCAATGCGTAGACCAACGCACCGCGTCATTGGCATTGATGCAATGTCCAACATTCTGCATCGATTCCACCTCGGTTCACTGGAATTTTTTATTGGGAGCCAATGAAAATTATTGATCGACGCGATAGCTGACACACCGTGCTGAGATCGCATCGATACATTATTTTGGATTCCCAAATATGGTTCAAACGAGGTCCAAAAAATTAGAAAATCATCCAGGAACACCTACTGATATTCTTGATCGTGAATCAACCGAAATATTGACTTTTTAAGGTCATGAGTCATGAAATTGAGGTTCCAACTTACAAAGGGAAAAATGACACTAAGTTTGAATACTTAGCTAAAATTTTCTAAGTCTGGGACCCCTTAGCTAGCTTAAAAGATTGAGTTGATCTTAGGATTTTTTTGTGGGGTATTACAATATCTCCCCCTTGGGAACATTCATCCTCGAATAATACTGACTAAACTGAGAATACTGATAGACTACATTTAGACACTGGACATGCACAACTAAAGCATGATTCCATTACTAAAATTACTGATATATTAAATTATCATACTGAATATGTATAACTGATACATGAGAACATACCTGAACATTATTCTTCAATCCATGATTGTGATTACTGATAATATGAGTTTATATACTTAACATGCATGTCTAATCAATGAGTACATGACTAAACTGATTCGTGAATGCATGACTAAGTATGCAACATTAATTGATACTATGTTGGTAGCAATATTTGAACATGAGACTAAGAAATTAAAAGGAAAACTATTACCTTAGGCTGAGTCTGAGTTTGAGGAGAAAAGGTGAGAGGAATTGGTCCGCATGTCTTCTTTTGCCTCCCAAGTAGCTCCCTCAACGGACTGATTCTGCCAAAGAACTTTGACAAGAGGAACTTCTTTGTTCCTCAGTTTGCGAATCTGATAGTCAAGGATTTCAACTGGAATATCTTCATAATAAAGGTTGTTCTGAATATCTATGCCCTCTATAGGGACTACAACTATTGGGTCACCTATGCATTTCTTAAGCAAGGAGACATGGAACACTGGATGCACTAAAGATAGGTCTGAAGGCAACTCAAGCTCATAAGCTACCTTTCCAAAACAACTTAGAATTCGGTAAGGACCAACATATCGGGGATTGATTTTCCCCTTCTTGTGTAACCTCTTCACTATTTTAATAGGAGAGATTTTTTAATACACAAAATCACAAATCTCGAATTCGAGATCCTTTCTGTGTACATCTATATATGATTTCTGTCAGCTCTGATCTGTCTTAAGCATTTCCCAAATCAACTGAAATTTCACTAAGGTATGAAATACCAAGTTAGAACCTACCACTACGGCCTCTCCCACTTCAAACCAATGAATCAGACATCTACACATCATCCCATAAAGTGCCTTAAATGGAGCCATCTAAATGCTGGAATAATAGTTATTGTTTTATGCGAATTCAATCAAAGACAAGTGGTCATCCCAACTACCTTTAAAGTCAATCGCACACGCTAAAAAAATATACTCTAAAGTATGGATGGTACTCTCTGCCTGACCATCTGTATAAGGATGAAAGCCTATACTGAGGTGAACTCAGGTACCAGGACCCTTTTGAAATGCCTTCTATAAATAAGAGGTGAACTAGATTCCTCTATTTGAAATAATGGATAATGGAACACCGTACAACCAAACCAACTCTCCAATAGAGAGTTTGGAGTAATCCTCAGCTGAATAAGAGGTATGGACTAGTAGGAAATAAGATAATTTGATCATCCTATCTACAATGAACCAAACTGAATTATGCTGGCGATGAGTACGAGGCAAACCCATCACAAAGTCCATGTTCACTTCTTCCCACTTTCAACTATGAATACTGAACTCCTTCATAGACCCACTAGGCTTCTGATGCTTAATCTTAACATGTTGACATATTGAGCACTTAGCCACAAAGTCTAAAATATCTCTCTTAATCCAATTCCACCAATAGATCTCTCATAAATCACGGTACATCTTAGTGGCCCCTGGATAAATAGAGTAGCACGCACCATGCGCTTCTACAAAAGTTTTCTGTCTCTAGTCATCTACACCTGGCACAAATAGCCTACCCTAACAATGCAAAACACCATCTCCATCTTGGGAGAAGACCTTTACTTTCTGATCTCTGGCTAATTCTTTTAACTTGACTAAATTGTTATATCTATATTGGTTTTCCTTTATATTGGAAACCAAAGATGATTCCGAATTACTCTACATTAATACACTACCTTCTGCTGAATCGACTAAGTGAAAACCTAGTCGGGTTAGCTGATGAATTTTCTGGACTAACTTTTCCATACCATCATCCACATGAGCAACACTACTCATAGACATCCTACTGAGAGCATCATCCACTACATTGGCTTTACCTGAATGTTACAGGATGCTCAGGTCATTTTCTTTCAACAACTCCAACCACCTTCTCTGATAGAGGTTTAAATCTTTCTGAGAGAATACATAGTGTAGGCTCTTATGATCAGTGAAAACATCAATGTGCACCCCAAACAAATAGTGCCTCCAAATATTTAAGGAAAACAATACTGCTACTAACTCAAGATCATGAGTAGAATAGTTATTTTCATGGATTTTAACCGGTCTAGATATTTAACCCATGACCTTACCTCTTTGCATCAAAACACACCCCAAACTGACTCTGAATGCATCATAATATACCCTAAACCCATCTGAACCATCTATCAAGGTAAGAAATGCGAATTAGGTGAGTCGAGTCTTCAACTCCTGAAAACTTTTTCACAAGAATCTGACCACTGAAACTTGACTTTCTTCTTAGTCAATCTGGACATATGGGATGCAATAGATGAAAATCACTCAACCAACTGTCGGTAATAGCCGGGTAAGCCCAAGAAACTCTTAATATCTGATGGAGAGATAGGTTAGGTCTAGTTTCTCATTTCTTTGGTCTTTTGGGGATCAACTCCAATGCCATCACCGAAAAAACATGGTTGAGGAAAGCTACTGACCTTAGCGAAAATTCAAACTTACTAAATATGGTGAATAACTGCTGGTTTCTGAGAGTCTATAGTACTATTCTGAGAAGGTCTACATAATCATGCTCATTATGAGAGTAGACAAGAATGTCATCTATGAAGACTTTGACGAACATGTCCAAGTACTATTTAAACACACAATTCATCAAGTTTATGAAAGTTGTTAGGGAATTGGTAAGACCAAAGGACAGGACTTAGAATTTGAAGTGACCATACCAAGTTCTGAAGGCTATCTTCGGGATGTCACATTCCCTGACCCTAAGATGATGATAGCTTGATCTGAGGTATTTCTTGGAGAAGTAACTGGCACACTGAAGTTGGCCAAACAAGTCATCGATTCTGGGAAGGGGATATTTGTTCTTGACCGTGACTTTATTTAACTGACGATAGTCAATACATATTCTGAGAGAACCTTTTTTCTTATGCATGAATAAAACTGGTGCACCCCAGGGGGATACACTGGGCCTGATGAATCCCTTATCTAGGATATTCTTTAACTGTTCTTTTAATTCTCTGAGTTCTGTAGGTTCCATTATATATGGAGGAATACATATAGGTAGTGTATCTGGAAGAAGGTTAATTCCGAAGTCAATTTCCCTTTCAGGAGGAACTCTGGGAAGTTTATCAGGAACGATATCTATGAATTCACAAACTACTGACACTGATCCAAGAGGAGGGGTTTCTAAAAATGAGTCCTAAACTCGAACGAAATGGTAAACACATCCCTTAGATATCATTTCCTTGCCCAAAGGTACGAAATAAGCTGACCCCTAAGTGCTGAAGTACTACCCCTCTACTCTAGGGTGGGCTCATTCGGAAACAAAAACTGGTCAATTTTATTTCTGCAGTCGACTAAGGTATAGCAAGAATAAAGCCAATCCATGTCGAGAATGACATCAAAACTAGTCATCTCTAATTCGACTAAGTCTACTAATGTGACTTTTTGAGATATCATAACCAGACGGTTCCTGTATACCCACCAGGCTATGATAGATTTACCCATTAGGGCAGATAGTGAGAAAGGCTCTACTATGATTTCGAGACTGACTTTAAAATCAACAGCTTTATAATGATTAACAAAGGATAAAAAAGTTCCTGGGTCTAGAAAAGTATAAAAAATAAATAATAAACTTGTAACGTACCGGCGAACACATAAAGATAACTTTCCTGATTTTGTCGGCACTGAAGAGCATAGACTCTGTTTGGGCACTGCCCATTGGTGGCACTAGATACGACACCCTGCTAATTTAGACGATTAGACTTAGTGGAGGAACAATTATACTAACCCTAAGAACCTGACTAGGCACAATCTCTGACTCTGTGGCCTAGCTTGCCATACCTTAAACACACATCACTTCCTATTTTGTAGATACCCTGGTGGTTTTTGCCATATTTCAAACAAAGAAGACTGGTTTGGGAGCTTCTAACACTATCCTGAGGTTTAGGGCCTGGGGCCCTATCCCTATTATAGTCTTTAAATTTCTGCACAGGAGCACTGGCTGAGGACGGAGCTAGAAATAATGATTTCAGGAAGAATTGAGAACGGTTACCACCCTCTGACTAAGGCTGAGCCAAGTTTAAACTACCTGTTCTCGCTCTCTTCTTCTCCCTATTCTAAGCCTTCTCTATCTATTGATCATGGACCATGCATTTGTATATGTCCATCTCCTTAATCAACATTGATTTTCTATTCTCCCTAACCACACTGATTGAAACCCCAGACACATACTTACTCATCCTAGACATTCTATCTGCCACCACATGAGGAGCGTATCTAGCTAATTGAGTAAACTTGAGAGAATATTATTTTACTATCATGTTACCTTGTTTCAGGTTAATAAATTCTAGAACTTTCGCTTCCCTAAACTCCAACGGGAAGAACCTGTCCAGAAAAGGAGTGGAAAACTCCTCCCACTATATGGGCCCTGCATCTGTGGCCCTTTCTTCTTTCCACTATTTAAACCATGAGTGAGCCACATCCTGTAATTGATATGCAACTAACTCAGCAATCTCACTAAATGTCACCCCCATAATGTCTTTAACTTTCTTCACCTGATCAAGAAACTTCGGAGGGTCCTTATCTGACTTAGACCCAGTAAAAATTGGAGGGTTCATTCGGGTGAAATCCCGAATCTTGGCAGCAACACTATTGGCCCTTGGGTTGACTGGAACAGCAGTTAGGCATTTATTTTGGGTTGCCACACAATGAGCTGGGGTGGTAAAAGTTTCTCTGAACTCAGCGTGGGAAACATATTCGTCCAAAGGATCTGGATGGATAGGCTGGGGTTCTAGATCGTCTCCCATTCCTCTTCCCTTAGTCCTCTTTAGAGGCATATTCTATAAATGAATGAGAAACCTAGATTAGATAGGGAGTTTAACTGGAGGTCATGCCCACCCGCACGACTTGAATACTTAAAAAAGGGAAACTTTTCCTAAAATACCTCAGAGCCTCTAGTCCATAAGTGGGAAACTTTACACACCCATGCACAAGACTCTACCAGATATGGCTTTCAGACTTTCTAGGACTTTGTTGTACCTTAGGCTGTAATACCAAGTTTGTAACGCCCCGAGTCTGTACCACGGATGCTACAAGGTGCTTATAATCCCTAAGGACCACTAGATAACCCATGACTGGTACCTACTGAATTAACGGAATGATAATACTATAATATGGGATAATTAGGTAAAAACATGCCATAAGGTTCAATACTAAAATAAAACTAAATACGGTATAACAATACTAAAACTGAAATATTTGTCTAAAAATACTCTAGTCTGAAAAGCCTCTAAACTACCTGAAATGTGGAGTTGATGGGACAAGTCCCCAACTAACTCTAGCTACTAAAATAAAAGTGAAATGCTGAAATAATAATCATGTCCTCAAACTATAAGGACCCACCACTAACTTCAGCTGCTAAAAATCTGTAACTGCTAGGGATAATCAGGAGCCCGTGGGTTTGAACCTATGATATAAAATATCATAGCGCAAAAGAAAGGTATACGCCAGTACTTTGAATGTACTAGTATGTAAAGTGAGGTAGGCTGAAATGTATGGGCTCATATGCATGAATAACATTAATGTAACTGAATGAGACTGCATGCATAAATACATAAACTGTAACTGAGATCATGATAACACTAGATACTGAGTCTGGATACTAATTACCTGATATCTAAGTCTACTGATACTGAATTATAGATAAGTGAGTGACTTTATCTAACAATCTATAATATGGAACTATGTTGATTCCATACTTAGCTAGTGATAGTATCTGACAGTCCTGAATCTGTAGAACTAAATTGAGTTCTATACTGAGATTGGAACTGAAACTCAGACTGTGGGAGGTTATCATCTAATCGACATACCCCTTTCTAAATAGATTGGGGTCCAACCTATAATCCTAGTTAGAAGGGTGTAAATACCGTGCCACGGGTAAAGACAAGTTGAGTCACCCTCATCTGGCAGGTTCACTAAATGAGAAAGGTGGTACCCTTAACTAGTAGGTAGATTACCTCATCAACCCTCAACTGGCAGGTTGATATCTCAACCTACATTTTCTATGTAGTTCTGGAAAACAAGGACTGCTTCTAAGTATCACAACCTCTACTGGCAGCTGAGTCCCCATCCTTGGGTTTACTAGGTACTGAATCCTACTCCCAACTGAATAGACACTGGGCTGATTTCTAAACTGTTATAAGCAGGACTGAACTAATACTGATCATACTTCTTAACTAAACTAAACCAAGTACACTGTGTTTCGTGGACTGATGGAATACTACTGAATTTTGTTAACTAATTGAGTACACTTAGTTTTCCTGAGTTCTATAAATGATTGAATTCTACTAATCGTGACGTGGTTCAATACTATTCTGCAACTGATATTGGCTCTAGGCATACAGCTAAATTGTCGAGTATTAAATACCCCCAGGACTCAATTGCATGAAAGAAAATTACTTCATGACTTTAGTATTATAATAGTTCTAGATTATTACAATACATTCACTCAAGCATTTCTATCAAACACTTGATATACATTGGGCTAGTGCAAGATTAAATTAACATAATATCATGCTATGCTTGGGCTAGTCAATTCACATAGGCATTTTGAAAAACACATAGGAAACATAGGTATTTCACATATCTATACACATTTAGTACTATCATGAATTCTACATTCAACTTGTAACTAAAGAATTTAACATGAAGTTCAAAAAGTTCAATTCACAATCAACTAGTTTGCATTAAACTTGGATAAATGATTGAGTTAGATCACCATTAACATCATAAGGATGAATACATTCAAAATCAAACAAGAAATCCATGAAATAAATTAACAAAAATGTTAAAAGAGTTTCTTGGACTCCAAGGGTGGAAGTATACCCTTGGATGAACACTTCACATTACTTAGTGCCTGAATTCTGAAAGATTGGTGGTGGTTTCTTGAGTTCTTAATTTGAAATTAATCCTTCCTAGGGTTTCTATTCTTGAGAAATTTGAGAAGAATGAAAGAATTTAACCTCTATAGAGGATTAATCTCATGTTTTGAGGGATGATAAACGTGGGAAACAAATCCTATTACCCCTAAGGACACGACACTTTAATGACTAAAAATTGAACTATCAACATGCAGACCAACGCGCCACGTCGTTGGCATCAATGTGATGGACAATGCGCCTCATTGATTTCACATCGATTCACTGGAATTTGCCACTGGGATCCAATGAAAATTAATGATCGATGCTATGGCTGACACGTCGCACCGAGATTACGTCGATACACTATTTTGGATTCCCAAACGTGGTTCAAATGAGGTCCGAAAAAATTAAAACTCGTTCGAGAACACCTACAGACATTTTTGATCATGAATCAACCTAAAGATTGACATTTTAATGTCATAGAGGTCGTGAAATATAGTTTCCAACTTACAAAGGACAAAATGACACTAAGTTTGAATACTTCGCTAAAATTTTCTAAGTCTGGGACCCCTTAGCAAGCTTAAAAGACTGTGTTGAGCATTGGATTTTTTTGCAGGGTCTTACAATACTCACCCTTAGTAACATACGTCCTCGAATATGACTGATTAAACTAAGAATACAGATAGACTGGATTTAGACACTGGACATACACAACTTAAGCATGATTCCATGACTGAAATTACTATAAAATAAATGGGGAGATTTGAGTATTAGTCGTAAGTAGTAATCAACTCTTCAGTATTGTTTAGTTGAAATCAATACGAGATGAACGCTAGGACATTGTTCTCCTAGGCTTGTAAACTACGTAAATTTCTTGTCTTTAACCCAATTATTCTTGTGTTCTACATTCAACACATACAAGATAAGTATTTTTCAAGAAGATAAATTTCACCTGTTGACTTTGTTATCGTCTCAGAGTGTCGCCTTATTTCCCTTTGTTCTGGCCTCAGTCATACTTGGTTATCGTACACCTGTCTTACTTCTCAACACCCAATCACAAATTTGTTGGTTATCAAATAGATGTGAATAAAGGCTATCTCAAGTTTCTGCAGCTACTTGAGTCTAATTAATATAAAGGAGAATTAAGATACAGGTAGAAACCCTAGAACAATTGAATGTCACACTTCTTTTACATAGCTAATATACCAGAGTTCCCAAAACCCTAGATGAGGAGATTAACTCATCATGTTTGTGTAAGAAAACATGATTTTAAATGAAGGACACATAAATCAACTTCACAAGATAGATGAATATACTCCAAAGTTTTTAATTGAATAAAACCCTACATCTTAAGAAATAATGTAGAAGAAGGTAATCGTGAGTAAAATAATATCGTAATGCATAACCTAATTAAAGATAAACCCTAGGGTATTTATAGTATCTCAAAATAACATAAAAATCCAATTAGAAATGAGAAAGGTAAAGTTAAGTCTACTGTCGATATGGCTCGGTTGTTACTCTTATCCTCAGCTTACAAGTCGTACCCTACCTTGCCGTAACCATTCCAATTTTAATCTTCCCATGTATTCAATTTTGTATTCTTCTTATGACCTTATCTTATAAGTCATAACCACATATACGACTTTGAGTCTTCATATGTATCCTCCTAGGACTTCAGTCTTTTTGGGTCATGAACACTGGTTGGGATACGACATCCCTATACGAGTCGTACTCACACTTTCAAATCATATACTTCTAACACATTAATTTTTAGATTGTAGCTTGGGTTCTGTTATGGTTACAACTTTATCATACGACTCATACCCTGTTTTATAACTAGGCTACTTGAGCCATATCTTCCTCATACTTAGTTTCTAGCTTTTACTATTGGTTCTGTTCCTCATATGACTCAGCATACGAGTCGTTTCAAATGATTATGACTTGCGAGCGAACTCATATACTGATCGGAGATGGTCCTTTTTAGTTTTTTCCTCCTTCTGCTCAAATTATGCTATAAATCAATTTTACTTGCAATTCACACCAAAGTGCATCATATCTAACAAAACACCCTAAATTCACGCATAAATTCATGGTTTTGAGATTTGAAAGTGTCATTTTCCATGCCATATGAACACCTTAAACTTAGACTTTTGCATGTCCTCAAGCAAACAAAACCAAATACCATTTTCTACCCTCGAGGCGATACTTAAAACAGGAAGATCTCAAACAACCCATGGTAGTGATTTTGACTTAAAATTCAATTTTTTCATTCCCCTTTTATTTTTAAAATATTCACTTAAAATTTGTATATACAAATTTAGCACATGTGAGAATACGAAGGGATCTGATGATGGGATTACATTCGTAATAACTACTCGGGCATAAAACAAATATTGATCCATCAAAAAATTTAGCAACTTAGCAGCATAACCCATGTGCACTCATCTTCAAAATAATCCCATTGTCTCATTATATGTATCAATATTTTTCAAGGATATAACAAAAAATTCTCGCTTTTACAAAGAAGTATTACCGGTGTGCATAAAATACCACAGGCTTTCCCTTATGCTCTTTTCCAAAGCTTTCAGATAGTCGTGGTAAGATCACTATAGGACATTATTTGTCTTATAACGTAGGCTAGGGGCTGGTCGGGTATCTTGTAGAATTATTTTAGTGACAATACCCTCTGGACACTATGATTTTTTTGGTGGGACATTGAACTTCTTATTTTATTTTCATCCTTAGATCTTTTTTTGAAAGCATATTCTAATTGGGTAAGGGTCTTAACTTTCTTTTGCAATACTCATTTTTTTCTTTCTTTTCATACCTGCCTATTTTTTCATCTATTTCTAATCTACCAACTTTTCATGCTCGTTTGCTACTATGCACCCCAAAATATAGACATCCTCAACTTCAACTATTTTTTTGAGTTTAGGTGCATAGTATTCTCAGGAGGATCAGGGTCAAAAATGAATTTCTTTCATCAAAACGAGAATGTGATAGGTTTAAGAAGAACAAATGGTCTATTAATGCTCAAATATTAGGATAAAGGGGATTTACTCATTTAGTTCAGGCATTTTAGGCTTAAGTGGACTCATACAACAAGGGCCTATGATCACTTCAAACCTAACTATCTTAGACCTCAGTAAAACAACCTAGGAAAGTTCTAGATTTCAACATAACTAGGAACTCAGTAAACCTACACTCACTTGCACAGGGCTACATTACTAAGTACCAAATGTCCAACTTTACACTTGGTATGTCCCTACATATATTATCCCTAATCCTAATTCCATTTTTAGATACTAAATAGTTTCAACACAATATATCAATCAAGCCATTATATAAACAAAATTTTAAATACAACTCAAAATTTAAAAAATCCATAAAAACTGTGATCAAAATTCAAAACTATCTACTTCTATTGGTGCACTGATCTACTCCCTATCTAAGCTACCTGTCTAAAACCCGTAAGTTATAAAAGACTTTCAGTTTGTTCTATATCTTAAAATTTTACAAATAATTCCAAAATATTTTGGTACCCCCACCCCCAAACTTAAGAATATTGTACTGTCCTCAGTTCTACAAATATAATATAGAGTAGGGAAAAAGAGTTGTACCTAGGCGCTCATGGTATCGAAGCATCAATATTTGGATGTGGACCTTCAGATCAGGTCCTACTCTTATTAAAAATTATCCTGATCGGGGCTGGATCAACAACAGGTGGGGGTGCATCATTGACCCCCTCAACATCAGGTGATGGATCTCTCAATCCGCCAGATCAACTATCCATCTCTTGGTCCTTCCCATCCTAACTACCACTACGTTTGGCTTTTTTGGTAGTTCATGCCTCTTTTTTATTTTCTTTTTCTTCTTTGTCTTCATTTTTGCTCTTTCTGCCTTAGTTTGCACAATATGCTCATCTACCAAGATTGCCAAAATATTCAACACCATGATTATTGGTATCACAGTCTCTATAATGGGCTTAGAAACCATCGTCCTCTCGGACAAATCAACAACCATATCCTTTATACCAAGAATCTCTTCTTAGATCTCTGCAACATTGAGTGTCTGCCTACTACCTAACTATTGAGTGATCCTTGACTCAAATGCACCAAGGCGGTCTTGCATGCACCTATCCTATAACACTAGATGTTGTCTCATACTTCTTTTTACACCACCTTCCATGTTGGTCACTTTCACAACTAGTATAGCCAACTGGGTCACTACCTCTATCTCCATAGCTTGCGATATCAACATAACACCATGGGCCATACCTTATAGCCTAGGTGGCATGGACTGAACTATTGGTGGAGCACAAGAAGTACTCGTTCTATCTATTGGTGCAGTCTCAGTCATGCACCTGTCTTAGCTGCCTCAGTAGTAGAAGCATCATTGGTCTACTCATCTTACGAGAAAGCTCCCACAATAGTATTTTTGGCCTACCTCATAAGTCAGGGTAGTAGGTTGTTTGTATCATATATCAGACCAATATAAATTATTCGGTGGGCCTCTCTCATGATATAATTACCCAAAGTCTCTAATACACCGGTAGCTAAACACCACTATGTGATCATGCAGGGGTATGCTACTAATGTCTTCTGTCTCTGTGATAGCCCAATCTATCAATTGTCGAGATAGAAACTCCCCAATATCAAAATCATAGCCCAGTGTAAAACCAACTATCATTTCCTCCTGAAACATGATTAGTATATCATCACCTGTAGTTGGACATATCTTGTGATGGGCTATAGTCCATCATGACTTACCCTCAAAAGTTAAAGAGTTGTTCTTTATTTTTTACAAATCCCCCATACCACCTGCAACCAAAGTGGCATTCTCACCATGTGCAATAATATCTCAATAATCCATATAAACATCACCATCTTGTCATTCGTACCTAAAGTTTGATTTGTGATCTTCATCTTCTCCACTATTTTGAAGTCCATCTCGGCTATGTTGGTTGGGGCTTGATATGATTGCCCATACAAAAACCTTCCTATTATCCAGGGTGATATATCCACCTGAACTACTTAAATTATTAATAAAGAAATAGGGTCACCTCTCTTCCATAGCAATCCCTATGGGTACTATCTCATCAACTCACCTTTGTAGGGAATATAAAACTCACAGAGTAACACCTCACAATATTTACCCAGTGCTCTCATCATCCAATAGATCAAATATCATATAAAACATTAAGAAACTCGAGAAATTAATCAATCCCTATAGTGTCATTTTTTGCTCCTCGTATAATATTCTCTTAACCTTCCTATTTGCTACCTGAGATATGCCTGTGGTAAATATCACCTGCATACCGGGCTACCCTCATCATTCAATGATAGCCATCAGAGCAGGGGATAATGCTAGTGGGGGGTCCTAACTAGCTATCGTGGGTACATCAACCTCATGACCATTAATTTGTTCTACCCTTTCGGCTAAACTAGACTCATCCATGTCATCATCATCATCAGCTAGTACTGGTGTATGTGGAGGGGAGACAGTGGTATTCTTTCTTCTCGATACTTTCGGTTGTGGAGTACTATACTCTTGGGGAACTTCCTTTTTTCCTTTGGATTTAGTTACTTCTTTTCCTTTTTGTGCATCTTTCTTGAAAGATGTCCCACTATAGTCCTCACCACTACCTTTTGTCTAGCTTATAGATCCACTGCTTTCTTTACTTTTTACTAGCTTTTATTTATTTCCTTTCTTTGTCATAGTTTTGGATGAAGATGCATTCTTTGGAGGTATTTTTCCTGCAAATATGCTAAATCTAGTAACTAAGAAAAGAAAAGAAAAATAAAACTTAAAAGAAAAGTTCAATGTGTGTTTATTCAATTGGGTACGAGTGGTGTTTACCAGTCGTAACTATTGGGTATGATTCATATACATGAGTTGTAACCCAACCAGTGCATTTTCATTATTAACTAGCCAGCTTACAAATCCTCTTCGCCAGTGGTACCGACTAGCTACGACTCATGACCACCAGTCGTAAGCTAGTCAGAAATTTTTGTTCAAATCTATTTTCTTCCTAGGTAGGTAAGATTGATATGTATGAGTCGTAAGGTATTGATATGACTCATAAGGTTGAGTTGTATCCATTCTAGAACTTTTAATTTGTGAGACTTCCATTTTTTAGTGGGTATGAGTCTTATTACAACACCCGTAACGATGGTTACGAGTCGTAAGCAGTCTCATATCCACTGCAACGTAGAAGTCCAACTCTCAAAGTTTGACTCCGATGAAATTATTAATATACCCACTACTCTAATCAGCAATATCCATCACTTCGCAACACATAAGCACATAAAATTCCAAGTAATAACCCTAGTTCATCCCTATTCCCTATTTTTAAAATCAAAGTTAAAATATACGGTACCAAAAATTGTCATTTGAAGAAATTCTACTTAAACCATGTTAATAATACCTCATACAACACTTTTCAACTTACTATATAGCCAAAATAGTATCAAGAACTTACTTTGTATGTGCATAGTAGCGGATTTGTATTTTGGATCTAAAAAACCTCAAATTCAAGTTGAAAATCATACAAAATCAAGTAATTTATGTTTTTGGTAGTTAGATTCACTTAAAAACAAGTTTATCTTTAAGATTTGAGTTAAAATTTAGAGAAAAACGGTGTGGGTATGAGTGAGAAGTTTCAAGTGCCTTATCGGGTCAAAATATTCCTTTTTATTTAAATTTTTGATAGGGTCAACCCGAGGGCTAACCTAGTAAGTCGGGGTATGAATTATACATATGATTCTTACCCAGAGTTAGGGGTCATTTCCTTGACTAACATGGCTTGGGATTCTTACCTGGGTTCTTGAGTAGGTACGACTCCTGGTCACAATCCATAATCAGAGACTACGGGTCATACCAAGAGTTGTAAGCATTCCAGAACTTAATTTCTAATTCTAATCCATCTCCCAGCTCCTTCTGAATCCTACTCATGAGTCATACCATATTGATACGACTTGTTAAGAGTATGTATGAGACCCTTTCTAACTTGTCTTGATTTTGGTTGCATTCTTTAAGTCATGCACATTGAAAAAACACATTACCTTATAATTAAAAATAGTACAAAAACATGGGCTGCCTCCCACCCAATGCTTGATTTAACGTCTCCGCACGATGTGGCTAAGTTGGATACTCATATTTTACCAACCATCATCATGGGTTAAATTCTACGTAATTCTTGATTTAACATCATGGCACAAAGCAGTTTCCTTGATTAATCCATCTTCATCAAGGTCAATATCATTTATCTCTTTTACTTCTTCTGCATTTCCCATGTAGTGTTTAACTCTCTTTCCGTTAACCTTGAATGGATTTGTACCATCCTTCATTAGTTCTAATTCACCAAAGGGATACACTCTTGTCACAGTGAATGGACCATGCCATCAAGACTTTATCTTACCTAGAAACAAATGCAGTCTAGAATTTTACAGTGGCACCTGGTCACCTTTTACAAACACTCTTTTCTCAATCTTCTGGCCATGATACAACTTCACCTTTTCCTTGTAAAGTGATGAACTTTCATATAACCGTAGCCGAAATTTGTCCAATTTATTTATGCCATTCAACCTAGATTTTTCTTCATCAGTCCACTCTATATTCAGCTTCTTCAATATCCATAGTGCCTGATGCTCAAGTTTGATTTGTAAATAAAAAGCTTTGTTATACATAAGATGATAAGGTAAAGCACCTATGGGAGTTTCTTAAGTTTTACAATAAGCCTATAATGCACCATCTAAACTTGTTGCCCTATCAGTCTGATTAGCATTCACAGTCTTCGTCAATATGGACTTGATTTCTCTATTTGATACTTCAACTTGTCCACTTGTTAGCGGATGATAAGGTATTACCAACTTATGTTTCACTCAATATTTTTCAAGAATATTATTTAATAGATGATTAAAAAACTATGACCCTACGTCACTAATAATAGCATAGGGCATACCAAATCAAGAAAAATATTATTTCTTACAAATGTTGTGACACTCCTTGCTTCATTATTAGGAAGAGCAATTGCATTGACCCACTTTTACACATAGTCAACAGCTACTAGTATGTACTTCATGCCAAACAAACTCACAAAAGGTCCCATGAAGTCCATGCCCCATACGTCAAACCCTTCTTATTCTAAGATAGGGGTCATAGGTAGTTCATGTCTTCTCATAATATTATCTTGTCCTTGGCATTAAACAAACAAATAAACATAGTCACGAGCATCTTTGTATATGGTCGACAAGTAAAATCCACATTGTAGGATATTATGAGATCTTCAAGTCCCTCTATGGTGACCCCCAACTGGTGATGAGTGATATGTCTCCTATATGTTCATCATCACCACCTCAGGTATGCACCTACGAATGATTCCACCTGCACAAATTTTGAAAAGATAAGGTTCTTCTTAGAAAAATTGTATTACCTTATACATGAATTTCTGTCTTTGTTGATATGAGAGATCTTTTAGGACTAGGCAAGTTGCTATGTAATTTGCATAATCTACAAACCATGGAATCAAATTATTTGAAGCTGCCAATATTTGTTCATCTGGGAAGCTATCATCAATCATCAAACCCTTAGCAATCTTCTGCATAATTTCCTCTTCTAGTCTAGACAAGTGATCTGCAACTTGATTCTCTGTTCCTTTTTTGTCCTTTACCTCAAAATCAAAATCCTGGAACAGCAACACCTACTGAATAAGCCTTGGCTTTTCATTCTTTTTAGCTATTAAGTATCGCAATGCTACATGATTGGTGTGTATAATAACCTTTGTCCCAATAAACTAAGATATAAACTTTTCAAAGGCAAAAACCAATGCAAATAACTCCTTTTCCGTGATGGTATAGTTCTTTTGAGCAGGTTTTAGTGCCATACTAGCATAGTAGATGGGATGAAGCATTTTTTCTTTTATTGTCATATTATATACCCTAAGGACAATATGCTAGCATCACACATAATTTTAAAAGGTAAATACCAATCACGAGATATAATGATTGGGGCTGACACTAACTTCTCTTTTATGTTTTAAAAAGCCTTCTTACATTCCTCATTAAAATCAAACTTTACGTCTTTCTCGAGCAGCTTGTAAAGTGGACCAGCAATCTTTGAGAAGTCCTTGATAAATCATATATAAAAACCTATATGTCCTAGGAAACTTCGAATTCTCTTTACAAATATTGGATAGGGTAATTTTTCAAATCACCTCCACTTTTGCTCGATTAACCTTTATACCTATTCTTGAAATTTTGTGCCCAAGCACATTCCTTCTTTAATCATGAAATGGCACTTTTCCCAATTAAGTACCAAGTTGCATTCTTCCCACCTCTATAGAGCTTTTGACATTTTCCTTAAACATTCATCAAAAGAGTCCCCCACCACCAAAAAATCATCCATAAAAAATTTAATGGTGTCCTCTACCATATCGAAAAAAATGGACGTCAGACATCTCTGAAATATGGTTGGGGCATTGCATATCCCGAATTGCATTCATTTGAAAGCAGAGGTACCATAAGAACATGTAATGATGGTATTCTCATGGTCTTTTGGCATAATAGTAATATGATTATAACCGGAGTACCTATCAAGAAAATAATTCCATCTCCTTGCCTGATAACCTGTCAAGTATCTAATCTAAGAACGGCATCAGAAAGTGACCATTCTGAGTCCAAGCATTCAACTTTCTATAATACATTCATACTCTCCATCTAGTAACTGGTCTCAAAGTCACTTGTTTATTCTTGTAACTAGGCGCGATAGTTATTCTGCCCTTCTTTGGAATGCAGTGAATCGAGCTAACCTAATTGCTATATGCAATGGGAAATACCACTCCATGATTTAACTACTTGATGATTTCTTTCTTAACCACCTCTTTCATAAGAGGATTAAGTCATCACTGGTCTTCAATAGATGGAACACAATCTTGTTTGATCTATGCAATGGAACACCACTCCACCTCTTGAACTTTCATTCAATGATCTATAGAAAAACTTAGACACGTGACATACTCTGATTTTGTGATTTGGTACCATGCTCAACTTCATATTGAATCGAAAACATGCCTCATGCATGAGGACTGCAGGTAGTTGTCTGAAGTTATAAATTTTATCCTTTAATTGCAGCATCCGTGCAGGAGGGAAAAATCTATTCATAAATTATGCCTTTAACTCATGCCAGGTAGTGATAGATGCTCTAGGAAGATCTCCTAGACATAAAGGTGCTTCTCTAGTGAATGAAAATGGGAATAACCTCAGTCTCAATGCCTCCTAATTAACTCCAGAAATGTCATAGTTTGTGTAGATCGCCACAAAAAATTGTATGATGCATGTTTATATCATCTTTAGCTGCACCATAAAATGTACCTTTCAGATTCAATAGTTGGATCATAGCACTAGTAATATCGAACTTCACATTAGGGGCTAACACTGGAGGAACAATGGCTCCTAATTCGACAGGCTCAACAAAACCCAGATCTTCATCATCTTCGTCCTCATATGGGTTATGTGCTGGTGTGACCTCATCAATGGAGCTCTACCTCTCTGTATTTCACGATCAACAATCTCTCTAGGTATGACTAGACTATGTTGCTAAGCTACTTCTATCTCTATATTAGTTCTACCTTGTTCGGCTTCCCTGTGTTCATGCTTCAACAGTTGTTGTGTCTGTAAGTCTCCAATATTTTGTGGATCTATTAGACCACGTGGGAGTGTCGCATTTTGATCCATAGGTTGGGGATCTTGAACCTTGTTATGAACTTCTTCTTCCATTCTTCTGGGCGTTTGAAGGATTCTCTCAGGTTCTGAATCAAAATATAGTAAGGGACTGCTTCTACTCCTAATGCTTGGAATACACCGATGTATGCAAAACTAAACACTAAAAAATTAAAAACCCGTGAACTTCCCTAATTTAATTAACCGTTCAAACCATCCCCGAGAATGGCGCCAAAATTTGATGTTGCATAAAATACACCTCTATTAGAAGTATTAATCGGTCTATTGCAAATATAATAACCCAACAAGTTTGGGGTCGGTCCCACTGGGAAAATATGAATAGTTGTAGACCTTGATGTAATTCACGAGCAGTACAGTAAAATAAATGGGGGAATTTTTGTACCAATAGTAAGTAGTAACCAACTCTTAAATATTATTTAGTTGAAATCAATATGAGATAATTGCTAGGATAGTGTTCCTCCTGGCTTCTCAACTATATAAATTTCCCGTGTTCAACCCTGTTATTCTAGTGTTCTGCATGCAAAACCTACATGTTAGGTATTATCTCGAAGATAAATTTCACCCATTTACTTGATTATCATCTTAGAGTGTCACCTTATTTCCCCTTGTTTCGGCCACAGTCATACTTAGTTATCGTACACCTATCTTAATTCTTGCTACCCAAACACAAACTTATTGGATATCGAATGGATGGAAACATAGGCTATCTTAAGTGTCTACAACTACTTGAGGCTAATTAATACAAAGGAGAATTAAGATACATGCAAAAACCTTAGAACAATTGAATCTCACACTTCATTTACGAAGATAATCAACCAGGATTCCCACAACCCTAGATGAGGAGATTACCCGCTCATGTTTGTGCAAGAAAACATCATTATCAATAAAGAACATATAAAATCAATTGCACAAGATTAATATGAATAAACTCCAAATTCTTCAATTGAATAAAACCTTAAATCTATTGAAATAATGTAGAAGAAAGTAATTGTGCGTAAAATAATGTCGCAATGCATAACCGAATTAAATATATACCGTAGGGTATTTATAGTAACTCAAAATAACATAAAATCCTATTAAAAATGGGAAAATTAAATTTAAGTCGGCAACCGATACGATTCGGTCGTTACTCGTATCCTTAGCTTATGAGTCGTATCGTACCTTGTCGTAACCATTCCAGTTCCTAATCTTCCCATGGCTTCAATTCTCTATTCATCTTATGACTTCAGCTTACGAGTCATAACCACGTATATGACTCATATTCTTCATTTGTATCTGCTTAGGACTTTAGCTTTTTTAGGTCTTGAACTCTCGATGGGATACGACATCCCTATATGAGTCGTACTCAGACTTTTGACTCGTATCCTTCTGACACTTCAATTTCTGTATTGTAGCTTGGGTTATGTTATGCTTACGACTTTAGCATATGACTCGTACCTTTTCTTACGACTGGGATACTTGAGTCATATCTTCCTCATACTTTGTTACTTGATTTGGATTTTGGTTTTGTTTGTCATACGACTCAGCATACGAGTCGTATCTAATGATTATGACTCATGAGCAGACTCGTAAACTTATTGGAGTTGGTCTTTTTCAAGTTTTTTTCTCCTCCTTTTCTTCAGATAATGTTATAAAACTATTTTACATGCAATTCACACCAAATTTCATTATATCTAACAAAACACCCTAATTTCATCCATCATATCTTCCATGCCACATCACTAACTACCATCATCATCAATCACATAAGCATGCAATATGTTCTCCAATGTTTGGATAGTCCTTTCCCATTTCCCATCTATTTGCGGGAGGAAAGAAGTACTAAGGCATACTCTAATACCCAAAACCTTATGAAACGACTTCAAAAAGTTGGATGAAAATGGAGGACTGCAATATGAGATAATAGAAATCGGATCATCGTGCAACTTCATGATCTCCACAAGATACAACTTCGCATAATCTTCTATCGGGTAATTTGTCCTCACGGGCAAAAAGTGAGCGGACTTGATCATTCTATCCACAATGACCCTAATAGAATAACATTAATTCAAAGATCTAGGAAGATTGGTAACGAAATGCATATTAATTTCCTCCCACTTCCATTCGGGTAACACAATTTCATTGTACAACCCATTGGGCATCATGTGCTCAACTTTCACTTGTAGTCACACCAAACAATTGGCCACATAGCTAGCCATATCACATTTCATATTTCTCTACCAATAGAACTCTCTAACGTCATGATAAATCTTGGTAGAACCGGGATGACTAGCATAACAGGATCCATGATCCTCTGCCATGACCCTTTCCCTCAATAAATCGATGTCGGGGACACATAGATTACCTTGGTATATCAAGATACCATCACCAACAATCATAAAGTCTACAACTTTATGTTGGCCCACTCTACTCTTGATATTCATCAAGTTGAGTTCTAAATCTTGCTTCTCATTTATCTCAACAACCAGATACGATCTAGATTCCAGAAGCAGAAATACACCACCATCCTCAGAGTCTGCAGGTCGAACTCCTAGATTAGCCAAACGGTGGACGTCCTTCAGAAATTACAGTTTATCCTTATCTACATGGGCCAAACATGCCATGGACAATCTACTAAGAGTATCCGCGGCTACATTCTCCTTATCGGAATGGTAATGAACACTCATATCATAATCATTTAACAACTCGAGCCACCTTTTTTGCTAATAGTTTAACTTTTTTTAGGTAAACACATATTGGAGACTCTTATGATCGAAAAATATATTGACATGAACCCCATAAAGGTAATACTGCAAAATCTTTAATGCAAAAACCATGGATAATAACTCTAGGTCATGAGTAGGGTAGTTCTTCTCATCAACATTCAATTGCCTAGAAATATAGGTCACCGCCCTACGATGTTGCATCAAATCACAATCGAGACCGAAACAAAAAGCCTCACAATATACCAAAAAACCATCACTACCCTCATGCAGGGTCAAAACCAGAGACAAGGTCAACCTAGCTTTCAACATATCAAAACTACCCTCACACGCATTGGACCATAAGAACTTAACCTTCTTTTTGGTAAACTTGGTCAATGGGGCAGCTATAGTAGAAAAACTCTCCACGAACCTTCTATAGTAACACACTAGACCTAAGAAGCTCTGAATATTAGTTGGAGTGGTAGGTCTAGGCCATTTCTTAATTGAGGTGACCTTTTGGGAATCTACCATGACCCCTTTACTAGAGATTACATAACCAAGGAAAGCTTCAGCTTTAAATCGAGACTCACACTTATAGATAGTGGCATACAAACGATGATCCTTCAATGTTTTCAACACGGCACGTAGGTGATCTATATAGTTCTCCTCACTCTTAGAATAATCTAAGAAGTCATCAATGATGACGATGACAAATATTTCCAAGAACGAATAAAATACCCTATCAATCAAGTCTATAAATCTTGTTGGTGCATTTATCAACCCAAATGACATGACAAGAAACTTATTGTGGCCATACAGGGTTCTAAAGGCAAACTTAGGGATATCCACATCCTTAATCTTAAGTTGATAATAACCTGATCTAAGATCAATCATAGATAAACACTTCCCACCCTGAAGTTGATCAAACAAATCCTCGATCCTAGTAAGAGGATATGTATTCTTTATGGTCACTATGTTTAACTGATGATACTCAATGCACATATGATGAGAACCTTTCTTCTTGCGCATGAATAATACAGGATAACCATGTGGAGAAACACTAGGGAGGATAAAACCTTTATCTATGAGATCTTTCAATTGCTATATAAGATCTTTTTGCTCTACCGGAGCCATTTTATAGGGAGGGATAGAAATCGGACGAGTGTTCGTAACTATATAAATCTCAAAATCAATTTCCCTATCTAGAAGAACACCGAGAATATCATTGGGAAACTCATGGACCATGGTAACAAATTCTATAAAAGGTTGTTCCAATTTAGAATCTTTAACTCTGACTAGATAATACAAACACCTCTTTGAAATAAACTTTTGGTCCTTTAGATAAGAGATGAAATTTCCCTTAGGCTCTAGGGAACTACCTTCCCATACAATGAACAGCTCATTAGTGAATAGAAGAATGACCATACAGGTCTTACAATCAAAGGCAACAAAGCCAGAGTTTAACCAATCCATCCACAGAATGACATCAAAATCAACTATGTCAAACTCTATCATTTATACAAGAGTATGTCTACTATCAACTGATATCACACACCTCTTATAAACCCTTTTAAGAATCACAGGGTTTTTGACTGAGGTGAAACCAAAAAAATATCCGACAGACTCTCGGGACCACAATCAAGATGCACAACCACATACGGTGTCATATAAGAAAGTGTAGACCCTAGATCAAGCAAAGAATACAGCTAACAGGAGAAAAGTCTCAACATACAAGTGATAATATCAGGAGATTCCTCTTAATCTTGGCAAGTAGCAAGTGCATACAAATGATTTCGGCCAGCACTAGTGTGAGAAACAGAAGAGAGGCAGACATAGCACCCTTTGTTGTGGGATTAAAAGGAGTAGCAATAGGGGCCCTATTGGCCCAAGAAGATTCTAGAAGGGGAACTGGCACTTCACGTCCCTAATCTGACTATAACTAAAACATTTGATTCACCCCATCTCACACTAACTACAATGACTCTGACCACATAATGTTCAAGGAAGGCGGGATAGAGTTAACTGGGCACCACTAGCCTGGAATTAGGCACCCTATGCCGAGGACTCACCCTTAAACTGAGATCGACGATCACCCAAAATTATTGGGTAAGGAGAGAAAACACAAGCATAGTATAAAAAACTCAAACTAACCCACTTCTTTCATGGTCACTTGCCACCATTACCACCACTAAGCTCAAAAAGCCTAAATTTCTTTCTTTTTGTCTTACTAAGATCAACTTGCTTCTTTTTATCTTCATTCACTTACTACATATACACAATAAACCCAGAAATATCCATCTTCTCAATCAATTAGGCCACCTTTCTCTCAAGGACTAACTAAAAGGACAATACCGAGACAAACTTATGTATTTTAGCCCTCATCTTAGAAACCATCTCGGGAGCATACCTTGACAATTTATTGAATTTGATGGCATGATCGTGAATAGACATTCTCTATTGATTCAAGTTTACAAACTTTTCCGACTTTTTATCCCTCAACTCTTGAGTAAAGAAGCGGTCTAAGAAAGCATCAGAAAAATCTTCCCATATGGTGGGACTAGCATCAACATCTCTAAAAAACTCCCACCCCTTGTATCATTGGTATGCTACACCTTTTAATTGGAGGAAGAAATCTCAATGGCCTCAATCTTTGAAGCAATCATGATTCAGAAGCTCATCTCCATTTCATCAATGAACCCTTGAGGATATTTCTCAACCTTTATATTGGAGAACATAAAGGTCTCATCCTTATAAATTGTCCAATTCTTGTGTCCTTATAAGAAATGGTTTCCGGAGCACCACGCTCCGATTGAGAGGCTACCAATTGAGTCAAGAGGTTAATAGAGCGATGAAAATCAACAATAGTAGCATCCTTCTAAGGTAATAGAATACGAGGGTTACTCTCATAATCAGGGTTGGTAGGTACAAATTCAACCCTATGAAAATGGTCGAATGTCGTAGCCTTATCTTGGGATCAAACTCCAGAAGTTGGATGAGCTTTGTCCATAGGGCCCTTATGAGGGTTTGCTGAGTCTCAAATCTCCTTGGAGGCATGATCTAAAATATAGAAAATATAAATCAGAGGAATCAAAGATATTAGACTCAATAGCATCATATTGAAACACAAGAAAGGGAAACATTTTTTAAAATTTCTCATAGCTCCTCTTTTATAAGTGTGGCGGACTTTATACCCATAAAGGAGATTCTGGTTGATATGGTATTGTGGACACCCAACTAACCGTGAACCTAGACTCTAATACAAACTTTACATGACCCAAAACTAGACCATGTCGTATGGGCTCCTGAAGCCTACATGAACCAAAGGTCACCACATAACCCATCACATAAAACACAAGGGTCGGATGAATCCTGACTGCATAATAAAATAGCAAAAACAATGCTAGAAGTTGTAGCTTAAAAATGTCTAACCATTTCATAAATATTAATACACTAGCCAATATACCTAAGTCCATAGTCATCCCCAACACCTCTATTAAAACCGATGTTTAGAAAGGTATATGTCGGGACAAGCCCCCGACAATAGCCAAATCACGTCAATATAAGACTATCTCTAAAGATATGAGACCAAGAATGAATGTATTTCAAAATAAGAAAGATCACCACTCCGAAGTCAATGCACGAACAACTTTGATTACCTAATCACTACATAGGAAGAGAAGATGATGCTCTAGCCCCTATGTCACTTGTAGACATATCATCTGGAGATGGTTAACGGTTGGAACGGTAACATGTAATTCAAGGATAAGGATAAAGTAGCATTATTGTTCAACAACACACTAATATATCATATTCAATCATATTCATACATTTTATCCTTACATATAGGTATATCATTTCCTAACAAAGAATTAAGGATTAACAACATACTCGAACATTGATTCATTAGACATGAAATGAAGGACTCTGACCTTCCACACATAGATTCGACAATTCTATTTAGGCATAGGACTTTAACCACAATTACATACCATTAGACAAAAGGCTTTAACCATGATCACACATTCATTAGACAAGGATTTTAACCACATACACAGTCAGGAAAAACAAGGTATTCTAACCATACACATTCATCTTGTAAAGGGACTCCAACCTTATGCCCATTTGGTAAACAAGGAACTTGAACCTCATGCCAAGGGACTCCAACCTTATACCCATTTGTTAGATAAGGGAATCTAACCTTATGCCATGGGACTCTAACCGTAAGTCATTTCATTCATTGAGGTACATTAATATTAGGATATCTCTTTAATAAAGGGACTTTAACCTCAAGCAATTTCATTGGGCAAGGGACTCTAACCTCAAGCCATTCCTTAAGGAAAGGAACTTTAACCATGAACCATTTCATTAGGGCAAAGTACTTCAACCTCAAGCCATCACAGCTAGTATTAATTGACATTGGTACTTTAACTCTTTGCCAATGCATCAACATTTATTCAATACAACACTTAAGGTCTTTAACCATTTAACTAATTCAACACTATACATGGCATCATGGTCCTTATGGGAGACTTTATTGCTCAAACATTTCAATAGGACATTTCCTTCATTCAATCGAATATGGAATCAAGTTATGGTCATCAAGACCCTCACAAACTATTCATATTTCATAAACAATCTAATAACATATTCATACCAAGCTTTAGTTTAACCCACAGTTCAAGTTCATTTTCATATTGAGGGACTTCAACCCCTTAATAGTCGTTAACTAAACAAGGTCATCATTTCTCAATACATGGATCACAATACTTTAACAACACCATTTATAAATTATTCATACTTATTGGGCCATTTCCTAGTTCAACACATAACCACATGCGACTAGACAATTCACTTAGATATTTTCACAAACACCTTATGTGCATGACTTTAACAAGTCTATTTTAAATGTAGAAATCATAAAGATTAGGGTTACTCAAGAACCTCATGTTAAACCACATACAAAAATAACCCACATATAAAATCATCATTAATAACGTGTATAAACAAAAGTATAAGCAATATTCAACATTATTCATCATTAGGCAACCAAACCCTTTTCATTTGATTTCAAAATCATTATGTACATATTCTAATACAAGTGTAAGATACATGGGTTTAGAATTATTTAACAAGGGGGAGACTAACATGCCTTAGACAACATGATTCACCAAGAGTCTTGATATCTACAATCTCTTAGGATCATTTGGACCATGTGGGACTATCATGTTTGGATCAATAGGTGGGAGGTCTTGAACCTTTGTTAACTTGTTCAGCCATTCTTCTTAGTGGTTGAAGGATTCTCTCAGGTTCTGAATCAAAAGGTAGTAAGGGACTGCCTCTACTCTTAGTCATTAGACAACATCGACATATGCCTAAATTAAAATAGAAAAATTACAAACCCATAAACTTAACTAATTTAATTAACCGTTCAAACAATCCTTCCCAGCAACGATGCAATAATTTGATGTCACCAAAAATACACCTCCACTAGAAGTATAAAATGGTCTATTGCAACTATAATTCCCCAAGAAGTTTGGGGTTGATCCCACAGGGAAAATGTGAATAGGTACAGACCTTGATGTAATACACGCGCAGTACAGTAAAATAAATAGGGAATTTTTGTATCAGTAGTAAGTAGTAACAAAATCTTGTGTATTGTTTAGTTGAAATCAATATGAGACGAATGCTAGGATAGTGTTTCTCCTGGCTTCTCAACAATATAAATTCCTCGTGTTCAACCAAATTATTCTAGTGGTTTGAATGCAAAACCTATAAGTTAGGTATTATCCAAAAGAAAATTTTCACTCATTGACTTGATTATTGTCTTAGAGTGTCACCTTGCTTCCCCTTGTTCGGGCCTCAATCATACTTGGTTATCGTACACTTGTCTTAATTCTCGCTACCCAATCACAAACTTCTTGGATATCAAATGGATGTGAATACAGGCTACCTCAAGTGTCTATAACTACATGAGGCTAATTAATACAAAGGAGAATTAAGATACATTCAGAAACCCTAAAATAATTGAATTCAAACTTTCTTTACATAGATAATCATCTAGGATTCCCACAACCATTGATGAGTAGATTATCCGCTCAAGTTTGTGAAGAAAACATCATTATCAATGAAGAACGCATAAAATAAATTGCACAAGATTAAGATTAATAAACTCCAAAGTCTTTAATTGAATAAAACCTTAAATCTCAAGAAATAATGTAAAAGAAAGTAATTTTGTGTAAAATAATGTCGCAATGCGTTACCTAATTTAATATAAACCATAGGGTATTTAAAGTATCTAAAAATAACATAAAAATTCTATTATAAATGGGAAAGGTAAAGTTAAGTCGGCAACCGATATGACTTGGTCGTTACTCGTATCCTCGGCTAACAAGTCGTACCGTACCTGTCCTAATAATTCCAGTTCCTAATCTTCCCATGGCTTCAATTCTCTGTTCCGCATATGACTTTTTCTTATGAGTTGTAACCAAGTATACAACTTGAATTCTTTATCCATATCAGCCTGGGGCTTCAGTTACTTTTGGTCTTCAACACTAGTTGGTATACAACATCCCTATACGAGTCATACTACGACTTCCGACTCATATCCTTCTGACACTTTAATTTCTATACTATAGCTTGGGATCTGTTATGCTTACGACTTCAGCATACCACTCATCCCTTGTCTTACGACTGGGATACTTGAGTTGTATCTTCCTCATACATTGTTTCTTGATTTGGCTTTTGGTTCTATTTCTTATACGACTTAGTGTACGAGTCGTATCGAATTATTATGCCTTAAGAGGGGACTCATATATTGATCTTAGTTGGTCATTTTCATGTCTTTTTTCATCCTTTCGTTCAGATTATGTTATAAAACTGCTTTACCTGCAATTCACACCAAAGTGCATCATTTCTAACAAAACACCCTAATTTCATGCATCATATCTTCTATTCCACATTACCAACTACCACCATAATCAATCACACAACCATGCAATATGTCCTCTAATATTTGGATGGTCTTTTCCCCTTTCCCATTCGTTTACGGGTGGAAAGCGGTACAAAGGCATACTCTAGTACCTAAAACCATTCGGAATGACTTCAAAAAGTGGGATGAAAATGAAGGACCACGATCTGAGATAATAAAAATTAGAGCATTGTGCAACTTCATGATATCCGCAAGATACAACTTAGCATAATCTTCCGCCGAGTAATTTGTCCTCACAGGAAAAAAGTGAGCGGACTTGGTCATTCTATACATAATGACCCTAATAAAATCACATTAATTCAAATATCTAGGAAGATTTGTAACAAAATCCATATTAATTGACTTCCACTTACAGTCGTGCAACATAATTTCGTGGTACAACCCACCATTTTGTGGTACAAACTTACGCATTCTTTCCCTCATGCTACAAACCCTCTTGGGAGCATACCTTGACAATTGATGGAATTTCAAGGCATGCTCTTGAACAGACATTCTCTTTTGCTTCAGGTTTACAAAATCTTCCGCCTTTGCCTCCCTCAACTCTTGAGTAAAGAAGTGGTCTAAGAATGCCTCAAAAAATCCTTCCATATGGTGGGACTAGAATCAACACCTCTAGACAACTCCCACCCCTCATACTATTGGTAAGAAACAACTTTCAATTGGTAGGAACAAAACTCAATGATCTCAATCATTGAAGCAATCATAACTCTAGAAATTATCTCGATTTCATCAACGAAGCCTTGAGGATCTTCCTTAACCTTCATACAAGAGAACATAGAGGTCCCAACCTCATAAATTAGCCAATTCTTATGGTCTCAAAAGAAATGATAGTTGGAGAACCATGCTCCGATTGAGAAGATACAAATTGAGTCAAGAGGTTGATAGAGCAATGAAAATCGACACTAGTGGCATCTTTTTTGGGGTGATAGAATAGGAGGGTTACTCTCATAGTCAGGATTGGTGGATACAAATGCAACCCCATGAAAATGGTCAGATATCGCAGCCCTATCCTGGGTTTGAACTCTAAAAGTTAGATGACCTTTGTCCATAGGGCCCTCAGAAGGGTCTGCTGAGTCTCAAATTTCCTTGGAGGCATGATCTGAAAGATAGAAAATAGAAATTAGAGGAATCCAAGATCATAGATTCTATAGCTTGAGATTCAAACACAAGAAAGAGAAACATTTCCTAAAATGTCTCATAGCTCCTCATTTATAAATGTGGCGCGCTTCATACTCATAAAAGAGATTCTACTCGATACGGTATTATGGACACCCAACTAACCATCAACCTAGGATCTAATACCAACATGACACGACCAAAAACTAGACCATGTCATATGGGAACCTCAAGCCTATATGAATTGGAGGTCGCCTCATAACTCATCACTATTATCATATCAAACACAAGGGTCGAGTGAATCCTGATCGCATAATAAGATAGAAAAACAATAATAGAAGTTGTAGGTTAACAATGCCTAACCATTACATAAATATAAATACACAAGATAACATACCTATGTCCATAGTCATCCACAACACCTCTATTAAAATCGATTTTTAGAAAGGTGTATGTTAGGACAAGCCCCCGATAATTGCCAAATCAAGTCAAAATAAAACTATCTCTAAAGATATAAGATGAAGAATGAATGTCTTTAGAAATAAGAAAGATCACCACTCTCATGTCAATGCACAAACTATTTTGATTGCCTAATCACTGCATAGGAAGAGAAGATGATGCTCTGGCCACTATGTTGAGTGGGGTCATATTATTTGGAGGCGGTTAGTGGTTGGAACGCAAGCATGTTACTCAAGGATAAGGACAAAGTAGCATTATTGTTCAACAGCACACCAATATGACATATTTCATAGTATTAATACACTTTATCCTTTCATATAGCTATATCATATTCTAGAAAAGAAATCAAGGCTTAACAACATACTTGAACATTGATTCATTAGAGATGAAATGGAGGACTATGAGCTTCCACACTTAGATTTGATAATTCTATTAAGGTGTAGGACTTTAACCATAATTACTTACCATTAAACAAAAGGCTTTAACCATGATCAGACATTTATTATCCAAGGACTTTAACCACATACACAATCATTCAAAACAAGGGATTCTAAGCACACACATTTATCTAGTCAAGGGACTCAAAACCCATGCCCATTCGTTAGACAAGGGACTCTAACCTCATGCCAAGAGACTCTAACTGTAATTTGTTTTATTCATCGAGGCACATTAACCTTAAGAGATCTCTTTAAGAATAGGACTTTAACCTCGAGTAATATTATTGGGCAAGGGACTCCAACGTCAAGCTCTTTTTAAAGGCAAGGGACTTTAACCATAAACCATTTCATAAGGCAAGGTACTTCAACATCAATCCATCAAAATTAGTATGAATTGACATTGGTATTTTAACCCTTTGTTCATGCATTAACATTCATTCTATATAGCACTTAAGGTCTTTAACCATTTAATTGAGTCAACACTATACATGACCTCATGGTCCCAATGGGAGCCTTTATTGCTCAACCATTTCAATAGGACATTTCCTTCTTTCAATATAACATGAAATTCAAGTTATGGTCATCAAGACCCTCACAAACTATTCACATTTCATAAGTAATCTGACACCATATTCATACCACATTTTAGTTTAACCCACAGTTCAAGTTCATTTTCATATTGAGAGACTTCAACCCCTTAATAGTAATTAACTCAACAAGGTCATCATTTTGTAATACATGGCTCACAATAATTTCACAACACCATTTATCAAACATTCATACTTATTGGAACATTACACTAGTTCAACACATAACCACATGTCACTAGACAATTCACATAGATATTTTCATAAACACCTTATGTGCATACCTTTAACAAAGCTATTTTAAATGTAGAAATCATAAAGATTAGGGTTACTCAAGAAGCTCATGTTAAAACACATAAAAAATCCATCCACATATACAAATCATCATTAATAACTTGTATAAACACAAGTATAAGAAATATTCAACATTATTCATCGTTAGGCTACAAAACCCTTTTCATTTGATTTCAAAATTACCTTTTACGCTTTCTAATACAAGTGTAAAATACATTGATTTAGAGTTATTTATCAAGGGGGAGAGTAAAATGTCTTGGACAACTTGATTCACCAATATTCTTGACTTTACTTTGCCTCTTAAAGATTACGCTTGAAACCCTAGCCTATAATTCTTCAAAGATGAGTTTGAAAGAGTGTTTTGGATGTTTAATCCACTCAAAAGTATTTTAAGGAGGACTTATACAGTTATATAGTGAATGAACTTAGTGTTTAAGGTGTGTGAAATTAAAATAAGGCCCTTAGTTAAAAGATGTAAAATAAACCCGTGTAGGGGTATGACTCACCTTACGAACCGTACCCTAGGGTACGATTGGTACCCTAACTTATACCCTAGGATTCTCCTAGGTTACCTATGTTGTTAAGGGAATGATCACACACCCTTGAGTTATATCCAAATAGTACGACTCAACCCCTAACTGGTATACACTACCCCTACAGAAAATAGTCCATTCAAGATAGAACTTCCCTCTATATGATTGTGTTGGTATGACTAGTATACGTAGGGTACGATTGAGGAGGGGACACTCTTACCTAGTACAGTGAGTAACTATTATCATACTTCCTAGGATACGAGAAGAGAGGGGAAATTAGTTACAACTGTATACAAGAGGTATGACTCGTGCCCCTAATCATATCCACCCAAGTGACATCAAATGGGGATTTACATTTAATGATTCAAAGTCAAAGTGTTTCATCATCGACAGGAAGAGGATAAGAAAAAAATAAAGACAAAAAGAAGGAAGAAATTTAAATGAAAAAAGGGTAAAACATAAAGGTAAATCCCCATAATTTCAAGAGGGAAGGTAGAGAAATGGAGACAAAAGTGGAAGATCCCCATACAAAGGAGCATACATACAGAAGTGGAATTAGATAGGAAATAAAGAAAACCAAGGAGTGGAAATTAGAAATAAATTTGATACATTATAAATAGAGGAAGACATTCCATGAAAAGATACAATATTGAAATAAACAAAAGGAAAGAATATAAAGGTCTTTCAACAAAAAGAACATGAGTTAATAAAAAAAGAGGGGAAGAAGAAGGCAGTGGACAGTGAAAAGTATAACATGGGTGAACCTGAGGAAACTAAGAGAAATAACAATAGTGATTTTGACAAAAGACCTTAAATAATAAAATAGAAAAGGTAGTGGGAGATCATATTAGCAATATTGATAAGGTCTCCAGACACGTGATACACTAGGAAGGGAAAAGAAGTGAGAAGAATAAATCAACATCAAATAAATACATTTCAACCCAAGTCAAAGAAGGGGAGCAAACAAGCCGTCAGACCTCATAAAATTAGCAGTACAAAAAAATGGGTTTAAAGAATAGGTATCAGAGACAGGGGAAACAACTGATCTAATATAAGGAAATAATAAGAAAGAAATCGATGAAGAGGATGATCTCCAAGAAATATTCAAAATGTTAGAAAAAAATGGGATTTATAAATAAGGCATACAAATGAGCTACACAAATGTAATAGAGAAAGAAACACGGAATTTTTAAAACAAAGGCAAAGAAGAAGTAGCTCAGTGAAACCCTTCAACAGTAAATAATGTTGGATAAAATTCTTTTCTAGAACATAAGACCAATTAATACTCAAGATTATTTTAAAAAGAACTAATTGATCTTTAAATAAAAATAATTATTCATACTTTGCCCTATTAGAAACTTTCCATGGGGCTTAAGAACTTGGGATTGAAAAATGCGTATGTAAATAAATCAACAAAAATTAAGGTGTATCGGAATACAAAATGGAATAGAGAATTTAAGACAGACACATATTAAAAGTTAACTATGAAGTTTAATCATGTAACATGCAATAAGGAGATATTTATCATTGTAGTATATGCAAGATGTAGCGCTCCCAAAAGACGTAAATTATAGGAAGACTTGGATGAAGTTGCAGATGATATTACAAATCCTTGGATTATAGGAGGAGACGTCAATGTCATCCTTTATGTGTCAAAAAAGATAGAAGGACTACCAGTAACTCAACAAGAGATAGTGGATTTTGCTCAATGCATAAATATTTGTGCAATAAGTAAAGTGAAATATATTGGAAGTTCATACACATAGTAGAATGGAAAAATTGAGGATGTATGTATATCAAAATTACTAAATAAAATCATTGAATTTTGGGTATTTATGAATGAATTTGCGACATCAAAAGTTCAATATTTGATTAAGAAAGGTTCTGACCATGGCCCCTTGAAATTGATATATTCAGTTACTCAAGAACCCATTATGAGGCATTTTGGATCCCTCAATTTCTTTAACAAGTATAACACTTCAAGAAGGTAAGGGAGGAGAACTAGAAGTTAGAATAGGTTGAAACCTCATTCAAAAAATTCATATCAAGATGAAAAATGGGAAAAAAAATTGGGTATGTGGAGTAATGAGGCTTTTGGGGATACATTTCAAAAAATTGCTATACAAAAAGAATTGATTAAGATGAAGGAAATAATTTTTGAGATTTACCCAACAGAGGTGAACAAAGTTGACTTAATTAATCCTGAAGCAGGGTTAATAAAGATGCAAAGGGAGAACAAGCATACTGGGAATACAATGCTTGCATGAAGTGGTTTGGAGAGGGAGATAGAAACACTAGGTTTTTCCATGCATATATTAAAGGGAGTAGGAGAAGGCTTCAAACTAATAGGATAGAGAATGAGCAGTGTCAAGTGCACGAATTCACATATAACATTAAAGATGAAGTAGTGAGAGATTTCAAAAGAATTTTACTAAAGGAGAAAGAAATAAAGACTACGATATGATTTAGGTAATCCCTATATTCATCACTCAAGGAAAAAATGTCAAAATGATGGAGACACCAAAAATGGAGAAAATTAATGTTGTAGTGTTTGATCTAAATAAAGACATTGCTCGTGGGTTGGATGTGTACTCTGGGAATTTTTCAACACTGCTGTGATATAATAGCGGAAAATGTATTTATGGTAGTAATCTATTTCTTTTGTGGAAGTGAGTTGCCTATATATGTTACTCATACTAATCTAGTACTAATTTTTACAAAAGAACAGGTGACTATATTCAGTGATCGGAGGGATATTAGCTTGAGTACCTATATTAATTAGATCATTTCAACTATCATTCATTGAAGAATATTGGAGGTCTTATATAATCTCAAGGAATCATTTGAGATTCGTGAGAGGTAGAAGTATAGCAGTAAATGTACGGCTATCATAGGAAATTGTAAGGTACATAAATAAGAGAAACAAGTTTTAGAATGTGATGGTCAAGCTAGAAATGTCAGAAGCATATGATAAGGTTCCATAGATCATTCTGACTAATGTGATGCAAAAGTTTTTATTTAATCAAGGAATGATCGATATGGTATAGAGATTGGTGTCTAGAAATTGGTACTCAGTATTGGTCAATAGAAAAAATTATGGCTTTTTTAACTCATAAAAGGTCTGAAGAAAAGTGATACCCTTCCACCAACAGTTCTATCATTGCATGAGAAGTGTTAGCCAGAGGAATCAATAGTCTTTGTGTAGATATAAATTTCATATAATATGGCATGCCTAATTGGAATGAGAAAATAAATCATCTATCTTATGCAGATGATATAATTCTTATCTACTCAGGCAATAGAGGTTCAATAAAAAAGAAGATAAGAGTGCTAAGTCAATATAAAGAAAACTAGGGTCAACTTACAAACCTAAAAAAAAGTTTCTTATATAAGCATAAGAAGACACCAATATCAATATTTCATAGGATAAGGAGATTGACATTGGACAAGGGAGTTTCCATTTTGCATATTTAGGATACCTTATATTCTATGGAAGGAAGGAGAAGTCTTATTTTAAGAGCGAATTTGAGATGGTTTCATGGCCTTTTTTATCCTTAAAATATATGAAAATAGACAAATACTTAGGCTATTTTTATTAGATATGACATGTGATTGGTGTGTGTTGTAAGAAAATTAGGTTATAAGTGGCGTGGAACATAATAAGATAAAAAATCTCTTAAAATCAAAGTTACTGGCTAGAATAGGAGTTGATATTTAATGATACGACTCGTATCTCAAGTCATGGTGACAACAATGAAGCATGATAAATAAGGGGTGGAAGTTGAGGCTAGATACAACTCGCATAGAGTTTTAATGAGTCGTAGTGTATAGTAATTTTGAGGAAAATGAGTTAATGTCCTAGAGATTGAAAACATGAAGTTCAAGTTGTAACGAAGAAGACTATGAGTTGTTATATCAGGTTACGACTTGTAGTGATAAGTTGTTATGACAACAGTAAAAAATGCCCTGAAAGATGAAACTGGAGTGAAAATGTGTACAACCAATGACTTATAGGATCTAATTACGAGTCATCATTACTAAGCATAGAAGTGAGATAAAGAGTCATTGTCAGTCTAGACGACTCATTGTCTGAGGTGTGATTACTGCCAACTGTATTTTCCTATTTTGTTTTGGTTAGATTTTGTTTGTTATATTAATAAACTATAATTACCCATTGGATACTCATTTAATATTTTACACACTTTATACTCTTACAAATATGTTTTGATTCCAAGATTGACTTTTGATTTTGGAAAATCTTTGTTCTTGGTTTCTGCTTGATCAATTAATTTAAGATTTTGGGTTTTCGTTGTCAATTATTGTGAGATTATTCATACAATTTATTTATTGAATTCCATGAATTGTTTTGAAACAATAAGAGGCTAATTCTCTTAGCTAGCATTGTGGGAACACTAGTAGAATAACAAAGTAGGGGAAGTGTGAGATTCTTCTAAATCACTGTGTACACTTGTATTATGATCTTCTTCAGTTTAATTACTTTTTAAGTGGTGGACTTGCTAAGAACTTTCTTGTATTCGAGATCGTCCTCACAAGAGAGATTTAGATTAGGAAAAGAAGTTTATTTCAGTGATACGAGGTTATCAACCCTCTTCTAATAACTTGATACAAAAATGGTGATTGTTAAATTAGGATAATATATAATTGTTTGTAAGGTGATACCTTAAGACTCACAAGTTGAAGGGTAAGATTTACCAATGCATTTACAAAATTGTTAGTAATATCTAGCTTAGTAGATTCTGCACGTGTGGTTGTGAGATAGTTGGATTGACCATAACAATCCTATTATGTTGGGAAGCCAGTGGGAACACAATCCTATGTTCATCATAGATTGTTTACAACCACAAGCATTTACAGCTTGTTACTTCTTACTATTTACAACAAAATCCGCCAATTACTTTCCTGTACTTCTCGCTACTTTAGCAAGTTTGAGATAAAGATTTGACCAATTCCCAATGGGATCAACCCTAACCTAATTGGGTTACTATAATTTAAAAACAGCCGCATTATATATTCTTAGATGGTATAGTTTGGGAAACATCAAATTTTTGCATCGTTGCCTGGGAATATAGTTGCGGATTTATTGATTAAAGTTGTTCAGGTTTTCGGCTTTTACTTTTCTATTTCTTGGGGTGTTCCCTAGTGTATGCCTAATATTAGAAGTCAAGGCAATCCCTTTATACCATTTGATCTAGAGCCAGAGAGAATCCTATAACAGAACCATAGGATTTTATAACATGGTCGAGATACTTATCATAAGATGCCTTAAAATGACCCACAAGACTTTTCTTTGCTACCTCCTCAGGAGATAATAGAGAAAACAACTGATTGATTACTAGAAGAGGCTAATACAAGGAGGTATAATGAGGCTACCCAATATTTAGCTCAAGAAGAAGAGAGCGAGACAAAGATTGGTAGTTGATCATCAAGCAGGACTAGACTGAGGTAGAACAGATAGATCTTCAGTATCCCAAACCTTTTAGTACTTTTCAACATATAAAGATCGAGATAAAGACTTGCAGTATGTATAGACTATTGAGATATAACATGTCATTCCTCCTACATTACCCAGGGGCTAAAGTTTGACTTTACTAGTTCTATGATCCAGTTGTTGAATCTGAAAAGTGTGTTTGCTTGCTTGCCAATTAATGATGCAAATATGCACCTCATAAATATTATTGGGATTTGCACTTCATATTCTATACATGTGGTAGATCAGGAAGCTCTTAGACTCAGGTTGTTTCAATTCTCTATAACTGGTAAAGTGACACTATCATTAGGGTAACTACCTTCTGGGTCTATTGATACTTGGAACGAGTTGTAAAAAAAGTTTTTAGATTATTTATTCCCTCCTACTGGAATGCTACAGTTGAAGTACGAGATCAATAATTTCTAATGATTGTATTTTGAATCAATGAATGAGGCATGGTATTAGCTTTCGAAGAAGTTGATGATGGTGCCTAATCACATAAATTTAGGGGAAAATCTGTTGGAGATTTTTTATTATGCCTTGAATATCAGTTCTAGAGATATAGTAGATACTATCAGTGGCAAAGTGTTCATGAACCTGCATTGGTATGTAGCAACAAAAATCTTAGATTAGATCTCTCTTACCAAAAGAGGGTGGAATATGCAGGAGGTAGAGAGGGGTGCCAATACTTCAGCCATTAGTGCTTCTAATGATCCTCGAGTTATAGATGATTCAGTGGCTCAAGAGGTTGTACATATGAGTACTAAGATTGGATTACTGATAAATTAGTTTACAATGATTAATTTTCATAAGGTTAATGTCGTAGGAACACAAAGAATATCTTCTAGGTCATACGATTCCCATATGGATGAAAAGGCAATGTATCTATATAGAGAGTTGGCGGGTTTCTAAGCCAAGGGACAATCATCTGCTCAACATAATTAGTACTTGAGGCAAGGGAATCAAAGTCGAAACTACTATTGTAATAGATGAGAAAAGATAGATGGTCACTGAAGACATAAGGATAATTATAAGGAGAAAAGTGGTGGATATGTTTTATTTGGGAATTATGACATCGATTCAAAGATGGTGGCTATGTTATCAAAGTTAGTAAAGGATCATGAAGGTCAAGAAAGTTTCCTTAAAAATATTAAGGCGGACATTTTAGGTTTGACCCAGAGAGTGGAATTTTATGCCACTATGATAAAAAAACTTGGAAAGCAATTTGGTCAAATGTCGGCAACCTTGAATCAGCTTCAAAAAGGCACTCTTCTAAGTAATACTATGAAGAATCTGAAAAATGATAGTCATTGTTAGGCCATTACCACTCAATGTGGTAAGACCACCATTGATCCTCTCATTTCTATCGTTTATAAAGTTAGGAATGACATTATTGATGTAGATGAGGCACTGAAAGAAAAATCCAAAAAGTTGGTGACTAGTGGGGAGTCATCACAAAAATAAACAGGTGTTGATAAAAGTGTTGATAAGGATAAAGGAAAGATAAAGGTAGTTGAGCCTTTGTTAAAGACCATTCCATGACCTCTCCCTTATTTTTTACTAAGATTAAAGAAGAAATAAGAGGAAGAGAAGTATTTGTAGTTCTTGTCAATATTGAAGGAACTGTTTGTTAATATTCCTTTTGTAGAAGCATTGGAGAAGATGCCTTGATATGAAAATTTCATGAAGAATTTAGTTACTAGAAAAGGAAAGATGAGTTTTAGCTTGCTATTATGTGCAATATTATAATGTCATTGTCCCCCGATTATTGGGTTAGAAGAAGAAGGACGCCAGAGCATTTGTTATCCCATATTCCATTGGGTTATTCAACTTATCTTAAGTTTGATGTGATTTGGTAGCTAGTATCAATATGATGTCGTTGGTGATATGCAAGTAGTCGAGGTTGGGGGCCCAAACCTATATATATGAGGTTATTGATGGTTGATCATACTGTGAAGAAACTGGTTAGTATTTTGTGTGATGTTTTGGTGAGGGTGGCATCCTTCATATTCCCAACTGATTTTATGATCCTTGACTTTGAGTTGGGCTTCAAAGTCCATATTTTCTTGGGAAAGCCTTCTTTTGCTATGGGTAGGGACTTTTGATAAGGGGAAGTCTTCTTTTGATATGGGAAAGCCTTCAAAGTCCATATTCGATGCTAATCAAGTTACATTTAATATGTATCAGTTTATGCAACAATCAAAGGATATGAGATTAGTGTCTATGATTGATACTATTATGATGATTTTATGACTTTTCCCATTGAAGAGCTATGTAATAACCCAAATCGGGTCCCTAGCCATGACGGGCATCCCGAATCATGAAGGCCTGAGAGACCTTCTAACTTGCAATCATTTACACCATTCATATACAAAGAGAAACTGCGAAAATACATAACAAAACAGAATCATGGTTAACTTCTAATTCAAACTAATTAATACCAAAATGAGTTCATAAAGATCAACAACATCTGACACCTGTCAGCAAATCTCTACTAACTGAAAATAACCTTTCTCTGAAGACTGGGATTTCGAGTTAATCATAACATACGAAAACAAGAAACTTGTAAACAAGATAGGGATTTCTAATAGATCATGCTCTCAATTCATCATTCAAATTCGTCAAACACATACATATATATATACTATACATGGTTATAAATCAAGTTTGGGGGAAAGACCACAAGGCCAAAACAATAATGTCATTAAAGAATTCATAGAGCAACATTGTAATACAAATTCTAAAACCCCTTTGGAAATTAATGATTTCACAATATTTAAATGTTGTTGAAACAATTTTCTTATGACCATAATATTAGGAAAACCCTGCATACCATAGATTATGAAATTTGAAAGATGGAACCTAGTTCTTGATAGATGGAACCCAAATTTTGATCCTTTTCTTAGAATTCTTGATCTTAGGGATGAGTTCTTGATCTTTACGGAAAGGATTAGGGTAGGATTTTTTAGAGGAATTGGGTAATGAGGCATATTATACCTATGGGTAATGAATTTTAAGGGTTATGGACGTGTTTTGGGTGATATAAATAATCCTTTGGACGTTTGGGATCAAAGGGAAAGGACCTAAGTTCCCCATGACCCTTAAGAAGCTTAAACTCTGCGGGAATAGCCCCCGCATAGTGACCCTTAGTTTGGTTAAGTATCCCTCGCGAAGCGACCCCTATTTGGGTCAAGTTGACATCGCATCGTGGGGCTGTCGCGATTCCTTAATGCCTCAAACAAAAAATAGCATAACTTATTGCTCAGGTGTTGGATTAAGGTAAAATTGGTATTATTGGAAAGATAATTCAATTAAATATAATTTGGTGGGTCTTAATCTGCCAAATTCTATATATACGAAAAGTTATACTCATTCAAAGATGACCCTTGTAGAATCGAATATCCAATTTCTGATGAATGAAGGGTTCTTAGCTCAACTTTGCTATAAGTCATTCCTATGAACACTTCTCACCTTAAATTCACGTAATATACCAGGAGAAAGATCATGGCACATGGATTTAAAGAAAAACCGGGGAATTAGATCTTATACACGTAGGAACGATGGTTCAAGTTGCTAACTTGAAAATGTGGGGTGTTACATTTTCTCCCCCTTAGGATCATTCATCCCCGAATGATGGGTATGGACTTGTTGAAGCTCAAAAAGGGTAGAATAAAGAATGAAACCTTACGTTGAACATTTTTTCCTCAACCAAATATACAAGAGCATCAAATGAGCTTTATGATAACCCTTAGTGAAACATGTAAGCACGAAATATAAGATAACAAAACTTGACGTCGATATGATCTTGGCATGTGTTTTATGGAACATGATCAACACATTGTAAGGCATGAATTTTTCCTAAGAATCCTTAGCCTGATTAAGATTGGTACAAGACATGAGATGGGATCCTCGCAGAACATAAGAATAGGAACATTCTCTATCTTACAAGATACAACGAAAAGACTTAAACTTCGAGACACTACTTATCTATTCCCCAAACAATAAATTACATACCTCATCATTTTGAACTTATAGTTTTCTCCATCACACATCTAATCCCTAGAGTATGAGTCCCACTGTATAATATCCTTATGTTGAAGTTAACTCAGAGAATAGAGGTGCTAGTTTAAGCTATGGGACCTTGTACTCTACACCCCATTAAGAAAATTACTTCACCATATCGCTACTGTCAAACACACCCGAGTTCTAAATCAAAGAGTAATAACCATATAGCGCGTTGGTTTGTGTTTTCAGAAACTACAACATTCAATCCTAATCATTACTACACCCACTACATGGATCTCACCCCACTAAGACCAACAATTTCAATCACTCTCACAAATATTTTCACCATATTTCTCCTTCTTAGCTATTTCAAACAACAAAAGTTCATCTCCTTCTTTCCCCTTTAACTTATAACCTCAGCTTGAGAATCACATCAAATTTTTCACCTTCAAGAACATCTACTCCCATATCTAACACACCACTAAGCTTCCACAACCACCATCAAACTAACATACGGATGGTCATTAAGGGACCCAAGCATATATATCATGAATGGAAGTAACATTATCAGACCAACACTCATACTTATTGCACTACCCGAGAAGGAACATGAAGTGAAGATATGATAGAATAAACACTTAGTGCTTCAGATATCAAGTGTCTAGATCATAACTTAAGGGTCGTTAGGCATTACCACGACAAAATATGATTTCTTAGGACATACTAGGGTAACAAACATGGGTACACATATCTCATAATTTGTATAACATAAGGTCATAATTCATAAAGTCAATGATTGAGACAAATATTGATACCTGAAGCTATTGATTCTCATTTTTAGAGCTGAGATAGTCATAAGTTCGCATAGCTTTATTGCTTTGGATAATTCCATCATAAAATTATTCAGTTACATACAAAAATATATTTTCTTCGGACCATGCATTTTGTGAGACATAGGTTTGGATCATAAGCAACATAATATATGGCTTGGATACTTGGAATATTGGATCAATGAGGGACATTATTTCTACATGTTTAGATATCGGAACATGACATGAGTTACAAAGAGAGCTCAAACCTTATGCATAGGCAAGACTTAAATACATAAAACATTGGTAGAAGTCCATTCAAATCAAAGTAGGAGGAGCTTGCTTGAACAGGAATTGATTTAACATGATTCTTACTTGAAAATTGACACCAAAAAAAAAAATTAAGAACTACTTTAATCCATTATCTCCCCCTTAGATCAAAGTCACCCTCTGAGACTTGCAAATATAACCTCACATAAAAAATCTGTAGGCACAACCTTTAACACAAATTAGACATCACCATAAACTTAAACTCTAAACTCTCCCAGATGATCTATATTCTGAAGGCATTTCTTTCTGAAAATGCAACTCTTAACTTCCGCTAACCTCTATAGACACCACTCTACAACTCCCACTCTCATGAGCATATGCGTCCACACTCCTTATCACAAAGGGGTATCAATATACACAAGAATACAAATCCTCTCATTTATTGCAAATACAATGATGCTAAATTATCTCTAGGACATCCGTTCAGGAACACTAATCATAACTTCCTCTAACACCCAAAATTACCAACTTATGACTAACATTATTATGGGTGTGAACATCCACGCTTCCAACTACTTAACACTCTATCCTCAACTCCTTAGAATACTCGCATTACACCTCTAATCATATAACTTACAACTTAACAAAATTTGTAAAATCATACCCAAGGCTCATATTGCCTACCAGTATTTCCGCAATTCAACCCTAACGAACACCGAACAGTAACTCACTAGACATCTCCATACTATAATTTTAAGAACACAAACTAGGTATGTAAAACAATTATACACATAAATGCTAAACTTTCCCTTTTTAAGTAAAATCTAAAGGTATTGCTTTCCCAGAACGTTACTTTTAATTTTTTCTATCCTCTATCATCATCAACCTACAACACGCTGTCTCATTATCATACACAACCTCACTTCTTATCACATAAAAATTCACTCTCCACTACTTAACCTTCAAACATTAGACCATTAATCGCATAAATCATATCATAAAATCTTACCGAATGAGTAATGCCATACTACCATGGAGTGCAACTTATTCTTATATACTTACGCCCTTATCCACTTAATTACTCACCCACAATTCATCATTTTAACACTAGTCCTCATATACATATATACCTCATAATTACCACTTAAACTTTTCATCCATTATCAACCTAGGCTCTTTTACAAATCACATCAAGCCTACTAATTCATTCACACACAACATACATCGTTAATCTTAAGATACTATTCTTACCACCACATTCTACATCTAAAATTTAAGCCTATAGCCTAGCAATAACTATCTACCACCAATGAAGAGTGCAACATAATATGCTAGTCCATCAAATTAGGAAATTTTAGCCAAATACCCCATTTCACCTAGATACTACCTACAACCAAATCATCTCTATGACATTACCACTACACTTTAAAATCTACTTCATACCCTCTCACAAGTAGTACTATTTAGCAACTACTAAAGAAAAGAAGGTTAAGGGGGTAAGGTCACATAATAGACATGGTGACATGGTCAACCTTAACCTTATATTATAAAACTATACAATCTTATCTACATCTTCTACTTTCTCATATCATACTCACTTACCCAAGCATACATTTAGACTACCCTCAAATTCCACTAAAAACAATGAGTCTATACTTATAACTTATTGGTAAATCTAAATATTTTCGTTCATAACCTATAAAGGATTTCTATAACCACCATAACTATCCACTCTAGGCTGCTTCCCTATTCTTGAATAGATAATAATCACAGCCAAGAACATTCTTTATCGAATACCTTACAATCTACAAATATCACTACCACATTAGTCTATCTCTATAAAATGGCAAATCATCCCTCAATCAATGATTATACAACTAAAAATGTTTATTTACACAAAATTCACCCTAACTCTGACTTCTAACCTTGTGACATTATATCACCAACTTCTTAGTCTAATCTAACTACCAATATGTCATGACACTGATAATTTAACTTATACTACTACTCGGGTGGAAATACAATTTCAACATTCTTCTACACATCATTCCCCTTATGCATGACATCTACAACATAAATTTTGAAAAGGACTGAATACACTTAATACCTCAGGCTGAAAAGCACGATTTCATCAGAATCAAAGTTTACACTAGAATCAATATACCTTGAAACACTAACGGACACTTCTCAAGTCCTTGCACAATTTTATAATTTTTTATAACTCCATTAGAAAAGGACCCATTCATTTGGATTCTAAGTTATTGTACTTAATCACCTAAAAAATGAGACATATCAAAGAACATCAGAGTAAGAACAAAAATGGGATAACTTTGCTTTCGTATGGATGACACCATAGCATAAACTAGAGTATTAAAAGGAATATTTTGACTTTATAGAACATACTAAATCATAAATAAAGAAAAACATTCCTAAATGCCTTATAGCCTCCTACTTATAAGTGTGGTGTGCTACACACCCATAAGCAGGACTCTACCCTATGTGATTTCAAAGACACCTTGGGAACATGAACCATGCTCTGATACCAAGTTTGTCACGACCCAAACTAGGGTCATAGCAATGACAGGCATCCCAAACCATAAAGGCCCAAGAAACCTTCTAGCTTGCAATCGTATAAACCATTTATCTACAAAAAAATTATGGAAATACATAACAAAATGGAATCATGGTCAAATTTTAATTCAAATTAATCAATACTGAAATGAGTTCATAAAGATCAACAACATCTGACACTAGTATGCGAAATCTCTACTAACAAAAAATAACCTCTTTCTGAAGACTGGGACAAGGCCCCCAGTTTGACCATAAATCAAAATAAAATAATAATGATATATACATTAGGTCTCCCAGAATAATAGAGGCTCACGATCTGTAAGCTTCTACAAGTTAATCTATTGCTTATCGAGACCCCAGGACTATGCCTCAGAATCCTAAAATATAGAGGGTCAATACATATGTACAGGTATGCAGAGCAATCCAAAATAATGTATTGATATATATAATATATATGTGAGCAAGTCATGAAAACATTATGCATGATGTCGTTTAAAATACATGGGCAAAGTTCAAATGAACCTAAAACAATCTGTTTAATGCAGTTCTATTCTTTGTACTCTTTCTGAGCTAGGTGGTATACCCTACATATATGCTACCCCACGAGCTATATGGGATCTGCCCTTAACTCGGCATCCAATACCCAACCCAAGTTTGCTGCGAGAGTTAGAGTATATGAATTTGCTATGCCACAGGATCGTCGCCAGCATATAATAATAGTATACCCGTATCAGCAAAACATGATTTTGGGCAATGAGTTTTTATGGCTCATGCCTTCTTCGGGTTACCACCTAACATCTCTTAAGCCTATTTTTTATTCTATTCTAAACATGCATCTTTCTTGAAATAAAATTTTTAAATTCTGTGCAGTAATGTGTACCTTTAATCTGTTCTAAATCTACCATGGCATTATCTGAATTTGGTATCGTCATACCAAGACTTGCAAGTCGTTTATCTGATCCATAATGTATCATGCAAGATTCATTCATTTAAAATTATGTTCAAACCACCAAAGCATTCAGATAAGTATAAGGGAATTCATATTTCAAAACATAAGTCAAAACCATGCAAAGATTTTCATCATTTTAATAATTCCAACAAACATGTGTTGGTCATGTATTTTTGAAAAAAAACATGTGATTCTTCATTATATATTTTCAGCATTTATCAACATGTAAAAACCCCTCTTTAATTCAAAACCATAGTCAAATCATACCCAAAATCAACACATTTATATCATATTTTCAATAATGCATTTTGAGTAAATCATAACTTACGGAAACAAGAAATTTGTAAATAAGAGAGGGATTTCTAATAGATCATGTTCTCAATTCATCATTCAAATTCATCAAAAACATACATATATATACACTATAAAATCTTATAAATTAATTTTTGGGGAAAGGCCTCAAGGCCAAAATAATAATGTCATTAAAGAATTTATAGAGCAACATTGTAATACAAATTCTAAAACCCCTTTCGAAATTCATGATTTCACAATATTTAAAAATTGTTGAAACAATTTTCTTTTGCCCATGCACTTTAGAAAAACCCCATGTACCTTAGATTATGAGATTTAAATGATGGAACCTAGTTCTTGATAGATGTAACCCGTATCTTGATCCTTTTCTTGGAATTCTTGATCTTAGGGATAAGTTCTTATTCTTTGGGAAAGTATTAGGGTTGAATTTTTTAGAGAAATTGGGTAATGAGGCATATAATTTCTTTGGGGAATGAATTTTAAGGGTTATGGATGGGTTTTTTGTGATACTAATCATCCTTTGGACGTTTGGGGTCGAAGGGAAAGGACCAAAGTTCCCTATGACCTTTAAGAAGTTAAAACTATACAGGAATAGCCCCCGCGTCATGACCCCTAGTTATATTAAGTATCCCTCACGATGTGACCCCTATTTGGGTCAAGTAGACCTCGCATCGTGGGTCTATCGCGACTCCTTACTACCTTACATGAAAAATGGCATAACTTTTCACTCAGGTATTGGATTAAGGTTAAATTGGTATCGTTGGGAAAATAATTCTATTATTTTCAATTTTGTGGGTCTTAATCTACAAAATTCTATATATAAAAAGTTATACTCGTTCAAAGATAACCCTGGTAGAATCAAATATCCAATTTTGGATGAATGGAGTGCTCTTAGCTCAACTTTGCTTAATTCCATTTCTATGTACACTTTTCACCTCATAATCACTTAATATACCAGGAAAAAGATCATGACAAATGGATTTGAATAAAAATCATGGAATTAGAGTTTATACACATAGGAACGACGGTTTGGGTTTCAAGCTTGAAAATACGGGGTGTCATAAGCTACTTGGGGTTGAGGCATTAGCAGTTGTCATCATAAACTATGCTAAAAATTGCATTGATGAGTATTATGATAAGGTGAGCGCATTGTATAGTACTGGTTCATATAATTATTCTTTAAAATAGCTAGATCTTCATCTAAATAATAAAAACACTCCTCATTATGCATTTTTTGGGGACAACAATACCTTAACGGTCATTATTGTTGCTGACTTACTAGAGATACAGGTTGAAACATTAATCTTAGTGTTTCAAAGGTTCAAGAGGGTCATAGGATGGACTATTATAGACATTGTGTGGATTCCACCTGGTATTTACATTCTTAAGATACATCTTGAACCGTAGTTCATACCCAACATCGAGCACCAGCCTAGGTCGAATCCTTTTATGAAGGAGGTAGTGAAGAAAATATAATCAAGTAGCTACATGTTAGAGTGGTATACCTCATTGCGGACAGTAAATAGGTTAGCCCAATTCAATGTGTAATAGAGAAGGGTCGGATCACTATGGTCCAAAATGATAAGAATGAATTACTGCCCATGAGACCAGTCATAGGATGGAGAGTATGCATGGATTATAGGAAACTGAATACTTGAACTCATGAAGACTATTTCCCTATGCCATTTATAGATCAGATGCTTGAGAGAGTAGCAGGCATGGGTTGGTACTATTTTCTTGATGGGTAGTTGAGATATTATTAGATTTTGATTTATCCCAAAGACCAAGAAATGATGACTTATACTTGATCTTATGGGAATTAGGATGTCGTTCAAACTATGCCATACTCCAGCAAAATTTTAAAGAAATATGATGTCTATATACTATGACAAGGTGGAGGACACTTTATAGGTATTCATGGATGACATTTCAGTTATTAGGGATTCCTTTAATGATTGTTTGGTCCATTTAGACAATGAACTTAAAAGATGTGAGGAGTGAAATCTGGTGTTGAATTGGAGAAGTGTCATTTTATGGTGAAGAAAGGTATTGTCCTTGGTCAAAAAATTTAAAAAATAAGGTATTGAGGTGGATATACTAAAGATTAAGGTGATTAAAAAATTACCTGCTCCTATCACAGTTAAAGGTATCCGACAATTTTTGGGTCATTCTAGATTGTATGTGAGATTCATCAAGGACTTCTCTAAAATTTCTAATCTTCTATGCACGTTTTCAGAGAAGGAGGTGAAATTTGTACTTGTTGTTGCATTCCTCTAGGACTTTGTATTCCTTAAGGAGTGGTTTATCTCATCTCCCATTATTATGTCCTTTGATTGGCCTTTTAAATTTAAGGTTATTTGTGATTCTAGCGGAGTGGACTTGGGTGTTTTCCCAGGCCAATGATGTGAGAAAATCTTTAACCCAATCTATTATGCCAATAACGAATTAAACCCCACAAAGAAGAACTATACACCCACTAAGAAAGAGTTTCTTGTGATGGTTTTACTCTTTGAGAAGTTTCGGTCCTATCTAATACGGACCAAAGTCATAGTTCCCACAGATCATGTAGCTTTGATGTATCTAATGTCAAAGAAAGATGCAAAACCTATGTTGATACATTAGTTCCTCTTGCTGCAAGAATTTAACTTTGCCGTGAAAGATTAGAAAAGCACTAAGAACCAGGTCATTAATCACTTATCTCACCTTGAGGAGGAGCCAAAGTAGAAATTAGGGGATAAGCCTGAAATAGATGATACTTTTCCAAATGAGCGGGTCTTGGAAGTATCTCAATAATTAATCCTCTGTGTTGAAACTAAGGGGGTTGCACCACACTGATAGGGACCAGGTCCCTCAAAATTAGTCATAGGCAAAAACAAAGTAAGTCAACCTGGAACACAACACAGTGTAGAAAATGTAAAGAACACTAGATATAACATGGAAACCTCTTCGCACAAAGGGAATAAAACATGGCTTTCCTCACAAGACATTAAAAGTTCCCTATAATTAAACTTTAGATTATATACTCAAACTTGGACCTAAATCTAGGCTCCTCCTGCTTTTAATAAATCTACAATAAGATAACCTTGAAAAATATGATAAGACTCCCCCAAAATTGATTAACGCTAACCAGTATCAAGCTTAGGCAACTCTACTTAAACGTTGTCAAATCAGCAAAAAAGATCCTTACTCTTATAGAATGAGTAATTCAGTTACAGACTCAAGCTAGACTCAAAAAGACTAGCTAATTTAGCACACACAAGAATGAGATCTTGAGCAATGTTGAATATTGAGTTTTTGCCATTCTCCTCTCTTTACTCTTTTTAATTAGAAAAAATTGCTTCATTAACAAGCATTCTATTTCTTCTATATTTGAGTGATGATTAGGGTTAAAATTCAATTAGACTAGGTGTCCTAAGTAGTACGAGTAGAACTTACATAGTTTGTTATAATACAGTACAAAATTGTGCAGACGTGTACCCGATCAATTGTAGTGTTGAATATCCCAGGCCCTAGTCCCTTGTAGTCATTTACTCATCATCAAAACTAGATACAACATTTTTCCCTCTTCTTGATAATGATAGACCAGCCATAGAGTTTTAAGAATCAATGCTCATTCATCATATTTAATTAGTGTGATTACCAATACAAAAGATGAATGTTCACCCTCTCATTAAACACCATGCTTCCATCATTATGCAACTTATGGTCCTTGTCCCTTGATGTCATTTATATTAAAAACATAACTGATTTACTTCCCTCTATTATTTTGTCTTCATGCTATCTATTTAGCACATCATATACTTTCCCCTATCAATATGTCATACACATTTGCAATTTAATATTTACTTGGGACCTGGTCCCTTCAACATGAAATTAATATTACCATTTTAGCATCATTTAAAGTGATAAAAGTAAACCAAGAGTAAAGATAAGCACAGGTTAGTTAAATCATGGCCACTGGGGGAACACTAACAAGATGAACAACTTTAACATAAAGTAGATATATGTAACACATAAACCAAATCTCATGATTTCATAAAATAGAGGCCAGCACCCTTATAATCATACTAGAATAACACATAAAATTAACTATCTTTAAATTTATCAGGATAACCATGATATGAAACTAACACGAGGTGGATAAGGAAATAAGGAAAACTAGTTTCAGGTATAGGAAGTCTTGGGGGAAAGGGACTTAATAAGAATCTTTGTTCTTACATTTTAACTAGAATGGGCATCCAATAACTATTTAGTGAGGATATTCACTTAAATATTTAGTCCTTGAACTTAGGCATTCATTTCTACCACTTTAGCCTGGAGCTTTGCATTTTCTGCTGCAAGTTCTTCAGTGGAACCTGGTCCTTAGAAGATAACCTTTGATTCTATAGCTTCAGGTGAACAATTTGATTATCCTTTATAGCTTACTTGATTCTTTATTCCTCAATTTACCTACCTAACTTTTCTTGAGCATCCAGCTAATCAGACAATTGAGACATTGTTCCAGCCTTGCCTTCAATACATTCATTTTCCACTAGAGTTGTTTGACTGAATATTTACTTGACAGTTTTAAGTATTCCCTTAGTTCCAACCATACCAAAATACTTAAACACTTAGTTCAAGAAATATCTGTATGGCATTTAGCTCAAGAAATATCTGTATGGCATCCCATGATTCCTTTCAATTTCATGAAACACCTTATGCATATGCTCTATCATTAGAGCAGGTAGACTTAATAGTTCAAATTTTCTCAAGCATTCAATCAAAAATAGGTCAACACTAGATGTTATGCTTCTTTTGTCAAACCTTTATGACAAGACCTTGTTAATGAACTCAAATACCAGTTGAAAGAAACTTATTAGAAAAAAAAATTTCATTCCAGTTTTTGAAGTACCTCCTATCTTTGAGACATTAATCATAAATTTAGTTGTGGGTTGTTACTTTACCATATTTCTCAGACCTAAAATAGGTACATCAAAGATCTTTCCCAAGGTCTTTTCATCTAGTTTGATAGGCTTTCCTTGCACTTGGGAATTCAAAATTAGCCCAACTTCTATGAAATCCATGGTGTAATAAAATTCTCTGACCTTATTATCAAAAACTATGGGAGTTGATTCCTCAAATAAGTGTAGCCAACCTTGGTGTATAACATACTCAACCAACTCTATTATTCTGGGCTTGTCATATATCTTTAGATCAAAAGTTCTTCCTGATAGAATATTCTAGGTCATCAATATCTTATTCCTTCATTATCTAGACACATACTTTCTACTTTTCTTGGGACCGTTACTCAATTTTTTAATCCTAGTATTTCTCATCTTGGGACCAGGTCCCTCATAGTCTATTTTCTTCTTTATAGCTATATATTTCTTCTTCTTTTCACCACGGCTACGGGACTTTGAATTAGATGACCTGGTCCTCTAAGCAATATGAACTTGATTTTTTCTTTCCTTCGTTACAACAGCAACCTTCAATGTCCTCCCCTTATTCAACCTCTACAACATCAACATTTTCTTTCTCTTCTACTATAATACTTTTCTTGAGTCTTCTTCTTTTTATTGTTGAAGACTTGCTAGACTTGATACTTTCTTCTTCCCTTTGACATCTAAAGCTTTTTCCTTCTACAGTTGATTCATGCAACACAGATTCTTAGATTTTACTTCAGTGACCATTTTCTTAGTTTTAGATATTTGGAGAGTTAGAGAAATCTATCTAAGTTTTTTATTTTGTACTTTATCCTCTAAAGCATTTTTCTCAATTGTTAGTTCACACAAAGAGTCTATCGGCACATTTTTAATTCTTTTTAACTTCCTGGTTGAGTAGTTATCTAGGTTTTTCTTAATGTCATAAAGAGTTACCTTATTCTATGTTTACCATGTTTGCAAACAAGGAATCATAGATAACTGGATAGTCTTTTATTGCTAGAGTAGACTAATCTCTATGCTTCTTATCTTTATGAGATTTACTAGAGAAATCTCCCAATACTTCCAGAGCTTGTTTTACTACATAATCAATCGCAACCTTCCTTCTTGAATTTTTATGGACCTGGTCCTTTTTATTTCTCTTATCACCTTTAGTCTTGAGATACTCTTGATAATCCAATTTTTTCATTGGACAATCCTTAATGAAATTCTCATTACTTCCATATTTCTGACATACTTCAATACTGCTTCCTCCTTTGTTGTTGCTTCCTCTTCTCTGAAAATGACCACTCTTCCTCATGGCTTTGACAATAGTTTTGGCCAAAAATGCAATAGTAGTGTCCTCTCCAGCTGAATATATTTTCAAGCCTTCCATTCAAGGTATTTTTCCTTTTTTTTCTTTATTCTTCTCTAGCCTCTGTTGCTTCTTAGGCTTATAGGTTCTTAGATTTCAAATCAGTTCATCCATGATAATTGTCTTTAGTTTTTTGCCTCAGTTATAGCATCCACTTTGCTTTCCCAGGACTTAGAATGAACATTTAGAATATTTCTCACCTATTTATACAATAGAATCATTTTTTCTTAGCAGTAAAGCTCTTTTGTGATAGAAGTGAATCTTGTATGAATTTCTTAGGTTGTTTCTCCTTCTTTCATGGTGAAGGTTTCATACTAATTAGTCAGTATGTCTATATTAGAATCCTTCACATCAGTGGTACCTTTATGAGAAGACCTCAAGAAATACCAAATCTCCTTGGCATTTTCAATGGCAAGAATCCTGCCCTATTAAACAAACTAACAGTTTCTTGGACCTATAGTTTTTCTCAACTTTCTTTCTATCTTCATCATCATATTCTCTCTTTCTTTTGATAATTATGCTTTTTATATCTCCTTCTTTGACTTCTCTAATAGGCATATTAAGAACATAGAGAATTATATCCATCAGCTTACTATCCCCATCCATAATTAAGTCATACATCCTAGTTTTCTTCCAACCATAGTACTGCAGATTATATAAAGATGGCTTAGTGGTAGATTGGCCTTCTTCTAGGTTAGGTGGGGCAGCCATTCTAACCAAATCACTCTAGGTGTGAACCTTTTAAAGTATTCTAACTCTGATACCAATTGTTGAAATTATGAGGGATACACCTCACTATGATGTACCATGTCCCTCAAAATTAGTCACAGGCAAAAACCCAATTAATCAACCAGGACCATATTATAGTGCAGGAAATATAAAGAACATCAAATATAACATGGAAACCTTCTTTCTCAAAGGATAAAAAACCACGGCTTGGCCTCACAATGCTCTCAAAAGATCACTATAATCAACCTCTTGACTACCATCTCAAACTTGAACCTAACTCTAGTCTCCTCCTTCTTGTAATAACTTTACTACAAGCTCACCTTGAAATCTCTGCCAATACCTCTTCATAACTGATTAACTCTACCCAATATCAATCTTAAATAACTTTTCTAAGCACTTTCAAATCCATAAGAAAAGATCATTACTCTTATAAAATGATTAATTCAATTACAAACTGAAGGTGGACTCAAGAACACTTGCTAATTTAGAACACACAAGAATGATATCTTGAGCAATGTTGAATATTAAGTTTTTGACTTTTTCCTCTCTTCACTAATTTGAATTTTCAAAAACTGCTTTATTGAGAAACAATCTTTTTCTTTTATAGCTGAGTGATGATAATGGTTGAAATGCTATTGTACTAGGTGTCCTATGTAATAAAAGCGACATATGTGTTGTTTATTACACAAGAGGACAAAACTGTGCAGATGCGAGCCAACTGTAGTGTAGCCTTGAACATCCCGAGACCTATTCCTTTGTAGTCATTGCTCATTATCAAAATAATATGTAACACTCTGTATTTCTAATTTTGTCATCTTTTTTGCAAGTGATCTTTTTCCAGAAGATTTTTCATTCCATCAGAAAAAGCAGTTTATGCATGAGGTGAGAAATTTTTTCTTGAATAATCCTTATCTTTTTCAAATTTATGAGGATGGTGTTATTTGCAGATGTATTACTGAGATGGATATAATGAGTATCCTTGAGGCTTGTCATTCATCGCCAATTGGGGGTCATAATGGTAGTACCCGTACAACCCATAAAATTTTGTATTATGGGTATTATTGGCCAACTATCCACAAGGATTTTCTATATTGTATTATGATTGTAGAACTAATATGTCTAGGAAATATTGTGTTGTATTGTGTTTAGTTTTGTGATTTTTTTGTTTAATTTGGAGAAAAATTAGTACTTAAGGTAGTTGATGATGTATTTTGATTGTGCTAAAATAGTTTTTGAGAAACAAGATACCCCTCCGAGAAAATTATTTTTAAACTGTATGATGTATATGTATTTATGTGACCACTGCAGATATCATTATGACATTAGGACTAGGGCCTAAATAATCATATCTAGAAATCGATTAAACCAGATAGATAATATTTTGTAATAAAACTATGTGACATTTCTGTGTGAGATACTTACTTAGTTCCCATTATATTTTGAATTTATAACTTTCGCGGTTAGTCTCACCTAGTGAAACACCCCAGATTTTTAGTCCTTGGAAATTTCTTGAGCTTTGAGCTTACTGCCTTGGTAATGACTCACCCAATGAGTCATAGGGTATCTTGACCAGTCATTGGAATGAGTCAAAACCAAACAAGTAAGTTTGTTGATACATTCTTCTCTGAGTACTATTGGCTCACTATGAACCGTACGGATATATTATGAGTCATTAGGTGTAATCATAGGGTGTCCAGTGTAAGTCCTAATTTGGGTTTTGTATTGATTATAATTGGACCCTATGAGTTGTAGGGTCGCATTATGAGTGGTAACATTGAGTAGTAAGTATAATTGTGTAGGGTGCCTTAGTGGTATTTCCTTGGCTATGACTCATGGTGATGAGTCGTAAGGAGTTTCTATGAGTCAAGGGTTTACTCTTAGTCAAAGGCGGTCCTTTTACAACTTTTAAGTTAAGGGCATTCTAAACAATTCTCTTCTTAACCAACTTAAACCCACGTCTTATAACCCTTTTAGTGTATTATTATCCCTCATAAATACATCAAAGTAATTTCTCAACATTCTCAAATTCCTCAAGGCTAAGACCACTTAGAGTTTTAGAGAGGTTGATCAATTAGGGTTTTTAAGGGTGATTTCTTTCTGTACATCTTACTATTAAAGGCATCTGACTCTTCCGTCATTGTTAATTTTGTAAAAGAATATGTATTAAAGTGTTGTTCACATGGAATTATTTTGATTTTAAAAATAAGGGTTGTGGATTTTGAATTCTTATTGTGAACAATGTTTTCCCATGATTAACTTATGATTATTCAAGCTTTAAATATAGTTTTGAAATTATGGGTACATGGGTATGGTGAATAAACAAAGAATAGTGATTTTTTCTAACTCTTGACTTTTGAAGTAGTTATGACCACAATCCTTGGTGTGAAATTAGTTTTGAGTTATGAGAAATGTGGGAATTTGTAAATTAAACTAGTCTTGAACTATTAAATAACATATGGAGGTATTTGACACACAGTGACATGATTTAATAAACAAAGGGAGTCAGTGTTTCCTCCCCTGGTATTAATGAACAAGGGAGTTGTTTTCTCCAAGTCAATGGAAATTCTTTTCGCATGATGTGTTACCTCGCAAGTGTAGTTGGTATGACGATACGAATAATGTATTCCTTAATGTGAAATATGGCTCATGATTGGGATTGTGTGACATATGATTTAGTTGGCCTCTAATAAGGGTTGTGTAGATGAGTCACAAAAGTGGAGGTCCAAGTGACTGACACTGGGAATCATACTTGCCGATACGAGGGTCAAAGTTACTAGGGATGTTTGATTCCCCTACATTAATATTATTTATTATTATATAGGTTTGAGCCCCTTGTAAAGCATGACTTGATCGGGTGCTTATGTTACCTTAGAACATGTTGGAAGGTTTGAGTCCCCCGTGTGCATATATATTAGATTATTATCTAGTTCGTACAGTTACATGCACTGGGGCACAATAAAGGGGTTAAAGCTTATATAGCTCATAGGTACTATTATATGATGGATGAGCTGCACACTAAAGGCTAAAGTTTTAAAAATGCATGTTAAGCCTTGTTCCCTATCCCAGCATATGATATATATAAATGTATAAGCATTTTATTTTGTGCATTGGTTTGAATGATGTTAAATTTTTCTAATGTTATTATGTTATCCTCATCCCTAAGTTACATACTAGCATTCACCCTGTTAACCGTCTTCTGGTGGTATCCCCTTGCAATGCTGGAATTGGTCATATTTCTACTCCTCCTGCTCAGTAATTAGGATTCAAAATCATCTTGTAAGTTGAGATTGACATGGTGAGATTCCATACATCAGAAGTCTACATTTTGTATTTTGTTCTTCTTGTGTCTTAGACTTATATTTGTCTATTATTGGGGGCTTGTCCCGACACTTTATTGATATTCAGGTTTAGATCATTATTTAGAAGAATTTGTTTGGACTATTATGCTTATCAAGAGATATTGATTGCTTATTTGGCCGATCATCGGTGGTTGGTTATGGACATGCATTGAAATTTTCTTAAGCTATTGCACTCTATCTAGTTATATGTTTGGAATTCATCCGACTTAAGGGTGTGTTGTGTGTGGGTTTATTAGGTTCAGGGGATGATCTCCGGTACACAGGGGACATAAGATACTTGACATGGACAGGCCTTGATTCGGGGTATGTCAAGGTGGTATCAGAGAAAGGTTTGGTTTTATTGGGTATCCAACAAAGTTGTGTCAAGTAGAGTATCTTTTAAGGATACTTATAAGGAAGAGGCTACGAGGAATTTAGGAACATTTCCCTTTCCTATTGTCTTATTTCAAGCTATTGAGTCTAAGATCTTGAGTTTCTCTAATTCCCATGTGTTCGTTTTTCAAATCATGCCTCCCAGAAGATATGAAGATGTAAGACCCAATGAAATTTTTAGCTTAATTCAATCCTTTAAGTTTGTTAGTATGGGGCGGGGGGGGGGGGGGGCTAGAGTTTGAACATTCTATCTAAGTATTCAGACTTAATGTTATTTTAGCCTTTGAAAGTTGGCAATCTTATTTTGCGACCATTACATCAATTAAATGTTTATATTTGAGTTAATTCATGATTAGGTATGTCAATAGGTGTTCCCGGACAAGTTTCAGATTTTTTGAACTTCGTTTGAAGCACCTTTGGAATCCTAAACCAGTGAATCATCACGATCTTGACGTGTCGCATCAACTATCGCATTGATAAATGTTTTCCCTAGCTCTTAACATTTAATTCCAGAAAACAGATGTGGACTCGACGTAGAACGTTGGCTATCGTGTAGATGCCAATGACGCGGTGAATTATCCTGCACGTTGATGGTTCAGTTTACATTCATTAAAAAGATGAATCCCCAGGTTTAATTAAGTCTTTTTCCCACGCCTGTCATCCCCCATAACATGAAATTTAGCCCTCTTTTAGCAAGTTATGTTGATTCTTTCACAAATTGCTCAAGAACAAAAACCCTAGGCGAATTAAATTCAAATTCAAGGATCATGATTCCACCATTAATATTAAAGAATTTAGCAACCAAGGTATGTCAAGTGTTCATCCAGGGGTTCCTTTCACCCTTGGAGTCCAAGAATCTCTTTTAAATTTCAAGCAGTTTGAATTCATGATTTTCCATGATTTGAATTAAAGTAGATTAATGATTTTACATAATTGGATTTCTATTTCATTATTTATTACAAGATTCATGTAGAGTTAATTGATATGTGTTCTTTATTATGTGAATTCATGTTGAAACTCTTGGAAATGTGTACTTGGAATTAAATCATGATGCCTACATGTTGTTTTAGTATTATGTCCATATATTATGCCCCACAAGTGTTTGATGAATTGTCCATGTATGTTGAATAGTGAAATTATATCATGTTAGCATGTATGGAAGTTCATGTCATGCAAGTGTTCTCTTAAACGGCCAAATGAATGAATGGTGACTAAGTAGTTAGTTACTATGTCTCAAGATTATACCATGTCGTTTAAGTTTATGTTATCAAGTCCTGGGTATTTAATACCCAACAATTTAGCTAATTTTCTAGAGCCATGATCAGTCACAAAGTAGAATCAATCATGTCTCAATCTGTAGAATTCAGTCAGCTATAGAACTTAGGAAAACTTAATGAGCTCAGAATCAGTCCAACTCAGTTCAGTTTAGTTCAGTTAAACAGTACAATAAGCAATAGTTCAGTCAAGCCTAGTATGAACTAGTAAATCAGTTCAGTGTCCATTAAGTTGTGAGTAGGATTCAGCACCGAGTGAACCCAAGGATAGGGGCTCACCTGCCAGTAGAGGGTGTGGTCCTTAGAATAAATCCTTGCATTCCAAAATTATGTAGCCAGCGTAGGCTGAGATATCTCCCAGCATTAAGAGGGTTGATATATATCTCATTTGAGTTTTCCTACCAGCAAAGGTTGATGGAAGAGCTTTCTGTCAGGCAGGGTTAACTTATAGCTTGTCTCTACCCGTAGCACGGTATTGACACCCTTCCAACTGGGTTACAGGTTAGGCCCTAAATTATTTACAGAAGGGGCATGTCGGATAGATGATTACATACCGCAGTCTCAGTGTGGAACTCAGCTCAGTTTCAAAAATTCAGGACTATCAGACACAGTCACTCAACTCAGTATGGGACTTAGTATAGTTTCACAGAATTAAGACTGTCAGATACAGTCATTCAGTTACCAGTAATTTAGTATCAGTATACTCATCTATTAGTTAATCAGTATTCAGATTTAGTATTCATTATTATTATGATCTCAGTACAGTTTACATATTCATGCATGTACTCTCATTCAATCATACACATAATATTCAGTTAGTATTGTTCATGCATATAAACCCATTCATTTCAGCCTACCCACTGAGCATACGATTACATTCAAAGTACTGACGCATAATTTTCTTTTGGCGTTATGATGTCTTATATCAATAGTTCAGATGCACGAGCTCCCGAAAACCCTTAGTAATTTAGATTCTCAGTATACAAAGTTAGTGGTGAGTCCTTATACATCTAGGACACAATTGTTTTTTAGCATCTCAGTTCATTTTCAGTAGACAGAGTTAGTTGGGGGCTTGTCCCATTAACTCCACAGTTCAGACAGTTTAGAGGCTTTTCAAACTAGAGTATCTTCATACAGTTGTTCAGTTTTTAGTATTGATGTTCAGTTTTGGAATTATGATACCATATCCAGTATTATTTATAGTATTGAACCTTATGGCCAGATTTTTGCCTATTTTTTGCACATTTATCATACTATTATTCAGTTATTACAGCAGGTACCAGTCATAATTTAGCTTGTGGTTCTTCAAGATTATGATCAGCATGTAGCTTCTAGGGTACAGACCTGGGGCATTACAGAAGCTTATGAAAAATTCTTTGTCCCACTTGAGGATAATACTGATGGGACACACTTTGCTTATGAGATACAGACCTGGTCTTAGGTCTCAGTTCATTATTGCCCTTCTTGAGTTCCGCCGGTGTCCTTTAGTCCTCCTTATGCTCCTCGGGATGATGTGTGGAATGTGGAATTTTGTTAGTGTATTCATATGCTGGCTCAGTTGGTAGTTTCTTAGTCTGAGTGTGTAGCTTTGGTTACTGCATCTTCTAAGGCCACAAGGGTTGGCAAGTTATGAGGTCGAGTCCTCCAACTTTTATTGATTTTAAGGTTGAGGAAGATCCTCAAGGTTTTATATAAGATATAGAGAAGATCTTCCGAGATATTCATGCTACCAATATGGAGTGTATAGAATTCACCGCATATCAACTGAAAGATATAGCATACAAATAGTATGATGAATGGGAATAGTCTATGAGAGAGGATGCTGAATTTCTACTATTGGATGATTTCTCTAATGCTTTTCTAGATCATTTTTTCCTAAGGAGGTCAGGGGGCTAAAAGCAGAAGAGTTAGTCAATCTGAAGCAAGGAAAGATGATGATCAAGGAGTATGGTTTGAAAGGCCATCAGTTGTCCTAACATGCTCTAAAGTTAGTGTCAGTATGAGGTCTAGAATGAGGAAATTTACTTTTGGGTTATCTCATGATTTGACTCTAGAGAGTAAGGCTGCCTTGCTGAACAGTGATATGGACATCTCCAGATTGGTTATGTATATGCAGCAGGATGAGAAACAGAAGAAGAAGCATATAAAGATAGGGGAAATGTAGAATAAGAAGTTTAGATTTTCTAATCTTGGAGGAGGTCACTAGTAGACTGGTAGATATGGTAGAAAGTGGTGTAAGAAGAAGTGTAAGAGTCCTGGATGCTACTCAATAGCTAGTGATCCTTATCTGAATTCATCATTTGATCATTGTTCTCAGCATGATAGTGGGTTTTGGGCACAAGATGCCCAATCTCAGGTTGTTGGGGCTCAGTCAACTTTATCATATCCTCCTTGAGATTTTGCGGGTAGGTGCACCATGGTTTTTATTTAGAGGGGAGGAATATATGTTTTAAATATGGTCAGATTTGTCACTTAAAGAGGGATTGTCCTTCTGAGGCTACTTCAAGGTCAAATAAGATTCATGTTGCCACTTCAGTAGCTCCTATACCAGAGAGTATTGCTTTTACTTCTAGAACCAGTATTGGCCGAAATCTCTTATTTGCTCTTGCTACCCATCAGGACTCTGAGGCATCTCCTAATACTGTAACTGCTGTGTTATGACATTTTTCTCGTGATGTATATTGATTGCTTTATCTGGTGTCTACTCTTTCTTATATGACCCCATTTGTGGCAGTATATTTTGGTTTTGGTCTTGAGTGTATCCCTTTGAATTTCTAACTCAGTGTGTGACTCTATGATGGCTAGAAGAGTTTATAGGGGTTGTGTATTATATATTGGTTGCAGAGAAAAATTGGAAGATCTTATAAAAGTAGACATAGTTGATTTTAATGTCATATTTAGAATAGACTGGTTGCACTAATGTTATGCCTTCGTAGATTATCGAACTCATAAGGTCATATTTAAATTCCCTAGTGATCCAGTAATTGAGTGCGAAGGGGGTTCTATAATGCCTAAGAGATGGTTTATATCATATCTTAGAGCCTAAAAGCTGATTTCCGAGGGATGTCTTTATCATTTAGACCGGGCTAAAGATTCTAGCTCGAAAGCTTCTTTCTTACAATCCGTTCCCATGTTTAAAGAAATCCCTGAGGTTTTTCTTAATGATATTCCTGGTATCCCTCCCAATAGGGAGATTGATTATAGGATTGACCTTATTCCAGAAACTCATCCTATCTTTATCCCTCCTTATAAGATTTATCCGACTGAGTTGCAGGAGCTTAATGAGATGTTGAAAGACCTTCTCGGCATGGGTATTATACATCCTAGTGTGTCTTTGTGGGGTGCTCCTATTTTTTTCTTGCATTAGAAGTATGGTTGCTTTTGGATATGCATCGATTATCATCAGTTAAATAAGGTTATGGTGAAGAAAAAGTATCTTTTTCCTCGATTTGATGATTTATTTGACAAAATTTAAGGTTCTAGGTGTTTCTCTAAAACTTATCTTCAATTGAGTTATCATCAACTAAAGATTAGGGAGTTGGATATCCCTAAGACTGCCTTCCAAAGCCGATATGGTCTCTAGTCATGTCTTTTGGTCAGAAAAATGCCCCGGTGATATTTATGGATCTCATGAATCAGTTGTTCCTTTAGTTCTTGGATTTGTTGTTCATATTTTTCATTGATGATATTTTTGTGTACTCTAGGAGTGAGACAAATCATGCCAACTATCTCTGTATTATGTTCCAGACCATGAAAGATCAGTATTTGTACGCTAAGTTTCTGAAGTGCAAGTTTTGGTTGAAATATATTACTTTTTTGGGTCATGTAATTTCTAGTTGAGGGATCATGGTGGATACATAGAAAGTTGAAATGGTTAAGAAATGGACATGGCACACGACTACACCGATATTCTGAGCTTCTTTGGTTTAGTCGATTACTAGAGAAGGTTTGTGGGGAGTTTCTCGACTATAGCTGCCCCACTGACTAAGTTTACTAAAAAAAGGTGAAGTTCTTCTGGTCTGATGCTTATGAGGGTAGTTTTGAAAAGTTGAAAGATAAGTTTATTTCAACAAAAGTTTTTACCCTGCCCGAGGGTAATGATGGATTCAAGGTTTATTGAGATGCATCCTGTATAGGACTTGCTTTTGTATTGATGCAACATATTAGGGTTGTGTCCTATCCTTCTAGGCAGTTGAAAGTTCATGAGAGGAATTACTCATGACTTAGAGTTATTGGTTATGCAGTTCGTATTGATGATTTGGCGTCACTATTTGTTAAGTCCATGTAGATATATTTTTTGAACATAAGAGCTTATGATATGTGTTCACCCTGACGGAGTTAAATCTCTGGCTGAGGAGGTAACTTTAAGTGCTAATGGACTATGACATGAGTCTCCATTACCACCCAGGTAAAGCTAATGTGGTTGTTGATGCTCTTAGCAGGTTATTCGTGGCGAATGTAGCTCATGTGGATTAGAATAAATGGGAATTCGTGAAATATATTCACCATTTGGCTAACCTTGGAGTTCCTCTCTTAAACTCTTATGATATGGGAGTGTTTGTATAAAAGATGCGCAGTCATCTCTTGGTATAGAAATAAAAGAGAAATATAGATTGGATCCTGTCTTAATGAAGATTAAGGGGGATATAGGATAGCAAAATCTTGTAGCTTTGAGATTGATGGCAATGGTATCTCTTGGTTCTCAATGTAGATTGATTGCAAGAGAGGATCTTGTTTGAGGCTCATGAACTGCATTTAGCCATTAATTCTGGTTTGATGAAGATTTATCGTGATCATAAGGAGATTTATTAGTCGAACAATGTAATTTAAGATGTGGCCAGTATTGTGGCTAAATGCATGGTGTGTCAGCAAGTGAAGGTTGAGAAGTTCAGGCCCAGAGGGTTGTATCAAGAAATCGAGTTGCCTATGTAGAAGTGGGAAGTGATTAATACGGATTTTATTACCGTTCATCCTCAATCTCTAAGACATTTTGATTTGATTTAGGTCATCGTTAATAGCAGACTAAGTCTACTCAATTCTTGACAGAGAGAAGAATTTTTTTTGGCAGAAGACTATGAGAAGTTATTCCTCCAATAGATTGTAAAGTTGCATGGGGAACCTGTTTCTATCAGGTTAGATAATGGAACTCAATTCTTATAACAATTTTGGCATTTTTCCTAGAGAGATTTGGGAACTAAGGTGAACCTTAGTACTTCTTTACTCCCACAGTAAGATGGGCAAGTAGAAGGACTATTCATAAACTGGAAGACATATTTACAACCTCTGTGATTGACTATGGTGGTAGTTGGATTGATCATTTTCCTCTTATAGAGTTTTATTATAATAAATGCTACCACTCTAGTTTTTGTATGGCTCCTTTTTATGGATTGTATGCTAGGAGGTTTAGCTCTCCCATCGAGTTGTTTGAAGTTTTTAAGGCTAAGATGTTTGGCCCCAATTTGGTTCACCAAGCGATGGAGAAGGTGAATGTGATTTGGGATAGGCTTTATGCTTCCCAAAGTCGCCAAAACTCCTATGCAAATGTGAGGCGAAGGGAGTTAGAGGTTAATATTGGTGATTGGGTGATCTTAAAGGTATCACCAATGAAGGGAGTTAAGTGGTTTATTAAGAAAGGGAAGATCAATACACAGTATATTGGTCTGTACTTGGTGTTGTAGAGGGTTGGTAATATTGCGAATGAATTGGAGTTTCCCTCTAGTTTGAGGTCCATTTATCCGGTGTATCATATTTTGATATTCACAAAGTGTGTGGGTGATCCTTCGATGGTATTCTTTTTTTAGAAGGTAGGTATTTTGGATTCCTTATCTTATGAGGAACTCCTAGTTGAAATTTTGGATGGTCAAGTTCGTCAATTATGGATGAAGGCCGTAGATTTGGTAGATGTTGTATGGAGGAACCACAAGGTTGAAAAGGCTACTTGGGATGCCAAGAAGGACAAGAAGTCCCAGTATCTATTCTTGTTTTTTGCTTCGGATAATCATGCTTAAGGTATGCAAATTCCTTAACATCTTTGTTTGCTGACTTTGTTAAATGAAAAAGTGACTTCCTTAGCATCTTTTTTTTTTACTTTGCTATAGGTAAGAGTAGAGGTATGTAAAGTCAATTCGTGCTAATAAATTCCTTGTCCCATCATTTGAGGATGAATGATCCAAGTGGGGGGAATTGAAACACCCGAGATTTTTTTCCCTAGGAATTTTCTTGAGCTTTGAGCTTACTACCTTGGTAACTCCTTACCCTATGAGTTGTAGGGTGTCCTCATGTATTATTGGGATGAGTCGTAACCAAACCAATATGTTTTTTTCTAGATTTTTCTTCAAGTACGAGTGTCTCACTTAACGTCGTAAGGATATTTTACGAGTTGTTAGGTGTAATAATTGGGTGTCCAACCTTAAGGTTCAGTGTTGATTATGATTTGAAACTACGAGTCGTAGTGTCCCATTACGAGTGGTGCTATTGATTCATAAGGATAATAGAGTAGGGTGACTTAATGGTACTAACTTGGTTACGAATCGTGGTAATGAATCGTAATGAGTGGCTATGAGTAAAGGGTTGACTCGTAGTCAAAGGCAACTGATGCCACCCAAAAAATAGCCTCTAAAGAAGTATGTTGCGGTTGATGTCAAATATAGTAACCCAAACTAGGTTGGGGTTGAACCTACATGGAAAACGTTGAATACTATCTCAAACTTGAAAAAATCCTCAAGCAATGCAGAGAAGTAAATGAGGGGAATTTGAAGTGAACAGTAAGTAGTAAGTAAACTTGAATGCTTGGGTTTGTAAATGTTACAAGACTAACACTAGGATTGCATTCCCACTATCTTCTCAACTTCGTAAACTTCGCATATTCATCTCACCTATTCTCGTGATCTTTATGCAAAGGCGAAAAGCTATGTATTATCAACCATCTTGTGAACGTGATGATAAATCTCACCCTTTACCTTGTGAGATTCAGGGTGTCATCTTACTACAACTTGTCTATAAACTCATTTCAACTTTCATCTTTTGGGTCTCGAGTTGATTAGGTGGGATAGTGGAATTATAAGATGGTTGTGCATCCCAAATTACTTTTTGATCCCCTTTTCCTAATCTCAAACTACCTTGTGAGGAAGTTCTCAAATACAGTCAATCCTCAAGCTTCTGCAGTAGCTCTGAGGTCAATTAATATGCTGAATATTAAGATACATGCAATCACAATAGAATAGATGAATCTCTCACTTCCTCTATGTAGTTATCCACCAGGGTTCCCACAACCCTAGTCAAGAAAATTAGTTTCTCATGTTTATGCAACAATCCATGATAATCAATAAAGAATACATGTAATTAATTGCACAAGAATAAATGGAAGAAAATACAAAGTCTTTAATTGAATAAAAACCCAAAATCTCAAGAACAAAATTCCAATGAGCAAAGTATGTTAAAAGTAGTAAAAGTATTATAATAGTTCATAACCTAATAAATAAATAACCCCAAGGTATTTATAGTATCTCAAAATAACCCACAAATCCCAATTAAAATAGAACAGGAAAAGTATGTCGGCACAAGGTACAACACGCAGAGTCAACTCGTAAGGTCTTCTTATAAGTCATACAGTAATTGTCGTAAGTACTTTAATAACTGATCTTTCAGGCTTCAGGAATCTATTGTCCTTACTACTAATCCCTATGAGTTGTAACCATAGCTTACAGCTCGTGGTCCTCAATGGTTACCACCTGTGCCTTGTTAATTGAATGTTCTGCATACTGGTGTCTTCACGACTTATCCTTACGAGTAGTACTCAAGTCATACGACTCATCTTCTTTTATTACTTCAACACTAACTTTAAATTTGGTTTCTATTCTCTCAACAAATGCTTATCCGGACTCGAAGACTCATCTTACGGTTTGTACTCTCTAGTAGTTTCCATTTTTCACTTAACTTCCCCGCTTGACTTTTGTTTTTGTTGTACTTACAAGTAAACCTATGAGTCGTATGATGTGCTGACGAGTTGTAAGCTGACTCGTATGATGAACGGTCTTCAAATTTGTCATATCTTTTCCTTCAAATTTTGTTCCAAGACTATTATTCATCAATCTCACCTTCAACAACCACAAAACCACATCATACCTACTAAAATAACCTAAGTCTAAGAATAAATTGTTTGTTTATAGCATTAAAAGAGTCGTATTTCCACGACTCATCAATACCCTCAAATTAGAAAGTTTTTGTGTCCTCAGTCAAAATATAAATCAAAACTCTAACACAACAACGATGCTTAAACAGAAAGATCCTAAGATACCTATTGCAGTGATTTTCAGTTTAGTTTTTATCATTTTTATTCCCCCTCCTAATTTTAACTTTTCAAGAATCCAAGTGTGTATATCATGTTGGTACACGGAGTACAGAAAGGAATCCAATGATGACATTACATTAGTAACACAAAACTAGGCGGGAACACAAATCACCCGCACCAAACAATCTAGAAGTTTAACAATGTGACCCTTCTTCTCTTACAATTAAAGAAATCTCATTCACCCAGTTTAAATCAATAATTTTTATTCAGGGATATTTCTAAACACGATCTCACTGTTAATGAAGCATGGGATGGTGTATACAGAATACCATAGGCTTTCCCATATGATCTTTTCCTGGGTTTTCGAATAATCGGGATAGGATTACTATAGGACATTATTTATCTTGTCACGTGGGTTTGGGGCTGGTATGGTAGTTTTTGGGATTTTTTCAGTGACTAAACCTCCTGGACACTATGCTTTATTTGGTTTCCACTTATTTTCCAACCTTTTCTTTATTTTATTTCCGCCTTTATTTCTCCATTTTTCTTTTAAAGCACATTCAGATTGGACCAAGTGAGGTTTTCTTTTCTCACTTTATTTTTCTTTTCTTGTACTTTTTTTTACTTTTATGATCTTTTTATTTTTACCGCACCTAACCTTCTTCATTTCTTATTCTTTCTAATTTCTTTTTTCAAACTAGTTTTTTTCCTACGCACCCCTATAATATCCACCCTCAACTTAGGCAATTTGCCTGAGTTGAGGTGCACAGTGTCCAAGCACGACCAAGAAAAAAATAGTTTCATTGTAAGTGAAAAAAGAATGTGAAATCGGTGTAAACAATAGAAATAGGTCAATTATGCTCAATGTTTTGGATCAAGGGATTAAGTTATCATTTAATAGGTCCATTCAGGCTCGAGTAAACTCAAAACAAAAATGTCCTATGATTATCTCCTAATTGACTATCCTAAACCCTACGTAAGAACAATCAGGCAAGTTTTGAATTTTGACACACCAAGAACTAGGTAGCGCCTCACACACACCTCGTACATGGTCACACATCTATTTACTACTTATCTAATTATGCAATTGTTTTCCATATTTTTTCTATCCCTAAATATAATGCCATTGTCAGATTCATATTCATCCCTCACACATAAACATACACATACACATAACACACAACCAGCAATATTTTCAAGAGGTGTATCAAGTTTCTCAAAATCAGACAAATTTAGGATCATTATTCAAAACCATGTCTACTACTGCAAGTACAAATTTGTTTCCTATTTTTAGCATCACACAACACATAAATAACACAATAATATTGGTTTACAAGCTTTTGAAACTATGGTCTATGGGTTTCGAAACACGACATGTAAAACCTATGGTGACCTTGGTACACCCCCACCCCCAACTAAATCCTATGCACTATCCCCAATGTATCTAATATTGTAATACATGGATCGAGGACTTACCTGGGTGCTCAAGGCACCAGCTCGTGATGCATCATCACGTGGGCCATCAGATTGGGCCCCACAATCCTCAACAGTAGTCCCACAAGTTGTCGGGACTGTCTTCACAATAGTGGCACCAGTTATGGCCGGTGCACTCAGTGGTATGTCAGATGTGGGGGCTACATCACTGCCCCCCTTAGCATCATCACTTGCTGGTTTTGAGCTATCGACACCAGTTACAATCTCTCAAACCCTTAGATGTCAGTCCTGTTCACTTTGCACACTATCTTTCTTTGCGTTTTTCAAAATTTCTTTCTCGATACTCCAATTTTTATTATTCATTATCTTCCTACTTACTTGTACCATGGGAATTCTCAAGACATTTTCAACTTCTATCTCAGGGTACCTCACTATTATCACATTTTCTTAGACAAATGGCCTGTCATATAGCTCATTAACAAGTTTTCCTATCTCGGCTACCACAATTTTCACCTCCGCAATGTCAGGGGTTTGGTTGCATTCCAAATGACATATCATCTTCTACGCAAATGCATTTAATCTACCCTAAATTTATTTGGTCTATTCTTCTAGCCTATTCTCAACACACGATTTCACACCACCTTCTATTAAATATACCTTTGCTTCAAAAGCTCCCAACCTTATAATAATATTATTAAAGCTTGACTGGGAAATAACCACATACCTTGGCGGTTCTAATCTGGTTAATGATGGTTTTGGGGATAAAGCAGGTGGTGAAACTAAAGTGCTACTTGGGTATGTTGTATCTGGATGTTGTAGCTCAGACTAGCCACCCTCAATAGAAACCTTATTAACTCCAGTATCCTCTACTTTTTGCCATCTGCTTTGCATCGCTTGTGCTAATAATGTTGTACCTTGCTTTGCCTGACTTGTCATGGGATTTTTTGCACCATGAATCAATCCCAAGTCTATTGTATTTTTAGGCTCACTAAACTGGTAAAGCATTGGAAGTTCCTGAACCCGTGTAGTCAAATAAATTTGGTTGATCATACATGGATATGCCAGAAGTAACTTTTCTCTACTCACTACTCTATCTCATATTTTTCTTGCTAAGAAGTTCCCTACATCAAACTTATAACCCGCTAGGAGTTCTTCTATAATGTTGTACGTATCGTACTAAACACATTATCCTCGGCAGTGGGACACAATCTATGCCGAGATAATGTCCACCATGCTTTGGCCTCAAAACTCAAAGTTTTTTTGGTAATTTGCTGCGATTTTACTCTTGGTCCACGTACAACCCAACTGGCTTCTTTTCCATTCAGGGCAATAAAACTTTTTATCCACCATAAATACCTTATTTTATCTTCTGACCCCATCTACTTCCTCGTAACCTCCCATATTTCATCCATGTGGTAATCCATCTTGTCGATGTTTACTGGTGGATAAAAAGTTAGTCCATTCAATAACCTCAAAGTATTCAGTGGGGACATGTTCGCTCGCACTCCTTAAACTGTCACTGATGTAACCATATAAACCCCTCTCAACAAGTTTCACTGAGGATATTGTCTCTTTATCTCACCCTTATACGAAATATAAAATTCCCACACTAGTGTAGGACTGAATTTTCCTAGTGTTGTAGTCATGCATTGGAACCTGTATTATCAAAATATGGCCTCAAATCTAGGAAAATCAGACATGCCTAATGTTGTTAGCCTCCTTTCAAGATAGATACCCTTTTTGAGTCTTCCAGTAGTAGGGTTTGCATCATCCCATCATTGTAAGTTTCCAGCATATTAGGGTTTTCCCACCATTCAGCAGTGGGCACTGAGGCAGTTTCAATTAGTAAAGGGATTTGTGGTGACTCTTGAATGTCGATTGGGGTTACATCTTCTTTAGTCTTACCTTTATTCTCAGATTCTCCCTAAAAGGAACTTGAGACCTCAGTACCTGCTTTACGATTAGATTTTACTTCTTCTTTATCATCTTTATCTTCAGAAGATAATAGTAAGAGTAGAGGGGGTCTTCTTGGATTTTTCATTCTAGGACCCCTTGAGGTGTATATTCTAGTGTGAAAACTTTCTTACCCAGAGAATGTTTTTCCCTTAGTCCTGCTTTCCATTTCAATGAGTATTCAATGGGATCACTACTTGATTCACTTGTTTCCTCGTTTATAAGATGGTGATCAGACTTGGGAGACTCCTTCTTCTTAGATGAGTTGCCTTTGGGATCCATTAGAACCGGTGTACATATATTTATTAGTTAGTATTAAGGAATGGAAATAAAAATAGGAAAATTTTATTTTTTATGTATATTCAATTCATGTTACGACTAGGGGATCTGAGTCTTATAGACTGGTTACAACTAGTATGAACGAGTCATAAGGTAAATATTGTATTCCTTCATGTTTATAGGTCAGCTTATGATTCCTCCTAACTAGTCGTAAGGATAACTTACGACTCATTACCAACAATCATAAGTAGATCAAAAACAAATATTTATTGAATCAAATCTACCTAGTTATTCATGACTGCAATTATGATTCGTAGGTGTTGGATATGACTCGCATATGTAATTCATAACAATATCAAAACCTACAACCTACTAAACTTTTATGTTGCCAGTTGTTATAAGTCTCATAAAACTCGTTACGTGTATGTATGATTCATAAGAAGCCTTATATCTACTACTACATAGGGGTTTAGCTTTGTGTTGGCTCTAATATACAATCCCTAAACTACACTTCCAGTTTTAGCATTACCACCCTATATCAGTCCAAAAACTCATATTTTTTGTGCACAAATTTAAGTTCACTACCAAATCCTATTTCAAACTCAAATTCTAAGCAATAAATTTCATATTTTTCATACACATAGATATTCTACTCAAAGAAATTCTAAATTCTCAACTCATTTTCAGTTTCCACTTGAAATATAGATGTTTAATATAAAAAACATAATTGCTTGGTTGAGAAGTTAGATTTCTTGAGTTAATCACATTTTCCACCACAATACTCAATGAACACGATGGATTTGGGAGGTCCCAATTGATCGAGTGATGTTTTTGGTAAGATTTCATTGTGGTTAGATCTTAGAAGTTGGTCAAAATGGAGGTAATTTGGTGATCGCAACATCGGGTACAAGGATTGAGTACCTCTCTTTTGTTTAAAACCAGTAAACTATGTCAGGTTGATCTGCGACCTTTGACCTGGTAGTTTGGTTAAGAGTCATGCATACGAATCGTAACTAATGCTTAAGGGTCCCTTACTCCCTACGTAAAGACTGGGAGCTCTTACCTAGTTCTTGAGTCGGTATGAGTCAATGTGATTAACTGTAACCAGAGGTTATGACTCATTTTGAAAGTCGTAAGGATTCTAGAAACTTCTTACCAGCATATGTTTCCGGTCCTAGGTCTTTACCACCTCTTCTCACGAGTATTCATGTTAAGTTACGATTTATGAAGAGTCTGTATTACCTGAATTCTAGAATTTCTTGGTCTGCAAACTAAACACACCTATTACCCTATAAATTATTAAGTACAAAACATGGGTTGTATCCCATGCAGCACTTGATTTAACATTACGGCATGACATTGCTAATTTGGATACTAGAATTCAACAACTAACCTAATTCGTTGCCTCCATGGAGCGATTGATTTAACTTCACGGCATGACGCAATTTCCTTGGTTACTCATACTTCACCAAGGTCCATCTCAAGAATCAAATTAATTTCCTTATTGGTACCCATATAATATTTTACTCTTTGACCATTTACCTTGAATGGGGCTTCATTAACCTGCTTCAATTCCAAAGAACCATATGGGAACACTCATAACACAGTAAAATGACCATACCATCTATACTTCAACTTACCTTGAAACAAGCGAAGTGTTGAGCTGTAGAGCAATACCTAGTAAACATACTAAAATATCCTCTTCTTAATTTTTCAATCATGATCAAGATTTATCTTTTCTTTGTAAAGTGCAAAACTTTAATAATCCCAGAGTCAGAATTCATTCAACTCATTTATCTTGTTCATCCTTAACTTTGCTATATCTTACCACTCAAAGTCCAGCTTCTTCAATGTCCATAGTTCTTTGTGCTCATGTTCAACAGGCAAGTGACATGATTTGCCATATACCAACTGATAAGGATAAAAACCTATGGAATTCTTGAAAGCTCTGCGGTAAGCTCATAATGCATCATCTAGATTTATTAGCCAATCAGTCCTATTGGCATTAACTGTATTCACCAAAATGGACTTGATTTCTCTGTTGAACACCTCAAACTTTCCTCTTGTCTGTGGATGATAAGGTATTTCCACCTTGTGCATCACTCCATACATCTCAAGTAGACTCTTGAATAGACAATTACATAAATGTGACCCACCGTAACTAATGATTGCATGTGGCATGCCAAATCTAGAAATGATATATTTTTAAGGTCTTGAACCTTCTTTCTTAATTATTGGGGAGTGCAACTGCTTCCACCCATTTAAAAACATAATCCACCGCCACCAGAATATACTTATGTTTTAATATTATTTTTTTATTTTGGGCCTATGGCCTGGCCAATTTATTTATGTTGACTAATAATAAAAGGGCCCACACTGACCAAACAAAAATTTGCCTAAGAAAATATCTTGAAGTCTCTTTTATTTTTGTTGGATTTTTATATAGACAAAGTTGTTAGAATCCTAGGGTCATCGATATAATATGCCAATTGAAATAGATTTTGCAAAAAATATGTTATTCATATATTTTTCAAAAATAAATTAATATATATAAGTTGCGTAAATAATATTAGATCATATTTCTATGTTGCAGAAGGTACATATCATGTTTTAAAGATTTCAAATCAATTTAAAGAGGTTAACCTATAAAGAAATGGTGATGAATAATGATGTAGGATAATTTAAAATACTCTTTTTGGCCCAATTAATGTGACACTTTTTGCTTTTCAAGGTCAAACTTTTTAACTATTGATTGTATGCTTATACATTAAATCATTAATGTTTTAAAATAAAATCTATATATTATGGAGAACTAACTTTTTTGACTCTTGAAATTCAAACACTATCAAATAAATTAAGATTAAAAAAGATAATATTACACATGTAATGGAATTTTGGGGCCTGAAATAGCAGCTTTAGCTGCTTCATGATCCAGCCTATCCTGCACCAACTAAATAATGTATGTAATATCTTTTATTAAAATATAAAATATTGAATATGAAATAATGTACATAAACCGGTAATAGAGGTATTAAAAATACTAGGAGTAATACTTCAAGCTTGCTAGTTTTTTTCTTATTCTATTTCTCTATCTATCTTTCTAATAACACAGAATTATACACCATCCAACACAAATTTTAAATTTATATTCTACCAAGTATTTGTGTACCTCCCACGAACAAAAATATCCTGCAACTTTTTATTTTTACCCATTATAATGTTGTAAATTTAAGAAATAACCTAGTAAGTTTTGAGAATTGTATTAATCTCTAAGTCACACTAATTTCTGTCTTTTTGTTTTGTTTTAATTCTCTTTCTCTATTATTGAACGTTGCAAAGGGAAAATTAAAGTGGAATACAACGATAACGGAATAGATGGAACACAAAATTATCTTCCAAATGTGTTAACGATAAATGTAAATTTTCTAAAACTTAAAATGAGTAAAGGAAAACCTAATTTATTTGGGTTGGGAGAACTAGATTTTTAATAAATCAATTGTTATACTACTCGAGGATAACTTTTGTAATCATATTCTAATATATACAACCCCTAAACATAAGATCCATTTTTGTCCAGCGGTTAGGATACCTGGCTTTCACCAGGAGACATGGGTGGATTCCCGGTAATGAAATTCATTTTATCTTCTATTTTTATAAAACCTTTTTTCACAGGACCTAATGGAAATTAAAAAACGTAATTAATAAATTATTGCTTTTTGTAACCAAATAAATAGAGTAAGACCACTGTCATGGCAATACAATAATGATTTTATATTTTTCTTATTTCACTTGTTAACTCGCATACAAAAAAGGATAAAAAATAATTCATAATTAATTTCTAATCTCAAAGACCAAGTGAAAGGAGCTGAAAGATCTAAAGAAATAAAAATTTCTAAAGTCACCTTGTGATGAAGTTCTTTATTTTCTTTAAGCTCTCCTAAGAGCTTCACCCTTTGGTCACAGGGAAATGCACAACCTCAAAATTAGAGATGGAAGTACCCTTTTAAATTTAATGGGGGGATAAATTAAAAACTTTTCTTGAGTCGACCGATCAGTCTTGACAGTCAACTCAGTTGCAAATTATTATACTGAATAAAATAGATTAAACTTAAGTTTGTAAACTAATAAACAAGTAAGTAATAAAATAACACAAAAATTTATCATGATTCGGGACACCGATGTGGTGCCTACTTCCAGTCCCAATAGATTACAAAGGTTTTCTTAGACTTACAAGGTATGAATTATAGTACAAATAGGATAAACAATTTTTGAATCTTATTTTCTTATTCTGATCTTGTGATGCATGCTCAACTGGTGTGACTTTGTTGACTTGACCTTTCTCTTTTGTATTTATTGTTAACTTGAAATTACAAAGCTTTATGGAGACTATGATTGAGACACACTAACAATTTCCTATGAAGATGCATAGTGTCTTTGGTTTTTAGTATTCTCTTTTATAATCTTCAGCTGATCCGACTTCTTTGCTCTACAAGGAAAACCCAAGAATTTTCATCTCAATAAATCATACGAATTAATTCTTTGATTCAGGAATTATACCATATGTACGTCCATATCAGATATGTTTTTGCATGTGATGCATCCTTCCTTTCTTGGATATAGACTCACAACCATACATATCCATAACAGCTATGTCCAAGTAGATGGTATGACCTTCCTTCCTTTTTAAATTTCTTATGAGGTGTTTTTCCGATTGATTATCAATTATCTTCCTTATAATTTGGGATCCAATGAGATATTTTTATGATATGATTCTAAATCCAATTCTGACTTTGTTGTAGTTAGGGATCATACATAATGTTTCTCCATATTTATCTCTTGGAAGATCTTTCTTGCCTTGACTACATCTTCAGTGTATCCTGGACATTTTTGTTTATTAGTCTGTCATTATTAAAACAGATTATGTCAATATGGGGCTAAAAATCTCTTTTTTTGGATAATGATAAATAATAAAAAATAGTTGTCTTTCTTGTTCTTATAGTCGACTTGCTCCCCCTTTCTTGTTGACTCTTCTGCCTTTATCGCCAATTGACTTTTGAGAACTAGTCATGGACTGGCTCCCACTTTCTTGGAGAACTATTTGATGTTTCACCTTCTCCCCCTTTTGACAAAATCAAAAAGAGCAAAGCATATAAAAAGAGGAAAAACACACAATAAAAGCAGATAAACAACCAATGTACCATGTAAAAAAAGAAAAGAAATACGGTAGGACCTATTAAAAATATCAGTTACATGCTTCAAAAATTAGACAAGGGAAAAGACCCCCTTTTGAATAGCATTCATCATCTCACTGTTTTTCTAGAAAATAGGTAAGAGTATTGTGCATATTGTGACAGAATCGCCCATAGGACTTTTAGACATTTTTTGAGATGCTAGAGTAGGAATTATGAACAGATATGGCAAGCATGTTATTAGAGTTGTTGGTCTCGGATTAGATGGATTCCACGTATGTAAGAAATATATTGAATAGCTTGACACCTTCCTTCTTAAATCCATCGATAGTTAGTGGCACCTTTCCTATATTAGTACTGGTTTCCTTACCCAACTCTAAGCAGTCTAGTAGTTGACTCCTAAAGAAAAAGTAACCCTTCATTGATAGACTTGAGTCGATCCTTGAGTTCCTTTACTTATTTCATCATAGGGAGCACAAGATTAGACAAACATTTTCTTACCTTAGGAAGATCCATTCGTACTTTGGAAAAGTCCTTCTTGCACCAGTCATTGTCGAGCAAGATATATCCCATGCTGGAAAAGGTATTAGAATCATAAGTTGCTGAGACTTCCACAACAAGGTATATTGAGAGATCATGGAGTAATTAGTGAAGATTCTGGTGATCAGCATTCCATAGGGCAGGCTACTGGAGGCATGTGCATATGCAGCACTCTCAAACATATATTCTTGAAACCAAACAACCCTATTGATTTTATACTTTTTCAACATGCCGTACAACACAAATTCATCACGATATGTCATATTACAAATAGAGGCTTTTTAAGGAATGAGTGTGGAAGAGATAATATTATCCTAGATTCAGTACTTGAAGTAGAGAGAAGAGGACCAAAGTTGGATAAACTAACATCTGAGAAATAGCCTTTTTAGCTTTCTCAAAACTAACCTTAAAATTTTAGGGCCATGTACCACTCATGATGGGAATGACCCTAGTAAACATAGTGTCAAAAATATTTTCAAATAGGAAATCATTTAAAATGATTCTTTTTCCAAGCACAATGGTTTCTTATTAATCGCTATCTTGAGAAAGGTGAAGATTTCCATAAAACATTCACATAGGATCCTCATACACTTCTATGCCACAAAGGCAAACTACAAGAGATAAGTCTTGACATTTAATGAATGAACATACATTGTTGTGAGATTCTTTCAACTAAGAGAGATTAATAATTTGTCCGATCATAGCTGAGCAGTTTTTGAAGATGGAAAACATCTCTCATTGTGATCTAGTACAAAATTTATACATGTCCCCTAGTAGAAGGGAATCTAGAGTGGAAGGATGAGTTTTATTGAAAGATCTATTTGGGCTTGGAGAAAGTGCTTTTTAGGAGAAGTTGAGTGCAAAGACCGAGGAGGATTCCATGGAGAATCCATAGATAAGGAATAGATCATGATTGTCATAGTGGTTGTCATGACTCGATACTACCCAGTACTCATAACATGGTTCTTAGAACCACAAATGATCTAAAACAAACCCATGAACTGACATATTTCTTAAGCAAATGAGTTAAAATATACAAAATAGCTAAGTTTGTTGTGTAGAAACATAATCATAATGAAATCTTAATAATCATAATACTAATACAGTTTGCAACCTGATAAAATAAAAGAGAGAACTAGAATTTACATTTCATGACTCTGACTGACTATCTATGAAGCCTCTACTATACTTACTATAAATAGATGGGAGATGTCTCCATCTACCACAAATCAATACATATGAATAAATACAATACAGTACATGAACTACAACTGACTAGTGTCCCCAAAATATTAGAACTCATCACCTGCTTGCTGGAAGCTACAACTGTTTGATTATGATGTGTAGGCTACAACTAGTACCTACATTATAACACAAGGTAGCACATAGAAATATATGTAGATAAATACTTTGGAATTTATTGAGTAAGTGGAGGTAAAGGCAATAAGTAAAACTGAGTAGATAAATAATCTTAAAATATCCATGCTAAGTGCTAATAGATTCACCAAGAGATTGAGATAAACTGAAAGTCGAAGTATCCTAAAACATGAATAACAAAAACAATTTGATAAGTTGGTATTACTACACATAGTTTCATAAAGCTCTACATTTGTGGAATAAGTAGAACTGAAGTTGGGAAGCAGTAAAACATAAATACTGAATAAAGATCTCATGTAACACAGAACATTCTAAAAAAATAGGCTAGGGGTCATGTAAGTATTCTGGGTCTAAAATTACGTGATGGAAACTGACTTAACTCGAGGATCTGAATGTACAAGTATACTGAGCATGAATGTATAAACATACAAAAAACCAAACATAACATGTACTAAGCTAATATGATTAACTGAATGACTGAGAACTGAATATTCAATAACTGACGTCTGAATACATAACAACTAACATCTGAGTAATTATTAACTAATATCTGAATACTGATTAACTGGTATTTGTATACTAATTAATTGATATCTAAATATTGATCATGTAAAACTTAATTGTACTTAGTCTAAATAATTGGACTGAAACTGTGGGAGGTATCATTTAACCAACATGCCCCAATCTGAGCTAATATGGGTCAAACCTATAACCCTAGTTTGAAGGATGTCTGTACCGTGCGACGGGTACTAACACTAGCTATGTGGATCCACTAAACTAGAATCCCAAAGGATTACTATGTTAAGCCTAAACTGCCGGGTGACCCTTGAGAGGAAGTCAAACCTAAACTGACAAGTGACCCCATATATCCTACACTGGCTACTAGTTCTGGAATATAGGGACTACTACTAATGACTCTGCCTAAATTAATAGGGAAGTTGTCATCTCGTCATTCGCTCAATGCTAAATCATACTCCTAACTGAACTGACACTGTTACTAAACTAAACTAAGTTTAACTAAACATCATAACTGATAGTGCTCAACATGATCATAATAACTGAGTAAAATGATGAGAATCATGGTTTAATTGACTTTTTACTTAAAAATCTAAAACATGACTAAACACATAGGTATTGGGTGTTCATAACCATCCAGTACTGAATGAAACTTTAAATATGATAAAATCATCTAAAATATTCATAGGAAGTCATAATTTAGGAAACCCAAAACATAATGCATTTAAATAATGGATAACCTCATTACTTACAACATAGAAGTAAGTGAACTTGAAAAGAGGATCATATTTACTGGGCTAAATACATGAGTTTGGGGTTTGAATCATACAGAGCCATAATTTACATGACAAAGCTAATAACATGGATTGAATATAAAATTAGTGAAGAAACATGGATATAAGTAAATCTTGATGCATTTAAAGCCTTTAATCTCATGGAAATATCATAATTCAAGAATATGCAAAATTGGCTATGAACCCTAATTGCAAATCATGAACTTTAAACTTTAAAATATTCTTTGGGAACAAAGATGAGAGAGGATCCTTGTTCATAAACCCCACATACCATAATTAAAAGGATTCTTGAACAAATCTTCAAATTGAAGCTTGAATCCTTGTGTTCTTGAGAGAAGAAGCTTATATTATTGTTCTTTGGAAAGGGAAGGGTTTTTACATGAGTTGATTTGAAGAAGATAGGCAAATAATTCCCATTTGGGTGTTATAATTCGTGCCTTGGTCATTCGGGGTTGAGGGGAAAGGACCAAACTCCCCTTTTACCCTTAAGAAACTAAAACTGTGGGGGAATAAGATCTGCATTGCATCCCTTATTCCATGGGAGAAATATTCATGTTGTGATCCTTAATTCAGGAGAGAGACCGAAGCGCCGCAACAATAACACGGACCCTTATTATTTCTTATGAAAATGGGTATAACTTTTTTTGTGGGTATCGAATTAAGGTGAAATTGGTGTCATTGGAAAGATAACTCAATTATATATCATTTGGTGGGTCTTGATCTGATAAATTAAACATATATAAAAATTTATACACGTTCAAAGTCGACCCTTGTAGAATCAAATGCCAAAATTTGGCCGAATCAAAGACTCTTATCTCAACTTTTCTCTAAGTAATTTCAACGAACATTTTTCACCTTATAAGTACTTCACACACTAGTAAAAAGTTCATGAAACATGTATTCAAATAAAAATCATGGGACTAGAGTTTACACATATAGAAATGACAGTTCAAAGTCTAGCCGAAAAATATAGGGTATTATAGAGGCAATCTGGAGAGGGGTTTGTAAGATTAGTCATTGATCTTATTCTGGTCATTGAAGAATGCTATATTTGAAGATAGTTTAAAAAGGCAGAGAGGGAAATGAAAAGGTGGGATGTTAAAGAGGGGTAAAGTAAATAGAGGTAACTTATGAAGTAAATGGATGGTAGAGGTCTGGGGGGAATGTAAAGTGGCAGTAATTAAGGACACAAAAAAGAGGCATGAAAGAGTGGATAAAATGAGGTAATGATGCTATGTTGGAGAAGAGAAAAAAATTAAATTGTGTAGAAGATTTTTTACCAAATTAAAAGAGTGTACAATCAAATATCATTAATGCATGTTATACCAAGGATTTTTATTTAGAAACAAAATCTTTCTTCTTATAGGGTTTAGTAAAAATATCAACCAACTAATTTTCCAAATCAATAAATTTTGAAGAAAATCTCCATTTTCTACATGATCTTCAATAAAATGATGCTTGATATCTATATGCTTAGATCTAGAATGATACACAATATATTTTGATAAGCTAATTGCACTAGTATTGTCACACATGACAGGAACAAATTTAAAGGATAAGTTGAAATCAAGTAATTGATACATAATACATAAAATTTGAGTACCTCAATTTCCAATGGTTATGTATTCAGCTTAAGTAGTTGATAGAGAAATTGAGGTTTGTTTTTTGTGATGCAATGAAATTAGGGCATCACCAAGAATGTAGCATATTCTACTAGTACTCTTTTTATAATTGCAAAATTCAGCATCTGAATAGCAAACTAAATTAAATTATGAGGAATAAGGGTACCATAGTCTAACATTTTGTGTTAGAATGAGATAGCGAATGATGTTTTTGACAGCAGTCATCTGGGACTCTTTAGGATCCAACTGAATCCTTTCATATCTTCACATCTTGAACATAATATATGGTTGACTTGTAGTCAAATCCAATAGTGATCTAATCATCCCTATGTCTGTGTAATACCCTTTGTTTATGTGTGATACCCCTTGTTTCTACACTCTGAATTATAGTAATGGAGTTGAAATTTCCATGATAGATAGTTATGTAAAGAGTCGTTACCTCACATAATGAGTCGTGGGGTGAGACTCAATGTCTCAATAATGAGATTACCCAGGTGTACAATCCATCCCTGATCACGAGTCATCGCCACGAGTCATGTCCTCGGACAATGAGTCATGGTTATCGAATCATTGTCTTAATAGTATAGGGCCAGGATTTTTACCCTAAGGCAACAGGTCTAGGAAATGACTCATGGTTAGTCTTCACGAATTGTTATCTAACCTATGACGACTGGACTCTATTTTTCCTGCATATTTTATTTGGGGGCTCTTTCATTTTTTCCTTCCTTCACACTTATATCCTACATCTAAAAATACTAAGGGACCCTATTATCCTTAATTACTCAAATCAAAATCTACCCTCTTCATCTTAATCACCCCAAAGCAAGAGATAACTAGAATTCATAAGAAATTCATCCTTCATGCTCCAAACTTTTGATTTTTTTCCATTTTCTTTGGTGTTTCAGGCATATATGCTATCCTTAACTTGAATTTTATACTATGGCATGTGTTTTAATCACTGTTCATGTGATTTAATTATTAGATTTTAAATTGGGTTGAGGTATTTTGATGATTATCACTTGAATTGTATTTCCCATGGTTTAATTGTTTTATGTATACTTAAATTGATAATTTTTAGGACTGAATGGGTGCATTGTTGTGGAATTTTTAATGAGGAACATGGGTTTTCCCAAATTGATGGATTTTGACTTGGTAATGGCATGAACATCAACCCACATTTCATGACTTTAGTTTTAAATATGGAATTTACATGATTTAACTCACTTTCAAAATAGTTGCATCCAATTAATGGACAAATGGATAAAAATAGATTTGAAAGGCCTTGGTGGCCATTATTTATATTTAGAATAGAACTTGGGAGTCAATTTGTTATTGGAATGGATTGGTATGATTATATTATATTGCAATCCTAATAGTTATGATAATACCAAGTGGTGAATGCCTTAATAAATAAATCTTAATAAATAAGTTGGGATTATATGCAAATATTTTAATTTGCATTTAATGGGGGTAGTGTAGCTCGTCATGAAGGTGGAGGTATTGGGATGACCACTACTGGAAATCATGTTTGTCGGTGTGAGAGCCTATATAACTGTGTACTTGGTTCACACATTATATTTTTGGGATGGCTAGAGCCTTGGTGTCTCTAGCCCTCCTTCAAATATTCTTGGTTAGTGCAACTAACATACGCTGGGGCATTTTTAGTAGGAAGATATGAACCCATATATCCCGTGGGTACCCTTAGGATGGATAAAGCTACACAGTTAACCTGGTTAGAAATGCTCATGTTAATAAATCTTTACCTTACCCCGGTATCCTATATATTTATAGACTAATGTATGCATATGGTTTTGACTGATCTTGGGCATGGAATTATGTTACCTCTTTCCGTAAGTTACATACTAGTGCTTATCTCACTGACCATCTACAGCTGCTGCATTATTTCATGATGTACGGTCCTGGGGTTTTTTTACTTTTGTGCAGCATTAGGTAGTGTGGTATGCTAGTTGAGTTTTTGGGAAGTACCGAGCCTCCATATTTTGAAATGCCATGCCATTTCATTAGTTTTCTTTTTAGATATTAAGAATTGTGACTTTTCTTTTTCATAGTCGAGGGCATGTCCCAACCTAGTTTGGTATTTTGATTTAGAGGCTTTTGTGGATAAGTGTATATTGGATATTTGTTTTGATTCTTAGACTGAATTTGTCTTATATACATTCATCAATCTATGGTTGTCTTCTATTATTTATCTTTATTATGTTTTTTAAATTATGCTAGTGGTTGGTCTCCAACACATAGTGGGCTTGAAATAGCCAGCATAACTAGGCCCTAATTCAAGTCATGAAAAGCTTGCTATCAGAGTATCGTTAAGGGTCGTTGGGTGTCCACAAAGCCATATCGAGTAGAATCCCTTTAATGGGTGTATAGTATGTCATACTTACAAGAGGGAGGCTATGAGAAAATTTAGACTGTTTTCTTTTCTCGTGTCTTATTTCAAGCTATAGAGTCTAGTATTATGAAACTTCTCTAACTTCTTGCTTATTTTTATTTTAAATCATGCACCCTGAATATCAGATAGTAGTAGAAACTCTGTTGGGACTTCTATCCTACTTAAGAAAAATATGGAGGGAATTTGCTCTATTTATGAAGTGTAGAACTGGTCTTGGGTCCCTTCTCCTAGCTGTTCTTCCCCACATGGAGTTCTATAGTTCTCTTCCAATCCTCATTCTTCTTTCTGGGCTGGTGATACTCATGTTCGAATGCCTCAAAGAGATGTCTCTAATATGGAGATTCATTAGTGTATTCATATGCTTACTTAATTTGGGGAATTATTGTCTCGTTAGTCTGATCATGTTCATTATGTAGCTCATTTATCTAAGTTCACTTACATTGTCCAATTTATGAGGTTGATTCCCCCAACCTTTACTAGATCTAGGATTGAGGAAGATTCTTAGGGATTTGTTGATGAGATAGAGAAAAATTTCAGGGTTATGCATGCTACTAATTTTGAGTGTATAGAGTTTGTTGCATATAAATTAAAAGATTTAGCTTATCATTGGTGTGAGCATTGAGAAGAAATTAGGGGTGATGATGCTAAGCAGGTGGTCTTTCCTCAGGAGTTGAGGAAAGCTAAGGTTGTAGAGTTTGTAAACTTTAAATAGGGTAAGATTATTGTCAAGTTGTACTCTTTGAAGTTTCATCAATTGTATCGCTATGCTCCTGAGCTAATGTCGAGTATGAGGTCCTAAAAGAGGAAGTTTTCTTAAGGGTTATATCGTGACTTGGTGTTGGAATTCAAGTCTAATATTAAACAATGTTACAAAATCTTTTAGATAGTGGTTTTACATGTAATGGGTAAAGAATGAAAAGAAGAAATAAGTAGAGATGGGATAGAGGCAAAATAAGAAGTTTTGGTATTTAGAATAGGGTATAGTTTAACATAACAGTATAAGAGACGGTAGACAAGTGGACATAGAAAAACAATTGGGGAAGTTCTAATTCATATTCAACAATGAGTGCTCAATATCCTAAGTCATTATGTGATCGTCATTTTGAGGCTATCAATGGTCATAAGGCACAGGGTGCACAATCTCAGGTTGGTAGATCTTAGTCAGCCCCACCTTATCCTCCTTGCCATTTTTATGGGAAGCTTCATCATATGTATAATCAGGAGGGGAGAAATCGTTGCTTTAATTATTGTCAACTTGGTCATATGTAGATAGATTATCCCTCAGCCAAAGTTTTCACTAGGGTTAATAAGGTTCCAATCGCCACTTCCTCAGCTCTGACACCTAAAGGCACAAGTTTAGGTACCAACATTAACTAAAATCATCTTAATGTGCTTGCTACTCGCTAGGAATATGAGGCATCCCCAGATGTTGTCACTTGTATGTTACAACTCTTCTCTCATAATGTTTGTTATTTGCTTGACCCGGGTTCAACCCTATCTTATGTGATCCCTTAATAGGCTCTGCATTTGGTTTTGGTAGTAAAAGTATTTCCAACCCCTTCTCAATTTCTACTCTGATGGATAATTCTATTGTCAGTAGAAAGGTATACAGGGGATGTATTGTATATATTCCTAATAAGGAGACATTGGTAGATCTCACAGAGCTGGATATGGTAGATTTTGATGCTATCTTGGGATGTATTTTCTTTATTCATGCTACGCTTCTCTAGATTATAGGACCCAAAAGGTTATTTTTTATTTTCCTAATGAACCGGTGATTGAATAGGAAAGGAGTTCCTTAGTACCTAAAGGAAAGTCTATTTCCTATTTTAGAGCCCAATAGTTAATTTCCAAGAGGTGTCTGTATAATCTATTCGTGTTAAGGATTCTAACTTTGAGGGTCCCTCCTTGCAATCGGTTACTTTCTTTAATGAGTTTCCTGAAGTATTTCCCAATAATTTTCAGGGAAGTTCTCGCAATAGGGTGACATATTTTGGGATTGATCTTCTACTAGATACTCATATCATTTCCATTCCTCCTTATTTGATGGTTTCAAATGATCTAAAGGAACTTAACAAGTAATTGAAAGATCTTCTTAATAAGGGTTTTTATTGTCCTAGTGTCTCTCTGTGGGGTGCTCTTATTCTTTTCGTGAAAAAAATGGGTCCCTTTGAATGTGTATAGACTATCATTAGTTTAATAAGGTTACAGTGAAAAATAAGTATCCTCTTTCTTGGATTGATAATCTCTTTGATCAGTTTCTGGATGCTAGGTGTTTCTCTAAGATTGATTTTCTTTTGAGCTATCATTAGCTGAAAATATGAGAGGTTTATAATCCCAAGACTACTTTCCAAACTTTGTATGACCATTACAAGGTCCTAATTATTTCATTTGGGTTGACTAATACTCCGGCTGCATTCATAGATCTTAGAAATTGAGTTTTTAGGTATTTTCTGGATCTATTTTTATTAGTCTTAATTAATGACCTCTTGGTTTATTCTAAGAGTGAGGAGGACATGCCGATCAACTCAAAATTATATTGCAGACTCTTAAGGATAAGAGATTATATGCCAAGTTTTCTAAGTGGGATTTCTGGCTAAAAATTGTGACCTTTCTTGGGTATGTTGTTTCTATTGAGGGGATCAAGTTGGATCCATACAAAGTTGAGGCAATTAAGAAATGTCCTAGAACTATGACTCTAACTGACATTAGGAACTTCTTAGGTCTGGCTGGGTATTAAAGGAGGTTTGTGGAGAGTTTTTCATCCATTGCTGCTCTACTGACAAAGTAAACAATGAAAAAGATTAATTTCTTATTTTCCGATGCTTGTGAGGGTAGTTTTAAGAAGTTGAGGGATAATTTGACTTCAGCTCAAAATTTTTAACTTGCTAGAGGTATTGATGGGTGGTTTTGGTATTGTGAACCATCCCATGTGGGATTGGGTTGTTTTTTAATACAGCATGGTAAGGTTGTGTCCTATGCTTCTAGATATCTTAAGGTTCATGAGAAAAATTATCCAACACACGATTAGAGTTGGCGATTGTGGTTTTTTATTTGAAGATATGGTGTCATTATCACTATAGAGTGCATGCAGATATATATTGAGATCATATAATCTTGCAGTATGTGTTTACACAGAAGGAATTGAATCTCAGGCAGAGGCGATGGCTTGAATTGCTTAAGAATTATGACATGAGTCTTCACTACCATCCAGGTAAAGCTAATGTAGATGTTGATGCTCCTAGAAGGTTGACCATGGGAAGCTTATCTCATGTATAAGAAGAAAAAAGAGGGTTCGTGAGGAATATTCATAGGTTGGACAACTTGTAAGTTTATTTTTCGGACTCTGAAGATGGGGGTAATTGTTCAAGAAGTTGTTAAAACATCTATTGCTATTGAGGTGAAGGATAAGCAGTCCTTTGATCCCATACTTATGTAGATTAAGGATGATGTGGGTCAAGAAGAGGTTATGGTGTTCGAGATTCAGAGAGATGCATCTTGAGGTATCAAGGAAGGTTGTGTATTCCTGATATTAATGGGATGCGGGAAAGGATTTTTGTTGAGGCTTGTGGGTCTCAATATACAGTTCATCTGAGTTCAACTAAGATATATCATGACTTGAAGGAAATCTACTAGGGGAATAATATGAAGAGAGTTGTATCCAATTTTGTGGCTAAGTATATGGTCTGCCAGCAAGTTAACCTTGAACATTTGAGGCATGGTGGTATGTCTCAAGAGATAGAGTTGCCCATGTAGATGTTGGAATGATCAATATGGATTTCATTACGGGTCTTCCATGGTCTCGCAATCAGTACGATTCCATTTAGGTCATTGTGGATAGAATAAATAAATCTACTCATTTCTTGCCAGTAAGGACGAACTACTGAGGAGACGATTATGCCAAGTTGTTCATTAAGGAGATTTTTAGGTTGGATAGAGAACTTGTGTCCATTATTTTAGATTGGGGTATGCAGTTATCGTGTCACTTCTAGCATTTATTTCAGAAAGGTTAGGGTACTCAGGGGAACCTTAGCACCACTTTTTACCCTCAAATTTATGGATAAGCAAAGCATACTATTCATACTTTGGAGGACATGCTAAGGTCCTTCGTAATTGATGTTAAGGGAAGTTGTGTTGATCATTTTCCTCTTATTGAGTTTGCTTATAATAATAGTTATCATTCTAGCACTCAGATGGCTCTTTTGAGGCTCTCTATAGTAGAAGGTGTAGGTCTCTTATTGGATGGTTTGAGGTTGGAAAAACTAGGTAGCTTGGTCCTGAATTGGTTCACCAAGCCATGGAGTAGGTAAAAGTGATTAGAGAAAGACTTAAGACTGCTCAGAGGTACCAAAAGTTTTATACGATCTGAGGCGGAGGGAGTCATAGTATAAACTTAGCGATTTGGTTTTCTTGAAAGTTTCTCCTATGAAAGGAGTCATGATGTTTGGAAAGAAGGGGAAGCATAGTCCCCATTACATTGGTCCATATTAAATTGTGAGGAGAATTAGAAATGTTATTTATGAATTGGATTTGCCTACAAATTTGGGCTTTATTCATCCTATTCTCCTTGTGTCAAGGTTGGAAAAGTAAAAGGATGATCCTTTTTTTATTGTTCTTGTGGAGGATGTTGGTATTTCTGATTCCTTGTCTTATGAGGAAGTCCCGGTGAAGATATTGGATAGGTCGGTTCATAGATTGAGGAATAAGGATATAGCTTCGTTAAAGGTGCTTTGGAGGAATCAAAAGGTGGAACAAGCTACTTGGGAAGCTGAGGAATACACGAAGGCAAAATACCCATTCATGTTCCCCTCATTGGATAAAAAAGTTTAAGGTATGATTTCATTCTCATTCTTGTGGCATTTAGAATTTTGTCCTTGGGTATTGTTTGTATTCTTTCTTTTATGCTAAGGGTGCCTGAACTCCTAATTCAAAGAAGAATGATCCTAAGAAAGGGAGGGGTACTATAGTACCTCTAGTTTTTAGACTCTAAATTTCTGTAATGGAGTTAAAACTGCCATGACAACAACTCAGGTGATGAGTTGTTACCTCACATAATGAGTCATGACATGAGACTCGTTATCTCAATAGTGAGGTTGCCCAGGTGTGGAGCCTTGATTATGAGCCAGCGCTAAGAGTCGTTATTTATACGATGAGTCGTGGTGAGCGACTCACTGTCTCAACAGTAGAGGGGCAGGATTTCGACCATCAGGCAATGAGTCCGAGCAATAAATCATGGTCAGTCATCACGAGTCATTATCTAAGCCATGACGACTGGACACAGTTTTCCTGCACATTTTAATTAGAGGCTCTTTGATCTTTTCCTCTTTTCACACTTATTTCCCATGACCTAAAAACACTAAGGGACCCTATTATCCCCAATTTCTCAAATCCCGATCTATGCTTTTCATCGTAAACTCCCCAAAGTAAGAGAAAATAGGGTTCATAAGGAATTTATCCTTCAAATCAAAACTTTGGATTTTCTTCTGAATTATTTAGTGTTTCAGGCATTCTAACATCCCTAGCTTTAATTTTATACTATGGCATATGTTTTAATCATTGTTCATGTGATTTAATTATTGGGTTTAAAAATGGGTCGCGGGCTTTTGATGATTATCACTTGAATTATATTTCCCATGGTTTAATTGTCTTGTGCATACTTAATTAATGATTTTTGGAACTGAATGGGTGCATTATTATGGAATTTAGAATGAGAAACACAGGTTTCCCAAAATTGATGGATTTTTGCTTGGTAGTGGCATAAACCTCAACCCACCTTTCATGATTTTGGTTTTAAATAGGGAATTCACACGATTTAACTCAATTTTGAAATATTTGCATTGTATTAATGGACAAATAGATAAAATTGGATTTGAAAGGACTTGGTGGCCATGATTTAGACTTAAAATAGAACTTGGGTGTCAATTGGTTAATTTAGATGGATTGTTATGATTATATTATCTTACAAGCATAATTGATATGCTGATACCAAGTTGTCAATGCCTTAATAAGTTAATCCTGGGTTAACGATTCGGTTTATGTGAAAATATTTTTATTTGAGATTAAATGAGGTTGTGTAGCCTAACATGAAGGTGAAGGTCCCAAGGGAGCAATATTGGAAACCACGTTATAATACCCCGTACATCTACCTAGCTTGAAATCGTCCCAAGAATGTTAGAAACTTACCTTGAAAGATAAATCAATTTGTGTACATGTGGAATTTTTAAGATTTTCACTTTTTGTTGAGTGGGAAATTGAATTAGCTTTCCAATGATACCAATTTCGTCCAAATCCTATTTTGGAGTAAAAATTTTTGGACATTTTATCGAGATCTGTCAGAAGCTCCCAGGTGAGATGGGCAAGTCGAAGGACCGTCGATCTAGCAACAAACCATTGCCTAGACCTTCGCAGCTAAGGCAGCAAGTCATTCTTTATGCTAAGGTGCGATGGATAGGTTGACGGACTATTGATCTTACAATGGACCGTCGCTACTAAGACAGTGAGTCCATATTCTGGCCCAGGTGTGACGGTCAGAACGACAGACCGTCGAGCCAGCGATGGACCATCGCACGATCCATTGCAGATCTCGTTCAGCGAATTCTAACTCATTTTTAAAAGGGTATTTGGGGCTTTTCCCACCCATTTTAAACCCTAATTATACAAGACCATAGCCTATAACTTCATTATCCATCTATAACAGCAAATTAGGGTTTTCTCTCAAAGATAATTCCCAAGATATAATATCCAAATTCTTCTTCAAGAAACTAAGAGATTCCAAGTTCTTCAAGTCCAAGAACTTCAAGAAACTCACAATTAAGGTATGTCATGTGTTGATTCATGGGTCCCTTTAACCCCTGAAGCTCAAGAATCTCTTTTCAAAATCCAAGATTTGTGTATTTATGAATGTTTATGATTTAAATTGAATTGAAATTCATGTTCATGGTGTTGTGGGGTTTTGATTCATGTTTGAAATTACATATTCCAATAATTGACCCTAGGATGTGGTGATTTGCATAATAATCATGATAAACCCTTAAATTTACATGTTTATAGATGTATCTATGATTATTAGATGTGTTGATTATTGTATAACCAAAGCATGCTCCCCATGTGTTCAATTAAATGCCTATGTGAAAGAAAACTGCCATAATAGTATGATAATATGAAATCCCCAATCATGTACAAGTTTATGCATGTCAAATGTTTGATGAAATGTCTTAGTCAATGAATTATGGATACATGTGTAACCCTTGTGGTGTTTTAGAACTTCTACTTCATGAAATCTCCAACTTATTGTATTATTGATTGTGATGTTGGTCATGTATTCAAGAAAGTCATTCTTTGTTAGTTTTCTTCTATTGAGTCCTGGGGGTACTTGTACCCAAAAATTTAGCCGTGTGCCTAGAATCAGTGTCGTGTTTTCAAGATACTTTCAGTTGATCCATGTTCTTAAAAATTTAGTCAGTCATGTGACTCAGGAAAACTCAGTAAATTTGGTAATCTCAGAAATTTAGTAATCTCAGTAGTATTCCGTTAGACAACGGAACTCAGTTAACTAAGTCTAGTCAGATCAGTTAATCATATTCAGTGTCTATTCTGATGGGAATAGAAACTACCACCGAGCGAACCCACATGTTATATAAGGGTGTGATTCTTAGAAGGAATCATTGTATTCCAGAACTACGTAGCCAATGTAGGTTGGAACATCATAGCCTATTATATGAGGGTAGATGAGGTGGATTAACCTATTATATGAGGGTTCCCACCATTCTCGCACGAGTTACCTATTATATGAGTGTTACTCACAGATTGTCCTTACCAGTGGCGCGGTATTGATACCCTTCCAATTGGGGTTACAGATTGGACCCTAACTAAGCTATATTGCGTAATGTGGGATATATCGATTAGATGACTACTTCCCACAGTTTTAGTATAGAATCACGACTATCAGATACAGTCATTCAGTCTCAGTAATAGAACTTAGATAGTTCTATAAGATTCAGGACTGTCAGTACAGTCAACTCAGAACAGTACGAAACTCAGCTAGTTCCATCAGAACCTAGACTGTCAGATACAGTCGCTCAATATCAGTTATTTTAATTTTATAGATATCAGTATCTCATGTTATTACTAATCAGACTCAGTAATCATGCTATCATGAACTCAGTTATAGTTATTATCTAGTCATACATGTATTCTCACATTCATGTTTTGCAGTCAGTTAGTATAGTTCATGCATGTGAACCATTTTGCATTTAGCCTACCTCACATGCATACCAGTATATTCAAATATACTGACGCAATTGCGATAGGGTGTTTTATACCATAGGTTTAGAATCACGAGCTCTAGAGCATCAGTAGCATTCCAGTCTTAGCAGTCAGAGTTAGAAGTGATTCCTCATTCTTTGAGGACATGACCATTAATTTATTATTTCATTAATTAATTTATTAGTTAGAGTTAGTTGGGGATATGTCCTATCAACTCCTTATTTATACAATTCAGTTAGTTAGAGGTTTTTCATACTATAGTATCTTCAGACAGTTTATTTTAGTTGTTTTGGGTATTTCATACCCCATCCAGATGTTATGTTTTATCAGCTATCATGTCTCATTTTTTAGCCTTATGGACTTTCAGCTTTTATTTCCGCATTAATACAGTATATCATGCAGTATATAGGTACATATATCAGTCATGGGTTAGCTTTTAGTCCTTCAGGGTCATGAGCATCGTGTAGCATTTTGGGTACCTGATTCAGGGTGTTACACATATTTTCTAGCATGGGGGTCTATATGATGTGTGCTTGGTTAATACATTATATTTTTGGAATGGTTGGTGCCTTGGTGACTCTGTACCTCCTTCTTATTTCCTTGGTTTGTGCATCTAACATGCACTGAGCCACTTTCAGTAGGAGGAGATGAACCTATATAGCTCATGGGTGCCCTCAGGATGGATAGAGTTACATATTCTAGGTTAATGGTTTTAAACTCTCGTGTTCATGACACTTTACCCTATCCAAGCATCATATATATGTATGTATGAATGAGTACATTAGATTTTGACTTATCTTGGATATGGCATTATTTTACCACTTTCTCTAAGTTGCATGATAATGCTTATACCACTAACCATCCCTAGACACTGCATTATCTTCAGCTGCTGCCAGGATTCGGGACTTCACCCGAACGAATATTCCATATTTTTTTGGGTCTAAGTCAGATGAGGACCCTCAAGAATTTCTTGATTAAGTTTAGAAGGTTACGGATATCATGGGGGTTACTTGTAGTGAGAGTGTGGAGCTAGCTGCATATTAGTTGCAGGATGTTACTCACACTTAGTACAAATAGTAGAATTCAAAGAGGGTTGTAGATGCAGGGCCTATTGAGTGGGAGGAGATTGCTACTGTATTCTTAGATAGATTCTTTCCCCTAGAGCTGAGAGAAGCTAAAGTGTTATAATTTATCAACCTCAGGTAGGGAAAGATGGCAGTGAAAGAGTATTCTCTTAAGTTTAGAAAATTAGTAAGATATGTTCCTCATGTGGTTACATATAGCACGGCTAATATGCGTAAGTTTGTTTGTGGGATGGATGATAGTATAGTCAATGAGTGTAGGTCCGCGATGTTGAATATTGACATGAACATAGCTAGGCATATGACCTATACTCATCAGATAGATGAGCAAAAGATTAAGATGACGGAGAAGTTGAATAAGAGAGCAAGGATAGGTAGTTTCAACTTCGCTCATCCCAAATCAGAAGGAGGAAGCCATTCTCAGTTTCGTCCTAAGTCAGTGGCTCCAGCTCCTTCTTCAGCTAGTGCTCCAGTTCCTAAGTTCAGGGATGGTAATAAAGATCTCTAAGTCTCAGGGTAGTGTTAGCAGTGCCCGCACCTATCATCTTTGCCAGAATTATGGCAAGCACCATCAGGGTAATTGCAGAGTTGGCAGTGGTATTTGTTTTGGATGTGGCAAGCCAGGCCATAGAGTTAGAGACTGTCCTCAACTAGGTCCTAAAGGTCAGCAGAACTTTTCCTCAGCTCAATTCAATTTCCCAAACCAGTAAGGTTCCACCTTCAGTGCTATTAGTGGGCAACACCCAAATCAACTCTACGCTCTCCAGTCCTGGCAAGATCAGGAAAATTCTCGTGATGTGGTTACTAGTATGTTACAGATCTTTCTTGTGCATGTTTACACTTTGCTAGATCCAGGAGCTTCTTTCTCTTTTGTTACTCCCTATATAGCAGGCGATTTCGGACCCAGTCTCAAAATTCTAAAAGAACCCTTTTCAATATCTACCCTAGTGGGTAAAACCATCAAAGCCCGATGGGTATACAGGAGCTACCTGATTATGATATTTCAGAAAGTCACTTCAGTAGACTTAGTCAAATTAGAGATGACTAATTTTGATGTCATTCTCAGAATGGATTGGTTTCATTCCTGATATGCCACAGTCGACTGCAGAAACAAAATAGTCCAGTTCTAGTTTTTGAATGAACCTGTCCTAGAGTGGAGGGGTAGCACTTTAGCTTTCAGAGGTCATCTTATTTTCTCCCTTCAGGCAAGGAAAATAATATCCAAGGGATGTGTCTATCATCTTATTTGAGTTAAGAACACTATTTTTAAAACTCCCAGTCTTGATTCAGTCCTAGTCGTGAATGAATAGTGAGATGTCTTTCTCAAAGATCTTCCAGGAATTCCTCCCGAAAGGGAAATAGACTTCGGCATTGATCTTCTTCCAGATACTCAGCCTATATTTATTCCGCCATACATAATGGAAACAACAAAATTCAGAGAATTGAATGACCAGTTGAAAGATCTCCTAGATAAGGGATTCATCAGACCAAGCGTGTCCACGTGGAGCACACCAGTCTTATTCGTGCATAAGAAAGATGGTTCCCTCTGAATGTGCATTAATTACCGTCAGTTTAATAAAGTCACGGTCAATAACAAGTATCCTTTTCCCAAAATCGATGACTTGTTTGACCAACTTCAGGGTTCCAGCTATTTCTTTAAGATAGACCTCAAATCAAGCTATCATCAACTTAGAGTCAGAGAATGTGACGTTTGGAAAACAAACTTTCGTACTTGGTATGGTTACTTTGGATTCTTAGTTATGTCCTTTGGTCTTACCCATTCCCCAGCAGCTTTCATGGACTTGATGAACCAGGTCTTCAAACAGTACTTGGACATGTTTGTCATAGTCTTCATAGATGATATTCTGGTTTATTCTCGTAGAGAGCATGATCATACAGACCATCTCAGAATCATACTTCAGACTCTCAGAGATCATTAGATGCTCACCAAATTCAATAAGGGCGAATTTTGGCTAAGGCCAGTAGTATTTCTTGGTCATATCATTTCCGGTGATGGCATTAGGGTTGATCCTGAAAAAACTGAAGCAGTAAGAAACTAGCCCAGACCTGTCTATCCATCAAATATCAGGAGTTTCTTGGGTTTGGCTAGCTATTACAGATGGTTTGTTAAGGGATTTTATTCTATTGGATCCCATATGTACATATTGACTCAAAAGAAAGTCAAGTATCAGTGGTCAGATCCTTATAAGAAGAGTTTTCAGGAGTTAAATACTTGACTCACCTTATCTCTTGTCTTAACTCGTCTAGATGGTTCAGATTGGTTCGTAGTGTATTATGATACATCCAGAGTAGGTTTGGGTTGTGTCCTTATGTAGCATGGTAAGGTCATAGCCTACTCCTCAAGATACCTTAAACCCCATGAGAAAAATTATCCTGCTCATGATCTTGAGTTAGCAGTCGTAGTATTTGGCTTAAAGATTTGGAGGCATTATCTATACGGAGTTCATTTGGATGTGTTCACAGGTCATAAAAGCCTCCAGTATGTCTTTTCTCAGAAAGATCTCAATTTTCATCAGAGAAGGTGATTATAGCTCTTGAAAGATTATGACATGAGTGTCCTTTATCATTCGGGCAAGGCCAATGTAGTGGCCGACACTCTCAGTAGAATGTCTATGGGTAGTGTTGCTCATGTTCAGGATAGTAAGAAAAAGTTAGCTGAGTAAATCCATCAGCTTACCAGACTAGCCATTTGCTTAGTCGATTCAGAGGAGGGTGACATATGGGTTCAAAGTATTTCAGAATCATCTCTAGTTTTTGAAGTAAAAGATAAGCAACATAGAGATCCCAGTCTAGTCAAGTTGAAAAAGTCAGTCAAGGATCAAAAAGTAGAGGATTTATCCCAAAGGGGAGATGGTATTCTCCATTGCCAGGGTTGTTTGAGTGTCTAGGTATAGACAACTTAAGGCATCAAATTCTTGCAGAAGCGCATGGTGCGCGCTACTCTATTCATCTAGGGGCCACAAAGATATACAGTGACTTGCGGGAAAACTATTGGTGGAGTGGGATGAAGAGTGATTTTGCAGAGTCTGTGGCTAAGTGCTCTACATATCAGCTGGTTAAGATTGAGCATCAGAAACCTAGTGGGTCCATACAGGAGTTCAGTATTCCTACTTGGAAGTGAAAAGAAGTGAACATAGACTTCGTGATGGGTTTGCCTCATACTCGTCGCCAGCATGATTCAGTTTGGGTCATTGTATATAGGATGACCAAATTAGTTTATTTCATTCCAGTCCATACCTCTTATTCAGCCGAGGATTATGACAAACTCTACATCAAAGATTTTGTCAGATTGCACGGTGTTCTAGCATCCTATAATATATGTACGAATGAGTGCATATGATTTTAACTGATCTTTGATATGGCATTATTTTACCACATTCCCTATATTGCATGATTGTGCTTATCCCACTAACCATCCTGAGCAAGTTTGGTATTTTGGTTTAGAGGCTTTTGTGGACAAGTGTGGATTGGATTTTTGTTTTTATTCATGGACTGTCTTTTTCTTATCTACATTCATTTATTTCAATGGTTATCTTTCATTGTTTATCTTTTTTGGGTTCTAGATGTAAGGCTAAGGGGGTGGTTTTCATCTCGTGGTGGGCTTTAGATACCATTCATGACTAGGCCCTAGTTTATGTTATGACAATATATATTTTCATCAATATCCATACTAGATTTTTCGGAATCAAGATCTGTGGATGGACTCATTGGAGTTTCGAAGCCCTTTCCTTTTTCCATAACTAATTTCTTGATAAGTTCCTTTGTATATCTGGCTTGAATGATAAATGTACCTTTGGGAGTTTTCTTAATTTATACTACCAAAAAAATATGAGTTTCCAATGAGACTTATTTCAAATTCTCCTTTCATCATATTTGCAAAATTCATACACAAAGAAAATGTTTGGACTACACAAAATAATATCTTCAACGTAAATTTGCAAAATGTGTAGATTAGAATCTAACTTTTAAGTAAAAAGGTAGTGTATATTTTACCTCTTTGAAAATTATTATTTAATAGAAAAGTACTCAACCTCTCATACCAAGCCTTTAAGGGTTATTAGAGACTGTAAAGTGCTTTTGAAGGTTTGAAAACATGATTTGGATAAGATGGATTTTCGAAACCAAGAGGTTTTTTGACATAAACATCCTCATGAATAAACCCATTTAGAAAAGAACTTTTAACATCCATTTGATGTAATTTAAAATGTTTTAAAGCAACAAAAGCTAGAAAAATTCTAATCAATTCTAACCTTGCTACAGTAGTAAAAGTTTTATTGTAATCAATACCTTCCTACTGGGAGTAGCTTTAAGCTACAATTATGGACATATTTCGGATAACCTTAGCTTCTTCATTTAATTTAATTCTTTAGACCCATCTAGTTCCAACAACTGAGCAATTTTTGGGTCTTTCAACTAGATTTCAAACTTGATTACGTTCAAATTGACCTAATTCTTCCTTAATGGACTCAACCCAAAAATCATCTTTGAAGGTATCATTAACATTCTTGTCTTCAATTTGAGACAAAAGAGCTATCAATGCTTGATTAATTAATGATTTTTTTGTCTGCATCTTATCATTTGGGTTTCCAATGATGAAGTATTTTTGAAAGCTAGCATTGTGTCTCTATTCACATGGAAAATTTATTTTCATTGTTTCAACAACAAGATTTGACTTTAGATAAGCTAAAGTCGACTCAGAGTTCGTTGGCTCAAGATTTATGTGTGATCGGGCTCTTGACTATATATCATGTAACTGTGACTCATCAAAACTCAAGCTCATACAAGAGAGATTAGTTTTATCAAATACAATATGCATTGATTCTTTGATACATAAAGTCCATTTTTTATGAGATCTATAGAAGCGGCTGGTGGGAGAGTACACAAGAAAAGTACCTTCGTCACTTCATGGGTGAAACTCCCCTATGTTATTTTTTCCATTATTGTAGATAAAGTATTAGCATCCAAGGGGATGAAAATAATGGATATTTGTCTTCTTTACTCTCTACGGGTCATAAGGAGTCTATTATATATTGTTTTGATGATGAGAAGCTGACTTTAAGGGACCAGGTCCCTGGATGTTGATGGCAACAGTACAACAGGCACGCGTCTGCACATTTTTGTCCTCTTGTGTAACAAATTATGTAGGTGTTGCTTGTACTATTTAGGAAACTTGGTCTAATTTCATTTCAACCATAATCATCACTATCTATATAAGGAAAAGGATGCTTCACTATCAAGTAGTTTTTGCATATTCAAAATTCGAGAGCTAAAAAGAGACAGAGGCAAAAACTCTATATTCAATATTGCCCAAGTACTTAGTTGTATGTGCATGGAAAATTAGAATGTGTTCTTGAGTGAAGATTGATTTGCAAATGAATTACTCATTCTACAAGAGTAATGCTCTTTTTCTTTTGATTTAGGAGGGCTTAGGTAGAGTTTCCTAAGCTTGATACTGATTAGATTTAATCAATGATCAGAAGTCTTGGATGAGTTGTCAAGTTGAGCTTATAGTAATTACAAGTAGTAGGAACTAATAGTTAGGCTCAAGTCAAGTTTGTAATCAAGAGGTTGATTATAGTTAATTTTGGATAACTTGTGAGGGAAAGACATGGTTTTTCTTCCCTTAAGCGAGGGGGTTTCCACTTTAAATCTTGTGTTGTTAACTCATCCTACATTGTATTCTGTTCCTAGTTTCTTCACTATTTTTTTTCCTGTGATTGAGTTTGAGGGACTTGGTCCCTTACAATGTGGTTCAACCCCCAAGCTTTCAACAATGGGTATCAGAGCTAGAACACTAAAAGTTTCACACCAAAAGTGATTTGGTTAGCATGGATGCTCCACCAAACCTAGAAAAAGGGCAATCTACCACTAGACCACCTAGATTTATTGGGTTGTTTTATGGGAGGTGGAAAAGAAGGATGTTTGACTTTATTATGGCTGAGGATAGTGAGTTGATTGACATAATTCTTGATGGTTCTCATGTTCCTTTTAAAGAAGTCAAAGAAGGAGAAGTAACACGAATGGTTATCAAAAGCAAGAGGGAGTTCAATGATGATGATAGAAAGAAAGTTGAGAAAAACTACAAGGACAAGAAATTGTTAGTTTGTGGCATAGGACCTGGTGAATACCAGGAAATTTGGGACTACTTGAAAATAGATAATGAATAGACAATTGATGTGAAGGATTCAAAAGTTAATATTCTGACTACACAGTATGAAACCATCACTATGAAAGAAGGAGATACTATCCAAAAGATTCATATAAGATTCACTTCAATCACTAATGAGTTATACTATTTAGGAGAAGTAATTCATGTGTACAAATAAGTGAGAAATATTTTTGGGATTCTACCTTAATCTCAGGAAAGAAAAGTGGATATTGTCTCTAAAGCAAGGAACCTAAAGACTCTTACTATGGATGAACTGATTGGAAATTTAAAAACCCATGAGCTCACGAAGCAGCAAGGGGTTAAGAATAACATAAGAAGGGAAAAATCCCTTTCATTGAGGGTTTCCAAACATGATTCAACAAAATAGGACACTAATGTAGTCTATTTGTAAAACATATTGTCAAAACCATGAAAAAGAGTGGTCAATTTCAAAAAAGAGGAAGCAACAACAAAAGAGAAAGCAATGTTGAAGTGTGTCACAAATATTGAAGTCATGATCAATTCATTAAGGACTTTCCAATGAAAAAATTAAATTATCAGGAGTATCTCAAGACTGGAAGTGGGAAGGGAAAGAACGGGGACTGGTCCCCAAAAATTATGAAGGAAGACTGCAGCTAAATATGCAGTAAAGGAAGCTCTGGCGGCCTGGGGAGACTCTTCTAGTTAGTCTGATGAAGATGAGATCTTTGGAGATGTTTCTATGATATCAGTGGAAAACTATCCATTTATCTATGATTCTATGTTTTCAAATATGGAAAACATAGAAGATGAAGGATAAAAAGAGGTAACACTTTCTAACATTAAGGAAAATCAAGGTAACTACTCTGCTAGGAAGATAAAAAGGCTTACAAGTGGGCTGAGAGACATTGTGTATGAACTAACTGATGAGAAAAATTCATTAGAGTAGAAGGTAGAGAATAAAGAACTTAAATTGATTGCTCTAACTTTTCAAATATCTAAAACTAAAAAAATGGTCACTAATGTAAATGCTGAAAATCTAAGTTGCATGAGTCAGCTAGAGAAGTTAAATGCTTTTAATGATAAAGAGAAAAAAGAAGTTTCAAGACTTTATATTGATCTTCAATAAAACCTGACGGATTCTCAAAACCACCTTATGTCTATATTTTATAAAAATAAAGAGTTAGAAAGGGACTTAGTCTGTTTGGGAAAAAAGCTTAAAAATCTCTTAAATGGACTGCTTCTTCACAAATCCTTTCTAATTTGACAAGTCAAGGTGTTTATAATGGCAAATGACGAGGCTATCAAGGATAATTTCAACCTGCTAGTTCTCAAGGAAAGGTTGCTCCTAATATTAGAAACAAAGTTCACAAACCTCTATGCACTCATTGTGGAAGACATTGGCACGTGAAGAAAAATTGCCAAAGATTGCTTAGAGGTAAAATAAATGGTTCTAGAGATGTTCAACAAGGGAAATCAAACCCTAAGGGTTTCAATACTCTAGAAATTGTGAAGAAGAAGATATTACTGCCTTAAAATTTCCAAAAAGGTTTTGATCATACCATTATCCTCCTACAGGGAACTCAAAATCAAATGGGTCACCAAATCCAACAAGTGATCATTATACCAGGTATGATAAAGAGGATTGCAGTTTGAAATAGATTATTAATAGGGTAAGCTTAAGACTAATACTGGAAGTTTTGACTATTTTCTCTCTATCTAAATATATTTCAAGGTGAAAGTGTATCATTTTTAAATAGATGATCTCAAAGGACCTAGTCCCTAGAAGAATATAGTTGTAATGTCCAAGATAAGAAGAACTCATTGGAGAAAAAATAAAAGCTAATGATGCAGAAGATGATGGGAAAAAGGATGAAAGATATAGATGAGAATTGTGATAATTTTGAACTGCAGTAACTAATCCCATCTAAAGTAGAAGATCAATAAGAAGAGGTCACTATTCTAAGTGAACTGGTCCCTAGGAAACTCATCTCAGAAGGAGAAGCTTTAATAGTTTGAACAAAGTCAAGTCTAGGACCTTGTCCTCACACCTACTTTGGGAACATGTTTTGAGATAAGAAGTGTGTAGAGGCTAAAGCATGATACTGACCTGACCTAATATGTGAATCATTGTCTCTCCACAAAATTGGCTATAAAAAAAAAGACAAGTATCCTTGATAAGGTAGGTACATATTAGTCAAACTCAGTACTTTAACTTTGCAGGTACACACCCATGGGAACAACTTTGGGAGTGGACAAATGTGACTTGCAAAAATTTAAGGATTCACTCAAATGAGGGAGGGAAGTGGACTCATTTCTCAGTGTAGTATCATTATAGGATGCTTTAATAATCATAAAATATTGTCTAAAAATTCCTGTTATTTTCCATTACTAAATAATAACATTAATTCTTTTACAAAATGAAGAGTTACACTTATTAGGATAAGATATTTCATTTCAAAAAGACATCTTTTAATGACAACGGTCACCTCTTCAAATTTCTAAATTAGGCTATTTTTTATTATTAGTCTCAACTCATCACTCGTAATAAATTTTCTTCTCTAAACAAAACTGGTTTCTCTCACTTTCTTTCACTCATAGAACCAAATGGCTGATGTTCTTACTACCTCAAACCCAGTAAAAAAATTTGAAGTAGATAAAACTCCAAAAAATCAAACTGAACATACCTAAATTGAACACTTTAATTTTTCAAAAATCTAAACCATGAAAATAAAAAGGCTTAATAAATCTATTGTAGTTTAGAAGAAAGAAAATATTGAAGTTTTAGAGGTTGAAAGAGAGGAGGACATAGATTCAAGTGTAGCTATTGGTACCGAGGAAAGAAGAAAAAAAGTTCATATTGCTGGGAGGAATAGGTCCTATAAGTCAAAGTGTTGTAGCCCTATTGGAATAAGGCAGAATCATATAGTTGTAAAGAAAAAAAAGACTCTGAAGGACCTAGTCCCAAGAAAAGAAAAGTTATGGTTGAAAAAGAATAAAATATGTATGACATAGAAGGTTTTGTGAGGAAGGACTTTTGATCCCAAGATATATAAAATCCGTGAATGATAGGGTTGGTTGAGTATGTCAGACCCAAGGTTGGTTGCACTTATTTGAGGAATCAACTCTCATAGTATTTGAGAATAAGGTTAAAAACATTTATTATACCATGGAATTCTCAAAAGATGGGCTATGTTCGAATGACCAAGTACAAGAAAATACTATCAAATGGGATGAAGAGACATTAGGAATAATCTTGGATGTACTTATTGTAGGTTTAAGAACTATGGTAAATCAACAGCCTACAACTGCATTTATGATCAATGTCTCAAAAGTGGGAGGGATCTTAACAACTGCAGTGAAAAAAAAGTTTTCAATTAGTGAATTTTAGCAGTTATTTGAGTTCATTAACAAGGTTTTATTGCCTAGATCTGAGAAAAAAACATAGCATCAGTTGTTGACCTATTTTTTGATTGAGTTCTTGAGAAAATTTGAACTATTAAGTTTTTCTGCTCTAATGATAGAGCATATACTCAAGGTGGTTCCAAAAAAAAAAAGACATAGGATGCCATTTAGTTATTTCTTGAATAAAGTGTTTGAGCATTTTGGTTTTTTTAAAACTAAAGGAACACCAAGAACAGTAAAGAAGATGTTTAGTCTGACGACTCTAGTGGGAAATAAATGTGTATAAGCCATGGATACAATAGTGTCTTGTGTGTCTGAGTTGATGGATGCTCAAGAAAAGATGGGCAGGGAAATAAAGGAATTAAAAATCAAGTTAGCTATAAAGAATGTTAAAACAGTTCACCTGAAGCTACATAATTAAAGGTTATCTTCTAAAGGACCAGGTGCCACAGAAGAACTTACTGTTGAAAATGCAAAGGACTAAGCAAAAGAGGTAGAACTAAATGGTGAAGTTGAAGGATTGAATGCTGAAGTGAAGGTCCTCACCAAACAGTTGTTGGATGCCCACAGTGTTGAAAATGCAAAAATGGAGATATTGCTTGAGTCCCTTCCCCCCAATATCCCTCTACCTGAACCACGTTATCTCAATTCCCTCATAACCTTATGTCAGTTTCATATCCTAGTTCTCATAATGGCTTTTAAAGATAGTTGTTTGTATATTGATTATTTTAGCTTGTTGTATTGGTACTGATATTTTTGAATGAATGAATCTATTTTGTGTGTTACATTTTTTTTTTGCAAACTGTTTTTCCTGTTAGTATTGCCCCAGTGGCCATGAGTTAACAAATTTGTGCTTATCTTACTCTTGGTTTACTGTTTTGACCTTTTAATGATGTAAAAGGGGGGAATACTAATTTGATGTGTTAAGGACTAAGTGTGTGTGTATTTAAGTAATATGCTGATGATGTTAGGTATGAGGTACCAAGTTCACATAAGTGATGATATGTTTGAGGAAAAGATCTAGAGGTATAGTGATAGTGGAAAGTATGAAAATGCACTAAATGACAAACGGTGCATGAGGATATGGGGATGTAATTGAATTTTGATAGCAATTGACAACAAGAGACCAAGTCCTTAAGTTGTGGAAGCATGGAGATGCATGATAGGGTGGACATTCATCATTAGTAGTGGTAATAACACTGATTAAATGTGATTAATGACCATGAGCATTGATGCTCAAAACTCTATGGTTGGTTTGTCATTATCAAAAAAGGTAAAAATTGTTGTACCTTATTTTAATGAGGAGTAACTAACTTTAAGAGACCAGGTCCATGGATGTTTAAGGTAACACTAGAGTTAGCACGAGTATTCACAGTTTTGTCCACTTATGTAACAAAATGTATAGGTGTTGCTTGTACTATTTAGGACACTTGGTCCAATGGAATTCTAACCCTAATCATCACTATCTATACAAGGAAAAGGATACTTCTTTATCAAGTAGTTTTTGCATATTCAAAATTTGAGAGCTATAGAGAGAAACAGGCAAAAACTCTATATTCAACATTTCTCAAGCACTTAGATGTATGTGTGAGCTAAAATTAAAAGTGTTCTTGGGTAAATCTTTATTTGTAAATGAATTACTCATTCTATAAGAGTAATTCTCTTTTCTTTTTATTTTGAGTGTGCTTAGGTAGAGTTACCTAAACTTGATACTGATTAGAGTTAGTTAGTGCTGAGGAGTTTTCCAGTGTTGCCAAGTTGATCTTGTAGTATAGCTATTACAAGTAGGAGAAACCTTGAGTTAGGTTCAAGTCGAGTCTGTAAGCAAGAGTTTGATTATAGTGGATAGCTTGTGAGGGCAAGCCATGGTTTTTCCTCCCTTAAGATAGGGGGTTTCACGTTAAATCTTGTGTGCTTTACTCTTCATGCACTGTATTGTGTTCTTAGTTTCTTTGTTGTGTTTTTTACTATGATTGATTTTGATGGACCTTGTCCCTTTGCAAATCCCAAGGTTTTAACAGAGTCTTATTTCAGATTGGTTGATGATACATTTATTGAGGATATCACATGTTGTGGTCACTAGCTCTGCCCAAAAGTTATCTGATAGATTTTGTTTTGGATGCATGGTATTGATGTCTCTTGAATATATTTGTTCTTTTGTACCTCCACACTATTTTGATGAGGATATTGAGGAGATTAGAAGTTTTGAGAATAGTTGTTTTGAGTACATATTCCTCGAATACTTTATTTTAAAATTATCCTCTATGATTACTATGAACATAAGCGATTAAATATCCTGTTTCTCTTTGTACTTTTATGCAAAAGATCTCAAAATTAGTAAATTCTCCATGTTTGTGAGCAAGAAACAGTACCCAAGTAAATGAGAATAATCATCAACAATGACAAAAACATATTTTTTTTTCACCAATACTTGTAGTCTTGGTGGGTCCAAGCAAATCCTTGTGGATTTTATCAAAGTGTTTGGTGGTACTGATAATATCTTTGACTTTAATAAAGTTTGAGTCTTTTTACCAAGTTGAAAAGCATCATAGATGTGATCCTTTTCAATCTTTAGTTTTGGCAGACCTTTCACCAATTCAGGTCTAGAGAGTTTTTCGATGGCATGCATTCTAGCATGTCCGAGTCTTTCGTCCCACAACCATGTGTCATTTATTTTCATAGTAAGACATACTAGTGAGGCAAAATAAAAATTGTTTAGAATATAAATATTGTCAACATGTTCGCTGATAAGATAAATATTTCTTTTTTCATTAATGATGGAGCGACTCTAAACTTTAAAGGATACTCCAAATCCTGCATCATATAGCCGACTAATACTCAACAGGTTGTGTTTGATTCCATTTATGAGATATACTTCAAGAGTTTGTAGGAGGAGCTGAGCTTCACTAAGACTCCTTCGATGATGTCACCTTTGGAACTATTTGCATATATGACTAATCCTTCTTCAATTTTTTGTAGAGAACAGAAGTTTTCTTTCTGATCATGTGTATGGAACATCCACTATCTATGACCCACACTTCTTTTGGAATTTTTGTGGGCATATTCCTGAAAAAACAAGATTAATTTTGTTTAAGTACCCAACTGGTCTTAGGTCCTTGCGGGTTAGATGTGTTTCCTTCGGGTAGCCAAACCTACACTCCTTTACAATTTTGTTTGCAGTTATGTGACATGTGCCCCCTTTTACCACAAATACAGTAGATTAGTCTATGAAAATAGAAAAAAGTTTTAGCAGACTTAAACGAACTTGATAAAGAGCTTGAATTAGTCTTAAGAGAATTTGGTCTTATAGAACTGTGATTTGGTGATTTCTAATATCATTTAGCTGTATTTTTACATTATCAAGTTTTTCTTCAAGTAGGTCAATTTTGATTTGACATGTTTCAAGTCCAGTTTTGCAGTTTCTTCTTTTTATTTCAAGATTTTTTTTAACTTAGCTTGCCAATTTTCCTTTTCATGAGCAAGTATATTGTACTGATCAATAATTTTTTAAAGCTCATCAGATCATATCAGGATTTTTATTGAAAAAGGTTACAAAATTTGATAATTGAAGTGTCTTACCTCACTTGGTTCACTATTTGCCATGAAACACATAATTATTGTTTCTGCATCATCTTTAGTTTCATCTTCAACACTCCAAGCCCCAAAGTTTTTTTTTTTTATGATCTTCTTCTTAACTCTGGAGAATTTTGTTTCATATTTCTAGGTTTACTATAGTGATAAAAATGATTATCATTCCTTGTGAATTCACTATTTTTGTAGCCTTGTGGTCTCTGTTGTCTTTGTCTTAATATTTGACTTACTTTGTGATTTATGATTGCCATTCTCTCGCTGTTGTCTTTATCTAGGGATTTTTTCTCTCCAGTTGTTGTGATATTAAAAGCCACAAGTTTCTTCTATTCCTATTTTTTGCTCCTGTTTATATGATTTTTTTCATAGGCAATGAGTTTACCTCTCAATTTTTCATAGGTTACGTTATGGAGATCCTCATCTTCTAGAACGAAAAATTTAGTTTCTCGTGCATTTGGGATACTTCTTATGAGCTTTTGGACTTCAAAAATATTTGGTAGAGCATTCCTAAGGAATTCAGTTAACATATAATTTTACTAAATCGTTCAAAAATTGATTCCATGCTTTTGTTTTTTCCATTTTGAAGAGCTCGTACTCATTGAATAGGAAATTGATTCTTGCCTTCTTTACTTTAGTGGTTGCTTCATAGGTAAATTTTAATTTTTCCCACATCTTTTTTTCCATTTCACAGGTTGATATCTTTTTATATTTTACTTCGCTAACTGCCCAATAAAGTAGGCTTATAGCTCTTGCGTTAGTTTCAATTACCTCTTTTTGTTCCTTGGTGACTTCGAAGTTTTTAAAGTCGTCCAAGTGAATTCTACTTGATTTATTATCCTTCTAATTATCCTTGTCCTTTATTCTAGAAATAGGTTTTCTTCCCTTCTGAATGAAAATCCAGACTTCGAAGTCCTTTGACTGAACAAATATCTTGATTCTATTCTTCCAGTGAGAATAGTCTTATCCATTAAAATATAGTGGTTTGGTTCATGAGTTACCATCTTGAAGGAGTTCTCCTAGAATATGATAGTTTTTCATCATATCTTTGCTCATGTTCGATTAAGCAATAATTTGGTGAGACATGATCTAATACCAATTGAAATTCAAGAGGAAGTGAATTGAAAACTCTTCTTGAGTCGACTGATCATTCTTGACAATCAACTCACCTGCAGATTAGTATACTAAATAAAATAGATTAAACTTAAGTGTGTAAACAAATAAACAAGTAAGTAAGAAAATAACACAAAGATTTAGTCTTGTTCAAAACACCGGTGTGGTGCCTACTTTCAGTCCCTTTAGGTTACAAGGGTTTTCTTGGAGCATTCAAAGTATGAATTGGAGAACAGATGGGATAAACAATTTCTAAATCTTATTTTGTTATTCAGATCATATGACACAACCTCAACTAGTATGACATAGTTGACTCGATTGTTTTCTTTTGTAACTATTGTAAACTTGAATTTAAAAAGCATTATGGAGACTACGATTGAGACACACTAAGAATTAATTGTGAAGTTGCATAGCGTCTTTTGTCTTCGGTCTTCTATTTTATAATCATTAGTAGATCTTGCTTCTTTGCTCTGTAAGGTAAACTCAAGGGATTTCTTCTTAATCAAGGATTTGAAATGATTCCTTGGTTGAAGAATTATACCATATGATACGTCCATATAAGATATGTCCGTACATGTTATGCAACCTTCCTTTCTCGTACATAGACTCAACTATACATGTCCATATCAGATAGTTCATGTAGAGGGTGTGATCTTTCTTCCTTTCGCGATTCCTTGTGAGGTGCTATTGTGATTGATTATCAATTATCTTTGTTATATTTTGGGATCAAATGAGGGTTTTTTCTGATGTGATTCCAAATCCAGCATCGACTTCCTTGTAGTTAGGTATCACATAACATGCTCATCCATATTTAGCTCATGAAAGATTTTCCTTGTCTTTACTACATCTTCAGTGTATCCTACACATTTTATTTTTTAGTTTGTCGTTATTAAAACATATTATGTCCATATAGGGCTAACACTCTTTTGTCAAGTTATCTCTATTTGGTTAACATTACCTGAACAGTAATTTGTCAAAACATTAATGATGCTTTGAAAAGAAAATGTATTAAAATTACTACTAGAAAAGACAGTTTCAATATTCCGTCTGAACATACTGCAAGATTTATGTTTTTTTAGGAGTAGAATCTTAGAAGGCATTTGGACATAAATATCATTGATAATATTTTGGAATATGTTTTCACTTTATTCTAAAATATATGTTTGGTCATGAGAATTAAAAACGTATTCTGGAGGTGTTTTCATTTTTTTTGGACTCAATCATTTCTATCACTTTCTAAAAAAATAGATCTAAAGTCTAAATTATATTTCAACATACAATGATCAAACATAACTCTAATTATATTTTTAACTTCACAATCCCAAATAAAGCGAACACGTTCTTTAATTTCATGGCCAAACAGGTCCAACTTTACACCATCCATAAATAAATAATAAGAATATAATATTAGAGATCTCCCTCCAGATTTACATCTATATCACATTATGTTTAAAATACTATATTCACCTATCTTAATTTGATTTGTTGTAGCAGAAGTATTAGCATGTTTGGCTAAATTGTCAAGTAGTTGTGTTTGGTTGGTAGATCGAGTAACTATTTTTTCAGTAATTGATATCTATATTGTATTTGATCAATTTTTTAAAATTTATTTTTTGTAGTCGTTTGGCCACGAAAACACATACAGAATCATTTTATTTGAAATTTTCAAGATTGCAGCTAAAGTTGTGTTTGGCCATAGTTTCTGCAATAAATATTTATAATTTAAATAGTCTCTTTAAAAAAATATATAATATGATTTAAACCTGAAATGTAATTTAAATAGAGATTGCTATGAAAATAAAAAATATAGGAATTTTTTTGAAAAAAATTGAAAAGTGAAAATAGTGTTATGACTGTTTTTAAAATTTCAAATACAACTTCAAGTTATATTTAGAATATGGACAAATGTTGACTTCCAAATAAAGTGAATTTATTTTTTTTCAAAAAAGGTGAAAACCTTTCATGGTCATATGGATCCAAGTATCAAATTACGTAAAAGATATCATATATTACTATTATGATTGTTTATAAACAAAAATATTTTAAATATTTACTTAAAAATCCTTTGAAATTATGTGAATAAATATATTTAGCAACTGTTTAGCAATATCGTAAAAATTCAATTTCTTTCCCGATAGTAAAAAAGCTACTTTTATTATTCTTCAAAAATACATTTTTTTTAATTTGCCAGAATATCCCAAATCATATAAAGAAAAAAAGGAAAAAGAACAATACAGACACTTATATCTTCCACGAAATGTGTTTTAACTTTTAGCGATCTTTCACCTCTAAAAATAACACTTTAGTTAGTACTGGTGATTTCACAAGCAACTTGAATAGGACAGTAGTATGTTTGACTCCAGTAAGATCCTTAGAATGGATGTCATCCAATTGATCATTAGTAGTAATGTCATTGAAGGGAAAAAGTCCTTTCATAAACTTATCTCTAACAAAATTACAGTCGACCTTAATGTATTTACTATGCTCAAAAAAAGATTTTGAGCTATTTGTATAGTGGACTGACTACCACAATAGGAGATGCACCAAAAATGGACGATTGAACAAACAATCTATGAAGCTATACAAGTTCCCGGCCATCTCCCTCATTGACATGTATTTTTCCTCTGCAGGGAACAAGGAAATAGTCTCCTACTTTTGGACTTCAAATGACAAGGCTATTCCCTGGTAGGTCTAAGTAATCATTGACTGATCTTCTGGGATCAAGATATAATGCAAAGTCAGAGTCATAAATAGTCTTCATTGTGCAATCTGGATCACTTGGCAAGGTAGATTCCAAGAGTTGAATCCTTTTTTGAGTATGTAAGCAGGGGAAAGATTGCCTATTAATAGACTACATATATAATTATTAAATACATCTGGGTTATTCTGTAATTAGTTATTCTTCAGTTCTCTATATATACAGCTGTAACCCCTTCAATATTAAAGAGATCAATTATTATTAAATCTGTATCATGGTATCAAAGCTAGGGTTTCTTCTTCCGCCCAAACCCTAATCTCTCCTCTTTTCCGACGTGTGTGCGCCGCCGCCACCGTCTACACCACGCCGCACGGCCTCCCTCCTCCGCCGTAGGTCGGCGCCATGGACAAGGTTATTGATCCTCTGTCAAAATTACCGTCTGGAGTAAAATTACTGCTCAGGAATCTCCACAATCTCATCCCCGAAAAATTATCTGACAACAACTACCCGGCCTGGGCACTTAACGTCCGCACCGCCCTCGCAGCCAACTTGCTGCTCGGATGGATTGACGGTGCGGAGAAGCCGCAGCCCGAGACAGCCGAGAAGGACGGCGTCAAGCTCCCAAATCCCGACTACCTTCCGTGGATGATCGTAGACACTCAGATCCGAGCCTGTCTTCTCGCAGTTATTAGCCCCTCTGTGCACAAACACGCCCGGGGTTTTCTCACATCGGCTTCACTTTGGGACGCACTAGCCACAAGGTACAACTCTGTGTCCACGACTCATATTTTTCAGTTGCGTGACAAATTGCATACTCTTCGGAAGGGAACGAAGACGATGACTCAATACCTTGATGATGTGGCCTCTATTCTGTTTGACCTAGATGCTGTGAACGAGATTATTCCTGAACGAGACGTGGTGAATGCCGTGATACGTGGTCTTCCGGCTGGCTATTCCTCTCTCAAACAGCATATTCGCCTCTCGCCTGTCGAAATCACTCTGAATCAACTGTCTGGATGGCTTAATGCAGAAGAATTGAATCTAGACATGGAACACAAATTACTGCTCGGAGAAGCCAGTTCCACCCCTGGCGTCACGGCTCTTTACTCGGCTGGCAGCGGAGGCTCGGCCAGGGGTCGCGGTGACGATCGCCGTAACCAAGGGCGAGGCAGCGGCGGCGGTGACCGTCGAAACACCGGGCAGCAAGGCAGAGGCGGGCCTCCACCGAGGGACGGCTTCCAGTCAGGCCGCGGACAGGGACGAGGAAACCAGCGGATGCCCACACGAGATCTTCCGACGTGCCAAATTTGTGCTAAACGGGGCCATTCTGCGGCTAATTGCTGGTATCGTTATGATGACTCGCAGAATGTAAATAGCCAGTCCGGAGGATCAAGGGCGATGCATGCGTCCACAAACGCTCAATCTGGCGATTGGTATCTAGACACAGGTGCTAACACCCATGTGACGTCGGATTATTCACAACTTCAAGCTCCTCATCCGTATCATGGCTCAGAAACTATTACAGTAGGCAATGGTCAATCCCTTCCCATCACAAACACCGGCTCTGGGTATGTCTATACCCCAAATGGTAAATTTCATCTCTCAACCCTTCACCACGTCCCTTCCCTCACATCCAATCTTTTATCTGTTTATCGCTTTACTAAAGAAAATAACTGCACCCTCATTTTTAATGACACCAATTTCCAGATAGTGGACAATACCACGAACCGGGTGCGGTACACGGGCCGCTGTGAGCATGGGCTATACACTCTTCCATCCAGGTCTCCGTCTGTTGTGAGTCAAGCCATTCTCTCGTCAACCTGGCATCGCCGGCTTGGGCACCCATCATCCGCCATCACCAAATCCATTTTATCTTCCTTAGGTTTTAATTTTTCAGAAAAATTACATTGCGAGTCCTGTTCAGTGTCTAAATCTTGTCGTTTACCTTTTTCACTGTCTGAACACAAGGCCACTGCACCATTTCAATTAATTCATTCTGATGTTTGGGGTCCAACCTCAGTTCCTTCTGTTCAAGGTTTTCGTTATTATATCTGTTTTGTTGATGATTACAGTAAATTCACTTGGCTTTATCCTCTGAAATTTAAATCCGAAGCTTATACTATTTTTGTAAACTTTGACCGAATGGTTCAAAATCAATTTAATGCCAAAATCAAAATTTTTCAAAGTGACAATGGCAAAGAATTTGTCAACAATGCATTTGGTGTTTTTCTTCAAAATCTAGGGGCTCTTCATCACACTTCATGTCCATATACCCCTGAACAAAATGGCGTTGCTGAGCGCAAACACCGTCACCTAATAGAAACAGTTGTTGCGCTCCTCCATGATTCCACCTTACCTGTTTCCTTTTGGGTTGATGCCCTTGCTACTGCCAACTACCTCATAAATCGCATGCCCACTCACACTCTCTCCAACTCCACTCCATATGCCCGTCTCTACAATCATCCACCCGACTATATTCATCTCCGCCCGTTTGGGTGTCTAGTTTATCCCTGGTTGCGTCCGCACACTCAACATAAACTTCAACCTCGGTCCACCCCTTGTGTCTTTCTAGGCTATCATCCCACTATCAAAGGTTACAAATGTTTCGATCCTGTATCTCAGAAAACATATGTTTCCCGTCATGTTCGTTTTGTGGAGGAACAATTTCCTTACACAAGTCTTTCCTCTACTCCATACTCCCCCAATCCACTTGGCGTTGTGCCATTATTTCCGTCCTTTTCTCACGCTCATGCTCCGGCTCACTCGGCACCTAACCCGGTACCCCACTACACCACTACCCACCCGAAACCCCAAACCTCCCACCCGAACACCCAGCCGACTGCCACACAACCCACCACTTCCCTACATCATACTCCTAACACACATACAGCCACCCCATCCACCGCTGCACATCCCAGCTCCCACGGCAGCCCCACCCAACCCCCACCCACACATCATACAACTCCACCACCCCTTCCTAATCACCCTCCACTCAACACTCATCCTATGACAACCCGAGCCAAGGCCGGTACCTTCAAACCCAAAGCCTACCACACTCAAATACCCTTTGATGCACATCCCACAACTGAGCCTACTACCTACAACCAAGCCTCCAAAAATAGTTTCTGGTGCCAAGCTATGGATGAGGAATTTCAGGCTCTGAATGAACAACGTACATGGGATTTGGTACCTCTGCCTAGTAACCGAAAGTCTATTGGGTGCAAATGGGTGTTTCGCATCAAACGAAATTCAGATGGATCTCTTTCTCGCTATAAAGCACGTCTGGTTGCAAAAGGGTATCATCAGGAGTATGGTGTGGATTATAAGGAGACCTTCAGCCCTGTTGTTAAGCAACAGACTATTCGTCTGGTCTTGTCTCTTGCTCTTCACTATGATTGGCCGCTTCATCAGCTAGACGTCAGCAATGCCTTTCTTCATGGTCATCTTGAGGAAGAAATCTATATGGTTCAGCCACCGGGATATGTTAATCCCAACCGTCCTCACTATGTTTGCAAGCTTCGCAAATCACTGTATGGCCTGAAACAGGCCCCTCGTGCCTGGTACACACGTCTCTCTACTTTTCTGCAGGGTCTTGGTTTTCGCACCTACCATCATGACAACAGCCTCTTCACCCTTCACTGTTCTCGAGGGACAGTCATCATTCTTATCTATGTGGATGATATTGTTATTACAGGCAGCTCGTCGTCACTCATCACTGAAATTACTGAAGCTATGCATCGTGACTTCAAACTTAAGGACCTCGGTCCTCTGGAGTTCTTTCTTGGCCTCGAACTCATCCGCAAATCGGGAACCATATTGATGCATCAGACAAAATATACCCTTGAACTTCTAAATCGGGCTGGAATGACAGACTGCAAACCCGCGGTCACTCCCATGGCAGTCCGCCAATCCCCAGGGCCGAATACTCCCTTTGCCGATCCTACACTATATCGGAGCCTCGTCGGTGGACTTCATTATCTTGCTGTTACTCGTCCGGACATCCAATATGCAGTCAATCGAGTCTCCCAATCAATGCATGCTCCCACAGAACAACACTTTCAGGCCTTGAAACGCATTCTGCGCTATCTTCAAGGTACTCTTCACTGTGGAATTTTATTTCAAAAGGGCTCGTTTGATATATCTATTTTTTCTGATTCGGATTGGGCTAACGACAAAGATGATCGAAAGTCCACTACTGGATATATTGTTATGATGGGACCGAATCTGATTTCCTGGTGCACCAAGAAGCAAACGCGAGTGTCCCGTTCCTCCACAGAAGCAGAATATCGTGCCATGGCTGCGGGTGTTGCTGAAGCCATGTGGTTACGATACCTTACGGATGCACTTGGCATTCCCCCCACGAAACCACAGATTTATTGTGACAATCAGTCCACTATTTGTGTTACCAAAAATCCAGTCCTTCATGATCGTATGAAGCATGTTGGGTCTGACTGTCACTTTGTTCGCGATGAGGTACTTGCAGGAGCGATGGCCACGCACTATGTCCCATCTACTGACCAGATTGCTGATATTCTCACCAAGCCTCTTCCGTTACAGCCTTTTCAGTCTCTCTGCTCCAAGCTGCCCCTCGTTACCGCTGATCAGCTTGCGGGGGGATAATAGACTACATATATAATTATTAAATACATCTGGGTTATTCTGTAATTAGTTATTCTTCAGTTCTCTATATATACAGCTGTAACCCCTTCAATATTAAAGAGATCAATTATTATTAAATCTGTATCACCTATGAATGAGGGATTTCGGGATATTTCATAAACTGGCTCAACTGTTGGACGTTGCAAGTTATGTAAAATCTAGGTTGAGGAGGAAATTTAGTTTGCTTATCAATTTTTCGTAGTAAGTTGGACCAAGCCCTGGTGTTCCCTTCTTAGCTCTCAGCTTGACAGTGGGATCAAGAAATAAAGATAGCATTGTTGAGGGATCACCTAAATCTTGGCCCCTTCCCTAGTCTAAGACACAAAATCTGACCTTAACCTAGGACTTAGAATTCTACCCCCAATTCCTGACCCCAGCCCGAGGTCTCGATCAAAAAATCTATCTTAACTTTAGACAAAAATTAATTAACAAACCTGACTTGAGATCTAACTAAGGACCTTTCTCCCAATATCGACTCTAACATCGATATGAAACTTAGACCGGACCTCGACTTAGAACTTGTGACCCAACTCTTGACTTTAACTAAGAAGTGACTCGAGACAATGCCCCCGACTATGACCAAAAAGAATCCTAAGTACTAAAAATAAGAAGAGGATGATGAAATGATAAACCCTTCTGAAGAATGGAGGCTCACCATTTCTTAACAACTCAATGAACGTGCAAATCCACCTAATGTTTTATGGGAGAAATAGAAATTTCTTCTACCCCTACATCATGAAATGATGTATCATCCTAGGATGGTTTGTGGGATAATCACTGCTATGTAATTCAGGAAAAGTGATAACATAATGTCATATCCAAAACCAGTCAAAATCATATGCACACATTAATATATGTTTATATAAGATGTCGGGATAGGAAAAGGGTTATGAACATTAGAGTTTAATACCATTAACCTTGATTGTGTAGCTCTATCCATCCTAAGAGCACGGGATAAAGACACCTAGGCTCTAACCATTCCAAATATATATATATGTGTGTGTGTGTGTGTGTGTGTGTGTGTGTATGTATGTATATAATGTGTGAACTATGCACACGATTGTGGTATCTGGTATTAGTCCATCCGGTACCTCCACCATTATGGCAAGCTACACAACCCCCTTTAAGCCAAAATTAAATCATTTAGCATATAATTCCAACCATTTACTAGGGAGTCAATAATTAAGGCACTTACCACTTGGTATCATCATACGAATGTTCTTACAAGGTAAATTAAACATGTCAAATCAATTCACACAATCAAATTGGACTCCCAACTTTTATTAAAATCTAAACCATTACCACCAAGGACATCCAAATCCATTTTTATATCTGTTAATCCATTAATGCAATGCATTGGGTTCAACATCAAGTTAAACCATGAAATTTTTCATAATTAAAATCAAATTCACAAACTGAGTTGAAGTTCATGCAATTCCTAGCCAAAATTAATCCAATTTGAGGAAACCTATGTCCCATATTCCAATCTTTTAAATAATATACCACTTAAGTCCCAAAACATCAATCTAAAACATAATTAATCTATTCAAAAAATAGGACAAGTAATTAAATCGGTAACAACAAAAATCCCTCAGCCTAATTTCAAAGCCCACAATTTAAATCACATGAAAAAACATTCAATTCATGCCATAATGTAAAACTAAAGTTTGGGAAATAGAAAATATCTGAAACACAAAAGAATTTGAAGTCAATTTGATGTTTGGAGCATAGATGATAAATGCATAGTGAAACCTTTAAGATTTCTTGGTTTAGGTGTTAGAGAAGAGAATAAAAATGTTTGATCCTTTTAACTGAAAGGGAAAAAGTCAATTTTATGTTTATATGTCGTGAAAAGGGTTTAAATACCAAAATCCTCTCACCTATAAGTGGGAAAAACTGAAACTATATAAAATTAACACCTTGGCGTGTCACACTATTGTCGCGGAAGTTATCTTCCATGCCACGCACTTTTACGGAGGGTAACCTCTGTTACACGGTGATATCGTGGACCCTTACTGCCTTGGAGTCTCAAAATAACCCTGAACCCCTTTCAAAAATTTTAAAACTTTTCCAAATTAACCTTTTAACAACCCCAAACATAATCAAGTCAAAAATTGATATTACGCACATGGAAATTTCATAAATAAGAAGATCAAAATTGTATGGGTCTTACATTATCCCCTTATTCATCCCCGAATAATGAGTTAGGACACTTTAGCACTGGAAGAACAATAATACACCTGAATCAAATGAACAACTCAGAACGTGACACGGAAAATGAAACTTATACCTTTAACACTTTCATCAATCCCAGATAACACGAATGGGTATTTGGAATTCATATCTTCCTCAACTTCCAATATAGCTTCTTACAATATTTGATTTCTCAAATGGACCTTCATGAAGCTACATCCTTGGTTCTAAATCTATGAACTTTCCTATCTAAGATTTCAATCGAGACTTGGTAATTCCCAAGCTACTCCTTTAATTGAAGATTATATGTTCGCTGTCAAATATAGTAACCCAAAAAGAGTTGGGGTAGAATCGCAAGGGAATATAAGGAATCATGGCTCTTGGATGTTATAATCAAAGAGAAAATTGGAAAATTAAATGGGGAGATTGTATGGTCAATATAGAACAAGTAGTTTGTATCAACTTTGGTTGTAATTACTTATCGGTGAACACAAGAATTGTGTTCCCCCTAGCTTCTCAACTCCATAGGCTTATCGTGATTATTGAACCAACCCAATACCTTGCATGCATAATCTAATAAGTTAGTACCACCAACCATCTTTTGGACTAGTTGACAGATTTTACCCTTTACCTTTTGAGCCTCAGGATATCGCCTTATGAAACCTTACCCTAGATCCCAGTTAACTATTTTCTTTATAGTATTTAGTTATAAGATGACAGTTAACAATCTTACTTAAATAATACCTAGTAGTGTGGATTGACAGTTATACTTCAAACTACTATTGTAATTTTCTTTTCCTAGTCACTACTCCTCTTTTAGAGTAAGTAGAAATAATCAAGGCGGGATCCTAATGTTTGCAACCGCTAAGATGATTGTTAAAGTAAAGATAATACAATACATGCATTGGTATCAATTCAGAATAACAATAGCACTTCCCCTACTTTGTCAATCCGCTAAGGTTTTCACAAACTTACCGAAGGGTTTTTAGCCTCTCATACTTGTAAAGTAATCAACAATGCTCATAATTAAAAGCATTAGCTGTAATCACAATAATCACACCTAGAAAACCCAAAACTTTAACTGAATTAATCAACCAATATCAATACAAGAGAATTCCATACTAAAATTGAATCTGATAATCAAAATATGTCTGTAAGTATCAATAGTACGTAATTTCTACTAAAAACACTTAAAGGGAATTAATAGTACATGAGAAAACCCTAGAAATCATAGCCCAAATGAGAAAGGACAAAAAAGGGTCGGTGACTACTTACCTGTGTCTACATGCGGCCTGGCATTGGGAGCATGTGCCACATGCGGCCTGACCCTAGGCACATATTGACATCGATAAGTTCTAGAAAAATTTCTTACACAATATTCTCTCTGGACTTTGGTTTCTAGAACTTACCTTACCCATATATGGTCCACATATGTTATATATGGTCCGCATGTTGACATAGGTAAGTTCCAGAAGTTTGTTTTCAGACTTTTCACCCTATGGATCAATAATTTTGGTACTTACCTTAGTCTTAAACTATCCACATGTGGTCCACATGTACATATAGGTAAGTTCCAAGCCTTCCAAACTTGTAACCATGCTTCAAAACTTCTAGTTACAATATATGCTTTGATCACGTACACCCAAAAAGCGTCATAAATACCCCAAAAATGATTATGTAAGTAGCCAAAAACTTAATTTTTCATTATTTTTATGAACTTAGAATCCAAAACCTAGTTTCCTGTAAAACAAACCCAAAACACATCATATCTAACAAAATATCTTAAGAAACTTGCATATTTTCATAGTTTTATGCATCAAATGTGTTATATTTCTGTAGTGTATCAGGACTTCCTCATAAGACCAGGAACTCGTAACACCAACATCCTCAACTAGCACTATCAAGGAAGGGTCACCAACATACTTTTTCAGCATGAACACATGGAACACAAAATGAATCGAACCCAAACTCATAGACAAATCCAACTCATAAGCAATATTCCAAATTTTCCTCAAAATGTCATATAGTCCAACATAACGGGGAATGATTTTCTCTTCTTCCCAAACATCATGACTTCTTTCTTAGGAGACACCTTCAAGAATACCCAATCATTTACTTCAAACTCTAATTCTCTTCACTTATATTTACATAAGACTTTTGGTAACTTTGGGCAGTCTTAAGTCTTTCTCTAATCACTTTCACCTTTTCCATGGCTTGGTAAACCAAGTCAAGACCGAACAACCTAGTATCACCAACCTCAAATCACTAAATAGGAGATCTACACCTCCTACCATAAAACGTCATCTGAATGGTCGAATAATAGCTATTATTGTACGCAAACTCAATAAGAGGCAAATGATCAACCCAACTTCCATTCAAATCCATAACACAGGACCATAGCATATCCCCCAAAGTCTAAATAGTTTTCTCCACTTGTCCATCCATTTGAGGATGAAAAGCAGTGCCAAGGTTCACCTAAGTACCCAAACCTTTCTAAAAGAAATGCTATAAGAGAGAAGAAAATCATATACCTCAATCTAAAATGATGGACTCTGGTGCACCATATAGCTTCACAATCTCCTAAATGAACAACTTAACATAATCCTCTCTTGAGTAGTTAGTCCTCACCGGTAAGAAGTGAGAAAATTTAGCCATTCTATCCACAATGACCCAAATCAAATCTTATTAATTGTGAGACTGTAGAAGACCCATAATGAAATCCATATTGATCATCCCTCACATCCATACGGGCAACTCTATCTCTTAATTTATACCACAAGGCCTCAAATGTTAAACCTTGACATGATGACAACCCGTACTCTCAGAAATAAAATTTTCTATATCTCTCTTTATTTTGTTCAACCAGTAGATTCCCTTGAAGTCATGGTACATGTTAGTCAAACTTTGAACTATATACTTAGACTCATGATCCTTAGTCAAAATCTTTTCTCCCAGCCTATAAACATCAGGAACAAATGACCTACCTTGGTACCTAAGACTACTATCTCATCCAATCTCAAGAGGCATAACCTTCTGCTAACCCACATCATCTTTAATCTACATAAGTATGGAATCCCAATCCTTCTTCTCCTTTACTTTAGCACCAAGAGATAATTTAACCACTTCTTAAACAATAACTCTCCCATCCTCTCAGTCCAAGAGATAAATTCCTAAGTTAGCCAACCTATGAATGTACTTCACTAATACTCTTTTATCCTCATCAACATGGGATAAGATCCCTATAGAAAACTTGTTACGAGCATCAAAAATAATATTAGCTTTACTCGAATGGTAGTGAAGCCTTATGTCATAATTCTTGAGAAATTTAATCTACCTCATCTGCTCGAGGTTCAACTCTTTATGCATAAACATATACTACAAGCTCTTATAATCTGAATAGATATCCATATGTATCCTATAAAAATAATGGCACCAAATCTTCAAATCAAAAAATATATCAACCAATTCAAAGTCATGAGTCAGGTAGTTCCTCTTATGAACCTTAAGCTGCCTACAAGGATAGGCCACAACCTTACCATGCTACATAAAAACACAACCTAGTCCCTTACGGGATACATCAAAAAATGAAATAAAATTGTCAGTACCATCGGGCAGGGTCATAACTGGTACAAAAGTCAACTTATCTTTTAACTTCTTAAAACTACCCTAAAAAGCATCGAACCAAAAAAATATAATCTTCTTCTAAGTCAACTTTGTCAATGAAGTAGCAATAGAAGAGAAACTCTCCACTAATATCCTGTGATATCCAGCCAACCCAAGAAGATCCTAATGTCGATTGGAGTTGTGGGTCAAGGACATTTCTTAATTTCCTCAAACTCCCATGGATCCACCTTGATACCCTCACTAGAAACAACATGCCTCAGAAAAGTCAAAACATTCAGCCAAAACTCACACTTGGAAAATTCAGCATATAGCTTCTGATCCTTAAGAGTCTGCAACACAATTCTTAGGTGATTGGCATGATCCTATCCACTCTTAAAATAAACCAAGATATAATCAATGAATACTGTCACAAACAAATCCAAAAATTGCCTGAAAACCCGATTCATAAGATCCATGAACACAACCGGAGCATAACCTAAATAAAACCACCAAAAACTCATAGTGACCATATCGAGTTCGGAAAGAAGTCTTCGGAATATCAACCTCCATAATTTTCAACTACTGATAGACCGAACAAAGGTCAATCTTAATGAAACATTTGGCACCCTCAAGCTGGTCAAAAAGGTCATCAATCCTAGGAAGGAGGTACTTATTCATCACTATCACCTTATTCAAATGACGATAGTTTATACACATATAAAGACACCTATTGACACCCAATTTTGACCACTCGATACTCTTTTTTGGTTGTTATTTTAGAAAAATTATTAATTTCAAATGATAGCATTTTTTACACATTATTCATATATCAAACAGATATTGACGTGTCATATTCATAATTTTTTTATATACAAATTATTGTTTCTCTTACTATTATTTTTTACAATCAATTAATTCAAATATAACATTTTACATAATTTTATTAATATTTACAAAATCACTTTAATAAATATGCACTCACAGTTTACAAACATATTGTCTATTATTACTATTATTTTAAATAACAACCTACTTTATTTGATTTCTCTATGTATTCACTTTTTAGCCATTTCCTATTGATGTCAATTTTAGACAAATTAATGTTAATTTTTCTCTCAAAATTGAAACTCAATTTTAGCAAAAATTAAATTAATTGTACCCCTAAATTAAAATTCAATTGCTGACCTTCTTTTAAATTATTTTAATCTCAAGCGTAGATCAAACTAATCAAATGGCTAAGACCGTTTCAACCCATTCTTTCCTTTTTAATTTTAAAACCTTAAACCTAATTTCATTCTAACAAACAACAGCAGCACAAAAGCTCTTTCTTTTTCTTTGAAAGATAGTTGAATGATAGTTGTTATTGTATGCAAAATCAATCAAAGTCAATTGTTCATCCCAACATCCCTTGAAATCAATTGCACATGCCCTTAGAATATCTTCTAAAGTTTGAATGTTCCTTTCTACTTGACCATCTGTCTGAGGATGGAAGGGTGTACGGAGATGAACTTATATCGAGACCCTTTTGGAATGCTTTCCAGAGATGAGAGGTGAACTAGGTACCCCTATCTAAGATAATGGACAATAGAATACCGTGTAATATGACCAACTCCTTGATATAGAGTTTGGCATAATCCTCAGCTAAATAAGAGGCATGAACTGGAAAGAAATAAGCTGATTTGGTCATTCTGTCTATAATGACCCAGACTTAATCATGCTGATGACGAGTTCGAGGAAAACCCATCACGAAGTCCATATTCACAACTTCCCAGTTCCAAGTAGGAATACTGAACTCCTGTATGGACCCACAAGGCTTCTGATGCTCTATCTTCACTTGCTCACATGTAGAGCACTTAACCACAAACTCTGCAATGTCTCTCTTCATCCTACTCAACCAATAGATTTCCTATAAGTCGTGGTACATCTTTGAGGCCTCTAGATGAATAGAGTAGCGTGGACCATGCGCATATTCAATAATTCACTACCTTAAGTCATCTACACCTGGAACATAGAGATGACCCTGACAACGTAAAACACCATCTCCTCCTTGGGAGAAAACCTCTACTTTCTGATCCTGAACTGACTCTTTCAACTTAACAAGGATGGGATCTTTATCTTGCTTTTCTTTCACCTCAGAAACTAGAGATGTTTCTGAACTACTCTGAACACATACACCACCCTCTGAAGAATCGACTAAGCGAACGCCTAGTCTGACAAGCTGATGGACTTCTTGAGCTAACGTCTTCTTACAATCAAAATAAGAAACAATATCTATGGATAGCATATCGAGGGCATCAACCACTATGTTGGCCTATCCCAGATGATAGAGGATACTCATGTCGTAGTCTTTCAAGAACTCTAACCACTTTATCTGATGAAGATTGAGATCTTTTTGAGAAAAGACATACTAAAGACTCTTATGATATGTAAAGACATCTAATGAACTCCATAGAGATAATTCCTCCAAATCTTCAAGGAAAAGACTACGGCTTCTAACTCAAGATCATGAGTAGGATAATTCTTCTCATGGGGTTTAAGCTTTCTGGAGGTATAGGCTATGACTTTACCATTCTGCATGAGGACACAACCAAAACCTACTCTATATACATCACAATACACCACGAACCCATCTGAACCATCTGGAAGAGCTAAGACTAGGGCTGAGGTAAGTCGAGTCTCCAACTCCTGAAAACTCTTCTCGCAAGCGTCTGACCAATGAAACTTGACTTTCTTCTGAGTCAATATAGAAATAGGAGATGGAATAGATGAAAATCCTTTAATAAACCATCTGTAATAGCCAGCCAAACCCAAGAAACTCCTGATATCTAATGGAGAGACAGTTCTTGGCAAGTTTCTTACTACTTTGGTATTTTGAGGATCAACTTTTTTGCCATCACTAGAAATAATATGACCAAGGAATGCTATTGACATTAGACAAAATTTGCACATACTGAATTTGGCAAATAATTGATGATCTCTGAGAGTCCGAAGTATTGTTCTGAGATGGTGTGCATGATCGCGCTCAGTGCGGGAATAGACCAGAATATCATCTATGAAGACTATGACGAACATGTCCAAGTACTGCTTGAAAATGTGGTTTATCAAGTCCATCAAAGCTGTTGGGGAATTGGTAAGACCAAATGACATGACTAAGAATTCAAAGTGACCATACCGAGTACGGAAAGATATTTTTGGAATGTCACTTTCTCTAACTCTGAGCTGATGATAGCCGAATCTGATGTCTATCTTACAGAAATAGTCGGCACCCTAAAGTTGGTCAAACAAGTCATCGATTCTAAGAAGAGGATACTTGTTCTTGACCGTGACCTTATTTAGTTAACGGTGATCAATGCACATTCTGAGAGAACCGTCTTTTTTGTGCACGAATAAGAATGGTGCGCTCCTCGAGTAAATATTGGGTATGATGAATCCCTTATCTAAGAGATCCTTCAACTGTTCTTTCAATTCTCTGAGTTCCGCTGGTGCTATTATATACAGAGGAATAGAGATAGGCTGAGTATCTAGAAGAAGATCAACTCCGAAGTCTATTTCCCTTTCGGGGGGAATTCATGGAAGATCATCGGTAAAGACATCTGAATATTCATTCACTACTAGGACTAATTCAAAGCTAGGAGTTTTTTAACTAGTTTCCTTAACTCAAATAAATTGATAGGCACATCCTTTAGATATTATTTTCCTTGCTCGAAGGTAGGAAACAAGCTGACCCCTAAAAGCAGATACACTACCCTTCCACTTAAGGACGGTTTCATTTGGAAACTAAAATTGGACTATTTTGTTTCTGCAGTCAACTGTGGCATAATAGGAATGAAGCCAATTCATCCCGAGAATGACATCAAAATCAGACATCTCTAATTCGACTAAGTCTGCTGAAGTAATTTTTTGAAATATCATAACCGGGCAGTTCTTGTATACCCGCAGGGCTATGATAGTTTTTCCCAGTGAGGTAGAGACTTAGAAGGGCTCTACTAGAATTTTGGGACTGATTCTGAAATCAACTGCTATATAGGGAGTAACAAAAGACAAAGAAGATCCTGGATCTAGCAAAGCGTGAACATGCACATGAAAGATCTGTAACGTACCAGTAACTACATCAGGAGAATTTTCCTGATCTTGTAGGGTCTAAAGGGCATATAGTTTATTTGGGCGTTGCCCACTAGTAGCACTGGTGGTGGCACCCTGCTGATTTGGGAGACCGAAATGAGCTGAGGAGCAGAGATGAATCTGATAACTTGACTAAGGGCAGTCTCTGACTCTGTGTCCTGGCATGCCACAACTGAAATAGTCATAGTTTCCATCTCTGCAAGCACCCTTGTGGTTCTTACCAAAAGTCTGACAAAAAGGATTAGTTCGGGCATTGCTGACACTACCTTGAGACTTAGAGCCTAGCACTCTATCTCTGAACTTAGGAGATGGATCACTAGCTGAAAAAGGAGATGGAACTGATGATTTAGGACAAAACTTAGAATGGTTTTCTCTTTTTAATTTAGGCTGACTAAAATTAAATCTACCTATCCTAGCTTTCTTATTCTACTTTTCCCTCTGTTTAATCTTTTGTTCCTCTATCTGCTGAGCATGGGTCATAATTCTGGCTAAAGTCATGTTAGTATTTAGCATGGTAGATATTCACTCATTAAACATGCTATCATTTACCCCTGAATTGAACTTACTCATCTTGGCTTTGTCGTCTGCAACCACATGAGGGGCATATCTGGCTAATTGAGTAATCTTTAGAGAATACTCTTTCACCGTCATATTTCCCTACTTGAGGTTGATGAATTCTAGCACCTTAGACTCTCTAAGCTCTTGGGGAAAGAATCTTTCTAAGAATGTAGTGACAAACTTCTCCCACTCTATAGGACCTGCATCATCTGACCTTTCTATCTTCCACTATTGGAACCAAGTATGAGCCACATCCTGTAACTGGTATGCGGCTAACTCATCATTTTCAACATCAGTCACCCTCATGATGCCTATCACTTTTTGAACTTGATCAATGAATTCCTGAGGGTCTTCATCTACTTTAGGCCCGTGGAAGGCGGAGGATTCATTCGGGTAAAGTCCCGAATCCTAGATGCAGCTGAGTTGGACACTGGGTTGGCCGGAATAATAGTTGGTCGCTCATTATGGGAAACTACTGACTGAGCAAGAGTGGTAAATGCGGTTTTGAACTCCGTATAAGAAACATGATCGCCCAAAGGTTCTTTGGGCTGAGGGGCTACTGATTTCTTCCTTAGGAGGCATATTCTGAAATAAAGAGAAGAAGCAAATTGGACTGATAGATAGACTTGTGATTATGCTCACTGGAACTACATGAATACGAAAAGAAGGGAAACTGTTTCTAAACATCTCATAGCCTCGTGCACATAAATGTGGCACGCAACACACCCATGCACAAGACTCTACTAGATGCAGCTTTCAAACTTCCTAGGACTCTATTGAATCTTAGGCACTGATACTAAGTTTGTAACACCCCAATTTGCTGAAACGGAATGCTACATGGTGCTCATGACCCCGAAGGACCACAAGCTAACCCATGACTGATATTTGTACCTATATACTGCATAAAATACTGAATAATGTATAAGCATACACTGAAAGCCCATAAAGTTAAATACTGATCATAACATTGATGAGATAACATCTGTGGGGTAATATAATACCCAAAACAAAACTGTAAACACTGAAGTATGAAATATAATAGTATGCATCTAGTTTGAAAGTCTCTACTGTCTGAATAATCTGAATAAGAAGTTGATAGGACATGTCCCGAACTAACTCTAACTAATAACTAATCAATTAAATAGTGGAGAAATAATCATGTCCTCGAAGGATGAGGACTCACTTCTATTCTTACTGCTGAGACTGGAATCTACTGCTGATCTAGAACTCGTGTCTCTGAACCTATGGTGTAACATAAAAAGAAAGCACCATAGAGCAAATGCATCAGTACAATGGAATATACCGAGTATACATGTGAGGTAGGATGATGCAAGGGTTAACATGCATGAATAACGCTAGATGACTGTCTAACATGAATGCGAGAATGCATACATAAATACATAACTGTAACTGACACTGTGATATCGTGATTACTAAATCTGAATACTGATGACATGACATACTAACTGATATAACTGATAGCATAAATAGTTGTATCTGAATGTAACTGATAACATGGGTGACTTTATCTGATAGTCCTGAATCTGATAGAACTATCTGAGTTTCTTACCGTATTTGAGTCTACTGTATTTGACAGTCTTGAATCTGAAGAACTATCTGAGTTCTATTATTGAGACTGGTACTAAAATTGTGGGAGATAGTATTTAACCGACATGCCCCTGATACGCCATTATGGCTGAGTTGGGGTCCAATATGCAACCCAAATTGGAAGGGTATCAATATCGCGCCACTGGTAAGGACAAGCTGCGGGCGACCCTTATCAGATAGTGTCCCTAAAAGAGAATGGTATGGCCCTTATCTGAAAGTGTTTATTCACCTCATCAACCCTCATCAGACAGTGTTGATGTCTCAACCTATGCTAGCTACATAGTTCTGGAATTCAAGGAAGACTTCTAAGGATCACACCCACATCTGATAGTGTGTGTCCTCATCCTTGGGTTCACTGGGTGATAATTCCTACTCGCATCTGAATGGACACTGAACATGATTTACTGTACTGAACATGAGCTGATTTATTAAGTTCCATTGACTGACGGAATACTACTGATATCTGACAACTGACTGAGTAATGAGATCATGGAGATTTTTCCTGAGTCATAAGACTATCTGAATTCTAAGGATTCATAGCTTGACTGAGAGTATCGTGAAAACATGACATGGCTCTAGGTGCACAGCTAATATTGTGGGTACAAGTACCCCCAGGACTCAATGGAAGGAAACTAACAAAGCATGACTTACTTGAATACATAATAATTATAATAATATATTTACCGAAGTATTTCATCAAACATGTGATAGGCATAAGCTTGTACGTACATGGGTATTTCATGATATCATGCTAATTAGACACTTTCCCTTAATCTAGGCATTCAACCAAACACATAGTAGGCATAAAATATGTAAACAACATCATACAACAATTATCTGTCGTGATGCAATTACAATTTAATCATTCAAGGGTTTAGTCCTGGGGTTTTATGACTCTATACCATTACAAATCAACCCATGTGGAATTTAACACTCATTCATTGAATACAATTCAATTACTCATTATCAACATGAACAAAAGCAACCAAATCATGAACTTCATAAGAAAATCCATAACTTGAATTTAGAAAAGGTATTCTTGGGCTTCATGGATGAAAGGAGTCCGTGAATGAATACTATGCATACCTTAGTTCATGATTTTGTGAAGATTGATGGTGAAACCTTCTTGAATTTAAATCTCCAATAGAAACCCTATCTTGTTCTTGAGAGAAACTTCAGAGAAAATAGTATATTTTAGTGAATATCTAAATCACGTGTCATTAGGTTTAAATAGGGGTAGGAAATTGACCCTTTTAACCCTGGACGCGTCATTTGATTTCACTAAAATTTTTCCGAACTGGGCCCCTAGCGCAATGCAATGTTATCGCGTCGTGTCACTCGAAATTGATAATTAAGAAATTGAGGGATGGCACAATGCAGAGCCATTGCATTTCCCCTTCTTTCGTGACCTGGAACTTTGGGGCGACGCGGGGAGAATCTCACTGAGACACTGGAAAAAGCACAATTCTGAATTTGATTGTTGGCGCGACACTCCATAATCGCGGACACCTACTAAAAATTGCCAAATGCCATTTCCTCTTGTGGTGCGGTGCACCACTGACTAATATGGTGTTGTTTTACGATGAGAACTTGAAATAGTCATAACTTCTTATCCGGTTATCAGATTTAAGCGAATCATATATCAATGGAAATCTTATTAAATTTTCCACATGAAAAAAAAATGAAAATCTTTATTATTCCTCATGGAATAATTATACTTCACTTTAGAAGCTAATACTAGGCATTCTTGGGATTAAATTTTCTAGAAATCTTCGGGGTATTACATTAACGAGGATCACTCCCTAATATATTTACTCTACTTTGACATGTCCTTTTATTGTTAATAAATTTACAACATTATTTTAAAATAATTTACACCTACCTCTTGCCGACGAGTGACTATGTGACACCAAGATACCATGTATATATTCTTAACTATCTATTACACAATAAATTAATGTTCTTATTCTTTCACGTTTTCTTTACTTTGACATGCATTTTAGTCTTAAAAAATTTACAACATTTTTTTAAATGTTTTGAAAATTACTTTTAAATAAATAATTGTGTGACACTTAGATAACATGCCTATGGATAATGACACAAAATTAAACTATTATCTGACTTCACATTTCAATCATTTTAATCACTCTTTAATTAACCAAGAGGCTATCATGAGACATTACTTGCTACTTGATGTCCTTTGTGTTTTACGCATTTTGAGTCCTAGGAAACATATATTTATTTGTTTTGACCAAAAATCCAAATTAACAAGCCCAATGCCTCTTGAGCGATAAGTGAGACGATAGGTATTCTATAGATGTTAGTTTTATCCTTTTTAGCGCACCTTTAGGTTAACAATCATTCTAGATGGGGTGGAGCGGGTAGTCATTTAGAAGTGACATTCTCTAATGCATATTAACAGTAATACTTATGACATTGTCACTTGTCTAGGAATCTGGACTGTGGGTCAAATAATGATTAAACAAGTTGGGGTTCTGATCCGAAAGAAATCAAAAATATTTCTTAGTTTGATTTGATGAATTCTTTCTTTTCTTTACATTTACTTTACATTCTTATTTTCTTGGAGTAGTTTAGGTTTTTAAATTAATAAATATTTTGTTGTAAATCGCTTTTCTTCTCTCTCCTCTCTAATCTACTTTACATTATTTGTTGTCTCTACCTAGTTAATAATTAGAAATAATAAAATAACATGTCTGTCTTATTCATTATGTTATCATTTAGTTAACATTAAGTTAATAATAAGAGACCTGTATTAGATCACATAGAAACCCCACGTAAAATATGAATTCATTCGGGAACCACCTTTGTGGACCTCGAAAGGTGCCTAACACCTTCCTTTTGAGGTAATTTGAAGCCTTACTCGAATTTCTGGTGAACTAAGACTAAATAACAAAAAATAGGTTCATAGTAGCCTAGAGTGGTGCCCTAATGCACCTTAATACACTAGGTGGAGTCTCTTCACACCCTTCAAAACAATTCCAAAAGGAATGGTCACGTTGAATCCCGCTTTTCGCGAGAAATATAAGGCGCGACAAAATATCGAATCTATTGGGTATATTTAGGTTCTAACCATTACGAATTTATGATTTATGTGGGATTCTATCTATGTGTTTTTATGTTTCTGTAATAATGTTTGCTTTTGACATCATGATTTATTTTCTATGTGTTCTTCTTTTATTATTTATTTTCATCATTATTTATTAGTCTTTTCTACTTTTTCCCTTTTTATGTGTTTTTAATATGTCTCCATGTCTATCATTTTCCCTTTTATCCTTCTTATTGCTTATGTGTTATCATGTTTATGTATGTGTATATTTCTTAGAACATTTTTTTGTTGTGTTTTATGTGTTCTTCTTTATATTACTGGCATTTCGCTCATATTTTCCTCCACTTAGAACCTGCTTTATTTTCTTTTTACAAACGGTTGTGTGGTTGAACGGATGTTCTTTCCTAAAATACCTTTTACGAAATTCCTTGTGGATCGGTCGATCAGCGGTACGTCGACAGTCATAAGCTTTCCTACTCTCGAGTTGTCCACTAGAGGGAACCATGTAATAAACCCATTTTTGTCCTTTAGATCGTGGCTACATATTTATTTAATTAAGTAATATGTGTCCCATTCAACGTAGGATGCCTTGGTATCCTTGATGCGTTGAATGCTAGTCTCATTCAATGTCCAAAGAGTTTTACGACCTCAAAAGGACTCATAATTATTTGCTATGTGTTGCATTTCTATGTATGTATTATCTATCTTGTTGTTTCGTTATTGTCTTAGTCATTACTTGCTCTTAGTGTCCCTCACCTCAGAGCTCTTTACTCTTAACATTCTTTTCATGTTAGAGACCTACTATACACTCTTAGGGCCTATGTAAAAACTTTCTTTCAGATCATCCTCCTGACCCATCCCTTAGTTTATTAATCATCTCTAGACTCAACTCTTGCTTTGATAAATGGTTTTAGTATTAATCATAATCTTTTAGTGCAACTTATTATTTTAGGATATCCTCTTCTTAATGCATTCAATACTTACATACTATGTCCCACATAATCCTTTTGATACTATTGTACTCATGTCGTACTCTAGTTTTCACTACCTCTAGGTTGTATAGAGCTATCATAGCTTCTCCTCATTTTGAGTGAGCATGACTCAATATTCTCAAATGAGTAGAATATTCATTCTATACTTATTGTTTCTTATTGTGGTTCCTTTCTTCTAAGGTTGACTAGATTTGAACATCAGAAATGGCTAGTCAAGCAATGTTCATCAATCTTGTCAATAGCGAAGCTGAGCATGAAAGCTTGGGGTTGTACCAAAACAAAGTCACTTCGATTATTAGAAGGATAGAAAGAAAAATAAAGCGAATTTGTGGAATAATGACTGATCTTCGAGGTTTAGTTGAGATTCCACCAGGTTTTCCAGAGCTACTATCTGAAACCGACATTAGCACTCCCACCATAGAGTCCCTTAAATTGACAACATCACCTATGTATGACCGTGATACGCACATGTCTCCAAGTGAGTTTTCAATTTCATTTCTAAAAGAACTTATTGGGTTGACAAATATGAGTAAACACAAGGAGACAAAAGGACAGGTTCCTGACTATGAGACAGGATCATCTCAACAGACAAAATGAATGAGTTATCTAAATCAAGGGAAGAAGACAAAGAAAGAATCGAGGGTTTGAACTTTCCATTATATGATGGGACGGGAAATCGTCATTCCCATTTGAAAGAGTACCTTGACAAGCTACTGGTTATAGGACAAAGTGATAGCCTAAAGATGAAACTTTTTGTTAGTTCATTTAAGGGTCAAGTATTGATGTGGTACGCCAAAAATAATACTATAAAGTGGGTCACTTGGGACCATTTGGCCACTAAATTTGTTAGGCGGTTCGACAATAAGCTAAAAAGGAAGCTCACAGTCGAGGCAAATTTAGTTTAACGACAATCCAAGAATAAGGCAAAGACGATCATCAACGAGACATCCAAAACTCCAAAGCCTGAAGTAAGCATATCCCAACCTCAACTGGCATGGTACCCATCTCCAAAAATCATTCCAACATCCAATTATGTCCAAGCCTATTATCCCTGATCCTTCACAAAATATCCTCCTCAAACTATTTGGTACCTACATCTATCCACTAATTCAAAATCAAACTACATTCCAGTTTCTTATCAAAACGTACCCACAAGTCAACAATCCAACCAATCCACCAAACCTCAACATAAGCTTTAGAAAAATCTACCAAAAAAGTATAGTCCTCTCGATGAACCCATAAAACAGTTGTATTAACTACTCAAAGATATGGGCTATATCATGCCCATTATTGTCGTACCTGACAATACCAAATCTAGGAGGTATTGCCCCAACCTAACATGTGCCTATCATTTTGGGATGAGAGGACATCCTTCTAAGACGTGCTTATCCTTGAACAACATAATACAGAAGTTGATTGACACAAAGGTGATAAACATGACGGGATTAAATTCTAATGTTGATTGATTTCCTAAGCATAACTATCATTTGTTGACGAGGACATCATGATGATTCCCTGCTCCAGATTCTCAAACATTTAAAATTCCTTTAAGTTCTACAATTTGTAGTTTATTTTATGTTTTCCTACTTTTGTAATGTGAATTACGGTCAACCTGATTCCCCTATATGAGGGATACGTAGGCGCTCATTTAATGAGTTTGGTCTTATCATAATAAAATCTTATTTTTTCCTATTCTATATGGAGTTGGATGAATCAATAATGTGATATGACATCAACTACAAAGGATATTTTGAATCAACAAATCTAATGATCAACAAAAGTCGACCTTATTTATTTCCTATCCTTCTTATCTTATTTACAATCACAATTGAAAATTTGTCATTATGTTCTATCATTACCATGTTTTGTGCATCAGGAGCTCAAATCTTTACGCCTAGATCACTTAGTCTTCCTCCTAGAATGACTTTTGTTTTTATTATGTGCTGAACTTATGTGTTATGTGGTAAGTTTTGTTTAAATTTCTTATATTATGGTAGTCTAGCATTTGAACGTCAAACTCAAGTGAGAATCTGCAATATGACAAATATGCTCAATATCTGAAAATTTTTCAGTCCTCTTTCTCATCGCCTAAGGAAAAACACTATGACTCTTTATCCTCTCCTTAAACACACACCTTGATACAAAAATAACCTAAAGAGATGAAAACTAAAAGGAACAAACACCAAACAAATTCAAGAAGTTAATGGATAGATAAGATGACATAAGATCTTACTAAACAATGGGAACCAACACGTGTATCAAATGCAAAAACCCTCAATTTTGTAATAATCAAACACCAATATTCTTATGGTGACCATAAGGGAATCAACTCTGCTTTTAATCACCGTTTCTAAGCAATATCCAATATTGGCTTATTCAATCCCTACACTACTTGGCTTTTCCCAGCCCTACACTACACTCTCAAAGAGAGATGAACACTATCAACGTTTTTCAAATATTTATAATCAAATAATTAGAAAATAAGTCTAATGGAGTCTATTTATAGCTATTACATCAAATGACCAAACTACTCTTAATGAAAATGGGATCCTATGGAGTGTAAAGAAAAGGCACAAAAAAACCAAAACACCCTTAATATGGGATGGTCATGGAGTGTAAGCACTCCTTTTTCACACTTCAACCCTTGCAATCCTTTGGAGCCTTGGGTAGTCATCAAGGCAAGCTTCCAAGCAACCTTTCACACACGGAATTTCTTTATTAAGTGTCAAAAATGACATCCCCATGCATACTCTAGGGCCTTTAAGGTGTCCAAAACCGGATTCTCCATGTGTTGGCCTCGAATGATGGCATCAAAAGTTATGCTGGACATTTGGCTCATATCATCCTCTCCTTCTTGAAAAGGATTCAATCTCAAATCCAAACATTGATGTTCTTGAGTACATTCTTCTTTACCTTGGTGTGAAGGTCCTCCATAAGCATTGACAAAAACTAAGGCTTCCCTCGTCAAATATTCAAAGGGAATATTCTCCTTTAGCATTTGTTCTCCTCCTCTTGTTATGTTGGTACCTACACAAATGTTCTTAGAAATTAAAGGAAAAACAAAGTTAGCACGGTTTGGTGGAAATCCCCTCACTTCACTCCTCACAACCTCTCCTTTTTCCACTCTCGAATTTCCACCTTGCACACCCTTAATCTTCTCAATCTTTTGTCTCTTATCATAATTTGGGTTGGAGTAGGTGAACACTTCTCTTTTGGGCTTGGACATAATGGACGTCATGAGATGATTTCCCCATCGGTCCCTTAAAATATTAAGTCTATCTTGCACATTTGGAACTTTATGTTGTGCCAACCAATCGACACCCAAGCTTACACAACCATATGTCAAGGGAAAAATATCGCACCACACATCCTCATAGTATTCAAATTGGGAGAAGACAACCTTCACCCTCTCGGTAATCTTAAGACCATCCATGTAATATGGAATAAGTAAAGGTTCTTGAAACAGCCCCAAATAATCAACCATGGATGGAATGATGTAGTTTCTATAGAACCCAGGTTGTCCCAAAGTGGTGACATGGCAGCTTATGGTTGGACATCAATTTTGCAATATTTTTGTTCTTCAAGTTGTGTTTCGGACAATCTTCAACAAAGGGAGTGTAATTTATATTCTTGGAAGAGAAAACACAAGGTTTGGAGCCTTTTTCAAGCTCAAATGAATTTGAATTGAAATGGTCCTCCTTGTACTTTCAATTGTACTTGTTCTTGCACTTGATTATTCCTTCCCTTTTGTTGTTTTCTTTCTTTTGGATGACTAAGAAAGTGCTTGGAAATTTACTTGAACAAGTAGTACACTCTCTTTCCTCCTTTTTCAAGATCAAACACCCTTTTTGAATATTCTTATCCAACAACATATGAAGATGATGAAGAATAAAAGGAATATTCAAGAGTTGACCAACGTTTGACCACAAGGAAAATGACCACCAAATTGAAATTTTATTGATGATCTAAGGTCCCTTTTCAATGCTAAGAACAAATATCACAAAATAAGCTCTAAATCTCTACAACCACAATAATCCACACGAGATCCACTCTCCAAACCCTTCAAAAACAAATTCAACAATGATGGAAGATTCAAAACAACTTGGATCTATCTCAAATCTTAGATATAGACTCTATTAGTGCTACGAAACAAGGATCTAGCACTAGAAACTCACAAAACGCACAAAAACAAAGTGGATCTAAGTTTCAAAAATCTGCCTAAACACAAAAAAGGGATTAACAACTTTTTTGTGAGATATTATATTTTCTACACTTCTTCAAGTGTTAGGAACAAGGATATAACACTAGAAACACACAAAACACACAAAAATAAAGTCTCAAAAATTGAAAAACCCTAAAAACGTGAACAGTAACTTTTTTCTTTTTTTTAACTTTTTTTTATTTTCAAGATTACAATCCCAAGATTGATTTCGTTGGAACAAAATCAAACCTTGCGCTGATAGTAAATGATACAAGAATGACCTAAAAGAGACGAAGACTAAGAGGAACAAACACCAAGCAAATGCAAGTCGGTAAAGAATAGGTAAGATGACATGAGATCTTATGAAACAATGAGAACCAACACGTGTATCAAACGCAAAGACCCTCAATATCAAAATAATCAAACACCAATATTCTTACGGTGATCACTAAGGGACTCAACTCCCACTTACAACCACCGTTTCTAAGCAATATTCAATATTGGCTATACCAAGCCCTACACTACTTGGAATTTCCAAGTCCTACACTACACTCTCAAAGAGAGAGGAAGACTTTCAATGTCTTTCAAATATATATAATCAACTTATTAGAAAATAAGCCTAATGGAGAGTATTTATATCTATTACATCAAATGACCAAACTATCCTTAGTAAAAAGGGGCTCCTATGGAGTGTAAAGAAAATGAACAAAAAGACCAAAACACCCTTAATAAAGGATGGTCATGGAGTGTAAGGACTCTTTCTTCATATTTCAACCCTTGCAATCCTTTGGAGCCTCAGATAGTCATCGAGGCAAGACTTCAAGCAACCTTCCACACATAAAATTATTTTATTAGGTGTCCAAAATGACTTACTTATGCATACTCTCGGGCCTTCAAGGTGTTGAAAATCGTATTCTCCATGTTTTGGCATCGAATGATGGCATCAAAAGTTATGATGTCCATTTGGCTCGTATCACACCTTCCTAAAAATTTTCTTTAGCATGTGATACTTTTGAAAATGAAAGAATCAATTTAGATGAACATTGGAAAAGGCGTTGTGACTTAGAGGAAGGTTGTATGAGGAATTGCGTTCTAAAGGTATCTATGACTTGAGGTATGAGAAATTATGTATACATCTAAGTATTGAGTTACCTCCAGGATACAAAGTTCCAAAGTTCAACGTATTCAATAGGAATAAGGATCTAATAACACATTTGAAGGACTATTGCAGCAGATGATACGCCCAAATTACAGCTCTCGTTAGAAAGTGTAAGCGATCGCTGTCAAATATAGAACCCAACTGGGTTGGGTGTCGAATCCCACAGGAAATACTTGGTCACTAAGTGTTGCAATTGTTAGTAGACTGTTGGTCGAAAATTCCACGGAAAAGGGGGATTTTGATTTAGGCGTGAATTAATAATATGAAAGTAACGAATGAATGATTTGTTTAGTAAAGGTTAATCACAGAGAATAATAAGTTAGGGTTATGTCTACCTTGTAGTTTCTACTTCTCTATTAACTATGAGTAACGCGGAATTTAGACATGCATGCACTTATAGAGAATCGTATTCTAATTCTAAATCCAAGTGTTTCCCAACCATCAAGGATTTATTTCACTTTAGCTCTCCCGAGCCTAAAGTGTATAAAAAATGGTACAAATTCTCCAAGAAGTTAATCCGGTTAAGGCATTAATGTGTAAATAGAGGTTAGAAGCCCTATTTCCTTGTCACACTCTCTTTTCCAAACATGTAACTTTTCTCCCGAACAAGTTAATGCTACAATGGCATGTTCTCTATGTTTGCAACCATGAGAATTTAATTAAAACAAAGAGAGTAATGATATAAGTAGCATACACATCAAGAATTCACAAACTCATAGCAACAAATAGTATCTTACAAGGTTTCCATAACCCTAACAGAGAAGTTTAGCTACTCATGAGTATAACTGAAATCAAAGAAGACATCATCATCATACCAAAGTTATAATAATCTCACGATGGGGATGAGTTTGGCGTCAAACAAGAGGTTGACATTTTTCTTCCCTTTAGCCGTTCGTGTAGCCTTAGCATTTTTCTCTGTCTTAAACTTATAGAATCTGTAAACTGAATAATGAAAAGTGCTGAATAATAATGATCGAATGAATGCTGAAAAATTCAGCAAATAAGGTTTTTATAACATCCTTGTCCTACTAAGTTACTGCTGCATCCCTAAGTATTTAGAAATACTGATTTTGCCCGGGACAAGTTCTCCATGCATCACATTCAGTCCACAACCTTCCAAAAGTTGCCTTCCCTCTTATGAGAAGTTTCCCTTTGTTGCCCAAAGGTCCACAAAGTGCTGAAATCTTCATCATTAATACCTGAAAAACATGCTAATCACATAGGTTAGCTCACTTAAAGGAAAATGGACTAAAAGTGTAGGAATTATATATTTTATCCTCCAAACTTAGCTAAAATATGGGTAAATTATGGTTCTTAGGGGTATAAATACGCCCAACATCACCACCCCACACTTAAAGCTTTGTTCGTCCTCGAACAAAATATTACGTCTATGCAAACACCTAACTAGAATTTCACAATAGCAATAAGACATGCATGACAATTATTAACAGAGAGTAGGTTTCTTGATCACTACTAGAAACAATTCAACCTCCAACATAGACTCGTGAGGATGGTTAATTCATATCCACAAGTTAAGACACAAAGAATCATGTAACACTACCCAAAAAATCATCAACCATGTGTGTCTCACACAAGATATTACCCATGATCACGCACAGTTTTGCAATTTTCGAAACATGGGTATAAGACTCTCCTTGCTCTCACTTCTCACAAAGAATTCTTATGTTTCAACTGATGACCATAGGCTTTCCCTTAGTGTAATGCTCTACTAATATCGAAATGCTAAGCTTAGGATCAAATAGGTCTTTACAGCTTGTAATGTCGGCTAAGGGACAGATAGGACTATTTTGGCCAGAAATAGTGACTATGTTCCCTAAGCGCTTTAATACACTACGTTATGTCATTAACACTCTCTATTAAACAACCTCTCTACTTTTCTTTCATCTACCACCCCTTTTCACCTATTTTGTTATTCAATTATAAACACAACTATCTTTTTATTTTTCTATTTCTTTTTCTTTATTTTTTTCTTTTCTCTTTTTTTTAATAAAACACCTCTATGATAGCCACTCTTTTTCACAACAATTTCAAGTACCAATACACTCTGAGGCATCACTCTCACCCAATTTCCTCTTATTTTGTCACATGACTCTACAATTTAAAGCGCTTAGGAATTTGGATCAAATTATGGTATTGAAAAAAAAATGGATTAGGCTATATGAGGCTATCAAAGAAAATAGCTAAAGGCTCAAAAGGGGGTTAACTAGGATAATGTACAAAGGTAGGTAAAAAGAAGGTAAACAATTACAGGCTGCCAAAGAAATGCCTAAATCATCTCCTAAACTTACACTCTTTATTTCGCTTTACACACACACCAGGCAAGTTCTAGCATCAGCCACAACACAAAATATACTATAACGTCACACGCACAAGGCACATGGTCAACTTTATTGGGAGCAGTATAGACTCTTGACCCAACAGATGAATGAATTAAACCACACAATTATAACACAGTGAGTCACACTTAGAGCCTAAATGTCTCAATAGTAATGAATTAGCACAAACTCTTGTTATAATACCATGCCGTCTATCAGAACAATTTAATGCAAAATATACACAAAATTCGAAAATTTAACTAACTAATTACGACTAATTAGTAAAAACAAGAATAAATGTAGGCAATGAAGTAACATACAGCATACAAACACCAGCACCCCACACTTAGACTGGATACACTGCCCTCAGTGGAAAATAAATAAGGAGAACCTGATTAGTCGGACTCTTCCTCTATGTCTGGGGTCATACCCCTGCGTCGGAATCATCATCAAAGTCGTCGTCATCAGAGTTGTCCTCCATGTCTGAGTCTGGCAGTCGACGATTATCGTCAGTCGGCACGTCATCATCGAGAGGTTCCTAAAAATGTACCCCAACTCCACACATAGCCCGCGCATGCTCATTCATCGGGTAGTCATAATCCAACTGTTGAAGCTCTGCATTAGTCGGAACCCGACCCCCACTCATTATGGTAAACCAAGTCATGCCATATAGATGGCAAAAGAAACTTTCATCCCGAGCATGTCTTTCTGCAGTGGTAAGGTTGCTTCCATGACCAGTTTCAGGCTCTTTAACTTTCGTAAGATCAACCTTCTTCGGGTTGTGTGGAAGCTTATGATCTGCAGGTTCCTCTTCAATGTGCTCCTTCCTTAAGATCGCAGTCAACAAATTGCCAAAGCTGAAATGGGACCTTTTGTGCAGCCTAGCCTTACGCATTGACGATCGTATAACCGCACCAATGTTGATGGGAATATTAGTCATCAAAGCGTACACCAAGCATACTCTATCACGTGTAATCTTTGTATACTGTGTCCCAGGAATCAGGCAAGAGTTGACTATCCTCAACCATATACGAGATTCTCTGTTCAAGGAAGCATACGGGAAGGTATTGTGCCAACCGTTATCCTTGTGACGAATCCACCGGGCCATGGACCTTGTTCCGCACAGTGTGTGTCTGATTTCCCTGTAGGGCGGTCTGTGATAAATCTCCTTGAGAGGTGATGGATCCACAGATGGAAGGCCCAGAAAAGAGTTGAAGAACTCCGCATTCAGTTGCAAGACTTGGCCCCGAATCTTTACTTCACTTACGGTAGTCTTTGGGGACCAATTGGCATAAAACTCTTGCGTTAGATCAATATTGCATTCCCCCATATCTCGGAAAATGAAATCAAGATTTAGTGCCATGATTTTAGCCAAAATGCGGGGCTCTCCCTTTTGTAGACTCTTCTTCTGCATCAAATCCACGTGAACATATTTTTTTACTTTGTTGTTCTTGTACCACTCCTTTCCTTCCTCCTCTAGGACCCATTTTATCCCAAAAGTGCATCGAGGAACTTGCAAAGAGGAGGACTCAGCTTGCTCTTTTCTTGATCATTTCTGACCTTTCTGTGAGGTGGAAACTTTTTCTTTTCCTTGTCGTCCTTTTGGAGCCATTCTACCTAAGATCAAAATAGAGTCATGTTAGTTTCATCTCGGAAGATTCACTATAATCGAACAATAACCAGTGATGGCACCACCCCACACTTAATTTGTTGTCACAGACTAATTAAGTGAGTGATGTCGATTACTCAGACTTCGTCGACATACATTTAGGCGATATGTTCCAACAACATGTTTAGCATAGTCATATTTTCATGTAACCTTGCCTATCCTTTCCAACTTTATTTCAATGGATTTATGCACTTTTTGAACAAGACTACCATATAGAGTTCTTATCAGGTTATTGCATAGAAATAATCACACCATCGTATACTTGTGGTCAATCATAATCCATTCCTTGATGAATGATTCATTCAAACATTCAAGCTTACAACGTTCAAGATTATGCATTAACTTAACAATTTTGACTCCATAAAAATATGACAGTGTATAACAATCAAGTACAAGTCGGAACAAAGTCAAGAACGCCCACACGTATTCTTTCACTCAATCTAGATGTATCATAACAAACCAATCATATTCTTATCACCAAACACCACTCCAAAATCTAAAATACCATTATAAGCATAGTATTGCAACAACTACGAGATATAAGAGAATAACTTACTTGGTGATTGTTTGGGAAGATGATCTTGCAAGATTAGATGAGAAAAAAGAAAAATTTGAGAGATTTGGGAAGCTTAGGCGGCGCCTAGGTTTAGCAAACAAGTGCATTTTGTTCTAAGGTTGAAGATCTATTTATAGACTAAGCCATGGGTCGGGTTTGATCCATGTAAAATCGGGTTAGGAGATAAAAAGGCATAAGTAGGCGGCGCCTAATGCTTTGCCTATGCGTAGCATAGGCGGCGCCTTTGTCAATGCCTAGTTGGACATAGGCGGTGCCATTGTCAATACCTTGTTGGGCATAGGCGGCGCCTTTGCCAATGCCTTGTTGAAACAGTGAGCATAGGCAATGGCATAGGCGGCGCCTATGGTATTGCCTAGATTTACATAGGCGGCACCTATGGTATTGCCTAGATTTGCATAGGCAATGACTTGTCCGTTTCCTATGTGAGGCAGTAAGCATAGGCAATGGTATAGGCCTTGCCTTGTCCATTTCCTAGATTTGCATAGGCCTTGCCTAGATTAGTATAGGAATTGCCTTGTCTATTGCCTAGATTAGCATAGGCAATGCCTAGATGATAGCATTTGCTCCATCATTCCTACTTTACCACCTTTAGCATGGCTCACTTTCAACTCAAAATTTAGGACCAATCTCCTCCTTTATACATCTTTCACCTACACTTAATCAACAAAAAATAAAAAATGATTAGACGGATGGGTTGCCTCCCACCAAGCGCCTTAGTTTTGGTCGTGGCTCGACTCTTCTTTTTGGATTTTTATTTAACAAAAACAAACTCCTAGTAAAACAAAACTATTAAAAATGATGGGTTGTCTCCCATGTAGCGCTTGATTTATTGTCGCGGCACGACATAGTTATCTCGATTACTTTAGACTTCTTCGAGATAGACGGTGGCTATACATTTTATCGAGTCAAGTGGACCGATATATGGCTTCACTCGTTGGCCATTCACCTTAAAGACACCACCATCATTGTTTTGTAACTCTACTACTCCAGACGAGTAGACTTGGCTAATTTTAAATGGACCAAGCCATCTAGACTTCAACTTACCTGGAAATAGCTTCAGTCTGGAGTTGAAAAGAAGTACCAAATCACCCTTCTGTAAGTTTCGTTGGATAATCCTCTGATCATGGTACTTTTTCATCCGTTCCTTGTAGAGGTCTGCTCTTTCATACGTGTGTAGACACAATTCATCCATCTCATTCAGCTGTTCCAATCTCAGATTAATAGCATCATCCCAATTCAGGTTAAGCCACTTCAACACCCACATCGCTTGATGTTCGAGCTCGATTGGCAAGTGACAAGCCTTACCATAAACTATTTTGTAAGCTGACATACCAATTGGTGTCTTGAACTCAATCCTATAAGCCCATAAGGCATCATCCAGCTTTTGGGACCAATCCTTCCTACTAGCATTTACAGTCTTACCAAGGATCAAATTGATCTCCCGATTAGAAACCTCTACCTGCCCACTAGTTTGTGGCTGGTAAGGTGTAGCTACCTTATGTTGCTTGACCCAATATTTCACCAACATGGCTCTGAACAGCTTGTTGCAAAAGTGTGATCCTCCATCGCTTATGATGGTACGTGGTACCCCAAAACGAGAGAAGATATTTCTCTTTAAGAATGCTACAACACGCTTACCTTCATTATTAGCCAGCGCTACTGCTTCGACCCATTTGGATACATAATCCACAACAACTAGGATATATTTCATCCCAAACGAATTCACATATGGGCCCATGAAATCAATACCCTATACATCAAATAGCTCCACTTCAAGAATTTTAGACATGGGCATCTCATGGTGCTTTGAAATCGCGCCTTGCCTCTGACACTGATCACATCTTCTCACAGAATCATAGGCATCCTTGAATAATGAAGGCCAATAATAGTCGTTTTGCAATACCGTCCTGGTTGTCCGATCACCTGCATGGTGACCCCCAACTAGGGATGCATGACTTGCTTCCAAGATGCTAGGCACCTCCATATCAGAGATGCATCGCCTAATAACACCATCAGCACATCGTCGAAAAACATATGGTTCATCACAAAAGTAGTGTTTCACATCATGCATGAACTTTCTCTTTTGATAAAAGAAGAGATTCTCAGGCATCACTTTACTTACTACGTAGTTCGCAAAGTCTGCAAACCACGGTAAGTCTTCCACCATAGTGGCTAGGATCTCTTCATCGGGAAATGCATCATCAATCTGAAGGTCGGGTTGCTCTATGTGCTCACTCTCAAGTCTAGATAGATGATCAACTACTTGGTTTTCGCAACCTTTTCTATCCTTTACCTCGAAATCAAATTCTTGAAGCAATAACACCCACCGAATTAGCCTTGGCTTAGCATCCTTCTTTGCCATTAAATATCTCAGAGCCGCATGATCTGTATGAACCACCACATTGGTTCCCAACAAGTAAGCACGGAACTTTTCAAAAGCATAAAAAACTGCTAGAAGCTCTTGTTCCGTGACGGTATAGTTCTTCTAGGCTCCATTCAAGGCCTTGCTCGCATAGTATATTGGATGAAATAGCCTTTTTCTTTTCTGAACAAGTACAGCACCCAAAGCTACCCCACTTGCATCGCACATCACTTCAAACGGTAGAGACCAATCGGGTGCTATAATAATAGGAGCTTCAACTAGCTTTCCTTTGAGGCATTCAAATGCCTTCAAGCAATCTTCACCGAAGTTGAACTTTGCATCCTTCTCCAAAAGTTTGCATAATGGACTAGCAATCTTGGAGAAGTCTTTAATAATCCTCTGATAAAAACCTGCATGACCGAGGAAACTACGAACTCCCTTTACAGAAATTGGAGGTGTTAGTTTCTCGATAACTTCAATCTTGGCTCGATCCACCTCAATTTCTCTTTCAGAGACTTTATGCCCAACAACAATGCCTTCCTTCACCATAAAATGACACTTCTCCCAGTTTAGCACCAAGTTGAATTGAACACATCTCTGCAACACCATACTCAGATTTGCCAAGCATGATTCAAACGACTCACCTACTACTGAAAAATAGTCCATGAACACCTCCAAGGTGTCTTCAACTATATAAAAAAAAATGGACATCATACAACGCTGAAAAGTGGAAGGTGCGTTACATAACCCAAATAGCATACGTTTGAAAGAAAACGTACCATACGGGCATGTAAAAGTTGGCTTCTCTTGATCTTCAGGAGAAATGCAGATCTGATTATAGCCGTAATAACCATCTAAGAAACAAAACCACCCCTTCCCTGCCAATCGATCAAGCATTTGGTCCATGAATGGCATTGGGAAGTGATCCTTTAGCGTCCACGAATTCAGCTTTTCGGTAGTCCATGCACACTCTCCACCCTGTGACAGGTCTGAATGGAATTAGCTCAATCTTTTTGTTTGAGACTACCATCATGCCCCCTTTCTTGGGCACATATTGTACCGGACTCACCCATTTACTGTCGGAGATTGGATACACCACCCCAGCATCTAACAACTTAATAATTTCTTTCTTCACCACCTCTTACATAGGTGGATTCAAATGATATTGATGCTCAATTGTGGGCACGCAATCTTCTTCGAGATGAATCTTGTGCATACATATTCCAGGAGGGATACCAATTATATCAGCAATAGTCCAACTGATGGCTCTCTTGTATTTTTTTAGAACAGAGATGAGAGCCACTACTTGCTGTTCACCTAAATCAGCCGTAACAATAACCGGAAGTGTATCACCACTTCCCAAAAATGCATACTTTAGGTGGCTGGGAAACTCTTTCAATTCTAGCACTGGTGGTTCTTCAATGGATGGTTTTGCTGGTGGTGAAGGTCGATTCTTAAGATCAAGGTCCAGCTTCTTAGGAGCATGAGAATATGACCCTATTCCTGTTAGAGGACAAATAGTTTCTTCATATTCTTCAACATCCTTACGCTCAAAATTTATAAGCACAACAGCCAATGGATCAACAATAAGTTGTTTCTCTACAGATAATTTTTTCTCATCTTCATAATAAACATCATCTACAGAGAACACATTCATATCTTTGGGCTGCTTCATTGATTTGCATATATCAAAATGGACCACTTCGTCATTCATCCGAAATAAAAGCTCATTAGCTCATAAATCAATAAGCACACTTCCTGTTGCAAGGAAAGGATGCCCCAAGATTATAGGAACTTCAGAATCCACCTCACAATCCAAAATAACAAAGTCTGCAGGAAAAATGAAGGTGGAAACCTTCACTAATACATCATATAAGATACCAACAGGTCATTTTACCGACCTATCTGCCATCACGAGCCGCATATTGGTTGGTGTAGGATCACCCAACCCTAACTTTCTGTAAATAGATAGTGGCATCAAATTGATGCTAGCTCCCAAATCACACAATGCCTTAGCAAAATCTAAAGATCCAACCGTGCAAGGAATAGTGAAAGCACCAGGATCTTTCTTCTTCTAAACTAATGATCTTGTAGCGATTGCACTGCAATGATGAACATTATCTGCCAGCTCATAGCTTACTGCCCGCTTCTTTTTCAAAAGGTCCTTCATGAATTTAGCGTAACCAGGCATCTGTTCCAGCGCCTCCACTAAAGGAACATTAATAGTCAGCTGCTTCAACATAGTCATGAATTTACTGAACCTGGTGTCATCAGCTTTCTTCTTCAGTCTCTGAGGAAAAGGTGGTGGTGGAAGGGGAATAGTTTTCTCCACCACTTCCTTTTTATCTTGCTTCAGATTATCAATCTTTTCAGGCTGGTGACGTCTAAGTGTAGTGTCATGAACGTTCTGACTTTCAGCTTCTACAGAATCATTACAATCTTCTTCAATCACATTCTCTTCTATATTATCAACCATCTGCTTGCCTTTGGATGGATTTTCCAACACCTTACCACTCCTGGTAGTAATAGTCATACATGATCCATCATTCCTTGGATTTTGCACGGTGTCACTAGGTAGGGTGCCAGTTTTTCTTTGATTGAGTGTCGCTGATAGTTGACTCAATTGTTTTCCCAACTGTTTTATTGAAGTGGAATGCGAATCAACCAATTAATTTATTTAGGAAAAATTATTTTTTACCTCCGTTACTCCCGTGTTGGTTGCCTCCACTCCTTTCAACATATTAGCCATAATGTCTTCCATGGACATCTTCCCAGAGCCAGATATCGCGGCCTCACGATTTCCAGGAGGAACATACAAACCACTCCTGTCAGTCTTATTCTTGTATCCAGATTTATCATAATAGTTCCGACCTTGGTTTCCTTGGGCATTGCCTCGGAAACCCCCCTGATTATTAAAATAATTTGCTTCCTCCTCAGAATTGGATTCATCTCTTCCCTGTGATACAACAGCCTTAACCTTTTCTATCTTCCCTGATAATAAATGCTTGGTAAGAAGATCCATCTGCGTTTTCATGTGAGCAATATCCTGGTCACGTTCCTCTTCTCTTCGCCTTTGTTCTGTCGTCAAGCCAATAGATACAGTAGAGCTTGCTACCTCAGAATCCCTGGTATGCCAAGCTCTACTCTGCTTTGCCATATGATCTAGCATATCACTTGCCTCAATAAAAGTAAGGTCTATGAATGACCCACCGACAGCATTATCAACCACTGGCTTAGTCACCGAATTCAAAGACCTGTATAATATCTCCATTAAGTGGATATTGGTCATCTGATGGTTTGGGCACCGCATAAGATTCTTCTTGAAGCTCTCCCATGTTTCATGGAGAGATTCAGTTGGAATTTGTCGAAAATGGCTGATCTCATCTCTTAATTGTGCTTTTTTGGATGGCGGAAAGAATCTTTCTAGGAAAGCGTCTTTCAGTTGCCTCCAATTAGTAATAGAATCAGGAGTTAGCTCATTCAACCATAGAGTTGCCTCTCCAGATGGAGACAATGGAAATAAGCGCAGTTGAATTGCATTCTGTCCAACTCCTGTATTGTCAAATGACTTGCATGTTGAGATAAAGTTGATCAGATGCATATTCGGATCAACGCCTGCAAGTCCACCAAATAACCCCTTAAGTTGCAATAGCTGAATCATGGTTCTAGAGATATTGAACTTGGCTCCGGGTGCCAAGGGCGGAGGAATAATAGCCCCTGTGGAACCAGCTCCATCCAAATCGTCATCATCATCATCAAAAGGAGCCTGCACAGCTCGGCGTTCAGGTCTCATTCTAGCTTGATGATCTCTCCTGTTCACAGGTGCTGCCACCTCATCTGCACACCATGGATTAAGTAACTCATCATCACCCAGGTCATCATCATCAGGATTTGTTGCCCGACCTGGGTTATCAATATTCTGTAGATGCACTTGAGCAGCTGCAAACGCAGCTAACCTAGCCTGCTCCTGTTGAGCAGCCCTTCTTTCAATGTCACGTTGTGCATCCATTCTGCCAATAAGTTGTGGTTCAGGATTTATGGGTAATAATGATTGACCAGATCTTTGTGTATTTGGCATGCACTCTACCAAACCTAAACAAAACAAAAACAACAAACAAAAAGTAAAATTCGAGAATCTTTGACCAAAGGGTCTAGTAACTATCACAAACTTAGTTGACAACCGTATTCCCCGGCAACAACGCTAAAATTTGATTCGCCCAAATTACAGTTCTCGTTAGAAAGTGTAAGCGGTCTATGTCAAACATAGAACCCAACTGGGTTGGGTGTCGAATCCCACAGGGAATACTTGGTCACTAAGTGTTGCAATTGTTAGTAGACTGTTGGTCGAAAATTCCACGGAAAAAGGGGATTTTGATTTAGGCGTGAATTAATAATATCAAAGTAACGAATTAATGATTTGTTTAGTAAAGGTTAATCACAGAGAATAATAACTTAGGGTTATGTCCACCTTGTAGTTTCTACTTCTCTATTAACTATGAGTAACGCGGAATTTAGACATGTATGCACTTATAGAGAATCGTATTCTAATTCTAAATCCAAGTGTTTCCCAACCATCAAGGATTTATTTCAATTTAGCTCTCCCGAGCCTAAAGTGTATAACAAATGGTACAAATTCTCCAAGAAGTTAATCCGGTTAAGGCATTAATGTGTAAATAGAGGTTAGAAGCCCTATTTCCTTGTCACACTCTCTTTTCCAAACATGTAACTTTTCTACCGAACAAGTTAATGCTATAATGGCATGTTCTCTATGTTTGCAACCATGATAATTTAATTAAAACGAAGAGAGTAATGATATAAGTAGCATACACATCATGAATTCACAAACTCATAGCAACAAATAGTATCTTACAAGGTTTCCATAACCCTAACAGACAAGTTTAGCTACTCATGAGTATAACTGAAATCAAAGAAGACATCATCATCATACCAAAGTTAGAATAATCTCATGATGGGGATGATTTTGGCGTCAAACAAGAGGTTGACGTTTTTCTTCCCTTTAGCCGTTCGTGTAGCCTTAGCATTTTTCTCTGTCTTAAACTTACAAAATCTGTAAACTGAATAATGAAAAGTGCTGAATAATAATGATCGAATGAATGCTGAAAAATTCAGCAAAAAAGGTTTTTATAACATCCTTGTCCTACTAAGTTACTGCTGCATCCCTAAGTATTTAGAAATACTGATTTTGCCCGGGACAAGTTCTCCATGCATCACATTCAGTCCACAAGCTTCCAAAATACATCCTTCTATATCTTAGATGGAATTTGTCCAAATTTTCCTCAACACACGAGATGGAATACACTTTCAGAAAATATTTTTTCTGGTTAGTCACAGCTTTGAGAGTCTAATTTCGATTGGAAAGAAGTTAGAATATGAAACGAAAAATCTATACGAGGGAGGAGAAGAGAATGGTTCACCCTTCATACCTCAAATACAAAGTTATCGAAACAATAAAGAGACCCATGTTATTTTTGGTTCTCGAAACAAAGTTCATCCGGCTCAATCCTACTCTGTCCAAAATGATTCAAAACGTCCATAAAAGTAACATAAAGTATGGCACATGAATTGATGCTCCTGTTTTACGTCACCATTTTACCCGTCTTATGGCTAACAATATTTTCTTATTTTCTCTATATTTCTTTGTTTTCATGAAACACGTTCGACCTGACTTCCATTTGGATACGTAGGTATCCCACTCTGGGTACGGTCTTAATCTAATAAAACATTTTGTTTTTCCTTTCTTTCAAATTCTTACAAAGCATCAGGCTAATTAGCCCAACTATTGAGCATATAAAGGTAGATTAAAATTGAGGTTATGATATTCAAATGTAGGATAGCTATTTCTCTTGGACTGATATTTTCTTTGAGTGGTACATGAATATAAGACTTCAGATACAATAATTGGGGATATTTTTTTGAGGTTTCGAGAAAACCTCAAAAAATTTCACTATTAAACAATATATCCATTCGCAATGACGTGCAAAAGGCACCTTTCATTGTAAATTGAGGCAGAAATTTTTTAGGATTCCTCAAAAATTTCACGAGTAAATAATATATTCATTCACAATCATATGCAAAAGGTGCTTTACATTCTAAAATGGGGCAGAAATTTTTTAGAATTCCTCAAAAATTTCATCATGAGGAGTACAAATCCCAATGGTTCATAGAGTATAAAATAATGACCAAAGAGTCGACTAGAGCATTGTACAAATCCACCTTTATTACTTATTTTTTAGTACAGGATTAACAGGTACAGATGACAACAATCACTCCATCACGAGAGGCCTAATGACCAGTCCAACATCATGACGAGAAGACACAACAGTTGATCCAATAGTATAATAGATACGCTTTCTTATCTCCTCTTATCATTATTGTTATAGTTGTTTTTACTACATTGTTCAATCTTGTATACATACATATATATTTGTGCTAACCATTTTATCTAGCAGAGCTAAAAGTGGAAGGACTAACAGGTACAGATGATAGGAATTATTCCATCATCAGAGGCCCAACAACCAATCCCAAAGTGCATCGAAAAGGCCAAAAGTTGATCCCACAATGAGAAGTCAAATAGTTGATCCCATGATGATAAGACAAACAGCTGATCCCTCAATTCCATAGTACATCGAGAAGCCAAACAGCTGATTTCATGATTCCATAGTACATCGAGAAGCCCAAGAGCTGATCTCATGATTCCACAGTGCATCGAGAAGCCCAAAAGTTGATCCCATAATTCCACAATGCATCGAGAAGCCCAAAAAGCTGATCCCATAATTCCACAGTGCATTGAGAAGCCCAAAAGTTGATCCCACGATGAGAAGCCCAAACAGCTAATCCTACAATGAGAAGCCAAACAATTGATCCCATAGTGCATCGAGAGGCCCAAAAGATGATCCCACGATTTCATAGTGCATCGAGAAGGAAAATCATTGATCCTACAATACAATAGATGTGCTTTCTTTATTTCCACATTCACTTCATGTTTATCAATTGGTTATCTTTTACATGCCCTAACCTTTGTTATCGGGTATATTGTAAGTACGCAGGTGACAGAGAAGGATTAACAAACAAAACAATTTTTGTTCCTATTTTCTAAATATCACCCTATTCATTCATCCATTGTGTGAACTCATCTTAAAACTCAACTACCTCAACATTTTCAAACCCTCCCTACGTCATTGTTTCAAATACCATTCATTCTCGTCTCATTGATTGATAACATCATTGTTGAATACACGCCCTTTATCACTGACATTCTTTAAGAATATTATTCATTCCTAAATATTTAACTACAAATGGACTGATTCTCATAAAACCAGAGATATGTAGGAGACTTAAAACCAAAGTCTTGGACCCACTATTTTTAAAACAACCTCATGTTTCTTTAACTCCAATGAATTCTCCTCGGTCGGAAAAATTTGGCTACTACATCAACTTTGCTTGACAATTCTTTCATCATTCTCAAGCAATGAAGGGGAAGCTATTGACACCCAATTTTGACCGCCTGATACTTCTTTTCATCTGCTATTTTAGCAAAATTATTAATATCAAATGTTAGCATTTTTTAAACATTATTCTTGTATCAAACAGATATTGATGTGTCATATTCATGATTTTGTTTTTATATACAAATTACTGTTGTTGCTTTTACTATTATTTTTTACAATCTATTCATTCAAATATAACATTTTACATAATTTTATTAATACTTACTAAATCACATTCATAAATATGCACTTACAATTTACAAACATATTGTCTATTATTACTATTATTGAATATAACAACCAACTTTATTTGATTTCTCTATATATTCAATTTTTAGCCATTTCCAATTGATGTCAATTTTAGACAAATTAATGTCAATTTTTCTCTCAAAATTGAAACTCGGTATTAGCCGAAATTAATTCAAATTTAACCCCAAATTAAAATTCAATTACTGACCTTCTTTTAAAGGATTTTAATATCAGTCGTAGATCAAACTGATCCAACAGCTAAGACCATTTCATCCCATTCTTTCCTTTTTAATTTTAAAACCCTAACCCTAATTTCATTCTAACAAGTAATAGCTGCATAAAAGCTCTTCCTCTCTTTTCTTTTTTTCTCTCTTTCTCTATCCCTCCATAAACTGATCGTTGGCAACGGACAAATGACAACTCTAGTGTCGCCCGTCACTCCACTTTTCTCCTCTCTTCATCACAATAAAGAAGTGACCTCACCAATAACCACCATTCGCTCAAGCCGACAAAATAGAAAGCCACTACTGGCGAACCCACTTCTCTTACCATTACTGGTGAGAACTCCAACAAACCAGCTCCATTGTGTCCTCCCGACCAGTCAACAGCCATATCCACCAGAGAAGCAACCATGCATCCACCTCTCTGTCATCACCAAAACTCCCTCCATCCGGTACCAATAGTCGATATTCCATTGGTGGATCTAACCAAAACCAGTCAGTTGTTATCACCACTTCAACAACCGGCCGCCTCATCACTCCCCTTTCCCACTTACCCCCTTCCCCCTCCCTCGTGAATTTAATTGGTGAACAGTTACTCCACAGAACTTCCCTCACTACCACCCAACCATCTTGGCCGGTAAAGAATACGAAAAGCTTCAAGAAATCATCCACCGCCGGCTGTCACCTGCCATCCACTTCACTACCTCTGAGCGCCCGTCATATATTGCCAAAAAATTCCAAGTTCACGATTGATTCTCAGAATCCATCCCAGGTTTGTTCTTTATTTATATTTATATCAATTTAATATTATCATCTTTTACTCATTCTTCCTTGATAAATTATTTGATATAAAATTAGTGTAATATGATATTTCAATTTTGATCCAATGTCGTGTTTGTTTGCCTTCTAATTAACATATGTAAAATTTCTAATTTTGTGGTTTTTCTTTAAATTTTGATTTCTTAAATGTTGCATATCAATTTACGTTAATATCAGTTTGGTTATTTTTTTCTTAATGTAATTTTGTATGAGATAAATATATGACAATTTGAGGATTTCTTTGTGAATCTTTAATAAGGCTAATGTGTGCACAATTCGACTATTTGGTTATGGTGCGGTACAAATTTGATTCTACTTAATTTGAGAAAAATATTTCATTAATTGATTTTTAATTTTTTCTTTCCCTTAGATGACAGATATCACCTCACAAGTTAATTATGGTAAATTTAGATACCCTCCTTTTGATTTCCTTTAATAAGTAGGGAGGATCTCTTTTTACTTGGTTCTATTATGAAAATTTCAAATGTTATAATTTGACAGACTCTTATTTGTTTATTTATGCAACTATTGCATGATTAGTGGAATGGATTGGTTTACCCAATCCATTTAAGGGAACAATCCCTTTAGTTAATTCATGAATTTTATTCTTCCTTCATTATTGGGATTATTGACAGCCCTCCTCACTATATAAACTTTCCTTCTTTTCATTAACAGACACCTCATATCATACACTCCTACTCTGACTTCTACATTGTTCTACACTACACTTAAGAGCAAAAAAATTGATTCCTTCTACTTTGGGATTGCTAATTCTTATTTGCTAGTACGGATGTTTATCCACTTTTGAAAGTTTAATCTTATTTTGTTATTGTGCTGTGAACCGGTTAGATTTCTTAGACGATGGATTCAATTATAACACGATAATTTTAAATTCTTTAATTCTTATCTTGATCGCTTTCTAAATGCTATTAAGTTGTTTGTTGTGACATGTTTTTAAATTTATCGTTCCTTCATGTGCTCTCTCGATTGAAATGTTATATATATATATCTGTTGTTTATTGTACATTTGGGATATGTGGCTTTGTCTTACAAATATTATCGAGCTTCCGACATAGATGAAGGGACGTCAAAAATTAAAATGTTGTATGTTGTAGTCCCTTATGTTTTCTCTCTTTTTTGCTTTCTATTAATTAATTGTACAAATGCTAGTGATGTAATAATGTAGTAATAAATTATAGGGAACTTCTTGGGGGCGGGGTGTTATGCAATTGGTGTGCTATGTGAATCGCTTAGACAAACAGAATTTAGGATTCGTCAATTAACTTGGTTTGTCACTTAGAAAACATGCCTTTAGGATCATTAATCAACATGTGGCTCAAGATTAATTTCAACCTAAGTGCATAATTTTTGACTATCGTGGGCGGTTTAATATTCACATGTCTATTTTCAACTATTAAAAAAGGAATCGTCATATGCTAACACATAAAATGAACTTTCAGTAATTAAAACAGAAGTTTCAACATGTTGTTCAGCATAATAAATCACTTTTTAGCATTTTAAAATAAGTTTCCTGTATATAGAATAAGTTCAGCAATTTAGAATTAATTTTCAGCATGTTTAAACACATTCCAGCATATCAAAATAGTTGATTTTTCTTAAGTAATTAAATATTTCTTTACAGTGTATACATTGGTTTTCCAGCATATTAAAGGGTGAAAACGATTTGTCAGTATATATTAAAATAAGTTTTCAGAACATAAAAGGGGATTTCCAACATTACCTTATTAATTTGTAGAAGAGAGTTTCACATGCAAATTATTTTCAGCAATTAGGATGACGTTTTCCAACACTACAAATAATTTCAAAACACGTTTCACTAATTTTACAACATGTTTCTTTTATAATAAAACTAACGAGGATCACTCCCCAACATATTTACTCTACTTTGACATATTCTTTTATTCTTAACAAATTTACAATATTGTTTTAAAATAATTTACACCTATCTCTTGCCGGCGAGTGACTATGTGACACCTAGATACCATGTCTATAGGCTTAACTATCTTTTACTCAATAAATTAACATTCTTATTCTTTCTCATTTGCTTTACTTTTACATGCCTTTTAGTCTTGTCAAATTTACATTGTTTTAAATGTTTTGACAATTACTTTTCAATAAATAATTGTGTGACACTTAGATATCGTGCCTATAGATTAATGACACAAATAAACTATTATCTGCCTTTGTATGTTAATCACTTTAATCACTCATTAATTAATCAAGAGGCTAACGTGAAACATTACTTGATACTTGACGTCCTTTGTGTTTTACTCATTTTGAGTCCTAGAAAACATAGCTTTGTTTGTCTAGACCACAAATCTAAATTAGCAAGCCCAATGCCTCTTAGGCGATAAGTGGTAGGATAGGTATTCTAGAGGCTTTAGTTTTATCCTTTTTAGCATGCCTTTAGGTTAACAACCAGCCTAGATGGAGGGGAGGGGTAGTCATTCAGAAGTGATGATCTCCAACATATATTAACGGTAAGACTTTTGAGATTGTCACTTGTCTAAGAATCCACTTAGTGGGTCGGATAATGATTAAACAAGTTGGGGTTCTGATCCTAATGAAATTTAAAACATTTCTTTTTTTGATTTGACGAATTCTTTCTTTTCATTACATTTACTTTACAAGATTTTTTGCTTGGGGTAATTTATCTTTTTAAATTAATAAATATTTTACCATACATTGCTTTCTTTCTCTCTCCTCACTAATCTACTTTACATTATATGTTGTCTCCACCTAGTTAATAATTAGAAATAATAAAATAACATGTCTATTTTATTCATTACATTATCATTTAGTTAATATTATGTTAATAATAAGCGACCTTTATTTGATCACATAGAATCCCCATGTAAAACACGAATTCGGCTGGAAACCACCTTTGTGGACCTCGAAAGGTGCCTAACATCTTCCTTTTGAGGTAATATGAACCCTTACTTAAATTTCTGGTGAACTAAGACTACATAAAAAAAAATAGGTTCATAGTAGCCTAGACTGGTGCCCTAACGCACCTTAATACATTAGGTGGAGAATCTTCACACCCTTCAAAACAATCCAAAAAAATTGGTCACGTCGAATTTTGCTTTTAGCAAGAAAAAAAGGGCAGGACAATAGCCATCTATTTTTCGCACAAAAAGTATAGGAGCACCCTACAAAGAAATACTAGGTAATGAGCCCTTTATCAAGAAGATCATTCAATTGATCCTTTAACTCCTTAAATTCAATCAGAGCCATTCTATATGGAGGAATGGAAATACGATGTGTATCCGGTAGAAGATAAATCCAAAAATCTATTTCCCTTTTGGGAGGAATTCCAGGAAAATCATCATGAAACACTTCAGCAAATTCACTAACTATAGGGAAAACTTGTAATGAAGAACTTTTAGAGTGAGGATATTTAACCCGAACTAGATGATATAAACACCCTTTTGAGATTAATTTTTGAGATCCAAGATAAGAGATACACCTCCGTTTGGGTACTAAGGACCCTTCCCATTCTAATACTAGCTTATTAGAAAAGTGAAAATGGACCTTTCAGATCCTACAATCGATAGAAGCCTAGCATGATATATCCCTAAGATAACATTAAAATCCACCATATCCAACTCTATTAAATCCACCAATGGTTCTCTATGAAAGATAGACACCATATAACCCCTATAGATTTTTCTAGAAACTATAGAATCACACACCAGAGTAGACACAAAAAAGGCTTAGAAATACTTACGGGAGCAAAACAAAAATGTAAAGCCACATAAGGGGTAACATAAAAAAGGTTAGAACCCAGATCAACTAAATAATATACATCATAACAGAAGAGTTGTAATGTACTAGTAACAACATCAAGGGATGCCTCAGATTCCTAGAAGGTAGTAGTACATAGAGATGATTTTGTCTAGTGACGGTACAAGAAGTGGCATCCTTTTGCACAGGAGCTGAACACGTGGCTACTAAAACTTTATAAGCTCCAGTGGCAACCATGGAAGAAGGTCAATCTCACTACATGTGACCAAGCTGGCCATAATTATAACACTTAATTCTTTCCTTTGATATAAAAACCATAATGAAGAAGCTTAGAAAAAAAAAGAGGATAAGGTAGGGTTGACAGAGCTCCATTAGCCTAAGACTGGTTACCCTATTCCTTAGAACCACTTCTAGCCTAAAAATGACTATCGCCTGAAGGCTTAGAATAGGGAGCATTAGAAGACAAATATGAATTATGCTAGTTTTTCTTTTTGTTCCACTGTCTACGATCTCTCCTATTATTCTACTGCCCCCACCCTGCTCTGAATACCTAAACTTCTTATTATGCCTCTCTCTAGTCTTTGCCTATTCTTTTTTCATCTTCCACCTGTTGCATATAAATTACAAGCCTGGATATGTTTGTGTCATTATTTAATATTGCAACCTTACACTCTAATACCAAGTCATGAGATAACCCAGAAGAAAACATCCTCATCTTAGATCTCGGGCTAGACACTAACTCTAAAGCGTAATGAGACAGCTGCTGAAATTTCAAGGAATACTCTTTTACACTCATATTACCTTGCTTCAGCTTCACATACTCCTTAACCTTAACCATCCTTAACTCCTGAGGAAAGGAATGATCAAGAAAGGCACTCAAAAACTTACCATCACCCCTCAACTTCTCCCACTCCTCTTACCATTTATAAATTATATCTTTTAATTGATACGCAGCAAACTTTACAATCTCAAAATCAGTAGTATACATCACTTTGAAAATCTTCTCCATCTTATCAACAAACCCTTAAGAATCCTTCTTAACCATAGAGCCTGTAAAGGTTGGGGAATTCAACCTCATAAATTTGCCAAACTGAGTGACCTCAAACAAAGGAGAAAAAAAACAAAACAACTTGAGTGATGATACTAAAATGTCACTAACTGAGTAAGCAAATAAATAGACTAGCAGAACTCTGCATTAGAGATGTCCCTCTGAGGCGGCTGATCCTAAGCATCATCACCTCGAGAAGACCGAGAATGACTAGTAGGTATAGGTGGAAATCCATGTGGAGCAGCATAATAAGGAGCAAGGTCACTAGACCGAGGCTGCACTCCTTACACAGGGTGAGCCCCCTCTACATTGCCCTCAAGTGGGACAGAGTTCCCAATAAAGTTTCTCCAAATATTAGATATTTGGGGAGAAATGATTAGAAATGTGAGAAATCTAGGTATTAGCGAAGTTTAATAACACTAGACTCTACAGACTGAAATAGAACACAAGATAGGGAAATATTTCAAAATGCGTTATCGGTGTCCACTTACATGTGCCATATACAGTCCGCAAGTGCCACATGCAGTTTACACGTAGATCATGGTAGGTGCCAGAAAATTTTCTTTCACTATTCATTCTTTGGATTTGGACTTCAGGTACTTACCCTACCCACGTGCGGTCTGCAAGTACTACATACGATCCACATGTAGATATATGTAAGTGCCAGAAATTTTCCTTCAGCTCTTGCACTCTCTGGATATTTAATTCTAGTACTTACCTTAGTCATATACAAACCAGAAATGCTACATATGGTCCGCATATGGACATAGGTAAGTGCCAGATCTTTAAATTCTTTCAACCAAGATTCTAGACTTAAGGTTATAGTACATTCTTTGGTCACATACACTCGATAAAAGTCACAAATACCCAAAAAATGCTTAAGTAAGTAGCCAAACACTCTATTTTTCATCTTTTTCTTGAACATAGCATTCAAAACTTATTTTCCTACATAACATACCCAAAGCACATCATATCTAACAAAACAACCTATGAAACTTGGATATTTTCATTATTTTAAGTATCAAAAGTGCAATATTTCTATAGCAAATCAACACCCTAAACTTAGAAAGTTTGCATGTCCTTATATGAAACACATCATAAAATAAAACAAAACCCGATGCTTAACTCGGAAAATCTAAGCTATCCAGGGTAGTCAATCAACACTTTAAGCTTATACCACAATACCCTTTCCTAATTCAACCTTTCAAAACCAACTACGTAAACACATGAAGAACAATAATGTGACACAATGGGATCAAGGTATGGCATTACATTAGCAACATAAAGCTATGCATATCTATACAATTTACAATACCCAAAATAAGTAAGTAGCTAGGAATATGACTCATGTGTCCTTAAAACAAAGGAGTCCCACTCACTCATATGAAATGATTCATGTAAATGCAGGGACAGTCAAGATACACTCACACTTAAAAGAGAAGTTTCAATCAATGCATGTCAAACACCATAGGCTTGCCCTTATTTTCTTTACCTTACCTTTAAGATAGTAAAGTTAGGATCCATTTAGGACTTTTCTTGGCTTGTAATATAGTTTTGGGGTTGGAATGATACATATAACATTTAAAGAGACTAAGACTTCTTGACACTATACTAACTTTGGGGTCTCACTTATTAACTATCTTTTACCACTTTATTTTCTCCCTTATTTCTCCCATTTTATTTTAAAGCACATATGGGTTGGGTGTGATTTTTTTATTCTTTCTTTTTCACAGTTATTCTTTTCTTTTTTTTTCTCTACCATACCCAACCCTACTTTTTTTTATCTTTTATTTCTCCTTTCTTGAAACCCACTATATATCACACACCCTTATGATAGCCACCTGAGGGAGTTTCCATCTCTGCTGATTGCAAACACGTGAGCCAGCGTTATATATTTTTTTTGTCTTTACTTTATTCTGTCTTAGATGTTATTCTTAGATCCATTACCACTTCTCACTTTCCAGTTTTTCTCTCATAGTCCTGTACATATTTGAGTCATAGTTTCATTTCAATTATCAGAGTCAGTATTTTCAAGTTATCATATCTTACGTCTTATACATAATCGAGTCGTAGTTACTTTCTGTAGATTTTAGAACAAATATTTGTTTTGTTTTGTCCTTAGATCTTTAGCACAAATAATAGAGTCTTAATGTCCACAAAAATACCAAAAGATTTAATATTTCATTGAGTATTTTCCATAGAGCCTTAGAACAAATACTTCAACTTTTTATAGTCTAAAAATATAAAAATATGGCTGCCTCTGAGTCGTCTTCTTCAAGTATGTCCAGCCCCTGTAAATCTCTAGCTTGAGTACATATGTCACCGGTCATTACTAAAGCTCTGTCAAGTAAATATAATTACTTATATGAAGTAGATGTGTTACCTCCAAAATAGAAAATCTATTTAACATATCTACCTCTCCTAAATCCTTACTCTGCCTTTGTAAAGAAGGCATGTAACCCCTGGTTTCAGATCTGTTTTTTGGTATAGCAGAGACCCAAAGGAGTTAAAGAATATATTGTTGCTTCAAAACTATACCAACATCCTATTCTTGCAACTCAAGAGGAATAGTTAATCACTCTATAGATATTGGAAGATTTTCCATGCCAGTGGAGAAACCAAGGCTTCACTCATATTCACTTTGGTTCTATTAGGGTGGCATTGACGTATCATAGATGAAAAGCCAGCCATTAGTGTAACATCTTTTGCTTCTTCAAACTAGGTACAATGAATACAAACATGCAACTTGGGAACTTCAGAAATCACACCGAATGCCAGGACAGTCTTCGTTACTATATTCTCCAACTTCAACATGTCCATTTCTGATCCATATCTTATAGAGGCATTGAAGATCCAGGTCTAGATTCTCAGAGCTCTGCAGTTCAGAGATGCCATCCGAGAAACTCTCCACTACCAGGTTGCTTGGCGAGTTCAAAATCAAGCTATGGATTTATCCATTCCAGGTGGTGGCGATGCTTTGGTCCTGAACCTAGATGCCATTAATGGAACCATTCAGTGTTCTCAAATCCCAAGGGAAATCCCAGACATGAACTTAATAAAGTACTCCCAGACTCATGGGACATAAACTACAAGAAATTGAGAGACGATCCTCAACTTCTCCAGTCCATGGAGCCAACCTTTGCGGCAGAAAGTGACAACACCGTCATAATCAGTTTCAACCACTCACACCTAAAAAAGGCTCCCAAAACCACCTTCTATTTCCATATGTATCAACCTTCCGACTACCTTTCCCTCATAAATGATCCAAAATTTGTGCACTGGTTCCTAAGCAGTTGTATGGAAGAGCATGATTTGATATACTATTTTAATCATGTGGTCGATATAACGTGTGGTGAAAATGTCCTTTCTTCGGACACTATCCATGGAAGTCAAATTACAAATGCCACATTTGCAAAGGAGATACCTCATCTACTTCACCATAAACTAAAACTACCAGAACTAAAGATAGATAACTTGTAACTGAATTGATCATGATGTCCCACTCTATCACCGGTCACTCTAATGAATTCCCACCTAACAAACCTTTCAAAATGGATAACATGAGCCACACTCAAAAGATACCAGCTAAAATTGTTATCCTACCATCCGGAGAGAAGATGCCCTTTAATGACACAGAAGCAACACTCAATTAGCCATCTGAAAATGCTATTTGCTAAAATAGGATGTTGTCCATCATCAACCAAGACGTGAAGAATATTTCTCTCTCAAAATAAGTTGCTAAGCAAAATTGAAGGAATAAACAATAGAGCAGAACAAGCATCCACTCAGCATGACGAACTGATCCGCCAGTTAGAACTCAGGCTCCAATCTATGCAACATGATATATGTCCGCCAGGCACATTGTTGTTTCATTTCTTCTACCAGCAACAAAAGGAAATGGCTTTTTTGAAAGAACAAATTCAGCAGCTGAAACACAATGTCTTTCAACCCCAGAGAACCCATAGCTAACTACCAAAGCCAACCTTGTTCCCCATGTCGCCACATATATACTCTTCACCAAAGATAAGCCATATCTTTCCTACTCCTCTTTTAAGATCCCATATGCCTATATCACCAGGATCTTAAGATGAAAAGGAGTTTGACATTGCTAAAAATGCATGGGAAAGCAAAGATACCATAGCTGCCAAAAGGAAAGCCGATGAAACTCAGAAGCAGTCCAAAAAGAAAATGGAATCCAACATAGATAGAGGGACAGTAATGATCTCAGACTATGACATCATCTTTATAGACGACCATATGATAATCCATAAGCCAGAAGTACCATACGAAGATAGAATAGAACACCTTGCTAAATGATGGACTTCTCAATCACATGTGGTTGTCATCCCATCATGATCCAGATGCTGATTAAAACCAGCTTATCCTAAATCTGAATGGCTTTAACATCAATGATGATGCCTGTAATACCCCATATTTTGGACTAGAATGAAAATTCGTCATTCCAATGCGTAGACGTTCAAAAGCCTCGAATCCTATGTAAATTTAGTGTGTTTATGAATTATGTAGTGTGTGAATCCATTTGAGCATAAATTTAGATCATATAGGTCCCCTAACTCAAGTACAAGTTGAAAGCTTTCCTATCGTTCAAGTTTTAGTAAGCATCAAAACTTGGGTCTACTTCAATCAACCATAAATCGTTTCATATGAATAACTAGGTGTTTTAATATATACTAAATAAAAGTTCTTTGAATTAGGTTTCCAACGATACCAATTTCGACTAAATCCAATATCGGAGCAAAAAGTTATTCCTATTTTACTCCAGTATATTAGGCTGGAAACTGTGTGACGACATTCGTGGTAGCTTACCACATTTGTGATGCCCTACCACGAAGGTCGTCAGCCTTAGGTAGAAACTAGATCATAAGTTATGATATTCATGGTAGCTTACCACATTTGTGATGCCCTATCACGAAGGTCGTCAGACTTAGGCAGAAATCAGCTCCTAAGTGACGACATTCGTGGTAGCTTACCACACTTGTGACGCCCTACCACGAAGGTTGTCAGCCTTAGGCAGAAACCAGTTCCTATGTGATGACATTCGTGGTAGATTACCACATTTTTTATGCCTTGTCACAAATGTCATCAGTTATGATTTTCAGCAACTGGGAATTTATTTTATAAGGGTATTTTTGTCTTTTCCCTTCACTTTCCACGACTTATAACCCTAAAGAGGCGTAATTTTTTCCAGTTTTCTTCAGTTAAGCATCTCAAAAACCCTCTCTTATGCTTTCAAGCACAAGATTAGGGTTTTCTCTCAGGATCATGTCCTCAGGAACAAGAATATTCTATCCCAAAGGGGTTAAACCCTAGTCAAGAAAAATCAAGGGCAAGCCTAAAGATTTCTTTAGGAACCTTCAGAAACATTAGATCTCTTTCAAAATCAAGCTTTAAGGTATGTGTAGTATTCATCTATGGATTCAATTCATTCATAGGGCTCAAGAATCATGCTTTTAAATGTTATTTTGTAAACTTTTTGTGGTGATATGAGCATGTACTTGTTGATGATTGATGTTTAAGTTTCAAGATGGTATCTAAAGGTGTTTTCATGGAATATATGTGGTTGTTAGTTGAAAAAATGAACTTTGGTTGGTTTGATATGATCCAAGTATGAAACCCACCTATGCCTTAAAGAATGCATGCAAGGTGTTTGATAAAATTCCTAGGATGCTACAAATTCAAATTTATATGATTCCATGATATCTAAATTACAAGTCCATGTTAGCTATACACTTTAATATGGATTTCCATGCTATTTATGTGTGGTTATTGTTGTGGTATAAAGCACGTATGATAATGGAGATATGAATTATGTACATGAAATATATCCATGCTTTCCCTACCATGTTTGAGATGTTGAATAAATACATGAAGTATAATATTCCCTACTATGACAATGTGAATTGTGGACTCCAATCTTATGATCAAGTTAGTCATGTTGTGTCAATTTTCTTCCATCGAGTCCTGGGGGTATTCGTACCCAAAAAATATAGCTGTGTGCCTAGATCCATGTCATGTTTTCACGATACTCTCAGTCAAGCCATGATCTATAGAAATCAGTCAGTCATGTAACTCAGGAAAATCCAGTAGCCTCAATAATCTTAGTAGTTCAGTAATCTCAGTGATCTCAATACTCAGTAATATCTGTAACCTCAGTATTCAAAGTAAATCTCAGTAATTTTGGTACTCTCAACCAGTCCTCAGAACTCAATACATTCCGTCAGTCATTAGAATCTAGTAAACTTAGTTTAGCTCTGCTAAACAATACCACTAGTATCAGTCTAGTTAATTAGTACCAGTTCAGCTAATCAGTTCAGTTCAGTTATTCAGTTCAGCCTAGTTATTTAGTTCAGTGTCTTTCAGATGGGATTAAGATTCAGCACCGAGTGAGCCTAGGGATGGGTACTCTCCCGCTAAATTAGGACTGAGATCCTTAGAAGCAAATCCTAAGTTCTAGAACTACGTAGCCAGCGTAGGTACGAGATATCACCCGTTAGATAGGACTGACATTCTCAGGGGTCACCCATTAGTATATTTATATGTATAGGACTGATCCCAGGAGTCATCCGCTAGATTAGGACTAACTCCATAACAGATGTCTTTACTGGTGATGTGGTACTGACACCCTTCAAGTCAAGGCAGAGATTGGACCCCAGTTAGCTTAGTTTGGGGCATGTCGGTTAGATGAATACATCCCACAGTTTCAGTTATAGATTCAGGACTGTCAGATATAGTCAACTCAGTTCAGTAGTACAAATTCAGTACTGTTGGATACAATCAATCGTTATCATTATAAATAGACTTCAAGATCACCCATTAGAAAAGACTGATTTCAACTATAGTTAAATAGTATCAGAATCATCAGATTTAAAGATCACCCGCTAGATAGAACTGATCTCAAATTTAGTTACTCTATATAAAACAGAACTCAGATAGTTCCATCAAAACTTAGACTGTCAGATATAGTCTCTTAGTATCAGTTACATCAGTTAGGCCGATCATCACAGTTATATTAGTTATATCATTTTTTTGAACTCATGTATCAGTTATTTCAGTTATTAGAATTCATCATATCAGTATTCAGCTTCAGGACTGTCCGACACAGTCAACCAGACCAGTTTTCATAATTCAAACTGTCAGAAATAGTTGTTCATCTATTCAATTTCTCAGTATCAGTACACTCAGTAGTCAGTATCTCTGCGAGTTCAGTTACAGTTATGTATGCATGTATGTATTCTCACATTCATATTAGTCAGCATTGTTCATGCATATAACCCTTTACATTTAGCCTACCTCACTCGTATAATCAGTACATTCAGACGTACTAACGCATTTGCGCTATGGTGCTTTCTCTTATATTACACCATAGGTTCATAGGTACGAGCTCCGAATCAGCAGTAGCATTTCAGTGTTCAGAGTTTGCAGTGAGTCCTTTTCATTCGAGGATGATATGATTATTACTTCATTTGTTGTTTTAGTTCAGTTGCTAAATGGAGTTAGTTGGGGACATGTCCCGTCAACTCCTTATTCAGATAGTTTAGAGGCTTTTCAGACTATAGCATGTCAGATAGTTATTTCAGATTTATTTTGCTATTGTTATACCATTTTTAGACATTGTCTTATCTGATGTTTATTTAGATTTGAACCTTATGTCCATTCAGTACATGTTTCTGTATTTTCATGTTATATTATGCAGTGTACAGGAATAGATATCAGTTAGGGTTAGCTTGTGGTCCTTCGTGGTCATGAGCACCGTGTAGCATTTCGGCTCAGAAAATCGGAGAGTTACAAACTTGGTATCAGAGCCTAAGGTTAAATAGAGTCCTACGAAATTTGAAAGTCGCATCTAGTAGAGTCTTATACATGCCTGTGTTGTGCACCACACTTATGTGAAGGAGGCTATGAGATATTTTAGGAACAATTTCCCTTCTTTCAGTATTCATGTCGTGCCAGCGAGCATAATATCAATATAATCCATTTCTCCCTTTCTTCTACAGACATGACTCCTAAAAGAAGAAACAGGAATAAGTCAGCCCCTCAGCCCAAAGACCCTTTGGGCGATCATGTTTCTCATGCGGAGTTCAGGGCTGCATTCACCACTATTTCTCAGTCAGTTGCTTCCCAGAATGAACGACCAGCTATCGTTTTGGCCAACCCAGTGGCCAATTCAGTTGCAGCTAGAATTTGGGACTTTACCCGAATGAAGCCTTCTTCCTTCACAGGGTCTGAGTCAGATAAGGACCCGCAGGAATTCCTAGATCAGGTTTAGAAGGTGACAGATGTTATAGGATTTACTAATGTTCAGAGTGCTGAATTAGCCACATACCAATTGCAGGATATTGCTCATACTTGGTACAAGCAGTGGAAGTCAAAAAGGTTAGATGATTGTAACGCCCCAAAATTAGGTCTCGAGATGTCACACAGTGCTTAGGGTCACAAGTGACCCCAAGATAACCCTTCTACTGGCATAACTCTTAAGCAACTGAATAAAAATACAAATCCATACAAATCAGCAGAAATTAACTCTTTTCTAAATCTGATCGATACAAAAATGGAATTTTACAGGATTACAATTATGCCTTTACAACCAAAATTGAAACAAAATACATCAACTTCTACTGACTGTCTATGAAGCCTCTACTAGTACTGACTGTAGGTAGCCTGGTCATGACTCCCAACTACCCCAACTCAATACGACTGAATAAAGAAAATACAACACTATAAACTCTGCATAACTAACCCAATCCCTTGAATCAAAAAGACTCATCACATGCTGACTGGATATCACGAACTGACTATATCCGAAGGTGCAACAATACCTTGTACCTACATTCCGAGAAAATTTAGCCCACATACGAATATGTGGGTCAGTACCATGGAAAAATACTGAGCATATGGGGGTGCAATGCATATATAAAATAATATCTTAATATCATCACAGTTTATAAAATTATGCATGCTGATATAGATGACTCACTTAGCTCGAATTAAATCATCAAAATCATGGATGAATAATACATGTAAAGTAAAACAAGTGAGTCATTACAATACGTTCTCAATTCACTTTCATCTCAATTTCAAATCATCAAAACAATCAAATCTCATGTCAATTCTCATTAGAATATATTCCATAAATCTTTTAAGAATAATGACTTTCTCAAACTCAACCTTTTAAGCAAATAAGTTTTCATCTCAGATAGAAGAGTACACACACATACATTTGGAGATCTTATAACCGACATAAACCATGTGAGCCACATGGAGTCCAACGTTTAACCCACGTTGGGGAGATTCGTCCTATCCTTGCCATCGGAGTAGGACTTCCAGTATCAATTAAAAAACACTAGTGATCACTATACAAATCAGCCTCAGGCTCAAATCCGACGGGGGAACGTAGTTCTTGGGAAGTAAGATCACTTTATACCTCCCACTCGGTGCTAAAGATTACTCCCGGACTTAGCTCAGAAATTTAAATCATCCTCAGACTCACATTAAAGAAAATCCACAATAAACACTTCAATAATTTTCATCGGGAACCAATTTTCTACCCCTTTATCCTAATCAATAAAAACGTGGATTTCTTTCACAGTCGAGTTCAAAATAACTCATTCACGACCATTCGACATAAATTTCATTGATATCCACTTCTAGATGATTGCAAAGATCTACTTTGAGTTGGCGGAGATCCCATCCTGAAGCAAGCCTTCATATCATAACTACCAAAAATGCTAGCAGGACACATGATGACAATTATGGAGGAAAAGTTCAAATCCATAACCGTTCGATAGATAGGCTATATCCAGAAAGCCATCTTTCAAGCTCTGGATAGTATATACACAAAGAGGTTTGTACTGAAGCAGATCATCCAGAACAATCCAGCCATTGATCGAGCCTGCAACAAGGAATACCTCATCACCAAGTCCAGCTGCTCATGATCGCGCCACAAGATGAGATAAAAAAGGCAGTTGTTATTCAATAGGTTCAAACTACCAAGGCCTCCTGATGATAGGAGAAGGGTAATTCGGTAAACCAGGTATTTTAGATGAAGGGTCCCAACAAATTACATGAAGAAGAATGATGGATTCTTAATCTTTATAAATCTAAAACACTTCACCAAAAACTATCCTCAAGCCAAGAAGTTGACGAACTCTGTCCTCCTCTTTGAAGAAATAGCTGATCTTACAGGAATCTATCTCAGCAAAGAAGACAACCTCAAATTGGTCCTCTCACTGGAAGAAGAACCAACAGAGAATACTCTCTTCTCCGTAGACGTATATGAAGAATCAAGCAATGTCTATGTCGATGATCTGTACCTGATAGCCAACAATAGAGAAGACAACAAACACCAGGCTAGTCAAATTCTCATGATCAATATAGAAGGAATACTATCTTACTGGTTAACAAATTACCCTCTATATCTGTTCAACCAGTATGTGGATCCCTTCAATCCATCTATTTACCAAGAAAGAAGGGCTTTCTATGAGCTTTAAATATTCAAAAAGTATGGTAGATCTATCTTGAAGCCATTAAGAGTGCCACCAAAATACACTCTCTGCTATATGTTCATAGAACTAGCCAATGAATTCCCGCAAGAACTCCTATGGTTATTCTGGTATATGTGCCAACAACACTACATTCTCATAAAGTTCAAGTGTGATGCCTTCCGGCATTTTGATTGAATCAAGCCAGATCTGAAGAGATTTATGTTGTTGTTCAAGCTATGGGAATATTGGGTTCGATGCTTCAAAGATTCCTAAGATGCAATGGTCTTCTTGCTTCATCGCCATGTAGAAATCACAGGCCACGACATCCAAGCTCAACAAAAAATTTCACTCCTCTGGAAATTTCCCGTGTCTATACTCTCCCTAAAAGATGAATATTATGAAGAACAATGCTTTATTTTCCAGCAAAACAGATGCACTCCAGGAGAAATCTGGCCAAAAGAATAGGGAAAGTGGAACTACCCCAACGATCATCCCCATTGGGATGAAGTGCGATGGGCGGAAAAAGAATATCAGCCATAGTATGATATCATGAGTGATGAATTTACCATCTTCATCAAAAGTATAAGGCTAAAAGATCCCCATACGGAATGCAAAGTATCATCATTCAGATGAAGTTTCTTCACCAGATCGATGAAGAGAAGCTTGGAAGGCCAATAATGCCTTAGGAAGAAGAACGGAGTAGATTGGTGAATGAAAGAAGGATATGCAAGCTCATCTCCCGGCACCATCCAACACTACCTTAAAGATGACGTCAGATGACATGTACAAGAATTTACCCTTCTCTACAAAGAAACCCTATCAGATGGGTTACCCTTGCTAGTGGGTTACCCTTTACAATGGGTTACGCTTATGTCCAACGAAACCTTTCTTAGTGGGTTACCCTTTAGGATGGGTTTATTGTAAAGCTACTGACTCAGCTACTTTGAAGACAAGGGGCTTATCTACCTGCTTGCAAGATAACTGTAAAGTTGTTGATGTACTTTCTTGTAAGCTACTGACTCACCTATTTGCACATCCTATCATATGACAATAATATAGTGTTTTTTTTGGGCCCCCAGATATTAGTAGGTCCTTGTGTGAATAAAGATAAGGCTTATCTTTTCATAACAGATAAAGTTTATCCCTTACAAAAAGATAAGACTTATCCAATCATAATGGATAATGCTTATTCTTTAGCTTATAGGATAGTATTGTAATATTTTATTTCATGTTTATACATAGTCTAGCTTATCTAGTAAAATTCCTTCTCCATAAAAGGAAGCCAAGGTCTTTAGGAAGCGGGCATCATTCTCTCTACCTAAAAATTGTTTGTATAGTTTTCTCTGTTTCAATAAAAATATTTGTTGGGTTAACTCTGTTGCTCTGTATTTATCTATTCCAAAAGGATGGGTTCTTTTATCCTTTAGGTCAGAGCGGTGGGGTAAGGAAATACTCCGACGAGGTACTTGTTATAACTTCAACATAGAACTCCGAAGGTACTTTCCATGAATATGAAACAAAGTTGTCTTCGTTCATGTGACATATATGTCTAAGTCTTTTCCATGTAAATGAAATGAAATTTGCTTAGTCCATGCCATATCTTTCCGAATTGATTCGATATCTAAGAAATAATACACTAATCTGAGGTCTACCTTAGTACTCTTTTTGTTCCACAGATACTTGAGGGCAACAGGACAGGGAGAGATATCATAAGACCCATTTATGTCATATATAGAACAATCTTAGACTAAGGATACAAGGGATTCACATGTTCTAAGACTGGAAAAGTCATGCAAGGGTTTTGAATTCTTTGTTGCTAAGGAAAACTGTCTGGATATGTAGCTCATATTTCAAAGTCATGCCATCCCGTTCAAGATTATGAAGGCTTTGTTGTTAAAAGAAAATCTTCCTTAAGGATGAGTAGCTCAATCGTAGAAAAGTTGTGGTGTGTAGATTAAAAGCTTTGATTTCCTATGGCTTACCGCCTATATGGATGTGAATTGCCTGTCATGTTTGAAAGGATAGACTCTGTATCTGTGTATTTGATGAAAACTTTATTTCGTATGTCATGTCGCCTACATGGTTGTAAAATCGCCTTCTATGTTGGAAAGTTCAGAGTCTGTTTCCAGCTGCCTGGATGGTCTCGCCATTGGTACTCTATGCGATTTGCCTAAGTTGAGGTGTACAATGTCTAAGGCGAAATAATCCAAAATGGGTTATTATAACATAAATGGGAAAGTGACATGTGAAACAAGAAAATCAGGCTTATAGGCTCAAAATCAGGATCAAGAGATATAATTTCCACATGTAAGGTCATTTAGGATAAAAGTGGACTAACATTAAAAATGGCCTATGATACTTTTCTAACCAAATATCCTACAACCTAGGAAAGACTAATCGGGCAAGTTCTTGATTTAATACACAAAGGGAACTAAGTAGCATCTCACACACACATGGCACAGAGTCAATATTACAAGCTTCTACCTATCCGGTTCATGCAATTATTGGCGACTGATTATCATGACCCTAATTCCAATGCCATAAAAAGATCTACAATACTCATATATATATAAATTCACACAGTTTTAAAATAATTTAAGAGGGCTATCATTTTTAAAAAAGTAATCAAAAACATGACAACTGCCCTAAATAATTAAAAATCTCCTATTACACAAAAACACATCACAACACGAAACAAAATATATCACGACAAAAATTTAAACCTACACATGGTGGTTTTTAAACCATACCATGACCAACAGAAAAAGAAGAACAACAATAAAAACCTGCGATGGCTATAGTTTTCCCCATCGATAACAAAAAGACTGTACACTATCCCTAGTGCATAAAATTAAGTAAAATAAAGGAAAGTACTAGCATACCTGGGATGCACTAAGCATCCATGTCATGATCTTCCCCAAATAGGGGTATATAGACACGCAGAGGCCATGGAGGTGGAAGTGTACTACTAAAAGATGCACCAATAACTAGCTTGGTACATCTCTAGCAATCAACAACCATAGTCTCTATCGAATCATATGTGACCCTTTTAAGGAATTGCTCATATGGTATGACTGGATTCTATAGGTCCCCCTCTTAGCCTCTTTTCTTCAAAACTACGGGAACTCCATATCATCCTCTATGAATAAATCAAAGTGTGAGAGACCACACAGAGATGATAGAAGAAAAAATGAAGGTACAACTTGAAGAATGGTTGATATGTTTCTCTCAGTAAGAGCATGTACCTCTACTCTATGTAGGTCCACCTCCTTCCTAATGTCTCCTTAATTTGGCATCTCAATTATGCTGAACTGAGTTGACACTCGAACCTCTAAAATATCTATTTGTGGTTGCCTATTAGCTTATATCTCTAACATCGTAACCCAATATATAGACTACAGTCTAGCCTCAGCCGTCTCTAGTGTAGTCCGGACCCATAAACGGATTTGCTCATAAAATGTTTTCGCCTCACACTTAATAATTGGTAGCTGAATGGAGATCACCTCTTTTCTCTCCTCAACATCGAGTACATTTGATACATTGTCCTCTACAACAATAGCCTAATCAAAAGTGTCAATTGCTACTACTCATATATTATCTAGTTGTTGTACTATCATACACACATCAAACACTACTTGATCATCATTCATTTTTAAATTTATATCCTCCAAGTCCATATATATCAACACCATACAAGTTGATAGGAAGGGTTTACCCACTATAAAAGGGGCTAGAAAATTAAGCTCATAATCAAGAACCACGAAATCAGTTGGGAACATAAAGGATACCACCTTTACTTCTTCGTCACACAAAACACGAACCGATTACTTCATAGTTAAGTTAGATATCAACAACTTTATTGATGTAGGTTTTACTTCCCCCATCCTCAACAACTTTTACACAACTAGTGGCATTACATTTACTCTTGATACCAAGTCACATAAAGCCTGTTTGACATTGAAAGGCCCAATAGAACATGGAATATTGACTGCTCCGAGGTCCTTCTTCTTTTCTACTAATGGTAAGGAAGGGGACATACCATAAGGGTGCACATGATCACTGAGATTTATGACCAAATACTTCTATCATACTCAAAATCATCATCACCCATGTCAACTTCTCAGACTCTTCCTTAGGTGTCTTATCGCTCTTAGTGTTATCAATTTTCAACTCTACACTAGTAGGTACATGGGATCATTAGTAGTGGTGCCACAAATACTGATGATATCTAGAAAATTACTTATTTTTGAAGGATTCTACACTGTGTTACTCGGGAAGGTACCCAACTACCTTTGATGCAAGGTGGAAGACATCTACCCAAATAGATGTTCTAACTGCACGATATCTGTTGCTGGAGACTCAACCTTCTGGGACAAACCTGAAATATCTTCCTTGATCTCCTTAAGGCTAGACTCCAGACTTTTTTTCCCCTTCCCCAGTTTGGTCAACATTTCTTCCATTTTTTATTTTGTATCTCATCTACCAGGGGGAATATACTTGTCTCCATTCTCCTTGTAATCATCTCTCCATATTTATTCACCATATCTATCCCTTCTACAGTCTCTATATTTGTCCTTATAGTAGTTTCAACCTTGGTTTCCTTGCCCTTGGACCTAGAAAACTACAAACTGACAATTCAAATACTTAGTCTCCTCTTTAAGTTCAGACTCATAAGCTCTAAACGATTCTCCCTATTCTCCCATTGTTTTTTTTCTCATAATTTATTGTCTTAAATTTCTTATCTAGCAACCCAAGATCAGTCCTCAGCAGTGCAATCTTTTGCGCCACTGAATCATCAGCTAATTTGTGGTCACTAGAGGCACTAATAGCATATGTTCTAGAACCCTTCTCAGCCTCCTAAGTTTGCCACCCTTGATTAGTGAGATAAATCTACTCTAAGATATTTAAAGTTGCCTCCAAGCATAGTCTCATAAAAGCACCTCAAGAGATGGTGTCGACTATGTCTCTGGAGCTGATGGTCAGGGCTCTCTAGAATATCTGCAACTAAAATTTGATGGTAGGGAACCATACTAAGATTCTTCTTGAACTTGATTCAAGAATCATACATGGACTCAGACTACAACTACTTGAAATTAAAAATCTCATCCTTAACCTATAAAATTTTGGCTGGTGGTAAGAAATGGTTCAAGGATTTCCTGCACAACTCATTCTATATACTGATAGATTCTCTTATAAGTCCCCCTAATAATAAAATTCTTCTTAAATTAATGAAAAAGAGAACAACCTCAATCTAAGTACATTTTGATCGACCCTCGAATTTGTATAAAAAGTGTTGATACTAGTGACATTAGCAAGATGCATGTTTGAATCTTATGTAGGCAATCCCACAAATAAATCCTTTAAGTATAAGAGCTGGATGATGGAACTAGTTAGCTTAAACTTAACACTTGGGGGAAAACAAGAGGAATTATAATTCCTATTTTAGTTGTCTAAACATACTGTAGATCCTTATCGTCATCTTTATATGGCTGCAATTACTGGTAAGCTAGGATCACTTGAGCATGACCACCTTTAACTTCGTTCTGGTTTCCATCAAGAGCTGCTTGGTGGTCTGATTCTTGTCAATGCATAGTCATCTTTGCCTCCTGAGCTATGCATTGACCCTATTATTCCCACCTCTGATTAGCAGTTTGTGCTAAAAACACCTATTTTTGCTAGTCAATAATGTCCTAAACTCCTTCTGGAGGACGGAGAGGCACCTGGTGTGTACCATCATAAACCCCTTAAGGAATATCATCTTATTTTAGCTCTGTCATCCTACTCGGTGTTTGTAGGATCTTCTCTAGATTCTGATTCAATAGGAGTAAGGGATTTACTCTACCCTCTATTCAAGGCATACACCGACGTATACCCAACTAATAATAAGATCACAAATACCCACAAATTGCAACAACCTTGATTTATAACTCAACACTGTATTCCCTGGCAACGATGTCAAAATTTTATAATTCTCTAGATATAACTTTAATCTTATGATAATATAGTCGCTGTTAAATATATTTACCCAACAAAGTTTGGGGTCAAATCCCTGTGAAGTATATTGAATTGTGTCTCTCAGCTGCTATAATCAGTGGGTAGAACTTGAAAAGTAACTAGGGGGACTGGAGTAGAAATATCAACAAGTAACTAATATCAATTTTGGTTGTAATTAGTCATAGGTAAACACAAGGATTGTATTCCCCCAGATTTCCTAAATCAGTGGGCTTATCGTGCTTTATTGAACCTACTCGGTACCTTACTTGCAGAATTTGATAAGTTATGTACCACTAACTGTCTTTTGGACTATATAACAGATCTTACCCTTTAAGTTTTTAGTCTCAAGATGTCTCCTTACTAACCCATATCCTGTATCTTAGTTAACTATTGCCTTTTCAGTCTCTAATTATTAGATAAAAATTAAGCATCTTACTTAGATAATATATATTAGCATGGATCGACTGTTAAACTTCTAATTACTATTGTAATTATATTTTCCTAGTCACTACACCTCTTTTGGAGTAAGTAGCAATAATCTAGATGGGATCCTAATATTTGCAACCGCTAAGTAATCTATTAAAGTGAAGATAATAAATACATGGATGGGTATCTGTTTGGAACAACATAGCACTTCTCCTACTTCATTAATCTACCAGGCTTTTCACATCCCTAGTTATGGTTTTTAGCCACTCATGCTTGTGAAGTAATCAAGGATATTCATAATTCAAGGCACTAGAAGAAGTCACAAAAATACAACTGAATATCCAAAACTTCGATGGAATTTATAACCAAAATCAATACAAAATAATCCCAAGACCAAAATTAAATTTCAGAATCATAAAGTATATTTGTATGTATATAGAGTGTGTAACTTCTACTAAAAACACAAAAAGGGTATTTATAGTACATAAAAAAACCCTATAATTCAAAGAACAGGCGACAAAGAACTAAAATGGTTGGAAGCCACTTACTTGGGCCACATGTTATCCGCATGTTGACCTGGTAGGTTCCAGAAAATTTTCCTGCACCGTTCATTCTCTTGATTTTGGAATTCTGGTGCTTACCTTACCCACACGTGATCCGCAAGTACCACATATGGTCCACATGTAGACATAGGTAAGTGCCAAAAATTTTCCTTCAGCTCTTGCACTTTCTGGATATTAAATTCTGGTACTTACCTTAGTCACATTCGAACTACAATTTCTACATGTTGTCTGCATGTGGACATAGGTAAGTTCCAAGTCTTCAAATTTTTATAACCAAGATTTTGGAATTCAAATTATGCTACTTGCTTTGGTCACACATACCCAGTTAAATCCACAAATGCCCAAAAATGCTAAAGTAGCCAAAAACTCTATTTTTTTATCTTTTTCTTGAACTTAGCACCCTAAACCTATTTTCCTGCAAAACAAACCCAAAACACATCATATCTAACAAAACAACCTAAGAAAATTGCATATTTTCATCGATTTAAGCATCAAAAGTGCTATATTTCTATAGAAGATCATATATCACTACTGCAGAGTTCTATCAGTCTATTCATATGCTTTCTTAGTTAGTGGCCTCACAGTCTCGTTAGTATGGTCATGTTGGTTCTTTTTCTTATTCATTTGAGGTCCCTCGAGTTAGCTTGTTCATAAATTTGAATCCCCAAGCCTTTTTCAGGATGTAATATTGAAGACGATCCACAGGGGTTTATTAATGAGATGGAGAAAATATTTAAGGTGATGCATTCTACTAATGTAGAGGGTGTAGAGTTTTCTGAATATTAGTTAAGGATGTGGATTATTAGTTGTATGAGAAGTGGGATGCTGTGAGGGGTGGTGAGGCTAAACAGGCATTGTAGGATTACTTTTTAGGGAATTTCTTGATCATTTAATTCCTTAGGAGTTGAGGGAATCTAAGATAGAAGAGTTTGTGAATATAAAGCTAGGGAATATAAATGTGAAGGAGTATGCTCTGAAATTTTAGCAATTGTCCCCTTATGCTCTAGAGTTAGAGGCCAACATGAGATCTAAAATGAGGAAGTTTGCTTCTGTGTTGTCTTATGATTTGGTAATAGAGTGTAAGGCTTCTATGTTGAAAAATAACATGTATATCTCGAGTATGGTGGTTTATACGCAATAGGTAGAGGATGAGAAAAATAAGTAGGTAAAGATGGGGGAGAGGTAGAGCAAGAATTTTAGATATTTAGAGCAGGGTGCAAATCAACAGAACAGTGGGAGAGATGGTAGGCAGAGGACTAAGGAAAAAATATAGGAAAATTCATATTTGGATGCTAGTGCTCCTTATCATAATACTTTAGGAGATCATCGTTTTTAGGCTAACAATGGGCCTAAGGCACAAGGTGCCTAGTCTCAGACTAATGGATCTCAATTAACCCAACCTTATCCTCCTTTCCATTTTTGTGGATAACTTCACCTTAGATATTATGCATAGCAAAGAAATAAATTCTATAATTGTGGTCAGCATGTTCATATGTAGTGATATTGTCCTACAACTAGGGTTGCCACTAAGGCTTATAAGTTCTGTTTTCCACTTTTTTAGCTTCTGCCCTAAGGGCGCTTCTTCTGGTACCAATATTGGCTGAAATTGTCTCTATGAACTTACTAGTCCTTGGGAATTTGAGGCATCCCCTAATGTTATTACTAGTATATTACAACTCTTTTTCTGTGACGTTTATTATTTTATTGATTTGGGTCTACAATTTCTTATGTAACCCCTTATGTGGCTGTATACTATGGTTTTTTTCCTAAAAGTATTTTCGATCGCTTCGTATGTTTGTGCTCTGATGGAAGATTCAATTATTACTATAAAAATCTATAGGTGTTGTGTGGTGTCTTTCATTCAAAGGAAGATATTGGTGGATTTGATAGAGTTGGATGTAATAAGATTTTGATATTATCCTAGAGATAGACTGTCTTCATTCCTGCTATGCTTCTCTGGAGTGTAAGACTTAAAAGGTCAGTTTCTAGTTAAATAATGAACTAGTATTAGAATGGGAGGGTATATCCTTAGTACCCGATAACTCTCACCTATACCTTCTAAAGTGGTAGAGGAAATTCGTTGTCAATAACTCAACTTTCGTTGAGGTCAAATCCATGAGGAGCGAGATTTAGATTTTGAGTCCTAAGGGTGTCAAAATTCATAAAAAGATACCCAAAGTGTACACAATGTAAAACACATAATGTAAAGTGTGGGAGGGGAAGGGGGAGGGGGTTTGTTTGGAATAGAATCTTATCAATATCAAGTCAATCAACACGCTATGATAACACTTTTTGTCTTGGAATTCAATTTTAGAGAGATCTTAGGATTATGTCTACCAAAGGGCAAGTTGTACATGGGATCATGATGGTTTGGTATAAGTTCTAATTGTTGATGATATAGTAGGATAGGTTAAGATTCCTTGAGGCTAGTTTGTCAACAGGGCCTCAATGATGTCACTCCTTGACTCATTCGAGTACCTAACAAGTGTTTCAATTAAAGCCACCCAATACCTCAATTGGGCACCTTTATTTCTATTAATATGACCATGACATAACCTATATACCCTTATTTATAAGTTAGCAAAAGAAAGTATGCTATATTCACAATTGTCTACTATTGCTTTGGACCTTATAGCCCTCTTTCGAGGAAGCTATGGGTTTCAAGGAGTTCACTCACATTTCTCTTTCAAGGATGATGAGAGCTTTCAAGAGATTGGGTTTTCACCCAACAAACCCATGTTGGGTATTTGGGGTTTTCATTCACAAATCCCAACTATGTAAGCCAAGCAATAGTGAAATCCTTAATCAATAACAAAGAATTACACAAACTCATTATCACCTAAATATAATTGCACCTTAGTTCTACATAATCCCAAGGCTAATAGATTTAGATACTCATGAAGAAAACAAATAAACATATACCATAAGGATTGTTCAAAGCATCCATTCTTCACAAATAATAAAATAAAAGTCTCTAAATCTAATTAAAAAACTTGCCCAATTTAGGGTTTATACTTCAAATTCAAAAATGTCTCAAGAGTGTGCAATACCCAAAAGAGAAAGGGTTTAAGCATAAAAGAGGAATTGGGTTTGGTTGGGTGAAATGATAAAACTGCCCAGGGGAAAAATTCCCTCGTAGTCGCGAACAGAGAAGGTTGTCCGTGATCGTGATAAAGAAACCATGATTACGATCTTTTTACCTGCTTAACTGACTACAATCACGGACCATATATTGCGATCACAACAACCGAGGCTTGTTCCTTCTCTAGGTCCTCCAGCTGCACTTCATTCCATTTTTTGGTCCATTTCAACTCAAATCCACATCTTTCATTCTACTAACCTGTATGCCTGAAAAATGTGGAAATTAGTGCATTAAATCACCCATTGTCTCACTTATATCTTTAATTCATAGTAGTGTGCACAATTTTTTAGTGCAGTTAAGTGGTAAATTCACCACTCGTAAACACCCCCAATTTAAAACTTTGCTTTTCCTCAAGTAACACTACTTCTTAGCATGAGACAATGCACATGTATGCCAAAATTTCATTAACTAATGCTTACACTGACTTCAACTTGATTAATACAACAAATATCTCTTCACACATGGGCAAAACTACTTTAACGACACCCCTTAACATAATATGAAATTTTCAAGGATGTAAAAGACTCTAAAGATCAACAATGAAACAATCACTAATACTCTAGTAATGATTCACTTTTGACCTCAACTACATTATACTCCTTTTTCCTTATTTTTTGGGAGATGACAAAATCACTTACTTCAACTTGTTTAAATACCTCCCAACAAGAATAAATATTTCACACACCAAGTTATCAAATGTGCAGTAAGGAATTTAAGTGCGGACTACTCTTTCTCTCTCAAGAACTCTCAATGCTAACAAGTACTATGCCATAGGCTTGTCCCTATTTTCAATCGCCATTGCAACGAATATACTTGGTTGGAAATCTTGAAAGACTTTTTGAGCTTGTAACATAGGTTCAGGGTAGGGTAGGATATCATTTAGGAACACATGTTTATACCCTCTTTGAACAACTACATCAGACTATTCTATCCAATTTTTGACCATGGGCCACTTCTTTTCTTTACAAATGTGCCAACTTTTTATTTCCTTGGTTCACCCATTTTCATTTCATTTATTTTTCTTGCATATATCATGTATTTCTTTCCTTTGTTGGTTCCTTTTTTTTCTTTACTCATTTATTTTCAATGCTTAAGATCTTAGACACCCGCTTACAACTTTGTGGCCAGAATTTACCTCTTCCAATCTTTACCACCCACAACTTAGGTTTTTACCCTCAATTTGCATTTTTTTTGTTCAAGGAGGATATGGTTCAAAAGAGGGATAAAAATTGAAAGTTTCACAGCTTACAATGTATTTCCCAAAGAAATATCCAAATGAAAAAAGTGGAAGACTAGGGATAATATCTATGGAAGGGTAGGCTTTTTAGGCTAATGTGGACTTCTGATGTCACAAAGATGGCCTAGGATCATCTCACCGACCATATACAATAAAAATTAGCCTTGAGATACTAATGAGAGAAGTTCTAGATGGTATAAGTACACATGATATAGGAAAAAAAAGCTTACCACTCACGACATGCAAGTTTACCATGGAGGCTCAACTGCCGATCCCACTAGAGACAAATATTTCATTCGCCAAAATTTTTGGAGTCACAAAAAGTGAAAATAATTGTTAAAAGGTCTCTCACATCAATAGCCTTTATTTTTAAAAAAATTTGGATGGAGGGGGGTGTTTTTGTTTCATTTTCACCACGCACAATTTGTTAACTATGGCACTAACCCAAGCCTTCTTCTAACATTTTAGGTTTCATACGGGCAAACCATATGGCTACTCAGACTTCGCCATAGGTATAAGTGCGATCCCAAATTCAAAATGCCATAGGTACTTAGATTTTCCTTACATTTTTTACCTCGATTCCACGGATACTTAGACTTCCCCTGCATCTAAGGCTCAAAACCCAATCTCGACGTTTTTCCCTTAAGAATGTCGTCACTCAATCTATAATAGGGAAAGCTTATCTAATATTTCCATAAGTAAAATAAAGATAAATTAGAAATTTAAGAACAAAATAACTAATCCTTGCAAATGTTGGGAACCATCGGAATGCCTGAATATTACAACCAAAATAACAATAAAATCATGCAAAAAAACATATAGGCATCCAAATATATAAATAATATAGGCCCAAATAAAAATACGGATATAGGCGTCTCTGACTAAAAAGGTAGTAGTGTTCTCACTGCATAAATACTTAAGAAAAAAGAGAGATAAGGGTTCTCCATAAAATTGCATCAAGAGCTTCTATCACTCTCTGTTTCTGCATCATCATCAGTATCCCCAGGACCGGACCATTTGGTTGGGGGCTCATAGTTACTTTCAACTCAAAAGGAAGGTAGTCTATCATGGCAGTGTAAGGCCTTCCACAGGCTATTCACCCCCTTCTACATCTTGATAAAGAATATATCTCTCTTCTGCTCCATTTTTACAATTATCACGTATGAGGCCTGGAGATCACGATGTGATGATGCCAAGGATGAGTAGGCTCTCTCAATCCTAGCATTGGTAGCTCCATGTTTCTTCTGATCCTTCCTATAATTACCATAATAAGATCGGGACACTTATGAGTGGCGAGCGGTGGAAGGATCTCTCGGCCCATGGGGAAAACCTGGCACAAGTTCTGTGATAGCAGCAATATCAACCCCAATATCCTCAAGAGGCCCAGTGGTTGATGGCCTATAAGACTCAGGCTCCTTACATATTGATTTTCCCAAGTCGATCTTCTTCTTTTTACTTTTACATGGTGCGCCCTCACCTCAAATTTTTAGAGGATAGATTGGGGTGCCAGGGAGCACCCAAATGTTTCCAGGTCACTCCTCAACCCCGGCTCTCCTGCAAAGCTTAGTAATCAAAAAGGGAAAGGGAGATGTGTACCACCCTAGTTCTTAAAAAATTCCACGTCAGAAACCACGAGATGACCAATATTCAGAGAAATACCGTCTAAAATGCATGCAACCATCCGAGCCCAAAAATTTATCACTTTTTTTCATATGGGTGCAAGGGAAGACTCGGCTACATATGTAGTTTAACCAAATCTAAGCCTCGTCAAGGAAGTCATTCATGGATGTGTTTCTCTTAATTGCCACCCAAAAGACTTTCTTTTTGGGGCAAATTCTTTTGGACAACCAACTTCACGGCTCACACCCTTTTTCTTCAAACTCACCCATGTTTGCATTTGGGAGCCTATAGATATCGTTGATTTGCTTCACCCTAAAGTCAACCTTCTTCCCTTGAATTTGGATATTCATGTTGGATGGGTCCGTAAAAGATATTGCGCTAAGGTTGGCATAAAACTCACGGACCCATTGCTCGTTAGCCTTGCAAGATATTGGGAAAAACATTGCCACCCTATGGACACAAGCCTATCTAGAAATACCAAAAGTTTTTCTGATACTTTCTCCATGAAAATTCCTCTCTTCTGGAGAAACTTGGTCCTCAAAAGATCACCATTGTAGAGTGTGTGACAATTGGGTGCCATGAATAGTACTTGGTCGTAGTCCTTAATGATATGATCCTGAAAAATAAAGGACAACACAACAACATCAATCATTAATCTGTAAATACACAAAGTATGCTCTATTGTCCAATAAAGCTTATGCGGTGGGTACTTAGTGATGCTTGGACAAAAATTTGAATAGCAAAAATTTTTGGCCTAAGTAGAGAATCATCCTTGGTTACAATGATCGTGGTCCATAAAGCTGTGATTTCGTTGCTGTAATCGTGGTCCTTATGACCGCAATCGCGGTATCTGAGACCAGTTTCAACCCAATTTTTAAATGTCCAAAAATTCAAATTGGGAGCCGAAAGTATGTTCTATAAACATGGATTTAAACTAAAATCGTTGAACAAGACTACCAACTAATCGATTATGCCCTTAGAATGCAATAACCCTTAGTGAATACTCATTTGGGTGATTTATTAAGCTCTTGGTAATGCATTCTTCATTTTTCTCATTTTCACACTCAATTTGAGTACTCAAGACTTCCCCACTCATGTGCACACCATATTCAAGCAGTTAAACACCACACAAGTATAATTGACGAAAGTTTTTAAGTATGAAAATCATAATTTCTGGCCTTCCCTATAACATGCATTCTATGGCAATTTTTTCAATAATAAAGGCATGGATTCAAGGCACCTACTAGATAAGTGATGTAATGGGGATGCAAAGATGTTGTTGCAGGGCTCACAATTTTTCTACAAATGGGTCTAATTATAGAGAAAAGTTGAGAAGGTAGTGTTGGGGGGGATGGGGATTTGAATGGTCATATGACTGATATGACCATGATTGCGGTCAGGGTTCCACAACCTCGAACACACGAGTGACTGCAATTTCAGCTAATATCCGGTGATCATGAAAATTGGGGGCATTTCTGCTCGTCTATTTTCCCATGTTCAACCTATTTCAAATTTTGACAGATTTTCCCCTGTTCAATTCAGCATGCCAAGATATCATAATTCCCCTTCTAAAGATTATACAACACTCTCAATAGTTCCATAAATTCATGGGTTATTCAATTGATAAAACTAAAATCTACAGTACAAAAAATAAAGGATATGATCCCCTTTTGTGGCATTTGTGGGTTGCCTCCTACATATCTCCTTTGTTTACGTCGTCAAACGACTTCTTTTTTCTTTCTCATGTTGCGTCCTCAAGGGCCTCCTTATTTATTTCTTCGATGTTAACCTCAATCACTGAAATCACTTAAAGTTCCACTGGTTATTTCTTTGTTTTTCACACCCAGAAGGATGCTTCACCATCATGAACTCTAAATCTTATATGGTGAATCACAATATATGGTGAATATCTCACCCTCGATAGGAAGAGCCAAAATAGGAGCCGAAGTTAGAAACTTCTTGAGCTTACAAAAGCTTGACTAACACTCCTCATACCATTGGAAATAAACCTCTTTCCGAGTCAATCTAGTTACAGGTGATGAAATAGTAGCAAAATCCTCGACGAATCATATATAATAACTACCCAAGCCAATAAAGTTATGAACCTCCATCGGTGTAGCCTAATCACGAATAGCCCTAATCTTCGCTGGGTGTACCATAATCCCATCCTTAGACACCATATGCCCAAGGAATGTCTCCGACTCCGTCCAAAACTCACACTTAATTTATTTACCATTCCCATAATTTATTCACCATTCTCATGCCTCAATTTGATTTTAAAACCACCATTAAAACATAAACCATACAGAGGAAAACATAAAACATCACATAAACATTAGTTATTCAAAAACCCTCAACCCATGTTTTCAAAACCAATATCAATATCGCATGGACTCATCAAGGCATATAATCATGAATGGGCACAAAGACCCCAATACACACAATGGAAAAGGTAAATGCGGGGAAATAAAAGAACACCAATCATGGTGAAATTTGCAATCACATACCTGATGGATCTGGGGGAGAACAAATCTGAATGTGTCCAAACTCAGACCGACCGACTGCATCATCAATTGAGACGTTAAGCACACCATATCTAACTAAAGGTTCCACAATCATCATAAGGCTGATTTGCATGAGATAAAAGACTAGAAATCCCATATCGAGGACACTCTCTAGACTAATAGATGATCTCTCTACAATCATGGAAAGCTCTTGAAGCACCAACATGGAGAGAACACAAACTAAGCCCAAATAGCTGGCCAACTGACGTTGAGAGCAGTTTCAACTACAAGTGATGATCCTTCCCGCTATCATAGCTTGCCTTAAGAACTCTAGGCTGGCAGAGAATACAGTCTAACTCTGTCTAATAAACTGACTTATATCTGGGGAACTCTCAAAATAACTGTCTCATCACGACACAACTAAAACACGATCCTGGAATACTTTAAGATACTGCCCTTCATAATCCAGAATGATCGCCATGTCCTGAAGACCCATACAAAAACTTTATAAGGTATGATGGGGACTTTGCCCATTATGATCACCATAACTAATATGAGAACAACTCATAGTTTGAAATGCTACCTGCGTAGAGCTAATAGAATGTAGGTGAAGCTAAACTCTACTAGAAGGACCCTTACTTCTAGATAAAATACTAATAGCACTGTAATGATGGAATGGCCTCTTACCACCACCTCTATAAGTCTTAATGCATGCTCTCTCCATGGCCCTAGCATGACAAATAACCCAAGAGAAGGAAGACCTAGCTACTACCAAGTGCTCCGACACTAAACAACGTAGAAATGTAAATCCTCTTATAACTCCATACACCATGCCCAGCTTAAAGGGATATAGCATAGGAAAAATCTTTGCCCACTCGAGAAATCTAATCTCATACTTAAAAACTTGTAAAGAATCCTGATTGGACTGAGAACAACTCAATAAAGTAGATGTCATCCCTAACAATGAGGGGTCTTCAACAGACTCAGGATCCTCAATGCTGAACCTCAAAGGGATCAAGTAGTCATGAGCTTTACAGGATCTTAAGTTGACCCTAAATTCTTTGAATGATACTGAATATCTTCAATTTCCATCTCTAACTCTCTGGTATGATGCTACACTGAAGCTCTGAAAACACATATCAAAGTCTCATCCATATCTATTGACCATATTATATTGCCCATTTGAGGATAAAATAGAGTCAAAGAATGTGTTTAAGGTTCATAACAATGTGGACACACGACAAGGGGTAAAGTAATGAGTTTCCTAAAATGTCTCTATAGCCTTCCGGAGATAGGTTACAGATATCATTGCACTGATCTGCTGGACTCTATTGAACACTTAGATCTTGTTCTAATACACTTGTGAAACCTAGGCTCTGATACTAATTTATCACGACCCAATTTTTTAGGTCATGATGGAATATAATATAAGACACCAGTAGGAAAGCCAAACATATAGTCTGGAATGACTAGTAACAGACTACCCAAATAAAATAAGAAAAGAACATGGGATAGATGTAATAAAAGATCGATACATAATATAGTTCCAAAACCTAGTGGTATCAGTACAAGAGCTTCTACTTAACAAGATTTTGAAGTGAAGTACAAATGAATACATTGATATGAATTATCTCTGAATACAACATAGAGACTACTCTAATACACAAGAGAGAGATAAGTAATACTCCAAATGTCAGGATCTCACTCTAAGTCTTCGGACCATGGCTGCTCTGCACGACATATACATCAATGGTGATAACTCGTAATATGATCTGTAGGCTACAAAAGTGTAGTATGAGTACCGAACACATGGTACTCAGTAGACAAATACCAACTGAGCTCCAAAAATAACACATATATATAACATATAAACAGAATAGAACTATACTCAAATATCCAACAACCACATAAGAAAGACAATGAGGTAATAAGGATAACTAACCTATTCATGCCTAAAAGACTAACATAATAAGGCTAAGAAAGTACTATAGATGCACTATCTTATTCCAACCATACTTAGAAATATTGATACTATACCGTATATCCCTGGACAATATATAAAATAAAGTGGAAGAAAGTTACATATAAGTATACAAGGCCAAGGAATGAGTATATAATTCGATAAATAAAGAAAAGGAGGGATATACAATAATACTATAGCTAAATATAGCTAGGTATGTGTATATATAAGTATATAACTAAGGTATACTCAAAGTACAACATAAATCATCAGAGTAGCTGTCTAAGACCTCATAATCATAGTAGGAGCTAGTGCCAGAATACTCAAGGTCCTAATCCATATATCAAGTCATTAGATGGACATGCATAATAATAGAGTGTAAAATAAAATAGGTTAAAATCATACCTCAAGTCTCGATACCTAATGAATGACCAATATGTCACAAACTAGCCATAATAATGATCATAATAATGATACTAACAATGCAATAAAAAAGTGAGTAATTGGCTAGTCTAGACAACCTAATACCTAGATTACCCTATCACCTTCCCCCACCACCTCATGATAAGAAGATTCAATAAAAAAAACATATCACTAGGCATAATCATCACCCATACCTATGCAGCCCCCCATAGAAGCTGATAGATATAGGCGCATACTGGTGATAGGCAATATGCATACAAAGATGAATACAATCGAATATATAATACCATAACTAATAAGTATAATAAACATCATGATATCACCATCATAACCATCATCTTCATAACCATCATCATCATAACCATCATCATCATAGACATCCTCTGGCCATGCCGAGTATATGTATATAATTTCCAGACATAGGGCTAGCCAAACTCAAACTAGTAGATGTACACATAGGAACATTAATATAAGCATCCTCTAGACTTGTCAGGTATCCATGCTTTATCATTATTTCCTTCGATCTTACCGGATATCATCACATCATCATAATATCCTCTAGCCTTTTCGGGTATCATCACATCATTATAATATCCTTCGGCCTTATCGGGTATCATCACATCATTATAATATCCTTTGGCCTTATTGGGTATCATTATATCATCATAATATCTTCTGGCCTAGCCGGATATCATCACATTATCATAATATCTTCATCAATGTCAATAATAGAGAGCAACCCCCATGAGGACCAAAGTAAATAATCATGAAAAGAGAAGCAATGTAGAGTATATTTCGATAATTTATCATTCATCTTCAATGTCATATCATCAATAATCATATATACATAACATGAATATTAAAACTATCATTGGGTTTACCCAAAATTTATATCATCAATACAACATCGTCCTCATCCTATACCGGAGAGATATATATTTATATATATGGTATGTGAACGAACTTAAGCTATGGATAAAAGGGTGTAAATCTGTACTCTTGTTGCTCAAAGTGAACTTAGAGACTAAATCATTATAAAGGTATAGAAAGGGTTAGAATCTCTCATGACCGGAATAATTAGTAGTATCAAATCATAGATTGGAAGTTATCTAAGTCACATCTTTTAAAAATCATTATTAATCTCTTTTACATATAAGTTATTTATTAAGACAAGCATTTATTATTATTATGAAGAAATCCATTTTAAGTTAGAAAGTAATAATATTATAATCTAATCAGAATTGTATCAATCATTGATGCAACGATCATAAATGTATCGAATCTATGCATCCTACCACCTGTATTTAAATAATAGAACCATAAACATTAATATATCAATAAACTATAATCACATCCTTTACAAGGATAAACAATTCCTAGGTGGTCAATTTATATCATAACACGGCCTTGGGCCCAATAATATGTCCTTAATAATTATAGCATCATAATAACAACCTTTGTCCTATATACATATACGGAACCCATATCAATAATCATATATATACATCACCTCATAGTTACAAGCTATAAGAGTATTTATGAGGCATAATATATCCATAAACCATAAGGCATATCTATAATCATCTCATATTTAGAAGGCAAAATATATTAATAAGAATCTCATATCTAGGAGGTATAATATCAATACACATCTCACATCTAGGAGACATCTCACTTATTATAAGGTACACATCATATCTATAAGGCATATAAAATCTATAGGCCATATATCATATCTATGCCTATTCCAATAATGTTAAGCATAACGATGGATAAAATCATCAGTCAAGTCCAGAATACCATAGCATAGATACAAGCCATAAGTTATAATTCGGGGAAAGTTATCGTAATTACCAACCCATGAAGAAAACTTATTCTAAAGGCTTAATAATCTCAACTATACCTAACATCCACAACTAAGTCCACAAGGGCTAACACAAGTCTCAGCCTAAGGTAGGAAAAAAAAACTACTCTAATTGTCACGAGCTGAGGCTACCCTTAGTCATAACACGGTGCTTAGAGTCTTGAGTGATGCCAAACTAATTTAGTACCTAAGCATGGAATAGCTATTGGAAGTCGGGGGTCTTCAATCTATCCTAAGAACATGAAATCACTAAGTTAAATTCTCTAGTTACTAAACCTACTAAGGACCGATGGGTTCCCTTCCTAAGTCAAGGTAGACCAGGCAAGAGTTAGGTACTATCTTACCTAAGAAAAGAAGCTAAGAAGGTGAATAACCAACTCTAAGTCATTCCCAACCTCAAGTAATGGAATAAAGTATCCTATGAGTGTCTAACTAAGCCTAAAGGAGCTTAATTTCTATCATTCAATCTTAAAATAATGGTGGGGCATACTATAGGGTCCTGATAACCCAACTTGAGTCAGAACCTGCCCAAGTCTAGTCTAAGGGTTTTGAATCCTATCCTATGGTATTATCGGTAGTAATTCTAGTCCTAAAGTATGATAATATGCTATAATAAGGGGAAACGAGCTCAGATTCTACCAAAAAGGGGCCCTAACCAATTAAAATATGATAAGAATATGCTAAAAACCATAACTGGGGTAAAATATTTGCCCAAGATTAGTAGCATAATATTATAATATAATAATATAATAATTAAGCTCAATATATATATATATATGAAAGATAAGCCTAGCCTACCTGGACACTGTCGAATGCTCGTCAAATCCTCTAAATCGAAGCTTTATCCTTTTGATAAGCCTTTGAGAGCTTTCACGGTAGCAAAATAATGATCTATGCATCAAAATATGAAAATCGACACCCATATTACATATAAATACTTTGGGTGAGAAATCGTACTGAAACTTCCACGTAGGGCCCACTTGTAGAATCACAAAATTAAAACCATCACAACATCCCACTCAGCTCAAGGATCATTTGCCATATAAATTTTGGCTAAATCCAAGCTCAAATAGTACCAAAAATAGTTCCAACAACATTGTTAATTTAGGAATATAATTGGAGAATTGCATGAAATATTAATGGGAAACTTACAAATTAATAATGTTAAGGTGCTAACAAACAAAACCCCAAGCTAATTCCAACTTAACTATATGATTTCCCTTAATTTCTAAAGCTCAAGAAGCGTCTAGTAGAGTTTTCACTTAGAAAAATATGAGAGAAAAACAAAGGAGAAGATATATATACTGCTAGGGGTTTCCTCATTGCTTTCACGAGGTCCCCTAGTCGTGGTTAGTACATCCCACTAATGAGAACATCGCGATAACAGTGGCCTAGCAGTGTGATCGTAATGAACAAGCTAGCCTATCCCATGACCTCCTTCATCATGATTACGATCCCTCAATCTTTGTGATTATGATGACTAAAAACATGGTCCCTAGTAATCGCAGTGATTTTCATTGTGATAGTAGTGAAGAACCTAGGCCTGCACCAGGTGCTGATGCACCAATAATATTTGACAAATTGCAAATATCCTATTGAGCTCCTTGAGATTCATTCAGAATACCGTGAACACAAGCAAATTATGCTACCCTACTAAATTTGGCATTCCAGACTTAGTGATAGTATAAAAATTTCCATGTGAGATCATTTTGATAAAAAGTAGGTCCCACACCTCAAGGGGTCATTTTAGCCAAATTCCACCTCATACCTTAAAATAAGTCCAAAACCCTCAAGTCCCGGACCAAGTCTTCCCCAACCTAAAATAAAAATTCTCCATTTATTAAGACTATTAGAAATAGCATTTGAGGATATATCCTAAGGTTTTGGCCCAAGATCCATTCCTTAAATTTAAAAGCTCCAGAACATGGATAGTTCCAAAATCCAAACAAACTGCTCAATGATCAAAATATCAGTCCCAACAAGTCATAAATGACTTGGGGAAACTATAGGAAATTTCTAAACACACAAAAATAAAATAAAGGAAATGACCTGGAGGGTCATTACAACATCCACTACTAAAATAGACTATCAGCCACAAATATAAAGGCTAAAGAAGTACTTGAAAGCTCTACTAGGTAGGCATACTTGGTCAGTATATCATGCTCGTTCTCCTAAGTACCCTATTCAACTAGACTATGTTTCCACTAAACCTTAACTATAGGAATATCTCTGGAGCATAACCTCTTGATATCTCTAGCCTAAATAGACACTGGCTTCTCTATAAAAGTCAACCTCATATCCAGCTAAATTGAGTACTACTGAAGCACATGAGGGTTATATGGAATATAGCTCCCCATTATGGATACATAAAAAATTTGATGGATAGTTGAAAAAGATTGAGGCAAACCCAACTCATTTTCCACTTCCCTTCTATTCATAGGATCTCAAATGGTCTAATATACCAGGAGTTCAGCTTACCCTTTCTTGGGAACCTCATCACGCCCTTAATGGGTGATACACACAGAAAGATCCAGTCGCCAAGTCTAAATTTTAAGGCACAAATCCTATGGTAAACATAATTCTCTTGCCTGCTTTTAGCTTCTTGTAGCCTATCCCGAATCACCTGAACCCTATCCAATGACTCAGGAAGCGAATTTATACCATGGAGCCTAACCGCAGAAATCTCAAACTAACCATCAAAATATCGATAATTCCTACTATACGATGACTTAAATAGGGCTATTTGAATACTCAAATGCAAGTCATTATTATACCAAACTCCACAAAAGATAAAAGCTAATCCCTACTGACCTCTAAAATCCAAAACATAAGCACAGATCATATCCTCCAAACCTAAATAGTCCACTTTTACTGCCCATTAGTCTACAGATTAAAGGTAATGATAAGGTCAACCTGGATACCCAACTCCTCCTTAAATATCCTCCAGAAGAGAAAAGTAAATTGAGATCCTAAATTATAAATAATAAACACAAATATCCCATAAATGTGAACCACCTCTCAAATATAGATATGGGCTAATATCTTGACACTGAAGGAAGTATAAATAGGGATAGAATGGGAGGATTCGGTCCATCCAGCCACGATGACCCAAATTCTATCAAAACAATGATAAGTGTGAGGCAAACCACCTATGAAATAAACAATCACCCACTCCTATTTCCCCTCAAGAATGAGTAGATGCTAAAGTAATACACCAGGTCTCAAATACTTGGCCTTCACCTACTTAAAACATAGGCTTTGAGCCACAAACTCTGTTATACCTCTTCGCATACCACTCCACTAGTAATACTGTCGTAAATACCTATACATAATAGTTGTTCCAAGATGAATAAAATATCTAGAGCTATGAGCTACTTACAGAATAAATTTTATCAAATATCCAACACTGTCCAACCTCAAAATACCCTTTGAATATAAGATATCCCTCCTAGACTCACCTCTCAGCACCGGATCTCAAATGCTATGAAGTCTACAATCTTCAAATTGACAACTCTAAATCTTCTCCAACAACGTAGATCTAGCCTTAACGCTAGAAAAACTTCTTTTAGGGTCAGAACTATCAAGTTGAACCATTAAGTTATCAAAGTATTGACTGTCCAAAGACAAATATCGCTCTGATGATAAAATAAAGGCCAAGCTATCCATACTCACCGCCCTCAGGATCAATTCATTCTCTACCAAATTCACCTTACCAAATGGTATAGAATACAGATATCATAGCCTTTGAGTAGCTTAATCAATATGTACTACCTCGAATTAAGCTCCCTATGGGTCATAATATGCCGAAGACTATAATGGTTAGTGAAAATATCACATTGAACACCATACAAGTAATGCCACCTAATATTAAGTACCAAAACTACCGCTACCAACCCCAAGTCATGAGTAAGGTAGTTTTGGTCGTGCATTTTCAACCGCCTTAATACATATGTAATAACATATATTTGATATATCAGAACATACCCAAAATCGACACTAAAAATATCATAATAGATAGTGAACCCCTCACCCTTAATTGGAAAAGTCAAAATAGAAGCTGAAGTGAGGAAGTTTGCAAGCTTTAGAAAGATTGCCTCATAACTTATAGACTGACAAAATGGAACCTCATTCCTATTCAATCTAGTCATATGAGTCAAAATAGTAGCAAAACCCTTAACAAACTGTCTAGTAACATACTAACCCAATGAACCTATGAATCTCAATAGGATATTTTTATATAGTTCATTTGAAAAAATAGGACTCCAAACGAATCTCGAGGCATTATTGAAAACTTGGAGAGTTTTCTAAGTTTGCTGGTGCTGGTGCATTGCAGTTGCACAAAAGGGGACCATGATTGCACTATAGTGATCATGGTAAGGCCACTGGTGATCTCCCTATGGTGATTACAGTTCAGTAGATGATAGCCATATCTTTTTACCTAAAGGGGATATAAATAGACCCCCAAATCGCAATTTTGGTCATTTTCTCATCATATTTAAGACCTAAAAACTATAACTCTAAATTGGATCTTATGTGTGACTTGGAAGCTTTATTAACATATATTTTCATGATTAACAATGGATTTAAGGTAAGAATTATTCAATTTCAAGATTGAATTTCTTGATTATATGGCCAAAACCCCAAATAGCTTAAGGGATAGATTTTAGCCCCAAATAAGCTTAGTTTTCACCTATTTCTTAAGAATTATGACTCTTTTTTGCTGTATAAAGTTTGGGTTGAACTCAGAAATGTGTTTTTCATAAGTAGGACCCACTTGGTGTTTTGGTGTCATTTTTAGACCTGAAGCATAATGATGAAATATGGGTAGTTGATTATGTTCTTAATAGCTTGGCATCTTAAAGAGGCTTATCGGAAGGGAAAAGCAACGGTTTAGCAATTTGAGGTAGATTAGGTTTTTCCCTTGTTAGAATGAGCCATTTCATAGTATAATTGTGATATCTTGTTAGGTAGGGAAGGGTTTTCGGTGTTGGTTTGATGATTCTGCAAGACTTGTGGTTAGTTGGATCTTTTAGGTAATTTGTACCCATATAGTTAAATTCCTAGCTTGTTGTCTTGAACCTTAATGGATTAGACTTAATATCTCATGCTTAACATGAGAATGCTTAGAACTACTCTAGTTAGATGGGAGTGACCTTATAACTTATTCTTAGGGAAAGATTGTCCTTAGATTCTTACTCTAATAAAGTTGTTTTAGTTCCAATGCACTTAGTGATAGTATTTGAGTAGGATCCCTACCTTTGACTTAATGGTGGCTTGTTATACATCTAAGAGTTGAATTAGATACCTTAGCCTAGTTTGGCTAAAAATCAACTTAGAAGGTATATTGGGGGATTTAGAAGTAGGCCTTGACCCATCTTAAGCCAAGATTGAGGTAGTACTCATGAGACCCATATGTTCTTTGAAATGCCTAGAAAATACCCCTTGAGGCAATATTGAGGAACCTTAATAGTAGATTTATTGATGCTACCATAATGAGCTATTGTGTATGCTATTAAAGAAACCCATGGCCATGTTATTCATTAATCCATGGATGTGTCTATTACTCGGGATACTGATTAGGCTATTGCTTAGCTATTGATTTGTCCAACAAATACTTTATTGAATAAGACCTTGACTATAACATATATTAATTCATAAAGTACGATATCGACTATTCTATGAATAAGCTATAGATTATTCCATGGATTTGCTATTACTCAAGTTAGTGATAAACTTTCTTTATGCTAATGGTGGGCCAATGAATAAGTTACTTATAGGCCATTTCTCATGATAATGTTTATGGTTATTCTCATAGTTTAATGGACTAGATTATTGACTTATCACTTATAACATTCATGTTACGTATATATACACTTATTGATAATGTGACATTAATGATGTACAAGGAAATATGGAGGTAAATTCTTCATGCTTCTCCTTTTTTGTTCATTTACTTTAGCCCTCGTGGGGTTTGTTATTTACTTTACCCCTCATGGGGATGGGCCTTTACTTTATCCCTCGTGGAGCTTGCTCTTTATTATTGGTATTAATGTGGATATTTTGATGATGCCTAGCAAGGACGGGGGATACTATGATGATATGATGATACCCTACAAGGCTAGAGGATATTATAATGATATGATGATACTCATTAAAGCCGGAGGATATTATGATGATATGATGATACCCGGCAAGGCTAGAGAATACTATGATGATAAGATAAAACCCAGTGCAGCCGGAGGATATTAAGATGATATAAGGATACCTAACAAGGATGGATAATGATTATGATGATACGTATATACCTGAAAAGGCCGGAGGATGATTATTGATGATTTCCAAGCAACACCTCCTTTTAGATAATGATAACCCAACTAAGGTTGGGGTCGAATCCCAAGAGAACATGTGATTTGATAGATCTCAGTTGTTACAGTCTGTTGGCAAAATAGGAAAGTAAATGAGGAGATTTGTTTGCAGTAGTCTCAAACACAGAACATTATTAACTTGGTTGAAAATTAGTCATGAGTGAAAACTAGGATTGCATTCCCTATGGCATCTCAACTCTGTAGGTCTATGTGCATTGTTGAACCAACTCAATACCCTGCATACAGAACCGATATGTTATGTACCTCATACAGTCTTTTGGACGAGAAGGAGGATTTCACGCTTTATCTATTGAGTCTCAGAGTGTCATATTACTAAACCTTACCCTGGTCCCAGTTAAGTATCACCTTTTGAGTCTCAAGTTATTAAATGAAGGCTAATAGTCATTCGCATATACCATTGTACTGCAATGGATAGTCTATTAACTCCCCAAATTACTGTTGCATCTTTTCCCAGTTACTACCCCTTATTAGAGCAAGTAGCAATATCTAGGTGGGATCTCAATGTGTGCACCCATTTAGAAATCAATCATATTGAAGATAAATCAATGCATGACATAGGTATTGGTTTCCCATCAACAATTGCACTTCCCATACTTTGTCAATTTGCTAGGGTTTCCATAACATTAGCTATGGGTTTTAGCCACTAATGAATGTGAAGAAAATAATAGCAACCATGTTGGAAAGAAAAGATGAAATCACAATGATAACATGAAAAAAAAAACACAACCATAAAGCAAATAATTAATTAAAGTCAATACAATGGAATCCCAAGATCAAAGATGGATCATGAAATCAAAATATGTTTTTTAGTGTTAAAAGTGTAAACTCTCTGTCTCTTATATATCTCTAACTAAAAATCACATAAAAGGTATTTATAGTACAAGAGAAAACCCTAAAAACTAAGCCCGAATGAAATAGAAGAAAACCGGGTTGGTGGCCACCTACTCCCTGCACCTTCGATCCGGTAGGGTGTAAGTACTACCTGTGGCCCATGCACATGGCGTAGGTAGTGGGTGCAGGTAGAAATACCAAAAATCCTGCAATGTTCAGCTTTCAGAATTTTAACTTTCTGATGCCTGTTTTGTGTACATGTTGTCTGTAGTTCCTTTTTGCGACCACATATTGACTTGGTAGGTGCCGGGAATCAATTTTTAAGCTCTTGTTCAACTCTCAAACATGTATTAATCATGATCAAGCTGGAAAACATCCAAATTATCCATAATCACTCCAAAAGTAACCAAAAATGCCTTTTTCACCATTTTCATGAACTTATTATCCAAATCATCGCTTTCTACAAAACATACCTAAAACAGATCAAATCTAAAAAAAGCCCTCAAAACTTGCATATTTTCCTCGTTTTAAACATAAAAAGTGTTATATTTTTGTATAGAATCAAAACCCTTAACTTAGAATGTTTGCATGTCCTTAGACAACAAAAACACAATAAACAAAAACAATGCTTAACTAGTAGAATCTACGTCATTCAAGGCAGTCACTAATCACATTTAGTTCAAAGCACAACATCCCCTCCTATATCACTTTTCCAAAACCAATCGTGTATGCATATAAAGAACAAAAATGTGACACAAATAAATTAAGGTATGGCAACTACATTAGCAACAGACAACAACTCATATGTACAAATTATGTTATCCAAAGCAAACATATAGCTAGTAATATGACTCAAGTTCTCTCTCAACAAAAATGTCCCACTCACTCTTATGAAATCACACATGTAAATAAAGGGATGGTCAAGAGACACTCACATTCAACAAAGAAATTCCAATCAATGCATGTCAAATACTATAGGCTTGCCATTATTTTCTTTACCTTAACATTCAGATAGTCTAGCCAGGATCACTATAGGACTTTTCTCAACTTTCAATATAGTCTTAGGGGTTGGTATAATATGTATGGACATTTAAAATAACTAAGCCTCCTTAGAACTACACTATTTTTGGGATCCCGCTTACTAGCCAATTTTCTTTTTATTCCACCCTTATTTCTCTCTTTTATTCTTTTATTGCACATTTAAATTTGGTGTGGTCTTTTATTCTTTCTTTTTCACTTTTCAACAAATTTTTTTCTTTTTCATTTTCTACCACACCCATCCCTACTAACTTTTACTAATGCTTTACCCTTCTTCATACCCATTTTACACTATGAACCCCTATGATAACCACCCTCAACTTAGGCTTTTTTCCTATATTGAGGTGCATAATGTCTAAGAAGGACCAGGACCAAAACAAGTTCATTGTAACAAAAATGGGAAGGTGAAATATGTAAAAAGAAAAATAGGCTATAAGTCTCAAAATAGGGATCAAGGGATAAAATTCGCACATGGAAGGTCATCTAGGCTAAAAGTGGGCTGGAATAAAAAATAGCCTATGATCCTTTCCTAACCGTCTATCATTCAACCTAAGCTAGACTAGCTTGACAAGTTCTAAATTTAATATATAGAGGGAACTAGGTAGCATCTCACACTCACATAGCATAGAGTCAATCTCGTCAACAACTACCTATTCAGTTCATTCACTTATATGCAATTGGTTATCATGCCCCTAATACTAGTTCCATAACAAGATCCACAGATTTCACACATATTTACATCAACATAGTTATAAATGACAAAAGTTTTAGAGGGATATCAAGAATTAGTCAAAATCTAACTACTGCCCTAAATACTCAAAATCTCCTAACTACCCAAAACATCACAATACGAAGAAAAACACAGTACAACACATAATTATCCTAGACATACTGATTCTACATCATATTATGGCCAATAGGAAAAGAAGCACGACAATAGAAACCCACGATGACCTGTCATTCCCACCCCCAACTAAAAACTGTGCATTATCCTCAATGCACTGATACAAAAAAATATAGGGAAGTGAGAACATACTCGGGATACACAAAGAGACCAAGTCAGGAGCCTCCATAGATGGGGGAATGAGAGCTGGTGGAGGCGGTGTTGGTGGAAGTGTACTACTGGATGATGCACCCACTGATATTACATCAGGCCTCTGCCTATCTATAAATTCAATCTCCAAAGAATCATGTTTGGCCTTTTTAAGGGCCTCTTCCCCTGTCATAACAGGATCCTATAAATAGTTCAAGTGACTTCTTTTGTTCCTAATTGCTAGGACCTCTTCATCATCCTTCGCAAATATGTCAAACTATCTCGGTGCATGCGGAGTTTACATTTGGACTACATGGGATATCATAGAGGGAGTAGATGTGACATGGGTCTATGCAAGAAAGAGTACCTCTACTCATAGGATATCAAGATCCTCCCTCGTCTAAATTAAATCTAGCATACATGTCTCTATATATAGGGATGTAACCCATTTTTTAGCTCATCAATTTGTGTCTGACAATGGGCTCTCTGAGAATTATCTCATCTAGCCTCGACCTGCTCAAATATCATCCTGGCCCCTAATCTCATCTGCATAAATAGGGCTGTCATCTCAGTCTTAAAAACCTTAAATCGAGCAGTTGTAACTCTCTAGCTCTCCACTAGTCTATGCAAAAACTCACTAGATACACCAATAATACCTATCGTAGGAGTTATAGTGGATAGACGAGAAGACTATATAGATGCACCAACCATCTCTAAGGTTAAAGTCAGGGCTAAAGTAGAATTAGCTTGTGTACCCTTTCCTTGAGTACTTAAATCAGGAGCATCTTTATGATCCCCTATCTTCATTTCTATACCAATACCTACATTATCTATATGTGCCTCATCAGGATTTATAGAAAATGATAGCCCCTGAGACTGGGATTTTGGTACTTCTACCTATTGTCTAGATTTCCTATAAGTGTTTGGAAGTTCTAGACCTTTCATGGTCTTTGTCTGCACAGTCGCGATGACAGTCACCCTCTCATTAATACCTGGTAACTTAGGCATACCTGCCTCATCACAAAGCCTTTAAATCATATAATGAAATAGCAGGTTAGTCAGTTCACCGAAGGCTTTATCATGTAGCTCATGCCTGATGATGGTAGTAAAATCAATAGCATAACCAACCATTAAGCAGGAAATCAATATAGCCCCTTCCCATATCAATGTATTATTTGAAGTAGTGGGAAGCAGGCGATAATGAATTAGTAACTACCAAAATGTAACCTCTAATGTCAATAGGCCTTTCTTGATCATAGTTGTCTCATTAATTCATGAGGCATCCTTACCCAATGGTTAAATGTAAACGACTATCTATCCAACCATCTTCACCCTCTCAACATTGTGTTTATCATCCCACATAATATGATTATCTCGAACGATCCTTAGTTTATGGTCACACTCTGTTGTAGATACAGGTTTAGTATAATCTGGGATAAATATGACTCTATGGATAGTCTCTTCTCTAATATCAACTATGACCCCTCTGACTAGTATATGATCAAGATGTGGCTTTCATACAAATCTGATCAGGCCTAGATAATAGTGCATGGGTAGGACTATGATGGATCTATAAGATAAATAAAACTCTTTTACCATAGTTGAGCTATAAGAACCGAGTGGCCTAGTCACCCACCTAAGTTGATACCTATCAAATGTTGCCCAAAGATATGGTAACTACTCTAGCCTTGATAATTTGATTTGGTGCTCCCCATAGATACAGGGTGTAGGCCTACCTAGATCCCAAACACGACTATCAATATCATATATCTTACACATCCCATCCACATACGACCTCAGATATCCCTCTTTGAGAGGTGCATCAAGTATAGGTGTTTGTGTCTGCTCCAGCTGTACATCATAGTAATCCTGTGTTGTACCCTCCTTAGACTAGGGTAATATTGATGACTACTCCTTCTCAACCTCCTCATAAGAATCTTAGGACTTCTTCTTAAATTGGGAGTCTTGAATATCAGTATATGGAGTAGTCTCGGACTCTATCTTATCATGATCATCATCATCGGGTGGAGGAGTATGTGGTGGTGATATACACGTGGACTTCATCCTCGACTGGGATGTGACTAACTTAGTAACCTGGTGAGTCTATCCTCATGTGACTCTATGTGTTACTGCAACTGCAACATCAACATGATGTCTCAGATACTTCTCTACCGAACCACTAAGCTCAGGAGATTCTACCCGTCTTCTCAAAGTACCAACTGCTTTCTTCTTCACTGCTCTAGGTTCCATGTATACCTGAACAACCAAATATTAGTTTCTAACAAAAGTGAGTGATAGTGAAAGTTGAAGAAAAACTCAAAATTCAAAAAGTTTAAATTTATCATCACTTTTCACACCCCTATAACCCATTTGGAACCCCAACAAGTCTAATGTATACACACTAATAAAAAATCATGACTTTCAAAGCAAACAAACAAGTTCAACTCTAGTATTTTAACTTGAACAAGGCCCTACATTATGATTATAGGTTATTTAAAGCCTCCCTCATACAAGCATGATAGTTTTAATATATTTAGCAATGCATTACCGATATTAACTTTTTACAGCAATAGATAAAATATTAAATCACCATTAGGAGCCAAGAAAGTTACCTCTTATCTGAAAATTCAGAAGAGAATAATGAAGAACTCAAGCACAACCAAGATTGAAACTTATTTCTAGCATGTTTGGACAAGTTGGTATCTTAAACTAGTGTCAATTTTTACCTTTTCTTAAGTAAGGGTTTGGTTTATATTTAAGGTGGGAAGTTTGAATTTAAAGAGAAAAATAAAGTTTTGAGGATTAGAAAGAGTTAGAATGAGGGTTAGAATGTTTTTATATATGTGTGGGGGGGGGGCTTTAATAGGTCATATTTAAATATTGGTAGACCCCAAATTTTAATTAAAAAGTGGGCCTGAATTTGACCTAACCGTGACACCTACCCACACCATGTACCCGCAGTCGAGTCCTGGGCGCAGGTAGCACCTGCAGCCACAAGTGCAGGGCATAAATGCTGGGCCAATATTCTTGGCCTATTTTTTCGCAACCCGAACTTGGCCTATTGACATTTTTCCAGTGGATGATGGTCCCACAACCTAAGTTTTAGGTCCCAAAAGTACAATTAGGTGCCAAAGTTCACAACTTACCATTTTTCATCCTCAAAATTTAAACTTTCCAATTTTCTACTCAACTTACCGTATGGGACTTATGACCATGATGGGCTGATCACACAATCTCCTTACCTGGAAATTGATAAATGTAGAAATGTTTACCATATTCCATGTAAGGTCCAAAAGCTAAAAACCTACAAAAATAAAATCAACAAAAATGTAAACACTAAAATATAATAAGTTGTCTCCCACACAGTGCTTGATTTAATGTCGCGACACGATGTGACTATGTTGGTTACTTAGACTTCACCAATAAGACCATGGGTTTCCTCTCATATAGCTCTTGAGTTAACGTCACAGCACGATGCGGGTATCTTGACTACTCAGAATTAATCAAGATACCCATAGGAATATTATCCAGGGTCATCAATATAATAAATCACCGATACTAACCTCATGTTGTTTGGATACTTCATAGACTTTTGGATGTTGAATATTATCTCCTCACCATTAAATCAAAATTTTAGCTCACCCTTCTCCATGTTAACCATATCTCTGCTTGTATCCATTAATGGTTTTCCAAAAATAATGGGCATCTCGGTGTCAACCTCACAGTCCAAGCTAACGAAGTCAACAGGGAAAATGAATTTATCCACCCTAATGATCACATCACATGAGATTCTCATAGGCTTCTTCACTATGCGATCATTAATCAAGAGCCATATCGAAGTCGGTTCCAGAGGGTTCAAGCCTAATTGCTTGAAGATGGCTAGTAGCATCAAATTAATATTGTCCCCTAAATCAAACAAGGCTCAGGAAAATATAGATGACCCAATAGTGAATAGTTTAGTGAATTCCCTGGGGTCACCTTTTTTCGGCGCTAAGGACCTAGTCGTGACTGCACTGCAATGGTGCATTTACTCAATATCTTTAAGAGTTACTTCTTTCTTCTTTGTGACTAAATATTTCATGAACCTAGTGTATCCAGGAATCTGATACAATGCCATAAAAAGTGGTATGTTTCGGCTCAACTATTTTAATATCTTAATAAATAATTTGAACTTACCTTTCTCTTTCTTCTGCATCAGTCGTTGAAGAAAAGGTGGGGGTGGTATCAGAATTTTTCTTATCTCTAGCTAAATAAATGGAACCTTACCTATGTCTTAAGCAACCGCATCCCTATCTTATATTACCTTCTCAAACTTAGCAGTATGTGTCTCATCATCAACAACTTCTGTACCAGGCATTGGGGGATCTATAGTAGTGATACCACTCCTCGTGGTAATAGCAAGTATGTGACCGTCATTTTATAAATTTTGCATAGTGTTTCTTAGAAGGGTACTTGGATACCTCTTGTTTAGAGTTGCTGACATCTGCCCAAATTGGTGCTCCAACTGCTTGATAGTAGTGTCATGATACTCAACATTCTCGGTCAATCCAGAAATATGATCCTTAATTTCCTTAAGGATGGTCTCCTAATTCTCCTAACCCTTCACCAATTTAGCTAGTATCTCCTCTATTCTAGATTATGCATTGCATCTACCAGGTGGAATGTATCTATCTCCCTTCTCTCTGTAGCCATACTTCTTTCTCTGGTCACCATATTACTCGGTGCTACGGTGTCTATACCTATAAAAATAGTTGTGACCTTGGTTTCCTTTCTCTTAGGGTCGTAAATATGACTTCTGATGATCCATATAATTAGCTTCCTCTTCCAATTCATACTCTTATACTTTGGAAGTTGACCCCTGTGCTACTACTGTATTCACTTTGTCAGAATTTGTTGCTATAAACTACTTTGGTATAACCCCTAAATCAGTCCTTAGCAACATAATTGCTTTCTCTACTGTATAATCAATTGTTCTTTAGTTGCAAGAAGTACCTATAGCAAAAGTACTAGAACCCCTCTTAGACTCCCGAGTTTGCCACCCTTGGTTAGGGAGTAAGATTTGATCTAACATCTCCGAAGTTTCCTCACAAAATATTCTCATAAAAGCTCCTCCCGAGATAGTGTCTGCCATGGATTTGGAGTTGATGTTCAGGGCTCTGTAAAATATATCCGGTAAGCTTTTCCCTTAATATTGATGATAGGGCATCAAGTTCAGCTTCTTCTTAAACCTTAACTAAGCCTCATACATGGACTCTGACTGCAGCTGCCTGAAATTATAGATCTTATCCTTAAGCTACAACATCCTTGATAGAGAAAAGAACTAATTTAAGAATTGCCTACACAACTCATTCCAAGTTGTGATAGACCCTCTTGGTAATTCCTCTAACCATAAAGATGTTTTTCCTATAAGTGAGAAGGGTAAAAGCCTCAATCTAAGTGCTTTTTGATTTACCCATGGATTGGTATACAAGCGATAGATCCTAAGGTAATTTGCAAGGTGTAAATTTGCATATCGTTAGGCAATCCTGCAAACACACCCTTCAAATTTATAAGTTGGATCATGGCACTTATGATGTCAAATTTGTTGCCTGGGGGGGAAATAGGAGGTACTATGGCTCCATTCTCTGTCGGCTCAACATATCCCATATCTTTCTCATCATATATATATATATGTCTGTATATGATGATATGTAGGGATAACTTAAACATAGGCACTTATAGATCTATCTTGATCCCCAACGAGTGTTGCTCGGTGGGCTGTTGCTTGTCTCTATTTAGATAGATCTGCATCCCTAGCTATCCTCTGAGATTATTTTGATGCTCTCCTTTCTGCTTCAATTTGAGGTAATATCTCACAAGTTTGTCGATCAATAAGATTTTGTACTCCCTCAGTAGGAGGTACAATATCACAAACCCTTTTAGGATTATCACCTCTTTTTGGCTTAGTCATCCTACCAGGTGTTTGTAGGAACCTCTTCAGATTTGGATTCACTAGGAGTAAATGATTTCCTCTACTTTAGTTTCTAGGTATACACCAACGTATTCCTAACTAAGAACGCATAACAATCATGTTATCAACCTAAAATCAATGTTTTGAATCTACTAGTGCAGTCCATTTTGCCATCCAATAGCCAGATCAAAAGATGTTGACCGAAGTTAACTAGTGGGTGTTTAATACAACTAAAAACCACAATCTTGCACAAATCACACTAAAATATATTTAAAACCATGACAAACATCCCCACACCCTAGAAATACCACAACACAACCATGGGAAGGGGTAAAATAATCAAATCACACAAAAAAATATTTTACACGAATCACCAAAAATTAGGTCATTACACATACTTAGTAAGAAATAATGTTATTTCTATATGTAGTTTTGATAATGAGTAGCTAACTACAATGGACCAGGTCCCTGGATTTTCATGGTGTAGTACAGCTGGGATGCATGTCTGCACAGTTTTGTCCTCTTGTTTAACAAACTTACAGGTGTTGCTTATACTAAATAGGACACATGTATTAATTTTATCTCAGCTCTATCATCACTCCTCTATAAAATAAAAAAGATAATTCTTCATCAAATAGGTTTTGCATAAATATAAAGAGTGAAGAGAGGCAGCAAAAACTCCATTTCAAGATTGCTCAAGCATTGATCATGTTATTATCCTTGTAGTATGCTTAAAGAGTGTGTGAGTGATCCTGAGTGTTGATTTGTAATAGAATTACTCATACTATAAGTGTAATGTCTTGTTTTGTTTATGCTCGAGAGTGCTTAGGTAGAGTTGCCTATGTCCAAATACTGATTAGAATTAATCAGTGTAGAAGGTTCTTGGTAGATTTTCCAGGATGAGCTTGTAGTAGAGTTATTACAATCTAAAGGAGCCTAGAGTTAGGTTGAAACTGAGTCTGTAATCAGGAGGTTGATTATAGTGTATTTTTTCAGTGCTTGTGATGGAAAGCCATGGTTTTTAATCCCTTGAGCAAGGGGTTTCCACGTTAAATCCTATGTTCTTTACATTTCTTGCACTCTTTTGTGATTCTTGGTCATTCACTATTCTTTTTCCTGTGATTAACTTTGAAGGACCTGGTCCCTGACTGTGCGGTGCAACCCCCAAGGGTTCTAATAATTGGTATCAAAGCTAGAACAATCTAAAAGGTTAACACCTAGATTGATTTGGTTATCATGGCTACTCCACCTAACCAGAAAGAAGGGAAATCTACTACTAGACAACTAAGATTTAATGGACAATACGATGGGTGGTGGAAAACCAGGATGTTTGACTTCATTATGGCTGAGGATAGTGATTTGATGAACATAATTCTTAAATGTCCACATGTTCTTGTTAAAGAAGTCAAATAAGGAGAGGTTACAAGGATGGTTGTTAAAAACAAGATGGAGTAAAATGATGAAGATAGGAAAAGGATTGAAAAAAATTACAAGGCCAAGAAAGTGTTAGTATGTGGCATAGGTCCTAATGAATAAAGTAGGATCTCACCTTGTGATAATGCAAAGGATATCTTGGAATTCTTAAGGGCTACTACTAAATGTATTACTAATGTGAAAGACTAAAAAGTAGATATGTTGACTGCTCAGTATAAAACCTTCACCATGAAAAAAGGAGAAATAATCCAAGAAAGGTATACAAGGTTCACTTCTATCATAAATAAGCTTCACTGCTTGGGAGAAGTGATTCCCTTGTACAAACAAGTGAGAAAAATTCTTAGTGTTCTTCCTAAGTCTTAGGAAAGCAAAGTGGATTCCATAACTGAAGCAAAGAATCTAAAGACACTTACTATGGATTAACTCATTGGAAATCTAAAGACTCATGAGCTCAAGAAACAACAAGGGATGGAGAAGAAGGAATAAAATAGGGGGAAAATCCCTGGCATTGAAGGTTTCTAAATATGATCCAGTTGATATTAAAGACTCTAATGTTGCCATTTGTCAAATAGGATTGTTAGAACCATGAAAATGAGAGTTCAGTTCTAAGAAAGAAAAAAAAATGTTGAAGTATGTCACAAATGTAGAAGTCTTGAGCATTTCATCAAGGATTGCCTCTTTATAAAATAGATCATCAAGATCACCTCAAGATTGTAGGTGCCAAAGAAAAGATCAGGGACCAGGTCCCTAGCAATTCAATAAGGAAAGTTGCAGCTGATTGTACAGTAAAGCAAACTCTGGCAACATGGGGAGATTCCTCCAGTGAATCAGATAAGGATAGGAAGTTTGAAGATGTGTCTATGCTAGCAGTAGAAGATAGTCTAGTTATCTATGATTCCTTATTATTTTCATGGAAAATAAAGATGATGAAGAAGATGATGAGGTAACTCTCTTTGATATAAAGGAAAATCTAGAAACCTATTCAGCTAAGAAGATAAGGAATCTTGCTAGTGTGCTAATTGATTCTATATGTGAATTAAATGCTAAGAAAATTGCACTAGATGAGAAGGTAGAGAATTAAGATTTTGAATTGATTGCCTTAACCCTCCAGATATCTGAAACTAAAGAAATAGCCGCTAAATTAAAATCTAAAAATTAAAGTTGTTAGGCCACCTAGAGAAGGTAGGTGACTTAGATAGAAAGGGAAAGAGAGAAGCTTCAAAGCAACATATTGAACTTGAATAGAAATTAAAGTATTCTTAAAAACACCTTGTGTTTGCACTTTACAAAAATAAAGAGTTTAGAAAGGGACCTGGTCCATCTAAGAGAAGAGCTTAACAAGCCACTTAAATGGACTGCATCTTCACAGATCCTTTCTAATTTGACCAGTCAAAGTGCAAATAATGGTAAGGGTCTTGGTTATCGAGGAGAATCACAACCTCTTGGGTCAAAAGGAAAATCTTATCATGGTACCAAAAACAAGAGTCAGAAGCATCTGTGTACTCATTGTAAAAGAGATGGATGTTTGAAAGAAAAATGTCAGTAGTTGCTCAAAGCTAAAATAAGCAGTACTGAGTACATTCAGCAGGAAAAATCCTCTCTAAAAGGTTTGAAACCCTTGAAAAATGTGAAGAAAAACTATCTACCTAGATGGGCCAAGAAGAATTTGATCACACAACTGTCTCCTTATTGGGAACTCAAACTCAAATAGGTTCCTAAATCCAGTAAGTGATCATGATGTAAGATATGAGATAGCGGATTTTAGTTAGGGATGGTTCCATGATAATGTATGAGCCAGGCTCAATACTAGAAGGTATGACTGTTTTCTCTCTCTCTCAAGACACTTTAAGTGAAGGTGTCTTACCATAAAATACAAGGACCTAGTCCTTGTCTTATCTAAGTAAGAATATTCTGGATAATAAACTAAAAAGGGAGGAATTCTTTGAATTAAATAAAGAAGGGTGTGTAGAGGTAAAAGGATGAAGAAGGAAATAATCAAATTAACTTGACCTCTCATACAAATTATTTTTTCTTTCAAAAATTATCTATGTTTAGGAAATAGGTATCCTTTATAAGGTAAGTACGGCTTGGTCTAACTCAGTATCATACCCTTGTAGGTATACACCCATGGAAACAACCTTGGAAGAAAATAGTTGAAGCAAACATAAGTTGAGAATTCACTCAAGAAAGAGAAGGACTTGGTCCTATCTCTCAAGTTAGTACCATTATAGGATGCTTTAACGATGGTTAGTACCATTATAGGATGCTTTAACAATCTTAAAATACTGACTGAAAGGCCATGTGTTTTCTCATCTCTATGTATAATCCATTATCTCCCTTGAAAAATAAAGAGTCGTAATTATTAGGATTAGAAATATCATTTCAGAAGGAACATCTTTCAATGACAATGATCTTTTATTTAAACTTAATAAATTAGACTCTTTCACATTCTTCTTCAACTAATTCAGTTTATCTTCCTATATTAATCATCTACTATGAATAAAATTCATTCCTTACCCCCACTCTCCTTTTTTACAAAATCAAAATAGCTTATATTCCTACTTCCACAATCCCATCTAAACATTTTGAAGTAGATAAAAGTACATATGAAAAATTTGAACATTCATCAATTGAATACTCAGATCAATTATTAACCAAAATAAATACCTTCTTGAGCTTCCAACAAGAACCTAAGCAAACTCTTCCTTCCTTAGAAAATCAAAAACCTATAAATATGTCAGTCCCTACAAAATTCTCATCTGCTTTAGAAATTTGTGGTCAGCCATTCATGGTAGAGAGCTCAAGTCAAAGTCTTGGATGTCACATTGACCAAAATTCTTCTCAACCCAAAATTCCTTCTTTCTTAGAAGCCCTGAAACCACTTGTAGAATCTCAAAACCCTATTTTGAATGATGAACCTAACAAATATGAATTTTATGAAATTCCACAATTACCTAGTTCTCCTACTTTCTCGAATTTAGACCTATTTTTTGCTTAATTATTTGTTGAAGAAATATCAGTTAAAAGGATTGATCTTTCTTGCAATGAGAACTGGGTGGATAATACCTTACTTCTGCATATATATGGTACCTCAGTTAGTGAAGAAGAATAGGTAATAGGAGAAATAAATGATTTTTTAACAGGTCCTCCAGTTCAAATCTGGCAGTCCTACTGAGATGAGTTAAAAACATATAGCAGTAAAAAGGAAGGAAATTTCTGAGGAAGGACCTAGTTTAAGATAAAAAGAACTACTATTAGAGAAGTGATTATTAGTCCTATGATAAGACAGAAGGAGAAAGGAGAAAAGGATGTGGCTAGAGAATAAAAAAGTAAAATACTAAAAACACAAAAAATCCTATCAGGAAGAGTGGTTGATCCTAAAATATATGAGAAACCTGGGATGATTGAATTAGTTAAATATTTCAGGCATCAAGGCTAGTTACACTTGTTTGAGGAATACAGCCCCCATGGTCTTCAAAAATGAGGTTAGATAATTTTACTACACCATGGAATTCTTAGAAGATGGACTAAGCTTGTCTCCCCAGGTGCAAGGAAAGTCTATCTACTTGAATGAAAAAGAAATGGGAAAAATCTTTAATGTAACTATAAAGAAACAACCCACAACTGAGTTTATGATCAATGCCTCTAAGGAGGTTGGAACATCTATATCAGCTATGGAAATGAAATTCCTGACATGTGAGTTTCATATGGTATTTGAATTTATAAACAAAGTACTACTACCAAGATCTGGGAAGTCTAAAATTTCATCTAGGCTGATCTATTCTTGATAAAATGCCTGATGAATTTTGAATTAATTAGCCTGCCTACTCTTATGATTGAATACATAAAAAAAGTAATTCTTAAAACAAAAATACATGGAATGCCCTATGGGTACTTGCTGAATAGGGTCTTTGATCATTTTGGAGTAGCCAAACAAAAGTTCAATACAACTACTTTGGTAGAAAATGAGTGCATAAAAAGAAAAGTGGAACTGTGTCCCAAGTATCTGAACTTTTGACTGCTCAGGAAAGCTTCAACAAGGAAATAGAGGAAGTGAGGATCAAGTTAGATGCAAAATATGCAGAGATAATTCACTAAAAGTTGAAAAATTAGTAGCTAACTTCTAAGGGACCAGGTGATTCTGAAGCACTGATATCAGAAAATGCAGAACTCTACATGAAAGTGGCAAAACTGACTGGTAAAGTTAATGATTTAAATAAAAAATTAAAGAAACTCACTAAGAAGTTTTTGGATGACTACTGTTAAAAATTCTAGAATTGAAATGTTGATTAAGTCCTTTTCCCCCAAGCCTCCCTCTTCCTGAGTCTTGTTATCACTGTCCTCTTACTCAACCCTGTGTCAATTCCACTCATTTCTATCATGTGGATTTTAAGGACAATTTTTTTTGATTGTTTTAGCATACTAATTTGGTACTTAACTACTTAACAATGAATGAATTTTGATTTGTGTGCTTGACCTGTTCTCTCTTTAAAACTATTTTACATATTAGTGTTGCCCCAGCGGCCATGAGTTAACTAATCCATGCCTATTTTACTCTTGGTTTGTTGTTATTCCTTATCAATGATTCCAAAAAAGGGATTACTAACTTCATGTGTAAGGACCAGGACTAATATCTGGTGATGTGTGATGTGTGCTCATGTAGTGCATAATGACAAGGGGAAGTATGCAAATTCACTAAATGAATAATGGTGTATAGTGACAGGGGGAAGCAAGTGAATGTGCTCATAGTTTTTTTTATAAATGAAAAAAAAACCAGGTCCCTATGTTGCATGATAGTGGAAGCATGATGATAGGGGGAACATTCATCTTTAGAGCGGTAATCACACTGATTAAATGTGATAGATGTGCTCAAAGTTGTATGGTTGGTTTTTCATCATCAAAAAGGGGGAAAATTGTTATATGTAGTTTTGATGATGAGTAGCTAACTGCACGGGACCAGGTCCCTGAATTTTCATGGTACAGTACAGCTGGCATGCGTGTCTGCTCAGTTTTGTCCTTTGTGTGACAAACTTCCAGGTGTTGCTTGTACTGAATAGGATACCTCATCTAATTATATTTCAGCCCTAATCATCACTCCTCTATAAAAGGAAAAAAATGTTTCTTCATCAAATGTTTTTGAACAAATCTAAAGAGTGAAGAGAGGTAGCAAAAACTCCATTTCAAGATTTCTCAAGCATTGCTCATGGTCTCATCTTCATAGTATGCTTAAAGAGTGAGTGAGTGTTCTTGAGTGCTGATTTGTAAAAGAATTGCTCATGCTATATGAGTAATGTCTTATTTTATTTAAGATCGAGAGTGCATGGATAGAGTTGCCTAAGTCCAAATACTGATCAGAGTTAATCAATGTAGAGAGTCCTTGGTAGAGTTTCCAAGATGAGCTTGTAGTAGATCTATTACAAGTGAAAGGAGCCTAGAGTTAGGTTGTAATCGAGTATGTAATCAAGAGCTTATTTATAGTGGATTTATTTGGTGCTTATAAACGCAAGTTGTGGCTTTTCCTCCCTCGAGCAAGGGGGTGTCCATGTTAAATCCTTTGTTCTTTACATTTTCTGCACTTCTTTGTGATTCCTAGTCATTTGTTGTTCTATTGCATGTGATTAGGGATAAGAATATTTTGGTTCAAACCAAAAAAAACAAAAAAACAAACCAAAATTTGATTTTGGTTTCACTTTTTTGGTTTTTCAAATCGATTTCGGTTTGCAAATTTTAAAATTCGGTTAAACGGTTTGATTTTTGGTTTTTCAAAAAAAACTAGTTAAACTGAAAAACCAAAATTATATAAGCAGCTAATAATATATATATATTCTATTATATATGTATAATATATTTAATACATAAATATATAATAAATTTTTAGCAGCCCTAGTCACTAGTCAATAGTCCCTAAATGATAAATCCCTAATTTTAATTCTAATACACCATCACAATACAACTATTGAACACTTGAACTACAGACCACTATTAAGATGAAAGATAGACCACCGGCGACCCATGTACATGGTACAACTGTACAACAACACTGAAGAAACGAGCGGCGAGCCGGTGACCACTTTGGACTGCCGACTATGGTCTTTGAGTTTGTTGAGTGGCGATTGACAACCAATTTGATAAATTTAAACTGACCAGTAGTGGCAAGTCAACAATTTATAAGACCCCGCAAAATACTAAGATTAACTCTGCCCTTTAAAGCTTTTTAAGGGGTCCCAGACTTAGAAAATTCTTGTTATGTATTCAGACTTAGTGTTATTTTAGCCTTCGTAGGTTAGCAACTCTAATTCACAACCCCCATGACCTTGAAGTAATGATTTTAGGTTGAATCATGATCACGAATGTTAGTGGGTATTCTCAAACAAATTTTGAATTTTTTGGATGTCATTTGGATCACATTTGAAAGCTCAAACCATTGGATCGATGCGATCTCGGCACACCGCGTCACCCATCGCATTAATGAAATATTTTCTCCAGCTCCCAGTGCAAATTCCAGTGAACTGACGTGGAATCAACGCAGCATGTTGGACATCGCATCAATGCCAATGACGCGGCGCATCGGTCTGCGCATTGCTACGCCAGTTTTTTCTTCATTAAAAACAACATCCAGAGAGGTAAATGGGACATTTTCCTCATATTGACCCAGCCCCTAAAACACGATATTCATCCCCTACAAAGCAAATAACACTCTTTTCTCTCAAATTTCTCTCAAGAGTAAAACTCTAGAACATAAATTTCAAGATCAATTCTCAAGAATACTCCATCAATCTTCAAAAATTTAATTGTTAAGGTATGTCAAGTGTTCATCCAAGGATCCATTCCACTCTTGGATTTCAAGAATCTATTTTTAAAACATCAAGTGTATTGATTTCATGAAATTCATGTTGGGTTTGATTGTATTCATGATTATAATGATTAATTGGGTTTCAATTCCATGTTTTGTTACAAGTTTCATGTAGAGTTATTTGATATATGTCTTGAATCATGCGAATCCATGCTAAAACCTTAAAATTGTAAATGGGGATTTGAATTATGGTGCCTATATATGGTTAGTGTCTTGTGTAAGGATTATGTGCTCCAAGAGTTTGTAAATATGCTAATATTACTTGACATGTGTTAGAAGATCATGCTATTATGTGATCTCACTCATGCACAGGCTCATGTATATCAAGTGTTTGGTAAAATGTCTAGATGAATGCATTGTTAGTGAGAAAGTATTGTATGCTACTAAATTCACGCAGTGTTTTACTTTTCATGCTATCGAGTCCTGGGGATATTTAATACCCGAAAAACCTAGTTTTTTACTAGAGCTATAGTAGTTACAGAATAGTTTCAGTAGTACTCAGTAATCAGTCTCAGTTTAGTATTCAGTTTAGAACTCAGTAGTATTCAGTTCAGAACTTAATAGACTCAGTCAGTTCACAGAATTCAGTCAATAAATAGTTCAGTACTCAGTGACCTCAGTCCAGTTCAGTTAGATAGCACTATCAGTAACAGTTCAGTCAGGCCTAGAACAATTTAGAAATCAATTCAGCATTTTTCAATTGGGAGTAGAATTCAAAATCGAGCTAGCCTAGGGATAGGGGCTCACTCGTTTCTAGGAATGGGTCCCTAGAAGCAATCCCTAAGTTAAAGAACTACGTAGCATGCGTAGGTTATGAGATGTCACCCGTTAGATAAGACTAACATACTCGGGGATCACCCGCTAGTTAGGATTGGTCTCAGGAGTAACCCGCTAGACTAGGAATGACCCCACAGCTAGTTATCTTTACCTGTGGCACAGTACTGATACCCTTTCAATTGGGGTTATAGATTGGACCCCAACTCAGTTATCTTATATAGGGCATGTTGGTTAGATCATTACCTCCCACAGTCTCAATTTCAGATTCAGATTCAGATTCAGTTTTAGTATAGAAATTAGTTCAGTTCTATAGATTTAGGACTGTTAAATACAGTCACTCTGCTCAGTAATGAACTCAGACTAGTTCTTCAAAATTAGGATGTCAGATACAATCACTCAGTTATCAGATACATTATATCAGTAAACTCAGATATTAATAAATCAGTAATTCAGAACTCATTATCCAGTGTTATCATGATCTCAGCTACAGTTTATGTGTTCATACATGTACTCTTATTTAGTAAGACTCGTGTCAATCAGTCAGTATTGTTCATTCATACGAACACATGCATCTCAGCCTACCTCACTTAGCATACTAGTACATTCGAAGTACTGACGCATACCTTTCTTTTGCGCTATGATGTCTTATATCATAGGTTCAGATGCACAGGCTCCTGATTATACTTAGAAGCCCAATCTATCAGTAACAGACTTAGTGGTGAGTCCTCATAGTTTGAGGACCGACTTATTATTTCAGTATTTTAGTACTCAATTTATTTCAATAGTCAGAGTTAGTTGGGGACTTATCCCATCAACTCCTTGTTCAGACAGTAGAGGCTTTTTAGACTAGAGTATTTCAGAAAGATGTATCAGTATTCAATATTCAGTAGTTACTTTTAGTTTGAATCTTTTGGAAAGTTTTTGCCTAATTTCCACATAATTACAGTATTATTATTCAGTTATTGTTGCAGGTACCAGTAATGGGTTAGCTTGTGGTCCTTCGGTATTATGAGCATCGTGTAGCATCCAGGGTATAGACTCGGGGCATTACAAACTTTGTGTCAGAACCTAAGGTTCAACAGAGTCCTAGAAACTCTAAAAGTTGCATCTAGTAAAGTCTTGATCATGGGTGTGTAGCGTGCCACACTTATGGACAATGGACTATGAGATGTTTTAGGAAATATTTCCCTTCTTTCAGTATTGATGTAGTGCGAGTGAGCATGAGCTTAAGCTAAATTTTAAGCCTAATCCTTCTCTTCTTTCCAATTACAGAACATTCCTCCTAAAAAGACCAACGGAATGAGAACCGAAAATCATTCGGCACCACAGCCCATTTAAGAAAATCCCCTGGATAAGAATGTTTCTTATGAGGTATTCAGAGCTATATTTACTACTCTAGCCAATTCAGTAGCAGCTCAAAATGAACAGCCAGCTGTTGTTTAGGCCAACCTAGTGGCCAACACTACTGCAGTTAGGATTCAGGACTTCACTTGAATGAATCCTCCTCTATTCTCAGGATCTAAGTCAGAACATGACTCACAAGAGTTCCTCGATTAGGTTCATAAAGTCACAGATATCATGGGAATGACCACTAGTAAGAGTGTTGAATTAGCTTTCTATATCTACAAAATGTAGCCTATACATGGTTTAACCAGTGGAAGGTAGACGGGGGCACAGATGCATCGCCCATAGAATGGGAAGAGTTTGCTACTTCTTTTCTAGATAGATTCTTTCCCTTAGAGCTAATAGAATCCAAGGTGTTAGAGTTCATCAATCTCAGGCAAGGCAGTATGAATGTGAAAGAGTATTCCCTTAAGTTTATTTAGTTAGACAGGTATACTCCCTATGTAGTAGCAGAAAATAGGTCCAGAATGAGAAAGTTCATGTCTGGGGTATTAGATAGTGTGGTTAAGTAGTGCAGAACAGCCATGCTAATTAAGGAGATAGACATATCCAGGCTTATGGTCCATGCTCAACAGATTGAGGAGTAGAAGCTTAAGAATAAGGAGAGAGAGAATAAGAGATCTAGAATAGGTATTTTTAATTTTAATTAGCCTAAGTTAGAGGGCGGTAAACATTACCAGTTTCATCAAAAATCTTTAGTTCCAGCTCCATCCTCAGCTAGTGCGCTAGTACCAATGTTCAGGAATGACAGTCATGATGGGGCACCAGGCTCCAAAACCCAGGGTAGTGTAAGCAGTGGTCATACTTATCTGCTTTGCGAAGAATGTAGTAGAAATCACCTAGGTATATATAGAGAAGGCAGCGATATATGTTTTGGATATGGTAATCTAGGACATAGGATGTGGGAGAGTAGAGTAATAACTCATACTGTAAAATATTTATGCCAATAGGGTCAGTATAATCGTCCTTCAGCTTAGTCTGGTCGCTCGAATCAGCAGGGTACCACTTCTAGTTCCACCAGTGGGCAACGCCCAAATAGGCTCTAGGCACTTCATTCCAGACGAGATCAATAAAATTCTCCTAATGCAGTCACTAGTACGTAATATATCTTCCATTTACATGATTTATCTTATTAGATTTAAGAGCTTCTTTATTTTTCGTAGCTCCTTACATAGCAGTCGATTTCAAAGTTCGACCGAAAACCTTAATAGAACCTTTCTTAGTCTCCACCCTAGTGGGTCAGTCTATCATAGACGGTGGGTATACAGGAACTGTTCGGTTATGATATCTTAGAAAGTCAGGTCATCAAATTTTATTAGTAATGTCAGCATATGTAGAAAAGAAGTAGGAGAGGTTGATGCCCAACCCGTCCTTATATTAGTGAAAAGTTTTGTACTTTAGCTATCACGAAAACTACCCATGACTTATTTGTCAACTTTATAATCATAGCTCATATTTGTGCTCATTAACAAGAATCATGTACACTTATAATTTCTAGTATAAGGAGTTTCAGTTCACTCAGAGTTACAAATCACGTTCCATGAATACAGAAACTCCAAAATCAGGTCATGCAGCTCATGACTCATGTACTCATGTCATGCTTTACAATATGCTCAGTTCCTATGACTTATGTTATACTCCTAAAAATCAGCTAAATTTAGATTTTGTTATGTAAATCCGCAATTTAGATTTATTGATAAAATCTAGGATGTTGATGTCCAATTCCTCAGGCCTCAGTTATGTGTCAAGTTTGGTAAAGTGCCATTCATGCCTCAAGTCCTCATCCTTTAACCTTCAGTGAACTCTCCTTATGAAATGATATAGAAATAAGTTGTTTCTTAGAAGGAAGAAAGTAAATGTTTCATGATAAGAAAAGATTATTGCATGCTAGTTTTACACGAGGCTGTAGTTATGAAGATAGGCTTAAATGTCATGTTGATGTGTAAGTAGCTAAATGCATTTTGGAGATTTGAGCAGGCTTTAACATAGTGGGAGAATTCAGTACAGATTAGACCTCAGTAGGTAGAGTTATCATAACCCAGTATTCAGTTCCAGTATAGTCTCAATTGCAGTCTTGGTTACAGTCTTTGTTGCAGTCCCAATTATAGTCTCAGTTACAGTCTCAATTTTCATCTTAGTTTTAGTCTCAGTCACAGTCACAGTCCAGTAATCAGATAAGTAACTCAGTTCAGTTTCAGATTTTCTTGACCATAGCATACAGTTATCAGTTATGCAGCTATTAGAATTTTAGTACCTCAGTTTATAGAGTATTTCAGATTCATGTTATACGGTTGGTCTTGCCTCCTCAAATAATACATTTTTCATGAATTCATGCTCAGTAATATCATGTTACCCAGTCATTCCTTACCTCGTATGCATAATACTCTATAGTTCCAGTCCTATTATTCAGACTAAGTACAATTCAATATTACATGACCAAGTATTCAGCTATCATCCATTCAGGTAATCAGATAAGTTAGTAAGTTTATTCACTCTTTCTCAACACCTATGTGAATATTTTTAGTAGTCTCAGGTGATGTGTTGTACTAAGGTGGAGAGTATAGTTGAGAGAGTATTCAAGGGATAAGTCTAAGCTTGAAAATTTGTAGTTGCAGTGCATAAGGCTTTGTCACTTCATCTTAGATGTTGTTTCATAGACCCCAACTCATATTACATAATTTTAACCAAGATGTGATTTTCCTATTCAGCTATTTTATTCAGCCATACCAAGACTCTTTCTCCATAAAGCCACTAGAACTCTATAGAAAGAGTGTCAAAGAAAGGCTCCATTCGAATATAAATTTTTAGCATAAGTTAGTCCGCAAAACCAGCAATTCAGTTTAGCAATTAGGTGGACAATGCTTGTATGGTTGGGTTTCCCATCCTTCTACATAGTCACACTATCCGAAGTCTCGTGAATGTAACTATTCCAAGATAGAGCAACCATGTGTTTGCGAGATCAGCTCAGTTTAGGTGTCATGCCTCAGTTTCAGATCCCCCATATGCAGTCACAATTCAGTTCATAGGTGCCCTCTACATCGTCTCAGTTTTCCTCAGTATCTCAGCCAAGTCAGCATTCTTCAGGGAACATAATGTACCAAGGGGGAGATGCACTATAATCCCCCCAAGCTTTCATAACCTAAACCTTCCATCTTGTCTTTGAAACGAATCTAGTTTGGTGGTGGGAACTTATAGATGGACCCTCATATTCCAATATCAGTCGTAAGCCATGTATTCAAGGGCTTAGTTCAGTTTATGATATTCAGTTTATGTATCACATTTCAAGCTCAGTTATGTTCTCATGTTCCCGTTCATGCATGTTTAGTAAATGACCTCAGGTTCATCAGCATTCTCAGCTTAAGGTAATAGTCTTTCTTAGATTGGCTTAGTTCCATGTTCTGTTATAGTTATAAACTTGTTATCCGTTACCGTTACATATTCTGTCATGCATTCACGAATCAGTTCAGTCATGTACTCATGCATCAGATATGCATGTTCAGTTTAAAAAACTTAGCTTATCGGTAGTTTCAGTCAGGCATTTGATGCATCAAATATGCATGTTCAGTGTATAACCTCAGTCTATCAGTATTCTTAGCTCAATCATCCTTATTAGAGGATGAATATTCCCATGGGGGAGATATTGTAAGACCCTGCAAAATTCTATGCTTAACTCATCCCTTTAAAGCTTGTTAAGGGGTCCCAAACTTAGAAAATTTTAGCTAAGAATTCAAACTTAGTATTATTTTAGCCTTCGTAGTTTGGAGACTCTATTTCACGACCCCCATGACCTTAAAGTAATAATTCTTAGGTTGAATCATGATCAGGAATGTCATTGGGTGTTCTCGGACAAGTTTTTGATTTTTTGAATGTCGTTTGGATTAAATTTGAAACCTCAAACTAGTGGATCTATGTGATCTCGACGTGCCATGTCGCCCATCGCATCGATGAAATATTTTACTCCATGTCCAAGTGTTAATTCTAGTGAACCGACGTGGACTCAACAAGGTGCATTGGACATCACGTCGTTGCCAACGACGTGGTGTGTCGGTCTATGCATTGCTAGGCCAGTTTTTCATTCATTAAAAACAACATCTAGAAGGGTAAATGGGACATTTTTTTCACTTTGATCCTACCCCTAAACCATGAAATTCATCCCCCACAAAGCAAATTACACTCTTTTCTCTCAAATTTCTCTCAAGAGAAAAACCCTAGAACATCAATTTCAAGATCAATTCTCAAGAACACTCCATCAATCTTCAAGAATTTAATTGTTATGGTATGTTAAGTATTCATCCAAGGATCCCTTCAACCCTTGGAGTTCAAGAATCTATTTTTATAATTTCAAGTGTATTGATTTCATGAATTTCATGACGGGTTTGATTATATTCATGATTATAATAATTAATTGAGTTTCTAATCCATGTTTATTTACAAGTTTCATATGGAGTTATTTGATATATGTCTAGAATCATGTGAATCCATGCTAAACCCTTAAAATATCAAATAGGGATTTGAATTATAGTGCCTCTATGTAGTTAGTGTCATATGTATGGATTATGTGCTACAAGTGTTTGTAAATATGCTAATATGACTTGACTAGTGTAAGAATATTATGCTATTATGTGATCTCACTCATGCATAGGATCATGTATATCAAGTGTTTGGTAAGATTTCTAGATCAATGCATCGTTAGTAAGCAAATATTGTATGCTACTAGATTCACGCAGTGTTTTACTTTTCATGGTATTGAGTCCTGGGGTATTTAATACCCAAAAAACCTAGCTATTTACTAAAGCTATAGTAGTTACAGAATTATTTTAGTAGTACTTAGTAATCAGAATCAGTTCAGTATTTAGTTCAGAACTAAGTAGTATTCAGTTCAGAACTCAGTAGACTCTGTCAGGTTACAGAATTTAGTCAGTAATCAGTTCAGTACTTAATGACCTCAGTCCAGTTTAGTCTGATAGCACGACCAATAACAGTTCAATCAGTCCTAGAACAATTTAGAAATAAGTTCAGTGTCTTTTAGTTGGGAGTAGGATTCAACATCGATCAAGCCTAGAGATAGAGGCTCACCTGTTAGCTAGGACTGGGTCCCTAGTATCAATCCCTAAGTTCCAGAACTACGTATCCAACATAAGTTATGAGATTTCACTCGTTAGATAGTAGTGACATACTCAAGGATCACCCGCTAGTTAGTACTGATCTCAGGGGTCAACCGCTAGACTAGGATTAACCCCACAACTATTTTCTTTAACCGTGGCATGGTACTGGCACCCTTATAATTAGGGTTATAGATTGGACCCCAACTAAGTTATCTTATTTGGGGCATGTTGGTTTCATCATTACCTCCCACAGTCTCAATTTCAGATTCAGTCTCAGTATAGAACTCAGTTAAGTTCTACAGATTCAGGATTGTTAGGTATAGTCACTCAAATCAGTATAGAACTTAGACTAGTTCTTTAGAATCAGGACTGTCAGATATAGTCACTAAGTTATCAGATACACAGTATCAGTAAACTTCTATATTAGTAAATCGGTAATTCAGAACTCAGTATCCAGTGTTATCATGATCTCAACTACAGTTTACATATTCATTCATTTTCTCTCATTCAGTTATACTCATGTTAATTAGGTAGTATTGTTCATACATACGAACCCATGTATCTCAGCCTACCTCACTTAGCATACCAGTACATTCAAAGTTCTGATACATACCTTTCTTTTATGCTATGATGTCTTATATCATAGGTTCAGATGCACGTGATCCCGATCATACTTAGCAGCTAGATCTATCAGCAGTAGACTTAGTGTTTGGTCCTCATAGTTTGAGGATAGACTTATTATTTCAGTATTTTAGTACTCAAATTATTTCAATAGTCGGAGTTAGTTGGGGACTTGTCCCATCAACTCCTTGTTTAGACAATAGAGGCTTTTAAGACTAGAGTATTTTAGACAGATGTATCAGTACTCAATTTTTAATATTCAGTATGTACTTTTAGTTTGAACCTTATGGAAAGTTTCTGCCTAATTTCCACATAATTACAGTATTATTATTCAATTATTGCAGAAAGTACCAGCCATAGGTTAGCTTATGGTCCCTTAGGATTTTAAGCATCGTGTAGCATCTCGGGTACAGACTCGGTCCATTAGACACTCAGTCAGCTAGGTCAGTTTCCAGCGGTAGAAATTAGACCACTTTTCCGACTATTTGTTTCGGTAACTAGTCAATTATTCATAACTGTTACCTCCTCAAGATGCTTTTCTCAGTTGTTTTCCTGTTGAAAATGCATTATTGGTTGGTCAGCTTCTATTAACTAACACACATCGAGAGATGCCCCATTATGGATGTATATGCCTTTTTATTTGATTCATCTATTGAAAGTATGCCACTTGAAGTATGAGTGACAGAATTATGTGGTGATGTTGCATCTAATTATCGGGTTTTTATTAGAAACAGCCTCTGTACTTCATCTGAGGTAGTTGTATGGACTGGTTACACTCTACCCTCACCATACCCCACTTTGTGGGAATATATTGGATATGTAGTTGTATTTTTGAAAAATGAAAAATAGATCTGAAAAAAAAATTCTAAAAAAATCATCAATTTTAAATATCTAGTCAAGAAAAAGAAAGGCTCTCTACTTTAATATTCAAAACCAAAATAAAAATCCGAAATTACCGAATGAAATTTGTAGAAACCAAACCAAATCGAATTTTTTTTTTGTTACGATTGTTATTTTTGCCAATCCGAAAATCAATAAGTTGAACGAATATTAAACAATCAAACTGAACAAACCGCAGCCCTACTTGTGATTAACTTTGAGGTACCTGATCCCTGACTGTGTAGTGAAACCCCCAAGGGTTATAAAAGTTATTTATCTATATTTATTACTGACCATGATTTAATGTAGAAATTCACATCAAATTAGTCAGTTGAACACTCCATCCGGGACAAACACACTTACTTGATCGTGTAATTACTATCTAATTCATTAAGAATGTAAATAAAGTTAATAATTCATAACTAATTATAGTTAAATAACATTATCTATTAACAAAAATGATTTAATGTAGTAATTCACATCAAATTAGTTAGTTGATCACTCTATTCAGGATGAGTACACTTACTGATCATGTAATTACTATCTAATTCATTAAGAAAGTAATTGAAGTTATTAATTCATAACTAATTATATTTAAATTATTTTTTTATTACTAAACATGATTTAATGTACCAATTCACATCGAATTAGTTAGTTGATCACTCCATTTAGGACAAATACACTTAGTTGATTATGAAAATAATCAAACATATTATTCATCCATTGTAACAGATGTGTATGTCATATTATTTCTAATAGATTATTATTTGTTGCACAAAATATAGAATTTTTGGCAATATATGTAGAGTTTATAGGAAATAATCAAACATATCACTCATCTGTTCCAACAGATATATATATTTGCTTAATTATTTTCAACAAATTATTCATTTATTGCGACATATATAGAATTTGTTGCAACATATGTAAATTATTATTTGAAATAATCAAACATATCATTCATTTACTGCAATAAATGTGCATATCTATTTGATTATTTTCAACAGATTATTCATCTGTTGCAATAGATATTGAATCTTTTGAAAGATATGTAAAGTATGTTGGCAATAATCAAACATATCATTCATCTGCTACAATATATGTGTATATCTGTTTGATTATTTCCAAAAAATTATTCATGTATTGCAACACAATTTATTATTTCAACTAGCTTACATCTATTACAACAGATATAACATATATTGTAGCAGAAGTTATTCCTATACATACAACGGTTGTTTGACAATAAACAAAAATATGTTTTAGATGATAAACCCTATATATAAACAATTAATTAAATTTATCAATTTCACAATAAAACCAACAACAATACAAATTACTATTATAATAATTATGGATCATTTCGATCCGAACATGTAGTTCTTTTATGGTCAATTGTCTTATATATGGAGCACATATTTTTTCTCATTGAAAATAATTTCCTCACTCCACCCCTCCTCTTCATTCTCCTTCTTCTCAATTTTCTTGGGTCAACATATGGAGGTGATATTTCTCTCTCTAAAATCTCCAAAGGAACAATCCTAGAATCTTCAGGAGGTACCGGATTAATTTTCTCACAATATACAATTGCATATTTTTATCAAATAATATGGAAATGAGTACTCATAAACTAGGTTTCCAAATTGTGCACCATATTGGGCTTGAAGTGATTCCATCGCATGTGGACAAGGTACTTTATCCAAGTCAAAAACTCCACATGTACAAGTTCTTTTTGGAAGATCGACCATGGAAACATAACCATGATCGGTGATATTGAACTTATAGTTGCCTATTTGATGGACCAACAACTAGTTAAGTTGATGTACTTTGATATTTGCATTTTTATTGTAGGAAAAAATATGTTTGGTGAGTTGAAAAACTTTATACGCTTCTCATGAAATAATGTTACAAACCTCATGTTTATTTCATTAAATAGAGCAACAACAAAAAAATTCTATAAAGCTTAAATGTTGCATTCACCGACTCAGCAATATTTGACGTCATAATATTATACCTATAAAAATCACTTAGTAAGACATAAAATTACAATAAACTCAAAAAAGACACTCAATTTAAAATTTTGTACCTATTTCTAAATCTGACACATTCGAGATGTTCGGCTACCCTAGGCACCATATTCCTTATTTGTGTGAAATAATAATAGAACTCAACTCTATTGTACGCTTTCATTGTTTTATAAAAATGAGATATGATATTTGAATTGTGAAAGTGTTTTAAATATTTTCCCCAAGGGTTCTTATGTGTAACACCTCGGGTCTGTACCCCAGACGCTACACGGTGCTCATAATCCCGAGGACCACAAGCTAACCCATGACTGGTACCTGGTGCAAAAAAATGAATAATAATATTTTATTATACGGAAATTAGGTGGAAACGTTCCATAAGGTTCAAAAACTGTAAATAAATACTGAGTAATAAAAACTGAACACTGATACATCTGTCTGAAATACTCTAGTTTGATAAGCCTCTACTTTCTGAATAAGGGATTAATGGGACAAACCCCCAACTAACCCCGAATATTGAAAACTGATAAATTGAGATACTAAAGTAATAATCATGTCCTCAAGAGCAAAAGAAATGTATGTGTCAGAACTTTGATCGAGAGCCCGTGCATCTTAACCTATGATATAAGACATCATAGCGCAAAAGAAAGGTATGTGTCAGAACTTTAAATGTACTGGTATGCTAAGTGAGGTAGGCTGAGATGCATAGGTTCATATCCATGAACAATACTGACTAAATAACATGAGTATAACTGAATTAAATTACATGCATGAATACTTAAATTGTAACTGAGGTCGTGATAACACTGGATACTGAGTTCTAAATTTCTAATTTTCTGATTTTTTGATATTTGAGTTTATTGATATTTTATTACTGTTAATTGGGTGACTATATCTGACAGTATTGATTATATGGAACTATTCTGAGTTCCGTACTGAACTGAGTGATTGTGTCTAACAGTCCTGATTTCTTTAGAACTGAACTGAGTTTTATTTTAAAGACTGAAACTGAAACTGTGGGGGTAATCATCTTACCGACATGCCCCTTTCTGAATAGATTAGGGTCCAACCTGTAATCCCAGTTAGAAGGGTGTCAGTACCATGCCACGGGTAAAGATAATTATGAATTAACCCTCTCTGACAGGAAGCTATATTGTCAAACCTCACTGGCAGGAAACGTAGTATAAGATGTATCAACCCTAGTCTGGCGAGAAATATCTCAACCTATGCTAGCTACGTAGTTCTGTAACACAAGGATTTCTACTAAGGGTCAAACACTCTACTAGCAGGAATGCCCCCATCCCTGGGTTCGCTCGGTGCTGAATCCTACTCCCAACTGAATAGATATAGAACTTATTCCTAGTTCATAATAGGCTTCACTAAACTTTTAATGATTATACTATCAAACTGAACTGAACTAAGTTCACTGAGTTCCATTGACTGACGAAATACTACGGAATTCTATTAACTAACTGAATTTACTGAGGTATGAACTGAATACTGAACTAAACTGGACTAATACTGAGTCTACTGAGTTTTTTCTGAGTTATATAACTGATTGAGAGTACTACTGATCATTACATGACCGAGATTCTTTTATAACTAACACTGGCTCTAGGTAAATAGCTAAATTATTGGGTAATACCTCCAGGACTGGATAGCATAAAAAATAAATCATAGCATAAACTTAAAAGGCATAACCATATGCACCTGATCATAATTCATTCATAGTGACATTCCATCAAACACTTGTTTGATATAACTTGCACATAAGCTAACATGACATGATTGTTTTCCCTTGTCTTTGTTCTCATGAGCAATTTTTCAAACACTTGGAGAATATAATCCATGCACATGACACTGAACAACACATAGGCATCATAATTTAAATCCCCATTTATAATTTCAAGGGTTTACCAGGGATTCACATAATTCTATACATATATCAAATAACTCCACATGAAACTTGTAACAAACATGGATTAGAAACCCAATTAATCATTTTAATCATTAATATAATCAAACCCAACATGAAATTCATGAAATCAATACACTTGAAGTTTTAAAAGTAGTTTATTTAACTCCAAGGGCGAAAGGGACCCTTGGATGAACACTTGACATACATTAAAGCTTGAATTCTGAAAGATTGATGGATTTTCTTGGAACTTAGATTCTTGAATGTGATAAACTAAGGTTTGTTCTTAAAAAATTCTACAAAAAATGAGTAAATTTTACCTTTTGGATGACTTAATTACATATTGGGGGCTGATATAGGATGGAAAAAGACCCAGTTACCCTTCTGGATGCAGATTTTTAATTACTAAAAAATAGACTAGCGATGCGCAGACCAACGCTCTATGTCATTGCCATCAACGTGATAGCCAACACACCGCGTTGAGTCCATAATGGTTCACTAGAATTTGCACTGGGAGCTGGGGAAAAATACTCATCGACGCAATGGGCAACGCGGCGCGTTGAGATCGCGTCGATCCACTGGTTTGAGCTTTCAAATATGTTTTAACAAAGTCCAAAAAATTTAAAACTTGTCCAAGAACACCTACTGACATTCCTAATCATGATTCAACCTAAAAATAACTACTTTAAGGTCATGAGGGTCATGAAAAAGGATCGCCAACTTATGAAGGCTAAAATAACTCTACGTATAAACACTTAGCTGAATTTTTCTATGACCGGGACCCCATACTAGATTTTACAGGACTGAATAAAGCTTAGTATTTTGCGGGGTCATAAAATATCTCCCCTTTGGGAACATTCATCCTCGAATGAGGCTGACTAAGCTAGGAATACTGATGAACTAAATTTAGATACTTGATATGCACAACTGCAACATGATTTCATAACTGACACTACTAATATGCTGAAATTTCATACTAAACATGCATATCTAATGCATAAGTATATGGATGGGATTGTTGATAAGCTGAGCCTCTTATACTGAACATGTATATCTGATGCAAGAATATCTGACTGAACGGACTCATGAATGTATGACTGGATATGAAATGGTAACTAATACCAAGTTTATAAAGAAAATCTGAGCATAGAACTGAGTAAGTTCAAGGAAAAACTGTTACCTTAGGCTGAGTCTAAGTTTGTGGAGAAGAGGTGAGGATACTTAGTCTACATATCTGCTTCTGATTCCCAAGTATCTCCCTCAACGGACTGATTCCACCAAAGAACTTTGACTAGAGGGACCTCTTTATTCCTCAGTCTGCGAATTTGATATCAAGTATTTCGATTAGGTTATCCTCATAAGAGAGGCTGTTTTGAATGTCTATATTCACTACAGGGACTACAACTGTTGGGTCACCTATTCATTTCTTTATCAAGGAAACATGGAACACTGGATGGACTGAAGCTAAGTTTTAAGGCAACTCAAGCTCGTAAGCTACCATTCCAAAACGGTTAAGAATTTGGTAAGGAATGATATATCGGGGATTGAGCTTCCCCTTCTTGCAAAACCTCTTCACTCTTTTAATAGAAGAGATTTTCAAATACACAAAATCACCAATATCAAACTCGAGATCATTCTGCATATATCAGCATATGATTTCTGTCGGCTCTGAGTTTTCTTAAGCCTTTCCCTGATCAACTAAACTTTTTCTAAGGTATCAAATACCAAGTCAGGCCCTACCACTGTGGCCTCACCCACTTCAAATCAACCAATAGGAGATCTACATCTCCTCTCATAGAGCACCTCAAATGGAGCCATCTAAATGTTGGAATGATAGTTGTTGTTATATGTGAACTCAATCAAAGGTAAGTGGTCATCCCAACTACCTTTAAAGTTTATCGCACACGCTCGCAGCATATCCTCTAAAGTTTGAATGGTTCTTTCTGCTTGACCATCTGTCTGAGGGTGAAAGGTTATATTAAGATGGACTTGGGTACCAAGACCTTTTTAGAATGCCTTTCAGAAATAAGAGGTGAACTGCGTACCTCTATCTGAGATTATAGATAACGAAACTCCATGCAATCTAACCCACTCTCTTACGTAGAGCTTGGCATAGTCCTCAGCTAAATAAGAGGTATTGACTGGTAGGAAATGAGCTGATTTGGTCATCCTATCTACAATAATCTAAACTGAATCATGATAATGAAGAGTACGAGGAAAACCCATTAGAAATTCCATGTTCACCTTTTCCTACTTAAAACTGAGAATACTGAACTCCTAAATAGACCTATTAGGTTTCTGGTTCTCAATCTTAACCTGCTGACATGTCGATCACCTTGCAAAAAACTCTGTAATGTCTCTCTTTATCCAAATCCACCAATAAATCTCCCACAAATCATGGAACATCTTAGTGGCCCCTAGATGAATAGAGTAATACGCACCATGCGCTTCTTCAAGAATCTATTGTCTCAGGTCATCTAGACCTGGCACACATAGTCGACCTTGACAACGCAATACACCATCTCCCCCTTGGGAGAAAACCTCTATCTTATGATCTCTGACTGACTCTTTCAACTTAAATAGGCTGGGATCCCTATCCTACTTTTCTTTACTTTGGAATCCAGGGATGATTCTAAACTACTCTTCACCCAAACATTACCTTCTGCTGAATCGACTATGTGGACACCTAGTATGGCAAGCTGATCAACTTCCTGCACTAACTTCTTCTTACCATCATCCATGTGAGAAACACTACCCATAGACATCTTACTTAGAGCATCAACCACTACATTGTCTTTACCCAGATGATACAAGATGCTCATGTCGTAGTCCTTCAACAACTCCAACCACCATTTCTGATGGAGTTTTAGGTCTTTCTAAGAGAACACATACTGTAGTCTCTTATGGTCAGTGAACACATCAGTGTGAACTTCATAAAAATAGTGCCTCCGAATCTTTAAGGCAAAAAATACTGCTGCTAACTCAAGATCATGAGTTGAATAGTTCTTTTCATGGGGTTTGGGCTACCTAGAGGAATAGGTTATCACCTTACCTCTCTATATGAGGGAAAAACCCAAACCTACTTTGGATGCATCACAATACACAATAAAGCTGTCTGAACTATCTAGTAGTGTCAAAACTAGATTATAGTGAGTCGAGTCTTCAACTCCTGAAAACTCTTCTCACAAGAATCTGACCACTGAAACTTGTCTTTCTTCTAAGTCAATCTATACATGGGGGATGTAATAGATGAAAATCCCTCAATAAACCATTAGTAATATCCGGTCAAGCCCACGAAACTCCTAATATCTGATAGAGAGATGGGTCTAGGCCAGTTTCTCACTACTTCAGTCTTTTGGGGATCAACTCTAATGCCATCATCGGAAATGATATGGATGAGAAAAGCTACTAACCATAGCCAAAATTTGTACTTACTGAATTTGGCAAATAGATGATAGTTTCTGAGAGTCTGTAATACTATTCTATGATGTTCTGCAAGATCATGTTCACTGCAGGAGTAGAAAATATTGTAATCTATGAAGACTATGACGAACATGTCTAAGTACTTATTGAACACACGGTTTATCAAGTCCAAGAAAGTTGTTCATGTATTGGTAAGACCAAAGGACATAACTAAGAATTCAAAGTGACCATATCGAGTTCTGAAAGCTATTTTTGGAATGTTACATTCTCTAACTCTGAGCTGATAATAGCCTGATCTGATGTCTATCTTACAGAAGTAATTGGCACCCAAAAGATGGTCAAACAAGTCATTGATTCTTTGAAGTGGATACTTGTTCTTGATCGTGACTTTGTTTAACTGACGGTAGTTAATACACATTCTGAGGGAACCATCTTTCTTATGCATGAATAGAATTGGTGTACCCCATGGGGACACACTAGGTCTGATAAATCCATTATCAAGGATATCTTTCAACTATTCTTTTAATTCTTTGAGTTCTGCTGGAGCCATTCTATATGAAGAAATAGATATAGGTTGAGTATCTATAAGAAGGCTATTTCAAAGTAGATTTCCCTTTTGAGAGGAACTCCGAGAAGATCTTTGATAAACACGTCCGAGAATTCACATGCAACTGATACTGACTCAAGAGTAGGGGTTTCTGAACTAGAGTCTTGGACTCGAATGAGAGAGTAGACACATCTGTTAGATATCATTTTCCATTCCCTATGGTAGAAAACAAGCTTGCCCCTAAGTGTTGAAGTACTACCCCTCCACTCTAGGATGGGCTAATTTGAAAACTGAAATTGGACAATTCTATTTTTGCAGTCGACTAAGGCATAGCAGGAATGAAGCCAATCCATGTAGAGAATTACATCAAAATTGGACATCTCTAATTCGACTAAGTCTACTAAAGTGACTTTCTAATATACCAGAACCGGACAGTTCCTGTATACCCGCCAGACTATGATAGATTTACCTACTAGGGTAGAGACTGAGAAAGTCTCTACTAGTATTTTGGGAATGACTCTAAAGTCAATAGCTATATAGGGAGTTACAAAAGATAAAGAAGCTCCTAGAGCTAGCAAAGCATAAACATGTAAATGATAAACTTGTAATGTACCAGTGACCACATCAGGAGAACTTTCTTGATCCTGTTGGGACTAAAGTTCATAGAGTCTATCTAGGTATTGCCCACTGGTGGCACTAAAAGTAGCACCCTACTGATTTGGGCGACCAAACTGAGCTGAAGGATGGTTATGATAACTCTGCGAACCTACTTAAGGATACTGTCTGACTCTGTGGTCTGGCTTGCCACATCCAAAACATACGTCACTGTCAGCTCTGCAAACACCCTGATGATTTTTGATATACTTCTGGTAGAGTTGATTTGTTTCGGCACTGCTAACACTACCCTGGGGTTTAGGTCCTGATGCCCTATCTCTATTGCCATCTCTGAATTTTAGCACGAGAGCACTCACTGAGGATAGATCTAGAACTGAGGATTTTTGGTGAAACTAAGAATGATTCCCACCCTCTGGCATAGACTGAGCGAAGTTGAAACTATCTGTTCTCACTCTCTTGTTCTCCCTCTTCCTATCCCTATTCTTAGCCTCTTCTATCTGCTGAGCATGGACTATAAGCCTGGATATGTCCATCTCCTTAATAACAATTGCGGTCCTATACTCCTTAACCACACTATTAGACATGCCAGACACAAACTTACTCATCTTAGATCTGCTATCTGCTACCACATGAGGAACATATCTGGATATTTGAGTAAACTTGAGAGAATACTCTTGTACCATCATGTTGCCCTACTTTAAATTTATAAATTCCAAAACCTTCACTTCACTAAACTCTAGCGAGAAGAACCTATCCAGAAAAGCAATAGCAAACTCCTCTCATTTTATGGGTCCTGCATCTGTGGCCCTCTCTACTTTCCACTGTTTGAACTATGAATGAGCCATATCTTGCATCTGATATGCAGTTAATTTGGTACTCTCACTAGATATCACCCCCATAATATTTGTAACCTTCTGCACCTGATCAAGAAATTCTTATGGGTCCTCATTTAAATTTGACCTGATAAAAGATGGAGGGTTCATTCGAGTAAAGTCCCAAATCCTGGCTGCAGAAGTATTGGTCATGGGGTTGGATGGAACGGCAGCTGGGCGTTCATTTTGGGCTACCACAAAATGAGATAGGGTGGTGAAAGCTTCTCTGAATTCAATGTGGGAGACATGTTTACCAGTGGATCTGGCTGGATGGGCTGAGGTGCTGACTGATTTTTGCTTCTCCTTTTGTTAGTCTTTTTGGGAGGCATTTTTTATAAACAAAAAAGAGAGAACATATTAGAATAAGAGTTTAACTTAAGATCATGCTCACTGCACGACATGAATACTGAATGAAGGGAAATTTTTCCTAAAACATCTAATTGCCTCCTGTCTATAATTGTGGCACGCTACACACTCATGCACAAGACTCTACTAGACGTGACTTTCAGACTTCCTAGGACTCTGTTGAACCTTAGGCTATGATACCAAGTTTGTAACGCCCCGAGTATGTACCATGGATGCTACACGGTGCTCATAATCTCGAGGGACCACAAGCTTACCCATGACTGGTAACTGCTGCAATAACTGAATAATAATACTATATTATGTGAAAATAAGGCAAAAACTTGCCATAAGGTTCGAAAACTGTAAATAAATACTGGGTACTAAAACTGAATACTGATACATCTATCTGAACTACTCTAGTCTGATAAGCCTCTACTGTCTGAATAAGGGACTTATGGGGAAAAACCCCAACTAACCCTGACTACTAAAAATTGATAAAATGATATACTGAAGTAATAATCATATCCTCGAACTATGAGGACTCACCACTAGTCTGTTACTGATGGATCGGGCTGCTAAGTATGATCGGGAGCCCGTGCATCTGAACCTATGATATAAGACATCATAGCAAAAAAGAAAGGTATGCGTCAGTACTTTGAATGTACTGGTATGCTAAGTGAGGTAGGTTGAGATGCATGGGTTCATATGCATGAACAATACTGACTAAATAACATAAGTATAACTGAATGAAAGTACATACATATATACGTAAACTGTAACTGAGGTCGTGATATCACTGGATATTGAGTTCTGAATTTCTGATCTACTGATATTTTCTTACTGTTAACTGGGTGACTACATCTAATAGTCTTGATTCTATGGAACTATTCTGAGTTCTATACTGAACTGAGTGACTATGTCTGGCAGTCCTAATTTCTGTAGAACTGAAATGAGTTCTATTTTGAAGACTGAAACTGAAATTTTGGGAGGTAATCAGCTAATCGACATACCCCTTTCTGAATAGATTAGGGTTTAACCTGTAACCCCAGTTGGAAGGGTATCAGTACCGTACCACGGGTAAAGACAACTGTGAGTTAACCCTTTCTGAGAGAAAGCTCTTTCGTCAACCCTCACTGACAAAAAAACTCATATGAGATGTATCAACCCTTGTATGGAAGGAAAATATCTCAACCTACTCTATCTACGTGGTTCTATAACATAGGGATTGCTACTAAAGGTCAAACCCTCTACTGGTAGGAATGCCCCCATCCCTGGGTTCGCTCGGTGTTGAATCCTACTCCCTACTAAATAGAAATTAAACTGATTCCTAGTTCGTACTAGGCTTGACTGAACTGTTACTTATTATACTGTCTACCAAAATTGAACTAAGTTCATTGGGTTTCGTTGACTGACGGAATACTACTAAATTCTATTAACTAACTGAATTTATTGAGGTCAGAATTGAATACTGAACTGGACTGGATTGATATTGAGTCTCTTGAGTTCTGTAACTGACTGAGAGTACTACTGATCATGACATGACTAAGATTATTCTGTAACTGACACTGGCTCTAGGTAAACAGCTAAATTGTCGGGTATTAGATACCCCCGGAATCGATAGCATAAAAAATAAATCATAGCATAAACTTGAAAGGAATAACCATATGCACCTGATCATAACTCATTCATAGAGACATTTCATCAAACACTTGCATGATATAACTTACACATAAGCTAACATGACGTGATTTTTTTCACCTTTGCTTTGTTCTCATGAGCAATTTATCAAATACTTGGAGAACATAATCCATGCACATGACATTGAACAACACATAGGCATCATAATTCAAATTCCCATTTATAATTTCAAGTGTTTAGCATGGATTCACATGATTCTATACATATACCAAATAACTCCACATGAAACTTGTAACAAACATGGATTAGAAACCCAATTAATCATTTTAATCATGAATATAATCAAACCCAATATGAAATTCATGAAATCAATAAACTTGAAGTTTTAAAAGTAGTTTCTTGAACTCCAAGATTGGAAAGGACCCCTGGATGAACACTTGACATACCTTAAAGCTTGAATTCTGAAATATTGATGGATTTCCTTGGAACTTGGATTCTTGAATGTGATGAACTAGGGTATGTTCTTGAAAAACTATAGACAGAATGAGTAAATTTTGTCTTTTGGATGACTTAATTTCATACTTTGGAGGATGATATAAGATGGAAAAATACCCATTTACCCCTCTAGATGCGGGTTCTTAATTACTGAAAATTGGACTAGCGAGATCGATGTGATAGCTAATGAGCTGCGTCGAGTCTGCGTCGGTTTACTAGAATTTGCAGTAGGAGTTGGAAAAAATTACTCATCGACGGGATGGGCAACGCGGCGCGTCGAGATCATGTAGATCCACTTGTTTGAGCTTTCAAATATGTTTCAAACAAAGTTCAAAAAATTTAAAACTTGTCCGAGAACACCTACTGACATTCATGATCGTGATTCAACCTAAAAATCATTACTTTAAGGTCATGAGGGTCGTTAAAAAGGATCGCCAAATTATGAAGGCTAAAATAACTCTAAGTATGAACACTTAGCTGAATTTTTCTAAGTCTGGGACCCCTTACTAGATTTTACAGGACTCAATCAAGCTTAGGATTTTACGGTTTCTTATTTCAATACTAGGATTCCTATCGACATAGCTTCTTGTTTGTTTAAAAAAATATTGTTATGTGGCATCACATTTCTTCTCCACTACACAAAAAGCCACTAGAAAGATATGGTTCTATGCATCCTGTGCCATCATCGATAGCAAAACTCCTTCACACTTTCTCTTCAACAATGTCTCACCAACGACTATGGATTTTCTCATTTGTTTAAAACCATAACTCCAACCTTAATAGGCAATAAAAAGTACTTGAACTTTTTATTTTCATTAACCTTCAATGTTGTCTTACTTTTGGATTTATGGACTCAAGCATATAATAGAATGCATTAAGCATTGCATACTCATGCTCATGTGTTACCATAACAAAGAATTTTCAATATTCATGTCTTTATAAATATTCCAATAACTCACCTTACAGCCTAATTTTGTATGGAGATGATTGACCACATATCTTGTAGATGGGCCTTTATTATTGGAGAAGCTATTTTCATGTATTTACCAATGACCTTTGTCGTAGCTTACAAAGTATGGCTCGTAATATGCTCCAAACTATATATGTGATACTTTTAATAGGTTTTAATACAAAATCTATCAGAACTTATGATTTTATAGCCCTCAACCACCACTTGCACTCCAGATGTGCATATTTAAAATAATGCATACTATGTGAATTAATCACCTTCCTGAGTCTAAAATTATTTTTCAAGCAAGCAATATGAAATGAATTGTCTAGTTCTTCCTTGTTCTTGAATTTCATACCCTTATAAAATACCATTTCATTATCTTAAACATTGATCGATTGTGTTGATTGAGAACTACCTACTGTATTGCTCGTAACAACAGATATAGGTATTTGGTCCTCCCACACTCTCATCGTCTGAAATATTCATGTCCACCCCTTACAATTCATTATTTAACATATCTTGTTGGTCTTGTTCTACATTTTGATTCTCTATCAATTTTTAACACCCTTATAATAGGCCTAACTGTATCATTTAACACCCTTATAATAGGCCTAGCTATATCATTCAGATAAGCACGCAAACAAACCTGGTCGTTTATCTTAAAAGTTAGGACCCTCTAATTTTCAAAAGAGTTGTGAATCTAAATAATGACAAGATCTTCCGATTGGCAGATTAGTCCATAATAGTTGATGACTAAGTTCACAAAATCATTATATAAAAACATTTCTTTGGATTGTCATTTCTATCGTCTCTAACATATTTCCATTCTTCCAATGCCAACTAAATATTATTCTTCTCAATTCATTCACCATGACAATTAACTCCTATTGTTATTGATTACTCCATTAATGGTACCTAAAAAAATTTGTTACTCCCTCCGTTCCATTTTAAAAAGAATGACCTCGTTTAAATTGACACGAAGTTTAAGAAAATAAAAAAGACTTTTGAATTTTGTGGTGTTAAATTAAAGATACGTCAAATGTATCAAAATGTCCTTCAATATTATGGTCTTAAACATGCCACATAGAAAGTTAAAATTAAAAAGTTGCTAAAAAGAGAAAGGGGTCATTCTTTTTGAAATAGACTAAAAAGAAAGTAGGTCGTTCTTTTTCAAATGGAGGGAGTATGAAAAAGTTAATAATAAGAGTATAGTAAATTGAGTGGCTACATATAACAACAAAATTATATGCACTATCATTATGCAATAAGTAACTCATCTATTGCAATAGAAGGGTCATGTATTACAATAAATCACTATTTTATTGTAATAGATGACTAATTTGTTGGATCTAACTTCTGGTTCTATCCCAGTATTGCTACCTGCTGTAACATAAATCGAATAGACAAGTTATCTGTTGCAATAGTTAGGTCATCTATTGCAACAGATGACTCATTTGTTGCAATAGATGACTTACCTATTGGAAACATGTTCAGAACCAAAAGATAAATCCAATAGATAAGGCATATATTGTAATGAATGAGTCATCTATTACAACAGATGACTCATTTCTTACAATAAATAACTCATTTGTTGTAACATATAAATTATCTGTTGAATTCAAATTCTGGTTTTGTCCCAACTTTGCCAGCTACTGTAACATGTATCCAATAGATAAGTCATTTATTGCAACAATGACTTATCTGCTGCAACAAATAACTTGTCTGTTTGATTCATCTTCTATTTTTGAACATGTTTCAAATAGGTAAGTTATCTTTTGCAAGAGATGCATTATCTTTTGTAATAAATGACTAATCTATTGCTGCAATTCATTTATCTATTTAATTCAACTTTTGGTTTTATCCCAGCTATTATAGAATCTATATAATAGTTAAGTGATTTGTTGCAACAGATTACTAATTTGTTGGATTTACTTAAGATATTTGTTGCAAAAAAATTTCTATTTGTTGTAACAAATTACGTACATGTTGGAACTGTTGCGTCTCTTTTTCTTTCAAAAAGTGGGATTCAACATGACAACTTTGTTTAGGATATTTAGAAGAGAAGAGTCTCCACCTAATGAATTAAAGTGTATTAAGACACCATTCTAAACTAATTATGAACCATTTAATTAGTATACATCACCAATAATTTGGATGAGGGTTCAAGTTACCTCAAAAACAAGGTGTTAGACACCTTTTAAGGTCCATAAATATGGGTCTCAAACAAATTTGTATATGACATCGGGGATTCTAAGTGATAAGAAAAATCAACTATTTTTATTAACTTATTAACTGGGTGTTAAAATAATAAAAGTTAAACATGCAGCTCAATTATTATCTAATTAGTAATTATCTGAAGTGATAATAAGATGCAAAAATAAAAAAAATATAAATCAGATAAGCGGGAAGATAGAAGAGGACACAATGATATCCCGAAAAGATTATTTAAATTATAACAAACCTAAACAACCTCAAATAATTAAAACACTCAAAATACAGAGAAAGAAAGTCAATTTAGAAGATTTGAACAAGGGTTGATTTCATCCTATTCGGATAAGCGGTTGACTTAGAACATATAACAATATCGTGTGTCACATTATCGGATTCTGCTCATATCAACTTCTGTCATTTGCAATTATTTACCCACCTAGTTTGGTTATTAAGCTGTTATTACACCTAGAAGTGCACTAAAGAAAATGATAAAACTAAAGGTCCTTGAGATGCCTACCTGTCCCAATTTAATGTCCAAGAGGCATTGGGAGGCCTATTTTGTATAATGATGTAGACATAAAGAAATCTTAGGTTGCCTAATTAGACACACGATTAGCGTCAAACAAACCTCTAGGTTAATGAAAAGGACTTGACGGATAGCATACAACGGTTTCATGAAAGCCTCTAGGTTAATTAGAGTTGCTTAAGAGATAAACATGTTTTTATAAAACAAACAAACCTACTTGAAAAAGAAGGATTAAAATAATATGGATTTAATTTTAATCCTAATTTGTACAACATTTCTTTCTTTCTTTCTTTGATCATTGCTCTAATATAGAAATTTTACAACGTACTTTCATCTAAGTAATCAAATTTAAAATCATCTAGTATTCCCATTGCACTTCATTAGTGGTTAGCCAGGGTATGGTATGATTATTAAGAGTATCATATTTGTTTTGGTTGTTTCTTATGATATAGTATGACTTGATTCTATTATTAGGTATTCACACTTTTACATAATTGGAACCTATAGGCATGATATCTAGATGAGACATGATCAATCAATATATTGAAAATTGATTAAATAAGTCCTATAGACAGGATATCTAGTGTTGCAGGTTAGTTAGCATGTTAAAATTTATTGATATTATAGACATGATTTCTAGGCGAAGAATATTAAAAAATGTGCCGGAAGTTAAATCAAAACTAGAAATTAAATTAAGTATTCTGGAAATTAATTTAGAGTGTTCAGAAAGTTACTTAAAATCTGCATAAATTTACTTATAATGTGCAAAAAAAATTGATTAAATTGTTTGGAAAGTTAATTAAACTATGCAAAAATTATTTAAAATGTGCAAAAGATTATTTAAACTGTGCAGTAAATTATGTAAACTGTGCAAAAAATTATTTAAACTGTGTAGAAAATTATTTAAAAGTTGAAAATTAATTGCAAAAGCTGAAAAGTAATTTAGATATGCTAGAAAATAATTTACATATCGTTGAAAAATAATAAAACATGCAGAAAATTAAATAAACATGTTGAAAAATAAACAGACGCTAAAACTTAGTTAGAACATGCCGAAAATTTTGTTAAACATGCTGAAAATTATATTTGACATGTTGGCAATTAATTTTAATAGGTTGACCGTTAATTAAAAATTCTATAACATGATTTCTAGGTGATAAAATAATTTAATAATCTTATAACGTATTGTCTAAGTGATAAAATAATTGTGTTTAAAGAATATTTACGTCACATAATCCTCGGCCCCCATAAGAAACACCGTAATCTTTATTATGTGGCCGCAGTGTTGATAAAGAAATGGACATTGGGCCTAACTCAACCTCAAAAGCTAGCTCATGAGGGGAGGATTGTCCAAGACCATATAAGGAGATCAAGGACCCTTTAACCCACCGATGTGGGACTCCAACACCCTCCCGCACGCCCAGGGCTGGACATCTGGAGCGTGAACAATATAAGATGGGGGGCCCAACATCGGAAACAATGAACTGGGTGGGCCTGGATCTGATACCATGATAAAGAAATGGGGGTGTTGGACTCCCACATCGGTGGGTTAAAGGGTCTTTCGTCTCCTTATATGGTCTTGGGCAATCCTCCCCTCATGAGCTAGCTTTTGAGGTTGATTTAGGCCCAAGGTCCATTTCCTTATCATGGTATCAGAGTCAGGCCCACCCTGTTCATTGTTTCCGATGTTGGGCCCCCCTTATATTGTCCATGCTCCAGATGTCCAGCCCTGGGCATGCGGGGAGGGGGGGAGGAGGGGCGTTGGAATCCCACGTCGGTGGGTTAAAGGGTCTTTGATCTCCTTATATGGTCTTGGACAATCCTCCCCTCATGAGCTAGCTTTTGAGGTTGAGTTAGGCCCAAGGTTCATTTCTTTATCAAGTGTTCATTACAAAATACAAAACAAATAACATAAGGATAATGATACAACAAAATGACATCTTAAATAAATAAGGTATCACGGCAGCGCCACATGAAAATCGCAAACCCAAGAAATCTCTTCCACTTTCACAGACATAGGCCCAAGTTTCTATTAACATCAAATACCAACCTGATATGGATGATAAGCAGATTAATTATAAGAAAGACGAAAATCAGCAGCACGACAGTGAGAGACAATAAATAAATAAGGAACGGGAAGCACACAGTATGATAGATTATGAATAATATATTAGCAGAGAGGAAGTGACGATAGCAAAACAAGAAAAAAATATAAAGTTTAAGAGAAAAGAGGATCTTCCAGTGTCTTTAGGGAAGAGGGAGGATAAGAGCTACTTATATAGTAGAGAAATACATCAGTTACAGGATAGAATAAGTTAAGAGAGAATCAGGACAATTCTATTTCCATAACTAGCCTAATCAAATAAAAAAATAGTGAGAAAGACAAAGTTTACAAAGAATAGTAAAGTATCACAACTGTCTGAAGGCTCGCCAAAAAATTCAAAATACCACACCTAATTTAGGACATATAATATAAAATCATTATAATGATTCCAAAATAGCAAAGTTAAAGCTGCCAAACACTAGTAAAATGAAATGAGAGAGAGAAGGTAGGAATCAATAAGGATTATTCTTTAAAAAAATAAATCATTTCAATTCAAATCAATCCAAGATTACCAAATAAATCAAATTTAAAGGTAGTCATAATTTGAATTTCACTAGAGAAGGAAACGATCATTTAACTAGCAAAGCTTACTAAAAGTATATCGATACCAAAATTACAGTACAAGGTGAGAATCATAGATGACATATAAGTATATTGTCAAGCCATAGCTGGAAAAGTACCAAAATCGTGCCAAGCCCGAACCTGCATCTACCATGATTTAACATGTAAAGAAATGCCATAAGAAAAGAAACACGTAGGAAAATAAAATTCAAATTCACTCGATCGAAGCACAAACATATATTAGCATAATCACTTGTGGTTCCCACTATTTGAATAGGTTCTTAATCAAGTAAGCAAGCAAACATGCATAGCATAAATACAACATTGACCACCAAATCAGACACAACAGGTATTAGGATTAACATAATTCATGAGAATTTTTGCATTCAATATGTTTGACGACTCTTAATATTCTAATCTTGACGATAGCCAAATTCAAATGATGCAAGTGAATTAAGAAATGAGAACCAATGAGAGTCATACTTGGTATGGATTCATCAGAATCCATCTCAGAATTGAAACCTCGCAGCTAGAAAAGAGACAAGAAAATAACATGGGTGATTGCTGATCACATTAACAATACCTACGATACAATTGACATTTCTGAAGCCAACTAAAAAAGAGATTCTTTTGTGGTTTGGCTTTTTGAGTAGATGAGATAATAGGGATTTATTTAGTGGTGCTTCTAGACGGATGTTATCGAAGCAGTGATAGTAATAGTGTTTAGATAAAGAGGAGATGAAGCGTGGAGAGGAGCCGATGAGTAGAAAAAAGAGAGCATCGATAAGAGAGAAGAAAAGAGGGTGATGATGGGGGTTCTATCTGGTGGCGGTTGGTATTTTTGGTAAAGGCTCACCAAATGCTGATAGCGTAGAGGGGGTGAGGCTAGTGTGGCTCATTGGTGGTTTATCAAAGCAATTTTGCGATGGCTGGTAAGGTTTTATTGGTGGGAGAGAGGAGAAAGAGGGTGAGGGGCAGTTGAAGTTGGTCTTTAGAGAAGGAGTGAATTAGGATTTGGGTCTTATGGATTGGTTTGATTAAAAAGGGAAAGAAAAAGGCATTGATCTCAGTCATTGATCACATGAGAACAAGGACTATGATTTAATATTATAATGGGTCAGATCTCGGGTCAAAATTAAGTCATGGAAATGTATTAAATAAAAATTGAATTGAATTTCTATTTGGGTCAAATTAAAATCAATTTACGCTAAAATTGACACAAAATTTATTACAAAATGGCTAGAAATTAAATAAATTAGGAAAATTGAGTTGAGTTAGGTTGTTATTTAATGAATACTATATAATTAGTGGACAACAATAATCGATAAGACTGATCATGCTCTGTTGCTTGGCTTGGAATTATGGGTTCTTTCTTTATTTTTGAAAGTCACAGTGTGAACACCCCTACTGATCTAACTCCAGCGGGCATTTTGGATATAAAGTCTCCTTCGAAGATTTAGACAAATGTGCTATTGAGATATTAGGCACGCTCGCCAACTCTTCAGAAAGAGAAGGACTCAAGTCAAGAGGATTTTTTTGAGTTTGTAAGTTGAGCTTAGAAAGGTTTTTACCATAGGTAAGTACACAAGAAGGAAAGAAAGAATGAATTTCTTTACATTTATATCATAGACCAGCCCAGAATCTCTCTAATGGAAAGTCTTCAATCAAATAAATAATAGGCCGTTAATGGTAAAGGCAAGATGTCAATCCTATCCGGTTCGTTCGTCCTCACCTTATTATACTATATATATTGGAGTTTCCACCAAAGTTTGGTTGGTGCATTTGGTAAAGTCTTCCTCTAGCTGGTGGATAGCAAGCAAAAAAGCTCAGAGCCAGCACAACAATAAGTAAGTTCCATGGATTTGTGTGCCTATTCACTACTAATCGTGGAGTTTTCTTTCAATGATAAGGCTTTAGGGTAGTGGAAGTGGTCTTTCACCTGAGTTCCCTTGTTAGATAAAGTTTTAACAGTAGTTGGTTGTCTAGCTATAATCTTTGGTTTAGTCTAGCCTCGATGAGAAGAAAATGTTGGCATCTCTCCCAGCTCGCGTTCTCTATGATAATGTCTATTTCTTTCGACTTTCATGGGCAATCTTCCAGAGAGTGGGACTTACCATTTGTTGTTCTAGTGGGTACATTTTTATACTCGTGTTATAGCTGCTAAAAAGCTATTTCTCATCTTTTAAAATGGCACAACGAGTCCAAACTCTTGGTCTTTAGTGACCTGAGTGAGAAACTCTTCAAGCTCGACAGTAGAATTACCTTAGCAGTTAATAGTGGGAGGAGCCTATTATATATAAAATTCTTAGTCCAATTGGACTTTAGTTGGAGTCTTCCAAATCTCTATAGTCATTTGGTCATTAAAAAGAAGCAAAGTCCCTTGATGCTTAAGTAAAAGGTTGACTAGAGTGGGAGAGTCAGAGTCAAAAAGAGGATTCCTCACTTGTTTCTCTCATTCAAAACTATGCATGAGACTTTCATCTCACATATCTCCTAAGTGAATAAATAAAGAAAAAACCTCCAAAGAAGATGAATAAGCGGAAGAGAGGAATAGAGGTGCAAAATAGATACCTTTTAGTATTCTACGCCCCTTTGCTGATTCAACCTATTTCCCTAAACGCAGAGCTCGGTAATTTCAATTTCATGATATATATATATATATATACACACACACATACATAGACATAGATATTGTCGATGTTAATAGTAGTAGTAATAATAACAATAATAATCGACAATGTGTTTTTAAATTATGAGTATGAATATTTCATGAAAATAAATTAATAAATATTAATAATATTATGTAAAATACTATATTTAAATTAATAAATTATATATACTATATAAAAAATATAAAATAAAATGATAAATTAAATTGCGTACTTCAAAATCATGAATACGACAAGTCAAGGTTATTTGATATCAAAGTAATACATAAAAAAACATTAGTATTCAAAACTAATAAATTTGGTAAAACAGAAGTCTGGAGGAATATCGGGAGGTCAAAATTGAGTGTCAATAGGAACTACTTTAACAGTAGTGGAAACTATCAAACAGTTGTTGGATACACTATTGTAAATTATTGAAAAACCAACAGATAAACTAGATGAGAAATTAAACTAAAAATTATTATTTTACTATTAAAATCACCTATGAAGTAATGCTCATGATGTACGAGCAAAATTTGGTCCAGTAGTAGTAGTGACAACAATAATAATAACAATAACGACAAGAGTAGAATAAGAAGAACAAGAAGAAGAAGATGATGATGATGATGATGATGATAAAGAAGAAGAAGAAGAAAACCAGCAACAACAATAAATTTGAAGAGAGTAGAGAGCCAAAGCCATATGCAATTTTCCCTTTTTCCCCTCCACTTTTAGGTATTAGGATTTTATATAAGATGGGATAGATTGAAAATAAAACAAATTAGGGGATGTAAAATTCATCCCCTTAATCCTTAATCTAAAAGTTGTCACCCCTACTCAATAATTAAGACTTGAGTCACCACAATTTTATTTTGAAACATTTCTATCATCCTTAGTTCATTGTCCCTTGTAAGTTGATGGTTACGATTATGTAGCAAAGTGTGAATATAAGGTATATCCTAGATTGTGTATAAATCTTATTCTCCTATGTGTATAGTTATATATGTTATGTATATTATCATGTTCCTTCTTATGAAGTTATTGGTATTTTTTAATAATCTTTGTTATTGTAATATCTATGATTAATGGTAGTAGAATAGAGAGTGCTAATTATTATGAAAGAGGAATAATAAGAGAGAGAGAGAGAGAGAGAGAGAGTTTTTGTAACAAGGTGAGTACATAAGAAATGTGGGTTAAGTTACTTCATGAAATTATGTCTGTTAGTCACACCTTGAGGATAAATTAATAATGATAAATAATGAAAAGGCAATGAGGTTGGAAGTTGAAGTAAGTTAAGCATGTTCAGTTGTTAAACATGTATGCTTGTTATGATTCTCTTCTTGATTGTTATATGTTGTTATATACTTTTATCCCTGATCAGCCGAGGATACTAACCAGTACGTGTGGTTGTACTGAAACTACACTTACTATATCTCATTTTGGAGATATAACTATGGTGCAGGTTAGTTGGAGTTTCTGTAGGTGTAGCAGTGGTTATTCTTTAGCAGTTTCTATCATTATACTCTTACATATATGTTGTGTCTTGAGTCATCTTTCATTTGCTTAATGTTCTTGTACCTATTTAGACTAGATTTTGAAGTTGTAAAATTAAATTCTATAATTTATTTCACAATAAGTATTATTTTAAATGAAAAATCTATTATTTACCAATGCTTAAAGATTTAAAAATATTTTTAAAAATTTAAAGGTTGGGTGATAAGTGTTCTCCTATATAGGGTAGAGTTGAGTAGGTGTCAGCATGATCCGCAATTTGATTTTTGACAGAATATGAATTAGAGACTATCGCTTATTTGCTTGTTACTATGCTCAGGCTTTATGGCATAGAATATTTCAACAACTACAAATGCATTGGCCATCTGCAATCTCATGGGGATAGTAATACAAAATTTTATTACAGATTGCTAAGGAACGAATAAAGAAAACCTTCATTATTATTATTTTATCTGCGGAGTTTATTTTTTTCATATGGAGAGAAATAAATGCAAGAGCATTTGAAGGAAAAACTACTCGCTAGGATCATATAGCCAAAAATGTTGCTTGTATCTATACTATTAGTGCTACTAATTGGGATTAGAGAGACTTCATTATTATTTTTGAAGGAAATTAGATCGGGTCACTCATCCATATTAAAGAAGAAATAATATATAATTATTTATATATTTATATTATTAATTAAAAGAAAAAATAAAAAATTATTGAAGAGTTGTGTCCCTATGGGATTATAAAAAGGTTCTCTTGTCTAAACCTATGTTACTTTTTCTTTCCTCTCTAGAAAAATAAAGACAGAAAGAAAACTCTCTCCTTCTTCTTTCTCAAGTTAATGTGGAGGATTCTTTAAAGATTTCTTCTCCAAAAAGTGTTGGAACAATTCTGTCAAAAGTGGTGTGGTTCATATTTTATACATGTGATTACATTATTAGATTAGTCAAATAAATCCAATGATCCTATAAAATATGTGTTTGATATGATTCTTCATTGGCATGAGAGCCTGTGTTGTTTGTTTTTGCTAGTCTTGTTCTCTTCATGAAAATACTAAATACATAAATTTGATATTCTATGATTTATTTTTTTATAGAAACAAAGAGTTGTTTTTTTTGCTATAGTGATTACAATGGTGATAGGGCAGAACTTAAAGTTTTTCTTATCCCTCTTTCGTTTTTTCTTTACTTTATGGAAAAGTGAAGTATTATTTAAAAGGAAAGAGGATTTCTGTAGTTTTTTTAAGAGAGTGATTAATTTTTTTTTAACATAAAGTATAAAAAAGAAAATAAAGAAAGGGAGGACACCAAGATAATGGCGTCAGCAGAAGGACATCTTGTCCATGAACTTGTTTTCAAGTTTTTCTACTCTCTGAATTTTTGTTTATATTGCTTGGACAGAATTTGTTGTTGTGCATAATGGTCCAATAATATTTTTGTAATCCAAAAGGGGAGATTTGGAGACTGATAAATTGAGAATTAATAAAAAAAGATTTGCAGTACCTATGCGATATTAGTTTTTGCCTTATAAATCATATCTCTGCATATGCTTTTTTTTTTATTAGCTATATCAATATAAAGTTTTTCTATAAAACTTTATTATCACGAATTTTTATATATACATGTTTGGATGTGTAAATATGGTTAGTCCTAATTTTTTTTCTATATGTGTTACAGAAAAAGTATGATAATGATAATGACGCCCAGACAAGTTTTCACAAAGCAATAGAAGGATAGAGTGAAAACTTTGATTGACAATTTGGTTAATCTCTCGCTAGAATTCAATATTCAAGATGATGACCTTACAATCTTTGTGGAACACATAATGAGAATTAACAAGTTAATTCAAGAAGTTGTGTGGGTTAGGGGTCTATTAATTGTAAAGAAGAAATATATGACTTTACGGACTGGATTGCCTAATGATTTTCAAAATAAATTACTAAACAAATCTTGGAATAAGTTAAGTCCAAAAATGTCGAGATATTATGGGTGTTAGTACAAGATTTTATAAAAAAGTACATTGACTTAAAGCTCCAGAAGACTGTGTTTCATCCTCATTGGTTGCCTAAGAGAAGTTACTTGCTTTTGGACTTGCAAATAGATCTTATTCTATCTTTTTATATTCACATTAAAATAATGTCATGATAATGTGTATTTATTTTGTAGAATGATTGTTTATATGTGACATGACTTGTATGAATTTTAAGTTTATTATTTTATGAATTTATATATTGGTTGAGTGTTTCTATATTTGTTATAGAATTTATGCTTGTTTAATCTTAAATTTATGTGATTTAAGATAAGCGATTCTTAAATGATTAATTGTGTTAGTGTCATGACCCAAGCCGAGGCCCTGGCCGCGACGGACAGCTCAAACCATTAAGTTTCGAGAGACTCCTTAGCATGTAATCATAAGCATAACTCATAAGATATAAATGTGTAGAAGATAAACTAAAAATATGGTAGTCCCAAAATCAAACTGAAAGTTTCATAACATCCTATTAAAAGGGAAAACCCAAATCCAATCTAAAACCATCTACGAACCCTCTACTGAACTGAAAATAATAGTCCGACTAGATCAAGACAAGGCTCCCGACTGGACCATAACAACCATAAAAAGGAAATAACATATGGGATAGATCCCTTCCGATGTAATGGAGGCTCACCAATCTCTGAAAGTCTGGAAAATAATCTACCAGCTTGCAGGACCACGAGAATGAACCTCAGAACCTGAAGTATAGGGAGTCAATACTCGAAAACACTAGTATGTAGAACAATCCAAAAATAACATATTTTTATACAACATAAGTGAGATAATTTCATAAAACAATTTAGCATAAGGTAAATGAAAACACATGGGCATAATTTGATGAGCTTTAAAACATTTTCTTGTAATCATGACTCAACTCTTTATTTTACTTCTGAGCTAGATGACACGCCCTAGATTTTTAGTACCCACGGGCTATATAGGTCCATCATTAACTCCTCGGCCAAGCCCCTAAATACAAGTTTTCCGTAAGGATTGAGGTCCTAAATACTATTCTAGTATACCAGTGCCTCAGAGGAAAGTATACATTGGTCATAGCCAATCATGTCTCCTGAATCGGCAAAACTCGATTTCCAACAATGAGCTCTTACACTCAGATACCTTCTTTGGGTAACCATCTAACTCTCTTAATCGTAATTTTAGTGCTTTAAAATCATGCTTCATTCTTAAAAATATTCAATGCTTATTCTGTTAAGGGCATATCATCACAAGGTATCTTCATACCCAGACTTGCAAGTCATCCATGTCATTCAAATCCACAACCCTTCTCATTCAAAATATATAAATGACCACCAAAAGATTTATCAAATAACACGAGAGTTCTTATTATCAAAAGAATATAAAACTTATTCAAACACACTCTCTTTACAAGATTTTAATACGTGGTGGTCAATCCTTTCATTAATCACATGCAGTTTCTTCATTAGGAAATCATAGAATTTAGAACAAAAATCACCTCTTTGAAAAAACTTTAAACGCCCATCCATAATAAGTAAAGAGGATTTTAAACTCAAGAATCATCTTCATTGATAAAACAACCCCAAAATTTATTATATGTAAATCTCATGATAAAAAGGGGGCTTATAATTTGTGTTCTCAAACCCACTTCACAAATCATAACATGTTGAGACCATAAATTTCATCATGGGGAAGGAAATTTCACAATTCATATTCATAAATCACTTTACGAACTTAAATTATGTATGCACAAGATTATAAATCAAGCTTATGGAAAACCCCCATGACAAATACATACTTTCATCAATTGGGTTCATGATGCATGCCCTTAAAATAATTTCCCAAAACTCATTACATATACATACATATATAAATTTAAAGCTTGTTAAATACGTAAAACTTATACCCATGAGATTTAGGATAGTCCCACATACCTTTTGACGAAGAAAAATCGAAGAGAATATAGAGAAATTAGACCCTGCAAGCTTGATATCCTTAAACCTAGGTTGTTTCTCCCCTTATGATTTAGGAAAGATGATTTAGGGAGTTTAGAAGAGAAGATAACATGATTAAGGTTTAATATTCGTCCAAAGAGGGTTAGGAATGATAGTGGGATGATAAAAGACCTTTATGCCCTTAAAATAAATCAAACAAAATACTTTTTTATGCCCCGAATAGGCTATGCGTCGTATGGAAATAGTAAACCTCAAGGTTTGCATCACATGTACATTGCATAGCTGAGGAAGTGTGCTTAGATGATTGCTTTACAACGCATGGCCATCGTACACCCTGGACAGTGCCTCATTCAAACCCTCAAAAGTTTTGACTCCGAACTCGAATTGACGAACAGTTGGTGACGTTGGAATGATGACTCGAAGGGATTTAATTTGATATATAGTAGTCCATATAACTCTTTATATCAAAGTAAAAATGATCGCTGAAATTTGGCCCATGTAAAATCGTCAACTAAAAGTCAATCGATAGGAAAGTGCTCAATTTAACTTTTAAGCTAGGAGATTTTTATGATGTATATTCATCTTGAAGAATGTTCCCATACTAAAAAAATAGTATTCACTTTTATATCTAAATATAAATCATTGGTTTCGGGTCTATAAACGTAGGAAATACGGTTCAACATTAGCCCAAAAGTGCGGGGTATTACAATTAGATTTATGACATATTTGAATTTGAATGATGATTGATAACTCAGTGAACTTTTGAATATGAACCTGATGTGAAATAAATATTGATGTAGTTTATTTTTTTAAGAATTATTATGTATATGAATTTAGGCTAAATAATGTGCGTACTTGTCTCACTATACTTTATAATTATTTAAATTACTATATCAACTTTTGCAAAAAATATCATTGTCAAGATTAATAAAGGTGATAAGTTTAACAGTGATAATTATAAATATGGATATTGAAAATCTGATAAGTCCTGAAAGAGCAAGAGGCTCTTGAAGCTCTTAATGTGTCTATGACACTTCCTGAAAATGGTGATACCCCTCAACATGTGAAATATATTGAGGCATATCAAGCTTGAAAAAAGAAGAATTGTCTTGTTCTCATAACACTGCTGATAATAATAGATAATGATAGCATCAGAGAATTTTGAAAGTATGATAATGCTAAGGACATGCGTTCTGCATTAAAATTAAATTTTGGTCATACTTCAGTTGCTAAGTTAAGAGTTGTTACTATTATGTTTGATACTTAATAGTATCAAACATGGTGAATGAACTGAAAGATGTCATACTATGCGAAAGTATCTTCGCCATATGTCAAACATGGTGAATGAACTGAAAGATGTCGGTCATATGTTTTCAAAATGTGATTTGCTCCATACCCCAAAGCTGGGAAAATATGGAAATGCATTTAACCCACAATGTTAGCATCAAAATTATACAAGATTCAAAGCGTCATTTGAAACTCGAAGAAGAGAGTCTTGGAGTAGACAATATTGCTATAAATATGTATATAACTAATCAGATCCTAAATATGGAAATGGTAACAAATGCAAGTGTGATAAATTTTATCAAAATAAGGGGAAAGAAACTGTCTCAAAGAAGGCTAAGAATAATCAACAAGGAGAGAAAAATATTTCTATTCCAAAAAAAAGGGTGAACATGGCTTAAGATCAAGTGCAACAACTGTTAGAACAAGGGACACTTTGCTTGTGATTTTCCTGAGCCTTAGAAGATATGCGACCTTATTAATAATTTACATAGTAATGTAAATATTTCTTGTTCTACTTTTTTAACTAAATAACTTCCTATGCAAATTGTTGATTCAGTAGCCACCAAGCATGTAGTGGCAAATAGCTATGCTTTTATAGATTTTTAATGAATCCTACAAGGATCCAAATGGGTGTATGTAGTAAATAACTCCAAAAAGAAAGTCAAAGGGACATGTACCTGCAAACTGAAAATGTGTGATAGCTGAATTCTGTATCTACATAATGTACTATTTAATCTTATAATATATCAAAATCTAGTCTCTGTTAGAATATTGATTAAGTTAGGATTTAATTTTTTCTTTCATGAACATGGTGTGAATTTGTATTTGGCTAAGACAAAATATGGAACTGGTTATTTTTATGATCAATTTTTTGTATTGAATGTTATTCAAAGTTCCAATAATAATAATAATAATAATAATAATAATAATAATAATAGTTTTTTCCTTATTTATGTCGACTTCTGATTGAGAGAATGATGTAAATTTATGACACGCTAAGCTTGACCATATTGGTCAACATAGAATAAATAGCTTAGCTAAAGAAGGTTAGCTTGGCTCAATAGATAAAGTAGAATTGTCTACTTGTCAATCTAGCCTAGCCAAAAAAGTTACAAGAAAATCATTTGGGAAAGAGACAAGAGTTGATACTCTAGTGCAATTAATTCATTCTAAAATTTGTGGTCCAATCAATGTAGGGGCAAGACATGGTGCTATTTACTTCATCACTTTTATTGATGATTTTACCCGATTTGATTATATATATTTGATTTCTCACAAATCTAAAGCTTTGAGTTGCCTCATTAAGTTTATGAACTTAGTTGAGAATCAATTGGAAATAAAAATTAAATCTTCAAGAATCGATCAAGGTAGAGAGTATTTATCTGATGAGTTCAAATAATTGTGTGATGAAAAGAGAATTCAAAGACAATTAATTACTTCTTACACTCCACAATAGAATAGTATTGTGGAACGATAAAATAGAACCTTGCTAGACATAATTAGGTTAATGACGGTGCAAGCAAAATTGTCAATCACCTATTGGGGTGATGCATTACTCACTGTTGTATTTTTACTTAATCATGTCCTTTTTAAATCAGTTAAAACTATGCCATATGAGTTATGGACTAAACAAAAGCTCGACTTGAGCATTTTCAAACCTTGGGTTTGTGTTTCTTTTATTCATAACCCTTTGTTCCAATGCAAAAAATTAGGTCTAAGGGAAAAGACGTGTATCTTTATAAGATACTTTAAACAATCTAAGGGTTATGTGTTCATAGGTGAACAAGATAGTGGCATTTTAACTGAAACTGAGTCACATGATGTTATATTCATAGATAATGATTTTTCTAAGTAGGGCGAGATAGGTCAAGATTTAGCTCTATATGAAACTACGGACCAGACAGCTTCACTATATACATTTCAACTAATTTAAATGAAAGTTATATTGATGATAATGGATCAGTTCTTATTTCCACAAGTTCTAGTGATATTGCTGGTCCGAGCAGAAGTAACTTATCAATTGATGAATTAATTTGTCAATCTCAACCTCAACGAACAAGTCATTCATCAATTTTTCATCGTCTATTTAAGATTGATGGAGAAACATTTATAGTTACTCTGGATGATGAAGAGCCAATTAATATAAACGATCCTCTTACATGTCTTGCCAAAGAAAAATGGTTAAAAGGAATGGAGGAGGAAATAGAGTCAATGAAATCTAACAAAGTTTGAGAATTGATTGATCTACCTATAGGCTAAAAAGCTATTGGAATTAAATGGATTCTCCAAATTAATCTTAAGGTAGATGGTAGTATTAAAAGATTTAAAGCTCGCCTAGTAGCTAAGTGGTACACACAATAGGAAGAAATTGATTATGAAGAAACCTTTTCATCTGTTATACGCTTTACTTTAATAACATTAATTTTGTCTATAATGGCTATGTTGGATCTTGAATTACACCAAATGAATATAAAAAATGCATTTCTCAATGGAGAACTAGAAGACAAAAATATATATGAAATAACCTGTAGGTTTCGTAAGAAAAAAAGGTAAAGTAAATAAAGTATGTCGACTTCGAAGATCAATTTATGACCTTAAATAATCTTCTAGACGATAGTACTTATGTTTTCATAATGGGATAATATCATATGATATTCTTATAATTCATGAAGATTATTGTGTAAACATCAAAAGATTAAAAGACAAATTTGTGATCTTACCATTGTATGTAGACGACATACTTATAGTTTCAAGTGACATCAAGTATGTAAAAATATAAAAAAGTGGTTATCATCTAATTATGAGATGAAAGATATGGTGAAGCGTCATACATTCTTGAAGTTTATATTTGAAGAGATTGTTGTCTCTTTTATAAGAACATTACATTAAGAAAGTTCTTGAACGCTTTAATATGCAAGATTGCAAATCCATAAACACTCCAAATTCTAAAAATAAAGCTTTAAACTAAAGGATGTGCCCTCAGACTCCACAAGATAAGGAAGGCATGAGAAAGGTCCTTTATGCCAATGTAGTCGGAAGTCTAATGTATGTTATGATGTGTACTAGACCTGAAATTTGTTATGTTGTTGGGTTAATTAGTAGATATCAATCCTAACCAGGAATATAATATTGAAAAATAGTTAAAAAACATTGAAGTATCTCAAAGGCGTAGTCGACTATTTCTTATGTTATCAAGGAAATGATCTGCAATTCAAAGGCTACACTGATGCTGATTGGGGAGGAGATTTAAATGAGAGAAAGTCCAGATATGGATATGCATTCTTTCTTAACAATGATGCCATATCATGGAGTATCAAGAAGCAATCATGTATATTTTTATCTACGATGAAAGCTAAATTCGTAGAACTTTCATCTGTTGTGCAAGAAGTTGTTTGGCTTAAATATTTTTTGGTCCATTTAGGTGTGTATAATAATGTTATTGAACCTATCACAATCAATTGTGATAGTTAGGATTCTATAGCTTACACAAAGGATTCAAAGTACCATGAAAAAATGAAACATATTGACATAAAGTATAATTTATAAGAGACGTGATTATACAAATGGAAGTGAATGTGAAATACATATCAACACGTCAAATGGTTGTAGATCCCTTAACATAACCCGTAGCATGTGATGTTTATAAAAGACATGTAAAGTCATTGGGTTTACCTAGATGCTGATGTATTTATTTATTTATTTCAATCATGTTTATGTAAATTCACATTATTGAGGTTAATGTTGATTAATGCGTAATTTTCTATCTTGTTGGTTCATATACATATATTATTTTTTATGTGGTGTACATAAATTTTTCAGGATAAAAAATATGTCTAAAAGATAAAAAGATTGGCCTATTCACATAGGTAGTCACATCTAATGTCTAACTTACAGGTAGTAAAGATGAGACAATTATAAGCTTATTATTATCGGTAGTAATGATAAAAAAAATTGGAAGTTTATAATTAGAAAGTCATTTGTTAGATTGTGTTTAATTATGTGTTATTAAAATGAGTTAGTTTGTTTCTAGTGTCAGATGTGAGTTCTGAAGAATAAAATGATTGAGTAGATTTTTGAACTCAAAGTTAGACCTGAGTTGTCTAAACTATCATCTGCAAAGTATTTACTTATAAAAGACATATCTCCATGGAAAAGGAAATAATATTGTGATACATGTTTTATACCATGTATGCATATAGTGACCCATAAGGGCGATACATGTTTAGTCTCTATTTGCTATCATGTGAAGCCCTAAAAATTATAAGTAATTTTTTACATTATACCCTCATGACTTAAATCAGTTTCTTGATATTCAATTTGGTGTTTGCTATATTAAGAAGTTTCCTAGGGATCATGGTTGATTCGTTCTAGTGAGACATTTCTAGAAAAGCATACCACGTTGAGATTAAGAGATTCTTTAGATGAGAAAGATCATTGGATATTATCACATTAATTATGTTCATTGAAGTCCTTTATGTTTGTCTATGAGACAAGTACATAATGACAAACTCAAATTTAAGAAGAAAAAAATGATGAGAAATGTGAATGTGATATATGGTCTTAGGTACTGCATACCAAAATCTACTAAAAGTTTCAGTTATCGAGATGTTATATATTTCTAACAAATGTATAGCAATCAAGCTCTCAAAGTATGCACTAGTCACACGATTTCCGGGTGTACACATATTGAAAATACATAGCCATTAAGTATGAATGTTGGAATATGAATGAGAGTTGACCCACTATGTGTGAGTAGGAGATGAAGAAAATTGGATCAGATCACCCATGTGGGTCAGACCGGATTCATATTAAAAGAGAAGTACTATATAATTATATATGTATTTATATTATTAATTAAAAGAAAAGAGACAAAATTATTTGAAAAGTTGCATCCCTTTGGGAAAAAATCAAAACTATTTGAAGAGTTGTGTCCCTTTGGGATTATAAAAAGGTTCTTCTGTCTGAACCTACGTAACTTTTTCTTCCCTCTCTAGAAAAAATAAAAACAGAAAGAAAACACTCTACTTCTTCTCTCTCAAGTTTCCGTGGAAGATTCTTTGAAGATTTCTTCTCCAAAAAGTGTAGGAACAATTTTGTAACAAGGTACGATTAATAAACTGTGAACTTTCAATTTGGTTCATATTTTATACATGTGATTACACTATTAGACTACTGAAATAAATTCAATGATCCTTCAAACTATGTGTTTGATAAGATTCTTCAATTTTATTATATACAATGTTCATTAATCATACAAAGAAAAAGAATCACAAAAGTATTTGAAGGAAAATTTACTCACTGAGATCAGATAGCCATAAAAATTTCTTGTATCTGCACTATTAGAGTTTCATCAGTGAAATTTGTACTACTTAAGTTAGATTATGACTCAATCAAGTGACAAGGAATGTCTTACTACTTTAAACTAGGATGATATTAATATAAATATTAGCTAGCTAAGCCTTTTTAAAAAAAAAAAAATCTTTGACTTGTTTGGGGTGATCCCTGTAGTAGTTAGCATGTTATGTTTAATCTGCGGGTTGTAATGTTGGCTTTGATAATTAATACAAAATTTTGGCAGTTACCAAAATATTATTCTTTTGGCCCTTTCACATGCTTGTTTGGTGCGAATAACACTCAACCTGCAAAGTCAGCAAAAAATGTTAAAATAACATAGCCAAATTCTATTATAGGTATTTAAATCGTACATACAAATCATAGTTGAGGTGTCTTAAGTAAAAAATATTGTCAGCTTTAGTCGATAAATTCAAATTTTAATTAATATTTAAAACTCTACCATTGAACATCAATGGAAAGATAATCACCGTGTATTTAGTGTCTTTAAAGTATCAAAAATTATGAATACATAACTATTTACTGATCAAGATAGATAGACTTAGTTATGTGTATAAATAATCAAAAGAAATAAGGGTACAAGAACAACATGCTCTTGTTATACTTACTAAGGATAACAGAGTTGTTTAAGTAGTCCTTCTTAAACATACATCTGAAATAGGATCAAGTCGACCTCAAAAATATATATAGGTTACAACATTTGTTGGGAAAATATTAAGTGCTCTCTAAAGAATCATATAAGAAATCAGTCCATAATTTAATAAAAGAGAATTTGAAACGTCAATCTATCTGCATACATTTTAGAAGCCACAACAATTGTAAAACACATAATTCTTGTTATAAAATTAGGTTCACAGTTCAACAACCCATAACATATGTACATATCAATATCAAGTTTATCGAAATCCCATAGCAAATGCATAATCAATCATAGAAAGTGGTTTCGTGAAACGACCCAAAATCACCTTCTGGGATGTCACACGGTGCTTAAGGCTACAAGTAGCCCCAAGATAACCCTTTGAGCCTGTTTCTACTAATAACACTTATTTTAAGATGAAATAATTCAAACACTAGCATAGTCATATCATATTAAAGGAAATACAGAGAAAATGCTTGGTCCAAACGACCATAATACTGGAAACCTAAACACAACCACAATCTAATAACTAGTCTGACAAAGCCTCTACTAATCCATGAACTAGATAGCCGTTGTGACAGGTCCCCAACTGACTCAAAATGAACTAGAAATAATAACATAGTCTCTCAAATACAGAGATATCTGAATACAGGTCCTCGAATCATAAGGACTCACCACTGTAGGAATATAGATAGAGGTACTCAGAAATCACTGACGAGGCTGGGACTGAGCACCTGAACCTACATTATAAAACAATGTAGCACATAAAAATATATGAGGATCAACACTTGAGAATGTACTGAGTATGTGGGGGTGCATGCATTTATATAAAACAACATCAATACTCTTTAATCAAATCATGCATGTAATAAGTAATGACTCACATGGCTTGAATAAGTATAAAATGCAAAGCTCATGAATCATGTAATAGTGAGTCATTATACTTTTATCTTTGAAATTTGTACTCTTCTCTTATTCTTATTACTCAAGGCTAAAGGAAACTTTAAGCAATACCTTCAACTCATGCATATATCTCATGGAGAGTAAAACTTCTTCAAAGCTCAAGAACTCATAACTCTTTTGAACTCAAATACTTGGAATTCGAAATCATATAACTTTGGAACATACTTGAAGGCATTTCATTCATGTTAGGATAATATCTCATTTCAAACTTTAGGGGAAATACTCAAATCAAGGGAAAGTATTTTAGTTTTAAAGAGAAATATCCTATCTCAAAGCTTTAGTTTTAAGGGAGATTCTCTTAACTGACATAAACCATGCGAGCTACATGAAGTCCAACATTTTGTCCTCCTAACGAAGAGACCTCACTTTGAGGAGAGGCGTCATACTCTTGCCAAGGAGTATAACCTCAACTCAGTGATCACTTATCTCGGCCTCGGGCCCAATCATCTCAACCTCAGGCCCAAAATCTCAAATCTACTATGGCACATAGTTCTGGGGTAAGAAACTGTGGTAACTTATGCAACTAGGTGCTAAATACTACTCCCTTTAGTTTATCTCGCTCATCTCATGAAAATCCACTTTAGAATAATCTCATGGTTCAATAAGAACCTAATAATCAAATCTGTAATCTCATGTAGTAGAGTGGATTTCAAAACTCAATGACCATTAGGTCAAAACATTTCTAAATAATCTCAGAATACTCAAATCATGGGTGCTTATAGCATAATAGTTCATAAAGTCTCAAGTCTCAAGTAGGGCTTAATAACCCATAATTCAATCTCAAGTTAGAACTCATCAAAAGCATAATAGATAGCATATAGATTCATAACTCATGAAGTAATCTTGAAATTTCAGCAATTTATCTCAAAATCTCAACATACTCATATACTTCACTGTTTCAAACATTTCAACTATTAACTTCTCGAGGATTAAAATCATAGAGTATAGACTCAGGTGTAATATCTGAAGAAAACATATGAAAATTATTCCATTAGACTCTCAATTCATGAGAAGCATCAAAATATTATAATCGATAATAATGGGTTAAAAACCCCAATTCAATTTCATATAAAATTTCATAAATTGCAGAGAATTGTAGTATAAATAAGCCTTTGGGCACAAGGGTGAAAGGATTTCCCTTATTCAAAAATCCATATACCTTGAATTAGAAGCTTTGGATGAACTCTTACTTTTGGAACTCTATCCGTACTCTTGAATGAGGGTTCTTAAAGACCTTAACATGGGAACCTTGAATCTTAACTCAATTTAGAAAATTTATGGTGGATTCATGAGATTCTTGGAAAAGGTTTTGGATACTTAGGGTTTTTGTTGAGAGAAAACTTCAGAAAAACTTCATAGAATGCTTGTAAATGACTTCAATTTGGTGTTTGCACGGTTTAAGAGGCTTGGAAAAAGTTCAAAGTGCCCTTTTTTAACTTCTGTTCAAAGTGCCCTTTTTAACTTCTGTACAAAATTAACTTCTGTACAAAGTGCCCTTTTTAACTTCTGTACAAAGATGAAAATTTAGTTCATAGTCTTTCAGTTGGGAGTAAGAGCTAGCACTGAGTAAGGGAAGGGATGGAGACTCCCCGTCAGACAGAGGATGAGTCACTAGGAGCAATCCCTAAACTCTAGAACTGCATAGCCAGCACAGGATACAGGAGTCCCCGTCAGCAGAGGTTGTCACCGTTAGAGAGGTTTGACTATTATATTTCCTTATGTTGACTTCCTGCGAGGGTCATCCGTTAGAGAGGCTTGACCATAGAGGTATTTACCTGTGGCACTATATTAACACTCTTCCAACTGGGGTTACAGGTTGGACCCCACCTATGGGAGGTCGAGGCATGTCGATTAAGCAACTACTTCCCATAGTTGCAGTTTCAGTATCAATCTTTAGAAATTAGGACTGTGAGGTACAGTCATCTATCTCAGTGAGGAATTCAGATAGTTCCATTGATTTATGACCATCCATCAGATAGGATTGGTCTCATATACAGTTTATTATTATTAGATCCAGAGATCTCCTGATAAATAGGCTTGATCTCAGTCTCAGATTCAATTGAGTATTCTTGTTATCAGATCCAGAGATCTCCCGATAGATAGGCTTGATCTCAGTCTCAGATTCAGTTGAGTATTCTTGTTGTCAGATTTGGATATGATCATTTTCTTATCATTGATAATAGATTCCAGAATCATCTATTAGAGAGGTTGATCTCTGATTCTGTCAGTCGAGAGCAGTGAGCTTAGAATTTAGTCATTGATGTGAGTATATCCAGTTAATTAGTTATCAGTATCAGATGATTCAGTAATTCAGTATCTCAGTGTTAATAGTGAATTCAGATGACAGTAAAGCATTATTCGAGTATCAGTATTTAGAGTTGTGATGATTGTGATTATGGTTGTGCATTCATGTATGTGTTCTCGTTCGGTACTCACATGATTATTCAGTTAAGTAATTGTTCATGCATAAGCCCTTGCATTTAGCCTTACCTCATCTTCATACTCAGTACATTCTCGTACTGATGCATTTGCGCTATGGTGTTTTATTTGAAACCATAGGTTCAGAGGCACGAGATCCAGAGTACCCTCAACAGTTCAGTCCTAGTCAGCAACAGTAGGTGTAGCAGTGAGTCCTCTTCATTCGAGGATGATCCTTATTTTATTATTTCATCGAATTTTGCTTATTTTTAGTAGACGGAGTTAGTTGGGGACATGTCCCATTAACTCTGCAGTTCAGACAGTCTAGAGGCTTTTCAGACAAATGTATCAGAATTTAGTTTTTAGTTTTGGAGTATGTTTAGACGTTTTGAACCTTATGGCTAGTTTTCGCATTTATTTTAGATATTGTCCAGTGTTCAGGTATAGATATCAGGAAAGAGGTTATCTTGTAGTCCTTTGGGGTCATAAGCACCGTGTAATGACTAGGGGTTAGTCTCGGGTCGTTATAACTCGATACTAAATCTAACTCAATACTGAACTGACACTAGTTACTAGACTGAGCTAAGTTTAACTGAGCAAAACAACTGATCATGGTAACTAACTGGATGACAATTCTCATGGTTTATTTGAAACCATTCTGAAAATATTGCAATCTATGTAAATAACTAAGTTTTGGGTATTCATAACCCCCAGCAATGAATGAAAATATAATAAGGACATATGAATCTTTAAAAACCATAATAAAGGATCATTGTTCAAAACCCAATATTTAGACATTTCATAAAACACATGGGAGCCATGAATTTAATCATGGGAATGGGTAAAGCACGTGATTAAAAACATAGTTACAGTACTAAAACCACGAATTAGGGATTTAACATAGGAATTTCATCATTTAAACATGTAAAGGGCTCTTCCCATCGAAAAACACTTGTAACATAACTTGTAATCAAAATCAATAATAATTTCATGGAGAGAATTCATCATAAACATGTAAAAGCTCATACTTTGATTTAAAAAGGGGATTCTTGGACTACATGGGTGAAAAGGGCCCATGGATGAACATCACACATACCTTTATCCTTAAATCTTGAAAGAGGAAAACTTTCTTGGATTAGAACACTTGAGTTCTTGGTTTTTCTTGAAAGTAAGATGATTTAACTTTATTAATTTGGAGAAAGGTTAGGGTTTATTTGAGAGAGAAATTAGGAAATTTGGGCATATAATGCCCTAACTGAAGTTATATCCCATGTTATTACGGACTGGGGTAATGTGAAAAGACTAAACTTCCCTTCTGTAATTTAAAATTCATAACTAAAACGCCGATTAGGCCATCACCGCGATGCGCCAATGATTCCATCGCTATACCCACCACGATGCACCCTAATCGTGGTGAGGTTCCAGAATTAAAATCCAAACGTGCATCAATCCTCATTTGAAAAATTCAAAAATTCCCTGAGACATGTTCCTTACACCCCTTATTATGAAATAAGTTAAGAACTTATGTCTCGAGGTCGGAAAGGTCACTTTAAAAATATCATCGAAGTTAAGAGTCTAAAAATAATGCTAAATTCCCAACACTTTGCTAAATTTTCAAGATTTAAGCCTCTTATGCATGCACTAGGAGGTGAACTGAGCTAAGACTACTATAGAGTATTACAATAACCCTCAAGTTGAGCTATACCATTAATATTATTCACACTACTAGGTTCATTAGAAGTGACTGTACTATCTTCAAACACGATATTGTACTTACAGAGAGAAGGATCAATTCATGAAAGAGGATTAGAACTTGTAAGTTCACTCTCAATAAGACAACTATTAACTTTAAAAGAATTTTCAAACACATGATCATCCCAATGAGCAAGACAAACAATAGGATATTCACAAAAGGACATGCTCAAAGGGTCACTCCTATTAAGTTGACCAATATTTTCAACTTTATCACTCACTTGAGGTTCATTAATCACATCACAATCATACTCAAGTGGCGTACTAGTTTCACCTATAAGTTGGTCAACATATTATTTACAAGACAATATACCATCATTCATCACATTGGCTTCAACACTAGGTGGCTCAAATTGATCTTACTAGAAGATTCAATATGGTCATAAATAGGATCAACCAGTGTTTCCACACTCTCAATCGGTACATCATTAACAAGAGGCAAAGAATAATGAGACTCACATATAGATAAGATACTACTCACAGTTATTGTGCTACTAGCCACAGAATAATTATTCACATGTAAAAAAGTGTAAGATTCATTATTTTCCTTAAAGTTCTTAAGAATATTCTTCTCTTCTTTGGTGTGAAGGTTTTTCACAAGCCTTGGAAGAATCTGAGATTTTCCTCACCGAATCTTCAAAGAGAATATTCTTCTTTGGTTCTTGTTCTCCTCCATTTTCCATGTTAGTACGTACATACATGTCCTTGTTAAAAGAAGGATAAACAATGTTAGCTCAGTTTGGTGGCAACCCCCTCACAACTTATCCTTTTATCTCTCTTAGGTTTCCACCTTGCACTCCTTTACTCCTATCAATCTTTTGTTTCTCAATTTGTTAGGCTTGGAATAAGTGGTCACATCTCTTTGAGATTTGGGAAGAAAGGATAGAAAGAGATGATTTCAGGCTAATTTTGTACAATTACAACCTTATGTTGTTCAAACCAATTAGCAATCAAGAATAAATGTCCATGTTCCAAGGGAAAGATGTCACACCACACCTCCTTAAAGTACCTACATCGGGTGAAGAAAATCTTCACTTTCTCAAAAAACCTATACCCATCCAAAAACTATAGAACAAGTAGAGACTCTCGAGGTATCCCTAGATGGTCAACCATAGGTGAAATGATGTAGTTTCTATAGCACCAATCATCTGGCATAAGGAGGCATCTCAAAACCCCATAAATGTTTACTTTTTTGGAGTGAACATTTCTTCTTGGATCAACCTTATAAAGGTTAGTATACCCCATTGGTACATGGGTACCCCTCATGAGGTCTTTTAAGTTACTCATAGTTCGACTGGACTTCTTTATGGATTCCCTCCATGTTGTGCCTGGACGTGAACTTCCTTATGGATTCCCACCATGTTGCACCCAAGCGCACATGCAAGTGTACATGGTCTTACCAAGTAGTGAAGTGGCCATTTAGAAGCACAATATCAAACCTACAGGGACTAGTGTTAAGAAACTATCCAATTTTAGTTCACTATTAATGATTAAAGTGGTGCAAAGAAAATCAAACGAGTTGGGAATTTGAAAACTAAAGTAAAGTAAACAATGCAAAAATATAAATGTCTTGGACAATCAATGAGAATGAAACTCGGGGTTAAAGCACTATGAACAATCATACTATGCTATTGAAATTCATTGGTTAAGTTACTTATCTTGGTTACTAATTCATAGGGTTGATTTTATGATCATGGTCCCTCGAGCCTCTAATCACTTATCTAAATTAGCCCCAGAACTATATCGTTGAGCGGGGATGTAAGAACTAAGCTAAACATATTTATATTTCAGCCCGTAGAGATCCAAATAAGTCTTCTAGGTATATCTCTATCTTGGACGCTAATTCAACTCCCTTATTTTATAAAAGAATAAAAACCTTACTCTATTTAACCATACGTTATATCCTCTTGTTCCTTCTCTCGGGCTCACAAGATGATAATAGGTCTATTATAAGGGTTGAAAATCCTTAAAATAGTTATAACAAGGATAAATAAATAACCAAATATGATAAGCAATCAAAACCAAATCAATTCAAATCAATATTAATCATGTTCTTGGCCTTAACCCCGAAAAAGGGGTTTTAGCCACTCATGGACCTAACCTTAATCAAGATAAATCTATACATGATAAAATCCATAAATAATCTAAAGTAAAAGAAGAAATACCCTAATTGAAGTGTTTTCTAGATCCTCTCCAAGTTTCAAAGTCGTCTAAGGTGTTTAACATCAAGTTTAATTGTCTTATTTATAAAAGAAAAATATTGGCCATCCATGGAATAGGGTGTGCGCCGCGGGGCTTATTCCCTAGGAATAGGGTGTGCGCCGCCCATAATATTACCATAGGAAAAGGGTGTGTGCCTCCCCATTTATTTTATGGGAATAGGGGTTGCTCCACGGGGCTATTCCCATACCCTCATTGGAATTCACCTTGTAAGCTATATCCATGTCTTGTACACTTATCCTTCAAACTCAAGCCTTGTGGTGTTGTTTCAACTTGATTTCAAGATTTTTTATCATACATATATCATTAAAATCAACTCACCAAGAATCCAATAGCATCAAACACTACGTATTAGAGCTCAAAACAACACAATATCAAAGACAACAAACTAGAAGCTTAAGCTAAGAACTAGTTTTCCCATTTTTGACCTTTAACTTCTTATTTGACTTTTGGCTTGATTCAATTAAACTTTGAACACTATAAACAAGTTTTTCCACACATAATTATACAATAATAACCTTATTAACTCATTACACACATTAGAGTCTTTCGAGATCAACTAAAACAACACCTAGCTCAAGCGAGTAACACTAGTTTTCTCGTTTGAACTCTGAGTGACCATATTAAGTACCAACTTGTTTGAAATACACCTTAAAATTTTAAATGGATACTTAAACACTTATATGCTCAATTATATCATGATTAACACATTAATAACACAAGTTATCCTCAAACAAGGCTAAATAAGCTCAAATAACACTAAGGTACGTAAATCTACCTCAGATCACCACCCTACACTTAAAGCCTTGTTCGTCCTCAAACAACTCTATACTCTATGCATCATAAGATGAGGTGACTCTATACTTCTATTAAAGCAGGACACTCAAGCTAGTACTACAATGACTGCACAGAATGTAAGTTTCTACACTAAGAATGTTACATACATAATTGAACACATATGGCACATGCTCAACTCAAATAGGATCATTATACACTCTCAACCAAACAATTACATGAATTCAACATTAAGCCATCAAGTACAAGAGTCATAATAATTAGCCTAAGAGTCTAAAAAGTAGTAATTCACACAATCAACATGCTCTTTACAACCAAAATACTTGCATCATGCAGTCAAATATAGCACCAACAAAAACATCCCACTTAGCCCTGGAAAAGGGCTTTTATCCTCTTATGGACATAACTGTAATCAAGATAAATGAATACATGATCAGATCTATAAATAAACTAAAGTAAAAGAATAAAACCCTAATCTAAGTGTTTTCCATCTCCTCTCAAAGTTTCAAATTCGTCCAAGGCATTTAATATCTAGTTCAAGTGTATTATTTATAGGAGGAAAATTTTGGCCGTCCATGGAATAGGGTGTATGTTGCGAGATTATTCTCTAGAAAAAGGGTATGTGTTTCCCCTCCTATTCACATAGGACCATGGTGTGAACCTACCCATATATTTCATGGGAATAGGGGGTGCGCCACTTGGCTATTCCCATACCCATACTGGAATTCACCTTGTAAGACATATGCATGTCTTGTGCACTTATCCTTCAAACTCAAGCCTTGTGGTGTTTTTTCCACTTGATTTAAAGCTTTTTTATCATCCATATATCATTAAAATCAACTAACCAAGAATTTTATAGAATCAAACACCACGTATTAGAGCTCAAAACAACACAATATCAAAGACAATGAACTAGAAGCTTAAGCTAAGAACTAGTTTTTCCCTTTTTGACCTTTAACTTCTTGTTTGACTTTTGGCTTGATTCAATTAAACTTTGAACACTATAAAAAAGCTTTTCCATACATATTTATACAATAATAACCTTAGTAACTCATTACACACATTAGAGTCTATCGAGATCTACTAGAACAATACCTAGCTCTAGCGAGTAACACTAGTTTTCTCGTTTGAACTCTAAGTGACCACATTAAGTACCAACTAGTTTTAAATACACCTTAAATATTGTAATTGAATACTTAAACAATTAGATGCTCAATTATATCATCATTAACACAGTAAGCACATAAATTATCCTCAAAATAAGGCTAAATAAGCTCGGATAAGAACAGTGATGTACATAAATCCACCATAGAAATTGAGATACATGAGTATGTTGAGATTTTAATGCATAATGCTGAAATTCCAGATTTCTATATAACTTATGAATCCTTATGATCTCTAGTATGCATTTTGATAAGTCTTAACTTGAGATTGAACTATGGGCTACTAAGCCCTACTTGAGAATTGCAATTTTATGATCTTCTGTGCTATAAGCACCTATGATTTGAGTATTTTGATATTATTGAGAAATATTTAACCTTTTTGTCCTAATAGAGTTGGAATCAACAATGATGTTCTATTAAAACAAATAGTAATACATTTTGGTCTTTAGTATAGACCCATGAGTTATTTGAGATGGATTTCCTAAGAGTTCTGAGCTGAGTATTCGAGTAGTATTTAGAATCAAGTTGGGTATGATTTTGAGGTCTTATACCCCAGCACTACGTTCCACCGTAGAACGGAGATTTATGGGCCCGAGGCAGAGAGAGTGATCACAAAGTTGAGGTTATATTCCCTAGCAAGAGTATGACGCCTCTTCCCAACGTGAGGTTTCTTCCTTAGGAGGATAAGACATTGAACTCCATGTAGCTCACATGGTTTATGTCGATTAGAAGGAACTCCTGAGTGTCTAAAGTTATATAATCCCAAGTTCTAAGTATCCCAAGTATAAAAGAGTTCTAGAGTTCCCAAGTGTTGAAAGTTCCTAAAAGCTCTGAGTCCTTGGTTTTTAAAGAAGTTTTACTCTCCATGAGATAGAAGTATGAGTTTGAAAGTATTGTTTAAAGTTCCTTTAGCCTTCAAGTATTGAGAATAAGAGGAAAGTAGATATTTTAAAGTTAAGTATAATGACTCACGAGATTTATATTTCATGTTTTACTATTCACGATTCATGAGAATTTATTTTAGATTTATTCAAGCTATATGTGTCATTCATATATGCATGCATAATTTTATAATAAGTAATGATAATGTTTATTTAAATGCATGCACACCCATATACTCAGTACATTCCTAAGTGTTGATCCACATATACGTCTATGTGCTACATTGTCTTATTATGTAGGTTCAGGTGCTCAGTCCCAACCTCGTCAGTGATTTTCGAGTACCTTTGTCTACATCTCCATAGTGGTGAGTCCTCATGGTTTGAGTAACTATCTTTGGACATTTCAGTATTTTAGTAGATATATTATACCTTCAAGTTGTTGGGGACTTGTCCTAATGGCTCTCTAGTCATGGAGTAGTAGAGGCTTTGTCAGACTAGTTATCAAATTGTTAGTATGTTGAGACTTCTAGTATTGTGGTCATTTGGATCGATTATTTTTTTGTATTTTCGATTATTTGATATGGCAGTGTCAGTGTTTTGTTTATTTTATTTTGAAATAAGTTATTATATGTAGTAATAAGCTTAAAGGGTTAGCTTGGGGCTACTTGTATCCTTAAGCACTTTGTGATACTTCAGGATGAGATTTCGGGGCATTACAAACTTGGTATCAGAGCCTAAGGTTTAAGGAGTCCTAGGGAGTTTGACAAGCCACGTTAAGTAGAGTCTTGATCATCGGTGTGTAGCGCGCCATATCTATGAGCAAGAGGCTACAAGACATTTTAGGAAAAAGTTGTTTCTTTCTTCCAGATTTTATCATGCCTATAGTTGTCCCTCTTATCTAATAATTTATGCTCTCCTATTTTAGAAAATGCCTCCCCGAAGAGCGAATGCCTGCAGAAACAATAATGAGCAACCCCAGCCTATTGATCCCTTGAATAAGACTGTGTCTCATGCTGAGTTTCAGGCGGCCTTTCAAGCGTTAGTCCAACAGACACCGCTAATGTTCATGCCAATAACTAGGCCATATTTCCAAATTAGTAAGGAGGTGATTTAGCTGCTGCTAGGATTCGTGATTTTATGCGGATGAATCCTCTAGAGTTTTATAGGTCTAAGGAAGGTGAAGACCCACAGTTATACGTTGAGGAGGTGAGAAATATCACACTGGTGGTGCATGTTTCTGAGGAAGAAAGTGTTGAGTTGGCATCTTACAGGTTGAAAGACATTGCTTATGACTGGGTTGTATCGTGGAGGAAGGGTAAAGGTGAGGATATTGCTCCTTTGACTTGACAGGTGTTCCAAGATGCATTATTGGACAAGTTCTTCCCACTTGAGATAAGAGAAGAAAAGATTGAGGATTTTATGAGCTTAAGGAAGAGCTCTATAACTGCTAAGGAGTACTGCTTGAAGTTCAACCAGTTAGCCAAGTATGATCCTGATTTTATTTTGGATACCTGAGCTAGTATTAGCATGTTCATGACAGGTGTTTCTGGTTTAGTACTGAAAGAGTGTAGGACTGTGATGCTGAATAGAGATATAGATCTATCTAGTTTGATGATACATGCATAGCAGATAGAGGCAGACAAGATAAGAGAGAGAGATAAAGTGAGGGGTAATAAGAGGGCTAGATCTGAGCAGCATGAGTATAGTCAGGATAGGTCCCATGGAGGGAAGATCCCACAGTTCCAGGGTCATTCATCTATGCTAGCGCCTTTATTAGCTAGTTCTCTTTCTCCTAGAGGCAGGCAAGAGCAAGGGAACATGTTGTTTATATCCCGGTCCCAAAACAGAGTAAGTAACAGACCCCACTATCCTCCATGTTCTAAGTTTGGTAGGTATCATCCTGATGAGTGTTTAGTAGACCAGGGGGTTATTTTGGTTGTGTCAAGCTGGGCCATAGACTTAGAGATTGTTCGTATGCTAGGCAGGGGAACAAAGATGTCGGACGCCAGATATAGACTACTAGTGCACTAGGTCCTGTAGCTTATTCCACCCCTGCTCAAGGCACTTCATCTAGCACTGTTGGTGGTTAATTCCAGAACAAATTCTATGCCTTACTATCCCATCAGGAGCCGTAGTATTCTCTCGATGTTGTTACTGGTATGCTTTGTGTCTTTTGCTTTGATATTTTTGTGTTGTTGGACCCCGGGTCAAGTTTCTCTTATGTGACCCCATTAGTTGCTGTGAATTTCAAAATGAGTCCCAAGAAGATTCTTGAGCCTTTTCTAGTTTCCACACTAGTAGGGGATTGGTTGTTTCTAAACAAGTGTATAGAGATTTTCATGTTACTGTTCTTCATAGAGTCATGTTTGCTGATTTAATAGAGTTGGACATGGTGGATTTCAACCTTATTCTGGGTATGGATTGTCTACATTCTTGTTATTCTTCTATAGACTGTCGTACCCACATGGTCAAGTTTTAGTTCCTTGATGAACCAGTTTTTGAGTGGTCCAGGAGTTCGGTATCTCCCAAGAGTCATTTTATCTCTCATCTCAAAGCTAGAAAGCTAATATCTAAAAGTTGCATCTATCACCTAGTTAGAGTCAAAGACACTAAGTACGAGGCTCCAACTATTCAGTCAGTCAACATTGTTATTGAGTTTCCTGATGTTTTTTAGGAAGATCTCCCAAGGGTACCTCCTGATAGAGAGATAGAATTTGGGATTGACCTTGTTCCCGACACTCAGTCTATTTTTATTTCGCCATATCGTATGGCACCTGTAGAGCTTAAGGAGTTGAAAGAGCATCTTAAAGATCTTTTAGATAAAGGATTCATAAGGCCTAGTGTCTCTTCTTGGGTCACACCTGTTCTTTTTATGCGAAAGAAAGATGGTTCTTTACGTATGTACATTGACTATCGTCAGCTTAACAAGGTCACAGTTAAGAATAAGTACCCCCTTCTAAGAATTGATGACTTGCTTGATTAGTTGCATGGTACAAGTTGTTTCTCAAGGATATACCTTAGATCTTGCTATCATCAGCTTAAAGTGAGGGAATGTGATATTTCAAAGATAGCCTTCCAAACCCGTTGTGGTCACTTTGAGTTTCTAGTCATGTCTTTCGGGCTAACCAATGCCCCAGCAGCCTTTATGGACCTCATGAATTAAGTGTTCAAGCAATATCATGATATGTTTGTCATTTTTTTCTATGATGATATCCTTGTGTACTCCTGTACTGAGAACGACCATGTAGATCATCTTAGAATTGTCTTGGAAACTCTTAAAGATCACCAGTTGTTCGCCAAATTCAACAAGTGTGAATTTTGGCTATGATCAGTAACCTTTCTAGGTCATATTATTTCATCCGAAGGTATTAGAGTTGATCCCCAAAAGAAAGAAGTTGTAAGAAATTGGCCGAGACCTATCTCTTCGTATGACATTAGAAGCTTCTTGGTTCTAGCTAGCTACTACCACCATTTTGCTAAAGGTTTCTCTTCTATTGTATCTCCCATGACCCGGTTGACCCAAAACAAAGTTAAGTTCCAGTGGTCAGATTCTTGTGAGAAGAGTTTTCAAGAGTTGAAGACTCAACTTACTTCATCCCCTGTGTTGACTTTGCCTGATGGTACAGATGGTTTTGTGGTATATTTTGATTCCTCTATAGTTGGTTTGGGTTATGTGTTTATGCAAAGAGGTAAGGTTATAGACTATGCCTCTAGACGGTTGAAGCCACATGAAAAGAACTACCAAACCCATTATCTTGAGTTAGCTGTTGTGGTCTTTGCTTTGAAAATATGGAGACATTATCTTTATGGTGTTTATGTTGACGTGTTTACTGATCACAAAATCCTGTAATACATGTTTACTCAGAGGGAGTTGAATCTTAAGCAGAGGAGGTGGTTAGAGTTGTTAAAGGACTATGATATGAGTGTGTTGTATCACTCGGGCAAGGCTAATGTAGTGGCAGATGCCCTTAGTAGGTTGTCTATGGGTAGTGTTACTCATGTAGAGGAAGATAAGAAAGAGCTAGCTCATGATGTGAATTATTTAGCTAGACTGGGTGTTAGGTTTCTTGATTCCACTTAGGGAAGTACGTTGGTGCAAAGTAGTTCTGAATCATCTTTAGTTTCGAAAGTTATAGAGAAGCTAGACTTAGATGATAGTTTGGTCAGACTAAAGGGGTCAGTTAAGGACCAAAAGGTAGAGGTATTCTCCCAAGGGGGAGATGGTGTGCTGAGATTGTAGGGTAGATTATGTGTTCCTAGTATGGGTTATCTAAGGCAAAGAATTATGGCTAAAGCACATGGCGCACGATATTCTATTCATCCTGGTGCTACCAAGATGTACCGCGATTTACGGGAAATCTATTGATGGAGTGGTATGAAGAAGGATATAGCTGGGTTTGTTGAGAAGTGTGCAATATTCCAACAGGTTAAGATAGATCACCAAAGACCTAGTGGTATGATGCAAGAGTTTTGTATTCCCACTTGGAAGTGGGAAGGGGTGAAAATGGATTTTATGACTAGTTTACCTCTTTTGCGGTGTCATCATTATTCTATTTGGGTTGTTGTAGACAGATTGACTAAGTCAGCGCATTTCCTACTTATTCATACATCTTATACAGCTAAGGATTATGCTAGATTGAATATTCGGGAGTTGGTCAGGTTGCATGGAGTTCCCTTGTCTATAATCTCAGATAGGGGTACTCAGTTCACTTCTCAGTTTTGGAGAGATTTCCAAAGGGTTCTTGGCAACCAAGTTCATTTGAGTTCCTTTTTTCATCCACAGACAAATGGTCAGGCTGAGAGAACCATTCAGACCCTAGAAGATAAGTTGAGGGCGTGTGCACTTGATTTCAAAGGTAGTTGGGATGAGCATTTTCTACTAATTGAGTTTACATATAACAATAGTTACCATGCTAGCATCGATATGGCGCCATTTGAGGCTTTGTATGGTAGAAGATTTAGATCCCTCATAGGATGGTTTGAAATGGGTGAGGCTGCTATGATTAGACTTGATGCAGTATTTGAGGCTATGAATAAGGTAAAGTTGATTAGAGAAAGGTTAAAGATAGCTTAGAGTCATCAAAAGTCATATGCCGATGTAAGGAGAAGAGACCTTGAGTTTTAGGTGGGTGATTTGTTGTACTTGAAGATTTCACCCATGAAAGGGGTGAAGAGGTTTGGTAGAAAGGGAAATCTTAGCCCCCATTATGTTGGCCCCTATAGAGTCTTGAGTCATGTTTGTAAAGAAGCCTATGAAGTTGAGTTGCCCGCAGAGTTGTCAGCCGTTCATCCTATCTTTCATGTCTCCATTCTTAAGAAGCACATTGGTGATTCTGTGGTAGTAGATCCTGAAGAAAGCGCTGATATTTCGACTAGTTTTTCTTTTGATGATATTCCCATTGAGATTATAGATTACCAAATTCGTAGACTGAGGAACAAAGATGTTTCCTTGGTCAAGGTCTTATGGTGGAACCAGTCAGTTGAGGGCGCTTCTTGGGAAGCCGAGGCAGACATGCAAGCCAAGTACCCGCACCTCTTTTCTGTGGGTTCAAATTAAGCCAAAGATAATATTCTTCCTTAATTCATCCCTTCTAATCTAAAGTTTAGCTATGCCTCTACCCTTATTAAGTTCATGCATCCTCTAAACTATTCAAGAGTTTAGAAAGACATAGTGTCAGTTTAGCGAGTTCTTCCAGCTTTACATACTCAATTTCCTCCGTGCTCTTAGCTTATCTTGCGGCATTCGTCGATGAATGTTTCCAAGGGGGAGATATTGTAATACCCCAAATTTTTCCTAAGCTAAATTTCTTATCAAGAAGGTTAAGGACTGACTTCCTAAGTGAGTATTGTTTTAACCATATAGAATTTCAATAATTTTGACTTCTTATCACATGGGAAATTTGATAAGCTTTCCGTCGATATAATATTCTCCCAAATCTAATGTGCGGGCAAGAAATTCTGGCTAATTTAAGTCCTAGTTGTAAAATAGCGTCATTTTAGTGCTTGGTGCGTCGCGGAGACGGTCTATTTGACAATTGTCAAATTCCATTGGAACGCCGCGATAGTGGCGCATCTCGGAGGACCCCAATTTCCCAATAGTCAATTTCCAGTGGCCTACCGCGATTGTGACGTGTCGCACTAAAGTTCCAGGTCCCAACTAGTGGGACAACGCTATGGCTCCATATTGTGGTGACTCCCTGATTCCCATTTGTCAATTTTGAGTGAGCCACCGCGATAGTGGCGCGTCGTGGTGGCCCATAAATTGGGTTCTTAGTTCAATTTTTCCAGCTTCGTATAGAAGTTAAAAAGGGCACTTTGGACTTTTTCCTAGCCTCTTAAACCGTACAAACATAAAATTAGAGTCATTTACAAGCATTCTATGAAGTTTTTCTCAAGTTTTCTCTCAACAAAAACCCTAAGTATCCAAAACCTCTTCCAAGAATCTCAAGAATCTACCATAGATTTACTATATTGAGTCAAGATTCAAGGTTCCCAAGTCAAGGGCTTCAAGAACCCTCATTCAAGAGTACGAATAGAGTCCCAAAAGCGAGAGTTCATTCAAAGTTTCTAATTCAAGGTATGTGGGGTTTGAACAAGGACACTCCTTTCGTCCTTGTGCCCAGAATTTGTTTTAAATTACAAGAATATATGGTTTCACATGTTTTCTTATGAAAATTGAAGTATGGGTTTGTACCCTTTATTGTTGTTCTTGAGATTATGATAATTTCCATGTTTTAGAAATTCAGATACATGAGTATGTTGAGATTTTAATGCATAATGCTGAAATTCCAGATTTCTATATGACTTATGAATCCTTATGATCTCTAGTATGCATTTTGATGAGTCTTAACTTGAGATTGAACTATGGGTCACTAAGCCCTACTTGAGAAATGCAATTTTATGAACTTCCATTCTATACACACCTATGATTTGAGTATTTTGAGATTATTGAGAAATATTTGACCGTTTTGGTCCTAATAGAGTTGGAATCCACAATGATGTTCTATTAAAACAAATAGTAATACATTTTGGTCTTCAGTATAGACCCTTGAGTTATTTGAGGTGGATTTTCTAAGAGTTTTGAGCTGAGTATTGGAGTAGTATTTAGCACCGAGTTGGGTATGATTCTGAGGTCTCATACCTTAGCACTACGTGCCACCGTAGAACTGATATTTATAGGCCCAAGGCCAAGATAGTGATCACTGAGTTAAGGTTATACTCCCTGGCAAGAGTATGACGCCTCTCCCTAATGTGAGGTTTCTTTCTTAGGAGGACAATACATTGGAATCCATGTAGCTCACATGGTTTATGTAGGTTAGAAGAAACTCTCGAGTGTCCAAAGTTATATAATCCCGAGTTCTAAGTGTCCCGAGTCTAAAAGAGTTCTAGAGTTCCCAAGTGTTGAAAGTTCCTAAAAGTTCTGAGTCCCTGAGTTTTTAAGAAGTTTTACTCTCCATGATATAAAAGTATGAGTTTGAAAGTATTATTTAAAGTCCCTTTAGCCTTCAAGTTTTGAGAATAAGAGGAGAGTAGAGATTTTAAAGTTAAGTATAATGACTCACGAGATTTATATTTCATGTTTCACTATTCATGATTCATGAGAATTTTATTTCAGTTTTATTCAAGCCATGTGAGTCATTCATATATGCATGCTTGATTTTATAATGAGTAATGATAATGTTTATTTAAATGCATGCACCCCTATATACTCAGTACATTCCTAAGTGTTGATCCACATATACGTCTATGTGCTACATTGTGTTATAATGTAGGTTCAGGTGCTCAGTCCCAGCCTCGTCAGTGATTTATGAGTACCTTTGTCTATATCTCCACAGTGGTGAGTCCTCATGATTCGAGGACCTATCTTCAGACATTTCAGTATTTTAGTAGATATATTATTGCTTCCAATTTAGTTTGGTCAGTTGGGGACTTATCCCAATGGCTCTCTAGTCATGGAGTAATAGAGGCTTTGTCGAACTAGTTATCAGATTGTTAGTATGTTGAGACTTCCAGTATTGTGGTCATTTGGACCAAGTATTTTCTTCGTATTTCCTATTATTTGATATGACAGTACCAATGTTTTGTTTATTTCATTTTGAAATAAGTTATTATGTGTAGTAATAGTCTTAAAGGGTTAGCTTGGGGATACTTGTAGCCTTAAGCACCGTGTGACACTTCGGGATGAGATTTCGGGGTGTTACACTAGTACTACAATGACTACATAGAATGCAAGTTTCTACACTCAGTAGTATATACACAATTGAGAGTTCAAGAATACTACTTCAAAACATCCTAGCCTCAAGAATTTACTCACCAACTTTGCAAACTCAAGCATATTTCCCTATAAAATACATCATACAAATCACCCAACTATTATTTAACATGTTCCCTCACAACAAGAAAGATACCTATAATTACTCACACAAAAGAAATTTATCACAAATTGGGTATAAGAATCAAATTGCGCTCACTCTAACAAAGAATTTACAAGTCACACAAGATGAACCATAGGTTTGCCCTTATTGTAGTACTCTACTAATATCAGAATGAGGAATCATTGGATCAAAAAGGTCTTCAAGGGTTTTAATGTAGGCTAAGGGATGGGTAGAAATTATTTTGGACAACAATAGTGGGCTAAGGGATAGGTAGAAATTATTTTGGACAAGAATAGTGACTATCTTCCCTAAGCACTTTAATACATCACACTATTCAATCAATTCACTTCTAACAACCACTTTCCACCACTTTTGTCTACCCCTCTCTTTTGTTTTACCCCATCTCATTAATCTTATTCACATACACTATGGTGGGAGTATTTTCTATTTATTATGATTCAAATGTACTCTTATTCACACCCACTTTACGTTACGCAACCCTATGATAGACACCCTCAACTTAAGTGATTTGTCTTATTTGAGGTACTTAATGTCCAAGGAGGACCAGGGCCAAAATAGGTTCGTTGTAACACAACTGGACTAAAAATTTGAATTTCTTTAGCACAAATTTCTCTAACTCCTAACCACAACATATTAATTGTACACACCAACACTGATTACTTGTGGGTTTCACTTTCTTCTTTTACCTCTTGAATTTCAAACTCCTTACTCAATTAATTTTACACTAAAGAGCTTAGGAGTTTTGGATAAAATTAAGGTCTATCAAGGAAGGTTATATAGGCTACATATAAGGATGCCAAAGAAAATAAGCTAAAGGCTCAATGGGGTTAACTAGGATTATGCACTAGGGTAGGTCAGAAAAAGGGTGTAAACATGGCTATCAAAGAAATGCCAATATCATTTCCTAAACCCACACTCATTATTTCGCTTTGTACACAAACTAGGCAAGTTCTAGTCATCTATTATAATAAGGAATATACAAAACCTTAAACATACATGGCGCATGCTCAACTCAAATAGGATCATTATAGACTCTCAACCAAACAATCACATGAATTCAACATTAAGCCAACAAGTACAAGAGTCAAAATCATGAGCCTAAGAGTCTGAAAAGTAGTAATTCACATAATCAACATGCTCTTTACAACTAAAACACTTGCATCATGCAGTCAAATATAGCACCAACAAGAACATCCCACTTATTCCTAACACAAAAAATTTTAAAATTACTCCTAAAAATGGGAATTTACCCACCCCGCACTTAAAAATCCACTTTGTCCCTAAAGTGTACTTAAAAGTAGATATAAAAATACTCCTTGAGGTCTTTAGGCCTATCTAGTAATATCTTCTTCTATTAAGAGGGTCCTGGGACCCCATACTAAGTCTTTGCCAGGCTCCGTAGCTCAGGTTTTCTGGTACTCAAACTTCCCTTCAACCTTTGACTCCATAAAATAAAAAACTAGTGAAGTAAAAACTAAAATACTAAAAATAAAACATACCTTAACTTGGGTTGCCTCCCAAGAAGTGCCTGATTTAGTGTCGCGACACGACCCAATCTTCGACTCATCTATTTTCCTTCATTATCTTCCACATACTTGGATACCATCTTCTCATTCATATTTTACCTCTTGAGTGTGAACTATCAAGTTCAATAGCTCTCTCAACCATAGCCTTTTCAAGCTCATCAATTTGTATCATTTCGGGTTGGGGTAGTTCTATCTTAGGCCACTTAATAAGGAAGTTCGAAGAGGTCTTTGGTGGATTAAACTAAACCACCCCATACTTAGCCCCTTCAATCACTGTAATCATGAACAAATATTTGTTGTGGGATAGTGTTTAGAGTGTTTTGTACACTTTGGAAATTGCTTCATTATCATCCATCCTTATTGGAAGTGTATCCTCTCTCATATCTATCAATGCTCTTGCTATCTCCAAGAATGGACATCTCAAGATAACTGGCACTGTTTTATCTGCATGAAAATCTAAATAAAATCAGCAGGAATAATAAACATACCAACCTTAATGAGAATAATCTCTATGATTCCTTCAGGATAGGCTAGGGTCTGGTCTACCTATAGGGGTATCACAGAGATAGGTCTTGGCTTTCCGAAAACCTAGGTGTTGAACAAAGTGAGGGTCATTAAATTAGTGCTTTCCCCTAAATCACTAAGTGCATAGACCACCTTGTTGTTGCCAATTCGAATAGGGAGAATGAAACTCCCAGGTTATTTCAGCTTTTTGGGCATCCTCTGCATCACCATATACTACACTTCTCAGTGAGTGCTACTATCTCAACATCCTACAACTTAACTTTGTTAGTGACTACATCCTTCGAGTACTTAGCATACTTGGACATTCCCTGCAAAACATCCAACAGAGAAAGATTAATGTGAAGCTCTCTAAACGTGTCAAAGAACTTCTTGAAGCACGCATCCTCCTTCGTTTTTATTAACCTCTGTGGAAAAGGTAGTGGTAGTATCTTTTTCTCCTATTTAGTAACTTTGGTTTTCGAGTACTCAGACTTCCTCAAATTTTTGGCAACTTTTTCATCTACCTTCTTAGGAATTATCTTCGCTTCTACCTACTTAGTTGTCTTTGGAGGTTCTTCATTTATCTCTTTACCATTCTTCAAAGTGATAGCTATTACTTATTTAGGATTTGGCTCTGTATCACTTGGTAGGCCTCCCTTAGGCCTAGTATTCTGCGCTCCTGCCATCTGACCGATCTGCATCTCCAAGTTATTTGTAACTATCTGTTGGCTCTTTAAATTTGCTGCCAATTGTGCTTGAGCATCTATAATTTGTTTCAGCATCTCTTTCATATTGCTAGTTTGAGTCGTGGCCTGATAATTTGTTTCAGCATCTCTTCCATATTGCTAGTTTGAGTCGTGTCCTGCTTCCCTTGAACGTGATGCTGCTGAAACTGCTGTTGTTGGTTGTTCTATGATGGAATTAGTTCCTAAGTCTACCACTATTGATTGTAATCGTTCCCATAATTCAACCTTTGAGCATTGCCCACAAAAAGTACTGACTCGGGATTTCACCACACATAGCCACTTAATGACCACTATTTCCACAAAATTCACACCAAGTATTTGTCTAATGAATTGCATTCATTGTTGCTGCAGGTTATGTAACCCCCAATTTTATATTGCTGAGCTGAGTAGTTAACTGATTTTATAGTGCAGCAATCTGAGCTTATATAGCAGTAAATTAGTCCACATCTAACACACCTGCAACCTTCTTTGGAGAACTTTTTGAGTCAGCATGCCTCTCAAGATTCCTTTGTGTAATTCGGTTCAACAAGGTGTATAGCTCATCATACGTCAATTTCAACGCTTGACTACCTACAGCTGAATCTAGAAAAATTTTTGTGTTGTGATCAAGTGCCTCAACAAAAGTGTGATCTAGTACCTCGTTGGACTGTTGATGATGCAGATAGTCCCGATGAAGATATTTGAACCTCTCTGCAGTATAACTTTGATATAAGTTATTATTTGGCCTTTGTTAGAAGCTTACAATCTCACTCTGCAGTATCACAGTCTTGCCAGATCGAAAGAATCGGATGAGGAATTTCTAGACTAAGTTATCCCAAGTAGTGATTGAACTTGTCGGCTCAGCATTCAATTAATTATTCACTTCCCCTAATAGTGAAAAAGGGAGAAATATAAGCCTAACATAGTCAGTTGACATACCCGTAGGGATAAATGTGTCACTGATCTCCAAGAAGTTTCGTAGGTGGACTTATGGATCTTTTTGCGAAAACCCCACAAGCTATCAACTACCGATAAAAAAAGAACCATGTTCTGTTTTATCTCAAAGTTACCTACATCAGCTGGTTTTTTAAAAGGGGAGGTCAAATTTATCGAAAGTGGATTTCCACTTCGCGAACTGTCCTGTGGGCTGTTGAATATTCAACCATGAGAGAAGGATTGTCTTATTCCTCTTGAATTTGTAAGAAGAGGTAAAGAAGGACTGTTTCTCTCCTCAATTAGTGAAAGTGCTGCTAGGATTCGGGGCTTGGTTCAACCAATTCCCTATCCCTCACCAGCTTACTAGTCTGCAAACCTATTTCCAGCAATTTTAATACCAAGACCAAGCATAAATCACCAAAGAAATCTAAAAAGTAAAACTAAAACTATAATATTTGCCAATTTAGAAGTCCCTGGCAACGGCGCCAAAAACTTGTTCAGCCCAAGTGCACACACAAGGGTACGTGTCTTACCAAGTAGTAAAGTAGCCCTTTAGAATCCCAGTATCGATCCTACAGGGACTAGTGTTAAGAAACTAACCAATTCTAGTTCACTCTTGATGATTATAGCAGTGCAAAGGAAATCAAACGAGTTTGGAATTTGAAAACTAAAGTAAAGTAAACAATGCAGAAGAATAAATGGCTTGGACAATCAATTAGAATGAAACCCGGTGTTAAAGAACTATGAACAATTATACTATTCTATTGAACTCCATTGGTTAAGTTATTTATCTTGGTTGTTGATTCACGGGGTTGATTTTATGATCATGGTCTCTCGAGCCTTTAATCACCTATCTAACTTATCCCCACAACTACATCATTTAAAATGGATGAGAGAACTAAGCTAAATGGATTTATATTTCATCCCATAGTAAATCAAATAAGGCTTCTAGGTATATCCCTATACTGGGCTCTAATTCAAATCCCTTATTTTATAAGGGAATAAGAACCTTGCTCTATTTACCCCCAGGTTCTATCCTCTTATTCCTCCTCGCTGGTTCACAAGACGATAATATGTGTATTATAAGAGTCATGAATCATTAGAATAGTTATATCAAGGATAAATAAACAACCAAATATGATACGAAATCAAAACCAAATCGATTCAAAGCAATAGAAATCATCTTCTTGGCCTTAAACACGGAAAAGGGCTTTTAGCCACTCATGGACATAATCATAACCAAGATTAATGAATACATGATAAAATCAATAAATAAATAAATTAAATTAAAAGAAGAAAAACCCTAATTGAAATGTTTTCCAGCCCCTCTCCAAGTTTTAAAGTCGTCCAAGGTGTTTAACATCAAGTTCAAAAATTATTTTTTAATTTATTTTTAAAAAAACCGACCACAAGTGGTTGGTTTTTAATTAAAAAAAAACAAAATACTTTTAAAAAAATCGACCAATTGTGGTCATTTTTTAATTAAAATAAAAAATAATTTTAAAAAAGCCAACCACTCGTGGTCAGTTTTTGAAGTAAAAAAAATAAAAAAGTAAATAATATTTTGTATATAATAATTATATATATGTAATCAAATATATATATTAGTTTCATTAAAAATAATTATAAATATAAGGTAATATATATATAATTTTTTGAAATTACACTGATCACACGTAGTTGATAACCAGTATAATAATAATAAAAATCAATCATTCTTACATTTTGTGAAAAAATTACACTAAAAAATATATCAAATAAAATAAACATATTACGTTAAACATAATCTTTATCTTTTAATTATATTTCAACATATAAAATAAATATTTTCCTTCATATATACGTTAAATGATATTAAACATACATAATCTTTGTATAATGAATATGTATATATATATATCATACCATTGAGATAATGATATTATGCTACTATTTCAGTCATAATAATGTAGATAATTCATCAGAATATAATGAACGTGTTCTATTATAAGGTAATATACTTGTGGATATATATATATGCATATATCATGTAGTGATCGATTGATGAATGATGTAGTCAAAACCTAGTAGAATATAATTAAGCTAATAATTAAATATAATTAATCGATCACTCATCAGAGTATTTATGATATAAGTTGTATATTATTATGCGGTAGTAAAATCGTGTATGTGATGTTTATAGTACATATTTGAAAGTTGATACACAATTGAATATATGTATATATACGTATATCTCGTGTAGTGACATATGCAGAAATCAAAATTAAAGCAAGATAACTGAATCTATATATCAAAATATTTGAATGATACGTTGATATATATCATACTATTGAGGAAATATATATACTATTTTGTGTCGATATAGACACGCGTATGTTGTTGAAGTTGTAATAATGTAAGACAAGTATTACGCAGTATAATTGGGGGGGGAGAGGAGACCAAAAATTGAATCTTAAAACTGGCATATACTTACCATTTGCTTTGAATTTTGAATTTTGAACGGTCGCCAAATTTTGGCGGTGAATTAGAGTTTTTTTTCTTACAAGTTTTGTTTCTGAGTATTTGTGATATACGTTGTATATTATTATGGTGTAGTAACATCGTGTATATGATGTTTATAGTACGTATTTGAGAGCTGATATAGATAATTGAATATATGTATATATACGTATATCTCGTGTAGTAACGTATGCAGTAATTGAAAGCTAGATAACTGAATCTATATATCAAAATATTTTGAATGATACATTGATATCATATTATTGAGGAAATAGATGTTCTATTTTGTGTCAATGTAGATACGTGTATATTGTTGAAGTTGTAATTATGTAAGATAAGTAATGAATAATTTATATGATTAACACGTTGTATTGCGAGGTATATATATATAATATCGTATTTAAAATCTAATTAACCAAAAATTTATGTTAATTTGCGAAATTAATTGATATTATTATACGATTGGGGAAATATACTACTCGTGTTAATGTGATGATAAAATAACTAATTATCTAATTTAAATATATACGCGTTGTATTAGATTATTTGGATGTTTTTATAAATATTATAGAATTTATTAAAAAATTATTTTATTAAAAATTAATTATAATTCATTAATTCTTTTTAATTTATTAATTGTAGTTTGTTAAACATTAATTTAATATCAATGGAACTTAATTTAAAAAATTATTTGAAAACCGACCATAAGTGGTCGGTTTTCTAGAAAATATTTTCCAGAAAACCAACCACATGTGGTCGGTTTTCAAATATTTTTTTTAAAAAATAAGTTCCATTAACCTGACCCGACCCGACAAAAATAATAAAATATCAAAACACCCACACACCTAACCTAATTAAACCGCGATCTCAGCTACACACACACACACCAACACACAAAAACACACACACATCGTGATCTACTCTAGCTAGGTACTCCGGCGACTTCTCCCGCTCTACTCTTGCGACGACAGGTCGTGTATGAAGCTATTTTTATATTTTTTTATTTATTTTTTGAGATTCTTGAATTCCTTTTATGGTTTAGTTTGTTGTTTTAGATATGGGTTTTGCTTAATTGAAGTTATTCATGGCAGAAATCCCTAAAAAATTGAGTCTTTTAAATCTTTAGCTATGAAATTTTGAGGTTGTTGATTTGGTTTTATGGTAACTTTTGATATAGGTTTTGTGGTGTTGAAGTTATTATTGTTTGGAATTCTTCAAAGTTGGAATCTCTAGTTGTGATTTGTTGAGATTCTTGATTTACTTTTATGGTTTTAGTATCTTTAATAGATTTTAGTATCTTTAGTATCTTGAAATCCCTAATTTAGTATATTTGAGTTAGATTTTAGCTAAAGTTTACGAATTTGAGTTTGAATTACCTAAATTTTGGTTAGTTTTAACATTTACTAGCATTTGACTTCTAATAACTTTACTATTTGACAGATTTTGAATCCGGTATAAGGATTGCTTTGCTATTTTTCCGGTGACAGCTTATCGATCTCTTTCACTTTAATTTAGGACAAGCAAAGGTAATTTGTCATCTTCTTGTTATTGTTCAGATTGAAGTCTAGTGAAGCCATGTGTGGCCTTGTTGGATTAACTAGCATTGTTGTTATCTTCTTGTTATTGTTCATATTGAAGTCTAGTGAAGTCGTGTGTGGCCTTGTACGATTCACTAGAATTGTTGTTGACATCTTGTTTGTCTTGTTATTGCTTGTTTGATTGGTTTGGTTGGTGACTTAGTCACTTGAAAATGGTTAAGTGTAGGAACTTTAAAGGGGATTTTTTATTTTGAATGTGGTTTTGTTTTGATACTTAGTCACTTGAAGATGGTTAAGCGTAGGAACTTTAAAGGGGATTTTTTTGTTTTGAATGTGGTTTGGTTGGAGACTTAGTTACTTGAAAATGGTTAAGTATAGGGACTTTAAAGGAAGTTTTTTGTTTTGAATGTGGTTTGGTTGGTGACTTAGTTACTTGAAAATGGTTAAGTGTAGGGACTTTAAAGGGTATTTTTTTGTTTTGAATGGGGTTTAGTTGGTGACTTAGTTACTTGAAAATGGTTAAGTGTAGGGACTTTAAAGGGGATTTTGTTTTGAATGTGGTTTGGTTGGTGACTTAGTTGCTTGAAAATGGTTAAATGTAGGGACTTCAAAGGAAATTTTTTGTTTTGAATGTAGTTTGGTCGTTGACTTAGTCACTTGACAATGGTTAAGTGTAGAGACTTTAAAGGAGATTTTTTTTTGAATGTGGTTTTGTTTTTACACTTAGTCACTTGAAAATGGTTAAGTGTAGGGACTTTAAAGGGGACTTTTTTGTTTTGAATGTGGTTTGGTTGGTGACTTAGTAACTTGAAAATGGTTAAGTGTAGGGACTTTAAAGGGGATTTTTTATTTTGAATGCGGGTTTTTTGGTGACTTAGTTACTTGGAAATGGTTAAGTGTAGGGTCTTTAAAGGGGATTTATTGTTTTGAATGTGGTTTGGTTGGTGACTTAGTCACTTGAAAATGGGTAAGCGTAGGGACTTTAAAGAGAATTTTTTTATTTTGAATGTGGTTTGGTAGGTGACTTAGTTACTTAAAAATGGTTAAGTGTAGGTACTTTAAAGGGAATTTTTTGTTTTGAATGTGGTTTGGTTGGTGACTTAGTTACTTGAAAATGGTTAAGTGTAGGGTCTTTAAAGGGGATTTATTGTTTTGAATGTGGTTTGGTTGGTGACTTAGTCACTTGAAAATGGTTAAGTGTAGGAACTTTAAAGGGGATTTTTTATTTTGAATGTGGTTTTGTTTTGATACTTAGTCACTTGAAGATGGTTAAGCGTAGGAACTTAAAAGGGGATTTTTTATTTTGAATGCGGTTTGGTTGGTGACTTAGATACTTGAAAATGGTTAAGTGTAGGGTCTATAAAGGGGATTTTTTGTTTTGAATGTGGTTAGGTTGGGGACTTAGTCACATGAAAATGGGTAAGTATAGGGACTTTAAAGGGGATTATTTTGTTTTGAATGTGGTTTTGTTGGTGACTTAGTTACTTGAAATTGGTTAAGTGTAGGTACTTTAAAGGGGACTTTTTGTTTTGAATGTGGTTTGGTTTTGATACTTAGTCACTTAAAAATGGTTAAGTGTAGGGACTTTAAAGGAGATTTTTTTTTGAATGTGGTTTTGTTTTGATACTTAGTCACTTGAAAATGGTAAAGTGTAGGAACTTTCAAGGGGATATTTTGTTTTAAATATGGTTTGGTTGGTGACTTAGTTACTTGAAAATGGTTAAGTGTAGGGACTTTAAAGGGGATTTTTTTGTTTTGAATGTGGTTTGGTTGATGACTTAGTTACTTGAAAAAGGTTAAGTGTAGAGACTTCAAAGGAAATTTTTTGTTTTGAATGTAGTTTGGTTGTTGACTTAGTCACTTGACAATAGTTGAGTGTAAGGTTTTTAAAGGTGATTTTTTTCTTTGAATGTGGTTTGGTTGGTGACTTAGTTACTTGAAATTGGTTAAGTGTAGGTACTTTAAAGAGGACTTTTTGTTTTGATACTTAGTCACTTGAAAATGGTTAAGTGTAGGGACTTTAAAGGGGATTTTTTGTTTTGAATGTGGTTTTATTTTGATACTTAGTAGTTACTTAAAATTGGTTAAGTGTAGGTACTTTAAAGGGGACTTTTTGTTTTGAATGTGGTTTTGTTTTGATACTTAGTCACTTGAAAATGGTTAAGTGTAGGGACTTTAAAGGGGATTTTTTGTTTTGAATGTGGTTTTGTTTTGATAATTAGTTACTTGAAAATGGTAAAGTGTAGGAACTTTAAAGGGGATTTTTTGTTTTGAATTTGATTTGGTTGGTTACTTAGTTACTTGAAAATGGTTAAGTGTGGGGACTTTAAAGGGGATTTTTTTGTTTTGAATGTGGTTTGGTTGGTAAACTTGAAAATGGTTAAGTGTAGGGACATTAAATGGGATTTTTTTGTTTTGAATGTGGTTTGGTTGTTGACTTAGTTACTTGAAAATGGTTAAGTGTAGGGACTTTAAAGGGGATTTTTTTGTTTTGAATGTGGTTTGGTTGGTGACTTAGTTACTTGAAAATTGTTAAGTGTAGGTACTTTAAAGGGGATTTTTTATTTTGAATGTGGTTTTGTTTTGGTACTTAGTCACTTGAAAATGGTAAAGTGTAGGGATTTAAAGGGGATTTTTTTATTTTAAATGTGGTTTGGTTGGTGACTTAGTTACTTGAAAATGGTTAAGGGTAGGGACTTTAAAGGAGATTTTTTTGTTTTGAATGTGGTTTTGTTGGTGACTTAGTAACTTGAAAATGGTTAAGTGTTGGGACTTTCAAGGGGATTTTTTTATTTTGAATGTGGTTTGGTTGGTGACTTAGTTACTTGAAAATGGTTAAGTGTAGGGACTTTAAAGGAGATTTTTTTGTTTTGAATGTGGTTTGGTTGGTGACTTAGTTACTTGAAAATGGTTAAGTGTAGGCAATTTAAAGGGGATTTTATTATTGAATGCGGTTTGGTTGTTGACTTAGTCACTTGAAAATTGTTAAGTGTAGGGACTTTAAAGAGGACTTTTTTGTTTTGAATGTAGTTTTGTTTTTATACTTAATCACTTGAATATGGCTAGGTGTAGGGACTTTAAAGGGAATTTTTTTGTTTGGAATGTGAGTTGGTTTGTGACTTATTTACTTGAAAATGATTAAGTGTAGGGACTTTAAAGGGGATTTTTTATTTTGAATGTGGTTTGGTTGTTGACTTAGTCACTTGAAAATGGTTAAGTGTAGGGACTTTAAAGGGAATTTTTTTTTTTGAATGTGGTTTTGTTTTGATACTTAGTCACTTGAATATGGTTAAGTGTAGGGACTTTAAAGGGGATTTTTGGTTTTGAATGTGGTTTGAATGGTGACTTAGTCACTTGAATATGGTTAAGTGTAGGGACTTTAAAGGGGATTTTTTGTTTTGAATGTGGTTTGAATGGTGACTTAGTTACTTGAAAATAGTTAAGTGTAGGGAATTTAAAGCTGACTTGGTAGGTTGAAAACGATTAAGTGTGAGGACTTTAAAGTTGACTTCGTAAGTTGAATATGGTTATGTTTGGTGACTTTGTAGGTTGAAAACGATTAAGTGTGGGGACTTTAAAGGTGTTTTTTTAATGTGGTTATGTTTGGTGATAATTGAATTTTTTTTACTTGATCTAATTAGTTGAATCTAATTGATTGCGTAGATGGAACCTGATTATAGCTTTATATATCAACGGAACAATGATAATACAATGGGTATTAGGAAGGAATTTATTGAAGGTGTCAAAAGATTTGTTGAACATGCTAAGACACTTGATGTTTGGACACATTATTGGGCTATTTGTTCTCTTTGTGTTAGATGTTATGGTATAAATCATGTAAATGAATAAGATATAAAGGAACATCTTTATAGAAGGGGGTTTCATGAGGACTTTTTAAGATTGCATGGTATTCATGGTGATGTTTTGCAAAATAACTTTGTTGTTGGAGAAAGTAGTAGGTCTGCAGGGCATAATGAATATCAAGATACTAGGATGACAGAAATGGTGTACGATGCTTTTGGGATGCAACACGGGGGTGACTTTATGGAAAATTTTGAAGATATTCCTAATAGTGAAGCGGGCAAATTCTATGAACAATTGTATGTTGCTAGTCATCCTTTGTTTGACGGGAGCTCGCACTCTCGTTTGTCTGTTGTTGTTAGATTATTAAGTATTAAATCTGACTGGAATATTGTTGTAAGAGGAATGGACTCAATGATAGACCTTACTAAAGAGTTAGTTGACCCTGACTTAGAGGTTCCTAATTCTTTCTATAAGGCAAAAAGATTGGTGTCAAAGTTAGGTCTCTCCTCGGTTAGAATTGATAGTTGTGAAAATAGTTGCATGTTATACTTTAAGGAAGATGCTTACCTAGAGTCCTATAAATTTTTTCAGCACCCTCGATATAAATGTGGTTCTAGTGGAAATCAAATTACTATTAAGGCAATACATTATTTACCTCTAATACCAAGTTTGAAGAGGTTGTAAGCATCAAACAACTCAGCTCCTTATATGAGATGGCACAGTGAAAATAGAAGTCCCACTGGTGTTATGTGTCATCCATCTGATGGAGAGACTTGGAAGCATTTTGATGCAACTTATCCATATTTTGCAGCTGAGCCATGAAATATTCGTTTGGGATTATGTGCGGATGACTTCTCTTTTTTTCAGTTGGTGTTGCGCCATATTCATGTTGTCCTGTATTTATCACCCCTTATAATCTTCTTCTTGAAATGTTGATGACTAGTCCCTATATATTTTTGAATTGTGTTGTTCCTAGCCCGCATAATCCAAAAAGCGGAATAGATGTCTACTTGTAACCTTTGATCAATGAACTTCAAATTTTATGACATAAGGGGGTTGAAACTTGGGACATCTCACTTAAATAGAATTTCAACTTGCGTACATATCTAATGTGGATTATTAATGATTTTTCTGCTTATGGAATGTTGTCTGGGTAGATGACATCTGGAAAACTGGCTTGTCCATACTGCATGGAAAAAACAAAATCTTTCACATTGAGACATGGCTGGAAAAATTCATGGTTTAATTGTCATCGTTGTTTTTTGCCACCTGATCATGAATTTGGGAGACTAAAGAATGTATTCAGAAGTAATAGAAGGGAATATGATGGTCCACTTTGAAGGTTGTCTGGTCATAACATCTGGGAGATAGTTCAGTATTTGCCTAAAGCCAGTGAAGAACCATTGTACAGGCTTGATAGATATGGCATTTCGCATAACTGTGTGAAGCAGAGCATATTTTGGGAGTTAGAATATTAGCCAGATAATTTACTTAGAAATAATGTTGATGTCATGCATACTTAGAAGAAGTATTTTGACAACTTGTTCAACACAGTTATGGATGTCACCAGCAAAACAAAGGATAATCCTAAGGCCAGACTTGACTTACCAGAATATTACAAACGCAGAGAATTACACTTACATGAGGGGCCCAAGGGAAATGTTCTTAATCCCAAGGATAGTTTTTCATTTAAGTTAGACCAAAAGCGTCAAATATGTGAGTGGGTCTAAAGTTTGAATATGCCTGATGGATATGCCTCAAACTTGGAAAAGAGGATTGATATGTCATAAGAAATCTTCCGTGGAATGAGAAGCCATGATTTTCATGTTTTCATGGAACAATTACTTCCAATTTCTTTTATTGGTTTACCTGAAAACATTTGGAAACCAATAGCAGAGATCAATTTTTTCTTTACAGACTTATGTGCCACTACATTAAAAGAAGAAAATCTGGTGTGAATGAAAAGTAATATTGTTGTTATCACCAACAAGCTGGAGAAGATTTTTCCACCAGCGCTCTTCGATGTGATGGAACATCTTCCCATTCACCTTGTGAACGAAGATCATCTAGGCGGTCCAGTTCAAACTAGGTGGATGTATCCATTCGAACGGTAAGCAATTGCAACATATTTAAATTCTTAGATATCTTTTTTAAATATAGTAAATATCTAATCTTAAGATTGTACAGGCAATTGGAAAATTGAAAAGGGGTCCCAAAAACAAACATAGGGTGGAAGGCTCTATAGTTGAGTCATATCTTGCAAGAGAAATGTCTCAATTTTTTTTATACTACTTTTGTGATGAAGTTGTTTGTTCAAGAAACCGACCGAATCATCATCAGGACTATGTGAATGAGCCTCATTTGCAACTGATATTAATTTTCAATCAATCTAGTTGTAAGGCTAAAAAAACCATACGTCGCCGGCTCACTCCCACGGAGCGCAAATCAGCAACTTTGTATGTCTTGCTAAACTGCCCAGAAGTTGAACCCTTTCTGAAGTAAGGAGATTAAAATTTTAACATATCTTATTTGTTTACTCATTCCCTTAAAGAAACTAATTATTTGTCGCATGTTGGATCTTCATTCATTTAAGACTCAATTTCATGAAAATCAAGTGTATTCATCCTTAGCAACATGGTTTACATATGAGGTTCATAATTGTATTAATATTTCTACAAATTTTAAACATTTACACACTCCTCAACGAACATATATATAATATATATATGTAAAATATTTTTAGGTACACCAGTCACCAAATGCAGTCGCATACAATCAAATCTTGAGAGATATTTCTTTAGGTCTAGTTGAAGCTCATGCAATGTCCCATTCACAATAAATGGATATAAATTTTCCACCGAAAAACACTCCAGAATAAGGAAAACAAATAATAGTGGTGTCTGGGTTAACGGTGATGATGATGTTGATTACTTTGGCATCATACGTGAGATCTTAAAACTGGAGTATGTTGGTTTCCCAATAAAAAAATTGACCTTTTTCGATTTAAGTGGTTTGATCCAAGCACAAGAGGCACAAGAGTACATAAGGAGCATAACATCATTGAAGTGAAGCTCAATAGGTCGTATCCTATTTAAGATCCATTTGTTCTAGCACAAAATACTAAACAAGTGTATTATGATCCTTATCAATTGTGCGGTGATAAGTCTGATTGGCGGACTGTAATTAAAAAAAGCCTATAGGATGGGTGGAAGTTGAGAATGTGTTTGAGACTGCATATCAAAATGAAATGCAGATTGATCACCAGCTAGTAGACGTTTACTTAGTGGACAGTTTGAATCACCCAGAAAATATATTTGAAGAAGTTAATATTGCGGAAGAAGATGCTGAGTGGGTAGGAGATAAGGAAACTTCCTAAGAGGGTGAATGGTTTAGTGGAGAGTCTTCAGAAGAGGAGGATTAGTTATGTAGGTTGTATTTATTATGTATTGATGTCTTTATGGTTTGTACTATATATTTACCTTTATGTTTCTTGTTTACTATTGATATGTAATATACTGTTTAAGATTGTTGTTTTCACATAATTTATATAGTAATAAAAATATTTTTGTCTATCTCATCTTGTTGGAGCGATTTGAAATGTTAATTAGTAACTTGAAATTTGTTACTATGAATGTTTTCTTATATATTCATTTTGTAGGAACTAGCTACTTGTTAACTTTACATAATTTAGATGTCAGGCAGAGGTGACAAAGGTAAGGGAAAAGTTGATCTTACGAAACCAAAAAAGAAAACACAACTTCCACCTTATAGATAACCGACAGGTATTCATATATCTGAGGTTCGGTTTGCTGACGCGATAGCATGACCCTCATATTCTAGGTCATCTTAGCATTCGGTTCCTACTCCTACCCATGTGGGGCTACTTCATGGGTCTACACTGATCCAATTTACTCCTATCACCGTGCCACATCTATCACAGTACTATCAGACGGCCGCTGGCACATCCAGATATCTACCATCATCGAAACCCTCCTGTAGCACTCCATCGAGTACTTTAGATCCGCCCACGCCAGTGTATCCACCATCACTTGATCCATTGCCATGAGACAGAGATAATTCTGGGAGGTGTTATCTTATTCCATATACGAGAGGGTAATATTTCTAAATATAATAACATTATTCATTTTTTCTATTACTATATTATTATGCTCTATGAAATTACTGTTTGATCTTGTGTTGTAGGTTTAGACCAGATTTTGGAGTTGGACAAGTTGCAAGAAAATGCATTTTTCAGAACTTCAACGGCTACTGGACCAGTTGTAAAAGGTTCCAGAAATTAATAGGGAAAAAATGTTTCAAGAATTTAATGTATGGATTTAACTTGTCGACTACTTAACACTTTGTAAGAACAAAAGATTGAATATTATGTTTTTGTTTTTGTTGTAGAAATTTTACTGGTGGGATGATGTGAATGCATAGCTTATAAAGAGGAACTTTTTCAGAAGATGTAGATTCAGATTTAATGGTCTGTTGGATTATGCCCGAACCAACTTGGTACGACCTGACTGGATTAGTGAACCCTTATAGCAACAGTATATTCTGAATAGGCAAGGCAAGTTTTGCTTTTCAGACACACAAGACAAGTTTTAGTCATCAAGTATAACGAGGAATATACAATAACCTCACACACACATGGAACATGCTCAACTCAAAAAAGATCATTATAGACTCTCAACCAAACAATCACATGAATTCAATAATAAGCCATCAAGTACAAAAGTCATAGTCATGAGACTAAGAGGCTAAAAAGTAGTAATTCACATAATCAACATGCTCTTTACAACCTAAACACTTGCATCATGCATTCAAATATAGCACCAACAAGAACATCCCACTTATTCTTAACATGAAAAATTTTAAAATTACTCCTAGAAAATGGAATTTCCTCACCCCACACTTAAAAATCTATTTTGTACCCAAAGTGTACTTAAAAGTAGTGATAGAAATACTCCCTGAGGCCTCTAGGCTAAGCTAGTAGCATCTTCTTGCATTAAGAGGGTCCTGGGACCTATACTAATTCTTTGTCATGCTCTTTAGCTCAGGTTTTCTGGTACTCAGACTTTCCATCAACCTGTGACTCAACAAAATAAAAAACTAGTAAAGTAAAAATTAAAATACTAAAAATAAAACATACCTTAACTTGGGTGGCCTCCTAAGTAGCGCCTAATTTAGTGTCACGGCATGACCCAATCTCTTAAATCATCCATTCTTCTTCATCATCTTTCTCCTACATGAAGGACATCTTCTAATTCATTTCTTACCTCTTGATTTTGAACTCTCAAGGTCAATAGCTCTGTCAACCATATCCCTTTCAGGCTTTTCAATCTACATCATTTTAGGATGGGGTGGTTCTTTTTTGCGCTACTCAATGAGAAAGTCCTAAGAGGTCTTTGGTGCATTAAAATCAACCACCCCACACTTATCCCCGTTAATCACTATAATCATGCACAAATCTTTGTAGTGGGATAGTGTGTTCAGTGGTTTGTACACTTTGAAAACCACTAATTCATAATTCAGCCTCATTGTGACCGTTCCCTCTCACACATCTATCAATGCTCCTCCCATCTCAAAGAATGGATGTCCCAAGATGACTGGAACTCTTTTATCTACCTAAAAATCTAAAACAATAAAATCATCAAGAACAATAAACTTACCAACCTTGATGAGAACATCTTCTATGATTCCTTCAGGATGAGCTATGGTCCGGTCTTCTAATTAGAGTATCACAGAGCTCGGTCTTGGATTCCCTAAGCCCAAAGTGTTAAACAAGGAGAGGGGTATCAAATTGATGCTTTCCCCTAAATCACTAAGTTCATAGACCACCTCACTGTTGCTAATTTAAATAGGAAGCGTGAAACTCCCAGGGTCTTTAAACTTTTTGGGTATCTTCTGCATCACCACAGAACTACACTCCTCAGTGAGTGCTACTGTCTCACCATCCTGTAGATCAACTTTATTAATAACCACATTTTTCAAGTACTTAGAGTACTTAGGCATTCCCTATAAAACATCAAAAAGAGGAAACACGACACTTTTGATGCTTAAAACTATGAATTTATGTGTGAACTTAGGTTGTTTTTTTAGATATGATGCAGTTTTGTGTGAATTGCAGGTAAAATAGGTTTATAATAATATTTGAATGAAAAGAAGAGAAAAAACCCTGAAAAAAAACAACTCCAATCAACATATGAGTCATCCCTTGAGTCGCAACCATTTGATACGAATCGTATACTGAATTATATATGGAATAGAATAAAAAGACAAATCAAGAAACCAAATATGAGGAAGATATGACTCAAGTATCCCAGTCGTAAGCCAGTACACGAGTCGTATGCCAAAGCCGTGAACATTACAGAATCTAAGATACTATCCAGAAATTAAATTATCCTAAGGATAGGAATTAGAAGTCTGAGTATGACTCATATATGGATGTCGTATACAAACCAATGTTCAAGATAAGAAAAGACCAAAGTCCCAGGTGAATACAAATGAATGACAAGAGTCGTGTACAAAGTTATGATTCATAATGTCGTAAGCTAAATAGAGAATTAAATCCATGTGATGATTAGACACAAGAACGGTTACGACAAGGCAGGGTATGACTCGTTATCTGAGGATATGAGTGAAGATCGAGTCGTACCGACTGCCGACTTAACTTTACCTTTCCCATTTTTAATAGGATTTTTATGTTATTTTGAGATACTATAAATACCCTAGGGTTTATCTTTTATTAGATTAACCATTGTGATATTCTTTTATGTGTTATTACATATTATTACATACTTTTACAATTGTTCTTGAGATTTTAGGGTTCTATTCAATTAAAGACTTTGGAGTTTATTCATCTTATTCTTGTGCAATTGATTTTATGTGTACTTCCTTAATAATCTTGGTTTCTTGAACAAACATGAGAGGCTAGTCTCCTTAGCGAGGGTTGTAGGAACCCTAGTGGATTAGCTGCATAGAGAAAGTGTGAGACCCAATAGTTCTAACATTTCTGCATATATCTTAATTCTTCTTCACAATAATTAGCCTCGGGTATTTGAAGTATCTTGAGATTTCCTGTATTTGCATCCATTTGATAACCAAGAAGCTTGTGATTGGGAAAATAAGATTAAGACAGTGATATGATAACAAAGAAACTGAGGCCGTAGCAAGGGGCAACATGGCGACATCCTGAGATGATAACCAAGTCAAAAAAGGTGAAATTTATCTTCTAGGCAGGGGATAATACCTATCTTGTAGGCTTTGCATGCAGAAAAGTAGAATAATTGGGTTGAACACAATAAATTTATACTGTTGAGAATCCAGGGGAAACACAGACCTAGCGTTCATCTCATATTAATTTCGACTCGACAAAACTCAAGAATTGGTTACTATTTGTAATTCATAACAAAATCCCCCTATTTAATTTCCTGTACTGCTTATGGATTACATCAAGGTAAGAAACTATTCATGTTTTCCCTTTGGGATTGACCCCAACCTTGTTGGGTTACTATATTTGCAATTGACTGCATTATACTTCTGATTGAGGTGTAGTTTTGGGTGACATCAAATTTTGGCGTCGTTGCCGGGGAAGACGGTTTGAGTAGCGAATTGAGTTGGTGAAGTTCACAGCTTTTTACTTTTTTATTTTTATTTAGCATACACCGGTGTATGCCAAGTACAAAAAGTAGAGGACATCCCTTACTCCCTTCTGATCCAGAGCTAGAAAGAATCCTTCAAATTCCTAGACGGATGTCAGGACAAGTTTGTGATAGGGTACAATATCCCCTACCTATGGACCCAAATGTGTCACTCCTGCATGCTCCATTAGATCCATAAAAAATTGCAGACATACAAACACAACAACTATTGGAGCAAGAACATAGAGAAGCAGAAGAAGCAATATTTGCTGTAGAGGTGGAAGTAGCTCAGCAAGGATTGGAACAACCGAGACAGGTTGATGATCATTGATTTCAGAGAGGTAGGGCTTCATTTATTCTTGCATATCAACACTTAGACCCATATGAGGAAGATGAAGAATATCTAGTTTATGTTGATCTTATGGAGTTTGGAGCCATTGTTCCTCCTCTTTTAGCCCCTAATGTGAAGTTTGGTATCACTAGTGCTATGATCCAATTTCTAAATATGAAGGGTGTGTTTTCGGGAGATGCAAAGGATGACGCAAAAATGCACCTTACAATTTTTCTTGGGATATGCACAAATTACAATATTCCAAGGGTTAATCAAGAAGCATTAAGATTGAGGTTGTTCCTATTTTCTTTAAATGGAGAAGTATCTTTATGGTTAGGGGAACTTCCAAGAGGATCTATCACTATTTGGCATGAGTTGAATACATAGTTTCTGAGCAGATTCTTCCCTCCTACATAGATGTTATAGTTGAAGGATAAAATTTACAATTTCAGACAGTTACCTACAGAGTCTATATATAAGGCATAGTTTTGATTCAAGAAGAAGCTGAGCATGGTACAAAATCACAGAATCAGAGGATCTAACTTGTCTGAGATCTTCTATCGATCATTGAATGATATCTCAAGAGCTATGATAGATACTTTTTTAGGAGGAGCATTTATGAGTCTTTGCTGGGAAGCTATACAGGAAATGCTAGATGATATTGTGGTTACCAACAGAGTATGGAATACACAAGATTCAGAAGTTCGTAGTGGTACATATGCAATTGGAGTAACAAATACGTAAGGATCAATGAATAATATGGTAGCACAAGATGTTTCACAGATATTGGGTCGCTTATGAAATAATTTGTGTTAATGAGTGCTGAGAAGGTGAATGCCATAGTGGCACAGGGGTCGACCTCCAAACCATTCAAGATCAAATCTGAAGAAGAGGCAAAGTATCTTAATCGTAGATTAGCGTATTTTGAGCTCAAGGGCAAGGGAATCAAGTTCGGAACTATTATAATGATAGATGTAGAGACAGGAGAAGAGATAAAGATGGTGATTAGCAGTATAAAGATGACTACAAGGGGAAGAGTGAAAAATATATTCCACCAGGGAATCGAGATATAGAGTCTATAATAGAGGCACTCCTAGCCAAGCATGTCAAAGGGCAAGAAAGTCAAGAAAACTACTTGAAAGATGTAAAAGCTGATTTGCTAGGGTTGAACAAGAAAGTTGAGTCAAATGCTATGGAAATCAAGCACTTGGAGAAGCAATTTGGTCAGATGTATGCCACAGTGAATCAGAGACAACCTGACACTCTTCCAAGTAATACCGTGGTAAATCCTAGAAATGATAGTCAATGTCATGCCATTACCATTCATAGTAGTAAGGTTACTACATAGCCACCTGTACCTATAGCTGATAAGAAGAAGAGTGAGAATAAGATGGTTGATGTTGGGAGCAGCAGAAATCCAAATGAAGTAGAAAAAAACTCTATAGATCTTGTACTAAAACCCATTCCAAGAACAGGTCCTCCCTATCCGGAAAGACTGAGAAAGAAACAAGAATAAGGTAAGTATTAAAAAATTTTATCTATGATAAAAGAGTTAACTGTCAATATACCATTTGAACAGGCATTGGAGCAAATGCCAGGATATATAAAATTCATAAAGGATTTGATCACTAAGAAGAGGTCAATCAGTTATGAGTCAATAGATAATATTCATCATTGTAGTGTTGTGGTTACTAGATTATTGGTAGAGACAAAGAAGGATCCTAACACTTTCACAATATCGTGTACTATTGGGTCTTTCAACTTCACTCGAGCATTATGTAATTGGAGGGATAGCATCCACCTCATACCCTTTGATGTATTTAAGCATTACGGGTTAATATCTCCTAAACTTGCCACCATGAGACTAGTAATGGCAGACAGGATAGTAAAGAAGACTGTTGGTATCCTTTATGATGTTTTGGTAAAAGTATCTTCTTTTATATTTCCTGCTGATTTTGTTATATTAGACTATGAAGTGGATGTTCAAGCCCCCATTATCTTGGGAAAACCATTTTTTTCTACAGATAGGACACTGATTGATCTAGAAAAGGGACATCTGATGCTGTGACTCAATGATGAACATGTGACATTCAACGTATGCAAATATATGAAGCAGTATAATAAATTAAGAGGGGTGTCAGTGATTGATGTACATGATGAGGAAATGGATTCATTCCATGATATTGATGCAGTTACTCTATGGGATGATGGTTCTGATACAATTGTTCCTGTGGAAAAGAGGCTAGGTGTCGAAGATCTTGCGGTTGTGATTATGAATTTTGACTCTGAAGTTATCGAGAAGTATGAGAAGTTAGTGAGTGCATTGCATGGTGATGGTTAGAATTATTTACCAAAGAAGCTTGATCTTGATTTAAATAATAGAACAACTCTACCTGATCGCCCATCTATTGAAGAACTATCCATGTGGCTGAGAGCCCTCACAGCCCAGGCACAACGACGCAATTATCAGGGGCGCGCTCTACCACTGAGCTAATAGCCCGTCATACATTCACTTTTTTCGCTATTGGTGTTAAAGTTGAAGGCCCTCCCATCTCACTTGCGATATGCATTTTTAGGGGCCAACAATACTTTTTCAGTTATCATTGCAGCTGATCTGATCCAGTCAGAGGTAGAAGCATTATTTTCAGTATTGAGGAAATTTAAAAGGGCCATTAGATGGTCCATTATAGATATTGTGGGTATTCTGCCTGGTTTATGTACTCATAAAATTCAGCTTAAGCCAGATTGTGTTCCATCTATTGAACATCATTGTTAACTCAATCCTCCTATACAGGAAGTGGTGAAGAAGGAGATTATCAAGTGGTTGGATGTTAGTGTAGTATTTCCCATTGTTGATTATAAGTAGACTTTAATGCGTGCCGGAGAAAGACAGAATAACTATGGTGCCTAACGAGAAGAATGAGCTAGTGTCTATGAGGATAGTCACAGGATAGAGAGTCTACATAGATTATAGAAAGTTGAATACATGGACTCAAAAAGACCATTTTCCTATGTCGTTCATGAATCAGATGTTGGACCAGTTAGCAGGCAGAGGATGGTATTGTTTTCTTGATGGATACTCAGGATATAATCAGATCACTACTGTACCTAAGGACAAAGAGAAGACTTCTTTTACATGTCTTTATGGGACTTTACAGTCAAACGATTGACATTTGGGCTATGCAATGCTTCAGCCACTTTTCAGAGATGTATGATGTCTATTTTCATTGATATGGTTGAAGACACCATTAAAGTTTTTATGGAAGATTGTTTGGTTTTTGGTGATTCTTTTGATAACTACCTTATTCACTTGGCAAAGGCCCTACTAAGGTGTAAAGAACACAATGTGGTGCTTAATTGGTAAAAGTGTCATTTTATGGTCAAAGAAGGAATTGTACTAAGGCATAAAATTTCAAAGAGGGGCATAGAGGTTAATCGAGCGAAAGTTGAGGTGATTGAAAAATTACCTTACCCAATTTCTATAAAGGGAATTCAGAGTTTTCTAGGGCATGTAGGTTTTTATCGGTGGTTTATCAAGGACTTCTTAAAGATTGCTAGTCCATTTTGCAAATTTATTGAGAAGGATGTAAAATTTGATTTTGATAATGCATGTAAGAAGGATTTTGAAATATGCATAGTAGATGGGATGAAGGATCTTTTCTCTCCTGATTGGTCCTCACCTTTTGAGATTTTGTATGATGCAAGTGGTTTAGCCTTAGGGGTTGTACTAGGACACCGGAAAGAAAAGATCCTTCATCCCATCTACTATGCTAGTAAGGCACTAAATCCTGCTCAAAAGAACTATACCGTGATTGATCAAGAGTTATTGGCAATGGTTTTTGCCTTTGAAAAGTTTAGATCTTACTTAATTGGGACAAAGGTGATTATGCACACATACCATGCGGTATTGTAGTACTTAATGTCTAAGAAAGATGTAAAACCAAGGCTTATCCGTTGGGTGCTGCTATTGCAAGAATTTGATTTTGAAGTAAAGGACAGGAACAACACAAAAATTAAGTTGCGGACCACTTGTCTAGACTAAAGGAAAAAGCTATGCATAAGGTTGCTAAGGGGTTGGGAATTGATGACAGTTTTCTAGATGAACAGATATTGGAAGCTTCCCAAGACTTAATTCCATGGTTTATAGATTCTGCAAATTTGTAACACCCCGAGTTTGTACCCTAGAGGCTACACGATGCTTACGACATCAAAGGATTACAAGCTAACCCATAACTGATATCTACTATGAGCACTGAATAATAATAATGAAATAAATGCGAAATTAGGCTGAATTGTCATAAGGTTCAAAATCTAAATACAGATAAATAATATCATCTGGTAAAAACATCTAAAACTAAACATTGTCTGAACTGGTATAGTTTGAAAACCTCTACTGAACTTTCTGAATATGGAGTTGATGGGACAAAACCTCAACTAACTCCAGCTACTAAACTACTGATAAACTGAAATACTAAAATAAAGCATACCCTCGATAGATGAGGACTCACTACTAAATATGAGACTGCTGACTGGATCTGTCTATGCGTGGTCGGGAATCTGAGTGTCTGAACCTATGATATGAGACATCATAGTGCAAAAAAAGAGTATGTATCAGTACGTGGAATGTACTGGTATGCTAGATGAGGTAAGGATGAATGCAAGGGTTCATATGCATGAACAGTAACTAACTGAATGATATAGAGTAACTGGGTATGAGAGTACATGGATAACTTAAAATGTTGTAAATACTGAGTATGTAATATTGTGCATATATATATATATATATATATATTGTATTTGAGATTTTCTGAAGCTAAGTACTTTTGATAACTGAGTAACTGATATCTGAAGTTACTGATAATTGAATTACTGATACTGAGTGACTGTGTTTGACAGTCCTAATTTTGTATAATTGAATTGAGTTATAGATTGAGATTGAAACTAACACTGTGGGAGGTAATTATCTAACCGGCATGCCCCAAATCTTAACTGATAGGGGTCTAACCTGTTACCTTAGTTTGAAAGGTGCTAATACCATACCATGGGTACTAATACTGGTTGTGGGGTCAGTCCTAGTCTAGCGGGTGACCCCTGGGATCAGTCCTAAACTAGAGGGTGATCCCTGAGTATGTCAGTCCTATCTAACGGGTGACACCTTATAACCTATGTTGGATACATAGTTCTATAACTTAGGGATTGCTTTTAGGGACCCAGTCCTAACTAACCGGTGAGCCACCATCTCTAGGCTCGCTTGGTGATGAATCCTACTCCCAATTGAAAGACACTAACTAATTATACTAAACTGGACTGGATTGATACTGAGTTTTCCTGAGTTCTGCAACTTTCTGAGTTCTACTGAGTTTTGTAGCTAACTAAATTCTATTGATCATGACATTACTGATACTATTCTATAATTTACAATGGCTCGAATTAAATATCTAAATTTCCAGGTATTAAATACCCCCAGGACTCGATAGCATAAAAGAAAGGCATAGCATAATCTTGAATAACATAACAATGTTCACTTGGTCATAATTCATTCATAGAGGCATTTCATCAAACACTTGTAATGCATTAACTTGTAGATGAATAGGTAAAACATGTCAGATTGCTGTAATGGCATTATTTTATTCTCATGGGCAATTTATGAAACACGTAGGAGGCATAACTAGATCATTAAATTATAAACACTTAGGATTGACATGTTTTCAACCATCAACTTGAAAATTGAAGGGTTAATCATAAATATCATGTAAATCAACACATACTAGGATCAATTCTTGGAACTTGTAATTTAAATCATGGATTAAAACCCAACAATAACATGAACATAAATTCAATTCAAACAAATCATGGAAATTGATAAATACATAATCTTTGTATTTTATAACGGGTTCTTGGACTTTATGGGTGAAAGGAGCCCATGAATGAACACCTAACATACTTTATAAGATTCTTCCTTGAAGGTTCTTAAAGGAAATTATTAGGCTTGTTCTTGATTTCTTGAACTAGGGTTTTTTGCCTCTTTAAGAGAGAATGATTTATTTCTTGAAGAAAAGAGAGGGAATAATGACATAATAGGGTATTTAGGGCATAATTTTATGTTTAAGGGTGATCTAGGTTATGAAAAAAGACCTTATTACCCCTAAAAAGTTTTTTAAAAATCATCACTAAAAACCCAATCTGGCCACCTGGCGCAATGCAGCACAATCGCATTGTGCCACTAGAAATTGACAACTACAACCTGGAAGCTTGGCACGATGCGGTACAATCGTGTTGCTTCACTGTATGGGAATCTGACCCTTGGCATGACATGCCATTATCGCGGAGAAATACTGGAAATTGACAATTGGTAAATAGGTTGGTGGTGTGATATGGTGGTATTACGTTGGCTCACTGGAAGATGACAATTGCCATTTGGACTGCCTTTGCGCTGCGCTAAAGTACCAGGTGGTACACTGTTTCACTAAAATGGCCTTAAATCTTCACCCGGGTATCAGATTTGGGTGAATTTTATATCGTTGGAAATTTGACTAAATTTCCTACGCATTGGTGAGCTCTAAACTGAAAAATATTGAGTATTTCAAAAAATTTATATAGTATAACTCATGGACTGAGAGTTAATTTAAGCTAGGGAAATATGGGGTATTACAATATCTCCCCTTTGGGAACATTCATCCTCGAATGAGAGTGATTAAGCTGAGGAACACTAACAGACTGAGTTTACACACTGAACGTACTCATATGATGCATGGAATACATAAATGAACCGAATCATGAATGCATGACTAAATATGCAATGGTAATAGATACTAATATTATAATTGTAACTGGATCATGGAACTGAGTAAATCTAAGGAAAACTGTCACCTTAAGCTGAGAATACTAATGAACCTGAGATTATTTACTGAACATGTATGGATGGGAACATGAGTACATGACTAAATTTGAAGCATGATATATGAAATGAATACCATGAACTGAACTAATTTCTTGAATACATGTCATTCCATGGAATGGCCACACGACTCAGATTGGAATGAGAGAGTCAACTTATGAGTACCCGTTACTTCAAACTGGATCTTGTTACGTGAAGAAAAACTAGAAGGTTTAGGACATGAAATCTCAGGGGTTATAGTGTATCTACCATTTAGGACATTATGTCCCCCGAAGAATGCTGAATTGGCTGGGATTCTGACGAAAATTGAGACGATGCACGGGGCACCTACAAACTGATTCATGACTGAATACCTGGTATCTGGGACTGAGGCATGATACATGAAATGGGGTGAACTCATAACTACTAGGATGCTCTATCTTGGAACAGTCATATTCACAAAACTTCAGATAGTACGAATCGGTGGAAAGTTGGGGAAACCGTATGAACTTATTCGCCTGAATGCTAAACTGGATTGCATAATTTATGGACTAACTCACACTGAAAACTTATACCCATCTGGATCATTTCTTGACACTTTTTCTATAAAGTTCTACTGACTTTAGGGAGCAAGGAAATCTTGGCATGGTCTGAATAAGACATCTGAATGAGAATCCACCACATGGCTAAAATTCTGTAATATGGGCACTAATAACTCTGCCTACTGAGGTCTGAGCTGGACTGAATTCTCCCACTATGTTCAAGCCTACTCAAATCCCTAAAATATATTTAGCCACTTACACATCAACATGACATTCGAGCCTATCTTCATAACTACAGTCTCGTGTAAAACTAGCACGCAATAATCTTTTCTTAACATGAAATATTTAATCTCTCCCTTCTAAGCAACTGCTCATCACTACATCATTTAATAAGAAGAGTTCACTAAAGGTTAAAACATGAGGACCTGAAGCATAAATGGACACTATTCCGAACTTGACACTTGACTGAGGCCTGAGGAATAGAACATCAACCTCATGGATTTTATCAAGAGATATAGAATGAGGATATACATGACATAAATCTAGATTTAGTTGATCATTAGGAGTCTAGCATAAGTCATGGGAACTGATCTTACTTTAGAGCATGAGTACATGAGTCATGAGTTGCATAACCTGAGTTAGGAGTTTCTGCATTCAGGGAACGTGATTCATAACACTGAGTGAACTACAACTGCTCATACTAGGAACTATAAACGTACATGATTTTCGATAATGTGCACGAAAATAAGCTACGATCATAGAGCTGACATGTATTGCATGAGTAGATATCGTGATATCTGAATTGCAAAACTTTGCACTGAGGTAAGGATAAGTTGGGCATCAACCTCTCCCATTGTTTTTCTACTCATACTGATATTACTACTAAAATCTAAAAGTCTGACTTAGTTACTTGTTCTACCATCTCCCCCTTGGCTTAAAGCTATTATTCTAAGTCTGTGAACCACTTAATAAACTCTAAATCAAATTAAATCCACTTTACTCTAGAGCCTGAGATATAACATGAATGTGAGAATACATGCATGAATAAGTGACTGTGGCTGAATTTGTGATGGTAAAGACTACTGAGTCTAATTACTGATAACATGATTCATTGATAACTGATATAACTAATACTGAGCGACTGTATATGAAAGTATAGGTTTTGATGGAGCTAACTGAGTTTTGTACTATTCTGAGTTGACTGTATCTGACAGTCCTGAAATTCTGAAGAACTATCTGAGTTCTATTACAAAGACTAGGTTTGAAATTGTAACAGTGGGAAGTAGTCATCTAACCGACATTCCCCAAATAAGGAAATATAGATAGGTGTCAATACTGCGCCACTGGTAAAGACAAGTTGTGGGTGACCCTCATCTGATAGTATCCCTAAAAGAGAATAGTGGGACCCTCATCTGATAGGGTTTATCCACCTCATCAACCCTCATTTGTCATTGTTAATATCTCAACCTATGATGGCTACATAGTTTTGGAATGCAAGGATTACTACTAAGGATCACACCCTCAACTGTCAGTGTGTGTCCTCATCCTTGATTTACTCGGTGCTAAATCCTACTCCCATCTGAATAGATATTGAACATGATTAACTTAACCAAACTGGACTGAGTTCATTGAGTTCTATTGACTGACTGGATACTACCGATATTACTAAAGTACTGAGCTTCCTAAGATTACTGGGATTACTGAGTTTACTGAGCTTTCTTGAGTCACATAACTTACTGAATTCTACTGAACATGGCTTGACTGAGGATATCGTAAAAACATGATACTGGCTCTAGGAACACATCTAAATTTTTGGGTACAAGTACCCCCAGTACTCGATAAAAGGAAACTGACAAGGCATGACATTTTTAAATACACGACCAACATCAAGAATCCATAATACAATAAGTTGGGGATTTCATGAAGTAAATGGTTATCATAATCTTGTACATGGTAGGAATGCATATACTCAATGTCACAATTTCATACTCTAACATCATGAGCATTCCAAAAAACATCTACATTGCACATCAATAGCATGGGAGTAATTTGAACATAAGGGTATAACATGAATCCTTTACTTAAGTCACAATTGAGTCATATTATATAATTTCTAGTCTCTTAGGAATTTTGTCAAACACTTAGAGTGCATGACTTAGGGAATGGCATAATCATCAAATTAACATATCATAACCATCTAAAATTCATGGTTTTCAACTCACATACTAACATATTTTCATAAAAAAACATAATGATTCCAACTTGAAAATCATACAACAACAACAACCACATGAACATAATCAACAAATAGAATGAATATCATAATACATAGTTTAAAACTTGATTCTTGGGCTTCATAGATGAAAGAAATCCATGAATGAACACTATGAATACTTGAGAAAGGAAACCTTAAAGGTTCTTGAAGTTCTTCGATGGATTTTTTGAGATTGACCTTGACTCTCAAGGGATAGGGTTTTATTTTCTTGAGAGAGAATGTTCTTGATATTGGGTAAAAAGTGAATAATAAGTAGCTAAGGACGTTTTTATGGCTTAAATTCCATATCTGGGTGGAATAAATTATGGGAAAAGACCCATTTAACCCTGGACGCATCTTTTAATTTTTGGGAAAATTTCCTAATCTGGACCCTTAGCGCGACGCGGTGCTATCACATCGTGTCTCTGGAAAGTGACAACTGGAAAATTACATGGTGGTGTGATGTGGTATAATCGCATTGCCACCTTGGGCATGACTTAGAATCTCACCGCGACGCAGTGGTATCGCGTTGGAACACTGGAAAATGATAATTATGAAATGGGCTATTGGCGCGATGCGCCACTATCGCGGAGCAAAACTGGAAATTGACAATTGCCATTTAAGCAGGCTCCGTGATGCGTTGATGACTCAGGTGATACACTATCTCGCTAAAAATGCTCTAACTTTTTGCCCGGGTGTCGGATTTGGGCGAATTTGGTATCGATGGAAAGCTTATTAAATCTCCCACACAACAAAAAGTGAATCCTGAAAATTCCACATATATAAAATTATATTCATCTTTAAAGCTTCTCTTTGAAATTTTTGGGATGAATTTAAGCTAGGTAAAAGTACGGGGTATTACAGTATAACCTAATCTAAGTGATCACATTTGTATCTGTCATCTATATAGAAATAGGAATAATCATATAATCTGAACCTACATTGGCTCATATTTTTGGGGTATGTAAACAGACCCAACTCGGTGCTAAAAACTACTCCCTTTAATTTGTATGCTCATTCTGTTGGAAATCCACTTTTAAAAACTAATATAAGGGTTTACAATGAAAACCTCTTGTAAATCTGTTTACTGTAAACTATAGCTAAATCTGTAGAGTAGATTCTATACTTCTCTTTTATGAGTTATAGATTTAGTAGATGGCTTACAGGGTTAGCTTAAGGTTACTCATAGTCTTGAGCATCGTGTGACGTCTAGGGACCCATTTTTGGGGAATTACAAACTTGGTATCAGAGCCTAAGGTTATAAGAGTCCTAGGGAGTCAGAAAGGCCCCGTTATGTAGAGTCCTCATCATGGTTGTGAAGTGCGACACATTTATGAGTCTGATAAATCAATACTTAAAATCAAAAGCAAATCTAGCAGTCTGACATACCTCCACTACTAATGCTAGAGAGTCACTAGGACAAATCCCTAGCTGACTCAAACTGTCTGAAAATACTGAATCATCTATACTAATAAGATGAAAAACTGAATGACTAAGTCCCCGAACTATGAGGACTCACCAACTATTGGGATTTAGATAAAGATGCTCGAATTACTCACACTGCTGAAACTAAGTACCTAAACCTATATTATGAGACAATGTAGAACATAGATGTATATGTGGATCAGTACTTCTAAATTGTACTGAGTATATAGCGGTGAATGCACAAGTAAAACAATGACTCAACATCATCATAATTTGTAAAATAACGCATGCTAAATGTAGATAACTCACATAAGCTTGAATGTCTGAAAGTGTTGAATCATAATCATGAATAGAAAAACATGTTTCATAAATCTAGTGAGTCATAACATTTAGTTTCTAAAAGTTGTATTGGTATTCAGTCTTTAAATCATCCTGTCTAAGTGTAGAAAGGACTCACTTTTATATTTGTAATCTAAAATCTAAAACTTCATAGCTGATGTCACATGTAAAGTAATAGTTGAATAAATTTGTGAGCCTTTACACTTAATTTTCTAAAATCTTTTCTGTTGTTCTTTACTCTTTTCTGTAAGTTGTAGGTAAATACTATTAAAAACTATTCTGCAAGTCTTTACTGTTAGGAAGGTAAACAAGCAAGCACCTGTGTAAAGTGAAGAATCCGATATTTTTGGGTTTAGTTCAACATTGAAAAGCAGTGGAGAAGATTATGATGTTACTATATCTAAGAATTTCACAAATAAAGGAAAGGCACCTGCGAAGTCAAAATGGGAAAAAGAAGTTCCCCAAGAGTCTGAATCATCACTACAAAGAGAGCCGAGAAAAAACAATGCTACTATCTCTCCTCCACACACACCACAACCTATGGATGATAATGATAATGATGAGACTGAGTCTAGTTTAGCTAAGGAGAGTGAAGAAGAAGCTCAGGGTCTAGAAGTAGAGGAGACCTTGATAGACAGATAGGACCCACCATTCATACTAGCCCCTACTCCGGTGCCCATTGTAGAATGATGGGGCTACCCTAGTATGCAGGAAATGTTTAACATGGGTCTATCACATCTTCAAGGTGGTAAGATAAAGAGGGTGATATATACGGAGAGGCGGATGGCTACTAAAAGAATGGTTGAGTTACCTGAGTTCGCTGAATACTTCAGGCAGTATGGGTTTAACTGGACAATGAGAGCACCGGGTAGATACAGTGAGGTTCTTATTCATGAGTTTTATGCTACATACAAAGGAGAACTTTAGCAGCAATATCCACAGGGTATGTTATGGAAGGGAGGCAAGCCTATTACCTCCTTGATGATTTGAGGAGTGCGTGTTGATATCTCTCTGGACCATTAAAAGATTTTTATATGGTCTATATTATCAGGATCAGGATTCGGCTAGCATGCCTAAAATGGATTAAAGAACGGCCGAGATAAGAAAGATCACTAACCGGACATTGGATACTGAGGATAAGATGGCAATGTTTAGATGGATACCAGAGAGGATAGTTGCACATGGTGAGCATACTTCTTGGGTTTCAGGTGGTATTATTGATTCACAGTAGATAAAAAAGAATACTCTCACCTTTTAGGGTAAGGCGTGGTGGACAATATCCTCACATAGACTATGTCCAATGACAGGTGATGATGTGCTGAGCCCGATCCTGGCATCAATTATAGCTAGTTTCACTGTTGGATATGCCTTTGATGTTGGTGAGTTCTTGGCTAGAGAGCTGAGAGGTAGGGCTATTGCAGAGAAGAAGGAATTCCTGGCATACCTGTGCATGATCACATAGGTATACTTGGCTACGGGAGTGTTGGAGATACCCGACATAGATGAGATGATAGAGTCTTGGAGAACTTTTGATATTGGGATTATGTAAAATGCGGCCAACTCTTTGGCCCAACCGATGCGACAGGTTGTAGATACTATAGCTGGAGTGTTCCTGCAAGATAATCAGACAGATGCCTCTGCTACAGCTGAGACTACTAAGGCAAGTACACAAACTGTGACTGCACCTACAGATGCAGTGGGTACTTACAGTGCCCCACCGCTAGTCTAATTGGTGCCACCTAGGCTATGGGGTATGCCTCTTGGTATGATATTGATATCCCAGACCGCGTGGACTGAATTGGTGACCCAGTTAGCGATGTTGAGTGCAAAAGTCATATGGAGGGTAGAGCAATAAATTGGATGACGAGATAGTTAGAAGCATAGGATAGGCGTGTCTAAGAGTGCCTAGATGAATTTAAGTTGAGGATTACTCGACAGTTGGTTAGTGGACAGATGCCTAATATTGCCAAAGTTAGAACCAAGATTACTGAGATAAAGAAGGTGGTTACTGTATTGTTTGAGAGACCAATGGTTGTTGAGCCTATTGTAGAGACTGTGATTCCCATAGTCGAGGTTCCGAATATTTAGGCAGTGTCAGTGGATGAGTAGGATGAGCATGCCAAGGAAGAGATAAGAAAAAAGAAGAGAAAGAAGAAAGAGGCCAGAGCTGCAAAGAAAAAGACTAGACTTGATAGCATCCAAGATCAGCAGGATCATCAGACACGGGTTTGAGAGATGGCTATGGGAGCTAGTGGTTTGAGACCTTCGATTTTAGATGTTGAGGAGGTTGATGTTATAGCCCCGCCTATTATTGATCCAGTCCCAATTGATGGGATGGTTGCTGATGAGAGTGGGACCCAACCTGAGGGCCCACGTACTGATATTGATACTTCGGTGCTTTAAGAAACTACGTATGGCCCTAATCCTTACTCTATTTAATTTTGGTAACACTGGGAATGGTGCAACATTTTTAAGTTGGGGGTGGGGGTACCGATAATTTTAGGAGAAGTTTGTAATTTTTCAAATGTAGCTGAAACGGAAAGTCTATTAGGACTTACAGGTCTGAGGAAGAAAGCTGATATAGGGAGTAGATCAGCGAGCCTATGACAGTGGATACTTTTTATTTTTTATGAATTTTTGAAAAGTTGGGTTGTATTTAAAGATTGACATTGATTTTAATATTTATTGTGTGATTAATGAAACACTGCTGATTCTGTGCTGATGTCTGAAATGAGATTATGAAAAGTGGTGTGAACTGTGTTAAAAAATTAAAAATGTTGAGCCCCTTAAAAATCTTTGTTTTATGAATTACGTGATTTATATAGTTGTGTGAGACTTTTGAGTATATGATAATGGCATTAAGATTGGAGAAAGAACAATTTACAACAAAACTGTTGCATAGTTGGATAACTAGTACTTAGTAATACGGCCCTGTGCAAGCATGCATGTAAGGTTTACTTAGTGACCGGTTATGTTGGAATATAGAAATTTTCTGGTTTCTTTTGCCTAGGTCAAGGATAGGTAGGTAGTAGATGACCATAGGCCATTTTTGGATGAGTCCACTTATGCCTAAAAATGCCTGAACCAAATGAACAAATCCCTTCGATCCAAATATTTAAGCTTTAATAGACCAATTTTTCTTGTTACACCTATCACCTTCTCGTTTAACTTTTAATAAACCTATTTTAGCCCTGGTCCTCCTGGGATACTGTACACCTCAACTCAGGAAAATCACCTAAGTTGAGAGTGGCTATTATAGGGGTGCATAAAATAAAATCTAGAATAAAGAAAAGTATGTACAAGGGAAATAGTTGAAACATGGGCAGGAGTGATGTAAAGAAAAGAAATAAAAGTACAAGGTATAGAAAAAGAACAAGAATAATAAAAATAAGTTCTAGAAAGTAACACCTGACCCAAGTGGAATGTGCTCTAAAGAAAAAAAAAATGTAAGGGTGGAAATAAAAGAAGTCAACAATAGTGGACCCCGAAAAGAGCATAATGTCCAAGAGGCTTAGTAACTTCAAATATCCATACATATCATACCAACCTCAAGCCTACGTTACAAGCTAAATAAACTCCTATAGTGATCCTACTGTGACTGTCTGACAACTTAGGAAAAGAGCATAAGGTCAAGCTTATGGTATTTTATGCACACCGATGATACTTCTTTGAGAAAGAGAGAGTCATTTATATATCCCTGAATAGAGGAGTCTATCCATAAAGAGTGGATGGAATTTCTTTGACTGTGAGTACACATGGGTGATATTTCTAGGTTTCTAGATTTTTTGACGAATGTAAAATAAATGTATGCTCATGTGTCTATTGCTAATGTAATTCCATCATCGGATTCCTTCGTGTTTCTACTTGTGTTAAATTTATATACGCAAGTATGGGTTGAAAAATTGAAAATTGAAAGGGGAACAACAAGATTTAAATTAAATCCAAAATCACTGTCATAGGTTATTTGAGATCTTCCTATTTTAAGCATCGTCTCCAGGTTAGGAAATAGTATTTGGTTTTTTTTTGCCTGAGTATATGCAAAATTCTAAGTTGAGAGTGTTGATGTGGCATGGAAACACAATGCTTTCGATGCTTAAAACCATGAGCTTAGGTTGTTTTGTTAGATGTGATGCACTTTGGTGTGAATTGTAGGTAAAACGAGTTTAAAACAGTATTTGAATGAAAAGAGGATAAAAAGACCAACTCTAATCAGTATACGAGTCAACCCTTGAGTCGTAACCATTCGATATGACTCATATGTTGAATCTTATGAGGATTAGAACTAAAATCCAAATCGAGAAGCCAAGTATGAGGAAGATACGACTCAAGTGTCCTAGTCGTAAGCGAGGATATGAGTTGTATGCTAAAGTCGTAAGAAAAATAGAATCTAAGTTACTATCTAGGAATTAAAGTATCAAAAGTTACAAGTTGGAAGTTTAAGTATGACTCGTATAGGGATGTCGTATACAAACCAGTGTTCAAGATCGAAAAAGACCAAAGTCCCAGGTTAATAGAGATGAAAAACAAGAGTTGTATACATAGTTACAACTCATAAGCCAGAGTCGTAAGCTGAATAGAGAATTGAATCCATGGGAAGATTAGACACTGGAACGGTTACAATAAGGGAGGGTACGACTTGTAAGTTCAGGATACAAGTGAAGACCGAGCCATACTGACTGCCAAATTAACTTTACCTTTCCTATTTTTAAAGGATTTTTATGCTATTTTGAGATACTATAACTATCCTAGGGTTTATATTTTATTAGGTTATGCGTTGTGACATTCTTTTACGCGCTATTACATATTATTACATACTTTTACAATTATTCTTGATATTTTAGGGTTTTATTAAATTAAAGACTTTGGAGTTTATTCATATTATTCTTGTGCAATTGATTTTATGTGTTCTTCATTAATAATGATGGTTTCTTGCATAAACATGAGTGGATAATCTCCTTAGCTAGGGTTGTGGGAACCCTAGCGAATTAGCTACGTAGAGAAAGTGTAAGACTCAATTGTTCTAGGGTTTCTGCATGTATCTTAATTCTTCTTCATAATAATTAGCCTCAAGTTGATGCAGTATCTTGAGATTTCCTGTATTTGCATCCATTCGATAACCAAGAAGCTTGCGATTGGGAAAAGAAGATTAAGACAGTGATATGATAACCAAGTATAACTGAGGCCGTATCAAAGGGTAACAATGTGACACCTTGAGATGATAACTAAGTCAAAAAGGGTAAAATTTATCTTCTAAGCAGGGAATAATACCTATCTTGTTGTCTTTGCATGCAGAACAATAGAATAATTGGGTTGAACATGAGAAATTTATGCAGTTGAAAAGCCAGGGAAACACGAACCTAATATTTATCTCATATTGGTTTCAACTCGACAACACTCAAGATTTAGTTACTATTTGAAATTGATAACAAAATCCCCTAATTTAATTTCCTGTACTTCTTGTGTATTACATCAAGGCAAGCAACTATTCACATTTTCCCTGTGGGATTAACCCCAACCTTATTGGGTTACTTCATGTTAAATAATAGGTACTATAGAAACTACATCTTTCCATCCATGGTTGACTACTTGGGGTTGTTTTACGAGCCTTTATTTGCTCCATACTTCTTAGACAGGATTAAGGTTTCCGAGAGGGTCAAAGTTGTCTTCTCTCAATTTTTATACCATGAGGAGGTATGGTGCGATATTCTTTCATTGACATACGGTCGTGTATGCTTAGGTGTTGATTGATTTATGCAATATAGAGTTCTAAATGTGCAAAATTGGCCTAATATTGTAAAAAACGGTGGGGAAATCACCTCATAACATACATGCAGCCCAATTCATAAAGAGAAGTGAATACTTACTCCAATATGAATCCTTATGAGAGATAAAATATTAAGAGGAGTAAGGGTGTGCAAGGTGGTGATCTGAGAGTGGAAAAGGTAGAGTTTGTGTGGAGAGAAGTGAGGGGATTGCTACCAAACCGAGCTAATATTATTTGTCCTTCTATTTCTATGGACATTTGTGTAGGTACCGACATGGCAAGTGAAGGAGAGCAATGCTAAAGGAAAGTTGCTGCCCGAACTTGTGGAGGACCTTTACAACATGAAAGGGAGAGTCAACTCAAGAACTTCAAGGTAAAATAGCTAACTCTTGCACTTTTGTGCATGTGAATGATAATTGTGTGGATAGTAGCCCATTAAGTGTGAGTAGTTGCTTAATTACTTATGAGTCTAATGATTCTTTGCCTCTTGTTTATGATGTACATATTGTAAGTATCGGTACACTAGTTGATCCTATTGATGACCAAATTGACTCTTCTTGTAATATCAATTTATGTCCACCTAGTGTTGAAGCCTATATGTTGAACGGAAGTACATTGGTTTGTATAATTGGTGTTGATCAACTTATTTGTGAAAATTATCCACCACTTGAGTATGTGTGTGATCTGATTAATATAACTCAAGTGAGTGAAGTACTTGAACATATTAGTCAACAAAAGGAGAGTGAACCCGAGAGCTATTCTTAGGAAAATCTTGTTCTTGAAATCTCTTTGTAACTTAATATTGGTCTTTTAGAGAGTGATGAATGTGTTTGTTTCAAATCTTCCCATGAAATAGATCATGCTCTCTTTAGGTATAATGTTTTGTTTGAAGATCTTATAAACACTCCTAATAGACCTAGTGGTGAAAATGATGGTATAGCTTGCCTTGGAAGCTATAGCCTATATGCTAACCCACTATGGTGTGACAACATTCCTCCTAAAGATGGAAATATCTTCTTGGAAGATGAGAGTACTCTTAAGGGCAAGGAATGTGTGGTCTTGGAAACTACTTCTCCTTTTACTTTGTGTGACTTTATTGTTGAGAGTACTCATGATGATGATTGGAAAACTAGTAGTGAGTACACATATGAGTTAACCTTAGTAGAAGTCAACTTGAGTGATACCTTTCTATTCTCTTTATTTTCTTTGGATGACATGTATGCTATTGTAGAGAGTAAGTTATTTAGTTTGGGTGGAGACCACAAGAAAGGGGAGTGTTGTCTAGACCCGTGTCTATGGCCACTCTTCCCGTTTAACCCCGGTGCCAAATGTAGAAATGGTGATGTTGGTGCACCCAACTTGTTTCTTGGTCTACATGACAAGCGAAGTGTCACTGTTGGTTAATCCCATAACCAAATCCTTTGTACATCTTTTATTGAGTTTTTAATATTTTGTTTAAAGGATCCTTGGTTATATTGCAAATATGTGCAACATTGGCATGTTGAGATAATTTGTTGTGCTAAGACTAACCCTAATGCCATGTAGAGTTTGTATTTGTTTTTCCTCTCTTTGATTTTGTAAGGTTTGGATTCGAGGTCGAATCCTTTTCAAGAAGGGGAGGATGATACGGGACGAATGGCTATATTTTATTTTGATGACATCTTTGGAGGCCAGCACATAGAGGCTCAAGACTTGTTCACCTCAAGGATACGAGAACATACATGGAGGACCCATTTTGAGCCTACCATTAAGCATACCATACATCAAGGTCGTGAGTGGAAGATTGCTTGGAGCATTGAAGACTTGAGGACTTACGACTTTGGACACTTAATGGCTCACGATTTTGGAGTCATCTTTATTAAGGACATTTTGGTCACTTCACTTTTCCCAAATGCACTCCATGGCCGCCCCTATCATTAAGGATAGTCATTTTATCTTCTTTTATAATATACTATAAACAGGACATTTTAGTTATTCTCTTATTAATTATTTTAATGATGAAAATATGAGACATTGAAAATCCCTTCTCTTAAGAGTATACCACCTTAGTGTAGTTTTTAGTTAGGTCTTGGATTAGCCATTATAGATTAGGGCTTGGGAAAGCCAATATTGTTCTTTGCTTGGAAACGGTGGATCTTAAGGTGAGTTGATTCCCTCGGCGGTCACCGCAAGAGTGTGGTGTTTTTTTACATTCATTAGGAGTTTTTGAGTTTAATATACTCTTTAGTTCCTAATCTTTGTAATAATCTATGTCTCACTATCTATCCTTACCTTTCTTGCAATTGTGTTAGTGTTTGTATCTTGTAATCGTTTGTTCTTGTTGAATACGAATCTTGTGTGCATTGTGTTCATCTTTTTCTTTTATTATTGTTGTTTTTTTTGTGTTAAAACACCTTGTAAACTCATGATACTTGTGTTGTTGTTGTAGGCCGAAACTAGCACTCAAAGGGGTCCTCGGGTTGCTATTAATTTGTGGACTGTTTTGTGGGCTTTTATGTGCCTTCCATGGTCTTTCTTGTATCACAAGATCTAAATGGATTATTGCATCCCCGCTTAATGATGTAGTTGTAATGTCCAGTTAGGTAGAAGATTAGAGGATTGAGAGACCATGATCATACTATAAACCCCGCGAATCAACAACCAAGATAAGTAATCTAACCAATAAAGTTCAACAGCTTAGTACTATTGTTCGTAGTGGTTTAACCCCGTGTTTCTCTTCTTTGATTGTCCAATACTCTTACTATTCCACATTGTTTACTTTAATTTTAATTTACAGCTCAAAAACTCTTTTTGTTACGTTTGCATCGATTAATCTCAAGAGTTGAACTAGAAGTGGTTAAGTTGTCAAGACCCTATATAATCAATAATTGACTTCTAAAGGTCCACTTTACTACTTGGTGGGACCACATACACTTGTGTGCGCACTTGGACGCAATCAGTAGGCTTGAATATTGTGATTGGAAGATATACCAATTGTTGTGTTGGGCACTTAAGAAGCTTGGGAAGGCATATTTTATGATTTGTTTTCATGGCATAATTGTTGTATTATTTTGGGTTATGAAATATATATTAGGTTTTTTCTTGTTATAATGGTTTGGTTATATTTTTCCCATGTCTTTTACTCGTGATTTTTATATCATGATAGTGATAGAGCGGGATAGTGTTTCGGGATGGATGTAAGGAATAGATTCCAGTGGCTTAAGTTAACTCCTTTTTGCTTATGATAGGATTGAACATGGAAGTGAGGTATAGCTAGACTCAAGCTCTCATAGGGATGTGTCTTTAGGAAATTGTAAGTTGAATTGGAATTTCTCTCTAGCATAAGTTTCATTCATTTGGTATTCCATGTGTTGTATTCGGGTAAGGTATAGGTGGTCCTTCATTGGTTGGTTCCTTTGGGTAGTACTGGTATCTCGGATTCCTTGTTCTTTAAGGAGGTCCCGGTGAGGATCTTGGGTTGGTAAGTTCACCAGTTGCAAACAATAGGTGTGGCTTTGATGAAGGTTCTATGGTGGGACCAAAAGTCCGAGGAAGCCATTTAGGATGCAGAAGAGGGCATGGAGTCCAAGTATCTACGTTGGTTCTTCATTCTGGAAACTCGTGTGTAAGGTATGTGTTCTTCATCACATCTTTATTTTCTAACTTGGTTAAAATAAAGGAATGGTTTCTCTTGCATCTTTATTTTTGAACTTAGTTAGAGGTCAGAATGAAGGTGTTGGAGTGTAAATCATGCTTGGGATAATGGTGATCTTCTCATCTTGGTTTATGTATTCATTTTCCAAATTTGGTTGGAGGGGAGTTTAATGTGTGTCAATGTGTTATATCATGTATGTTCTCTCCCTTACCCATTATTCGAGGATGAATGACCTATGTGGGGGAGAATGAAACACCCTAAACCTTGGCCCTTGCAAGAAAATTCATGGGATTTAGACATTCTTTCCATGGTATGAATCAAGGGTACCAATCATACCCTAAGATATGGTTTGGGATGCCTCTCTTTTATACTAGGAAGTGGTTTTTGGTTGGTATTCTTCCCAAGGTATGATTCAACATCATACTAGTCGTATGGTAGGATACGAGGTGTATAATGCCAAGTCCTAAGATGATTATTGGCTTCCTAGTTTAATCTGTCCAAGATACAATTTATGGGTACTTTTCATACCCTAATATATGACTTAGACCTAGGTTTAGGGTACGAGTTAGGGTACCACTCATACCCTAGGGTACGACTAAGGGGATTGGGTCGTACCCTTCTGGGACTTGGTTTTCATCTTTTAAGTTAAGGGTAGTCTGGACATTTCACACCTTAAACCTTTATGCCCCCACATTATATAACCCTTGGTGGCCTCTCATAATACACTTTGAAGAATAGAAACACTTCAAAATACTCTCTCAAACTTACTCTTGAATATTGGAGGCTAGGGTTTCTACAAGTGTTTTTCAAGGGGCTTAAGAGTCAAGTTTCTCTCCGGAATCTTCTTATATAAGGCATGTACTTTTACCTCATTGTTAGTTCCAACTAATGGCATGATTTAATGTGTTTTAAACATTGATTTATGAATCATAAATAGTGGTTTTGGAAACTAATGTTGAGGGTATTGATGCATATTGTTGGGTTTTGGTTTAAATTATGTTTTCACATATTTTTAGTGATGGTTTGCACATGTGGGTGCTTGTTGGTTATAGTTTAAAAAATGTGTCATGAGTTACCCAAAGCTTGATGGTTTATTCTTTGGTTTTGGTCTTGGTAAATGTATTTGATAAAATGCCTAAGAGAATGTTTTTACTCTATTATTGAACTTTCATTGGAATTATTGCATGGTATGATTTCATAATAGAACCCTAAATAGATTTGGATTGTTTCGCATGGTTTAAATGGTTTGAATTGTTTAAAGGTTTTGGAATTGTTTAAAATGGTATGGTTAATATGAATGGTTTGGAATGATTAAATGGTAATGCCTTGATGACTATGAAATTGATTTGAATGAAAACCTTGTAGGGTAAATGGAAATCCTCCAAGTGAATGAAATAATGAAATTGGTTTGAATGATGAAGTCTTGTGGGTTACAAGAAATTCCCCAAGAAAAGCTTAATAATGAAATACCTGCGGGGTACATGGAAATCCCCCAAGTAAGCGCAATTGATGATGTACTTGCGGGGTACATAGGAATTCCCCAAGTAAACTAAATAATATAATCTATGGTTACATGGGAATCCCTTTACATAAAAAGTTTGGCTAAGGACATTGCTTGTAAGCTATAGTCGGTAGGACGATACCACTACTCATAGCCTTGGATAATAATAATGGTATTATGGTTTGGTTGGATGGTAATGGTTTTAATTGGGCAGTAATGGCGGGGTATGGTAGCTAACTGTGAAGGTACGAATCCTATGAAAGGACACTAGAAACTAATGTTTGTGGACATGAGGGTTGGTCATAGAAACCATATATGATACTATGAAGTACATGGGAATCCTCTAAGTACACTGTACATATGTATCATGGAGAGCGAAGGGTACTCGAAAATCCCCTACTCTTATGGTATATTTGGTTCATGTGTCTACATGCATTGGAGCCCGTTCAGGGGCTTAGACTAGACCCATATAGCCCGTGGGTGGTTCTAGGACAGTTAAGCTACACATACTCAGGTTAATGGTTTTAAATGCATGCTAAACTCGGTTTTCTCTCCTGGCATGGTTTGTATATGTATATATGTATGGATGTGTGAGCATTGTTAGTTTACTTGGTTTTATAGGATGGCATTATTTATTCTTATCCTGAGTGCATTCTAGCACTCACCCACTATCCCGTCTTTGGATGGTTATATGCCCACGCGATACAGGAACCGACTATACTACTGCTTCTTCTCATTGATCAGATTTAGGAACAGTCGATGCTGGATTGAAGTAGTGAGCTTCTATAGTTCGGAAGGCATCTATTTCTTATCATGGATTATTTTACATATATTAGTCTTTCATAGACTTTGGTTTTTGGCTATGGTCGGGGGCATGTCCCGACTAGGTACTCTTTGGTTTGGTCTAGAGGCTTTATATGGACAACTGTGGACTTAGGTATGGATTGATCATGTTATATACATATAAATAAACATTGGGTTATCATTTTTTGTTTGGTTTATGGTTTTGGTATGGTTAGTGGTTTCGGTAATTTGATGAATTGACTTGGTTGGGTTGTCCTCAGATATAGGCTTATCCCAAAGTCATTACATGGTAATTTTGCTATATTGTTATATGTTCGGAGCTTATCCGACTTAAGGTATATATGTTGGTTGGTTGGGTTGGGCATCGGGGGCGGTCTCCGATTCGAGTTGGATTTGAGGTTGCCCATTACAATGAGGCCCTGGTTCGGGTGTGTCAGCACCATCATGACTTGAGAAATTGGGTTTTGACAGGTTGATATCAGAACCTATGTTTCACCTATATTGTTGGTACTAAAACTAATGTTTAGTAGATTCTTGCGGATCGGTACGGAGATATTTGTATCCTATCTTTTCGAGGCTATGGAGCATTTTTAGGGAAAAATCTCATTTTCTTAATCCATTTTCGTGCGTTGGGTCTAAGTAGGTTTTAATTTTTTTTTGTTCACTCTTCACATAGATGGCTAGGACGTGAGGTCAGAGAACTGAGGGTCAGGACCTTGTGGATACTTCTAGAGTTACAGTTAGGGGTCGATGTCAACCTAGTGGTTGGGGACAGGATAGAGCAGCATCCCTGGTTCGATATCAGGATAGGGATCCATCACCTGATCTTTCCATAGCTCCTGAGACTGAGAGAACTCCAGGTATTCTGCCACAACAACAGGTGGGCTGGGGGGTAATCTAGGCTCCACCCAGTTTTATATCCTCTTCGATCCTTCGGGATGCATTGGTACAGTTATTAGGTTAGTTGGTGGTCCACTAACCGAGGGAGCTCAGCCACCAACATAGGGTGATGTTAATTTAGGGGCATAGCCTTCCACAGCGTGATGCCTGGGGTAGAGGTTCTGCCAGCACCAGTAGTCCCACAGCTGACAGTAGCCCAGCCAGTTATGTCTTTAGAGGAGCAGAAGATGTTGGCCCGATTTTTGAAATTGACTCCACCCAGGTTTGCAGAATTTAGGGTTGGTTGAGGCGCGGGGAGTGGACTTGTTGCTTATCATTTAAACACGAGAGCAAGGAGGTGGTGGAGAGGTTATCTAGATTCCAGGCCAACTGGATCTCCACCCGTGACTTGTACTCAGTTCTCTGAGGCTTTCTTGGGGAAGTATATGACTCGCAGTATGCGCGAGAAGCATCTTTGGGATGAGTTTACAACATTGAGATAGGATTCTACGTTTGTGGTTGAATATGAGGCGAGATTCCATGAGTTTCCACTATGATTCTGCCTACAGAGTATGTCACACCCCTTTTTCATTGGAGGGTCGAAGGGTTTTTTCAACTAAAGTGATAATTTTGAATAGGGATTATTATATTTACAGAGTCGCCACTTGAAATTGAGTTATAGTGTTCCAAGTCATCTTATTGAATCCCTAGTCAAAAAGAAATGACTCTTTATTTTGGTCTGCGGAAATAGAAGATTGGGTAAGTAATTCTTTTGACTGAGGGGAAGGTGTAAGGCACCCCTCGAGTCATGTGGTTCTAGCATGATCACTTTTATCAATATATACTTAGATTTAACTATTTTGGACAAAGTGTTTGTAGGCCTTGATTTGCTCATTTTTAATGTCTAATGTTTATTTATATCTCTTGTATTAAGCCGGTGAAAGTTAATTTTAGAAAATATTAGCAAAAGTGCATAGCTGCATCCTTGAATTATAAAACGTCTCAGAAAAATGTGTATGCCTCATTCTTAATCGAGACAAATATATTAAACTGCCTAAAGCTTATCTAGCGTTAAAAGGAATTCATTCTTCTCTTATAAACTCGAGACAATTTTTCTTATTCATTTTCACTCTTTTCTTCTTTTCTTTCAAATGTGCAATGAGTCTTGAATTAATTCACAACTCACCTCGCTTCCTTACAATTATTTTTTTAAAATAATAACGATGGTCTTAAACAATTTCGCAACCTGTCTTATTTAGCCTCATATGAATTAACTATGAATTAATTGATTTGCATCATTTAATTTAATGTTGGATTTAAGAGCCGAAGGGTTAATTTTCCAATTATACCAAGGTAATATCTTTACCTTTAAAGACAACAAATCACAGGTCAAATACTATAATAACAACAAACTAAACGTGTACTCCCTCTAAAAAAGCAATCAACCAGTTACAAAGTTCAACTTAAACTCATGTTACAATTCACAAACTAATTTTCTCTGTGTCAATGATCTCATTAGAGGTTCATTTAAAGAAAAGAAAATTAATGCATTTAAAAAGTGGATAGAGAATGAGCCAAGCGAACGAACCGATGTCTTATTTTTTAAGGCTTCACAACTTTACTATATTTAAACAGTAAACAACATTCTTTACAAAAAAAATCATATAAACTAGTTAGATCCATATATGTCAAATATTAACTTAACAATTATGTAATAACTCTCAACAGACAGACTGTTTATAACTTAACAAAAGTGTATCTAAAGATCAGTAAAATCATAATAATACTCTTAAATGTATACTATTTAATAGGGACCTTTCATTTATTTAGTGAAGATATTTTCATTTAATAGTAAAATTTGAACTAAGGAGCAATTACAGTTAAACAAAAAGCCATAGGTACATAAGAAATATTTATATATATATATATATATATATATATGCATATTAGTTCATTAACAATTCAAAAAAAAAAAAGAAACCAAACTAGGAAATCCTCTATTAATCAATCATAGCATCAATTTAATTTTTATATAAAACTTAAGCCTACGTTATTGTCACCAAATTGAATTAAAATTGTTTTTTTCTTTCACTCACTAAACTTTTAGTGCATTCACTAATATAGCAGTGATTGGTATTTTTTTTAAAAAGATAGTAATGAGAAACATATTAAATTATTTAACTTAATAAATCTTCCAATAATTAAGGACAACAAATAACTCACAGAAAATTTGTCAACTTAGGCGATAATCGAAATTAAAGGATTTCATGTAAATAATCAATATTGTATAGTGAAAAAACGGTACATGAAGCCATTGAATATCTTCTTCATGCTTTGATGAAAAAGTTATGATAAAATAAATATAAAGGAATTGAGTAAGAACCTGTGTAATACACTAACCAAAGATGAAAGCAAGAATATCGTCATCAGAAACTCAAACAAAAATTGAAACTCGATTCACAACTCTTTCTTTTCTTTTTTCCCTCTATTTTCTTCAAGTTTTTCTCTTTTCTTCTAGTTGGTGTCCGTTCTCTCTTGTTTGTTTTGGATCTCTCTTAGTCCGTGTCTCTCTTTTTTTCTAATCTCTCATTTTCCACTTTTTTTTCTTTCCTTATTTCTTCTTTTTCTAAGTTTCTACTTTTGGTTTTGCCTTTTTATGGGTTGTCTCATGCATGCGATTTTGTGTATGTGCAGGACTTGTTTTTATCCTCCTTCTTTTGCCAATGAGTGTGTTATATAAGAGTGTGTCTATTGTGATGCGTGTGTGCACATATGGAGATGTGGGGGAGGTTGTGTATTGTAATGCCCCAAGAGTACACCCTGGGCCCCACTACAGTCCCGAAGGACCACAAGTTAACCCATGAGCTGGTACCTGCTGTGATCACTGAGTAAAAATGATAATAAAAGGTCATATGCAGAATTTAACTGGGGAATTCAATAAGGTTTTAAGTAATAAATTTGATAAAATCTGTAAACAAAACAGGTAATACTGATAAAACATCTGACAACGAAAATTAAAATCAGAGAACTGACTAACTGTCTGAAATAATCGAAAGCCTCTAAACTGTCTGAATGAGAGTTGATAGGACAAGCCCCAACTAACTCCAACTAACTACTGAACTAAAAACACGAATGTAAATATAATCTGTCCTCAAAATATGAGGACTCACTACTGCTATGATGGATAATCTGGAAGGTCTATGCGCGATCCGAGAATTGAGCGTCCGAACCTATGATATGATACATCATAGCGCAAAGAAAATAGTATGCTATCAGTACTTTGAATGTATTGGTATGCTAAATGAGGTAGGCTGATATGCATAGTTTCATGTCCATGAATAATAACTGACTGGGTATATATAGCATGACATACTGAATGGAATCCATAAAAACTGTAAGTGATGAAGATGCATGACTAATCATAAAACATGTTCTGAATATAATTTGAAATACTGAATACTGATAATTGAATAACTGAATATATGTTATGGTTAAGAAAATCTGAAACTGAATCACTGAACTGATGACTGAACTGAGACTGTAGGAGCTATCATCTAACCGACATGCCCCAATGAGCAAGTTTTGGTTCCAACCTATGACCCCAGTTGGATGGGTGTCAGTACCGTGCCACGGTTACTAACACTAGCTGTATGGATCCACTAATATGTTATCTCGAAGGACTAAGGGTGTCAAGCCTAAACTGACGGGTGACCCCTGCGAACTAGTCAAGCCTAAACTGACAGGTGACTCCTCATATCCTTCCCAGGCTACGTAGTTCTGGAGTACAGGGACTGCTACTAACGACTCTGCCTATTTTACGGGGAAGCCATCATCCCTGTACTCGCTCGGTGCTAAATCCTACTCCCAACTAGACTGACTCGGAATACTGAATTATTCTAAGTTTAACTGATTATGATGACTGACTGGTCTAATAATGCTTATAAAATACTCTAAAAACTATTCTATGCTACTGAGACTAAGTAAACAACTAATTTTTTGGGTATTCATAACCCCCAGGACTCGATAGCAATAATAGTAAAATAGTGCTAAACTTGGAGGACCTAATAAGAAAGCATTTATCAAAAATTCATTCTTGTAAGAATTTCATCACACAATTGTAATGCATAGTTTAAGGTAAGCATGAGAATAGTATAAAAACTTGGAGTAATAACATGATTTTAATATTAATATCACTTATTAATGATTTAAGTTAGTGAACAACATTATTCAAACGCATAGGTTTTAATACCAACATCAATTTCGTGTAAACATGGTAAAGAATCAAAATCCATGGAGGTTCATGGTTAAAATCACACTTAAAATCATGGTAGCCTGTAAAGATCACAATTTTGAATTTAGAATTGGATACTTGGACTCTTTGGGTAAAAGGAACCCATCAATAAACACTTAACATGCCTTGGTTTATAAATTCGTGAGAATTGATGGTGAATTCCTGAGATTTGACCTTGAATCATAAAGCTAGGGTTTGTTCTTAAAAGAGACTACTTTTGATTTGGGAGAAATTAAATAAAATAATTACCTAATAGGCCATTGGGGATTTAATCCCGTGTTTTTCATGGATTAAGGTCATGGAAAAAAGACCAAACCGTCCCTGGAATTTAAATTATGAAAATTGGAAATCTCATTTTTTACACCAGGCGTGATGTGGTGAAATCACGTTGGGCCACTAAAAAGGGGACAATTCCCGTTTTGCCCAACGGTGCGACATGGTGATATCGCGTTGCGCAACTGGAAATGGACAACTGGAAACTGGAACTTTAGCGTGATGTGGCGCCATTACGGTGCCTCACTGGAAAGTGATAATTGCAAAAATGCCTCTTGGAGTGACGCGGTGCTTATCACGGTGACACACTACAAAAGGATGAACATGAAATTGGCCAACACCGCAACGCGGCCTTATCGCGTTGGGCTACTATTTTTTACTAAAAGTGTCATAACTTCTCACTCAAGTATCGGGTTTGGGAAAAATTAGTATTGTTGGAAACTAATTCAATTTCCTACAACTTAGTGGGACTTGAGCTGGAAAATTCTCAATAGAGCAGAAGATATACTTGTGTGAAGTTGGCTAAAGCAATGTTCTTATCAAAAGTTCAATCAGTAAGGATTATTTTGATTCGTCTAACAGCTGAGGGTTATTTGGGGCCTTAATATACCTCAAAATAACTCATAAAACTATCAAAGAATGATAATGTACTATGCATGAGCTTGATACATGACGCTAACATTGGTTTGGATATTTTTTGGGGGGGGGTATTACAATATCTCCCCTTTAGGATCATTTGTCCTCGAATGAGACTGGTTAAGTTGAAAACACTGAGGAACAGAGATTACATGCTGAATATATGTGATGAAAATGTGATTACGTAGCTGAGTCTAAAACATGGGATATGAAAATACTGGTTTTGTGAATGCATGATTGACATGAGAATGATATACAGCTGAAATTGAGCATGGAAAAGAGAAATTCTAAGAAGATTGTTACCTTAAGCTGAGTCTGAGGTTGCGGAGAAAAGATGAGGCTTCTTGGTCTGCATATCTGCTTCTGCTTCCCAAGTGGCTCCCTCAATTGACTGATTCCGCTAAAGAACTTTGACTAGGGGAACTTCTTTGTTCCTTAGTCTACGAACTTGTCGATTAAGAATTTTAACTGGAATTTTCTTGTAGGAAAGACTGTTCTGATCATCTATGCTCTCTAAGGGAACAACTACAACTGGATCACTAATACACTTCTTCAACAAGGAGATATGTAATACTGGGTGCATTAATGTTAAGTCTGCAGGCAATGCAAGATCATAAGCCACCTTTTCGAAATGGCTTAAAATCCTATAAGGGCTAACATATCAGGGACTAAGCTTTCCCTTTTTACCAAACCTCTTCACTCCCTTCATGGGAGAGATTTTAAGATATACGAAATCACTAATCTCAAACTCAAGATCTTTCCTTCTCATATCTGCATAAGATTTTTGTTGGCTCTAGTCTACCTTAAGCCTCTCCCTGATCAACTGGACTTTCTCTAAGGCATCAAACACCAAGTCAGGCCCTACTAGGGTGATTTATCCTATCTAAAACCAACCCATCAGAGTCTACATCTCTTTATATATAGATCCTCAAACGGAGCCATCTGAATACTGGAATGATAGATGTTATTATACGCAAATTCAATCAAAGGTAAGTGATTATCCCAACTGTGCTTAAAGTCAACTACACACACTCTCAACATATCCTCAAGGGTCTGAATGGTTCTTTCTTCTTGACCATCTGTCTGAGGGTGGAAGGTTGTACTGAGGTGAACTTGGGCACCAAGACCCTTCTAAAAAGCATTCCAAAAATGAGAGGTAAACTAAGTACCTTTATCTGAGATGATGGATAACGGAATACTGTGCAACCTAACCAACTCTCTGAGATAGATCTTGGCATAGTCCTCGGCTGAAAAGAAGTATGGACTGGCAAAAAATGGGCTGACTTGGTCATCTTGTCCATAATGACCCAAATCAAATCATGTTCCTGATGAGTATGATGAAAACCTATCACAAAATCCATGTTCACTTTCTCCAACTTCCAAGTAGGAATACTGAACTCCTGCATAGACCTACTTAGCTTGTGATGTTCAATCTTAACCTACTGACAAGTGAAGCACTTAGCCACAAACTCTGCAATGTCTCTTCATCCTACTCCACCAATATATTTCCCACAGATCACGGTACATCTTCATGGCCCCTGGATGAATAGAGTAACGCACACTATGTGCTTCTGTAAGAATTCACTATCTCAACTCATCAACACATGGCACACATAATCTACCCTAGCAACTCAACACCCTATCTCCCCCTTGGGAGATAACATCTACTTTCTGATCTCTGACTGACTTCTTTAACTTCACTAGACTAGGATCCCTATCTTGCTTTTCTTTCACTTCAGCAATCGAAGAAGATTTCAAACTATTATGAACCCAAACACTACCTATAGACAATTACCAACCAAATGAACACCTAACCTGGCAAGCTGATGAACTTCTCTAACAAACTTCTTCTTAACACCTTCAATATGAACAATACTACCCATAGACAATTTACTTAGGTCATCTGCCACTATATTGGTCTTGCTCGGGGGATACAAAACACTTATATCATAATCTTTTAATAATTTTAACCAGATCCTCTGACGTAGATTCAAATCCTTCTGTGAAAATGCATATTGCAAGCTTTTGTGATCTGTGAACACATCAACATGCGCCCCATACAAATAGTGTCTCTAAATCTTTAAGGCAAACACAACAGCTGCTTACTCAAGATCATGGGTAGGGTAATTCTTTTCATGGGGATTAAGTTGTCTAGAGGCATAGGCCACAACACCCCCTATGCATCAAAACATATCCCAAACCAACTCTGGAAGAATCACAATACACAACAAACCCATCTGAACCATCTGGTAATGTCAAAACTGAGGCTGTAGTGAGTCGAGTCTTCAACTCCTGAAAACTCTTCTTACAAAAATCTCGACCACTGAAACTTAACTTTTTTCTGAGTCAATCTGGACATGGGGAATTAAATAGATGAAAATCCTTTAATAAACTATCGGTAATAGCCATCTAAACCTAAGAAACTCCTGATATTTGATGGAGAGATAGGTATGGGCGTGTTTCTCACTACCTCAGTCTTTTGAGGATCGACTCTAATACCATCACCAAAAATAATATGGCCAAGGAAAGATACTGACTCAAGGTTAGGAGTCTCAAAATTATAGTCTTTAACTCAAACAAGATAATAGCTACAAACCTTGGATATCATCTTCCTCTCTCTAAGGTACAAAACAACCTGACCCCTAAGCGTTGTAGTACTACGTCTCTATTCAAGGATTGGTTCATTTGGAAACTAAAAATGAACTACTCTGTTTCTACAATCAACTAAAGCATAGCATGAGTGAAGCCAATCCATGCCGAGAATGACGTCAAAATCCATCATCTAACTCCACAAGATCCACTGAAGTGACTTACTGAGATATTATGACCAGACAGTTCTTGTATACCTGGTTGGCTATAATAGAGACACCTACTGGTGTAGACACTAAAAAAGTCTCTGCTGGGATTTTGGGACTGACTCTAAAGTTAATGGTTATATAAGGGGTTACAAAGTAAAGAGAAGCTTCATGGTCTAATAAAGCATAAATATGTAAATGAAAGACTTGCAACTTACCAGTGACCATATCAGGAGAATTTTCTTAATCATGTTGGGAATGAGAGGCATACAATCTATTTGGACACTGACCACTGGTAATCTTGGAAGCATCACCCTGCTGAGTCGGGCGGCCAGCTGGAACTGATGACTGATGGGCCTGGCCCTGTTGGCGCAAATCCCTACTTTACTATGCAACTACCTGACACTCTCAAATCTAATGGCCTGGCTTGCCACACCCAAAGCATACATCACTTCCTGCTCTACACTCACCTTGATGGTTTCTATCATATTTTTGGCAAAAAGGATTTTTACGACCACTGTTAACACTGACTTGGGACTTAGATCCTAGTGCCCTATCCAATTGTCATTTCTAAATTTGGGTACTGGGGCACTAGATAAAGATGGAGCTGGGACTGAAGATTTCTGAGGTAACTAAGGATGGTTACCACCTTCTGACCTTGGCTGATTGAAATTAAAGCTACCTATTCTAGCCCTTTTGTTCTCTCTCTCTCTCTCTCCTTAGTATTATGCTTCTTAATCTGTTGAGCATGGACCATCAACCTAGACAAGTCCATCTTCTTAATCAGCATTGCAATCCTACACTCCTTGACCACATTGCCAGATACACCAGACACAAATTTTCTCATCTTAGACCTGCTATCAGCTACCACATGAGGAGCATACCTTGCTAACTGAGTAAAATTGAGGGAATAATCTTTCACACTTTTGTTGTGCTGCCTCAAATTAATAAACTACAACACCTTAGCCTCTCTCAAGTCTAACAGACTGAACCTATCTAAGAAGGTAGTAACAAACTCTTCCCATTCTATAGGCCCTGAATCTGCACCTCTATCTACCTTCCACTGATTAAACCATGTATGAGCCATATCTTACAACTGATAGGCACATAATTCATCACTCTCACTAGCAGTTACCCCCATAATATCTGTTACCTTCTAGACCATGTCTAAGAATTCCTGCGGATCATTTTCAGATTTGGATCCCAAAAATAGAGGAGAATTCATACGGGTAAAGTCCTGAATCCTAGTTGCAGCAGTATTGGCCACTGGGTTGGATGGAACAGCAACTGGATGAGCATTCTGATCCACTACAGAGTGATCTAGATTAGTGAATGTAGCTCTGAACTCTGCATGAGAAACATGCTCATTCAGGGGATCTTCATGAAAGGGCGGAAGTGCTGGCTAGTTTAGGTTTCCTCTTCTGTTTGTCTTTTTGAGAGGCATGTTCTGTAAATGGAAGGAAGAATATATTAGATAGAGATTTTAACATGAGCATCATGCTCATTTTCACGACATGAACACTAAAATAAGGGAAACTTTTCCTAAAATACCTTGTAGCCTCTCATCCATATGTGTGGTGCACTTTACACTCATGTACAAGACTCTACTTGACACGTATTTTAGACTTTCTAGGACACTATAAAACCTTAGGCTCTGATACAAAGTTTGTAACACCCCAAGAGTATACCGTGGGCGACACATGGTGCTTACAGTTCTGGGGGACCATAAGCTAACCCATGAGTTGGTACCTACTGTGAGCACTGAGTAAATCTGATAACAAAAGTTCATATGCGGAATTTAACTAAGGAATTCCATGATGTTTTAAGTAATAAATCTAATAAAATTTATAAACAAAACTAATAATACTGATAAAATATGTGACAGTGACAACTAAAATCTGAGAACTGACTAATTATCTGAAATATCTGAAAGCCTCTAAACTGACTGAATGAGAGTTGATGGGACAGGCCCCAACTACCTATTGAACTAAAAACATAAATGTAAATATAATCTATCCTCGAAATGTGAGGACTCATCAGTGCTACGATTGATAATCTGAAAGGTCTATACGTGATTCGAGAACTGAGCATCTGAACCTATGATATGATACATCATAGTGCAAGAAAAGAGTATGCGATCAGTACTTTGAATATACTAGTATGCTAAATAAGGTAGGCTGATATGCATAGTTTCATATGCGTGAATAATAACCGACTGAGTATATATAGCATGACATACTGAATAGATTACATAGAAACTGTAAGTATTGAAGATGCATGACCAAGCATAAAATATGTTCTGAATATAATCTGAAATGCTGAATACTGATAACTGAATAACTGATATTTGTATGCTATGGTCAAGAAAATATGAAATGGAATCACTGAACTGATGACTGGACTAAGACTGTGGGAGCTATCATCTAAACGACATGCCCCAAAGAGCAAGTTTGTGGTCCAACTTGTGACCCCATTTGGAAGGGTTTCAGTACAGTCCCACGAGTACTAGCACTGGCTGTGTGGATCCACTAATATGTTGTCTTGAAGGACTAACGGCATCAATCCTAAACTGACGAGTGACCCCTGCGAGGTAGTCAAGCCTAAACTGATAGGTGACTCCTCATATCCTATGCTGGCTACGTAGTTCTAGAGTATAGGAACTGCTACTAACGACTATGCCTATCTGATGGGAAAGTTTTCATCCCTGCACTCGGTCTCTGCTAAATCATACTCCCAACTGGACTGACTCAGAATACAGAATTGTTCTAAGTTTAACTGATTATAATGACTGACTGGTCTAATAATGCTCATAACATTTTCTGAAAACTATTCTAAGATACTAAGACTAAGTAAACAGCTAAGTTTTCAGGTATTCATAACCCCCAGGACTCGACAGAAATAATAGTAAAATAGTGCTAAACTTAGAGGACCTAATATGAAAGCATTTATCAAAAATTCATTCTTGTAAGCATCTCATCAAACACTTGTAATGTGTAGTTTAAGCTAAGCATGAGAAAGTATAAAAACTTGGAGTAATAACATGATTTTAACATTAATATAACTTACTCATGATTTAAGTCAGTGAAAAATAGTATTCAAACACATAGGGTTTAATACAAATATCAATTTCGTGTAAACATGATAAAGAATCAAAATCCATGGAGGTTCATGGTTAAAATCACACTTAAAATCATGGTGACTTGTAAAAATCACAATTTTGAATTTAGAATTGGATACTTGGACTCCATAGGTGAAAGAAACCCATGAATGAACACTTAACATACCTTGGTTTATAAATTCATGAGGATTGATGGCGAATTACTGAGATTTGACCTTAAATCTTGATGGCGAGGGTTTGTTATTAAAAGAGACTACTTTTGATTTGGGAGAAAGTGAATAAAATAATGACCTAATAGGCCATTGGGGCTTTAATCTCGTGTTTTTCATGGATTGGGGTCATGGAAAAATACCAAATTGTCCCTGGAATTTAAATCACAAAAATTGGAAATCTCAATTTTGACACCCGGCGCGATGCGATGAAATCGCATCAGGCCACTGAAAAAGGGACAATTCCCATTTTCCCAATGGCGCAATGTGATCCTATCGCGTTGCGCCGCTAGAAACGGATAATTGGGAATTGGAACTTTGGTGTGATGTGGCGCCATCGCGGTGCCTCACTGAAAAGTGACAATTGCAAAAATACCCCTTGACGCGACGTGATGCTTATAGCGGTGACACACTGAAAAAGGAGAAATGTGAAATTGGCCAACACCGCGACACAGCCTTATCGCGTCGGGCTACTATTTTGCACTAAAAGTGCCATAACTTTTCACCCAAGTATCGAATTTGGGAGAAATTGATATCGTTGGAAAGCTAATTCAGTTTCCTACAACTTGGTGGGTCTTGAGCAGAAAAATTCTCAATAGAGAAAAATATATGCTCATTTGAAGTTGACTAAAGCAACGTTCTAATCAAAATTTCAATTGGTAAGGATTAATTTGATTCATCTAACAGCCGGGAGTTATTTGGATATACCTCAAACTAAATTAGAAAACTATCAAAGAACGATAATGTACTATGAATGAGCATGAAACATGATGCTAACATTGGTTTGGATTATTTATTTTTATTTTTATTGTTTTTTTTGGGGGGGGGAGGGTATTACATGTATCATATGGGGAGTTGAGAAAAATGTGGAAAATGTGGGTAGGTTGGGGTAGTTTTTTTTAGGATAAGATTTTCTCCCTTTTTTTAGTTATATCTAAAATAAATAATAATAATAATAATAATAATAAACTAATATTAACAAACTAATTTTTATATTTAAGAAAATATAATATAAGTTTATAAATATCCTAAAATAAATATAAATAAGAGAATACTAAAACTACTTGCTTATTTATTAAAATCTAAAATTAAAAGAAAAATATATTTAAAAAAAAATTCTTATTATTTGAAAAATAAAATAAAACATATTCTAAAATATAACTCTATTTTTTTGAATCATTTTTTTTCTAAAAAATTTCAAATAAAACCTACTAAAATTGAAATAAAAGCTAAAAAAGAACATTAGAAAAAATAAAAATTTTATTCTAAAAATAGGTAAAAATTAGGGGTGGGTCAAAAATTATGTGTTTACATTTTGCCCCTCTTTGTATGAAACACATTACAACGAAATAAGTTTTGACCCTTCAGTTATTTGAAAGGGTAGAAGAAAGAAAAAGGAGATGCGACTGAGTCCTGATTTTGGACCGCCTACATATCCCAGATTATAAGGGAATTAGGTCGTGTGTAGTTCAATGAAGTAAACTAGCGAAATGATGAGTTAGAGTTCAAGTGAGGTTCCATTGACTCTCCAGTTCGCGGCATATATTTTTACATCCAAATGAATTACAAAAAATAAAAATGAAGATACAATTGAAATGTCCTATCTATGCAGCTTTACTAAAATCTTGACTTGAATCTTATTGACTTTTCAAGTGGTGAAACAGTCATTATATTGAATTGAACTTGACAAATAAAGTGTTCTTCCACGTCGACTCTTGGTGTTGGAGATGAACTTGAAGATTTACTTATTCTTCAGACTTTTTTCTGACTCAAACTTGAAAATCTTCACCCTATTCTTCAGGCGGACTCCTGATTTGAAATTTCTTCACCCTATTCTCCAGGCGAGCTCCTAGCTTTCAATTTCTTCACCCTATTATTCAGGCGGGCTTCCCGAGCTTCAAAATTGAAAGTAATTTCTATTCTCCAAATGTGTTCCTGAACTCAAAGTAAATAATGAACTAGAAAAATCAAGTCACGTTATCCAGGAAGGTCCTGAGCTGAAAAATAAATTTCCATTCTCCAGGAGCGTCCTGAGACGAAAATAAAATTCCATTATCCAAGAAGGTCCTGGGCTGAACATAAAATCCCATTATATAGGAGGGTCCTGAGCTAAAGAGTAAAGTCCAATTATCCAGGAGGGTCCTGAACTGAAAAGAAAAGTCTCATTATCCAGAAGGGTCCTAAGCTGAAAAGTAAAGTCCCATTATCCAGGGGGTCCTAAGTTGAATAATAAAGTCCCATTATCCAGGAGGGTCCTGAACTGAAAAGTAAAATACCATTATTCAGGAGGAGTCCTGAGCTGAAATTAAGGTCCTATTATCCAGGAGAGTCCTGAACTGAAAATAAAATTTCATTATCCAGGAGGGTCCTGAGATGAAAATTAAAGTCTCATTATCCAGGAGGATCCTAAGCTAAAAAGGAAAGTCCCATTATCCAGGAGAGTCCTGAGCTGAAAATAAAATCCCATTATGTTGGAGGGTCCTGACCAGAAAATAAAATCTTATTATCCAGGAGGGTCCTGAGTAGAAAGTAAAGTCCCGTTATCTAGGAGGGTCCTAGATGAAAAGTAAAGTCCCATTATCCAGGAGGGTCCTGAGTTGAAAATACAATCTCATTATCAAGGAGGGTTCGAAATGAAAACTAAATTCCCATTATCCAAGAGGGTCCTGAGCTGAAATTAAAATACCATTATCCAGGAAGGTCCTGAGCTAAAAATAAAATCTCATTATCAAGAAGGGTCCCGAGCATAAAATAAAGTCTCATTATCCAGGAGGGTCCCGCGTTAAAAATAAAATCCCATTATCTAAGAGGGTCTTGAACGAAAATTAAAGTCCCATTATCCAAGAAGGTCCTGAGCTGAAATTAAAATCCCATTATCCAGGAGGGTCCCGAGCAGAAAATAAAGTCCGATTATTCAGGAGGGTCCTGAGCAAAAATTAAAATTCCATTATCCAGGAGGGTCCTGAGCTGAAAAGAAAGGTCCCATTATCCAAGAGTGTCCTGAGCTAAAAAGTAAAATCTCATTATCTAGGAGAATCCTGAGCTGAAAAGTAAAGTCCTATTATATAGGAGGGTCCTGAGAAGAAATTAAAATCCCATTATCCTGAGGGTCTGCGCAGAAAAATAAAATTCCATTAAACACGAATAAAAATTTTACCCAGTTTATACTAGAAAAATATTGCGAGTGTTACCAGATCATAACTTTTTGAAAAGGAAAGTAAAAGGGTGATTCAAGGCCTTGATAAATAAATGTGTCTCTTGAGAGTAAAATTGATGTGAATCTCCTAAGGTTAACATGGAGTACTCTAACTAGAAAGTGCATCTTCTAGGAGTAAAGAATCAAATTAAGAAGTGTGTCACCCGACAAATGAAATTTGAATTACCCAAACAAGAAAATGCATCTCCTAGGATTAAATGGAATGACTCGACTAGAAAGTATGTCTTTTAGGAGTGAAATTTCAAGTTAGGAAGTGTGTCATCTAACACATGAAAACTGACATACCCAGACAAGGAAATGCATCTCCTAGGGATTAAATAGGATAACTTAACTAGAAAGTGCATCTTCTAGGAGTGAAGGTTTAAGTTAGCAAGTGTGTCACCTAACACATGACCTTAAATTACTCAGACAAGGAAGTGCATCTCCTAAAGGTTAAATGAAATGACTTGACTAGAAAGTGCATCTTCTAGGAGCGAAGTTTCAAATTAGAAAGTGCATCACCTAACATATGAAACTTAAATTACTCAAACAAGTAAGTGCATCTCCTATGGGTTAAATGGAATGACTCGACTAGAAAGTGCATCTTCTAAGAGTAAAGGTTCATGTTAGGAAGTGTGTCATCTAACAAATAAAAACTGAAATACCTAGATAAGGAAGTGCGTATCCTAGGGGTATAGGATGATGATTTTTCACCGTGATTATGATTACCAAACTTGTGTAGCAATATTTTCTCTTTCATTTGCATAAGTGAGGAATTTCAACTTTTGATATATAGGCTTTGAAGCCCTTGATTTGAAGGTGTCATTCCATATCTATTTCAAACAAAAAAATACTGAGAGTATAAAAATGTGGTGGTTAGTTTGTGGCACTTGGATTTTGAGGTGGCTAATCTTGCACTAGTCACGTTCAACTTCTTTTTAAATCGTTGATAGGTATTATTACTTATTGTTCTATAGATACCAAATTTTGGCTACTAAAAGTATTTGACTCAAATCGTATTTTCCTTGCATAATGCCCCTGGATTTAACTTCTAATACACCGTTTATATTCCCATGAGTCCAAAAACTGTCAGATGACAAGAATTATTAAGTAGCTTACTTTATTTTGAAACATGTTATCTTTATGCATCGACCCTTTTGTCTAGCTTTGTGCAATTAAAGGAGTCGGTAACAAGTTTTGAATTTTTTTCTCACTTGTCTTGACATGAATTTGACTCAAAATGAGAGAAAAATGATGATAATAATTTTTATTTGACAATAAAGACACGAAAACCAAAATAAAAATATAGAAAGAAAAGAAGAAGACAATAGATTTCCCTTTGAAAAAAATGTCAAAAAGAAAAAATTATCTGGGTGTGATAGCTGTTTTCAGTGATTATGACATGTATTTTAAATTAAACAACCAGATCTCTCCATCCCAATCATTTATTGACTTTTTTCAACTTATTGAATTTGAAACCAAGCTGCTCTTGAGCTTTTTGCCTCTAGATTACAGACCTCCTTCGGCTAGTGGCACCTTTCGCCATCAAGCCTCTCTCATTTTCATTTTCTCTCAACTCACTGTCGCCTTATAATACCCATGAGGCTTTTCACCAATAAATCTCTCTCCATTTTATTTCTCTAATCTCACTATTGTCTTACGGTGCCCGTGAGGATTTTCACCAATACGACTCTCTCATTTTTATTCTCCTCACAACTCGCTCTTTATTTATGGAGTCCAAGAGGGTTTTCACCAATAAGACTCTCATTTTTATTTTTCTCACATTTTTCTGTGGATGAAGGAAAGTGGTTCTCAAAATATGAAACATCATATTCCCATACACATGCTTAGCCTTAACATTCTCAAAAATTGATATAAAGGTATTTCTTTGATTGTAGCTTGGATTTTGGATAGGGTTAGAAAGAAAGGAGGACATAAGTCTCAAAATATGCATAACATAGGGTGAGACTTACAACCTTTAAAATCGACTCATAAAGAAAATAATGTTTGTCCCAGTTTTGTTTCATACAGGGTAACTTGAATTTTTACTTAATTGGACCGAACCTCAGAGTAGGACTGCCGATGTATTTTGTCATAGTAAGAATCAAGTCAAACCTAGTTCAGAAATATCATTCTTTTGCTTTTTTTACTTTTCTTCTCTTTTGTTTTACTCTAACTTTTTTTTCTATTTTTTTTACTTTTCTCTTTTTGAGATTTTTTTCTAACTGTATTTCTGCTTCTTGACACTTTTCTTTTCCTTTCTTTTTTCTGTGACTTTTTTCAGACTCTATTTTAATTCCAAAAGAGGGACCAAAAGAAAATAAAACTAAATCTCAAAATAGGTAACAAAGAATGACACAATATTTGGATAACAGAATGAAATGCCTTCGTCATATCAATCCTTATAAATGCAAGTCCATAACATGCAATCTGAGAGTGAAACATGAGATCATACATATTTTTTTCTGCATTGGCTTTCACTAAGCACGTTCATGTGTGTAACTTCTTCATGATTATGACACATACAGGTTCACGTATGTTGTACTTTTCTCACACATATGACTCATGCCTTTTTGGAGCTAACTTCTTTTTGCTTCTCCTGACAGTGGAGAGTATATATCCTCTGATTGATCCTATTCAAAATGCTTGAATTGGATCTTCTAATTGATAATCAAGTCATTCTTTGATTCATAAAGTGATTGCCTTAATTCATTCAAGTGAGGCTTTAACTCGGTCACTAAACATCTTAATCCTTTACTTATTTTCTTACATGTTTTTTAAATTTTAACTTCTTGATTCAATGTTTCAGGATTAGATCGGGTTTTAAGATCTGGCAAAAAATTCAGCATGTATATCATATCACTAGAATCACCATAGAAAGAACTGTGTATAGAATATATATATATATATATATAAGCAAAAGGGACGCAACATTTTGTTAAAAATATAGATAAAGAGTTAGAACATAGACGACAAAGAAATAAAACAAGATAGATTTTGAACTACAACCCTGAAATAATTCGGATAACAGAAAGAAAAACAAAGCAGACTACCAAAAATCTATCCTTATGGGAACTAGAGTGACTTTGGAATTGCCCAGCTTGACACCTTAGCCACTGATTTGCACGTCAATATTAATGGAGTCTCCAGAATCATTAATACATCATATGTTTTTCTCCTTGACCCCAAAGTATCCTGAACCATTCTAAATTGCTTGAGTTGTTGCCTTAAGGGATACTCGACCTTACAATATTTTCAGAGTTGATTCCATTTTCAATCATATCTCCGGTTTTAAATATTTCAGCAAATGTTTACGTACTGTAAAATGCATGTACTTAAAGTACTCAGGCTCTTATGCTTATAGAAATACATCAATCATCTTTATCTCTTTCGCTAATGCAAATTCCTACAGAATTATCTAATTGTGCATTTTTTATTTTCAGACTCTATACCCTTTTTGTGGGTCATCTTGCCTTTTTTTGGACTTGGTGTTGTATGGCTGAGCAGCCAGGTTAACCACAAACCAAACACCTTACTATTATTTTGACTTTGAAGATAATGAATGTGTTAGGTTTCAACATTTTCAAAACTTTTCCTTAAGAATATCACCGTACTCGATAAAGGTTGCCTACGTATCTCATCAAGATGAGAATCAGGTGTGTGTAGTTTGTGAGAATTATAAAAACTAAATTTTTATTTTTGAAAATTTTATTTTTTTTAGAAAACGATTATTAAATTTGGAGGACAAGATACTCTCTTGTGTTTCACCAAGTTGCTTAAAGCAGGTCAATAATCAAATGGGCCTTCTAAATAAATGTAAAAAAGAACATAGGATGCACATATTGCTTATTACAAAGAGACACCTGTCCTAGATGGATCCAACCCTTGTGTTGAGTCTCGCTAAGTTAAATGCATTTGATGCAGATAAAGCAGAGCCTAATAGGGATAACCACGTGTTATTTTCAGTTCTACTAGGTTTATCCTAATAGAGATAGGTGTCTAGACATGCTTACCCAATTGGACACTCGAGTCAGGGAGGAACAACTTGATCGGTAGCAGTTTTATTCTGCTTTCGTTGTTGGTCCAAGCCCCACCTAACATGTGTGACTAATAATCCTTCACTAAGTGCCTTAGCACTCCAGGTATCTCAAGAAGAAGGTAGGATGCATACTCTCCAATCCTTCTATCCTATATTTTAGAGACTCAGAGGAGATGCACAAGAGAAGACAATTTATAATACAATTCAACAATATCAAAGCGATTAATGAGCGGCAAGTTGCAAATTAGACCAACAAATACAATATCTAAATAATTAAAGCAAGTAAAAGCCAATATCAAAAGCTTGAATTCTAGTTAGTCCCGAGCGAAGTGTCAAAGATATCACACCCCTTTTTCCCCAGAGGATTGAAGAATTTTTTCAATTAAAGTGACAATTTTGAATAGGAATTATTTTATTTATAAAGTCGTGACTTGAAATTATGTTATGGTGTTCCAAGTCACCTTATTAAATCTCTAGTAAAAAGGAAATGACACTTTATTTTGGTCTGTGAAAACAGAAGATCGAGTAAGAAATTTTGTTGATCGAGGGAAAAGTGTGAGGCACCCCTCGAGTCCTATGATTCTAGTACAACCGCTTTTATCAACTTATACTTAATTAAACTATTTTAGACAAAGTGTTTGTAGTCCTTGATTTGCTCAATTTTAATATCTAATATTTGTCTATATCTCTTGTATCAAGCCGGTGAAAGTTAATTTTAGAAAATCTTTGTCAAAGTGCATAGTTGCATCCTTGAATTATTTTAAAACATCTCAAAAATGTGTACACCACATTCTTCATCGAAACAAATATATTAAACTGCCTAAAGCTTATCTAGAGTTAAAAGGCATTCGTTCATCTCTTATAAATTTGAGACAATTTTTTTATCCATTTTTCACCCTTTTCTTCTTCTTTTTTAAATTTTTAACGAGTCTTGAATTAATTTGCAACTCACCTCACTCTCTTACAATTTCTTTTTTTTAATAATAACAACAGGTCTGGAACAATTTCACAACCTAGCTTATTTAGCCTCATATGAATTAATAGATTTGCATCATTTAATTTAATGTAGGACTTAAGAGCCGAACGGTTAATTTGCCAATTATACCAAGGTAACATCTTTACATTTAAAAACAACAAATCACAGGTCAAATACTATAGCAACAACAAACTAAGTGTGCACTCCCTCTAAACAAAAGCAATCAACCAGTTTCAAAGTTCAACTTAAACTCATTTTTCAATTCACAAACTAATTTTCTCTATGTCAATGTTCTCATTATCCAAACACACCATGAAAAATACTCATCAATAAAAAATGTAGTGTTTTATTTAAAGAAAATAAAAATAACAAATTTACAAAGTGAATAGAGAATTAGCCAAGCGAACGAACCAATATCTTCTTTTTTAAGGCTTCACAACTTTAATATTTAAACAGTAAACGACATTCTTTACAAAAAAAACATATAAAGTAGGTAGATCCATATATGTCAAATATTAACTTAACAATTATGTAATAACTCTCAATAGACAGACTGTTTTGTAACGTAACAAAAGTGTATCTAAAGATCAGTAAAATCATAATAATACTCTTAAATGTATACTAATTAATAGGGACATTTTATTTATTTAGTAAAGACATTTTCATTTAATAGTAAAATTTGAACTAAGGAGCAATTACAGTTAAACAAAAAGCCATAGGTACATAAGAAATATATATGCATACTAGTTCATTAACAATTCAAAAACAAAAGAAACGAAACTAGGCAATCTTCTATTAATCAATCATAGAATCAATTTAATTTTTATCTAAAACTTAAACCTACGTTATTTTCACCAAATTGCATTAAAATTACCTTTTTTCTTTTCTTTCACTCACTAAACTCTTAGTGCATTCACTAATATAGCAGTGATTGGTATTTAAAAAAAAATAGTAATAGGAAACATATTAAATTATTTAACTTAATAAATCTTCCAATTAGGATAGCAATTAACTCACAGAAAATTTGTCAACTTAGGCAATAATCAAAATAAAAGGATTTAACGTAAATAATCAACATTGTATAGTAAAAAAAAGGGTGCATGAAGCCATTAACTATATTCTTCATGCTTTGATGACAAATTTATAATAAAATAAATATAAAGGAATTGAGAAACTGTGTAATACACTAACCGAAGATGAAAGCAAGATTGCCGTCACTGAAAACTCAAATGAAAATCGAAACTCGATTCACAACTCTTTCTTTTCTTTTTCCCCTTTGTTTGCTTCAAGTTTTTCTTTTTTCTTCTAGTTGGTGTCCGTTCTCTCTTGTTTGTTTTGAATTTCTCTTTGTCCGCGTTTCTCTTGTTTTCTAATCTCTCCTTTTTCATTTTTTTATTTTCTTCTTTCTTTCTTCTGTTTCTAAGTTTCTCCTTTCGTTTTTGCCTTCTTATGGGTTGTCTCATGTATGCGATTTTGTCTGTGCAGGTCTTTTTCTTAATCCTCCTTCTCTTGCCAGTGAGTGTGTTATATAAGTATGTGTGTTCTGTGATACGTGTGTGTGCATATGGAGATGTGGGGGAGGTTGTGTATCATGTGGGGAGTTGAGAAAAATGTGGAAAATATGGGTAGGTTGGGGTAGTTTTTTTAAGCATAAGATTTTTTCCTTTTTTTAATTAAATATAAAATAAATAATAATAATAATAATAATAATAATAAATGACTATTAACAAACTAATTTTTATATTTAATAAAATATAATAAAAGTTTATAAATATCCTAAAATAAATATAATTACGAGAATACTAAAACAACAAGTTTATTTATTAAAATCTAAAATTAAAAGAAAAATATATATTCTTAAAATTTTTCTTATTATTAAAAAAATAAAATAAAACATATTCTAAAATATAACTCTATTTTTTTGAATCCTTTTTTTCTCAAAATTTTAAAATAAAACCTATTAAAACTGAAAATAAAAGCTAAAAAGGAACATTCAAAAATAAATAAATTTTTGATGCTAAAAATAGGTAAAAGTTTGGGGAAGGTCAAAAATTATGTTTTTACATTTTGCCCCACTTTGTTTGAATACACGAAGTGTTTTCATACAAAGAAGTAGACAACAAAATAAGTTTTGATCCTCCAGTTATTTGATAGGGTAGAAGAAAGAAAAGGATATGCGACTGAGTTCTGCTTTTGAATCGCCTACATATCCTAGGTTATAAGAAAATAAGATCGCGTGTAGTACAACGAAGTAAACTGGCGAAATGATGAAGCAGAGATGTTCATCCTCGGACTCAAGTCACTAATGCACCAGCTCAGCCAAGTCGCTCAGTTCCGCCATAGGGCGCATCATAAAAATAAAATTAAGTGATTAGGTCTATCATTTATAATAATAATAGAGTCAGAAAGTTGGGAGAAGGGAGGAACGCAAAATTGTCGTGGCTTTGCACGTCAAAAGTTTAAAGAAAATTTTCTATAAGTTTTCAAATTGTTTCGTTGGAGTAATTAAATTTCTAGAGTTATTGTATGTAATAACTACCCTGCGTACAGTTTTACTTATTGTCGCAATTGAGTGAAAAACAAATATTAAGTTGATTTATAAGTCATGTCATAACTAAAGAGAAATCATGATAAAATATTGGTTTATGTAACACCTTATATTCTGCGTGTACTAGTTCTACTTATGTGGAACTTGATATGGACTTATAGGGTAGGTAATGGGTTTGGATATCCTATGTGATTAGTGATGGTAAGATAGGTTTGAAGGAATTCCCACATGTATTGAAACATGGTATGATTGAGTTACCATCGATGAGACTATCTAAACTTGGGCCCTTAAGTAGTTATTTGAATCTAAAGGATGAAGTGACCATGTTTTAAATTTAACTATAAGCATTTTGATCTTAAAATGGAATAAAATATTAAGGTGCTTGCTTGACTTATTTTAAGCTAGTAGGTGAATCACCTACTTTGACCTTTTGATCAACCTAAAAACTAAGTAGGTGCAACACCTATTAAGGCTCCCTTGACCAGCTTATTGGGCCAGATACACTACTACCTACTTAAGTTAATTCTTGCCCAAATTAAAGAAGAGAAAATGAGGAGAATAGGCAGCCAAAGCCCAATAGTTTTTAATCCAAAAAGGACCAATATAATGGGCAAGTAGGTGCATCTCCTACTTGATAAATTATGTCCCAAAAATGACCAAGAAAGTCGGTCAAGAGCAGTTCTTTTTAAAGGGATTAAAACCAGCCCTTATAGCTCATTCTAACTAGCCAAAAAAATAGCTTTCAAGATTTTCTCTCTTGTTCTCTCTTAGCTATGCAGTAGCCCTAAAATTCCACAAGGGTTTATTGGAAACCTTCCTTCCAAGTTAAAGGTAAGTGAACAAATCATGAGCACATCTTAAGAATACTATAAGGATTATGTTCTCCATGATTAAACTATAAGATAACCCTTTTTAAGTTTGGCAGTCCCTTTATCCTTGATTATTAAGAGATTTTTCTCTTCTCTTTTGATTTGTGAGTAAAGGGATCAAGCTATTGAAGAGATATACATTAAGTGAATAAACTACCACCGAAATTAAGGTATGGCTACTGTCTATTTTTGCCCTTTTCCTATATACATGTGTTGGATGAGGATTGTGTATATATTGTTGTTAAGAACTCAAGGGATGGTGAGTTTAATTTTTGGTTGCCATATTAAGGGATATTTGGGGATCTTTTGGATCTATTTTATTTATGTATGTTGGGGTATGCTTGGTTGACGTTGGGGGAAAGGTGTGAATAATTTCCATTGAAAGGTAGAAGAAGGGTATAATGGTACACCACCAAATTGAATGTCGCATAAGTTTACTGCCCACATCACTTGATATACTATTTTGAGAGTACAATAAAAACAAAACCATTAAGGGGATCTTATAAGAAGTTACATCGCGTGTGAATGTAATTTGAGAAGAACGAGGTTGAGAGAACACCCTTGGATTAGTTGATTGTGGGTTACTACCCGGTTACTATTTTAGTAAGTTTAAATGGCGTGAATATGCTAATTAGCTACTAATATTAGTCTTATTCTATTGTAGATTAGTAATCTAAAAGGGAAGACGTTAAGTGAAAGTATGATCAGTTGTGCAGCAAGGTATGTATGGTTCATCGATCCGATACTCTTTGGCATGAATCTAACTCCTTTGTTACAAAGTAATATTCCTAAGTATTCTTCCTTTTAAGTTATACATAACTACAGCGTACAACCCCCAAGGTGGTTAACAACCTTATTCTAACTTGTTAGGTTATTAAAGCACCTAAAGATGTGTTTGTTACTAGATCTATCTATTTTTCTTTCTAATTACTAGTATGATATGGGTGCTTTCAGAAATAAGCCTTATGAGTTGTTCTCTTAGTCAACATGACCCATGGTGTTAGTTAAGCTCCTATGTGTTATATTTCTATTATTGTTGTATTCTGCCTCATTTCTACTACATCTAGTGCATATTTGTATACCTTTTGCTACTGGTTCAAAATTCAAAATAACATGACCACCAAAACAAAAATTTTAAAGATGAAAAGAATTATCTGAAGTGATTCTATATATATTTTGGGTGGTATCCTAGGGGTGGAAGAAACACCTAGCATGGGTCGATCCCAACATTACGGGTGGTATCCCAGGGGCGAAAGGAAATCCTAGAATGGGTCAATCCCAATTTGTGTACTTATGAGGAACGTATCCCAGGGGTTAAAATGCCTAGCATGGGTCATCCTCTTTTACCACTGATCAGCTGGTCATTTGAATTATGCCTTATAATCTTATAAAGTAAAGAAGAATAAAGCAAAGTAAAGAATGTAATGTACATGATCCCATAAGCACAAGCAAAGTTGGTATTCTATCCTTATATTTATAGTTATATATTGATAATTGATTTTGTTGAGCTCTTGTCTTATTTATAGTCACTTTATGTCGTACATACTCAGTACACTCTTTGTATTGACACCCTTTGGGGGGGACACTATGTTTTATGCCGAAGGTACAGGTACTCCAGCTAGTAGACCACCCCAGTAGGAGCACAGAACATCCAGCTGCTATTGGTGAGCTCCAAGTTGATTCGGAGCTTTCCGAGTCTGTTATATATATTCTGGTATTTTATAGTAGTTATGATCATGGTGGGGGTTTGTCCCGACCTTAACTAAGTCCATGTGTCTTTTAGAGGCTTTGCAGACTAATGCGAAGTTAAGTGTGGTAGTATTGTGTTCTTTTAACGTTGTGGCCCCAATGGCTAAGTCTTGTATACGTAGGTTTGGACTTACTTACATGGTTTCTTTTTAGCAATGTATCATATCCATACTAGCAGAACCTTTGAATGCTATAGTTACATCCATGAAAAGTATATGGTTATGAGTTGGTTCTCCCAAAATGGGTGCCTATCCGTCCCAACGAAATATGGGGCGTGACAAAAGTGGTATCAGAGTAGGTCATCCTAAGGAGTCGTCTACAAATCCGTGTCTATGTAGAGTCTTTCTTATGGGTGTGTTGTGCACTACATCTCTAAGAAGGAGGATACGAGGCATTTTGGAGTTGTTTCTTTTTCTTCATTCCTTAGATCATACGATAGAGCCAATAATTTAGGTTGACTTGTATTTAACCTTAAATATGTTTTTTCAATATAGTAATGATGTTGATTACAAGAAAGAGTAAGAGTAAGAAGAGTACAAAAGTATATGTGGCTGCCGGAGAAGGGACAAGCAAATCACCACCCAGATATGTTGTTCAAAGTGAGGCCTAAGATGAGTTTGCATCACGGACTTTTTCTACTCCTCCATCTCCAGAAGAGCTAAGGGGAGGGGAGTACCACAAGAGTCACCTATTAATACTACTGAGCAAGATTTGAGGAATGCAGTGCAATTATTAACACGTATAGTTGCTGGCAAAGTCAAGGACAAGCTGGTCCAACTATGGGTTCTAGTGGTGTGGATAGGGCATCCAGTCTACGGACCCAGGATTTCCTTAAATTGGACCCTCCTCAATTTACTGGGTAAAATCCTAATAAAGATCCATAAGACTTTATTGATCTGATTCAAAGGACTTTAGATGTTATCCATGTATCTGGTAAAGAAACAGTGGAGTTGGCAGCATATCGATTAAAGGGGTGGCTATATTGTGGTATGAAGCTTGGAAAATATCAAGGGGTATAGGTGCACCTTTAGCTGGTTGGGAAGAATTCAAAACAGTATTTCTTGATCATTATCTTCCATTCAAGTTTTGGGAGACCCGTGAAGATCAGTTTTTAAATCTTCGCTAAGGGAATATGAGCATAAGGGAGTACAGTCTTCAATTTAATTCTTTGGCCAGGTATGCTCCTAATGTAATGGCTACTATAGAGGATAGAGTTCATCGATATGTGGATAGATTGGACCCTTATTTGGTTAGAGATTGTACTATTGTTGCCTTGAATAAAGACGTGGATATAGCAAGAATACAAGCTTTTTCTCAAAAAATGGAGGATCAAAGGCAAACAAGGACACAAGAGCTGGAAAAAGGGCACTCCAAGAGGGCTAGATCTAAGGGACAATTTTCTCCATCTCAAAGTGAATTCAGGCCTCAATTTTTTTATAGACCCCTAGACCATCACCTTCCTACTCCACATCAGGTACTCCTCCTCGATTCCAGGGGTTTAAGGGAAATTAATTCAAGCAAAGAAGTGAGAGTCAAGGTTCACAAGTAGTGGGGTATCGAGAGCAAGAAGGTGCAAGCCAATCAAGACCTCCTAGATAGCTTTGCAAGCATTGTGGAAGAAATCATCTAGGTTTATGTCAGTTTGGGAAAAATTCTTATTATTGGTGTGGCACACCGGGAAATATAATGAGAGATTGCCCAAAAAGGGGCATGGCTGATATAGCACGACCTACTGGATCTACTGTTGCATCATCATCCTCAGTTCCTTCTTTTGGTAGGGGTCAGCAGATACCTACTATTCATGGTAGGGGTGTTAAGGGAGATAGTTCTAGTGGTGTTCAAAATCTTACATATGCTCTAGCAGGTCAACAAAATTTGGAGGCTTCTCCTGACGTGGTTACCGGTACATGTTCATCTTTTCACATAAGGTATATGCATTAATTGATCCAGGCTCTACATTATCATATGTCACTCCATTAATTTCTGGAAAGTTCAAAAGAACACAAGAATCGCTAGCTAAGCCATTTAAAGTGTCTACACCAATTGGTGAATCTATTATAGCTAGAAGAGTTTACCGTAATTGTATAGTAACTGTTTGTAATCGTGATACATTGGCTGACCTTGTAGAGCTTGAAATGGCGGATTTTGATGTTATAATGGGTATGGATTGGTTGTCTTCTTGTTATGCCACAGTGGATTGCCGAGCTAAGAGGGTGCATTTCTATTTTCCAAAGGAAGCAGTCCTTGAGTGGAGGGGTAATATTGGGGCACCAAGGGGTAAGTTTATTTCTTATATTAAGTCAAGGAAGATGATGTCCAAAGGATACATATGTCATCTAGTACGGGTGAAAGATATAGAGGCGGAGTCACCAACTCTTCAATCCATCTCAGTATTAAATGAATTTCTTGACATATTTCCTGAAGAGCTTCCCGGTTTACCTCCGAAAAGAGAAGTAGAGTTTGGTATTGATGTGACCCCAGTTACTCAACCGATTTCTATTCCCCCTTATAGAATAGCCCCTGCAGAATTACATGAATTAAAGGAATAATTAAAAGATTTTTTGGAAAAGAGTTTCATAAGGCCTAGTATATCTCCTTGGGGTGCACCCGTGTTATTTGTACGTGAGAAAGATGGCACGTTGAGAATGTGTATTGATTATCGGCAATTGAATAAGGTGAAAATTAAGAACAAATATCCCCTTCCTAGAATTGATGATTTGTTTGATCAGTTACAAGGTGCTAAGTGTTTCTCAAAGATCGACTTAAGGTCAGGTTATCACCAACTGAGAGCGAAAGAGAAATATATACCTAAAATGGCTTTTCGAATGCGATATGGTCATTTTGAGTTTTTAGTTATGTCATTTGGGATAACTAATGCACCGACAACTTTTATGAATTTAATTAATAGAGTGTTTAAGCCATTCTTAGATGTATTTGTTATCGTATTTATAAATGATATTTTGGTGTATTCAAGATCAGAAGAAGACCATGCTAATCATTTGCGACAGGTATTACAAATCCTTCGCGATTGTAAATTCTATGAAAAGTTCTCCAAATGTGAGTTTTGGTTAAAATCGGTAGCATTCTTGGGTTATATTGTATCCGATGAAGGAATAAGAGTTGATTCTCAAAATATAGAAGAAGTGAAGAACTGGCCAAGACCCATGATGCCTACGGAGGTTCGTAGTTTCCTAGGCTTGGCAGGTTATTATAGAAGGTTCGTTGAGGGGTTTTCTTCTATTTATGTACCTTTAACAAATTTAACACATAAAGAAGCTAAGTTTCAATGGGATGAAATGTGTGAAAGAAGTTTTCAAGATTTGAAGAATAAGTTGACTTCTACACCCATATTGGTACTTTCGGATGGCACGAAAGGCTATGCGGTATATTGTGATGCTTCGGGAGTTGACTTAGGATGTGTTTTGATGAAACATTGTAAAGTAATAGTTTACACCTCAATACAATTGCGGCCACATGAGAAGAATTATCCAACACATGATCTTGAGCTAGAAGCAGTTATATTTGCTTTAAAAATATAGCGCCACTATTTATATGGGGTACATGTTGATATATATACTGACCACAAGAGTTTGCAATACCTATTTAACCAGAGGGACCTAAATTTGAGACAGCAAAGATGGCTTGAGTTGTTAAAAGACTATGATATTGACATCTTATATCATCTGGGTAAAGCAAATATGGTAGCTGATGAACTAAGTCGTAAGACGATGGCAAGTAATTATAGGAAGCCCATGGAAAAGAAAGGGATAGATAGGGATCTACACCAATTATCTAGCTTGGGGGTTCACCTTATTGAATCTTTAGACAAAGACGTTATTGTGCAAAATGCAGCAGAATCCTCATTAGTAGACGAAGTTAAAGAGAAATAATACATAGATCCTATTCTTTTACAGCTTAAGAAAAATGTACAACAAGGTGTGACAAAGGCATTTGAGCTTACAGAAGAGGGAATACTTCGATGCCAAAACAGATTATGTGTACCTAATGTAGATGGGCTAAGAAAGTGGATTATGACGGAGGCACATCATTCAAGATATTCTATCCATCCTGGTTCAACTAAAATGTATCATGACTTTAAAGAGGTGTATTGGTGGGGCGACATGAAGAAGAACATTGTAGAATTTGTAGCTGAATGTCCAAATTGTCGACAAGTCAAAGTGGAGCACCAAAAGCCAGGAGGTTATATGCAGCTTATGGAGCTCCCAACTTGGAAGTAGGATATGATCAATATGGATTTCATCACTAGTCTACCTCGCTCATCTCAAAAGTTTGATTCTATATGGGTAATAGTTGATAGACTCACCAAATCAACACACTTTCTATTGGTTAAGACTATGTACACAGCTGAAGAGTATGCAAAATTATATATTAAAGAGATAGTTCGGCTGCATGGAGTCCCAATCTCTATTATATCTGATAGGGGAGCTCAATTTATCGCACATTTTTTTAGGTCATTCCAGAAGAATTTTGGAATGCAAGTGAGTTTAAGCACAACTTTTCACCCTCAAACGGATGGCCAGGCGGAACGTACAATCCAAACACTAGAGGATATATTGTGTGCTTGTGTATTGGACTTCAAAGGTAGTTAGGATGATCATTTTCCACTAATTGAGTTTGCATACAATAATAGTTATCACTTGAGTATCAAAATGGCACCTTATGAAGCTTTATATGGAAGAAAGTATAGATCACCAATTGGGTGGTTTGAAGTGGGTGAAACTACCTTATTTGGGCCAGATCTTGTTCATCAAGCTATATAAAAAGTTAAGGTGATACAACAACTATTAGAAACAGCTCAAATTCGACATAAATCATATGCGGATACTATAAGAAGAGGATTAGAGTTTGCTATTGGAGATTGGGTGTTCTTGAAGGTATCTCCAATGAAAGGGGTAATAAGGTTTGGTAAAAAGGGAAAACTAAGTCCCCACTACATAGGACCATATAAAATTATTCAAAGATTTGGCCAAGTGGCATATGAGTTAGACCTACCCCAAGAGATTTCAATGGTTCATCCGGTGTTTCACGTCTCAATGCTCTGCAAGTGCATAGGAGATCCATCTCATATTACTCCAACTAAATATGTCCAGGTTATGGAAGAACTCACCTATGAAGAAGTGCCTACTGCTATACTAGATCGGAAAGTTAAGAAGTTAAGAAATAAAGAAATAGGTTCAGTAAAAGTGCTTTGGAGGAGCCCGCAAGTAGAAAAAATCACATGGGAAGCCAAAAAAGCAATGAAGTCAAAGTAACTTCATTTATTTGAATCTAAAGACTTGGTCCAAGGATGCTGATTTGGGGCATAAACAAGTAAGTATAAATACATAAGTGTTATGTGGATAAGGATGAGTTTAAGTTTAGTCTTATATTCGTTTAGGCTAGCTAGTTATGCTAGCATTCGAGGACGAATGTTTCTAAGGGGGTAGGATGTAACACCCTATATTCCGCGTTTACTAGTTCTACTTATGTGGCACTGGATATGGACTTATGGGGTAGGTAATGGGCTCGGATATCCTATGTGATTAGTGACAATAAGATAGGTTTGGAGGAATTCCCACATGTATTGAAACATGGTATGATTGAGTTACCATCGATGAGAGTATCTAAACTTGGGCCCTTAAGTAGGGATTTGAATCTAAAGGATAAAGTGACCAAGTTTTAAGTTTAACTATAAGCATTTTGATCTTAAAATGGAATAAAATATTGAGGTGCTTGCTTGACTTATTTTAAGCTAGTAGGTGAACCACCTACTTTAACTTTTTGACCAACCTAAAAACTAAGTAGGTGCATCACCTATTAAGGCTCCCTTGACCAACTTATTGGGCCAGATACACTACCACCTTCTTAAGTTAATTCTGGCCCAAATTAAAGAAGAGGAAAGTAGGAGAATGGGCAGCCAAGGCCCAATAGTTTTTAATCCACAAAGGCCTGATATAATGGGAAAGTAGGTGCATCACCTACTTGACAAATTATGTCCCAAAAATGACCAAGAAATTCGGCCAAGAGCATCTCTTTTTAAAGGGATTAAAACCAGCCCTTATACCTCATTTTAACTAGCCAAAAAAATAGCTTTCAAGATTTTATCTCTTGTTCTCTCTTAGCTATGCAGCAGCCCTAAAATTCAACTAAGGTTCTTTGGAAACCTTCCTTCCATGTTAAATGTAAGTGAACAAATCATGAGCACATCTTAAGAATACTATAAGGATTATGTTCTCCATGATTAAACTATATGATATCCCTTTTTAAGTTTGGCAGTCCCTTTATCCTTGATTATTAAGAGAACTTTCTCTTCACTTTTGGTTTGCGAGTAAAGGGATCAAGTTATTAAATAGATATACATTAAGGGAATAAACTACCACCGAAATTAAGGTATGGCTACTATCCATTTTTGCCCTTTTCCTATATACGTGTATTGGTTGAGGATTGTGTATGTATTGTTGTTAAGAACTCAAAGGATGGTGAGTTCAATTTTTGGTTTCCATATTAAGGGATATTTAGGGTTGTTTTGGATCTATTTTATGTATATTGGGGGCTGCTTGGTTGACGTTGGGGGAAAGGTATGAATAATTTCCATTGAAATATAGAAGAAGGGCATAATGGTACACCACCAAATTGAATGTCGCATAAGTTTACTACCCACATCACTTGATATACTATTTTGAGAGTACAATAAAGACAAAACCGTTAAGGGGATCTAATAAGAAGTTACATCGCGTGTGAATGTAATTGGAGAATAAAGAGGTTAAGAGAACACCCTTAGATTGATTGTTGGTTACTACCCGGTTACTGTTTTAGTAAGTTTAAATGGCGTGAATATGTTAATTATCTACTAATATTAGTCTTATGCTATTGTATATTAGTAATCTAAAAGGGAAGACGTTAAGTGAAAGTGTGATCAGTTGTGCAGCAAGGTATGTATGATTTATTGATCCTATACTCTTTGGCATGAATCTAAATCCTTTGTTATAAATTAAGCTTCCTAAGCGTTCTTTCTTTCAAGTTATTCATAACTACAACGTACAACCCCCAAGGTGGTTAACAACCTTATTCTAACTTGTTGGGTTATTAAAACACCTAAAGATGTGTTTGTTACTAGATCTGTCCAGTTTTCTTTCAAAATACTATTATGATATGGGTGCTTTCAAAAATAAGCCTTACGAGTTGTTCTCTTAGTCAACATGACCCATGGTGTTAGTTAAGCTCCTATGTGTTATATTTCTATTATTGTTGTATACTACCTCATTGCTACTGCATCTAGTGCATATTTCCATACCTTTTGCTGTTGGTATAAAGTTCCAAATCTAATACATGACCACCAAAACAACGACTTTAAAGATGAAAAAAATAATCTGAAGTTATTCTATATATATTTTGGGTGGTATCCCAGAGGTGGAAAAAACACCTAGCATGGGCCGATCCCAACATTACGGGTGGTATCCCAGGGGCGAAAGAAAATCCTAGCATGGGTCAATCTCGATTTGTGTACTAATGAGAAACGTATCCTAGGGGTTAAAATGCCTAGTATGGGTCATCCTTTTTTACCACTGATCAGTTGGTCATTTGTATTATGCCTTATAATCTTATAAAGTAAAGAAGAATAAAGCAAAGTAAAGGATGTAATGTACATGATCCCATAATCACAAGCAAAGTTGGTATTCTATCCTTATCTTTATAGTTATATATTGATAACTAATTTTGTTGAGCTCTTGTCTTATTTATAGTCACTTCATGTCATAAATACTCAGTACACTCTTTGTATTGACACCCTTCGGGGGGGACACTATTTTTCATGCCGCAGGTACAGGTAGTCCAGCTAGTAGACCACCCCAGTAGGAGCACAGAACATCCAGCTGCTATTGGTAAGCTCCAAGTTGATTCGGAGCTTTCCGAGTCTGTTATATATATATTTTGGTATTGTATAGTAGTTATGAGCAAGGCGGGGGTTTGTCCCGAGCTTATCTAAGTCCATGTGTCTTTTAGAGGCTTTGCATACTAATATAAAGTTAAGTGTGGTAGTATTGTGTTCTTTTAACGTTGTGGCCCCAATGGCCATGTCTTGTATACGTAGGTTTGGACTTACTTACATGGTTTGTTTTGTCAATGCATCATATCCATATTAGCATAACCTTTGAATGCCATAGTTACATACATGAAAAGTACATGGTTACGAGTTGGTTCTCCCAAAATGGGTATTTGTCCTCCCCAACGGAATTTGGGGCGTGACAGTTTATATCTATATTTTCAAGGACAACCTTTTCTCTTCTTTTGTTACTTTTTCTCGATCTACTTGGATATATGCTTATATGAAGAGTTGAATACATAAAAATGGATCAGACATTGTGGCATTAATTTATGAGGGAGTTGACAGTGTGTGTATTAGTAGTTTTAGAGTTAGGGTAGAAATTGGTAAATGGGAATCATGCGTATATGATTACAGAATGATGGTGCAATCATTATATAATGATTGAGATGGAGAGTTTGGCTAAATATATGTTAAATAATAGTGATTGTTCCCATATGAGTAGTTAGACATAAAGTTATTATTTTGGGTAAATTTAATAGTAAGGATTTAAAATTTGTGTAAAGTGTTTAATTAATAATCATTGGATATTAGGATAAGGATAAGGTAATAATTTGTTAGCGATTGAGCTTAATGAATAAATTGATGCCATTAGACTCGTATTCTTATGGGGATTACATATTTGAATAGATTTTGATCATTCAGAGACTTTACGAAATGGCAAGGCCCTTGCATAATAGCTTACCTTTGGTTTCTTCGATTGAGGTAGGTTACGGTTTAATTGGAGTTTAGACTCAGTTTAATTGTGTGTGCGCTCCTAAATTGGATGCTTGTTGATTGGTCTTCGGAAATACAAGAATTTGATGATATTTGGATTGTTGATATTTGTATAAATAATTATTGAAAATTTACCTGATGGAATTGTCTTGTGACTTTAAGTGTATTTGTAAACTTGGTACATCATATTGTTTGTTGTGAGGTAGTGTAAATTTGATATTGATATTACTTGTTTATGATGTATCAGATACCACATTGGTACGGATATGTGTATTGTTATTACTTGTTTGTGGTTGATCGGGTACCACGCGCGGTACAGATATGTAGATTGATATTACTTATTTATGGTAGATCAGATACCATGCCGTTATGGATATGTATATTGATATTACTTATTTATGGTAGATCGGGTACTACGCTGGTACAAATATGTATATTTATATCACTTGTTTATGGAGGATCGGGTACCACGCTGGTACGGATATGTATATTGATATTACTTATTTATGGTGGATTGGATACCACGCCGGTACAAATATGTATATTGATATTACTCGTTATTGAGGATCGGGTACCATGCCAACAGATATGTATATTGATATTACTTTCTTATGGAGGATCGGATACCACGTCGGTACGAATATGATATTGATATTACTTGTTATTGAGGATCGGGTACCACACCGGTACGTTACATGAACATAGATTGTTCCCTACAGGTCATGACTATTTGGGCAAAAATAAGTCGCATAGCATGTGTGTACATATTTGTATTGATTTTGTGGATGTTTACAGTATGGTTGGTACTCTTAATGGTTATGTGGCTTGGTTATAAGCACTGTTTGACCTATTATTATTTTATTGTTGATTCATTGAATTTTTGTTATGTGACGATGCTTGTCTACTTATTATTTGATTTATGTTATGTGCATGTTATTAAATTGAGTTGACCTATGATACTTACCAGTACATAGTGGTTTGTACTAATACTATCCTGTACTCTTCTTTTGTTGAGTGCAGAAAGTGTTCTAGAGGCTCAGACATGACCTCACCTCTAGAGTTTGATAGCAGATCTTGATCCAAGGGTGAGCACTTCCTCTCCAGGCTGCCATGGGTTATCCTATTTGTTCTTGTCCATCTTTTGGGCAATGAAACATTCTTTAATTACTTTATTTTTGGATATCTCTTTTAGATATGATCTTTGTTAGGAATTCTTGTACGACGACTTTCGAGTCTTTGGGATTTCAGTGAGTAGTTTGTTGATTTTCGCATTGATAATGATTAGTTCCAGATTATTGTTATTAAGTTGGTTCTATGATAATATCGTTTTAATCTTGACTAAGTGATTGGGTAATGGTTCAGTTTAGATGGTTCTCCCACATGAAGATTAGTGTGGGTGTCACTCATGGCCTTTTGAATCGTGACAATTTAGGGCTTAAAATTGATTAAAATTCTTATTTGATTTAAGTAAGAAATCAAAATTTTAATACTCTTAAATTAATTAAAAAAATTACCTTCTATAAAAGATTTCTATAATTGCAACACAAAAAAGGAAAAAAGAAGAATAAATGTGTTAATAGGAGTTAAATTATCATTGTAAAATATAATTCAATAGGACAACAAGTAATCTTTGTGTAGCTTAAATTGGCTCAATTTTATTTTTTAAGAAAATGAAAAAAAAAATCATTAGCTAAACAAATAATAATTGGGTAAATACTCTTAATTAGTGTAGTTATTATCTTAGGGATTTTTTTTTAAAGAAAAAGAAAAAGAAAACGTTTGATATTGGCATAGGAATAAGTATAATACTAGGGTTCAATATTTTAGTCGATTAGTTTATCTATAAATCATTTCTTCAAGAATTTAGACATAAAAATAAAGAGAACAGTATTAAAATGAGTTGTTTTGCATGCATCCATATTTTATTTGAAAGCATTAAATAATTATTAGTCTCGATTTCTTTTAGTTCATGGTGATCAGTTATTTTATAATTTTTCGTGACATCATATATGATTCATTTTTGTACTCCATCTACATTTAGTTATCTTCTTACATTCATTTATCATATTTTCATCCTTTCTTTATTTCTTTTAGTTAATCGTTTTAAAGATTATATATGAATTAAACAAAATCAATAATTCATTTGTATGAAGCATGATCTTTAATTTTATACAACAGACAATGACATATTTAATATGCAATATTTATTTAAATCTTTAGAATATATATAAATTTATTTTAGCAAAATACATTATTTCTATTTTTAATTATTTTTTATACATAATTTTATTCATTGATGCAAGACACACGTGCAAAGCATGTAAACTAAACTAGTACTATATTAAAAGTGTGAAGGGCCTTAAAAATATTGTTTGAATTTTTTATCTTCGTTAAAAGTCTCTGCTTTAAATAAAATCATTTTTTCAATACTTTTCTAATATTTAAGAGTTATAAATTAATTAAATATTTATTGTAGAACTTTTCCTTATTAGAAGTCATAGAATTAATGAAAATTAATGCCTATTTCATTTGTTTAAGAATTCTATTTTAAGAAGATTTGAAAATTCTAGAAATAAATATGAAAATATTAGACTAAGAAAAATATTGGAAGTACCAAATTTTAAAAAGTTTTAAGTAAGTAATCAAAGATTTTTTAAAGATTTAACTTTAAAAATAAGAAAAGATTTTAAATATAGAAAAAAATTAAAAAAAATCAATTGTACTACAAATATGATCCAAATCGACGCGTCTCTAGCAGCAAGGAAAAGAGGTATTGCACGACAAATGTAAAAGTAACGATTCATTATCCACTTGAAACTTCTAGTGGTAAAATATATATATGTGTTTTCAATAAAATATATGTTATATTTACATTATTATATTAAACTGTGAAGGATCTTCGAGAAGTGATTTGAACTTTTGTACTTTATTAAAAACCTTCGCAATAAATAAAATCGTCTAATTTTAAATAATCAAAGCTTATACTCGCACGTGCAGTTATACTAGATATAGATATAGAATATAGATATAGATTATATATATAGTTATAGATTATAGATATAGATATAGATGTTAGAGTATAGATAAATATAGATATAGATATAAATTTTATATATTTTTAAAATTTAATGTAATTTAATATTTTTTTATTATTCAGTAAGGGGCCTCGAATGCCCTTCAACTATGTAAAATGGTACAAAACGCCCTCCGTCTACCTATTGAGCTCAAAATATCTTTTCAATATATCTATTAGGACTAAATGCCCTTTCTGTCTACCTATTGGGCAAAAAATGTCCTTCTCACCTACCTATTAGATCTAAAATGTACTTTCCGTCTACCTATTGAGTCTATTTTGCCCTTTTATTTAGGCAAATTACATGAAAAGGTCACCTTTAAAACTTAATTACATAAATAATAGTACTTTTTCAATATGATAAAAATAATTATATTTTTTTACATATATAGCCAATTACAAAAATCAGAAAAGATAATTATAATTCTTAATTTAATGTTATAACTAACTATCAATTCACCTTAGTTTAAGAGATATTTTTTCAATCTTCAAATTAAAAGTGGAAAAGATAATCTCTGCTTTCAAATCTTTCTCTCTTTTATTCAAAATTTAAATATTTTTAAACAAACTATGTATTCCATTATTTGCTCGTGTGTGTTTCATTTTGTTTTCATGTATGTTAATCACCTGGTATTATTTCATTATCTTATGTTTTTTAATTCTAGTGTAACGGGTTAACCATAATTTTTTATGGAATAAAAATTATTATCTTGGAAGTACATATATACCATGTATTTTTGTTGTATAAATATAATTTATGTCAATCTCAGATTATTATTATATTTTTGATATAATTTATGGGATAAATATTCATGGTATATCTCATTATATCGGAAGTACTTTTCTTGTTAAAAAATTATTTATCAAACATAAATATATATTTCCAGTATTACACGGTATAAAATTTTTATATCTAAAATATACCATGTATGTTTATGGTATAAATATAATTTATATGTCATAAATATAATTTGTATGGTATAAATATACCATATATTCTTATGATATAAATATAATTTGTATAATATATAAATATACCATAAATTTTTATGGTATAAATATACCATATATTTTTATGGAGGCATCGTGAAAGCAAGCAATAAAAATGAAAAATATAAAATTTTGATATAGTATATAAAAATGTCTTTTCATGTAATTTACCTAAATAAAAGAACAAAATAGCCCCAATAGGTAGACGAAAAGGATATTTTAGGCCCAATAGGTAGTCATGAAGGATATTTTAGGCCCAATAGGTAGACGGAGGACATTTTTGTAATATTTCATATAGTCAAAAGGCATTTTAGGGCCAATAGGTAGACATGAAGAACATTTTAGGTCCAATAGGTAGACGGAGGACATTTTACAATATTTCATATAGTTAAAGGACATTTTAGGCCATTTTCCATTAATCTTATATCTATAATCTATATCTATAATATATTAAAAGTGTGAAGACCCTTAGAAAAATGAATTGAACTTTCTGCCCTTCATTAAAAATCTCTGTAATAGACAAAATAGTCTTTTCACGCATTTTCTCTAATTATAGTCATTTAATTATCATCCTATTAAAATTGACTAAATTTTTTATTCTTAAATCTTTCCTTATTTAAAGTATAAAAATTATAACTAAATACTTTATTGGTTCCAATCATATTAACTAAAATATTGATAAAATAAAATATATTAACATAATTACCGTTTTTTTCCTCTGTATGCTCCCCAATTATGGTAAAATAAAGTCAAACTTAAGGTACTTAGTCCTTTAAATAAAATAAAAATCAAAAATCAAGCTGTGAAAATTGTTACCATAATTTAAATAGTTTTCGTACCCAATTGCTACCATAATTTTATCTATATAAATAATTTTTGTACCCAATTGTTTGATGTAGTATTAGGATTGGCCCTATTTTTTACTCATAGATTTGACTTTTTTTACCTTTGAAGGAAGGGCAAAGAATTTAACATATTTGATTTTCACTTTTCAAATAAACAAAAAATTATATTTAGGTAATTCTTTTTTTTAGGGAAAAAGGCTTGTAGTTCTATAAATTGGGGATCCTTTTCCCTTTAGGAGAAACTATTCTCTCGATTAATCTTTTTTCGTTGATATCACTCATATGTACATCAATAATTGATCAAACCAATTTAATATATTTTTAGCATATACGTAATTGTTTGTTCTCTATATTATTTTAGTTCGTTTTCTTTGTTTTGATATTCAGTTCCTTAGTTTTCTTTTACGATTATTGAAGAATAATGTTTTATTTTGATGAATATTTATTTTACGTTTTGTGATATAATCGTTAATTGTGTTAAAATCTAATCTGCATCTATTTTACGTCTTCTCTTCTTATTTTCAGAACTAGAATGAGATGAAAATTTTCGTCCACAAGATTATCGACTTCAAAGAATGAAGATCTTTGTTATCAAGGAGGACCAATTAATACAAGATTTTTTATTTTTCTTTTTTTTTTTTTACTATAAAATGGAAGGAGGATTAATTAATACAAGGTTTTTTATTTTAATTTTAATTTTTACTATAAAATGTAACACTTCTAAATTTTTAGTTAGATTTAATTATATATATTTCATGTTCTACGTAAAGTATATCAATTATATTTATAGTCATGTGGTTTAAATATATATTATCTTACACCTTTTGATTTTCAATTGCTTCTCTTCTCATGTTTGAGGTGCCATTCTATAACCTTGGTATTTTTCCTAATTAGTTTACAGTTTGTTTTAAATGATTTTATATGGTTTTGTATGAATATATTAATTTTATGTTTAAGTGATTTTCGGATTTAATAAAACCATCAGTTTACTTATTAATTCAGACATATTTTCTTTTATAATATCAAAGTGATTTTATCAAATTGAATTCATTAAATAAAATTCACGCACGAGGTGCGTATAATAATAATAATATATTAAAAGTGTGAAGGGTCTTAGAAATTTTGTTTGAACTTTTTGTCCTTCATTAAAAGTCTCTCCTTTATACAAAAACGTCTTTTCACTATCTAATATTTAAGAGTTGAAAATCAATTAAATATATTTATGGTAAAATCTTTTCTTATTAGAAGTCATCAGAATTAATGACAACTAATACTTTTTCCCTAAATCAACTAAATTTGATTTTAAGAAGATTTGAAAAATTTAGATATAAATATAAAAGCATTAGAATAAGAAAAATTTTAAAAATATAAAATTTTTAAAAGTTAAGTACGTAATAAGAATATAATCAATGACTATGTAAATATTCGACTTTAAAAATAAGAAAAAACTTTAAATATATAGAAAAAAAAAGAAGAAAAATAACGATATCACAAATATGGTTTAAATATATAAGTCACTTTTAGTCTCTGACAGCAAGAAAAGAGGTACTGCATGACAAACGCAAACACGATGATCCATCAACCACTTCAAACTTCTGGTGGTAAAACATATATGTGCTTACCGTCTATGTTTACATTATTATATTAAAGTGTGAAGAATCTTTGAAAACTGATTTAAATTTTTACACTTTATTAAAAATCTTTACAATAGATAAAAATTATTTAATTTCAAATAATTAAATATTACATGTGCAAGGCAAGTGCGATTTAACTAGTAAATATTAAAAGTTCAAAGATACGGCATGTATGCTCGACGCCTGTCACTTACGTCTCACCTCGCTTTGCGTAACCTATTTCACATTGGAGTTTCCTTAATCACAAATCTAAATATGAGATGATTTACTAATAAGAATGATATGAATATTTTGTAGGCCAATAACGATTTTTTTTTTAAAAAAATAGTAGTCAGAATAGATTTTTATTTTTATACATAAAAAATCTATTTTTTTTAAATTCATTTTGTAAATGCTCAAATATCTTAATTCTTAAAGAAATATTATAATCAGATACGGCATGAAATATCCTATGTTATTAATAAAGTTATTTATTATAAACTTACCAATCTCATGAAGTGATATGTAATAATTAATTAGAAAAATTACATAACATCATAACTTATCTTTATTAAATTACATAAAATTTCTATTCTTTTTATTAGTTACCTAAATCTCTTTTTTTTTTAAAAAAAAAAAAAAGGACCGGATACATCCACAAACACATATTTTTTTGGATACATAATTTTAATTAAGTGTATCTCTTTGGTCTAGTTAATATATCATGTATCTCAACCAAATAATTTCAAAAATGAATATATTTCAGTAATCAAAATTATGTATCTCAACTTCAAAATTATGTATTTGGATGCTAATTATGTATTTGAAAATTGCAAAATAAGGGATTCTTTGTAGTTTAGCAAACAATAAGGATAAAGAGTAATTAGGGATAAATTTATTGGAATTTATGTAAGTTTTTCAATTAATTAACCTACCTTAATAAAGTTATGTTTGCGGATATAGTCAATTAGTTGTTTATTAATAAATGAATTGTCTTAATTCTTTTAACAAGTTACCATATTTTAAATGAAAATACTATATATAAAGGTAGTGATTATTGGGAAAGATAGACAAATAATTAGTAAAATAAAAAAAAACAAGTTTTAGAAAAAAACTGACAATTCCTAAAAGTATACTTCTCCTCTTTATTTATTTTGTGGCTAATTTGTTCTCTATAATTTTGGCTACACCAGGGATTGCAAGATTTTATTATGATACTAGCTTTGTTCGTAAGTATTTTTCTTTCAATTTGTTCCTCTCTTTAAATTTTATTGTACAGAAAAAATTTCATAACTACATTAAAATCACGATTTGAACCATCATATCTATTAGATATTTAATTCAATATTCTCATTTAGACATCTATATATTCGATACTCCAATTCAATATTCACATTCATTTATTTGCTCTAGTTTAACTTATATACACTGCCACCGTGAAAATTTTTTCCCTAATCGACAGCATCGAAGTGTTATGGAACCAAACCACAAGGTGACATGATAGCAAAAGCTGGTCATCCTCTATGGGATGGTGGCGCAATTTGTGGGAAAACTTTCAATTTGACATGTACTGGAGGAACAAGTCCATATATGCCACACCCCTGTATTGATGGCAAAAGTGTTGTTGTGAAGACTGTTGATCCCCTGAATGTACTGCCCTGAATGCAACCTTATTTCTCATTGAAAAAGCTTATGGAACTATTGCTAAGCTTATGGGTTTCGATATTAAGATCGATTACGTTGAGTAACTAACGACTACAATATCTCTGCATAAACGAATTTAAAAATCAGTCAATTTCTGACGGACTTTCCATCGAAAATCCCACTTTTTCAATGGATATGTTTGTAAGAAATTGACTGATTTCTAATAGTGACACCAGATCAATGCTTTTTTTGGCTCATTTTTGGTAGTTTATGTATTGGAAAAAGGGGAAAGGAGCAAATATACTCCTAAAGTAGTTTACAATTTAATGCTGATATACCCATCATTTAAAAAAGTGTTGTATTATATATCTTCGTCGCCTAACAAATAGAGAATAATTACGTATATGCTCTTAGACGGTGATGCCATATATACATCACTTGTTTAAAAAGGGGTATATGAGCAATCTAAATTTCAAAGTTAGAGGAATATATTAGCTTATTTTCTCTTTAAAAAAATGAGGTCAATTGAAAACTATAATATGATATATCCCCCAAACACCCCACCCCTACTCCTCTTTCATTTTAAGCATATTAAAGAAATTTTACATTTATTCTCTGTTATTGCTTGCATGATTTATGATTTTCAGGATTAAATGAGGATATGAAGAGTTATAAACCTTCTTCTTTATAGAAGATGAAGCTTAGGATTCAATTCAATTCATGCTATAGTATATGTGGAGCTATATTCCCACATTTAGAATCTTGTTCGTCCTCGAACAATCCCAGGCAATCAATATAACACAATTAGGCTTCAGACCACCATCTAAACAAGACACTTTTGCCGGGAACACACAGGCTACACATGACTTATCGATTTTCACCACAAACATGTCATATAGCATATGAAAACATAGGACTACAATTTACAAACTCCCTAACCTCACAAGTGAACTCTAGTATTTCGGAAAACTTATGCAAATATTCAATCAAGCGTTCCTACAGGTCACCCAACTATCCTCTACATGCACCCTCACAACAAGATGATTACCTAACTCACTCACAATTTTGTAATCTATAACAGTCATGGGTATTAGAAGAGCAAATTTCGCTCACTCTCGCAAAGAATTCACACATGATGAGCCATAGGCTTGACCTTAGTGTACTACTCCACTAATAGTTGAATGTTAAGATTAAGGATCAAATAAGTCTTTAAGGGGTGTAATGTGAGCTAAGGGACAGGTAGGAACTTATTTGGAAAAAAATAGTGGCTAATCCCCCTAAGCATTTTAATACATCACAAGATCACTACAACACTCAATTAACAATCAATTATTCACCTCATCTATCTTTTATTTTTTCTTACGTTTTGAACCCATCTCATTAAGCTCAGTTGGATAAACTATGGAAGAGAATCTACTTTTCCAACACATTATTCAATTTTTCCTTGAACATGCTTTATTCTTTTCATTACCTGCTTCCCTACCTTATTTTACCTCCATTCTACACCAATAGCTTTATTTTGGGACTTCACTATCCCCCTTTTCATATTTGTTTTTCAACTCCTTACTCAACAAACTTTTTTCTTCACTAAAGCACCTAGGAGCTTTGGATAAAATTAAGGTCAAACAAAGAAGGGGTATACACTACATATGAAGCTACCAAAGAAAATAGGTTATAGGCTTAACATGGCTAACTAAGGATAATTGCAAGGGTAGGTAAAAAGAGGTCTAAAAATATAACTATCAACAAAATGTCTATATCATTTCCCAAATCCAGCACCCTTTATTTCGCTTCATAAATACACCGGCCAAGTTCTAGACATCACTATGCATGTGGAATAAAAATTAAAATCTTACTAACACTTGGTGCATACTAGATTCAAGTAGGATCCCTATAGACTCTCGATCTAGTAATTACACAAATTCAAAATTAAGCCGACAAACAGAAAGTTACACCATTGAGAATAGGTGTCTAAAACTTACATCCCTCTTTTAATTTTGACATGCTCTTAAAACAAGCGTTTTCCATGTCATGTAACCACATGGCCCAACACAAAGTATCTTACCCTAGAGTTTTGGTTGGGTTCTTATCACTTTTGTTTATTTCCTAAAACTAACTCACTTTAAGACGATCGTCATCCATTCATCATAGGGAAAGGAACCTAACAAGGACGAGTTATTGAAAATCACCTTAAGGGCGAATGAATTACTCCTAAAATTGAATTAAACTTAGATAAGCAAATACACACTAAAAAACTTATGAACTAGAAGTAAGAACTAATTAAAGTAAAGAAATCCCTAAAAATTACCAAATCATAATGTCAAATGATCATCACATCATCAACAAAACATCCACTAATAATAATAAAAATCGACAAAACAGTAAAATGAGAGGTACAATTAATGAGGACCAACACCCCACACTTAAAATGTAGCACTGGCCTAAGTGTCTGCAGACATTACAAAGTAATAAGGTGGTGTAACACTCCATGATCAGGCATCGTCCATGTCAACATCATTATCTGGACCATATGCCTCAGTTCCCATATTTGGGTCCACTTCCTCCTCCTTCTCTGAATAAATTTCTGAATCTCTCATCTGCCTCTCCTCTTATTGGGTATGTTGTTATCAATAGGCTCAACAAACTGTGGGCCTATTTGCAGCAAGGTCCTGGCATGGTGACCAAGAGAATAATCCAACTCTACAACTCTAATATCCTCCACCATAGATTGTCTACCCTCTACTCTCAGCTGGAGCAATTGCAACCCATACATACGGGCTGTAATCTCGTCATTCCAAGCCTGACACTCAGGCATAGTGAGCACCGACCCATGAGCCACAGCTAGACCCTTAGTCATGGTCATATCAATAAGGAATGTGTCTACTACTCGCCTGTAATCTATCTCTTCTTATTCGACCCTATGTCTCTCCAAGAACTTGGTCAGCAATCTACCAAACCTATATCAGCGCCCCTCATGGTAGCGCGCCTTCTTTATTGCATAAAATATAATAACACCTATATTAATTTCAATATCATCTCGCATTAGATCATAGGCATACCCTATCACGTGTCACATCTATCATATGTTTGCCCTCAATAAGGTAATGGCAGATAATCTTCCCCCATATGCATGCCACCCTATTCATTTGAGCATACTAGAATGTCAGATGAAGGCTGCTATCTTTGTGTCGAGTCCACCTAGATGCAAACCTTTTTTCATATAACATGTGTAGAATGTCTACATACAATGGAGTAATTTTTGGCTACCTTGGAGGATCTGCATCTGCCTCAAGGACACCTAAAAGTTTATTTAAGTCACGGGCTGTAAAAGTTATCACCCGTTCACGGATCTTTTCCTACGAATCTTAGTCCCTGGGATCCCAGTTAGCATAGAATTCCCTAATGAGGTACAAGTTGCACTCCATGGTCTGCTCTAACAAAAAGTTTATATTCAGCTGCTTCAACCTGCGTATCATACTCAGGTATTCTCTCAGTAAGATCTCCCTGTTAATAAACTCTTCCGGGGAATACTTGTTCTCATTGTGTTTTGAGTACCATTTTTTACCGGCTTTATCGACCCATCTCAGTCCATACCTCCGTACCTGATCATAAGGGACTTCCAGAGCTCTTGGTACCCTGTCAGTCTGCCTGTTTCTTTTTTTTGAGGGCTCAGATGGCCCAATAATATCTTTTCCTTTTTGTTGGAGATAGTCCATAATAACTGTTAGTCAGAACAATACAGTAAATAAGTTAGAACGGGCATCCCTTTTAGCTAACAAATACTAAGTGTGGAGGGATTTTAAAGATACCCACACTTAGTTGCTAGCATGGGTGCTTAGATCTGAAGTTAGGGTACTTTGAATTCCCCTTGTTTCTTGAATCACACTAGTAAAGGGCCTCCTAGGAAAACCTAGTCAGCTATGCGTTCCACATCTAATGCTCCAACTCAGTTCTTGAGGCATAGGTATGAGTAGAGTCAGACTTCTAGAGCACCAAATTTACGACCTTAGAGAGGTGCTAGTTGAGGGTTACCACCTCGACCTACATGCAAGCAGTATGGCTGACCATATGGATGGGAGTATTGGCGTGGTTTAAATATATGTTACTGGTATGGTATATAGGGTCATATGGTACGTGATTGCCCACATCTCAGAGGTAAAGGTAGAGATGATCGGTCACAGCCTACAGGGTCTGCATTAGCTTCATCATCATTAGTGCCTTCTTCTTCTCGCGGTCCTCAGGCCCCAGTAGGTAGAGGATTTGGTAGGGGCAGAAGGCCCAATTCGAGCACTGGTCCAAACCGTATGTATACACTTGCTGGTTAGCAAGATTCAAAGGCATCTCCAGATGTAGTCACAGGTACCTTAATCATTTTTTCACATGACGTATATGCCTTGATAGACCTAGGATCTACTTTGTCATATGTTACCCCATTTGTTACTAAAAAGTTTAGAATGGAGCCAAAGTTTCTATGCAAACCATTTATATTATCGACTCTAGTGGGAGATTCTATTATAGTTAAACGGGTCTATTATGATTATGTGGTGACAGTATGTGATCGTGCTACATTGGCTAATCTTATTGAACTTGAAATAGTTGACTTTGATATTATTATGGGTATGGAATAGTTATCCTCTTGTTATGCTACAGTTGATTATCGAGCCAAAATAGCTCATTTCCACTTCTCTGGAGAGCCAGTCTTAGAGTGTAGGGGTGATTCTATGATGCCTAGATGGAGGTTTATTTCCTTTCTTAAGGCATGAAAGCTTATCACAAAGGGGTATTTGTATCACTTAGTCCAAGTGAAAGACATTAAGGCCGAACATCAGGCACTAACTCTAGAATCTGTACTAGTGGTGAACGAGTACTCAGATGTGTTTCCTAATGAACTTCCTGGATTACCTCCAGTCAGAGAGATTAATTTTGGTATTGATGTGGATCCTGGTACCCAATCGATATTAATTCTGCCTTATAAGATGGCACCTACAAAATTGAAAAAGCTAAAAGAACAGTTAAAGGGCTTACTTGATAAAGGTTTCATTCAACCCAGTATATCACTTTGGGGTATGCCAGTATTTTTTGTACGTAAGAAAGATGGCACGTTACAAATGTGTATAGATTACAAACAGTTGAACAAAGTGACAATAAATAATAAGTACCCTCTCCCTCGAATAGATGATTTATTCGATCAATTGCAGGGAGTTAAATGTTTTTCAAAGATCGATTTGAGGTCCGGTTATCACTAGTTAAGAATTTGTGAAACATATATTCCCAAAACAGCCTTTCGAACAAGATATGGGCACTTTGATTTTCTTGTCATGTCAGTTGGACCAACGAATGCTCTGGAAGCCTTCATGGACATGATGGACAAGATTTTTAAACCCTTCATTGATATGTACGTTATTGTATTTATAGATGACATTTTGATATATTCACATAATGAAATTGAGCATGCAGATCATTTGAGGTCAGTATTATAGACGCTTAGAGAGAACCAGTTGTATGTTAAGTTCTCTAAGTGTGAGTTTTGGTTGACCTTGGTAGCCTTTCTTGGTCATGTGGTATCGGGGGAAGGCATCAGTGTAGATTTCCTAAAGATAGAAGCTGTGAAGAATTAGCCTCGACATACTACTCCTACTGAGATGCGTATTTTCTTGGGGCTAGATGGTTATTTTCTTGGGGATAGATGGTTATTATAGGAGATTTTTAGAGGGATTTTCCTTTATTTTTTCCCCATTGACCAAATTGACATAGAAAGTGGTTAAGTACTAGTGATCAGATGCTTATGAAAGAAGTTTCCAAGAGCTAAAACATAGATTGACTATTGCGTCAGTGTTAACCTTACCAGAGGGCACTGAAGTATATGTAATGTACTATGATGCCTCAGGTGTTGGGTTAGGTTGTGTCCTAATGCAGCATGGACGAGTTATAGCATATGCTTCTCAACAATTAAAGAAACATGAACAAAATTATCCCACTCATGACTTAGAGCTTGCAGAAGTGGTATTTGCACTAAAAATATGGCGTCATTATTTATATAGAGTGCATGTTAATATCTTTACAAATTATAAAAGTCTTTAATAGCTATTTAAGAAGAAAGAGTTGAATCTGAGATAGAGGAGGTGGCTAAAGTTATTGAAAGACTATGATGTCAATATTCTCTATTATCCAGGGAAGGGTAATATTATAGCTAATGCTCTTAATGGACTATCCATGGATATTCTAGCATATTTGTCGCTTGTTCAGCGGGAAGTAGCAAGAGATGTTCACAAATTTGCCAATCTTGGCGTTCACCTTATGGATTCTGAAGATGGTGGCGTTGTGGTACTTAATACAACCGAGTCATCACTCGTGGCATTGGTTAAACAAATAAAATATGATGACTCCTTATTTCTCCAGTACAAAGAGGGAATTCAATAACATCGAATCATGATATTTGAACTAGCAGGTGATGGAACCTTGAGGTGTCGAGGTAGATTATGTGTGCCTGGTGTAAATGGGTTGCAATAACAGATTATGGATGAGGCATATTTCTCTCATTATTCAATCCATCCCATCTCTACAAAAATTTATCATGATTTTAAAGAGATCTACTGGTGGAACGACATGAAGAAAGATATAGCAGATTATGTGGCACAATGCTCTAATTATCAGTAAGTGAAAGAGAAACATCAAAGACCTGGTGGCCTAGCTCAAACCTTTAGTATTCCTGTGTGGAAATGAGATGCTATTAATATGGACTTCATTGTCGGATTACCTTTTTCTTATCGGAAACATGACTCTATTTGGATAATAGTTGATCGACTGACAAAATCTGCCCATTTCCTTTCTATTAAGTCTACCAACACGACTGAAGATTATGCCAAGTTATATGTAAAAGAGATTGTTTACCTACATGGGACCCCGATGTCTATTATTTTAGATAGGGGTTCTCCCATTAAAGCTCAATTTTGGAAATCATTTCACAGGAGCTTGGGTACTCAGGTGAACCTTAACACTACATTTTATCCGCAGACAGACGACCTGGCCGAGCATACCATTCAGACACTCGAAGACATGTTGAGAACATGCGTGCTCGATTTTAAAGGTAATTGGGATGATTATTTGCCTTTAATAGAATTTGCTTATAACAATAGTTATCACTCCAGCATTGGAATGACTCCATTTGAAGATCTATATGGGAGATGATGTAGATCGCCTATTGGTTGGTTCGAAGTGGGCGAGACTCAAGTATTGGGTCCAGATCTAGCCCATCAAACTATTGAAAAGGTTAAGTTGATATGAGAGTAGTTGAAGACTGCCTAGAGTAGGCAAAAGTCATATGCAGATGTACGATGTAGAGATTTAGAGTTTTATATTGACGATTTTGTCTTCTTGAAGGTGTCACCTATGAAGGGCGTTATGCGATTCGATAAAAAAGGTAAGTTGAGTCCTAGGTATATTGGGCCCTATAGAGTTATTCGCAGAATTGGTCAGGTAGCCTATGAGCTAGAATTACCTCTAGAATTAGCTGCAGTGCATCCTGTCTTTCATATGTCTATTCTATGTAAATGCTTAGGAAAGTTGTCTCGCGTTATCCCTATGAAGGGTATCGCACTTGCTGGAGACTTATCATTTGAGAAAGTCCCCATGGCTATATTGGATCAGCAGGTCAAAAAGTTGAGATTTAGAGACATAGCTTTAGTAAAGGTGTTGTGGAGAAACCAGAAGTAAAAGAAACCACTTGGGAAGCAGAAGCAGATATAATAACTAAATACCCTTGTTTATTCCAAAAACTATTAGAAGTTTCTTGAACTACTTGTCCCTTTATATGATCATTAGTTTCTACTATATTTTGTTCTTTTAATATATGATTCTTACTTGATATGTTTAGATACATGATTTGTGCCTATGAGTCTTGAGATTTATATGGAAACAACGTGCGAATGTAGAGTATTAGGCATGTTTCGTGGTTGGTTTTGACTTTTAATTGTGTTTAAGGACAAGAGGAGTCTCGAGTATAATTTCTTGAGTTTAAGGCCAAGCAGAGCCTCGTATATTATCTGTTAAGTATTATATTTGTTGTGACGCTCTGTGAAGCGTATTTGGATGTATTCTGGCTAGCTAACAGGTACCTGATAGGCCTATTTCAAAGGAAAAGCTGGCGAAATTTTTTAAAATTTAGAGAGTTAGTCAAATTTTAAGGCCTTATGATGGGATAAAATGAGACCAGAGTTGATTAATCAATCTTAAAAATGTCTTGGATAGTTATCGAATGGAAATTAAGCTTCAAGAATTATTTGAGGACGAATAATCCTAAGTGGAGGAGATTGTAACACCTCGAAAAAAAAGAAGGGAAATTAAAGTGTGCTCCATAAGTGCTAAAGTTAGAAATAGTGGGTCTATTGTGTATTTTTCAATAAATAATAAAGTGGTAATAAGGGAGGGAGAGCTAGCACTCCACACAAGTGTTTTCCAGAAACAAGAAGCAACACTGTACTGCCTTGTTCTTCACTTCTCTATTTCTTAATTCACACCAAGGAAAAAAAAAACTACATTGAAGAATCAAATCGGGATTAAAGGCTAGAAAGAAATATCTACACAGGAGAGGAATATCATTACGACCCTAAGCTAGTTTTCATCTAAGGATTTCTTAAACTCTATCAAGAATTCAAATTGGGGTTAGTCCCAAAAAGGTAATTTTTTTACTCCACACTCAAATTTAATTATAGAATATATATTGGGGTGTAATGTTAGTCATTGATTATTGGTTAATTTGAACCTTTACACTAGTCTTTGAAATGGGTTTATGAGAAGAAAAGGGGAAAAGGGGAAATTTTGGTGAAAGAAGTTTTTTAGGGATTCCTATCAATTGGTAGATTTAACGTTGAATCGAATAAGTTGGAAAAGTTAGAATTCATTTCGAAATCTTGTTAAGAAATTTGATTGGTTTTGAGCATAATAGAAGATTATTAGAATAAATTTTTAAATGCATCTACGGGTCATTAATGGACTTATATGTTATTCTTGTAGTTAGTAGATTGTCTATCGGATATCTTAATCCAGTGATTGGAAGAATAAAGGTTCGGAATACTATCGTAGCTAGTAAAACATTAAGGTATGTAAAGCTAAACCTTCCCTCACCGCTAAGGCACCACCCTACATCACATGCTCTTTCCTATTTGATGTTAGTATAATTCTCATGAAATACGAAAGTGGAATCTTTATATTTCCTTACATATCATTCCCTCGCTCTACCATCAAGCTTATAAGTATCTATCTTTCCCTCTTTGTGTTAATTTTCTATGATATTTTCATATTATTATAAGTTTCTATACTTGAAGTCCTTACACGTTAGGGGTAAATAGTACTAGCATAGTTTCACTTGTATATGGTAGCTAAATGATCATTATTTTAACTCACATGTCATGGGACTTCAAGGAATTATTTGATAAAAATTAACGATGGGAGGGTACATAGGTTTGGCTTGGCATATAACTCGACGTTATTCTGTGCATAGGGTCGAAAACAGACCACTATAGTGAGCTCAATCATTGGGCATACCCGCCTTTGTGGCATCATTTGTATTTGGAGTTAGCTGGAACGTCATTTATTGGTTTCTCTCGACTCAAGCCAACATATAGCATAAATGGCCTGCGGAAAGACCCTCATAGTGAGTCCCTGGGCGGGGCGTACCTGGATACAGACTGTAATTATATTATACATATGGGATCATACCAATGAGTATGTGAGCAACATATGCTTTATACTTGCCTTAAATTGCCTTTGGTAGGCCATCTTGTGATCATTTTACGACTTGTAGGATAAATACACCACCTAGGCAAAGTATAAGCCCTACATAATAATGAATACTTTTCTAAATATTATATAAGATGCTAATAAGATCGATACATAGGTTACCAGATCCTATCATATACGTGTTACTTGTTGGCTTATACGTTTTTCACTTTGATATTTGACTCATATGAGCTTTTGTACTAGTCTAGCTATTATTTCGTCTGCTTTCATATCAGTACATGTTGTTTATGTACTGACATCCTGGGGGCACCATGTTTATTGATACAGGCTCTGATCTTCAGGCTAACAGACGTCCACGTTAGGCCTTATTGCCATTTTCAGCTGATATTTTGGTGAGCTCTATCTCTCCCTGGAGCCAATCTATGTCTAGTATTTTTTATTACATGTACAGGTCCCTAGTTGGGCATGACGGGCCCTATACCAACTAGTCATTTGTAGTATAGCGTGTTAAACTGGCTAGAGGCTTCATGGATATCCTGTAGTATTATCTTGTATAGTTTTTTTAATGTAACTTCCTTTTGTATATATGCAACTCTTATTGAATATCCTGCTTGTTATTATCTCATAACCTCGCGTACGTCATAGAGTACTTGTAGGGTAAGTGTATACGGTTCTTGTCTGTCCTTATTAATTTGGGACGTGACAAAAGCAAAATCAACATGACTTTTATAGAAATGGGTAAAAGGTACATGTTTTACATATGACATGAATACTTGCGTATCCTATTTTGCATGAAAAAAGTTATGTTAAAAGCTATGAAAAATGAAAAACATTTTAAAAAAAAAAAAATTAGCAAAAAGTGTCAGCTTGGGGAAGGAAACTTTTAAACTTTTTAAATTTTTTGGGTTTCACGCTAAGACAAGAGAAAAGGTGGGAGAAGGAGATTTTTTTAGAAAAATTTTTTTGGTTTCACGATGGATGAAGGTTTTTTTTTTTTAAATTATAAATTATTTGAGATATTAGATTTGGGGTTTTGGGTTGTCCTCTTTTAGTTAGGAATGGCTAGTTGATTTTTAGATGGTGAAAAAGGAATTCTATTTTTGTAAGGAAATATTTTTTTGTAATAAAATATTATTAAAATAATAGAAGAAAGGTAAAAAGACAATTTTATCTAAAACGGAGACTTTTAATGAAGGCAAAAAGTTCAAATGATATTTTTAAGACCCTTCACACTTTAGACATATTATAGATTATAGATTATAGATTATAGATAAATGTAGCTATAGATATAGATTTTATATATTTTTAAATTTTTATGTAATTTAATCATTTTTTTATTATATTAATCTTATATCTATCTATAATCTATACATATAATATATTAAAAGTATGAAGATCTTTAGAAAAGTGATTTAAACTTTTTGCTTTTCATTAAAAGTCTCTCAATAGAAAAAATTATCTTTTCACTCATTTTCTCCAATTATTATATTATTGTATTTATAATATTTAAAAGGAGTCCTTAATATATAGTTAAAAAATATATAAAAATTAATGTTGGTAGATTTTTTTCTTGTTATGTACTTAGAAAAGGAGTCCTAAAATATAGAGAAAAAAAATGGCATAATAAAATGCAGGCGACGCACCAAAAGCAAAAATTAATATTCTAGAAAAAAGGAAAAAATAAACCACCAAAATCTAATAAAAACTTGAAAGTTGGCCAAAAAAAAGGAAAGAAAAACCTTAACATGCGTGACCAATTTATTTTTCTTTTGAATTACTTTAACATTAGGATTCTTTGATTAATTAATTGATGATAATTATATTTCTTTATTAAGGTTTAGATTTTTTCTCCAAAACTACCATATGTAAAGAAAAAAGGTTTAGATATAGAATTTTTCTATTAATGTATATAAATTTTATTGTGCTTTGAGGTAAGGTTTTTATATTTTAGTATGTTTTTGAAGTTTATAATAAATAAATTATCATGTATTTTTTACAAACAATTGTTAATTGAAAGTTTTTCTTTCAAAAAAAATCTCGATATATCTTATGATCAAAGAAACAAATTTGCATGTGATTGAAGGTAAGTTTTCTAATGTTTTAACATATTCTTGATATTTATAATCTTGACAGTAAATGCGATTAAAGAGGTAAATTTGCTTGTGATTTGAGGTAAGTTTTCTAAAATTTTAATATGTTCTTAAAATTTACAAAATAAATCATCGTGTATTTTTGATAGATAATTTCTCATTGAGAAGCATTTTTATTTTTGTAAATTTTGATGTATATTATAATTGAAGAGACAAATTGCTTGTGATTTGAGGTAAGTTTTTTAAAATTTTAGTATGTTCTTGATGTTTGAAATCTTGACAGTATCTATGATAAAATAGATAAATTTGATTGTCATTTGAAGTAAATTTTCTAGAATTTTAGTATGTTTTTTAAGCTTACAATAAATAAATAATCACATATTCTTGATAGAAAATTGCTAATTGAGAAGGTCCTTTGTGAAATATTGATAGTATCGTCCATTTAAGAGATTAATTTGCTTGCACTTTGAGGTAAGTTTTCTTAGATTTTAGTATGTTTTTTATATTTACAAGAATAAATTATCTTGTATTTTGATAGATAATTGTTAATTGAAAAGTTCTTTAGTATGATTTTTGTATGTTCTTGAAGTTGAAAACAATAAGTTACCACGTATTTCTTATAGATAATTGCTAATTGAGAAGTTTCTTTTGTTATGATTGTGTTTATAATGACATAGATAATTAATATAAAAATTTTCTTGTTTCGAGGTAAGTTTTCTTAGATTTTAGTATGTTTTTTATATTTAGAAGAATAAATTATCTTGTATTTTGATAGACAATTACTAATTTAAAAGTTTTTTTTTAATGATTTTAGTATGTTCTTGAAATTCAAAATAATAAGTTATCATGTATTCCTAATAGATAATTTTCAATTGAGAAGTTTTTTTTTTTGTTATGATTTGTGCTTATAATGAAATAAATAATTAATAATTTTAAATTGACCTATTTATAATTTTTATCAGATTTTTTCAAATCGTTATATTCCATCACGAGAAATTGGATAGTCATTCTAATTTTATATGAATTCTCTTCAAAAATTTAATTATATGTAACTGATTCAATTGTGAATAAATAATGAGATCTGGTATATCATTCTTATGTTAAATAGTAGGTTCTAATGATTTCCCCTTTTATTTTGGTACACATTATATCATTTAAATGATATAAAATTTATTCTATCATCAATTGCTTATTTCTAATAATTTTTCTGTTAATTTTATCCTTCAATAAAAGTTTCTACAAAATAAAAAATAGACATATACTATTTTTAAAAAATATTTATCATTTAATTATTATCTTTTATTTATGTAACGACCCTTCCAGTTGCTAGTGAATTTTTTTGATTTTTCCTATTTTAGCTCTACCCGTAGTTTATGTATGTGAATTTATGACCCACGGGATGAGTAGTATCAATTTTTGAGATGTACGAAAGTAATTTAAGTTATTATTTGAATTATTTTCTCGAGGTCCTGATAAATTTTAATGATCTATTCAAAGTCTTCGGTATTTTAAATAATGAATTTAATTAGAGATTTAATGGATCAAAGTTTTAATTTATTAACTTACGTGGTCAATATAAAAAAAAATTAAGTGGTTAGGTTTACCATTTATAATAATAATAGAGTCAGAAAGTTGGGAGAAGGGAGGCACGCAAGAATGCAGTGGCTTTGCACGTCAAAAGTTTAAAGAAAATTTTCTATAAGTTTTCAATTTGTTTCGTTGGAGGAATTAAATTTCTAGAGTTATTGTATGTAATAACTACTCTGTGTACAGTTTTACTTATTGTCGCAATTGAGTGGAAAACAAATATTAAGTTGATTTGTAAGTCATGTCATAACCAAAGAGAAATCATGATAAAACATTGGTTTTTATCTACATTTTCAAGGACAACCTTTTCCCTTCTTTTTTTACCTTTCCTCGATCTACTTGACTATCTTCTTATATGAAGAGTTGAATACATAAAAATAGATCGAACATCGTGGCATTAATTTATGAAGGAGTTGGCAGTGTGTGTATTAGTAGTTTTAGAGTTAGGGTAGTAATTGGTAAATGGGAATCATACATACATGATTACAGAATGATGGTGCAATCATTATATAATGATTGAGATGGAAAGTTAGGCTGAATATATGTTAAGTAATGGTGGAATTATGTATAGGGCAGTGGTGGCAGTGATTGTTCGCATATGAGTAGTTAGACATAAAGTTATTATTTAGGGTAAATTTAATAGTTAGGCTATAGAATCTGTGTAAATTATTTAATTAATAATCATTGGATATTAGGATAAGGATAAGGTAATAATTTGTTAGTGATTGAGCTTAATGAATAAATTGATGCCATTAGACCCGTATGCTTATGGGGATTACATATTTGAACAAATTTTGATCGTTCAGAGACTTTACGAAAGGGAAAGGCCCTTGCACAATAGCTTGCCTTTGGTTTCTTTGATTGAGGTAGGTTACGATTTAATTGGAGTTTAGACTCAGTTTAATTGTGTGTATGCTCCTAAATTAGATGCTTGTTGATGTCTTCGAACATACTTGAATTTGATGATATTTGGATTGTTGATATTTATATAAATAATTATTAAAAATTTACCTAATGGAATTGTTTTATCACTAAGTGTACATGTAAACTTAGTACTTCGTATTGTATGCTGTGAGGTAGTATAAATTTGATATTGATATTACTTGTTTATGATTGATGGGGTACCACACAGGTATGGATATGTGTATTGATATTACTTATTTATGGTTGATCGGGTACCACTCCAGTATAGATATGTATATTGATATTACTTATTTATAGTAGATCGGGTACCATGCTGGTACAGATATGTATATTGATATTACTTGTTTATGGTGGATTGGGTACTACGCCGGTACGAATATGTATATTAATATTAATTATTTATGGAGGATCGGGTACCACACCGGTATACATATGGAGGATCGGATACCACGCCGATACGGATATGATATTGATATTACTTGTTATTGAGGATCGGGTACCACGCCGGTACGTTACATGAACATAGATTGTTCCCTACATGTCATGACTATTTGGATAAAAATAAGTCTCATAGCATGTGTGTACATATTTGTGTTGATTCTGTGGATATTTACAGTATGGTTGATACTCTTAATGGTTATGTGGCTTGGTTGTGAGCACTGTTTGACCTATTATTGTTGTATTGTTTATTCATTGAATTTTTGTTATGTGAAGATGCCTGTCTACTTGTTATTTGATTTATGTTGTGTACATGCTATTAAATTGAGTTGACCTATGATACCTACCAGTACATAGTGGTTTATACTGATACTATCGTGTACTCTTCTTTTGTTGAATGCAGAAAGTGTTCTAGAGGCTCAGACATGACCTCACCTCTAGAGTTTAATAGCAGATCTTGATCCTAGGGTGAGCACTCCGTCTCCAGGCTGCCATGGGTTATCCTATTTTTTCTTGTCCATCTTTCGGGCAATGAAACATTCTTTATTTACTTTATTTTTGGATATCTCTTTTAGACATGATCTTTGTTAGGAGTTCTTGTACAATGACTTTCGAGTCTTGGGGATTTCAGATGGTAGCTTATTGATTTTCACATTGATAATGATTAGCTTCAGATTATTGTTATTAAGTTGATTTTATGATAATATCGTTTTAATCTTGACTGAGTGATTGGGTAATGGTTCGGTTTAGATGGTTCTCCCACAGAAAGATTAGTGTGGGTGCTACTCATGGTCTTTTGGATCGTGATAATTTAGGACTTAAAATCAATTAAAATTCTTATTTGATTTAAGTAAGAAATCATAATTTTAATACTCCTAAATTAATAAATAAATTTACCTTATATAAAAGATTTCTATAATTGCAACACAAAAAAAAGGAAAAAAAAAGAATGTGTTAATAGGAGCTAAATTGTCATTGTAAAATAAAAAACAATAGGACAACAAGTAGTCTTGGTGTAACTTAAATTGGCTCAATTTTATATTTTAATAAAATGAAAATAATCATTAGCTAAAAAAATAATAATAAGGTAAGTACTCTTAATTAGTGTAGGAATTATCTTAGTTTTTTTTTTTAAATAAATAAAAAGAAAAGGACCGATATTGGCATAGGAATAAGTATAATACTAGGGTTCAACATTTTGGTTGATTAATTTATCTATAAATCTTTTCTTCAAGGATTTAGACTTAAAAATAAAGAGAACAATATTAAAATGAGTTGTTTTGCATGCATCTATACTTTATTTGAAAGCATTAAATAATTAATAGTCTCTATTTCTTTTAGTTCATGGTGATCAATTATTTTATAATTTTTTGTGACATCATATATGATCCATTTTTGTACTCCATCTACATTTAGTTATCTTCTTGCATTTATGTATCATCTTCTTACATTCATTTATCATGTTTTCATCCTTTCTTTATTTCTTTTAGTTAATCGTTTTAAAGATTATATATGAATTATACAAAATCAATAATTCATTTGTATGAAGCATGATCTTTAATTTTATACAACAGAAAATGACATATTTAATATGCAATATTTATTTAAATCTGTAGAATATATATAAATTTATTTTAGCGAAAAACATCATTGCTATTTTTAATTATTTTTTATACATAATTTTATTCATTGATGCAAGACACACGTGCAAAGCATGTAAACTAAACTAGTACTATATTAAAAGTGTGAAGGGCTTTAGAAATATTTTTTGAATTTTTTGTCTTCATCAAAAGTCTCTACTTTAGATAAAATTATTTTTTCAATATTTTTCTAATATTTAAGAGTTATAAATTAATTAAATATTTATATTTGAACCTTTCCTTATTAGAAGTCATAGAATTAATGACAACTAATGCCTGTTTCATTTGTTTAAGAATTCTATTTTGAGAAGATTTAAAAAATGTAGAAATAAATATGAAAACATTAGAATAAGAAAAATATTGGAACTACCAAATTTTAATACATTTTAAGCAAATGATCAAAGATTTTTTAAAGATTTAACTTTAACAATAAGAAAAGATTTTAAATATAAAAAAAATAAAAAAAATTAATTATACTACAAATATGATCCAAATTGACACGTCTCTGTTAGTCTCTAGTAGTAAGGAAAAGAGGTACTGCACGATAAATGTAAAAGTAACGATTGTATATTCCTCCTTTCGGGGTGGTTAGAACCCTAATTTCGACGCATGCAAATAGCTCACTATGTTCATTGATTCTTCGCGGAAATGACTACTAATCCTGGTGGAACTGATCCACCGGATGAATCCATGATAAAGAAGCAAGTAGATGGAGAGAAATCACAAGAGTTAGTAACCAAGTATGCAGATCTTTTGAAAAACAATCCCTACGTGCATGAAAATCCTAAAGTTCCCCTTAAACAGTCATTATGGTGCATGGGGAGCCAACAGTGACATGAAAATCATCTGAAGTGAAAGAAATGATTATCCAAGAGAACCTACAGTATGCAGTCATAGGTAAGTTCTCTTATGGCAGGCCGGATATTAATGATTTAAGTAAAATTATTCCTACACAGTGTCATATAAAAAGGAGATTGTACAATTGGGGTTTTGGATTCAAGGCATATAATGATAAGATTGAATCAGTTAGAAGATTACATGCATCTTTTATCAACTGTAGTTCATCATATTAAGGATAGCGAGGTGTTTTGGAAAATGAGGACACTCAAATAGGACCCTTGGTTCGAATCAGATATTGAAACAACAGTAGGTATTGTTTGGATCTCCATGCCAGACCTTCCACCAAACTTCTTTGCCAAAGAAGCAATTTTTTCAATTGCTTCTGCTATTGGAAAGACTTTAATGGTGGATATGGCTACACAACAACATACAAGGCCTAGTTGTGCTAGGACAAAGATTGAGGTGGATTTTGTGGCTAAACTACCTAATAGGGTGAAGATCAATGAAGAGGATGATGCAATTGACAGATTAAGTCAAAGTGGATCACTATCCAGTATGATTATAAACCAAAATATTGTCAGAAATATTGCTTACAGGGTCATAATGAAGCCATATGCTAGAATATTCACCCGGAGATGTATGAAAAGATTCAGGAGCAAAGGGAAGAAAAAACGTATGGAAAGGAAAGAGAAATGCAGAAAGAGTAGGGTCATATACCAACAGCTCAGGAGGATATTCCTAACCCATGGAAGTTGAGAAGAAACAAATATAAAAAGGATAAGTATGGACATATATTGGGAGAAATAACTGACAAAGCAGAAAATATTCTGACATCAAATCCTTTTAATGCTTTAAATCAAGAACAGTAGGAGAATCAAAAGGAGATTTACAATACTCATACCAATGAAAGCACCAAAGATTGGGCCGGCAAGAGTTTTGGCAAAAGAGAATCAATAGAGGCAGTACAAAACAAAAAAGATGAAAGTACTACCAAGGAAATTGTTAAGAAAAAGAAAGTAGCAGCAGTATCACAGAACAACAAAGACAAAGAAGAAGAGCAACAAAGCCAGATACTCAATTATATGAAAAAAAAATGTAGCAATAGGCAGAAGTGGAGAATCATAAGAATATAGAGATGGATTTGGTACAATATGCAAATGCAGACAAGTAAGAATCTATAATGGAGGTGGTACTGCCAATAACAATAGAAATACGTAATATGAGGGAGCTAGTAAATAGTAATAACACAGATATGGATGAGGAGAATGTGAATGATAATATTAAAAATGCATCAGTAATTGGGGATTATCACCAGCACAAACACAGTCTTTGAATCAGAAGCATAGATCTAGAAAGAAGAAGAATAAGAAAGTGAGTGAACGCACAATGCAGACAAGGAGTCACACGCTCAAGTCACTATCAAAATGAATACCTTAATATGAAATATTAGGTCTGTGAATACTCAGAAAGTACTCACAAGATTAATTACTATGCATAGAAGGTTTTATTTTGGTTTCATTGTCATCATGAAACCTTTTTAGGAAAGTCAAAATGCAGAAGAATATAAAGTTAGATTGGGCATGCAGCATGCAATGGTCAATTGTTCAGGCAATATGGGCTTTTATGGAGAATTTTATTGAATACACTTTTATAAGGGATGAAAAAAAGTTAATCACTATCAAGATAGAGAATCAAAATGTGGGAGTAGAAGTTTTTGTTACTTTAGTGTACGCAAAATATACTCAGAATGAAAGGTTGATCTTATGGGAGTCTTTGGGAGAATTTGCAAACAATCTACAGCATCCTTGGATAGTGGGATGAGATTTTAATATTATTAGAAATGCTGAGGATAAACTTGGTGGATTATAGGTTACCGTTGATGAGACTGATGATTTTAATCATTGTATTAGTATGTGTAATCTGGAGGATTGTGCATTCAAAGAAAGCAAATTTACATGGTGGAATGGTAGGACTAATGATGATTGTATCTTTAAAAGGCTAGATAGGGTGTTGGTTAATGACAAAATGTAGGATTTATTTCCAGTCTTAGAATTGGAAAATCTGGTAAGGAGTGGATTAGACCATGCTCCAATGCTCATGCACATTAGTCAAGCAAGTGACCAGATAACAAGACCTTTCAGATTTCTTAATTTTTGGCTCAAGGAGGAATCATGTTTGGATTTTATTAAAGAGAGTTGGAGTACTGATTGTGAAGGAAATCCATTCATCAAGTTTCATAAAAATTGAAGAAAACAAAGACTGCACTGACAAAATGGAGTAAGCAAACTTTTGGAAATATATTCCAAGAAATTGCTACTTTAGAGAAAGTGATTAAGGTAAGGGAGCAACAATTTGAGCAGGAGCCATTAGGTGCTAACAGAGCTAAATTATCACAGGCACATGCAGAACTATCAACTCAACTAAAAAGGGAGAAAGAATATTAGAGACAGAAAGATGGTTTTGAATGGTTCAAGGATGGAGAGAATAACACTAAGTTCTTTCACACTATAGTCAAAGGAAAAAGGGCCAGGTTAAAGTTGCAAAAGATACAGAATAAAGATGAAACCTGGATGGATAGGCAAGTGGATATAGCAGAAGCAGTAGAAGGTTTCTTTTAGAAGAAATTTGACAAGCAGGAGGATCCATAAGATTTTTCAATGCTTGATGAACTTCTCAATTGGTCACAAAATTTCAGAATAGAGAATTAAAGAAAATACCAACAATGGAAGAAGTTCATAATGAAGTCATGGCCTTATATAGAAATAGTGCAGGTGGACCTGATGGCATGACAGAAGCCTTCTTTCAAGATGCTTGGAATGTGGTTTCACATGATATCCACCAGATGGTAATAGTTTTTTTGTTGTTGTTATGATCTCCCAAGATTTATCACTCATACTAATTTGGTCTTATTACCAAAGAAGTTAGTGGTAAATACCTTTTCAAATCTAAAACCCATATCTCTTAGTAATTTTGTGAATAAAATATTTTCAAGAATAATTCATGAAAAGATTAAGGATATTCTTCCTCACATAGTATCTGAAGAGCAAGCAGGTTTTGTACAAGGGAGGAGCATAGTTGAAAATATTTTGGTAGTTCAAGAGATAGTGTCTGAGATATGGAAGAGAGGTAAACCACTAAATATGGTAATGAAGCTAGACATGATGAAAGTATATGACAGGGTTGAATGGTTATTTATGACCAAGGTTCTAAGAAGAATAGGCTTCTGTGAACAATTAATTGACATGGTGTTCAGGCTCTTGGCAAACAATTGGTACTCCATTGTTTTAAATGGACAACCAAAGGGTTTATTTAAATCCACTAGAGGTCTTAAATAGGGTGATCCCTTCTCTCATACACTCTTTATCATTGCTGCAGAGGTTTTATCAAGAAGCTTAAAGAAACTCATGGTTAAAAAGGAGTTCAAAATATTTGGAATGCCAAGAGGAAGTCCAAAAATCAATCACCTGGCTTTTGCAGATGACATGATTATTCTTTGTAAAGAAGATTTAGGTACAATGCAGTTGGTGACAAACACTTTGGAAAAGTATGAAAGGGTTTCAAGGCAGAAGATAAATAGAGGAAAAAGTGCTATATACATGCATCACAGTATTTCTAATGAAGTAGTATTGATGGAAGAAATTGCAACAGGTATTTTAAGGCAACAGTTCCCATTCAATTACTTAGGATGTCCTATATTTTGCATGAGGAAGAAAGTTTTTTATCAGCATATGATGAATAGAATTAGTTCCAAATTACAAGCCTGGAAAGGGAAGTTACTTTCATATGGAGGTAGAGCAGTTCTTATTAAAAATATACTTCAAAGTATACCTATACACTATTTATCAATGATGAACCCTCATAACAATGTAATTAATACTATCCAGAAGACAATTCCAAAATTCTTTTGGAGTAGTACTATAGGAGGGAGGGGTAAGAATTAGGTATCTTGGTCATCTGTGTGTTTACCAGAGGCAGAGGGAGGTCGAGGTTTCAGAAGACTACAAGACATGTCAACAACTCTTTTTTAAAAGTTATGGTGGAATTTTAGAACTCAGAAGACTATTTAGAGTGAATTTATGTCCAACAAGTATTGCAAGAGGTACCATCCTAAGGAGGTTATATAGAAAGTAGGAGGTGGCTCTCAAGTTTGGAAGAAAATACTGCAAGTTAGAGAGTTGATAGATCACCTCATTGTATGGAAAGTTGGAAAGAGGGATACTCATTTATGGTATGACAACTGGAGTGGAGTGAGAGACCTTTACTCTGTTATTGAAGAAAGTTATGAATGAGATGAAAGGTTTCAAAGGGTGAGTCATCTAATGACTGATGAGAAGTGAAATGAGGATAGATTGAAAAGTATATTTGCAGATGACATTGTGACTCATGTTTTGACTAAAGTGAGAATTGAGGAACAAGATAAGCCAATTTGGAGCTTAGAGGCAATAGGTAATTTATCAGTAAAGTCTGCATGGCAATATATGAGGCAAAGAGGGAAAGCCAATGAATTTTATAAGCAGTTATGGATTAAAGGGATCCATTTCAAAATTGTATTTTTTATGTGGAGAATATGGAGGGGGAGGATCTCTGTTGATGATATTATCAGAAGATGGGGGATACAGGGTCCCTCAAGGTTTTGGTGTTGTCAAAGCCCAGCATAAGAGACTATAACACATGTGCTATTGAGGTCAGTTGCAGCTAACATGACATGGTCCTATTTTTATTCTTTTGCAGGAATAAATATACAAGGAAGGAGCTTAAGGGATACTATCTATGCATGATGGAATGTACAAGTTAAACAAAGAGAGAAAGCCTACTTCAGAGCAATACCAACAATCATCATGTGTGAATTATGGAGAAGAAGGAAATAAAAAAAGCATAAGGGCAAGGACATCAGTCTACATAGACTGATATTCAATGTCACAAGACAATTAAGGATGCTACTGAAGGTGAGGAAGCCACCTTTGGAGTTTGCCACAGATTGGCCAACTATAATGAAGCAACTAAATCAATTAAAGCCTAAGGCAATACCTAAGGTTGTTCTATGGGAACTACCAGAGCAGGGATGGGTTAAATATAACACAGATGGTGCATCAAAAAGAAATCCGGGAAACAACTTATGGGCCTTTTGCTTAAGGGATGTAAGGAGAGATCTACTACATGCAGAAGGAGCTTTAATGGAAAATACAGATAATATGGTTGTAGAAGCTAAAGCCATAATGAAAGCAGCAGAACATTGCAGTCAGATAAGGCCAGAGAAGATCATTATTCAAACAAACTCATTCTCAATACATAAATTCTTAAATAAAGAGTGGGAAGTACCATTGAAAATTGCAGATACAGTAGAAAAGATAAACAAGTTGTTGTAACACAGACAAGTAAAAATAGTTCATGTATTCAGGGAAGGAAACCAACTTGATGATTACTTAGCTAACTTATCATTTCAGCATGAACAATTCATATTTACAATATTTAACCATCTACCAAGTATTGGGAGAAGGATACTTAACAGTGACAAGTACCAATGTCCCTATCTGAGATTAAGCTTAGCAAATAACTAACAATACTGGAAAAGCCACAATAGTTTCTTACATATTAACCAAATATACAACAAGGGGAACAAAAAAGGATTTTCAGTAAGTTGGGGGTCACCAAGTTAGATCAGATTCAACCGGCTGAGCTCCTTGGTCTTCTTCAGCTATCAACGGGTCCAAGCATCCGATTATCTCCACCCCATCTACAGCTATCAGGGAAGAAAAAAAAGAAGGTTAATAACAACATACGGGTCTTACAACAAAGATCATCAAGATAGAGCACTTACTAGAAAAAAGAATCAAAGGTCAGAAGACGAGACCCAGCGTGTCAGCACCAAAAACCATGGAAACATATTGAAGATTTCTCCTGGAAGAAACAAGAAGAAGAAGGAGTTAGAGTTCAGTCAGCCGAGGAGCACACCAAGTATAAGAGATAGAATCTCACTTATGCAAGCTGGAATCATCAACTTGAAACAACCATGGAATGGTATTTATCACCCACAGGTGCAGAAACACAAATTAAAGGTTGGTGATGAAGAACATGGTGAAGGAGGCATAGGAAATGGAAGGTCAGCTCAACTAACTGATTTGGAAACCCTACTCCCTTATATTGAAGTTGGATCGGGCCAAAAGAACGGACTGGTCCACTTCAATTTTATATGTTTTTTCTTAAAATTGGGCTGTTTAATTATCTTGATGTAATGGCTTATTCTCTACTTGTCTTAGATTGATTTTATTTATAAAATTTCAAATTAAACCCAAAAAAAAAGTAAAAGTAACGATTCATTATCCACTTGAAACTTCTAGTGGTAATATATATATATGTGTGTGTGTGTTTTCAATAAAAGATATGTTATATTTACATTATTATATTAAAGTGTGAAGGATCTTCGAGAAGTGATTTGAACTTTTGTGCTTTATTAAAAATCTTCGCGATAAACAAAATCATCTAATTTTAAATAATCAAGGCTTATACTCGCACGTGCGGTTAAACTAGATATAGATATAGATTATAGATATAGTTTTTATGAATAAATATTTATGGAATAAAAATTATTATGTTGGAAGTACATATACCTTGTATTTTTATTGTATAAATATAATTTATGTCAAACTCAGATTACTAATATATTTTTGATATAATTTATGGGATAAATATTCATGGTATATCTCATTATGTCGGAAGTAGTTTTCTTGTTAAGAAAATTATTTATTAAATATAAATATATATTTCAGTATTACACGGAATAAAATTTTTATATCTAAAATATACCATGTATGTTTATGGTATTAATATAATTTATATGACATAAATATAATTTGTATGGTATAAATATACCATATATTCTTATGATATAAATATTATTTGTATAATATATAAATATATCATGAATTTTTATGGTATAAATATACCATATATTTTTATGGAGGCATCGGGAAAGCAAGCAATAAAAATAAAAAATATAAAATTTTGATATAGTATATAAAAAGGAAAAATTACCCGGATTAGCCACTATTGGGATTTTATTACCACTTAAAGCCTAATTTTTAATTAATTATAATTCATAGCCCTCTTGCCTATTAATTATTCCTAATTATAATTCATAATCTTTCTCATGTATTTTCTCTCTTTTTCTATTTTTTATTATTCTCTTCTTCTTTTTTCCCTTTTAAGTTTTTTTTCTTCAGTTTTTCTTTTCCTTTTTTTTGTCGTTTTCTCTATATTTTTTATTTTTTCACTTTTTTATTCATTTTTTTTCTTTTTCTTTTTTTCCTTTTCATTTTTCTCCTTTTTTTTTTTTGGTATTTTTTCTCCTTCTTTTTCTCTCATTTTTCTCTCTTTTTTTCTTTTCTTTTCAATTTCTCTCCTTATGTTCATTTGTGCGAACTAGCAAACACAAATACAAGTGCGAACTATAAAATACAAATACAAATGCAAACTATAATATATAAATATAAGTGCGAACTATAAAATACAAATTCAAATGCGAACTATAACATATAAATACAAGTGTGAACTATAAAACACAAATACAAATGTGAACTATAACATATAAATACAAGCGTGAACTATCATTTGTATTTTTTAATTATTGAAAAGGAACGATTGATTTTCTTTCTACGAATACTTGTTTGTATTTATTGATACTAGTTGTATTTATTTATATAAATAAATACAACTCAAATTTTTATACAAATACAATATATACAAATACATATTGTATTTGTATTTGTAAAATCATTTGTTTCATTTGTTTGTCATTGTATTTGTATCAAGTGATATTTGTTTATTTGCAAATATGAATGATAATTTTGATAGACTAATACAAAACGGTACATTTATATCAAATAATACATTACATACTTATATATTTTAGAATCACGAAAATACAATTAATGCACTTACTTGTTTGTATACAAATACAAATGATAAATTGTACATAATCACGACTAAATACAATGTGCAATCAACTTACAAATACAAATACAAAATAATTTCTTAAAAATAAAAAGGTAATGAAGAAAATAGAATACATATACAAGTATAATCCAAATATATTCTAAATATACAAACACAATAAAACCATAATATAAATATAATCCAATATAATATGCAATCAATTATAAAATACAAATACAAAATAGTTCTTTAAAATACAAGTGTGAATTATATAAAATATAAAATAATGGCGCAAACTAACAAATACAAATACAAGTGCGAACTATTAAATACAAATACAAATACGAACTATAAAATATAAATACAAGTGCGAACTTTAAAATACAAATACAAATACAGTTGTATCAATAAATACAAAAATATAAATGACGGTGTGACTACAAATACGATAAATAATTATGGCATTTACGTTATCATTCATGACTTGTCCTCGACTAGTCATATTTTTTGAAAATACAAAAATATAAAATAGAAAAAAATAATAATAAAGAAATTAAGTACAAAAAAGAAAAAAAAAAGAAGAAAAGAAAAGAAGAAAGAGAAATATAAGTTAGAGATTAAAGAGCGAAAAAAACAAAAAAAACAAAAAACCAAAAAGAAAGAAACGAAAAAAAATAAAAGTAGAAAAAAAATAGAAAAAAAAGAAGAAGAAAAAACAGGAAAAACACAAAAAAATAAAAATATAAAAAAAAGATAATGGTAGTGTTAGGCAAGAAAATATTCAGTTCAACTAAATAAGCGTGATTGAGATTTTTTTCTTTTTAAAAATATTGAATTCCATTTTTGGCGCGACTAAATAGGGACTATATTCATATTTTATATGAATACATACTATCTATAAAATCGAATACAACGACTATAAATTATAATTATGTAAAATGTGGCTATGGAAGGTGGGTTTTATAGCAAAATGCTGCTATTTTTGAAAGATTTCATGTAATTTTCCTAAATAAAAGGGCAAAATAGCCCCAATAGATAGACGAAAAGGGCATTTTAAGCCTAATAGATAGAAATGAAGGACATTTTAGGCCCAATATGTAGACAGAGGATATTTTTGCAACATTTCATATAGTTAAAAGGGCATTTTAGGCTCTTTTCCATTAATCTTATACTTTCTTCCTTTAAAAAAAATTACCTACTTTCCTTTTTAATTCGTTTAAAAAAGAATGACCCCTTTCCTTATTTGGTAATACTTTAATTTCAACTTTTCACATGGCATGTTTAGGACCACTAGATTAAAGGGTATTTTGGTACATTTGACACAACTTTAATTTAAGGCCACAAGATTCAAAAGTCTTCTTTATTTTCTTAAACTTTGTGCCAAGACAAAGTAGGTCATTCTTTTTGAAACGGAGGGAGTATAAATATTAAAAGTTAAAAGACACAACATTTATGCCCGATGCCTATCACTTATGTCTCACCTTGCTTTGCGTCACCTATTTCACATTGGAGTTTCCTTAATCACAAATCTAAATATGAGATGATTTACTAATAAGAATGATATGAATGTTAAATAATCAAAGAAAAATATTAAACTTAATTGTAAAACGCTAACAGAGAGGAAATGAAGATAACAGTAGTACGTTTCTTATTACTCATTTTCTTCTTATGTACAATGGAATTGGAAGGCTATATGTATAGAAAAATTTCAAACTTCTCCACTAAGCTAATGGAAAATCTTACTTAACAAGAATGCTTTTGTGAATCTTGCTTTACAAGAATGCCTTGGTGCATTCGCATGGGCATTCATAACATATTATTTAATATCTAACACTCCCCCTTGGATGTCCATATAGAGGATGATCTAGTAAATACGCATTTGAACGCTGCCTCATTAAAAACCTTACAAGGAAAAACCCAGTGAAAAAAAAACCTTGGTTAAGGGAAAAAAGTACAACGCGTATTCTTACTCCCCCTGATGAAGACCTCGATTCAATCGCTTCAGTCTTCATATTTCAATCTTGTGTACCATCTTTTCAAAAGTTGAAGTTGGTAAAGACTTGGTGAACAAATCTACTGGATTGTCACTTGAACGTATTTGTTGTACATCAATATCGCCATTCTTCTGGAGATCACGCGTGAAGAATAATTTTGGCGTGATGTGCTTTGTTCTATCTCCTTTTATAAAACCTCCTTTTAATTGAGCTATGCATACTGCATTATCTTCAAATATGACTGTAGGTACCTTGATATCGAGCTTCAATCCACATCTCTCTTTGATGGAATGTATCAGTGATCTCAGTCATATGTATTCTCTACTTACCTCATGTATAACAATTATCTCAGCATGATTAAAAGAAGTAGCAACGATGGACTACTTTGTCGATCGCCATGATATTACAGTACCTTCGCATGTAAACACATAGCCTATTTGAGATCGTTCTTTATATGGGTCATATAAATAACCTGCATCTGCATGACCAAAAAGATCTGGACTAGCTTTGTTAGTATAAAACAAACCCATATAAATAGGCCCCTTTAGATAACGCAATATATGTTTACCTTTGTTTCAGTGTCTATATGAAAGAAAACTGTACCTGGATAGCAAATTAAAGAATGGGCTATATGAAGCCTTGCACTATTAGAAAAATACATAAGTGTACCAATAGAATTGATATATGGTACTTCAGGACCAAAAATCTCTTCACTCTCTTTTGGAGGTCGGAATGAATCTTTACTCACTTTAAGTGATTGAACAATTGTTAGATTATTTAATGAATGTGCTTTGTCCGAGTAAAATTATTTCAAGACATTATCAGTATCGGCAGATTGATGGATGAACATCCGGTCTCCTAAATATTCAATCTGCAGATCTAGATAAAACTTTTTCTTTCCAAGATCTTTCGTTTTAAATTCTTTCTTTAGATATTTAATTGCCTTCTGGACCTCTTCTGGAGTTCCAATGAGATTTTATGTCATCCCCATAAACAACAAGTATAATAAACTCTAATGTCATTTTCTTAATGAAAATATAAGGACAAATGACATCATTTATGTATCCTTCATTTATCAAGTACTCTTTAAGGAGATTATACCGTATACACCTTGATTGTTTTAGATCGTATAACAATTTTTGTAATCTGAAAATAATTTTCGAGATTTTGAACTATATGTTTCAGGCATCTTTAATCCTTCTGGGATTCTCATCTAAATTTCATTATCAAGTGAACCATTCAATATTAAATACATGACATCTTCTAGTGTCAGGACTTCAGGCCAAATAAACCTTATGCTTACTCATATTCCACTTGATAATTATTTCTACATCAACATGCTTAAATAAACATAGAATTCAGATTCTCATAATATTATACAATATTTGTGCACTATTGTACTAAAGATATCGTCGACAATACATCATTTGTATCGGTTCACATTACGACATAACTTATTGAGATCTCATCACATTATTATTTTCAGGTACCTGAACCGCTTCTGGAGGTTTCACGAAGCGTTATGTCGTCGCTCTTCAAGAGCATATTGCCTCTTTATTATGATCATTTTCTCTATTTTCTTTTCAAGAATTATTTTATTTGGAACCGATTGATCTACCGTGCTTCATGCATGCGATAGATCTTGTCCTTCAGGGATACATAGTAGGAGCATCTGCAGTTAAATATAAAATCAATTTTGGGTTAACAAATGCTTCTGACATTTGACTAGAATTATCTTTTAAATGAGGATCGTACTAACGATAATACATAACATATTTCTTAGCTGCATATTATATCCCTCTTATGTTAGGAAAACTAACATATACTCCAATCTATTTTGGATAATCCATCTTTGTGAATCATGGTAGATTAATTAATTACATACTGCACATCAGAAAGCTATAAGATGAAAAATATATGGTTCCTGACCCCGAACCAATTGAGAGGGATGAATTGATCATAATTTATTAGTTTAATGCATACAAGTGATATTGTATGCAATATATATATCAGACCAATATTTTTTATCTTTGTCCCCATAAGCAATAGTTTAGCTATTAATATGAGGCATTCAATTCTAAACCAACTTGAATATACCCAACATTATTAAGATCAATTATTTTGACTACATTATCTAAAAATTATGATCTTAACTCAATTTAATTGAGAAGACAACTTTATGAATGTCAAACTGCAGGTTAACAGTAAACGTACATGTGACCATCTTATGGATGCATCATATCAAATGACGGGTGAATGGGCCCTTATTCATCTTTTACGTTTTTTAGAATTTAGGGAATTCATTTCCAACATTAGCTGGTTCAATTAACTCATCATGAGAACAAGTAATAGTTCTTGACGAATCTTCTAGTTCTTAATTATATGTCTAAAACTCAATATGCTCATCTTCAGGATGACAAAATCATTCAGACAATAAATAGAATTATTTAAACTAGTAAACTCAAAATTTATCATGGCATGAGTTATTTACTAGAGTAAAAGGTCTACTACTTCGAGAGTAAATATCAAATTTACTACTTCACAAGTAAATATCAGATTCACTACTTCTGAAGTAAATTTCAAGGTTCTATTATTTCAGGAGTAGATTTAAGATAAATTTCAGACTTACTACTTTGGGAGTAAATTTCAGAATAATTCTTTCTACTCCTTCTGAATGTGGTTTTTACAATCAAGTGCACATTTATGTACCTTACTAAATATCACATTCACCTCAGGTAATGAATCTGTAATTATAACATTTACCAAAAATTCTCATTCCTTGAGAATGAAAGATAATTAACAATTTGTCAAAAGTTTTCATTCTTCGAGAATGAAATATAATTATTATAACATGCCTTAAGCATATCAAACGATGATACCTTAGGACTTCTTTCAATATTTTGCTACTTCAGGAGCAAATCGAGGGATACATATAGTTGTAGAGAATTTCTCAATCATATCTTTAATTTCAGATTTACTACTTTAGGAGTATTCATACATTCTTCAAGATGAAAATATAAATAATGTAAACATTATAATATTACTAGCAAATAACGTATTACACAAACTTTATCAATTTACAAGATTAGTGAGATACTATTAACAAAAATGTAAACTAATACAACTTGAACAAAAAAGTAAAATAATCAAACTATTTTATAATTATCACCGACAGGGTGATTTACATGTTCTTCAGGAACTACAAATAAATATGAAAATTTCAAGTCCATAGGCTTAACATTATATTCAGAGAGGAAGTTTGCTTCAATATCATTATCTATTTTCTTAAGGAACTCCTGATAGAGTTTCACCAGATACTTTGGAGTACGACAGATACACAACCAGTGCCCCTTTCCTCCACATCGATACTATTTATTTTTAGTGTTCGTACTTGGCGCTGCTTCAGGAGATTCACCCTTCTTTTTACACTGCTGGTGTTGAGGGTCATTATTTATTGCAAGGTGACCACCCTGATTAAAATATCTATCAAGACCACGACCACGACCTCAACCTCGATCACGACCACGACTGGGGTCAGAACTTCTTTCACGCCTGGTTGGGTGAAAATTTGCAGCATTTACTTCTGGAAATGGAGAAGTACCAGCTGGTCGACTTTCATGATTTCTCATTAAAAGATTATTATGTTGTTTAGCAACAAGAAGATTAGAAATCAATTCAAAATATTTTTTAAATCCCATTTCTTGGTACTGCTGCTGCAGGAGCATACCTGAGGCGGGAAAAGTAGAGAATGTTTTCTCTAACATGTCGTGATCTGTGATATCTTTCCTGCATAAATTAAACTACAATTTAATTCTAAACATTGTGGAATTATAAGAAGTTATATTTTTAAAATCTTGTAACCTCAGATGGGTCCATTCATAACGAGCTTGTGGAAGGACAACCATCTTCAGGTGGTCGTATCTTTCTTTTAAATTATTCCACAATATCAGGGGATCCTTAATCGTGAGATATTCCATTTTCAAACCTTCGTCAAGTTGATGACGAAGAAATATCATGGTCTTGTCCTTCTCTTGATTTGATGTCTTATTGTCATTTTTTATGGTGTCTGCCAGACCCATCGCATTCAAATATATTTCGGCATCCAGTGCCCAGGACATATAAGTTTTGGCCGATATATTTAGGGCAATAAATTCGCGTTTGGATATATTCGATATTATTTAAGAAAAATAAATACTTACCTTTATTACCTGTATTTTCTCAGAGTGGTAGAAACTCGTGCTGATAACATGTTAAATAATCAAAGCAAAATATTAAACTTAATTGTAAAACGCTAACAGAGAGGAAATGAAGATAACAGTAGTACTTTTCTTATTACTCATTTTCTTCTTATGTACAATGAAATTGGAAGGCTATATATATAGACAATTTTCAAACTTCTCCACTAAGCTAATGAAAAAGCTTACTTAACAAGAATGTTTTTGTGAATCTTGTTTTACAAGAATGCCTTGGATCATTCACATGGGCATCCATAGCATATTATTTAATACTCCATCCGTCCCATTTTACCCGTCCCAAATGTCATAATTTGATGTCCCATTTTACTTGTTCTTTTTTACTTATCAAGACAAGAAAGTTTTCCCCCCCCATTATACGCTTAGTGTAATTGGTTAGTCCTTGTTATTAGCATTCTTGAAAAATGTTACTTAAGAGGATTAACATTAAGAGTACACCATTAATAATATAAATGATGCTTTGGTATTAGCCATCCATCAATACTGGAACTAATAACAACACACAATTAAGAGGGGCAAAATGATAAAGTTACATCACTAATCATTGTTTTCTTAATAGCTGTGCCATCCCAATTTGAGAAGGATAAAATGGGATGAAAGAAGTATCTAACAATGAATATTTTGTAGGCCAATAACAATTTCTTTTAAAAAAATTCAGTAGTCATCTTATAATAGATTTTTATTTTTATACATAAAAAGTCTGAATTTTTTAAATTCATTTTGTAAATGCTCAAATATCTTAATTCTTAAAAAAAATATTATAATCAGATACGGCATGAAATATCCTATGTTATTAATAAAGTTATTTATTATAAACTTACAAATCTCATGAAGTGATATGTAATAATTAATTAGAAAAATTACATAACATTACAACTTGTCTTTATTAAATTACATAAAATTTTTATTCTCTTTATTAGTTACCTAAATCTCTTTTTTAAAAAGGACCGGATACATCCACAAACACTTAATTTTTTGGATACATAATTTTATTATGTGTCTCTCTTTGGTCTAGTTAATATATCATGTATCTCGACCAAATAATTTCAAAAATAAATATATTTCAATAATCAAAATTATGTATCTGAACTTCAAAATTATGTAATTGAATGCTAATTATGTATTTGAAAATTGCAAAACAAGGGATTCTTTGTAGTTTAGCAAAAAATAAGGATAAAGAGTAATTAGGGATAAACTTGGAATTTATGTAAGTTTTTCAATTAATTAACCTACCTTAATAAAGTTATGTTTGCGGATATAGTCAATAAGTTGTTTATTAATAAATGAATTGTCTTAATTCTTTTAACAAGTTACCATATTTTAAATGAAAATACTATATATAAAGGTAGTGATTATTGGGAAAGACAAACAAATAATTAGTAAAATAAAAAAAAGTTTTAGAAAAAAAAATGAGAATTCCTAAAAGTATGCTTCTCCTCATTATTTATTTTGTGGCAAATTTGTTCTCTATAGTTTTGGCTACACCAGGGTAAGGGATTCTTTGTAGTTTAGCAAAAAATAAGGATAAAGAGTAATTAGGGATAAACTTGGGATTTATGTAAGTTTTTCAATTAATTAACCTACCTTAATAAAGTTATGTTTGCGGATATAGTCAATAAGTTTTTTATTAATAAATGAATTGTCTTAATTCTTTTAACAAGTTACCATATTTTAAATGAAAATACTATATATAAAGGTAGTGATTATTGGGAAAGACAAACAAATAATTAGTAAAATAAAAAAAAGTTTTAGAAAAAAAAATGAAAATTCCTAAAAGTATGCTTCTCCTCATTATTTATTTTGTGGCTAATTTGTTCTCTATAGTTTTGGCTACACCAGGGATTGCAAGATTTTATTATGATACCAGCTTTGTTCGTAAGTATTTTTCTTTCAATTTGTTCCTCTCTTTAAATTTTATTGTACAGAAAAAATTTCATAACTATATTAAAATCACGTTTCGAACCATCATATCTATTCAATATTTCAATTCAATATTCTCATTTAGACATAAAGCCATTAATATGGGCAGGCCCATTGGGTTAGCCCCGCCCAGCCCAACCCATAAATTGTTAGGATTGGGCTATGATTTTTACAGCCCTTTTAAGAACAAAACTTTTTAGTTTGGTTTGTATAAACCCATTGGCTCGTGGGGCTTGAGCAATATGGGTTGGGCTGGCTCGTGGACCAAATAAAAAATGATTAAAAAAAGAATAGAGTACGAAGAATAAAAAAAAATCCAAACTCAAAGTCTATTTGAACCATCATAGATATTTAAATATTAAATATGTTTATAAAATATATAAATAATTAAAATATAAATACTAAATTTTTTAAGGAATTAAATATGTTTGATGAAGATTATGTGGCGATGTTGAACACGCCATAAGTGTCATGTGAGTTTTTTTTGAGGAGTTCATTTTCACTTTTAATGGACTAAATATTGATATATCTTTGTATTTTATTGTGACCAATTAAAGCAAATTTAGGTTAATATTGTTATTTAGCTAGTTATGTTATTACTCATTAACAGTTTTGTTTGCTTTTCAACATTTCTATTTGATTTGAATTTGGTATCAAAAGTTATTTAATTCACAAATTATTAGTTTTTTTTTTATAAATTTGAGACTTGATTAACTAGTAGTAACTTCATGTAATATTATGTTGTAAATATTTATGTAATTAACAATTTAAATTTAAATTACAAAAATAATATATTTTAAAAAGTGGGCTGGCCCGTGGAGGCCCGTAGCCCACAATGTGATGGGTTGGGCTTGCTATTTTCTGGCCCGTCATGTTGATGGGCCAGCCTGGCCTACCCGTCAAATTCCAAAGCCCGTGTGGGCTAGCTCGGATGGGCTGGGCCAGCACGTATTGACAACTCTATTTAGACATCTATATATTCGATACTCTAATTCAATATTCTCATTCATTTATTTGCTCGAGTTTAACTTATATACACCAATACTAAAATTTTTTCCCCTAATCGACAACTTCGAAGTGTTATGGAACCAAACCACAAGTAGACATGATAGCAAAAGCTAGTTATCCTCTATGGGATGGTGGCGTAATTTATGGAAAAACTTTTAATTTGACATGTACTGGAGGAACAAGTCCATATATGCCACACCCATGTATTGATGGAAAAAGTGTTGTTGTGAAGATTGTTGATCCCCTGAATGTACTGCCTTGAATGCAACCTTATTTATCACTAATAAAGCTTATGGAACTATTGCTAAGCTTATGGGTTTCGATATTAAGATCGATTACGTTGAGTAGCTAACAACTACAATATCTCTGCATAAACAAATTTAAAAATCAGTCAATTTCTGACGGACTTTCCATTGAAAATTCCACTTTTTCAATGGATATGTTCGTAAGAAATTGACTGATTTCTAACAGTGACACCATATCAATGCTTTTGGCTAATTTTTGGTAGTTTATGTATTGGAAAAAGGGGAAAGGAGCAAATATGCTCCTAAAGTAATTTATAATTTAAAGCTGACATACCCATCATTTAAAAAAGTATTATATTATATATCTTCATCGTCTACCAAATAGAGAATAATTACGTATATGCTCTTAGACGGTGATGCCATATATACATCACTTGTTTAAAAAGGGGTATATGAGCAATCTAAATTTCAAAGTTAGACGGATACATTGGCTAGGTCAATTGAACCTTTTAACTATATGATATATCCCCACAACACCCCACCCCCACCCCTACCCCTCTTTCATTTTAAGAATATCAAAGAAATTTTACATTTATTCTCTGTTATTGCTTCCATGATTTATGATTTTCTGTTCTTTGATTTTCAGGATTAAATGAGGATATCAAGAAGTTATAAACATGCTTCTTTATAGAATATAAAGCTTAGGATTCCATTCAATTCATGCTATAGTATATGTGGAGCTATATTCCCACACTTAGAAACTTGTTCGTCCTCAAACAATCCCAGGCAATCAATGTAACATAAGTAGGCTTCAAACCACCATCTAAACAAGATACTTTTGTCGGGAATGCACAGGCTACACATGACTTATCGATTTTCACCACAAACATGTCATATAGCATATGAAAACACAAGACTACAATTTACAAACTCCCCAATCTCACAAGTGGACTCTAGTATTTCGGTAAATTTATGCACATACTTAATCAAGCGTTCCTACAGGTCACCCAACTATCCTCTATATACACCTTCACAACAAGATGATTACCCAACTCACTCATAATTTTGCAATCTATAACAGTCATGGGTATCCAAGGAATAAATTTTGCTCACTCTCGCAAAGAATTCACACATGATACATGATGAACCATAGGCTTGACCTTAGTGTACTACTTCACTAATAGTCGAATGTTAAGATTAAGGATCAAATAAGTCTTTAAGGGGTGTAATATGAGCTAAGGGAAATGTAGGAACTTATTTGGATGAAAATAGTGGCTAATCTCCCTAAGAGCTTTAATACATCATAAGAACATTACAACACTCAATTAACAATCAATTCTTCACCTCATCTATCTTTCATTTTTCTTACTTTTTGGCCCCATCTCATTAAGCTCAATTGGATACACTATGGAAGAGAACCTACTTTTTCAACACATTATTCAATTTTTCCTTGAACATACTTTATTTTTTTCATTACCTGCTTTATTTTACCTCCATTTTTACACCAATAGCTTTATTTTGGGACTTCACTATCACTTTTTTCCTATTTTTTTTTGAACTCCTTACTCAATAAAATTTTTTCTTCACTAAAGTGGCTAGGAGCTTTGGATCAAATTAAGGTCAAACAAAGAAGAGGTATACACTACACATGAAGCTACCAAAGAAAATAGGTTATAGGATCAATAGGTATAACTAAGGATAATTGCAAGGGTAGGCAAAAAGAGGTCTAAAAACATGGCTATCAACAAAATACCTATATCATTTCCCGAATCCAACACCCTTTATTTCGCTTCATAAACATACCAGGCAAGTTCTAGACATCACTATGCACGTGGAATAAAAATTAAAATCCCACTAACACTTGGTGCATGCTATATTCAAGTAGGATCCCTATAGACTCTCGATCTAGTAATTACACAAATTCAAAATTAAGACGATAAACAGAAAGTCACACCATTGAGAATAGGTGTCTATAACTTACATCCCTCTTTTAATTTTAACATGCTCTTAAAACAAGTGTTTTCCATGTCATGTAACCACTTGGTCCAACACAAAGTATCTCGCCCTACAGTTGTGGTTGGGTTCTTATCAATTTTTTTATTTCCTAAGACTAACTTGCTTTAAGATGGTCGTCATCCATCCGTCATTGGGAAAGGAAACTAACAATGATGAGTTATTAAAAATCACCTTAAGGGCGAACAAATAACTCCTAAAATTGAATTAAACTTAGATAAGCAAATACTTACTACAAAAATTACGAACTAGAAGTAGTGAACTAATCAAAGTAAGGAAATCCCTAAAAGTTACCAAATCATAATGTCAAATAATAATCATATCATCAACAAAACATCCACTAATTATAATAAAAATTCCCAAAACAGCAAAATGAGAGGTACGATGAATCTGGACCATATGCCTCAGCTCTCATATCTGGGTCCACTACCTTCCCCTCCTCTGAATTAATATCCGAATCTCTTAGCTGCCTTTCCTCATCAGTGGGCATGTCATCATTAATAGACTTAACAAACTCTGGGCCTATCCACAACAAGGTCTTGGCATGGTGACCAAAAGGATAATCCAGCTCCACAACTCAAATATCCTCTTCCATAGCTAGTCTACCCCCTACTCTCAGCTGGAGCATCTATAACCCATACATATGGGCTGTAATCTCATCAGTATGATCCTGATGCTCGGGTATAGTGAGCATCAGCCCATGAGCCACAACTAGACCCTTAGTCCTGGTTACATTAATAGGGCATGTGTCTACTACTGTCCTGTAATCTGGCTCTTCTTCTTCAACCCTATGTGTCCTAAAAAACCTGGTCAGCAATCCACCAAACCCATATCGGTGCCCCTCATGGTAGCACACATTTTTTATTGCATAAACGATAACAACACCTATATTAATTTCAATATCATCTCATATTAGAGCATAAATTAGGCATACCCTATCACATGTCACATCTGTCATATATTTTCCCTGAATAAGGCAATAACAAATAATCTTCCCCCACATGCATGCCTACCTGTTCATTTGAGCATAATCGAATGTCAGATGGAGGCCGCTATCTTTGTGCCAAGTCCACCTAGATGCAAATCTTTTTTCATATAATAGGTTTTGAATGTCTACGTACGGTTGGGTAATGTTCAACTGCCTTGGAGGATCTACATCTACCTCAGAGACACCTAAAAGTTCATTAAAGTCACGAGTTGTAAAGGTTACCACCTTTCCACGGGTCTTTACCTCTGAATCTGGGTCCTTGGGATCCCAGTTAGCATAGAATTCCCTAATAAGGTTCAAGTTGCACTCCGTGGGCTTCTCGAATAAAAAGTTCATATTTAGCTGCTTCAACCTGCATATCATACTCAAGTATTCTCTCACTAAGCTTTCCCTATGGATAAACTCTTCTAGGGAATACTTGGTCTCTGTAACGCCCCAAAAATGGGTCCCGGAGCGTCACACGGTGCTTGAGGCTACGAGTAGTCCCAAGCTAACCCTTTGAGCCATTTTTATTCAGTTCAACACAAATCAACGGGGTTTTCATAAATAACCCTCAAATATCAACAGAGTAATCATCATCCAAGAATAAAAGAATTTCAAAAAGATAACAAAATACGACTTATTAGTCAACTCCCAACATCTATACTAGTCTGACAAGCCTCTAAGAAAATCAACAAAATCAGCGAGCCATTGAGACACGCCCCAACTAATTCATACTCAGTTATCAAATGTAAACAATTCCATGAAACCAACATCAGACATCACGTCTTCGGAACATGAGGACTCACCACAACAGAGGATGTAGAACAGTGTGCCCAAAGAATCACTGTCGAACCTGGAACTGAGCACCTGAACCTACATTTAGAGAAAATGCAGCACACATCCGAAGATGTGGGTCAGTACCATGGAAAGGAACCAAGTATATGGGGGTGTATGCAGTTGTATAAACATCATCATCATAAATATTTATAAGAAATATACAGGATGTATGAAAGACTCACATAGCCCGAAGAAAATCATCATAATCATGAGAGGATGAAATAAGTATAATAACACATGTGAGTCATCATATAATTTGTCAATCAATCACTTTCAGTTCATCAAGAATATCAATTCTCATAATGTAAGTATCATTTAAATCTTTCGAAAGAATAACTTTCATAATTCCACTTTCAAATCACTTCACCATTCACCATAGACACAAGGAAACACACACACACTGGGAGATCCTATAACCGACATAAACCATGTGAGCTACATGGAGTCCAACGTACAACCCACGTTGGGGAGAGCCGTCCTATCCTTGCCATCGGAGTAGGACTATCGATATCAAATCCACACAAACTAGTGATCACAATATAAATCAGCCTCAGGCTCACTCCTACGGGGGCACGTAGTTCTAGGGAAGTAAGGTCGCTTTATACAACCCACTCGGTGCTAAGGATTTCTCCCGGACATAGCTCAGATCATTTCAAAGACAATCCACAAAAAAACAATTTCAGTAATATATAAATATACATCGGGAGCCATCATGCTTCCCATCTATCAAAATCAACCACATTGTAAATTTCTTTCACACTCGAGTTCAAAACAACTCCATTAAGACCAAAAGGTCAAATCATTCAAAATATCTCAAATATTCAACATCAACGTGCTTATAGCACACACTTTCTCAAAATTTCCAATGGGGATTTACGATCCAAATATCAAAATCATGATAAATATCGTTCAAGATTCATGCTTTATATCACCACACATGTAAATTCATCTTTCAAAATCATAAACATCAAAATTTCATAATAATCATCATAAGATATGGGTTCATGCTTCAAATTCATAAAAATAAAATAAAAATCATGCCTTTGTAAAGAAAATTACTTTTGGACACAAGAACGAAAGAGAGTTCTTGTTGAAAACCCCCACATACCTTGAATGATGAACTTTAGATCGATACTCATTTTTGAGATGTTAATCGTGCCTTTGAATGATGGTTCTTGGAGTTCTTGAACTAGGAACTTGAAATCTTGAATAAATTTGCAGAATTAATGGTGAACTTTGGAGGTTCTTGAAGTTGGATGTAGGAGCTTAGGGTTTTCTTTTTGAGGGAATTTGATGAAATATAACATATAATGCTTCTAATAGGCTTTAATATAGGGTTTGGATGGATTTTGGGTGAGGGGGAATGACCAAAACGCCCCTAAAAATTAAATAATTCTCGAATCTGTCCTTTGGTGGACTGTTTTGATAGTCTGAAGTAGATCAACCATAAACGTTTTACTCCGATATCCAAATTGGATGAAACCAATTTCATTAGAAAGAGGACTCTCATATATTTCCGTTGATATATAGTATCTCACCCAGATCATTATGTACGAGGAGTTATGATCATTTAAAGTTGACCCAAAAATTCACTTTAGGCTGAAGTAGATCGACCATAACTTTTTTCTCCGATACACAAATTGGATGAAACCAATTTCGTCGGAAAGAGGACTTCCAGAGCTTTCCGTTGATATATAGTAGATCACGCAGATCATTATGTACAAGGTGTTATGATCGTTTAAAGTTGGAGCAAAAATACGCCAGGCCTCAGTACTTTTTCCTGCACGTTTTACTGTTTACTACTATTCACGGTTCGATCGGAATGTTCATAACTCGTTGCTCGGGTGTTCGTTTTGGACGATCCACATATCGTTGGAAAGATTATTCGATACTCTACGCAATGGTGGGTTATAATATAATACATTCCACACGGAAAATTTATTATTCATTCTAGAAGATAGAACCCAACACGTTTATGCACAAAATTTTAACGAAAAATTTCCCGGGGTATTACATCATCCCTCCCTTGGAAACATTCATCCTCGAATGACGCTAGACATGCCAATATTAGATAGGGAATAGAGAATATAGATGAAACCATTTGTTAGACTCATCACCACATCGTTTCTCACTCCGAATGCAACATAGAATGCATAAATTCAAGAAACTACAGCTGAACACATAATAAATGACAGCTGAACTGCTGCAACTTTTATCAAAAGTGCATGATTTAGGAAAGAATGGTACCTTTGGCTTGATCGAAGTTCGCAGAAAATAGGTGCGGGTACTTGGATCGCATATCTATCTCAGCTTCCCAAGTTGCACCCTCAACAGATTGGTTTCGCCACAACACCTTGACCAATGGAACTTCTTTGTTCCTTAGTCTTCGGACACTGAAATCAAGAATCTCAATAAAAATCTCATCAAAAGAAAGTATTTCTTGAATGTCAGCACTCACAGAGGAATCCACTACCACAACATCGCTAATATTCTTTCTAAGCATGGAGACATGGAATATTGGATGAACAGAGGACAACTCGGAAGGCAACTCGACCTCATAAGCTACCTTACCAACACAGCTAAGAATTTTGTAAGGACCAACATAATGGAGACCAAGCTTCCCCTTCTTTCCGAATCTCTTCACCCTCCTCATGGGTGAAATTTTCAGATACACTAGGTCACCAACTTCAAACTCAAGGTCTCTCATTCTAACATCCGCATATGACTTCTGACAACTCTGTGCAGTTTTCAATCTTTCCCTAATCAACTTAACTTTTTCCATAGCCTCAAATACCGAATCAGGACCACTCACAGCCACTTCACCCACCTCGAACCAACCTATGGGTGATCTACACTTCCTCCCATATAAGGCTTCAAACGGAGCCATGCCAATACTAGAGTGGAAACTGTTATTGTAAGCAAACTCTATCAACGGTAAGTGATCATCCCAACTTCCCTTAAAGTCAAGTGCACAAGCTCTCAATATATCCTCTAAGGTCTGGATGGTCCGCTCAGCCTGACCATCGGTCTGCGGATGAAAAGCAGAACTCAAAAGCACTTGGGTACCAAGACCCTTCTGAAAAGCTTTCCAAAATTGCAAAGTGAACTCAGTACCCCTATCCGAAATGATAGACAAGGGAACTCCATACAGTCTGACTAGCTCTAGGATATACAATCTAGCGTAATCCTCAGCAGCATATGAAGTATGAACAGTCAAGAAATGAGCAAACGTAGTCAATCTATCAACCACAACCCAAATGGAATCATGATGGCATCGGGAAGGAGGTAAACCAATCACGAAGTCCATATTTATCTCTTCCCACTTCCAGGTGGGAATACTAAACTCTTGCATCATACCACCAGGTCTTTGGTGTTCAACCTTAACCTGTTGGCATGTTGCACACTTAGCTACAAACGCTGCTATATCTTTCTTCATGCCACTCCACCAATAGATTTCCCGCAAGTCTCGGTACATCTTGGTGGCACCAGGATGAATAGAATATCGCGCCCCATGCGCTTCATCCATAATCCTCTATCTTAGATCATCAATATTCGGGACACACAATCTACCTTGCAATCTCAACACACCATCTCCCCCTTGGGAGAAAACCTCTACTTTTTGGTCCTTGACTGACTCCTTCAGTCTGACCAAACTAGCATCTAAGTATTGCTTTTCCTTCACTTCTGAAACCAAGGAGGATTCAAAACTACTCTGAACCCCTATACTACCTTCAGCAGAGTCAAACAACCTAACCCCCAATCTAGCCAAATGATGTACATCACGAGCCAACTCTTTCTTACCTTCTACCACATGCGAAACACTAACCATGGACACTCTACTTAGGGCATCCGCCACAACATTGGCCTTGCCCGGATGGTACAACACACTCATATCATAGTCCTTTAACAATTCTAACCATCGTCTCTGCCTAAGATTCAATTATCTCTGGGTAAACACATACTGCAGACTCTTATGATCAGTGAAAACATCAACATGGACACCATACAAATAGTGTCTCTAGATTTTCAAAGCAAACACAACAACAGCCAACTCAAGGTCATGGGTGGGGTAATTTTTCTCGTGGGGTTTCAACTGTCTAGAAGCATAAGCTATCACCTTACCCTTCTGCATCAATACGCAACCCAACCCAACTCTTGAAGCATCACAATACACCACAAAACCATCAACACCATCAGGCAAAGTCAAAACAGGGGCTGAAGTGAGTCGAGTTTTCAACTCCTGAAAACTCTTATCACAAGATTCGGACCACAAGAACTTCACTTTCTTTTGGGTCAACCGAGTCATAAGAGATGCTATAGAGGAGAAACCCTTAACAAAACTGTGGTAATATCTAGCTAAACCTAAGAAACTTCAGATATTAGTCGAATAAATAGGTCTAGGACAATTTCTAACAGCTTCGGTCTTTCAGGGATCAACTCTAATACCCTCGGAACAAATGATATGACCTAGAAAAACAACTGACCTTAGCCAAAACTCACACTTACTGAACTTGGAAAACAACTTGTGATCTCTAAGGGTTTGCAAGACAGTTCGGAGATGATCAGAATTTTCATCTTCACTACGGGAGTACACCTGTATATCATCGATGAACACTATGTTAAACATATCTAGATATGGTCTGAACACTTGATTCATGAGGTCCATGAAAGCTGCTGGGGTATTAGTTAACCCGAAAGACATAACAAGAAACTCAAAATGGCCATAACGAGTTCAAAAAGCGATTTTTGGGATGTCACACTCCCTAACTTTGAGTTGATGATAGCCGAAACGAAGGTCTATCTTTGAGAAATAACTTGCACCTTGCAATTGGTCAAACAAATCATCTATTCTCGGAAGAGGGTACTTATTTTTTACGATGACTTTATTCAGTTGGCGGTAATCAATGCACATACACAAAGAGTCATCTTTCTTTCTAACAAACAACACAGGGGCACCCCAAGGAGAAACACTGGGCCTTATGAAACCCTTATCTAGTAGATCTTTTAGTTGCTCTTTCAACTCTTTAAATTCTGCAGGGGCCATATGGTAAGGAGGAATAAAAATGGGTTGAGTATCAGGAAGAAGATCAATCCCAAACTGTATCTCTTTATCAGGAGGTATCCTTGGGAAATCATCCGAAAAGATATCAGAAAACTCATTGACGACGTTAAAAGACTGGAGAGTTGGAGTCTCAGACTTAGTGTCTTTGACTCTAACCAAATGGTAAATACACCCCTTGGAAATAAGATTTCTAGCTTTGAGGTAAGAGATAAAATGACTCTTGGGTGACACAGAATTCCCAGACCACTCAAACACGGATGCACCCGAAAATTGAAACTTGACCATTCGGGTCCGACAATCAATAGAGGCATAAGAAGAATACAACCAGTCCATACCCAGAATCACATCAAAATCTACCATGTCTAACTCAATCAGATCAGCCAACAAGACTCTATGAAGAACGGTAACAGGACACTTTTTATACACTTTCTGAGAAACAATCGAATCACCCAGTGGGGTAGAAACTAGGATAGGCTTAGGAATAATCTCAGGACTCATTTCAAAATTCACAGCAATCAAAGGTGTAACATATGAGAAACTGGATCCAGGATCTAACAAAGCATACACATCAAAATGAAATATACGAAGCATACCAGTAACAACATTGAGAGAGTCCTCCTGTTCCTGGCAGAACGGTAAAACATAGAATCTATTCTGGCACTGCCCGCCGGCATTGCTAGAAGAGGTGCCCTGAGCTGGGGCTGGGCGAGTCGCTGGAACTGGAGCACTAACAGTCTGAGTCTGGGTCTGAGGGCGATAGTCACGATGCCGTTTTCCATCATGTGGACAATATCTAACTCTGTGACCCATGTCACCACACCGGAAAAAACCCCTCTTCTCACCCCAACACTCACCCGAATGAGTCCTACCACACTTAGGACACAGGGGACAATTTGGCTTACTACCAGGACTGTACTAGGACCTGGATGCATATGACCTGCTACCTTGCTTTTGCTTACCTCTAGGCACGGGAGCACTAGCAGATAACGGTACTGGCATAGATGAACGATCCTAATACTGAGGGCGACTCCCTCCCTGTGATCTAGTCTGACCCTGTCCGTGCTGCTCGGACCTAACTCTCTTATTCCCTCTTATTCTATCTCTCTCCTTAATCTTGTCTGCCTCAATCTGTTGGGCATGAGTCATCAGCCTAGAAATATTCATCTCACTATTCAGCATAGCAGACCTACACTCCTTAACCACGTAACTAGACACTCCAGTCACAAACTTACTCATACTAGTCCGATTATCAGCCACTAAGTCAGGAGCATACTTGGCCAACTGATTGAACTTTAGACAGTACTCCCTAACAGTCATAGAGCCCTGTCGCAGGTTCATAAACTCTTCCACCTTTGCCTCCCTCATCTCCAAAGGGAAAAACTTATCTAGGAATGCATCCTGGAACTCTTGCCAAGTCGTAGGGACAGCTCCCTCACCTCTACCTTTCCTCCAAGCAATAACCCAGTCATAAGCAAGGTCTTTCAACCTATACGCATCCAACTCCACACTATGTTCTTCAGATACATGCATCACCTGAGTAATCTTCCACACCTCTTCTAAAAACAACCGTGGATCCTCATCAGACTTGGACCCATAGAATTTTGGCGGATTCATCCGCATGAAGTCACAGATCCTGGCAGCAGCCGAATCACCTCCCTGCTGCCAGTCATAAGTAAGATCCTGGCCTTTTAGGAGCTAGCCTGAACATTTGCAGTAGCAGCTTGGGCTAGCTCCTAAAAGGCTACCCGAAATTCAGCATGAGACACGTTTTCATTCAATGGGTAAGCGGGTTGAGGTTGCTGATCATCATTATTTCTTCTCGCTCGACTTGGAGGCATATTTCTAAAAGAGGAGAGCACGAATCAATAGCAGAGAGAGACACTTTAAGCATGATAGACTTCTGAAAGAAAGAATCACACTTTTTCCTAAAACATCTTGTAGCCTCTTGCTCATAGATGTGGCGCGCTACATACCGATGATCAAGACTCTACTTAACGCGGCTTGTCAGACTCTCTAGAACACCTTAAAACCATAGGCTTTGATACCAAGTTTGTAACGCCCCAAAAATGGGTCCCAGAGCGTCACACGGTGCTTGAGGCTACAAGTAGCCCTAAGCTAACCCTTTGAGCCATTTTCATTCAGTTCAACACGCATCAACGGGGTTTCCATAAATAATCCTTAAATATAAACAGAGTAATCATCATCCAAGAATAAAAGAATTTCAGAAAGATACCAAAATATGACTTATTAGTTAACTCCCAACATCTATACTAGTATGACAAGCCTCTAAGAAAATCAATAAAACCAGCGAGCCATTGAGACATGCCCCAACCGACTCATACTCAGTTATCAAATGTAAATAATTCCGTGAAACCAACATCAGACATCACGTCCTTGGAACATGAGTACTCACCAAAACAGAGGATGTAGAACAGCGTGCCCGAAGAATCACTGTCGAACCTGGAACTGAGTACCTGAACCTACATTCTGAGAAAATTTAGCCCACATCCAAAGATGTGGGTCGGTACCATGGAAAGGAACCGAGTATATGGGGGTGTATGCAGTTGTATAAACATCATCATCATAAATATTTATAAAAAATATGAAGGATGTATGAAAGACTCACATAGCCCGAAGAAAATTATCATAATCATGAGAGGATGAAATAAGTATAATAACACATGTGAGTCATCATATAATTTGTCAATCACTTTCAGTTCATCAAGAATATCAATTCTCATAATGTAAATATCATTTAAATCTTTCGAAAGAATAACTTTCATAATTCCACTTTCAAATCACTTCACCATTCACCATAGACACAAGGAAACACACACACACTGGGAGATCCTATAACCGACATAAACCATGTGAGCTACATGGAGTCCAACGTACAACCCACTTTGGGGAGAGCCATCCTATCCTTTGCATCAGAGTAGGACTATCGATATCAAATCCACACAAACTAGTGATCACTATATAAATCAGCCTCAGGCTCACTCCTACGGGGGCACATAGTTCTAGGGAAGTAAGGTCGCTTTATACCTCCCACTCGGTGCTAAAGATTTCTCTCGAACTTAGTTCAGATCATTTCAAAGACAATCCACAACAAAACAATTTCAGTAATATATAAATATACATCGGGAGCCATCATGCTTCCCATCTATCAAAATCAACCACGTTGTGGATTTTTTTCACACTCGAGTTCAAAACAACTCCATTAAGATCAAAAGGTCAAATCATTCAAAATATCTCAAATATTCAACATCAACGTGCTTATAACACACACTTTCTCAAAAAACACAATTTCCAATGGGGATTCACGACCCAAATATCAAAATCATGATAAATATCATTCAAGATTCATGCTTTATATCACCACACATGTAAATTCATCTTTCAAAATCATTAACATCAAGATTTCATAATAATCATCATAAGATATGGGTTCATGCTTCAAATTCATAAAAATAAAATAAAAATCATGCCTTTGTAAAGAAAATTACTTTTGGGCACAAGAACGAAAGAGAGTTCTTGTTGAAAAATCTCACATACCTTGAATGATGAACTTTAGATCGATACTCATTTTTGAGATGTTAATCATGCCTTTGAATGATGGTTCTTGGAGTTCTTGAACTAGGAAATTGGAATCTTGAATAAATTTGCAGAATTAATGGTGAACTTTGGAGGTTCTTGAAGTTGGATGTAGGAGCTTAAGGTTTTCTTTTTGAGGGAATTTGATGAAATATAACATATAATACTTCTAATAGGCTTTAATATAGGGTTTGGATGGTTTTTGGGTTAGGGGGAATGACCACAACGCCCCTAAAAATCAAATAATTCTCGAATCTGTCCTTTGCTAGACTGTTTTGATAGTCTGAAGTAGATCAACCATAACGTTTTACTCCGATATCCAAATTAGATGAAACCAATTTCATTAGAAAGAGGAATCTCATATATTTCCATTGCTATATAGTATCTCACCCAGATCATTGTGTACGAGGAGTTATGATCGTTTGAATTTGACCCAAAAATTCACTTTTGATAGGCTGAAGTAGATCGACCATAACATTTTGCTCCGATAGAAAAATTGGATGAAACCAATTTCATCGGAAAGATGACTCACAGAGATTTCTGTTGATATATAGTAGATCAACCATATCATTATGTACAAGGAGTTATGATCGTTTAAAGTTGGAGCAAAAATACGTCAGGCCTCAGTACTTTTTCCTGCACGTTTTACAGTTCACTACTATTCACGGTTCGATCAAAATGTTCATAACTTGTCGCTCGGGTGTCCGTTTTGGATGATCCAAATATCATTGGAAAGATTATTCAATAATCTACGCAATGGTGGGTCATAATATTCGACATTATGCATGGTAAATTTATAATTCATTCTAGAAGATAGAACCCAACGCGTTTACGCACAAAATTTCAACAAAAAATTTCCCGGGGTATTACAGTCTCATTGTGTTTTGAGCACCATTTCTTGACTGCTTCGTAGACCCATCTCAGTACATATCTCCGTACCTGATCACGAGGGACTTTTGGAGCTCTTGGTACCCTACCAGTCTGCCTGTTTCTTTTCTTTGAGGGCTCAGATGGCCCAATAATATCTTTTCCTTTTTTTTGGCGATGGTCCATAATAAATGTTAGTCAGAATAATACAATAAATAAGTTAGAATAAGCATCCCTTTTAGTCAACAAACACTAAGTGTGGAGGGGTTTCGAAGACACCCCATACTTAGTTGCTAGCATGGGTGCTTAGATGTGAAGTTAGAGTACTTAGAATTCCCCTTGTTTCTCAAAATCACACCCCATACTCTATTTTAGTTCTAATACACAAATAAAACCTTTACCATAGACTTTCAACATACTCTTCAAGCAAAATTTCAACTTACTATTTAAAGCACAAGTCATTGGTCTAGTTCAACAAATATAAAATGAGTAAAGCACATAAAGTGGTACAATGTTTATCAACACACTGATCTATCAATTTCTTCGACTCTTCACACCAAATATCAATCATTTCAAGTATTTTCCCAATTTATGCATAACAATAATTTTACTATTTCACCCAAATAAAGAAAACGTATATCAACTTAAGAACTTACCCGAGTTGGAATGAATGAGAGAGTAGAAAGAAATTCTCTTGGCGTGACTAGGTTCGAATTTAATGGAACTAGGGATAATTTTGAAGGTTTAGAAAAAGGGAAAAAATTAGGAAATTAGCAGAAATTTAAAAGGAGGGTTCGGGTTAAGAGAATTAGGTTGGGTTAAAACCCGACCTTTTAATGAAGTTACCCAAAAAAATACCTCTCTGCGATGTAGAGGTTGGTCTCCGCAATAAGCTCTGCGATGCAAGGGACGTGGAGCTTATCTCAGAGGCTTACTGGAATATGGATTCTGTATTTCTTTCCTTAGCGCGATGCGAGGTAGATCTCCGCATCAAGATCCACGACGAGAGGATATCGAGGAGTCTCACTGGAAATTGCACTTTGGGGGAATTTTGTCCCTCTTTTCTAGCCTTCCTTGTTCCTCAACTTAATGTATATTTTACTACCTCATATCTTCCCAAAACACAAAATTTACCCACTTCTTGTTCTTCCCCATGCCATGGAGTTTCTCATTCCTTCACTTTCAACAAAAACAATAAAAATACGTAAGAAAAAGTGGGTTGCCTCTCACCTAACACCTTAGTTTTGGTAATGGCTCAATACATATTGTTGTATTTTTAATTTCTTTTCTCTTTTTTTTTCCTTTTTCAACTAATATAGAAGTAAACTAAGATATTATATTATATTCGCGGGTTGCCTCCCATGCAGTGTCTTATTTAATTTCGTGGCACAACCAAACTCAGCTTCATTCTTCTTCAAAGGCGATGGATGTCTTGTGCCTGTCCATATGATCAACCCAATAATACTTGACTCTCTGCCCATTTACCAAGAATGTAGCACTTTTATCCTCATGCCAAAGTTCAACAGCCTCATGAGGAGTCATTTTCATAACCTTGAAGGGTCCAGACAACTTAGACCTCAATTTACTCGGAAACAACTTCAACCTCGAATATAATAGCAACACTTACTGTCCAGGCTCAAAGACTCGAGACATAATTTTCTTATCATGCCACCTTTTGGTCTTTTCTTTATACAATTTCTCATTTTTATAGGCATGTAGCAAAACTCGTTGAGTTCACTCAATTGTAACAGTCTCTATTCTCCTACAGCCTTCAAATCAAGATTTAGTTTCTTCACTGCCCAATAATCCCGATGCTCAAGTTCCACAAGCTAGTAAAAAGATTTTCCATACACCAAGAGATAGGGAAAGGTCCCAGTGAGCATTTTATAGGCTTTCCTATATGCCCATGATTCATCATCCAGCTTAGTCGACCATTCCTTAGGCTGCCCATTGACTATTTTCTATAATATCTGCTTAATCTCATGATCAGACACCTCTACTTGGCCTCTTATTTATGGGTGATAAGCTGTGTCCACTTTGTGTCTAACACCATATTTAGCCAATAAGTTCTTAAACCAATTGTTCATGAATTGCATCCCTCCATCCCTGATGATTGATTTAGGTGTGCCAAAGCGAGATAAAATATGTTTCTTGACAAACTTCATGACTACTCTTGCATCATTTATGGGGAGAGATGCAACTTCTATCCACTTTGGCATGTAATCAACAACCACCAAAATATATAAATTTCCATAAGATGGTAGAAATGGCCCCATAAACTCTATACCCCATACGTCAAATATCTCCACCTTAAGAATATTGTTCAAAGGCATTTCATGGTGCCTTGATATCGTGCCCATTATCTGGCATTGTTCACACTCTCTCACATAAGCAATAATATCTTTGAACAATGCCAACAAAGAGAAACCCAACTATAATACCTTTCTTGCTGTTCGTTCACCTCCATGATGGCCCCCATAAGTTGATGAATGATAATCTTCTAGCACCTGCTTAGATTTATCTTCGAACATGCAACTTTGCGCAATTCTATCAATAATTTGTTTAAATAAATAGGGTTCATCCCACATGTATAAGCGGGAACCACGAAACAACTTCTTCTTCTGTTGACTTGTGGCCTCCGAAGGATAAATACCACTTACTAGCAAATTCACTATATCAGCATACTAGGAAACCTCTATTGCATCCAGTGCCAAGAATTTCTCATCAAGAAAATCCTCCCAAATACATAGTGTATCATTAGCAACATGAGCATGACTCTCAAGCCTCGACAAATGGTTAGCCACTTGATTTTCAGCTCCTTTTTTGTCACGAACTTCTAAATCAAATTCTTGGAGTAGAAGAATCCACCTGATTAGCCTTGGCTTCACATCTTTATTGTTGAACAAATATCATATGGCAACATGATCAGTATTAACAATTACCTTCTTACCCACCAACTATGCTCTTAATTTATCAAATGCATATACAAGTGCCAATATTTCCTTCTTTGTGACTATATAATTTACCTGGGCTACATCCAAGATTTTACTTGCATAGTATATAGAGTGAAATACCTTATATTTGTGCTGCCCTAATACTTCTCTAACAACCACATCTCTAGCATCACACATTAGCTCAAATGGTAATACCAAATGAGGAGAAATTAGGATGGGTTGTTTTGTCAATCTTCTTTTCAGACTCTTAAATGCTTTTTGAAACTCAGCCCAAAAGTCAAACTTAACTTCTTTCTCCAATAACTTGCACATTAGACTTGCTATCTTCAAGAAATCTTTTATAAAGCATCTGTAAAGCCTCGTATGCCCAAGAAAGATTCTGACACCTTTCACTGACACCAGATACAAAAAGTTTTCAATGACCTCCACCTTAGATCTGTCTACCTCAAGTCCTCTATGACACCTTATGACCAAGGACAATACCTTTGTTGACTAAAAAGTGTCACTTCTCCCAGTTTATACAAAGTTGGTTTCTTTACAGGGAGCTAAGACCTTGTCTAAGTTTTGCAAGAACATATCAAATGAATTACCAAAAAAGAAAAAATCATCCATAAATACCTCGACAAAGTTTTTCACCATATCATAGAAGATAGCCATCATGTATTTCTGGAATGTCACCGGTGTGTTGCAAAGACAAAATGGCATGCTTCTGAATGCATAAGTGCCATAAGTCAAAGTAGTTTTCTCCTGATCTTCTAGTTCTATTGTTATTTTATTATATCCTGAATACCCATCCAAAAACCGGTAATATTCCTATCTCGCCAATCTGTCCAATGTTTGGTCAATAAAAAGAACGGGATAATGATCTTTCCTAGTGGCATCATTCAACTTTTGGTAATCTATGCAGATTCTCTACCCAGTCACTGTACTAGTTGGAATCAACTTATTATCTTCATTATTCACAATAGTCATCCCTCTTTTATTTGGAATATAATGCACATGGATAAACAATTTACTATTGGATATGGGATAAACATCCCAACATCAAGCCACTTAATAACTTCTTTTCTAACTACTTCTTTCATCACAAGATTCATCTTTACTTGTGTTGCACACTTGATTTATAATCCCTCTTCCATATATATATTTTGTGCATACAGAAGGCAGGATTGATTCTTATGATATCCGACATTTACCATTCGATTACTTTCTTCCTTCTTTTCAATACTATTAATGACTCTTTTACCTACTTATTAGACAAACTTACAGATAAAATAATAGGCAAAGTATCATCCTCACCAAGGAAAGCATACTTTAAATGAGAGGGTAGAGCTTTAAGCTCTAGCTTCGGTGCTTCATCTACAGATGCCTTGGGAGAGGGACTAATTGGCCTATTTAAGGACTCAAATTTGGTCTTTCAAGTAATAATGCTTGCCAAATTCATAATTTGTACCATTTTAAGTGCTTTAGCATCACCAAAAATATCATACCCCATCAATGCTAGCTCAAGTAAGTCATCTAACGATAGAAGATGGAACTCAGACACAAGGTCTATGACTGTAATAACTGATAATTTTTTTATATATTGTAGGTAGATTTATTTCTTTATACACGTCAAAAACCTTAACCTTGTCATGAGCTCCCATAGTCATCTATTCTGCTGCTACATTAATTAGTGAGCGCCCAGTTGCTAAAAGGGAAGTCCTAAAATAAATGGGACTTTTGAATCAACATCAAATAAAGAATAATGAAGTCTACAGGGAAAATAAGCAATACCACTTGTACCAATACATCTTCAATGATTCTATCAGGCCTAGCAAGTGACTGGTCAGCCAACTATAGAATGATTGTGGTGGGTCTAGGGGTGCATAAACCTTTTTTCTAAACCAGGATGTGGGCATAAGATTTATGCTTGCCCCAATATCACATAAGCCCTGAGCACTGATGGATTTCCCAATTGTGACCTATAGAATAAAACTTCGTAGATCTTTTAGCTTTGTGGGCAATTTATTCTGAATCCTAGATATGCACTACTCAGTCAGTGCTACTATAGAATATTTAGTCAAACTATTCTTGTTCGCCATAATGTCCTTCACATACTTCTCATACTTTGTAGCACCCTGCAAAATATCAACAAGAGGAAGATTAATGTGAACCTATTTTAAAATATCAATAACCTATTTATAATAAGCCTCCTCTTAATATTTCTAAAGCCTTTTCGGGAATGGTAAAGGTGGCATTATATTTAACCATCAATAGCCTTGTGATTCACTTGCTTAGGTTCTAACTGCTTCCTAAGCAACTTTGTCTTGGCATTTCCTTACTTTCAGCTTTGTCTCCTACAACTTTCTCTTTATCACTTTCTATTTAACCATCAATAGCCTTGTGATTCACTTGCTTAGGTTCTAACTGCTTCAGCTGCAGCCCACTCCGAGTAGTGACCGCATTCACCTGTTTTGGATTCCGCTCAATATCACTAAGTAAACCTCCCTAAGCTCTAGTATTCTATGTTTCTGCAATCTTATCTATTTAAACCTTCAAGTTCTTTGTAATCATCTATTGATTTTTCACATCTACTACCAACTGTGCTTGTATAGCCATAATCTGTTTTAGTGTCTCTTCAATGTTACTTAACTGAAAGTGGCTTAATTACCCTAGATATGCTGTTGCTGATGTTGTTGTACTGGTCCCCTTTATTGAATTGTATTCTATGCCTGATTTCCACCCCTTGAGAAATTGGGATGATTCCGCCAATTAAGATTATAAGTATTACCAAAGTTTTATTGTCCTTGACTATTAGTATTCCCTACATAATTAATAGACTCAGGATTAGCTGCACAAATATCTGCTGGATGATCACTACTTTTGCAAACCTCACACCAAGTATGAGCTCGATGAACTACATTTGCTGTTGCTAGTATGGGTTGTGTGATTCCAAGATTCATATTGTTGAGTTATGTAGTTAGCTGATTCTATAGTGCATCAATCTAGGCTGATATAGCCATGAACTGATCAACCTCCAAAATACCTACAACCTTTTTGGAGCACTTCTTGCGTCGGCATTCCACTCAGGATTCCCTTATGAAATTTGATTCAACAATATGTATAATTCATCACACGTCTTCTCGAGAACTTTCCCACTTACTTCTGAATCCAGGAAAATATTTATGTTTGGATCAAGACCCTAAATGAATGTGTACCAACAAATCATTAGTCTGATGATGATAAGGGCAATTCCTGAGCATACTCTTGATCTTTCCCAAGCTTGGTAAAGATTCTCTCTATTTTTTTGCCTAAAACTTAGGATCTCACTTCTCAAATATGTTGTCTTCCTAAATAGAAAGGATCGAATAAGTAATTTCCAAGCAAGATCATCCTATAAGGTAATAGAGTTTGGTGGTTCAGCTTATAACAACCTCTTTGCTTCCCCCAACAGAAAAAACGAAAAAAGAGTTAGTATGACATAATCAGTAGAAATCCCAGTAGGAATGTATGTGTCACTGATCTCAAGAAAGTTCTGTATGTGCTGCTGTGGGTGCTTGTGAGATAAACCTGTGAACTGCTCACTCATGTGCAAAAGTTGCACCATATTCTGTATTATTTCAAACCGACCACCCGTATCTGGCTTGCGGATGTGATTAGTAGCATTGTTCGTAAGTGGGATTGCCACTTCACGAATATGTCTAGCTTCTTCTTGAGCAAGAGAAGTTGGAGCCACCATAATTGGATCTACTAGAATCGGAGCACTAAGATTAGGATCCCTGTAATCTCCTATTTGAACTTGTTGAATTGGGTAGTGAAGTGCTGCTGCTCTTCGCCTTTGATGAAATACCTGTTCTGGTTCTGAATAAGACACTACCAATTCTTGTGATCTTGCAAGTACAATACCTTACTGATCCTGCAATAGTCACCCGCTAAGATAAAGTGGTTTATAATTAAATTTATTATCAAAAGCCATAAATTTAGAAAATTACTAATTATTTGAGTCCCCGACAATGATGCCAAAAAACCTATTGCGGTCTATCGCACACGCAAGTGTACATGATCGTATAAGTAATATAGTGAATCAAAGAATCGGATATCGTACCCATGAGAAATACTTGACTTGTAATTTAATCAACTTTAGTTTCGACAATAATGTTGTAATGCCCTGAAATCGGGTCCCGATACGTCACACGGTGCTTAGGGTCACAAGTGACCCCAAGCTAACCCTTTTATTGGCATAACTCATAAGAAACTGAATAAAAATACAAATCCATACAAATCAACAGAAATTAACTCTTTTCTGAATTTGATCGATACAAAAATGGAATTTTACAGGATTACAATTCTGCCTTTACAACCAAAATTGAAACAAAATACATCAACTTCTACTGACTGTCTATGAAGCCTCTACTAGTACTGACTGTAGGTAGCCGTTTCATGACTCTCAACTACCCCAACTCAATACGACTGAATAAAGAAAATACAACACTATAAACTCTGCTTAACTAACCTAAGCCCTTGAATAAAAATGACTCATCACCTGCTGACTGGATACCACGAACTGACTGGATCCGAAGGTGCAACTATACCTTGTACCTACATTTCGAGAAAATGTAGCCCACATACGAATATGTGGGTCAGTACCATAGAAAGATACCGAGCATATGGGGGTGCAATGCATATATAAAATAATATCTTAATATCATCACAGTTTATAAAATTATGCATACTGATATAGATGACTCACTTATCTCAAATTAAATCATCAAAATCATGGATGAATAATACATGTAAAGTAAAACAAGTGAGTCATTACAATACGTTCTCAATTCACTTTCATCTCAATTTCTAATCATCAAAACAATCAAATCTCATGTCAATTCTCATTAGAATATATTCCTTAAATCTTTTAAGAATAATGACTTTCTCAAACTCAGCCTTTTAAGCAAATATGTTTTCATCTCAGATAGAAGAGTACACACACACACATTCGGAGATCCTATAACCGACATAAACTATGTGAGCCACATGGAGCCAACGTACAATCCACGTTGGGGAGAGCTTTCCTATCCTTGCCATCGGAGTAGGACTTCCAGTATTAATTCAAAAACACTAGTGATTACTATATAAATCAGCCTCAGGCTCACATCCTATGGGGGCACGTAGTTCTAGGGAAGTAAGGTCACTTTATACCTCCCACTCGGTGCTAAAGATTACTCCCAGACTTAGCTCAAAAATTTAAATCAGCCTCAGGCTCACATTAAAGAAAATCCACAATAAACACTTCAATAATTTTCATCGGGAGTCAATTTGCTACCCCTTTATCATAATTAATAAAAACGTGGATTTCTTTCACAGTCGAGTTCAAAATAACTCATTCACGACCAAAAGGTCAAATCATTCAAAACATCTCAAATATTCAACATCAACGTGCATATAGCACACATTTTCTCAAAGACACAATTTCAAATGGGGTTCAAGACCCAAATATCAAAATCGTAGTAAATTTCTTTCAAGCATTATGCTTTAAGTCATAATTTCATATAAATTCGACTTTTCAAAGTCATAAACATCATAATCTCAAGATAACCAAGATAGAATATAAGTTCATGCTCCAAAATCATAATTAACATATAAAGATCATATCTTCGTAAAGAAAATTACTTTTGGGCACAAGAACAAAAAATTGTTCTTGTTGAAAACCCCCTCATACCTTGAATGATGAACTTTAGATAGATACTCGTTGTTGAGATGTTAATCGTGCCTTTGAATGATTGTTCTTGGAGATCTTGAACTAGGAACTTGGAATCTTAAATAAATTTGCAGAATTAATGGTGAACTTTGGAGGTTCTTGAAGTTGGATGTAGGAGCTTAGGGTTTTCTTTTTGAGGGAATTTGATGAAATATAACATATAATGCTTCTAATAGGCTTTAATATAGGGTTTGGACGGATTTTGGGTGAGGGGGATTGACCAAAACGCCCCTAAAAATCAAATAATTCTCCAATCTGTCCTTTGGTGGACTGTTTTGATAGTCTGAAGTAGATCAACCATAACGTTTTACTCCGGTATCCAAATTGGATGAAACCAATTTCATTTGAAAGAGGACTCTCATATATTTCCGTTTATATTTATTATCTCACCCAGATCATTGTGTACGAGGAGTTATGATCATTTGAAGTTGACCCAAAAATTTACTTTTGATAGGCTGAAGTAGATCGACCATAGCTGTTTTCTCCGGTAGACAAATTGGATGAAACCAATTTCATCGGAAAGAGGACTTACAGAGCTTTCCGTTGATATATAGTAGATCACCTATATCTTTGTGTACAATAATTTATGATCGTTTACAATTTGAGAAAAAATACGCCAGGCCTCAGTACTTTTTTTCCTGCACGTTTTACTGTTCACTACTATTCACAAATCGATCGGAATGTTCATAGCTCGTCGCTCGGGTGTCCGTTTTGGATGATCCACATATCATTGGAAATCTTATTCGATACTCTACGCAATGGTGTGTCATAATCTAAGACATTCTACACGGAAAATTTATAATTCATTCTAGAAGATAGAACCCAACACGTTTACGCACAAAATTTCAACGAAAAATTTCTCGGGGTATTACATCATTTCCCCCTTGGAAACATTCGTCCTTGAATGTCGATGAATAAGTACAGAATACCATGGAAATGAGGACAAAAGTCTGGGATAACGAAATCAATCCACTTACTTCACTCAAACTTTCGAATACTTCATAGAACATGCGATTCATAATGAGAATGGTCACATAGTTGGATCTTAAACAAAAGAGACTTATTTTAAGGAATCGATATCTTTGGTTTATTCAGAGACTGAGAATCAAAGGTCTCGAAGGAGATCTCATCAAAAGAAGGACCACTTGTGCCCAAATGAAACGTCCCTCAACACTCCCTCCAAAAGATTCAAATGACATTGTTTGGGGAGAAAATGAACCATAATTTGATACAATCCTATCGTATGGGAACAAGGACCCATATGACATAAATTAAGATAGGAATTTCTAGGTCTTGGGAAACATAACTCCTTGCTTCCAAACTTAGCAACATTTCCCAACTACTCCCTTGACTATGTTCTAGCCTAACTCCAAGTACTCATGAGATACGCCACATAACACTATAATATTAATCTATTTCATGAACCTCAATACACACTAAGCCTTACAACTCCTCACTTCAAACATAACTCTTATTGCTACTCCAACAACCACATACAATCTTATACTAGGGATCCGCTAACTTGCGGTGCATTCTTTTAGATATACAACCATAACATTCAAGCCTATATTCATAACCACATACGCACTTCACACATGCACCTCTAAACGAACACTCATAAAGCATCTTCCTCGCTTTCTCTAAGATTCCATCAACTACATCATTCACACATACTTGTCAATTCTTTAAACGGCACACATAACATTTTATCAACCAATTGAACTATACACAAAAACTCTGTATTACTATTCCTACAACCTCATAAAAGTGCATAAAACCAACGCACAACAATCTTTCCAAATAAACATTTAAAACTTAAACTAACCACATCATGTATCAAGGACTTAGCCTCAATCTAACTTTACTTCACCGCCGTGAGCACACCACCTTCTATCATAGATAAGGAAGTATCTTCTCTCCCTTTTAGACAACTGCTCAACACCATTAGCTTGACTTAATGAAAAGGTCACAAAATTTTAAAACATGAAGACCTGAAACATGAAGGGATAATGTAAATAACTTTAGTCTCTCTATTGAGGCCTTAGGAATAAAATATCAAATACAATGGATTCATTAAGGTATCAAAACTGAAGACACCCATAACGGAAACTGAATCTCACTGATCAATAAGAGTATTGCCTGTGTACTGGAACTGAACATACTGTAAAACTTGAGTATATGAGTCATGGGTGGCATGCCCTGAATTTAGAGCTCATAACTTATGGAATGTGATTCCAACTGCTAGAAGAACTGGAATTTCTCATTTTTGGAAACTAGAAGAGTATGTAATTCTCCATCATGTGTATGAACATAAATTAAGATCATGGAACTGAAATGTAAAGCATGAGTAGGTTTTGGGACAACTGAAAATACTGAAATAACATTGGGTTAAGCACCAATCTTTCTCACAACAAATTTACAACTTACTGGTACTTCTACTAAAATGTAAAAGCTTGACTTGACTACTTGTTCTATCATCTCCCCCTTAGCTTTAAGACACTACTCAAATTCTCAAATGCTTACTAATTTCGAATCTCCACGAACATCTCTATCGCTGGAATGTACACCATCTAGTGCTTCAACTTTTATTTCTATTAGCTCAACTTGAATACTTTCTAAACTTTTAATAGACCATACTACTTCTGTCTTCTCCCTCTAATACCATGCCTATCAACTTATGTTTCTAACCCATAAGAATCAAAATCACACTTAAGAGGCTCAACATTTCCAATCATACGCCTCGCATTAACTTAGCCATCAAAACATCATCCATCGTCTAACTAGTATTTATCCATCTAACAATTCCATGGCACGACTCACTACACCACATACACTAATCCTCAAAATTAAAGCAGTCCCATAGTATCTTGGATGAACTTTCTCATCATAATATAATATTAAACTTAATTACAAGTCAACTACACTTAAACTCTTGTGTACACTGTTCAAGCCTATTAGGTCACTTCCGGCAACTAATACCATTAATCCGGAAAACGTCACATTCGGCTTCATGATCACCAATCGTTCAAACTTAAGGTCTCACACTTCACATAATTTACAACTCCATCTCATGCATAACTCCCATGTGAAGATTATAAAACAACACATCCATGAATACTAGCCTACTTAAACTTCATAACAATAATAATTGGTCCTAATAATATAGCCTATATTATTCATAATCCATTAACACATCCTTCTTTCACCAGTCACTACTATCTATCCTTCTTACACAACTTAACATAGTTCATAGCTCTCTACGTCTTAACTTAACTTTCTCTTGCAATATGGAGAACTCCTAGATTAACAACACTTACCCACTGAGTACTTCCATCACTAACCTATACTCTCTGTCATACAAATACCGTCAACACCCATTTCATACCTCAAACAAACTATATCACTTCCTATTAACCCAATTGCATGCAAAAAGGGATTTCACTATACTTATGCTCAACAAATCACACTTACCATTCTTCTTACTACTACACCTCCACATCCCATATTTTCATCTAGCACAAGGAACAAGATGAACTACAAGTTGCCAGTGGATCGAAATAGGCCTCACACGGCTTCACTAGACTTTGGTTTTGTGTTTTGATCAAGAAAGTTATATGAATAACAAAGTAACTATGCTAGTGAATCGAAATAGGCCCCACACGGCTTCACTAGACTTTGGTTTGTATTTTGAACAAGAAAATGAGATGAATAACAAAGAAGCTATGCTAGTGAATCGAAAGAGCCCCACACGGCTTCAATAGACTTTGATTTTTCACAAACATAATGATAACAAGATTACATAATACAAGAGATAGAAACTTGACACACAACATTCAATGATCTAAGAATACACCTTACTCTGTCTTAATTAAATAACTCATAAGAATGAGGGCATAACTTTCAACTTAAGGAACTTAACACACTAGAGAGCTCCTCTCAAGCCCTTTGTGTAACTTTTGAAATTTCTTCTAGAAAACATAGAAGCATTACCTGGGGAAGAACTGGAGCTTGCGAATCATGTTATCTCAAAAATAATACATAGAGGGAGAAGTATAGATTAACATTATAGATTCTGAGGAGGAATCTGAAAGCACATCTAACCTAGGCTTAGTTCACGACTTTTATGAACATGAATAAAGTACTTCAATCTTTGGAACTCAAAAGCACTGATAGGATACTTTCTATCTCTCTTACAATCCCATAACTATCTATGGAGAATTAAGCTTAACTGTTTCTAATACCTTGAAAATGAGGCAGAGTTGGCCAGAATAGAGTAAGATGAGAATCTATATAAGCTTCTTGGAGAACCATTTTATAGCATGATCTTAGACTTGAAAGAAGGGAAACATTTACTAAATGCCCTGTAGCCTCTCAAAGAAAAGTACAGACGTCTCCGTACCGTTCCGCAAGAATCTACTAGACACAACTTCATAGACACCCTAGGACACTTGAACTCTGTGCTTTGATACCAAGTTTGTAACGCCCCGAAATTGGGTCCCGAGATGTCACATGGTGCTTAGGGTCATAAGTGACCCCAAGCTAACCTTTCTACTGGCATAACTCATAAACAACTGAATAAAAATACAAATCCATACAAATTAATAGAAATTAACTCTTTTCTGAATCTGATCGATACAAAAATGGAATTTTACAGGATTACAATTCTTCCTTTACAACCAAAATTGAAACAAAATACATCAACTTCTATTGATTGATTATGAAGCCTCTACTAGTACTGACTGTAGGTAGCCGGGTCATAAATCCTGACTACCCCAACTCAATACGACTGAATAAAGAAAATACAACACTATAAACTCTGCATAACTAACCCAAGCCCTTGAATCAAAAGGACTCATCACCCGTTGACTGGATACCATGAACTGACTGGATCCGAAGGTGCAACTATACCTTGTACCTACATTCCGAGGAATTATACCCCACATACTAATATGTGGGTCTGTACCATGGAAATATACCGAGCATATGGAGGTGCAATGCATACATAAAATAATATCTTAAAATCATCATAGTTTATAAAATTATGAATGCTGATATAGATAACTCACTTAGCTCGAATTAAATCATCAAAATCATGGATGAATAATACATGTAAAGTAAAACAAGTGAGTTATTACAATACGTTCTCAATTCACTTTCATCTCAATTTCAAATCATCAAAACAATCAAATATCACGTCAATTATTATTAGAATATATTCCTTAAATCTTTTAAGAATAATGACTTTCTCAAAATCAGCCATTTAAGTAAATATGTTTTCATCTCAGATAGAAGAGTACACACACACACATTGGGAGATCCTATAATAGACATAAACCATGTGAGCTACATGGAGTCTAACGTACAGCCCACGTTGGGGAGAGCCATCCTATCCTTGCCATCGGAGTAGGACTTCCAATATCAATCCAAACATACTAGTGATCACTATATAAATCAGCCTAAGGCTCACATCCTATGGGGGCACGTAGTTCTAGGGAAGCAAGGTCACTTTATACCTCCCACTCGGTGCTAAAGATTACTCCCGGACTTAGCTTAGAAATTTAAATTAGTCTCAGGCTCACATTAAAGAAAATCCACAATAAACACTTCAATAATTTTCATCGGGAGCCAATTTGCCACCCCTTTATCATAATCAATAAAAACGTGGATTTATTTCACAGTCGAGTTCAAAATAACTCATTCACAACCAAAAGGTCAAATCATTCAAAACATCTCAAATATTCAACATCAACGTGCATATAGCATACATTTTCTCAAAGACACAATTTCAAATGGGGTTCAAGACCCAAATATCAAAATCATAGTAAATTTCTTTTAAGCATCATGCTTTAAGTCATAATTTCATATAAATTTGACTTTTCAAAGTCATAAACATCATAATCTCAAGATAACCAAGATAGAATATAAGTTCATGCTCCAAAGTCATAATAAACATATAAAGATCATATCTTCATAAAGAAAATTACTTTTGGGCACAAGAACGAAAGATTATTCTTGTTGAAAAATCCCACATACCTTGAATGATGAAATTTAGATCGATACTCGTTTTGGAGATGTTAATCGTGCCTTTGAATGATGGTTCTTGGAGTTCTTGAACTAGGAACTTGGAATCTTGAATAAATTTACAGAATTAATGGTGAACTTTGGAGGTTCTTGAAGTTGGATGTAGGAGCTTAGGGTTTTCTTTTTGAGGGAATTTGATGAAATATAACATATAATGCTTCTAATAGGCTTTAATATAGGGTTTGGACGGCTTTTGGGTGAGGGGGATTGACCAAAACGCCCCTAAAAATCAAATAATTCTCCAATCTGTCCTTTGGTGAACTGTTTTGATAGTCTGAAGTAGATCAACCATAACGTTTTACTCCGATATCCAAATTGGATGAAACCAATTTCATTTGAAAGAGGACTCTCATATATTTCCATTTATATTTAGTATCTCACCCAGATAATTGTGTACGAGGAGTTATGATCATTTGAAGTTGACCCAAAAATTTACTTTTGATAGGCTGAAGTAGATCGACCATAACTGTTTTCTCCGGTAGACAAATTGGATGAAACCAATTTCATCGGAAAGAGGACTTACAGAGCTTTACGTTGATATATAGTAGATCACCCATATCATTGTGTACAAGAAGTTATGATCATTTACAGTTCGAGAAAAAATACGCCAGGCCTCAATACTTTTTTTCCTGCACGTTTTACTGTTCACTACTATTCACAAATTGATCGGAATGTTCATAACTCGTCGCTCGGGTGTCCGTTTTGGATGATCCACATATCATTGGAAATCTTATTCGATACTCTACGCAATGGTGGGTCATAATCTAAGACATTCTACACGGAAAATTTATAATTCATTCTAGAAGATAGAACCCAACACGTTTACGCACAAAATTTCAACGAAAAATTTCCCGGGGTATTACAAATGTATTCAAGTGTTTCATTGTATCAAGATTTTTGTGATAATTTAATGAAAAATCTACTAAATAAATAAATAAATAACAAAGTGCGTCCGTACCAACGTAAGAAAGGTCGTAAACAATACGAGTGAGATTTCCAGGGTTGAGACACTATTAACAATCTTATAAATCTCTATATTTATCATGGTCGTGTTGATTATCGGGTTATGATTTGCAGGGTTTAGGTTATGAACCATTAGTCACAACTTCGTTTGATCTGCTTGAACCAAGATCTTGGGATCTCTAGTCTACTAGGTGGAGTTACCGCCATGACTTCTCCTAGGCTATAAACCCATTCCCTTTGATGCTCTCTCAATTCCCTCTCTAGATAGGCCTTTTGTAAGTCGATTTGACATATTATCCTTTAACTTCACATAGTTAACAGTGATAATTCTAGTAAAAAGTAGTTCTCTAATGGTATTATGTCTCCATTTTATATGATGAGATTTACCATTATACATCATGCTTCCTTCCCTATCTATTGCCGCTTGACTATCACAGTGTATACATATTAGTGCTAAAGTTTTGGGACAATAAGGAATATCTTCCAAGAAATTTAAGAGCTATTCAGCTTCTTCACTGGCTTAATCTAACGTAATAAATTTAGATTACATTATAGAGCAGGCAATACATGTTTGTTTGGATAATTTCTAAGAGACTGATCCTCCACCTAAATTAAATGCATGTCCACTTATGAATTTTACTTTATTAGATCCATTAATATAATTTGCATCACTATATCCTTCAATTACCACTAGATATTTATTATAATGCAAAGCATAGTCTTGAGTATGTTTTATATACTCCAAAACTCTTTTTATTGCCATCCAGTGAGTTTATTGGGATTACTGATGTACCGATTCAATTTACTAATAGCACATGCTATGTTTGGCTTCGTACAATTTATGATATACATATAATATCCCAATACTTTGTCCAACTGTGAGTCACTTTCATCCTCATTTTTTTGAAGTGCAAAGCTCACGTCTAATGGAGTCTTTGTAATATCAAAATCCAACTACTTGAACTTGTCAAGTACCTTTTCAATGTAATGAGACTGTTACAGTGCCAAACCTTTTGAAGTTTTATGAATTCTTATTCTTACGATCACATTTGCAACTCCAAGGTCTTTCATATCAAACTTGCTCTCAAGCATTCATTTTGTAGCATTTATGTCAGAAATGTCTCTACTGATGATCAATATATCATCCACATACAAATAAACAATGACCTTATGATTTGGAGTATCTTTAATGTAAACACATTTATCATATTCGTTTATCTTGAAGCTTTTTGCCAACATGGTTTGGTCAAACTTTGCATGCCACTGTTTAGGTGCTTGTTTTAATTCTTAGAGTGACTTAACAAGTTTTCACACTTTCTTTTCTTTATCAAGAATCACAAAACCCTCAGGTTGTTCCATGTAAATTTATTTCTCTAATTCTCCATTTAGGAATACTGTTTTTACACCCATTTGATGGATTTCAAGACCATATACCACCACCAAGGAAACTAATATCCAAATGGACGTTATCCTCGTTACCGACTAGTATGTATCAAAATAATCAAGGCCTTATTTTTACTTAAAACCTTTCACTAAAAATCTTGGCTTGTATTTGTCAATAGTACCATTTGCTTTCATTTTCTTGAAGATTTATTTAGAACCTAAAGGTTTATTTCCTAGACGAATATCAACCAACTCCCATGTATGGTTGCTCAAGATTGAATTAATCTCACTATTGACTGCCTCTTTCCAAAATGATGAATCTGAAGACGACATCTCTTTCTTAAACGTTTGGGGCTCATTTTTTAGGAGAAGCATAAGAAAATCTGATCCAAAGAAAGTTGACGTTCTTTGACATGTACTACGCCTTGGATTCTCATCATTATGTACATTCTAGTTTAGTTTATCTTGAGGTTGTTTAGACTCTCCACTAGACTACTCGTGTCCAATTTTATACGAATAAATGCTTTCAAAGAACTCTGCATTATTTGATTCAATTACCATATTTTTATTTACATGTATAGATATTTGGATTTATAAACCAAAAACTGACATGCCTTACTGCTTTTAGCATATACAATGAACACACAGTCAGAGTCTTAGGTCCTATTTTTACCCTTTTTAGGAATAGAAACTTGGACTTTTGCTAGATACCCCTACACCTTGAATTATTTTAAGTTGAGTTTCCTTCCTTTCCATTTTTCATATAGAATTGAAAGTGTCTTACTATGGGGCACTCTATTGAGTATTTAGTTAGATGTAAGGATAGTTCCCCCACCAAGTTTTGCTGTAAACCTAAACCTATAAGTAAGGAATTCATCATTTCCTTTAATGATCGATTCTTTCTTTATACAATCCCTTTTGATTGAGGTGAATATGGGGAAGTAGTTTGATGGAAAATTTCATTTTCTCCACATATCTCTACAAAAGTTGATTCATATTCTCCATCCCTATCACTTCTTATCATTTTGATCCTTTTCTCTAATCGATTTTCAACTTGGGTATTGTATTGCCTTGTAATAACCCATAAAAGTCTTAGCTTATTTCAGCTCCCAGTTGTATGTATAAGGGGTCCAAAGCTTACATATTAGCCTAAGTGTTGGAAATTAGTCATTTCCAAGGCCCCTAAACTTTAACGATTTTATTTTTGACCTTCCCGACCTTGGGACATTGATTTTTAAGTTTTTCCTTATCGGGGTAGTTAAAAGTACATCACAGGTGAGTTTCAAAATTTTCTGAATAGTGTAGAGGTATGTTTTGAAATCCAAAGCAGTAATATTACTGGGATAAGCCCGTGCCGCGCCCTCAAGTGTGCCACTCCAGAGTCTGCGCCACACCCTCCTTTGCCCATCCAACTTTTGATTCCTTGTTATTTAAGAGCATTTGGGTCAATTCTCCCCACCCAAACTCATCCATAACATGAAATTTAGGTCTCCAAGGAGCATTATTTGCCGTATTACTCATAAAATCTCTCAGAAAAACTATCTTCTACCTCAAGAACAAACCCTAATCCTTACTCAAGAAATCAAGGAATTCAAACTTAAAACCTCAAGAAATTCTCAAGAATCATCATGAATTCATCCAGTGAGGTATGTGTGATGTTCATCCATGGGTTCCTTTCGCCTATGGATACCAAGAAGCCCTTTTTGGTTTTAAATTATTAGTTTTCATGTTTAAGTTGAAATATCTCCATGAATTTCTTGTTAATTCAATTACAAGTTATGTTTATGAGTGTTTTCAAGGGGAATAAGCCATTACATGTTTTGAATGTTGAAAGCTTCATGTTAAATCCCTAATTTATGATATTAGTCTTATGATCATGGTATTCTCATATGCTTTATCTATCCCCATGCTTAAGTTCATGACTCTTATATGTTTGATGAATGCCTAAGTTTTGGTCTTGAACAATGATCCCCTATTATGGTCTTAAAGCTTTTGGATGGCATTGTTAGTACTTTCATTCAGTGCTGGTGGGTTGTGAACGCCCAATACTTACGTATTTTACATAAATTAATCTTTTTAAGTATGCAAAAAGTTATTTCATAAATCTTATTAGTATATTCAGATATTCATATTCATGATGAGAACTATCAGTTATGTAATAGCATTCAATTGAGTCTAGTTCAGTTTAGTACCTGTGTCAGTTCAGTTAGGAGTAGGATTTAGCAACGAGAGAACCTAGGGATGGTGGCTCACCCGCCAGTTAGGATTGGGTCCTTAGTAGCAGTCCCTAAGTTCTAAAACTATGTAGCCAGCGTAGGATTATGAGATTTCACCCACCAGTTTAGGACTGACACTCTCTTAGGGGTCACCCGCTAGTTTAGGACTGACTCCATAGTCCTTTGGGACATCATATTAGTGGATCAATATAGCTAGTGTTAGTACTCATGGTACGGTATTAGCACCCTTCCAACTAGGGTTACAGGTTGGACCCTAATTAGCATGTCGGTTACATGATACCTCCCACTGTCTCATTATAGTATTCAATATAATTTTAGTTCAGGTTTTCCTGACCAATTCATATAGATTCACAATTATTTAGTTATCAGATTTTAGTCTTTTAGTTTTTAAATTATTTCAGATTCATGTTTATGCTTGGTCTTTCATTCTCAAATGTCACAGTTTTCCTGCATTCATGTTCAGTCATCTCATTCTATTCGGTTAGTTATTATTTCATATGCACAATGCCTTATGTATATCAGGCTAACCTTATCTCATATACCAATACATTCAAAGTACCGACCGCATACTCTTCTTTATGTTAGGATGTCTTATTTTATAGGTTCAAACGCATGATTTTCCGATCGTAGTTAGATAGTTCAGTGTAATACAGTAGTTGTAGTGGTTAGTCCTCATCCATCGAGGACACATTATAATTATCCAGTTATTTTATTATTTTATTTTATTCAGTCAGTCGGGGTTAGTTGGGGGTTTATCCCATCAACTCCTCAGTCAGTTTAGAGGCTTTCAGATATTCAGACATAATAGTTAGGTAGTCAGGTAGATACTTTCAGTTCTTATCAGTTGTTTTAGATATTTAGTATTTCCTATTTCAGTACTCAGATATATATTACCTTCTTAGTTTATCTTCTATACATGTGTTATGATCCTATTTTATTCAGTGCTCACAGCAGGTACCAGCTCATGGGTTAGCTTGTGGTCACTTGTGACTATAAGTACAGTTGTTGCGACTAGGGGGTAGCCCTGGGTCATGAAAAAACTTGGTATTAGAGCCAAGAGTTTTAAAGTGTCCTAGGGAATTTAAAAGTCGCGTTAAGTAGAGTCTTATACATGGGTGTAAAGTGTGACACACTTATGGACTTGAAGCTATGAAATGTTTTTGGAAAAGTTTCCCTTCTTTTAGTATTCATGTCATGTGAATGAGTATGAGCTCTATTTAAACTCTCTTTCTAACTCATCCTTTATTTTTTTTTTTTTATAGAAAATGCCTCCCAAAATAAATAATGAAAGAAGGAATAGGAACTAGCCCGCACCTCTGCCTATTCAGGAAGATCCCCTGAATGAGCAAGTCTCTCACACTGAATTCAGAGCTGTTTTCACTACTTTAGCTCACTCAGCAGCTGCTTAGAACAATCAGCAAGCTGTTGCCCCAGCTAATCCAGTGGCAAATACAACTGCAGCTAGGATATGGGATTTCACCCAAATGAATCCTCCTTTGTTTTCAGGATCCAAGTTTGAGGAGGATCTACAAGAGTTTTTTGATATGGTTTAGAAAGTGACAGATATCATGGGTCTCACTTCGAGTGAGAGTGCAGAGTTGGCTGCATACCAGTTGTAAGATGTAGCTCACACCTAGTTTAAGTAGTAGAAGGAGGACAGTGATGTTGATGCAGGGTCTATTGAGTGGAAGGAATTTTCCACGGCTTTTCTAGATAGGTTCTTCCTATTAGAGTTGAGGGAGCCTAAGTTTCAAGAGTTTATTAATTTGAAGCAATGTAATATGAGTGTGAAGGAATACTTGCTTAAGTTCACTAAGCTGGCGAGCTATGCTCCTTTAATGGTGGCTGATAACAGGTCTAAAATGAGTAAATTTTTATTTGGGGTATTAGATATTATGGTCAAAAAGTGTAGGACCGCCATGTTGATTAAGGAGATGGACCTATCTAAGCTTATGGTTCATGCTCAACAAATTGAGAAAGAGAAGCTTAAGGAGAAAGAGAAGGAGAATAAAAGGGGTAAAACAGGTAGTTTTAACTTTTCTCAGCTGAGGTCAGATAGTGGCAACCATTCTCAATTTTGTTAGAAATTCTCAGCTCCATCTCCATCTTTATCTAGTGCGTCAATGCCAAGGTTTAGGAATGACAATTGGGATAGAGCACCAGACTCTAAGTCATAGGGTAGCATGAGCAGTGGTCGTATCAATCTACTTTGCAAAAAATATGGCAGGAATTATCAGGCTGTGTGTAAGGCTGGTATTGATATGTGTTTTGGGTATGGTAAGCCAGGCCACAGGATTAGAAAGCGTCCAGTAGTTTTTCAGAGGGAAAAGATCTGCGCCAACAGAGCCAGTCCAATCTGTCATCAGCTCCAGCAGGTCGCCCAACTCAGCAAGTCACCACTCCAGAGCCATCAGTAGGAATCAATAGAACAAGTTGTATTCCCTCCAGTCTCGATAGGATTAGGAGAGTTCTCCAGATATGGTTACGGGTACGTTACAAGTCCTTCATCTCCATATTCATGCTTTATTAGATCCCGAAGCTTCACTCTTCTTTGTAACTCCTTATATAGCAGTTAATTTTGGTGTTAGTCCTAAATATTTAGCATAACCTTTCTCAGTGTCCACTACAGTAGGTAACTCTATTGTATCTGAGAGGGTATACATGAACTTCTCGATTATAGTGTCCCAGAGAATTACTTCAGTTGACCTCATGGAGTTAGAAATGACTGATTTTGATGTCATTCTTGGTATATATTGTCTCCACTCATGTTATTTCAGAAATATTGTCATTCAGTTTCAGTTTCCTAATGAACTAGTCATTGAATGGAGGGGTAGTACTTCAGTGCTTAGGGGTCAAATTATTTCTTATCTTAGAGAAAAAAAGATGATATCTAAGGGGTGTATGCGCCATGTTATTTGAGTCAAAGACTATAGTTCTAAGATTTCAAGTCTCAAGTCAGTTTCAGTAGTATGGGAATTTCCAGATGTGTTCCCTGAGGACTTTTTCGGAGTTCCCCCTGAAAGAGAAATTGACTTTGGAATAGATCTCCTTCTAGATACCTAGCCTATCTCTATTTTGACCTACAGAATGGCTCTAACTGATCTTAAAAAATTGAAATAGAAGTTGAAGGATCTCTTAGATAAGGGATTCATCAGACCCAGTGTTTCCTTATGGGGCGCTCCAGTCCTTTTTGTGCATAAGAAAAACGATTCTCTCAGAATGTACATCGATTATCATCAGTTGAACAAAGTCATAACTAAGAATAAGTATTCACTCCCCAAAATTGATGACTTGTTGGACCAACTTTAGGGTGCACGTTATTTCTCTAAGATAGACCTAAGATCTGGCTATCATCAACTTAGAGTTAGATGTGATATTTTAAAGACAACCTTCAGATCTCAGTATAGTCACTTTGATTCTTAGTTATGTCCTTTGGACTAATGAATTCCCTAGTAGATTTCATGGACTTGATGAATAAATTATTCAAGCAGTACTTGGACATATTTGTCATAGTCTTCATTGATGATATTCTTGTCTATTTCTATAGTGAGAATGATTATGCAGACCATCTGAGAATTGTGTTGCAGACCCTTAGAATTCATTAGTTGTTTGGAAAATTTAGTAAGTACAAATTCTGGCTAAGATCAGTAGCTTTCCTTGGCCATATTATTTTCGGTGATGACATTAGAGTGGACCCTTAAATGATCGAAATAGTAAGGAACTAGCCCAGACCTATCTCTCTATTAGTATCAAGAGTTTCTTAGTTTGGATAGATATTACAGATGGCTTATTAAAAGGTTTTCTTCTATTGCATCCTCCATGTCTCGATTGACTCAAAAGAAAGTCAAGTTTTAGTGGTCAAATTCTTGTGAGAAGAGATTTCAGGAGTTGAAGACTCGACTCACTTCCACTCTAGTATTGACCTTGTCAGATGGTTCAAATGGATTTGTGGTTTACTGTGATGCTTCTAGAGTTCTTCTTGGTTATGTGTTGATGAGGAGAGTTAAGGTCATAGCCTATGCCTCTAGACATCTTAAACCCCATGAAAATAATTATCCTACCCGTGATCTTGAGTTGGCAGCTATTGTTTTTGCCTTGAAAATTTAGAGGCATTATCTTTATGGGGTTCATGTTAATGTGTTCACGGATCAAAAAAGTTTGCAATATGTGTTCTCGCAGAAAGATTTGAACTTTTATCATAAGAAGATGGCTAGAGTTGTTAAAAGATTATGATATGAGTGTGTTGTATCATCCGAGCAAGGCGAATGTAGTGGCTGATACCCTAACAGGTTGTCTATAGGTAGTGCTGCTCATGTTGAGGATGATAGGAAGAAGTTAGTTAGGGAGATTCATCAGCTTGTTAGGTTAGGTGTTTGGTTGGTTGATTCAACTGAAGGTAGTATATGGGTTCAGAATGGTTTGGAATCTTCACTGATTGCCAAAGTGAAAGAAAAACAAGATAGGGATCCCAGTCTGGTTAAGTTGAAGGAATCAGTCAGAGATAAAAAATGAGAGGTTTTATCCCAAGGGGGAGATGGTGTATTGTGTTGTCAGGGAAGGTTATCTATTTCGAGTGTTAATGACTTGAGATAGTGAATACTTATAGAAGCACATGGTGCACAATACTCTCTCCATCTAAGATCCACAAGATGTAACGTGACTTGCGAGAAATCTATTGATGGAGTAGTTGAAGAGGGATATTGCAGAATTTGTAGCTAAGTGTTCAAATTATTAGTAGGTTAAATTTGAGCACTAGAGTCCTAGTGGTACATTGCAGGAGTTCAGTATCCTTACTTAGAAATGGGAAGTGGTGAACATGGACTTTGTGATAGGATTACCTCGTACGCATTATCTGTATGATTCGATATGGGTTATTGTAGATAGAATAATCATATCATCTTATTTTATACCAGTTCATACTTCTTATTCAGCTGAGGATTATGCCAGGCTCTACCTTAGGGAGTTGTTTAGTTTGCATTGGATTTCATTGTCAATCATATGAGATAGGGGTACTCAATTTACCTTTAACTTTTGGAAGGCTTCTTAGAAGGGTCTTGGTACCCAAGATCATCTCAGTAAATCTTTTCATCCTCAGAAAGATGGTCAAACAAGAGGACTATTCAGCCCTTCGAGGATATGTTGAGAGCATATGTTATTAACTTTAGAGGTAGTTGGGATAATCACTTATCTTTTATTGAGTTTGCCTATAATAATAGCTATCACTCCAGTATTCAGATGGTTTCGTTTGAGGCTCTTTATGGGAGGAGATGTAGGTATCCTATTGGTTGGTTTGAAGCAGGTGAAACTACTTTGGTAGGACTAGATTCAGCGTTTGAGGCCATGGAAAAAGTTTAGTTGATTTAGGAGAGGCTGAAGACAACCCAAAGCCATCAGAAATCCTACACAGATGTGAGAAGAAGAGATCTTGAGTTTGACGTTGGTGATTTGGTTTATTTAAAAATCTCACCCATGAAAGGAGTGAAGAGATTTGGCAAGAAGGGGAAACTCAGTCCCCGTTATATTGTCCCGTATAAGATCTTGAGTCATTTTGGGAAGGTAACTTATGAGCTAGAGTTGCCTGCAGATTTAGCATCAGTGCATCCAATGTTTCATGTTTCCCTTTTGAAAAAGTGTATTGGTGATTCAATTGTTGTTGTCCCATTAGAAAGAATGGATATTCAGGATAACCTTTCTTACGAAGAAGGCCCAGTTGAGATCCTTGATCATCAGGTTCGTAGACTAAGGAACTTGGTCAAAGTTCTTTGGTAAAATCAGTCCGTTGAGGGAGCCACTTGGGAAGTAGAAGAAGATATGCAAACTAAGTACCCTCACCTTTTTTTGCAAACTCAGATTCATCTTAAGGTAAATATTTTCTTCAGATTGACTATTTTCCGTTCTCAGTTTCAACTATGTAATCTATCTCATGTCACTGCATACATTTAATTCACTTCATGTATCATGTTTCAGACTCAGTTATGCAATCATGTTCTTAGTCATGCATGTTCAGTTTATAATCTCAGCTTCTCCACCAGTCTCATTCAAGGATAAATGTTCCAAAGGGGGAGATATTTTAATACCTCGTAAAAGTCTTTGCTCATTTCAGCTTTCAGTTGTATGCATAAGGGGTCCAAAACTTAGAAATTAGCCTAAGTGTTGGGACTTAGTCATTTCCAAGGCCCCTAAACTTTGATGATTTTATTTTTGACCTTCCCAACCTTGGGACGTCGATTTTTAAGTTGATTTATGATCGGTGTAATTAAAAGTACGTCTCAGGTGAGTTTAGGAATTTTCAGATGAATTTTGGTGTGTGTTTGGGAATCTTAAATAGTAGCTGCTCTAGGATAAGCCTGTGCCGCACCCTCCAGTACGCCGCTATAGAGCCCGTGCCGTGCTCTCCAGTGCACGGCTCCAGGGCCCACGCTATTCCCTTCAGTGCGCCACTCCAAAGCCCGCGCCACGCCCTTCTTTGCCCGTTCAACATTTGATTCCTTGTTATTTGAGGGCATTTGGGTCAATTCCCCCACCCAAAATTGTCCATAACATAAAAGTTAGGTCCCCAAGGAGCATTATTTGCCCTATTACTCATAAAATCTCTCAAGAAAACTATCTTCTACCTCAAGAAAAAACCCTAACTCTTACTCAAGCAATCAAGGAATTCAAGCTTCAAACCTCAAGAAATTCTCAAGAATCTTCACGAATTCATCTACTGAGGTATGTGCGATGTTCAACCATGGGTACCTTTCACCCATGGAGTCCAAAAAGTTCAACCATGGGTACCTTTCACCCATGGAGTCCAAAAAGCCCTTTTTGGTTTTAAATTATGAGTTTTCATATTTAAGTTGAAATATCTCCATGAATATCTTGTTAATTCAATTACAAGTTATGTTTATGAGTGTTTTCAAGTGGAATAAGCCATTACATGTTTTGAATGTTGAAAGCTTCATGTTAAATCCCTAATTTATGATTCTTGTCTTGTGACCTTGGTATTCTCGCATGCTTTATCTATCCCCATGCTTAAGTTTATGTCTCTCATACGTTTGATAAATTGTCTAAGTTTTTGATCTTGAACAATAATCCTTTATTATGGTCTTAAAGATTTTATATCGCATTGTTAGTACTTTTATTCAGCACTGATGGGTTGTGAACACTCGATACTTACGTGTTTTACATGAATTCAGGTTTTCAAGTACTCAAACAGTTATTCCATAGATCTTATCAGTATTTTCATACATTCATATTCATAATGAGCACTATCAATTATGTAATAGCATTTTGTTGAGTTTAGTTCAGTTTAGTACTAGTGTCAGTTCAGTTGGGAGTAGGATTTAGCACCAAGTAAACTTAGGGATGGGGGCTCACCTGCCAGTTAGGAATGGGTCCTTAGTAGCAGTCCCTAAGTTCCAGAACTACGTAGCTAACGTAAGATTATGAGTTGTCACCCATTAGTTTAGGACTGGCACCCTCTTATGGGTCACCCGCCAGTTTAGGATTGACTCCCTAGTCCTTCGAGACATCATATTAGTGGATCTACATAACCAATGTTAGTACCCGTAACTCGATATTGACACCCTTCCAACTGGGGTTATAGGTTGGACTCTAATTAGCTCAGATTGGGGCATGCCAGTTAGATGATACCTCCCACAGTCTTAGTATAGTATTCAGTATAAGTGCAATTCAGGTTTGCCTGACCAAAGCATACAAATTCTCAATTATTTAGTTATTAGATTTCAGTCTTTTAGTTTATAGATTATTTCAGATTTATGTTTATGCTTGTTCTTGCATTCTCAAATATCACAATTTTCATGCATTCATGTTCAGATATCTCATGCTATTCAGTTAATCCTTTTTTCATATGAACAATACCCCATGTATATCATCTTAACCTCATTTCATACACCAGTACATTCAAAGTACTAACCACATACTCTTCTTTGCGCTATGATGTCTTATATCATAGATTCGGTTGCACAATTTCCCGACCACAATTAGACAGCTCAGCATAATCCAACAACCATAGTGGTGAGTCCTCATCCATTGAGGACATATTATGATTATTCAGTTATTTCAGTATTTTATTTTATTCAGTCAGTCGAGGTTAGTTGGGGGTCTATCCCATTAACTCATCAGTCAGTTTAGTGGCTTTCAAACATTCAGACAAAATAGTTAGATAGCCAGTTAGTTACTTTCAGTTCTTATCAGTTGTTTTAGATAAGCAGTATTTTGTATTTCAGTACTCAGACATACATTTTTTCTCAATTTATCTTCCGCATATCTGTTATGTTCATATTTTATTCAGTACTCACAACAGGTACTAGCTTATGGGTTAAGTTATGGTCACTTGTGACCATAAGCACCGTTGTTGCGACTAGGGGTTAGCCCCAGGTCGTGACATACCTAAACACGTCTATTTCTTCATCCTTAGTTTTTAGCAAATAGACATAACATTACCAAGTGCAATCGTCAATAAAAGTTATAAAATATTTTTCCCAGCACGAGATGGTGTTGACTTCATATCGCAAATGTCTTTGCTGATTAAGTCTAAGGGATTGTATTTCCTTTTAATGGACTTATACGGATGCTTAGCAAACATTAATTTGGCACACGTTTGATACTTTGATTTATTGCGCTCAAAGTTTTGCAAAGCTTCTAAGTTAATCTATTTTTGCAAAGTTTTGTAATTGACATGTCCTAATCATTCATGCCATAATTTATTAGACTCAAGCAAGTAAGAAGAATTAGAAATTTTATTAATCTCAACATTCATTACATTGATTGTAAACAAGTCCTCTGTGAGGTAACCTTTTCCTACATAGACTTCGCCTTTGCTAATTACAAACTTATCGAAAAAAATACATAGTAGAATCTATTTTTCCCCAGAAGTGATATAGAAACCAAGTTATTTCTTAACTCAGGCAGATAAAAGACATTGTTGAGTGTCAACACTTTGTCTGACATCATCTACAAGCAAATTTTTCCCGTTCCTTCAACCTTTACTGTTACAGAGTTAGCCATATAAATCTTCTTCTCATATTGAGTCAAAGAATACAAAAAAAACAACTCTTTGATGGTACAGACATGGTGGGTGGCACCAGAATCAATCCACCAATCACTAAGATTACCCACCAAGTTTCAATCTAAGAGCCTGGCACAAAGATCATCCATATCATTTTTGGATTCAGCTATGTTGGCTTGATTTTTTTTCTTGCCTTTCTTAGGGGCATGACATTCTACAAAATTATGGCCAGCCTTACCATAATTAAAATACTTACTTTGAATTACTTCTTTGAGGGATTGCTTTGTTTTCCAGAAACTTTCTTTTGTTTATTTGATTTTTTAGGTTCATCCTGCACAATGTTAGCTCCATTGATTGCGGAATTCCCTTTTGACCTCTTCTCGACAGCTTTGTTATTTTCTTCAATATGCAACCATATAATGAGGTCTTCAATAGACATCACCTTCTTCTTATGCTTCAAGTAGTTTTTGAAGTCAATCCACAAAGGTGACAACTTCTCTATTATGGCCACAACTTGGAAAGGCTCATTCACAATCAAACCAACAACAAAGGTCATGTGATTATCAAGAACACACTTCACATGTTCAAATAAGTCATTTATTATATTTATACCTTCTGACAGGAGATCATGGATGATTACTTGCAATTCTTGTACTTGAGAGACGACAATCTTACATTCAATCATCTTGTGTTCAAAGAACTTTGTAACAAAGAACTTTTGATCTCCTACATCCTTAGTTATATACTTTCATTTCAAATAATTCCACAACTCTTTCGAGGTATTCATACCACTGTACTCGTAGTACATGTCTTCTTTGAGGCCACTTTGTATATAATTCTTTCATAAAAAGTCCGAGTGCTTCCATACCTTCATTACAACAAACCGCTCCTTTTTCGGTATCTTTTCGGGTAATTGTGGAGCATTTTCAGAAATGAACCTTTGAAGACTTAGAGTCGTCAAATAGAAGAACATCTTTTGCTACCAACGTTTCAAATCTACACCAGAAATTTTTTTGGGTTTTGGCACAGGTTCCATTGTGTGCGCAGTACTTGTACGTCTTGTCATAGAAATAGTTGTTACTGCTACACTTGCCACTCCATCATTTACATGAATTCTGGTATTTATTTTTCTATCACAAAAAGACAACCAACTTAGTATGTCAAAATACTAATTATAAAGTTTTAAAAACTTTAAAGAACAACTTATTTCTAGTTTAATGATGAAGTTTTAATGTTCTTCTAATCATCAACCGAATGAAATTTAAATCGTGATGAAGTTTTTGTATCTTCAAATCACTATTAAGTTCAAATAGAGTAGAAATCAATAAACTTTAATCTCCAGAAACCAAAAAATATAAGATTAGATAAATTCCTTAAGATTGTTATTTTGCGGGTACAAAATCTGTATGTTTTCAATACAAAATTCAATACTAAGTTCAAGAACAACATTAGAGAACTACAATGAAGTCCAACACCTTAAAACATAAGTTAAAATGACTATTCAAATGAACTATCAAAATGAAGTTTTTATCAACTTTTTAAGAATTAAAGGTGAAGCTGAAATGTTAGAACCAAGTCCACTGACTTCATGGTGTGTCCTTAAGTAATTTATTCCTCTAAAGTACCCGATGTTATGTAATATTTCCTCCCATAATAAAGAAGTTCACTTTCTTCAATTAACGGTACATTAAACTTTCAAAAATTTCAAACTCACTCAACAGTTTGATGATAACAAGAGAGTTTTGGAAGAAGAATAAGATTGTTTTGTACTCTAAAATCGCACCTATACTGAAAAAAGGTTAAATGTATTTATATCCATTAAATTTCCTTTTGAAAAGGAAATAATGGCTCATGAAAAGGGACAACTTTCTAAACAGACACATCACCTTCGCCCGGTCTACGCTGGAACTGCTCCAGACCTGTAGTTACAATTGATATTTTTGTAAATTCCAGTGACATTTGCACAACATCTATGTTGGATCTACGACCATAGGTCACACGGTGTGCATGCAGGACACTCTTCTGCTCAAAACAGTGTGTCTTTTACCTCAAATTATTGCGTCCCTTCGAGGTGCATTGTGTATGCGATTACAATACGTTCGCACATGGAGAAAAATATTTCCATTGGATTTTTGAATTAAACTTTCACTTTTTTTCCAAGTTTCAAATAAATTTTGTCCAAAAAATTAATTTCTTGATCGATTATTTGACAAATTAAAAATCCAAAACCAAATCTAAATCTGAATCCAAATCCAAAGCCAAAGCCGAAGTCGAACGAGCGACGACAACGATGGCACTAGGAATCTCTTTGTTCTTGCCTCACTATCCACATGAAGGAGTATTTCTTAATATAAACACAAAAAAATTTATTTCTCCCACTAATGTGGGAGAATTTGATTTTCTTAAGTGATATTTCACTTTTCCTCCAAATTGGTCCCTTTGTTTTTTATTCACATATCTAACTTGAACCCAATAATCCCCCTCATGAATGGGGAATGGCTATTTCATCAAAAAAATTACGGATAAGTAAGTGCTCAACAAGCAAAGACTGATTGCATCTAGATAAGTAGGTTTCCTTTTGAACTTTTTGTAGTGAACATACATCGGATGCACTTGGTCAATTAGTAGATTTGATATCTTTGAACAGTTGAACTTTTGTGTACACCTAGATAACACATGTGTAACAACCAACCTTTTACTATTTATGGTTCTCACATTTTTGTTTGTTTCATCCATGAACACGTCCTGATTTCATAGAGGAATAAAGAATAGGTGTTTACTAACATTCTCCTTGAAGCCGCTTCAACTTCACCCTTGCATAGGTGATTCCTAAATGTTTAATCCTATAGATCAAACTATTTGATCAAATCTAACAAACTTATAAACCATTAGAAAGCTTCAAACCATTAGCCTTATCCTTGTTTCCTGAACATTGGCTACATCATGAAAATGAGTTCAGTATATTGACAATGTTGAACTGTCAGTCACAAATTTGATTTATCTCCTTGAACCTAGCTCTTGGGATCTCCATTTTTTTAGGTAGAGTTACTGCTATGCTGACTTGTCCTAGGCCGTAAACCCATTCCCTTTGATGTTCTCTCAACTCCCTCTTTAGATAGGCCTTTTATATGTTGATCCAACACATTATCCTTTAACTTTACATAGTCAACAGTGATAATTCCACTAGAGAGTTGTTCTCTAAAGGTATTATGTCTCCATTTAATATAATGAGATTTACCATGGAACATCATGCTCCCTGCTCTACCTATCATCGCTTGATTATTATAGTGTATACGTACTGGTGCCAAAGGTTTGGTCTAATAATAAATATCTTTCAAAAAATTTTTGATCCATTCAGCTCCTTCATCAACTTAATCTAACACGATAAATTTAGATTCCATTATAGAGCGAGAAATACATGTCTATTTAGATAATTTTTGAGAGACTGATCCTCCACCTAAAGTAAATACATATCCACTTGTGGATTTTACTTCATTCTATCTGGTGATCTAATTTGCATTACTATATCCTTCAATTACTATTGGATATTTATTATAATATAAAACATAGTCTTGAGTATGTTTTAGGTACCCCAAAACTCATTTTATTTCCATCCAATGAGTTTTATTAGTATTACTTGTGTATCAACTCAATTTACTAATAGAATATGCTATGTCTGGACGGATACAATTCATGATATACATAAAAATCCCAACACACTTTCATAGTCCAAAGGTGAGTCACTTTCACCTTCATTCTTTTGAAGTACAAAGCTCATATCTAATGGAGTCTTGGCAATACCGAAATCCAAATTCTTGAACTTTTCAAGAACTTTTTCAATATTATTAGACTGTGACAATGCCCAAACTTGTAGAGTTTTATGGATTCTTATCCCTAATATAACATTCAAAACTCTAAGGTATTTCATATCAAACTTTATCTCAAGCATTCCTTTTGTAGCATTTATGTCCAAAATATCTCTACTGATGATCAACATATCATCCATATACAAACAAACAATGACCTTGTGATTTGGAGTGTCTTTCATGTAAAAACATTTATCACATTTGTTTATCCTTAAGACATTTGCCAATATGTTTGGTCAAATTTGCATGGCACTGTTGGGGTGCTTGTTTCAGTCCATAGAGTGACTTAACAATTTTGCACAATTTCTTTTCTTTGTCCGGAACCACAAAACCTCAGGTTGTTCCATGTAAATTCTTCCTCCAATTCTCTATTTAGGAATACTGTTTTCACATCCATTTGATGGATTTCAAGACCATATACCACCTCCAAGGCAACTAATATCCAAATGGACATTATCCTTATTACAGGTGAGTATGTATCAAAATAATCAAGGCCTTCCTTTTGGTTAAAACCTTTCACTACAAGTCTTGCCTTGTATTTATCAATAGTGTCATCTGCTTTCATTTTCTTTAGAAGATCCATTTAGAACCTAAATATTTATTTCCTGGAGGAAGATCAACTAACTCTCATATATGATTGCTCAAGATTGAATCAATCTCACTATTGACTGACTCTTTCCTAAAGGATAAATCTGAAGATGACATTGCTTCCTTAAATGTTTGAGGTTCATTTTCTAGGAGAAATATTACAAACACTGATCCAAAGAAAGTTGCATTCTTTGACGTGTATTACACCTTTGATTTTCATCATTATGTATATTCTATGTTGGTTCATCTCGAGGTCGGTTTGACCATCCACTGGACTTCTCATGTCCTATTTTATACGGATAAATGTGTTTAAAGAACTCAACATTATCTGATTCAATTACCATATTTTCATTTATATCTGGGTGTTTGGATTTATGGACCAAAAACTGACATGATTTACTGCTTTTATCATATCAAATGAACACACATTCCACAGTCTTAGGTCCTATCTTTACCCTTTTAGGCATAGGAACATGGACTATCACATGATACCCCCATACTTTGAAGTATTTCAATTTGGGCTTTCTTTCTTTCTATTTCTCATATGGAATTGAAAATGTCTTACTATGGGGCACTCAATCGAGTATTCAGTTAGCTGTAAGGATAGATTCACCCCATAAGTTTTTCGGTAAACCAAAACTTATAAATAAGACATTCATCATTTCCTCTAATGTTCTGTTCTTTCTTCCCACAATCCTATGTGATTGAGGTGAATATAGGGAATCAGTTTGATGGACAATTTCATTTTCCACACATATCACCACAAAAAGAAATTCATATTCTCCACCTCTATCACTTCTTATCGTTTTGATCTTTTCTCTAACTAATTTTCAACTTCTGTTTTGTATTGCCTAAATGTGCCTGTTGCTTAATCTTTACTATTTAGCAAATAAATATAACAATACCTAGTGCAATCATTAATAAAAGTTACAAAATACTTTTTCTCACCACAAGATGGTGTTGACTTCATATTACACATGTATGCGTTGATTAAGTATAAGGGATTGAAATTCCTTTAAACAGACTTATACGGATGGCTTGCATACTTTGATTTCACACACGTTTGATACATTGATTTATTGCACTCAAAGTTTGGCAAAATTTCTAAATCAACCAATTTTCTCAAATCTCTAAGATTACCCTCCAGGTTATATTCTAAAAGTATGGAACATAGATCATCCACATTATTTTGATTCAGCCATGTTGTCTTGTTTCTTCTTCTTGCGTTTCTTAATGTCATGATAATCTACCGAATTATGGACAACCTTTCCACAATTAAAGAGACTCCCTTTGAATTTCTTCTTTGAGGGATTTCTTTGTTATGGAGAAGCTTTCTTTTATTTCTTTGAGTTGTTAGGCCCATCCTGCACAATGTTAGCTCTACTATTGCGGAATTCCCTATTGACTTTTTCTCGATAGATTTTTTATCTTCTTCAATACGCAACCTCACAATGAGGATTTCCACTGACATCGCCTTCCTCTTATGCTTCAAGTAGTTTTTGAAGTCCTTTCACAAAAGGTGGTAACTTCTCTATTACGTCAATTACTTGGAAAGCCTCATTCACAACGAAACCTACAACAAATGTCATGTGATTATCAAGAACACATATACTATGTTCAAATAAGGTATTTATTATATTTATACCTTCTAACAGGAGATCATGGATGATTACTTTCAATTCTTGTACTTGAGAGACGACAGTCTTACTGACAATCATCTTGTAGTGAAGGAACTTTGTAACAAAGAACTATCAATCTCCTGTATCCACAGTTATATACTTTTATTCCAAATCATTATACAACTCTTTTGAGGTCCTCATACCATTGTACACATTGTACAGGTCGTCTTTGAGTCCACTCAGTATATAATTCTTGCATACGAATCCGGAGTATGTCACAACCCGAGGTTACCCCCTAGTCATGACACAGTGCATAAGGCCACAAGTAACCCCAAGCTAACCCATGATATGGTACCTACTATGAGAACTTAATAAAATAGTAATAAAATAGCATATGCGAAAGATAAACTAATAAGAATGCTGGTACGATATAATCTAAAATATAATCCAACATGTCTGAAACAATTGATAAATACATAGAACTAGACTGCCTGTCTGAAAGCCTCTAAGACATAAGGATTTGATGGGACAAACCCCTAACTAACTCAAACTAACGAACATGAAAAGAAATACTATAAATTATTGAATTTAAATCGTCCTCGGTGAATGAGGACTCACCACTATTTGTACTGGGAAGTACTAACCTGTTAAAGGATGATCAGGGAGCTATGTATCCAAACCTATGTTATAAGACAACATAGCGCATAAGAAGAGTATGCTATCAGTAACTTGAATGTATTGGTACGTGAGGTAAAGACTAACTGAAATACATATGGAAACTGAACATGGTTTCATGAACATGTAAAACTGAGAATGCAAGACCAAGTAAACCATGTACTAAAATAATCTATAAAGATGACTACTAGAAATCTGAATACTCGATCAAGAAAACCTAAATAGATATAGACTGAGTACTGACTAAAACTGTGGGAGCTATCATGTAACCGAAATGCCCCAATCTGAGCTAATCGGGGTCCAACCTGTAACCCCAGTTAGAAGGGTGTCAGTACATTTTCACAGGTACTAACACTGGCTATGTGGATCCACTAAACTGGTGTCCCAAAGGACTAGGGAGTCAGTCCTAAATTAGAGGGTGACCCCTAACAGAATGTCAGTCCTAAACTGGCGGGTGATCTCTCATAACCTATGATGGCTACTTAGTTCTATAACTTAGGGATTACTACTCAAGGTCTCAATCCTATTCTGCTGGGCGAGCCTTCATCCCTAGGTTCGCTCAATGCTAAATCATGCTCCTAACTGAACTGACACTGGTACTAATTACTGTTAACTGAACTCATAACTGATATTTTCTCAATATGAATGTGCTAATGAAAATTATGACCTGACTAACTTGTTACTTGAAAATAAAGACATGTATAAACAGATAGGTATCGGGTGTTTATAATCCTCCAAAACTTAATAATACTTTGAATATAATAACATTATTTAAAACACTGGTAGGAAATCATAATTCAGAGACTCAAAACATAATACATTTCACTAAACTGATGAATTACATGAATCTGAACATAGGAATAAGTTAAACTTGGGTGGATAACATATTCACATGGATTAGTTCATAACTTGATAATTTAACATGGAATAAATTGAATATGACATGGGTAATTAAAATTCATAGCATGAAATAAACTAATTTACATGGGAACATATTTTAACATGGCTTGAATTCAATTTACTAAGAAAGAGCATGGGCTAAATTCATCTTTAACATGTATATTTACATTAAAGAGGGAAAAATCATACTTTAAACAAAAAGGGTTTTTTTAGGCTTAATGGGTGGAAGGAACCCATTGTCCCCACATACCTCAATTGGATGAATTCTTGAAGAAAGCTTGAAACTGGAACTTGAATTCTTCAATTCTTGCGGAATAAAGCTTAAATTTTGTTGTTGGGCAAAGAGAAAGGGTTTATGTATGCTAACTAGTGAGTAGTGGGGCAATTGATGCCTTTTTTTGGGTTATAAGTCATAATTTAGACGTTTGGGGTTGATGGAAAAAACCAAAATACCCCTTGGACCCCTACTTAAAAAGGCAGGAAAACACAACCTCCGTGGCGTGGAGGTTATCGCAGAGACTATCCTCTGTATCATGGAGCTTATCTTGGAGCTATTACATCCATGCCATGTACCTCATCACGGAGGTTCAGCCTCCGTGACATGCCCAAATCGTGAAGACATTCTGCCTCTGAGGTCCAAAAACACCTCAACCCCTTCCGAAAATTTTGAAACTCTTTAGGGATACCCCTTTAACACCCCAAAACATGTTTCTACTCAATAATCAACGTTTTGGATTCAAGAAAGCCAAAAATAAATCCCTTGAAATCTTGGGGTCTTGAAAATGACTAAGTCCCCTACACTTAGTGAAAAATTCATGCCTTTGACCCTTTAAACATGCAACTAAGAGATAAAACGAGACTATGATCTTACGGGGTATTGCAATATCTCCACCTTGGGATCATTCATCCTCGAATGAAACTGGTTAGCTTAGATACTAAGGAAACTGAGATCATACACTGAATACTTATGAGATAAATCATTATTAAATAACTAAGTCTGAAATATGATACATGGATTGAACTGTATTCATGAATGCATGCAATGACATAAGGATGGTTACATAGATGAAATAGAAAACGAGAGAGTTAATTTAGGAGAAACCATTACCTCAAGCTAAATCTAAATTCATGGAGAAAATATGGGGATACTTGGCTCGCATATTTGCTTCTTCTTCCCAAGTAGCTCCCTTAACGAACTTATTTCACCATAGAACCTTAACCAAGGGAACTTCTTTATTCCTCGACCTACGAATCTGACGGTCAAGGATATTAATTGGGACTTCTTCATATGAGAGACTATCCTTCACATCCAAACTCTATAAAGGAACAACAGAAGCTGAATCACCAATACACTTCTTTAGCAAAGAGACATGAAACACCGGACTCACTGATGCCAAGTCTGAAGGCAACTCTAACACATAAGCTACCTTCCCAAAATGGCTTAAAATTATATATGGGCCAACATAAAGGGGACTGAGCTTCCTCTTCTTGCCAAATCTCTTTACCCCTTTCAAAGTTAAATTTTTTAAATAACCCAAGTCGCCAACATCAAACTCAAGATTTCTTCTCCTTACATCTGTATTGGAGCCTTAAATGGATCCATCTAAATATTGGAGTAATAACTATTGTTGTAGGAAAACTCAATCAAAGGTAAGTGGTCATCCCAACTACCCTTGAAGTTAATAACAAAAGCTCTCAACATGTCCTCTAAAGTTTGAATGGTACTCTCTACCTGACCATTTGTCTCAAGATGAAAAACTTTACTGAGATGGACTTGGATACCAAGACCATTCTGGAAAGTCTTCCAAAAATGAGAGGTAAATTGAGTACCTCTATATAAAATAATGTCCAATGGAACCCCATGCAGACCAACTCCCTGAGATAGAGTCTAGCATAGTCCTCAACTTAATACTATGTATGCACTAATAAGAAATGGGTTGATTTAGCCATTCGATCTATAATGAACCATATCTAATCGTGTTAACGATGTGTATAAGGCAACCTTGTCATAAAATCCATGTTCACCACCTCCCACTTCTAAGTGGGGATGCTAAACTACTGAAGTGTACCACTAGGCCTTTGGTGCTCAACTATAACCTACTAATAATTCGCGCACTTAGCCACAAATTCTGCAACATCTTTCTTCATAACACTCCACCAATAAATTTCCCACAAATCATGGTATATCTTAGTAGACCCTAAGTAAATAGAATACCATGCGCCATGCAAGTCAACTAATATTCATTGTCTCAGACCATCAACACATAGAACACATAGTCTTCCCTGACAACGAAGAACACAATCTCCCCCATGGGAGAAAGCCTTAGCCTTCTGATCCCTAACTATCTCCTTTAACTTGACCAAACTAGGATCCCCGTCCTGCTTCTCTTTTACTTCGGCAACTAATGAAGATTTTGAACCATACTAAACCCATATACTACCTTTAGTTGAATCAACCAACCGAACACTTAACATTACAAGCTAATAAACTTCTCAGACTAACTCCTTATCATCCTCAACATGAGAAACACTACCCATAGACAATCTATTAAGGACATCATCCACTACATTAGCCTTACCCGGGTGATACAACATACTTATATCATAGGCCTTCAATAATTAAAGCCACCTTCTCTGATGAAGATTCAGATCTTTCTGCGTGAATACATATTGTAAGATCTTGTGATCCATGAACATATCAACATGAACCCCATAAAGGTAATTTCTCTAAATATTTAAGGCAAAGATAATTGCTGCCAACTCAAGGTCATTGGTTGGATAATTCTTGTCATGGGGTTTAAGCTGTCTAGAGGCATAGGCTATGACCTTACCTCAATGCATTAACACACAACCAAGACCAACTCTAGAACAAGCATAGTACACTACAAACCTATTTATGCCATCTGTTAAGGTCAAAACTAGAGTGAAAGTGAGTCGAGTCTTCAACACCTGAAAACTATTCTTGCAGGAATCTGACCACTAAAATTTGACTTTCTTCTAGGTTAGTTTAGACATGGGATAAGAAATAGAAGAAAATCCTTCAACAAACCATCTAAAGTAACTAGCTAAATTAAAGATACTCCTGATATCTAATGAAGAGATGGGTCTAGGACAGTGTCATACTTCTGTGGTCTCTTGAGAATCAACTCTGATGCTATCACCAAAAATAATATGACCAAGAAAAGCTACTAATCTCAACTAGAACTCATACTTGCTGAACATAGAGAATAACTGAAGGTCCTTAAGGGCCTGCAATATAACCCTCAAATGGTCTGCATGATCACTCTCACTACAGGAATATATGAGGATGTAATCAATGAAGACTATAATGAACATGTCCAAGTACTTCTTGAACACCCTGTTCATTAAGTCCATAAAAGCTGCAAGACCATTCGTTAATACAAAAGACATAAATAGGAATTCAAAGTGGCCATACCGAGTTTTGAAGGCTATCTTTAGAGTGACAATCCGACTCTAAGATGATGATAGCCGAATCTGAGGTCTATCTTAGAGAAATAGCTTGCACCCTAAAGTTGGTCGAACAAGTCACCAATTTTGGAGAGAGGATACTTATTCTTGATAAAACCTTTATCTAAGAGATCCTTCAACTATATCTTTAATTCCTTAAGCTCAGCTGAAGCTATTTTTTTGAGATAGGATGGGTATTTGGAAGGAGATATATTTCAAAGTCAATTTCCCTTTTGGGAGGAACTTCAGAAAGATCTTCTGGTAACATATTTAGAAATTCATTAACTATAAAAACTGACACAAGACTCAAAGTTAAGAATTTGAGTCCTTGACTCACACAGCATGCTAAATACACCCCTTGGATATCATCTTTCTTGCCTTAAGATAGGAGACAAACTGACCTTTAAACACTGAAGTACTACCGTTCTATTCAATAACTGGTTCATTAGGAAACTAGAACTAAACAATTCTATTTCTACAATCAACTAAGGTATATCACAAGTGGAGCCAATCCACGATGAGAATGATATTAAAATCAGTCGTCTCTAACTCTACAAGGTTAACTGAAGTAACTTTCTGAGACTCTGTGACCAGGTAATTTCTGTATACCCATCTGGCTATAATAGAATTACCCACTGGGGTAGATACTGCAAAAGGCTCTACTAATATATTGGGACTGTCACTGAAGTCTATGGCTATATAAGGAGTCATAAATAAAAGTGAAGCTTCAAAGTCTAACAATGTATAAACATAAAGATGGAAGACTTGTAACTCTACTGTAACCATATCAGGAGAACTTTCCTGATCATGTCGAGTCTGGAGGGTAAACAGTTTGTTCTAGCACTGCCCACTGGTGGCACTAGAGGTTGCACCCTACTGAGTCGGGTGACCTGCTAGAGCTAATAAAAAGTTGGACTAGCCCTTTTGGCATGAATCCTTTCCCTTCTGAGAAGCCACTGGACACTCCCTAATCCTATGGCCTAGCTTACCTCACCCAAAAAACATATCACTACCTCCTTTGCACTCACTCTGATGATTCTTACCATACTTCCTACAAAGCAGATTGGTACGACCACTGTTTATGATACCCTGGGACTTATAGCCTAGCACTCTATTCCGATTGTCTTGCCTAAACTTAGGCAGTGGTGCAATGCTGAAGATGGGGATGGAGATAAAAATTTCTAGAAGAATTGAGAATGGTTATTACCCTCTGACCTTGGCTGAGAAAGGTTAAAGCTATCTATTTTGGCCCTCTTATTCTCTCTTTCCTTCTCCTTGAGCTTCCCCTTCTCTATCTGTTGAGCATGAACCATCAATATAGATAGGTCCATATTCCTAATCAACATTGTTATCCTACACTCCTTGATTAAACTATTAGATACACTAGACACGAACTTGATCATCCTAGACCTAGAGTCAGCCACCATAGTCAGAGCATACCTCTCAAACTAAGTGAACTTGAGTGAGTACTCCCTCACACTCATGCTACCCTTCTTCAAGTTTATAAACTCCTAAACCTTAGATTCCCTTAAATTTAGTAGGAAGAACCTATCTAAGAAAATAATGACAAACTCTTCCAACTTTATAGGCTCTGCCTCAGCACCTCTATCCTCCTTCCACAGCTTAAGCCAAGTATGATCTCATCCCTGTAATATAATTGGTAAGCAACTAAGTCTTCATTCTCACTCTAAGTGATACCCATGATGTCTATCACCTTTGGCACCCCATCAAAGAAATCCCATGGATCCAAAAAATAAAGGGGGATTCATTCAAGTAAAGTCTTAGATCCTAGCTGTAGATATATTCAACACTGTACTAGATGGGGAAATAGCCTTCTGGTTGTTCTGAGCAACTACAGAATGGGCAAAAGTTTTGAAAGCAGCCCTAAACTCAGTGTGGGAAACATGGTTATTTAGGGGATCTTCTTAAATAGGTGGTGGTGCAGTCTAATCCTCGTTCCTTCTTCTATTGTTTCTTTTAGGAGGCATTAGCTATAAATGGAAAAAGGATGACTTATAATAAGGGAATTCAATCGAGCACATGCTCTTTCACATAACATGAATACTGAAAGAAGGGAAACTTTTCTAAGCTTTTCATAGACTCTTGCCAATAAGAGTGGTACGCTTCACACCCATGCACAAGAATCTACTCAACGTGTCTTTGAAACACCCTAGGACACTTTAAAACTTTAGGCTCTGATACCAAGTTTTGTCACGAACCAAGGCTAACCCCTAATCATGACACGATGCTTAAGGCCACACGTGACCCCAAGCTAACCCATGATCTGGTACCCACTGTAAGAACTAATTAAAATAGTAATGAAATAGAATATATGGCAGGTAAACTAATAAGAATGCTTGTATGATGTAATACTAAAATATAATCCAACATGTCTAAACTAACTGATAAATACTAAGAACTAGACTGCCTGTCTGAAAGCCTCTAAGACATAAGAAGTTGATGGGAAAACCCCCAACTAACTTTGAATAACAGACATGAAGGAAAATACTATAAATAACTGAATTCATATCATTCATGGTGAATGAGGACTCACCGCTACTACTTTTGGGAAGTACTGAGGTGTTTAAGGATGATTATGGAACTGTGTATCTGAACCTATATTATAAGACAACATAATGTAAAAGAAGAGTATATGATCAGTACCCTAAATATAATGGTACGTGAGGTAAGGACTAACTGTAATACATATGGAAACTGAACATGGATGTATGAACATGCAAAATTAAGAATTCAAGACCAAGTAAATCATGTACTAAAATAATCTGTAAAACTGATTGACTGAATGCCTGGAAATCTGAGTACTTGGTCAAGCAAACCTAAACTGATATAGATTGAGTACTCACTTAAACTTTGGAAGCTATCATGAAATGACATGCCCTAATATGAGCTAATCTAGGTTCAACATGTAACTCCAAATGGAAGGGTGTCAGTACCTTGCCATGGGAACTAACACTGGCTGTGCGGATCCACTAAACTAGTATCTCGAAGGACTAAGGAGTCAGTCCTAAACTGGAGAGTGACTTTAGGACTGACTCCTAAGAGAGTGTCAGTCCTAAACTAATGGGTTATCTCTCATAAACTATGCTAGCAACATAGTTCTGGAACGTAGGGATTGCTACTAAATATCTTAATCCTATTCTGGCAGGTGAGCCTTCGTCCCTAGTTTCGCTCGGTGCTCTCCCAACTAAACTGACACTAGTGCTGATTACTGTTAACTGAACTTATAATTGATATTTTCTCAACATGAATATGCTAATAAAAATCATGACCTGACTAACTTGTAACTTAAAAATAAAGACATGTATAAGAAGATAGGTATCGGGTGATCATAACCCTCCAATATTGAATGATACTTTAAATATGATAAAAGCATTAAAAACACTGGTAGAAAATCATAATTCAGATATCCAAAACATAATAAATTTCACTAAACTAATGAATTACATGATTTTGAACATGGGAACGAGTTAAACTTGGATGGCTAACATATTCACATGGTTTAGTTCATAACTTAATAATTTAACATGGAATCAATTGTATATGACATGGGTAATTGAAATTCATAGCATGAAATAAACTAATTTACATGGGAACACATATTGACATGGCTTGAATTCAAATTACTAAAAAAGAGCATGGGTTAAATTCATCTTTACCGTGTATATTTTCATAAAAGAGGGAAAAATTCATACTTTAAACAAAAAGGGTTTTTTTGGGCTCAATGGGTGAAAGAAAACCATTGATGAATACCCCACATACCTTAGTTTGATGAATTATTGAAGAAAGCTTGAAATTGGAACTTGAATTCTTGGGGAAAAAAGCTTGAATTTTGTTCTTGGGGAAAAGGGAAAGGGTTTATGTATGCTAACTGATGAGTAATGGGGAAATTGATGCTCCCTTTTGGGTTATAAGTCAACATTTGGATGTTTGGGTGTGAGGGGAAAAGTCCAAAATACCCCTTGGACCCGTACTTAGAAAGGCAGGAGAACACAACCTCTGTGGCATGGAGGTTATCACAGAGACTAACCTCAGTGTCATGGAGATTATTGCAGAGCTAATGTCTCCATGCCACGTACCTCATCACGAAGGTTCATCCTACGTGACACGCCAAAATCATGGAGGCATTCTGCCTCTGAGGTCTAAAAATACTCCGAACCCATTTCAAAAATTTCAAAACTCTTTTGGGACACCCCTTTAACATCCTAAAATATTTTTCAACTCAAAAATCAACATTTCGGATTTGTGAAGGCCAAAAATAAATTCCTTGAAATCTTGAGTTCTTGAAAATGACTAAGTCCCCTACACTTAGAAAAAAATTCATGCCCTAGACCCTGTAAACATGAAACTAAGAGCTGAAATAAGCCTATGATCTTACGAGATATTACAGAGTATTTCCATGCCTCTATTACAACAAACCTCTCCTTTTCTGGTGTCTCTTAGGGAAATTCTTGAGAATTTTTATAAAGAAACCTTTGAGAACTTAGAATCTTCAAGTAGAAGGACATCTTTTGCGGCCAATGTTTGAAATCTACACCCAAAAGTTTTCGGGTTTCTCCGCAGGTGCTATTATGGGTGCAACTCTTGTAAGGTTTGTCATAGCAATAGTTGTTGCTGCTACACATTCCACTCCATCATATACATGAGTTTCGGTATTTATTTTTTTGTTACAAAAGGACAACCAACTTTGTATGTCAGAATCCTAATTATAAAGTTTTAAAAACTTTAAACATTTTTTTTTAGTTTAACGATGAAGTTTTTATGTACTTTTAATCATCAACCGAATGAACTTTAACTCGTGATGAAGTATTTATACCTTCAAATTACTATTAAGTTCAAACTGAGTGGAAAACAATAATCTTTAGTCTCAAGAAACCAAGCAATACAAATTAGATTAATTCCTTAAGATTGTTATTTCGCAGGTACAAAATCTGTATGTTTTCAATACAAACTTCAACACTAAGTTCAAGAAAAACTTTCAATAACTATATTGAAGTTCAACACCTTCAAACACAAGTTAAAATTACTACTCAAATGAACTATCAAAATAAAGTGTTTATCAACTTTTGAAGAAATAAAGATGAAGCAAAAATGTGAAAACCAAGTCCCCCGACTTCACAGTGTGTCCTTATTGAATTTATTCCCCTCAAGTACTCGAGTTTATGGAATCTTTCCTCCCAGTATAAAGAGGTTTACTTTCAGAAAGTAGCGGTACCTCAAACATTCAGAAAATTAAAATGCACTCAAAAGTTTAATGATCACAAGAGAGTTTTATAAGAACAAGAAGATTGTTTTCAACTCTAAAATCATACCTATACTTGAGGAAAAGTTCAGGTATTTATAGATATTAAGTGTCCCTTTGAAAAGGTAACAATGATTCATGAAAAGACATAACTTTTTGAACAATCACATCACCTGTGCTCAGTCTGCGCTTGAAATGCGCCAGACCTGCGGTCGTAGGTGATATTTTTAAAAATTCTAGTGACATATGCATAGCACTTGTGCTGCATCTGTGCCTGCAGGTCTCCAAGTGCGTGCATAGGTCCCTCTTCTGCTCGAAATAGTGTGTTTTTTACCTCAAAGGGTCAATTCCCTTCGAGGTGCGTTATGTATGCATTTGTATTACATACGCACATAGAGAAAAATATTTCCATTGAATTTTTGAATTTAAATTTCACTTGTTTCCAAGTTTCATATAAATTTTATCAAAGAAAATCAAATCCAAAGCTGAAGCCAAGCGAGCGATGATGACGATGGCATGAGACATCTCTTTATTCTTTCCTCATTATCCACATGAAGGAGTTTTTTGTTAATATAAATACAAGAGAGTTTTTTTCTCCTACTAATGTGGGAGAAATTGACTTTCTTAAGTTAAATTTCACCTTTTCTCCAAATTATTCCCTCTATTTTTCATTGATACATCTAACTTGAACACAACAATCCCCCACATGAATGGGAAATTCTTATTTTATAAAAAAATTATGGATAATTATGTGATTAACAAGCAAAGATTGATTACATCTGGATAAGTAGGTTTCCCTTTGAACTATCCATAGTAAACATAGTGGGTTATTAACAGGTGTGAATGGAAAATGAAAAAGTGGTATTTTTTTTTGGAAAGATACGAAGATAAAGGATGCAATTTGAAGAGGCACCTTTTTGGATTGAATGGTTATGACCTTTCCAATGGGTTGTGACTTTTCAAAGAGTTGCATACTTTCGAAGAGTTGCACCTTTATGAAATGATGCACCTTTCTAAACCAATTCTTCTCTTCATGAAGCAAAACCTTGATGGTTATAAATACCTGAATTTTTCCTCAGGTAAAGATAATTTTGAGTTGAAAAATAATCTTCTTCTTCTTCCAAAACCTTTTGTGTGATCATCAAATCATTGAGTGTATTTGAAGTTTCTACAAATTTGAGGTACTGTTATTTAAGTAAGAGAATCATATTAACCTGGGAGGAAGGACTCTATAACCTCGGGTACTTAAGGGGAATAAATTCCTTAAGGACACACTGTGCATTCGGTGAACTTAATTCTACAATTTTCTGCTTCATCTTCTTTCTTAAAGTTGATAAACACTTCATTTTGATAGTTCATTTGGACTTGTGTTTGAAGTTGTTGTAACTTCATTATAGTTCATGAAAGTTGTTCTTTAATTTAGTATTGATGTTTGGAATGAACCATGGATATTTTTGTACCGGGAACAACATTCTTAAGGAATTTATTGAAAAAAATATTTTTTATGCTTGTTTCGTAAAATTTATCTTTTTTGCAGTATTTATAAATAAAGTACATTCATAACCTATATTATTTGATTTCTGGAGATTAAAGCTTGTTTCTTTCTACTCTGTTTGAACTCAATAGTGATTGGAAGATATAAAAACTTTATCATGAGTTAAAGTTCATTCAGTTGAAGATTAGAAGAACATAAAAACTTCATCGTTAAACTAGAAACAAGTTGGTGTTTAAAGTTTTTACGACTTTATAATTTGTATTCTGGCATACTAAGTTGGTTGCCTTTTTGTGACAACAAAATGAATTCTAAAAATCATGAAAATGATGGAATGTCAAGTGCAGCTGCAACAACTATTGCTACAATAAACCGTACAAGTATTGCGCCTGCAATGGCACCAACGGAGAAACCCAAAAAATTTTTGGGTGTAGATTTCAAACATTGATAGCAAAAGATGTTCTTCTATTTGACGACCCTAAGTCTTCAAATGTTAATCTAAGAAAATGCTCCAGAATTGCCCAAAGAGATACTGGACAAGGAGCAATTTATTATAATGGAGGGATGGAAACACTTAGACTTCTTATGCAAGAATTATATACTAAGTGGCCTTTAAGACGACCCGTACAATATAAATAGCTGTATAAAGACCTCAAAAGAGTTGTGGGATGCTTTGGAATGAAAATATAAGTCTGAGGATGCTGGAAATAAAAAGTTCTTTGTTGCAAAATTTCTTAACTTCAAGATGGTTGACAGTAAGACTATCGTCTCTCAAGTGAAAGAATTGCAAGTAATCAGCCATGATCTCCTGACAGAAGGTATAAATATAGCAAATACCCCATTTGAACATGTTAAATGTATTCTTAATAATCACATGACCTTTTATATAGGTTTGATTGTGAATAAGTCTTTCCAAGTAGCGGATATAATAGAAAAATTATCACTTTTGTGTAAGGATTTTAAAAACTACTTGAAGCATAAAAGGAAGGAGATGTCGGTCAAAGATGTCATTGTGAGGTTACACATTGAAGAAGATAATAAAGCATCCGAGAAGAGGTCAAAAGGGAATTCCATAATGAGTGGAGCTAACATTGTGGAGGATGACCCTAACAACTCAAAGAAATGAAATAAATCATCTGGAAAACAAAGCAATCCTTCAAAGAAGGAATTGCTTTAATTGTGGTAAGGCTAGACATAAGTCCATAGATTGTCGGTCCCCTAAGAAAGGAAAGAAGAAGGATTAACCCAACTTGGCTCAATCCAAAAATAAAGTGGATGATATATGTGCCATGCTTTTAGAATACAACATGGTGGGTCCTCCTAGAGAATGGTGGATTGATCCGGTGCCACCTGCCATGTCAGTGCCAACAAGGAGTTGTTTACTTCGTATTCTCCAACTCAAGATGAGTAGAGAATTTATATGGCTAACTTTGCAACATAAAAAATTGAAGGAACGGGAAAAATTTGCTTGAAGATGGCATCAGGCAAAATGTTGACATTCAACAACGTCATTCATGTACCGGCGTTGAGAAAGAACATGGTATCCATATCACTTCTAACTAAAATTGATTCAAATATGTATTTTTTTCTGATAAGGTTGTAATTAGATAATGGTAAGTATATTTAGGAAAAGGTTACCTCACTGAGGGCCTAATTAAGATCAATGTAATGACTATTGAGGTCAATAAAAGTTTTAATTCTTCTTACTTGCTTGATTCTAATGAATTGTGGCATGAACGGTTAGGACATCTCAATTAAAAAACTTTGTGAAAATACAATAACTTAGAAATTTTGCCAAACTTTGAGTGCAATAAATCAAAGTGTCAAAGTGTCAAAGTGTATGGAATCAAAGCACGCTAAACATCCGTATAAGTCTATTGAAAGGAATTCAAATCCCTTCGACTTAATCCACATAGAAATTTATGATATGAAGTCAACACCATCTCGTGAATTGAAAAAGTATTTTGTAACTTTTATTAATGGTTTTGTAACACCCCACACTTTTTGGCTAGACATTGAATCACTGTTTCTACGTTTATAAAATCTAATCTCATGATTCCTATGTGAATATGTGAGTCATGATTATTTTCCTTGTGTATAAAGTATTTTTAATGCAAATCTTGTTCATAGGAAGAGCTTGGAGCAAAGTCAAGTTGAGAACACTTGTATCAATTGGGTTTTAGTATCCGACTCTACAAGGGTCAGCTTTAAACGAGTGTATCTCCTATAATATATCAATTCAGGTGTCCTAATATTTATAAAATGAGATATCTTTGAATCTTATTTTCAATGCATTTTATTTCACCTTAATCCGATATCAGAGTGGAAAATTATGCCCATTTTACCTCAGCATGTCCATTTGTCAAAAAGGTGACGACTAGGTTGACAAGTCATCAACCAAGTCGTCAACCATAACTAGAAACTAAAGAGAAGTTGGTGACTAGGTTGACAAGCTGTCAACTAGTTGATAAGCCATCAACCAAGTCATCAACCATAACCAGAACTTGAGGAGGAGTTGATGACTAGGTTGACAAGATGTCAACTAGTTAACAAGCCATGAACCAAGTCATCAATCATTAATAGAAAATGAGGAGGATTTGATGACTAGGTTGACAAGATGTCAACTAGTTGACAAGCCATCAACCAAGTCTTCAACTAAAGAAATCCAATAATTTTATTCAGTTTCACTAGAGGTATTTTGGTCTTTTTCTCACCCCAAACCCTACCTCCCCCACAACTTAAATTATCCAATAAGAATTATTATCCATGTCTAATCAGTTTTGAACATCTCATAATCCTCTTTACTCTCAAGTAAAAAAAGATTAGGGTTTCTTCTAAGGCTTATTCTTTCAAAGCTAGATTTCAAGCTAATATAAATTCTTTTTCTTCAAAAAGGTATGTGAGACTATCCTAAATTTCATGGGTGTAAGTTTTAAAATTTTTACAAGATCTAAAGTATATATGTATGCACGCATTATGATATTTGAGTTTGCTTTGAGAGCACGCATTGAGAACCCTGATTTATGATAAAATCCTCTTTAAACCATGGGGTTTGTTCCTAAACTTGAATTATGTTCATGTGTATGATGTTATGAGTATGAAAATTTATATGAAAGAAATATTTATGTAATTCCCTCTATTTTTAAGAAACCTATTATCTTAACAATGTTATGGATTGTTTACACAGATGGTTAAAAATTGAGTTTAAATTTTTTCCGATGTTTATGGATTGTTATTGTCTTATGAAAAAATTGAGAGGGGTTTTTCCTTGTTTTATAAATGCTCATGTTTCCTAATAAAGGACTTGCATACGATTGATGAAAGAGATTACCACACTTTGTCAAAGTATTGAAAAGAGAGTATTTTGCATGAGTTTCATATGTTTTGAAATAAGAACTCTCTTACAATGTTTAAATGTTCTTGGTGGTCAAATAACATGTTTTGATTGAAAGGACTAAGGCATGATATGATATGGCTTATATATGATTTGCAAGTTTTGGTATGATGATACCAAAATAGATAAATACCATGATAGACTCAGAACAAAACATACTACAAACTCTTCAGGCTTTACATCATAATTTCAGTAAGATGCATGCTTTAAATGGTTAAAAATTTTCTCTAAGAGAGTTAGGTGGCTACCCAAAGAAGGCACGAGTTTAGATAACTCATTGTCCGAAATTGTGTTTTTCCGATATGAGTTTTATTATGTCATCAGATAGGGATTATACACTGGCCTTATTCCTCTTTGGCATATCAGAATCAGATACTCCAACCCTTACGACAAACTTGGGTTAGGAGCTTGACCACCGAGTCAAGGGAGGATCCTATTTAGCCCGTGGGGTATTTTTGAAAATATAGGGTGTACCAACAAACTCAGGAGAAAAATAAAGATTTAAGACATAATTACAAGAAAATGTTTTGAAGCTCATCAAATTACGCACATGTGTTTTCTTTCATCTTATGCTAAATTATTTTATGAAATTCTCTCACCTATGCTGTATAAAAATATGTTATTTTTGGATTGTTCTACATACCAGTACTTTCGAGTATTGACTGCCTATATTTCTGGTTTTGAGGCCCGGTCCTGCGGTCCTGTAACCCAGTAGATTATTTTATACTTTCTGAGATTGGTGATCCTTTCTTATTTCAGAAGGCATCTTATGCATTGTGTTATGGTCTGATCAGGGGCCTTGTCCCAATTTAGACAGACTATTATTTTCAATTCAGTAGAGGCTTCGTAGATTATTTTTAGGTTGGTTTGGGTTTTCCCCTTTGATACAATGTTATGAAGTTTTAAGTTTGATTATGGGACTACGTTGTTTTTAGTTTACCTTTCAAACTTTTATTCTATATAAGTTATGCTAATGATTACATACTAAGGGGCCTCTGGGTTTAGGATACCCATCGCAGCCAGGGTCCCGGCTTGAGTCATAACAAGCTTTTTATCAAAGAATGATTCATGGTCCCAGGGTGTCTACGAAGCCATGTCTAGTAGAGTCTTACTTATGGGTGTGTTGTGTACCTCACTTATAATTAGGAGGCTACCAAGAATTTAGGAGTTGTTTTCCATTCTTTCATACTCTAGTTCATGCTATAGCATCGTCCATAAGAAAGTTATCCAAATTTGTTCCTTTCTTTAATTTTATTGGCCATATCTCATTGTCGATATGATACAAGTGCAAAGGCTTAGAGTCTAAAGGACGTGGCCTTTTTAGATTGAGTCACCAAAAAGTTATGAAATCGCACAAGGACTTTGTATGAGTCAATTAGTGCATCAAATGTATTGATTTGAGTGTATACCTCTATCTTAATAAAATTATGCTTTTCAGCCTGAGGTATAAATTATATTCAGTCCCTTTAAAAATACTTATTGTAGATGTCATACTTAAGGGTAATGATATGTGCCAGAATATTAGAATAGTAATTCCACTCGAGTAGTAGTACATGTTAAGGTGTCATGACCTATTGGTAGTAAGATGGTCCAAAAGTTAGTGATATGAAGTCATAAGCCTAGAAGTCAGAGTAAGGGTGACTTTTGCATAAAGAAGCTAGTTTTAGTTGTATAACCTTTGATTGAGGGATGGGTTGCCATTTTATAGTGATAGACTAATGTTATAGAAAGATTTGTAGATTGTATGGTAGTCTGTGAAGGAATTGATTGGATATGATTGTTGTTTATTCAAAATAGGGAAGAAGCTCAGACTCAATACCTATGGTGGTTGAAGAAATCATTTACAGGTGGTAGATGGAAAGAGGGTACGTTAGCCAATAAGTTATAAGTATAGACTTACTTAGGGAAAACTTAGTGATGTTTAAGGAATCTTGAAATTAGTTGAAATGTGTGCATGGGTAAATAGATTTAATGTGAGAGAGTAGAACATGTTGATAAGACCCTAATGGGTTATATTATAAGATTAAGATCGACTATCCCTATTATGTGACTTAACCCCCCCCCCCCCCCCCCCTTGATTGTTTTTTTTCTCTAGTAGTTGTAAACTAGTACTACACGTGAGAAGGTGTGTGGTAGATTCTAAGGTATAGTAGTACTGTTTTGGAGAAAATTAACTTATGGGCCATAGTTACGTGAAATAAGAGAATTGATTTGATTTCCCTATTTGATGGGCTAGTATAATATGCGGCATGTTTCATCGGTGTTACATGATTGGTGTTAGATAATAGGCTTGAACTTTAGATGTGGATTATGGTGGTAAGAATAGTATCTTAAGACTAATGATGTATGTTTTGTGGGAATGAAGTAGTAGGCTTAATATGATGTGTAGAATAGTCTAGGTTGGCAACTTATGAAAAAAAGGAGTGGATAATCATGATATATATACATGAGGACTATGCTAAAATCATGAACTGTGGTTGTGTCATTAAATGGGTAAGGGCATAAGTATATAAGTATAAGTTGAACCCCCTGATAACATGTTGTTAGATAAGGTTTTATGTGTATAAATGTCATGTGTACCTAGCTCACGTTCTTGAATTTTATAGTATGGAGAAGTCTGGGAAGTTGTTGTGTGGTGTTCTTTAGAGTTGAATTAATGAAATATAGGTAGGCAGTATATGTCTTTGGTATAGTTTTAAAATTTTTGATAATTTGTAAGTTATGTGATTAGAGGTGTAATGTTAGTATTCTAAGGAGTTGAAGATGTAGTGTTAAGTGTTTAGAAGCATGAATGTCCATGCTCATAATAATGTTAGTCATAAGTCGATGACTTTGGGGGTTGGAGGAAGTTATGATTAGTGTCCCTAAAGGGGATGTCCTAAAAAGAATTTAGTATCTTTATATTAAAATTATTGAGGGGAGTTTGTGTTCATGTGTATACTGATACCCCCATTATGTTGAGAGTTGTGGTTATAGATTTTATGAGAGGATATGTACGCAAGTTCAGGATTCTGACTTTGATCTAAGGGGGAGATGGCGTACGAAGGTAGTTCTTGAATTTTCTCATGATGGCAAGTTTCAGGGAAGGGCCATGGTGAACCTATTCCTATTCAAGCAAACTCCTCTTACTTCAATTTAAGAGATCATTCTACCATTATCTTATGTATTCAAATCCTACCTATGTATAAGGTCTAAGTTCTCTATGTAAGTCATGTCATGTTCCGACCTCCAAACAAGAAGCAATGATATCTTAGAAAATCCAATCTTTCATGTATTCAATCTCTATGGTGTTTCGCTCATGATCAATAAAATCCATGTCTTGCATTATGCTTTGTTCTAAGAAACTATGCTTTCTATGTGTTATCGATTCATTTTACGTCGGGATTAGCCAATGTGATAAGGTTTATGCAAACCCATTACTATCTCATCTCTTAAAATAAGAAGAAATAACTTCAAGTATTAATCCTTGTCTCAATCAATGACTTCATGAATTCTGACCTTATGTTATATGATTCATAATGTAAGCGCTCATGTTTCTCACTGTGGTCTGTCTTAAATTCTTATGCTATGTTGTGTTTAAGCCAGAACGTCTCCCTACTTATGATCCAGACACTTAATAAATGAAGAACTTCATGTCTATTGTATCATATCTTCACCTCGTGTCCTACCTTGAGTAGAGCAATAAGTCTAAGTTATAATCAAATAGTATTACTCCCATTCATAATGCTTTTGCTCGGGTCCCTCAATGACCCTCCGTATGTTAGTATGGTGGTGGTTGTGAAAGCATAGTAATGTTTTAAGTATGAGAGTAGATGTTCTTGAATGTGAAAATTTTGATGTGATTTCTTTATATAAGGTTATAGGTGAAGGGGGCAGAAGGATATGAACTTTCGTTATGTGAAATACTTAGGAAGGAGGTGTGGCAAAAATCTTTTTGAGAGTGATCGAATTTGCTGGTCTTAGAGGGTAGATCCTTGAAGTAGGTGTAGTAATGATAGGCTTGAATGTTGTGATTGATGAAAACACAAACCCATGTACTATATGGTTAGTACTCCCTGAATTAAAATAAGAGGGTGTTTGATGGTGGAGATAAGGTGAAGTAATATTCTTAAAGGGATATGGAGTATGGGGCCCCATAGCTTAAGCTAGCACCTCTTTTCTCTGAGTTAAGCTTCAAAATAGAAGTACTATGCAGTGGGACTCAAACTCTTGTGGTTAGATGTATTATGGGAGAATTGTAAGTTGGAAATGATGATGTATGTTATTTATTGTTTGGGGCATAGACGAGTAGTGTCTCTAAGCGTAAGTCTTCGTTGTATCTTGTAAGGTAGAGAATGCATTTATTCCTATCTCTTACAAAATCTCATTTCATTATTATACCAATGTAAATCAAGCCTGTTATCTCCAAATAAACTCATGCCTTATGTTGTGATGATTATGATCCCTAGAACTTATGTGCAAGGTCATCTCTATGTCAATTCTTGTTATTTAATGCTTTGTGCTTACACGTTTCACTAGGGATTATCATGAAGCCCTTTTGATGCCTTTGCATATTTTTTTGGAAAAAAAAAGTTCAATGTGAGGTTACCTTCTTTATTATATACTTTTATAGCTTCAACAAGTTCCTACTTATCATTCGGGGATGAATGATCCCAAGGTGGAGAAAATGTAACACCCTACATTTTTGGGCTAGACATTGAACCATTGTTCCTACATGTATAAACTCTAATCCCATGATTCCCACGTGAATATGTGTGTCATGATAATTTACCTTGTGTATAAAGTGTTTTCAGTGTGAATCATTTTAATAGGAAGCACTTGGAGCAAAGTCGAGTTGAGAACACTTGTATCGATTGAGTTTTAGTATCCGACTCTATAGGGGTCAATTTTAAATGAGTATATCTCCTAGAATATATATCAATTCAGGTGTCCTAATATTTATCAAATGAAATATCTTCGAGTCTTATTTCCAATGCATCTAATTTCACCGTAATCTGATATCGGAGTGGAAAATTATGCCCATTTTACCTCAGCATGTCCATATGTCATCAAGGTGACGACTAGGTTGACAAGCCATCAACCAAGTCGTCAACCATAAACAGAACATGAGAAGGAATTAACAACTAGGTTGACAAGCTATCAACTAGTTGACAAGCCATCAACCAAGTCATCAACCATAACCAGAACATGAGGAGGAGTTGACAACTAGGTTGACAAGCAGTCAACTAGTTGACAAGCCATCAACCAAGTCATCAACTAAAGAAATTCCAGCAATTTCATTTAGTTTCACTAGGGGTATTTTGGTATTTCCTCACCTCAAACCCTACCTCCCCCATGACTTAAATAATCCAATAAGCATTATTATCCATCTCTAAAAGTTTTAAATATCTCATAATCCTTTCCACTCTCAAGAGAAAGAAAGATTAGGGTTTCTTCCAAGGCTAGATGTCAAGATAATTCAAATTCTTTTTCATAAAAAGTTATGTGGTACTATCCTAAATTTCATGTGAAAAAGTTGTAAATTTTTTATAAAATCTAAAGTATATATGTACGCACGCATTATGAGATTTGAGATTATTTTGAAAGCATGCATTGGGAACCCTGATTTATGATGAAATCTTGTTTAAACAATGGGGGTTGTTCCTAAACTTGAATTATGTTCATGTGTATAGATGTTATAAGTATGAAAAGTTAAACGAAAGCAAGATTTATGTAATTCCCTCTCTTGTTATGAAACCCATTGTCTTAATAATATTATGGATTGCTTACACAGATGGTTAAAAGTTGACTTTAAATGTTTTGCCAATGTTTATGGATTGTTATTATCTTATGAATGAATTGAGAGGAGTTTTTCCTTTTCTTATAAATACTCATGTTTTCTAATAAAGGACTTGCATGTGATTGATGAAAGAGATGACTACACTTTTTCAAAGTATTGAAAAGAGAGTATTCTGCATGAGTTTGATATGTTATTAAATAAGAACTCTCTTGCAGTGTTTAAATATTTTTAGTGTCAAATAACATATTTTAATTAAAAGGACTAAGGCATGATATGATATGGCTGATATATGACTTTCAAGTCACGGTATGACGATACCAAAACAGATGAATAACATGACAGACTCAGAATAGAATAGACTATACTCTTCAGACTTAAGATCATAATTTCAGTAAGATGCATGTTTTATGGGGTTAAAACTGGGCTTAAGAGTGTTAGCCGATTACCCGAAGAAGGAACGAGTTCAGATAACTTATTGCCTGAAATCGTGTTTTGCCGATTCAAGTTTTATTATGTCCTGAGATAAGGATTATACGCTGGCGTTTTTCCCCTTTGGCGAATTAGAATTAGAAACTTCAATCCTTGCGGCAAACTTGGGTTGGGGGCTTGGCTGCCGAGTCAAGGGCGGATCCCATATAGCCCGTGGGGTACTTTTTAGAAATGTAAGGTGTACCACCTAGCTCAGGAGTAAAATAAAGAGTTGAGTCATGTTTACTGGAAAATGTTTTGAAGCTCATCAAATTATGCCCTTGTGTTTTCTTTCACCTTATGCTAAATTATTTTATGAAATACTCTCACCTATGTTGTATAAAAATATGTTATTTTTGGATTGTTCTACATACCAGTACTTTCAAGTGTTGACCCCCTATATTTCAGGTTTTGAGGCCCAATCCCATGGTCCTGTAACCCAGTAGATTATTTCAAACTTTCAGATATTGGTGAGCCCCCCTTACTTCATAAGGAGTCATATGCATTGTGTTAGTTTTTAGTGGTATTATGATCCGGCTGGAGGCCTTGTCCCAATTTAGACTGACTATTGTATTGAGTTCAGTAGAGGCTTCGTAGATTGTTTTAGGTTGGTTTGGGTTTTCCCCTTTCATAAAATGTTATAAAATTTTAAGTTTGATTATTGGACTATCATCTTTTTAGTTTATCTTTCACACTTTTATACCATATGAGTTATTCTTATGATTACATGCTAAGGGGTCTCTCGGGCCTTCTTGGTTCGGGATGCTCATCGCAGATAGGGTCCCAGCTCGGGTCGTGACACAATTGCACTAGGTACTATTATGTTTATTTGCTAAATAGTAAGGATGAAACAATAGACATATTTAGGTAATACAAAACAAAAATTAAAAATTAGTTAGAGAAAAGGATTGAAATGATAAGAAGTGATAAGGGTGGAGAATATAAATCTCCTTTTGTGGTGATATTTGTAGAAAATAGAATCATCCATCAAACTACTGTGGTGATATGTGTAGAAAATAGAATTCTCCATCAAGCTACAGCCCTATATTAACCTCAATCAAATGGAATTGCGGAAATGAAAAACCAAACATTAAAGAAAATAATAAATGTCTTACTCATAAATTTTTATTTACCGCAAAACTTGGGGGGGGGGAGCTATCCTTATAGCTAATCGAATACTCAATAGAGTTCCCCATAGTAAGACACTTTCAATTCCATATGAAAAATGGAAAGGAAGGAAACCCAACTTGAAATATTTCAAAGTGTGGGGTGTCTAGTGAAGGTCCAAGTTCCTATGCCTAAAAAGGTAAAGATAGGACCTAAGATTATGAACTACGTGTTCATTGGATAATGCTAAAAGCGGTAAAACATGTAGGTTTTTGATTCATAAATCCAAACATCTGGATATTAATGAAAATACAATAATTGAATCGGATAATACTGAGTTCTTTGAACATTTTTACTCATATAAAACTAGACATGAGCTGTCTAGTGGGGGGTCTAAATGACGTCGATATGAATCAAATGAGAATGTACAAAATGATGAGAATCCAAGGTGTAGTACATGTCAGAGTACGTCAACTTCCTTTGGATCAGATTTTGTAATGTTTCTCCTAGAAAATGAGCCTCAAACGTTTAATGGAATAGGTTTACGACCTAGAACAAGTTAGCATGGCAATAACTCTACCCAGCAGACTGGAGACCCCAAGGGCAAGGCTCAAGCAGATCAAACAAAGTTGTGACTGATAGTTTAACATTGTCAATATACTCAACTCATTCCCATGATATAGACATTGTTCAGGAAATTGGGATAAGACTTATGGTTTGAATTTTTTAATGGTTATCTAAGTTTGACAGATTTGACCAATTAGCTTAATCTGTAGGATTAAACACTTAGCAATCACCTATGTAAGGGTGAAGTGGAATCCGCTTCAAGGAGAATATTAGTAAATATGCCCTCATGAAAGCAAGACGTGTTCATGGCTAAAACGAATAAAACCGTGAGAACTATAAACAAAAAAAGGCTAGTTGTGTGACATGTGTTGTCTAGGTGTACACTAAAGTTCGATGGTTCAAAGATATCAAATCTACCAATTGACCGAGTGCATTCAATGCATGTTCACTACGGAAAGTTCAAAGGAAAACCTACTTATCCAGATGCAATCAGTCTTTGCTTGTTGATCACATGCTTGTTCATAAAATTTTCTTTTAATATAGCCATTCCCCATTCATGTGGGGGATTGTTGGGTTATTAAGAGGTGTAAATGGAAAATAAAAAGGAGGTGTTTTTTCAGGAAAACAATAAGAGAAAGGAGGCAATTTGAACAGACACCTTTTCAGATTAAATGATTATGACCTTTCCAATGGGTTACTTTTTGAAAAGTTACACACTTTCGAAGCGGTGCACCTTTATAAAGGGGTGCACCTTTCTGAACCATTGCTTCTCTTCATGAAAAAAAACATTGATGACTATAAATACCTGAATTTTTCCTCAGGTAAAGATAATTTTGAGTTGAAAAATAATCTTCTTCTTCTTCCAAAAACTCTTGTGTGATCATCAAATCATTGAGTGTGTTTTAAGTGTTTGAAAATTTTAGGTACCACTATTTTAAGAAAGAGAATAATTTTATCCTTGGAGGAAAATTTTCATAACCTCGGGTACTTGAGGGGAATAAATTCCTTAAGGACACACCGTGCATTCGGTGGACTTGATTCTACAATTTTTTTGCTTCATTTTCTTTCTTAAAGTTGATAAACACTTCATTTTGATGGTTCATTTGATTATTCATTTGGACTTGTGTTTGAAGTTTTTGTAACTTCATCATAGTTTGAAAGTTATTCTTGAACTTAGTATTAAAGTTTGGGTTGAAACATACAAATTTTTATACCCGAAACAACAGAACATGTATCGGATGCACTCGGTTGCTTCTGTTTTGCTGGAAGAAAATGTCTACTACATGTATTATTATTTAATTGTGTGTGTTTTCCTTTCAATCAACAACCATATTAATATCTAAATTTGAATTGTTTAGACCTTTATATTTATTTATATTAAGATTTAAGAATTTATTTGGTGAAGTGCAAATTTATTTTCAATTGTATTAAGAGTGTACAAAATTAAATATACTACTCATAATAGCTAGCATCTAATATTTTTACGCCATATAATATTTCGACGAACGGTGTCCATGCACCGGACCGCCCTATGTCTAAGTTGGCTACGTCCATGTCTTAATCATTACAGTCTTGAAAAAAGTTTTAATATCACTAATAGGTGAATTTTATTAACATTCATTTTTTGTAAGCGTGTCCTTATATATTTAGCACATTATCCCCTTCCGTTGTTTTGTCACTAATCTCAATTGCACTACGAACTAGCCTTTTGTGGTGGTGACTAGGCCGAAATCTATGCATCTTTTATAGGTATATTAGGATTGTCGATAAAATAATGGTTTTAGAGTCTATAACTTATCTAGATGAAGGAAATACTTTTAAGAGGAGAAGATAAAATTAAAGCATTAGTTCACGTTTGTACCTTTCAAATCAATATTTCCCTGATTATAAGTATTCACATCATATTATACACTTGTAATATCTAGTCTTGATTATTTTCAAACTTACTATATCTTTCTATTTATTTTTATGTTGCTCCTTTCATAATTAGGGAATTCTAAAAAATACAATAAGAATAAATATGTTTTCGTAGTAGGAAAATTAAAGAGTTCTAAAATGTTTAGTTACTCTCATTTACTTTCAACTCTATTTTTAATTGGGAGTATCAATTTTTTTGAATATAATTTTAATTAATTCGTACAAATAATTAGGAAACAAGAAGTCTTAAATATGGCTCTAGTTTTATAGCTAAAGCCAAAGCCTTGAGGTTAGGTGTGGAATTTTGCTTGAACAATCAATATGTTCCATTGATTTAAAGGCTGATTCACTAGTTTTGGAGAAGGTTTTGGATGGGATATGGAAGTTTCCTTGGGATATAATAATAGAAGTAAGGAATATTAAAGAGTTGTTAGATAGAGCAGGGGTGAAGGTGGAACACATATTCATGGAAGACAACATGTTTTCCAAATTTTAAACTAGTTTGTGGTTACCAGTCACTAAGATATCATCCACATAATCTAAAATATATATAGGGAAACCAAACTTATGCATAATGAAGAGCGAGGAATCAGAATGTGATTTAACAAAACCAAAAGTAATGAGATAGTTTTTAAATTCTGTGTACCAAGCACGAAGAGCCTGTTTGAGACTATAAATTGCCTTCTGAAGATGACATATGTGGGTAGGATTTCTAGAATTCTCAAATCTAGGTGGATGATATATGTAAAATTCTTCACTAAGATTATCCTTCCATAAGGCATTGTTAACATCCTGCTGATGAACAGGACAGTCAAGTTGAGTGGCAATAGTCAAGATAAGATGGACACTAGCAAGCTTGACTACCGAACTGAAGGTGGAATGATAATTAAGTCCTGGTTATTGAGTAAATCCCTTGGAAACCAAATGATCCTTGAACCTATCAACAAAACTGTCAGGTTTTATGTTTAATGAAAAATAGCCACTTACAACCCACCATGTTTTTGGAAGAATTACATGGAACCAAATCCCAAGTATGGTTGCAAACAAGAGCATCAAATTCAACTTGCATTGCAGAGTTCCATTAGGGAATTAACTTGGCTTGCTTATAAGTTATGGGGATTTTTAGAGATGGTGTAGTGGTTGTGAGAAAATGATGTGGTTTAAGGCTATTAGTCTCTGAGCGAGTGGTCATTAGGTGTACTTTGGTGGCTGGTTGGGTTGGCCGGGGTTGGGTTGGTGGTTTAGGTTGGGTAGGAGAAGCTACTGGGTGGAGTAGGGAGAATCCATTTATGGATGATTTTGTGCCAGAGAAGATGCATTGTGAGAAAGATATGGAGTTTGGCTTGGGACAAATGGTCTTTATCATTTGAGACATATGATAAGTGGTTGTGAGGGCAATATTTGAGGTACTGAAGAAATAGAAGTAGATTTTTTTGTGGAGCTTGTGTAGCGGGTAAAAGATTGGAAGTTGATATTTGGGAGAAGAAATGTTACCTGATTGTGGAGAGGCGCCATCTGAAGCGGAGGATATAGTTTGCAGGCATTGAAGGTCTAAGGACAATGTAGTTACTAGCGGGGGAGTTCATAGGAGGAATGAGAAATTGAATGAGTGTCCTCCTTGGGTTGTTTTTCAATAGAAATAGTATCCAAGAAACATTAACTTTATTTTTAAATCTAGAAAATATATTTTGAAAAGGGAAATTGTCTTCCAAAAAGATTACATCCCTAGATAAATATAATTTAGAGCTAGTTGGATCAAAACACTAATGGATATAATATTTATTAGAAAATCCTAAATAAGCACATGGTGTGGATTGAGGTTCTAATTTATTGTAGGAATAAGGTTTGAGCCATGGGTAGCTTAAGAATCCAAAAACCTTGATGGGATTGTAGTTAGGCACGGCCTGAAATAAGATTTCAAAAGGTGATTTGTTTTGTAGATTGGGTATAGTCATCCTATTGATGAAATAAATAGCTTGATGACAGGAATAACTCAAAAAAGTTAAAGGTAAGGATGCTTGGTGTAGTAAAGTGCGATAGGGAAATTATTAAATCATGAAATTGAGGATGTTATTATGTTAATGGATCGAAGTACAACCTTCTAAGTGTATCTCAAATCTATGAAAAAGGAAATGAAGAGAAGTTCCTATCTAATGAGAGCACTATATCTGTCTTGAAGACTATGTCGGCGTTCAACTAATGCTAACCTTTGTGGTATATATGGGGGGGGGGAGGGGGGATGCTAAGTGTTCAATTCAATGTGTTTTTAGATAGGAATCTAATTTTTGAAATTTACCACCACCATAGTATTAAAGGATAAAATTTTTGTTTAAAAATGTCTTTCAAGTATGGGATGTAATGTTTTGAAGATTTTTAGGACTTCTGTTTTAGATTTGAGTATGAATAACCACATATATCTTGAAAATTGTTCGACAAATAAAACGTATTATCATTTTTTGTCAATCAATATTACCAGAGACGGCCTCCAAAAATAAATATAATCTAAATTTAATGGATTAGCATTGTGCAAAGAACCTTTTGAAGAAGGCATCCTATGGATTTTATTAGAATAGCATGAATTACAAACAATATTAGTTTTGGAACCAACAACTAGAATGAAAAAATCATGCAAAAATTTATTTAGAACTTGACGATTAGGGTGGCCTAATCGTTGATGCCATAGATTGTATGAAACAACAACGTTGCATTTTGGTGGACTATTAACATCCGCCGGTGGACACTCATACATCCCTTTTTACTCTATCAATGAGCCAATGGCACCTCCGTAGTTAGATCCTTTACAAGATAAGATAAAGGAAAAAATTCCATATATGAGTTATTATCTTGACAAAACTTAGAGACAGAGATTATATTATTTTTAATAGCTGGAGAGAAAAGGACATGTTAAAGCTGGAATTGGTGATTTGATGCATTAAAATTCACATTACCATTATGAGAGATTGGAATGGTATTACCATTACCCATGACGATCTCTTTCGAATCGTGGTAGTTTTTCATAGTGTCTAGACTCTGTGTGTCTGAGGCTTTATGGTGGGTGGCACCACTGTCAATAATCCACGGAGCTGACTGATTTTGGAGTCTTACAACATAATTAGCACGTGCTTGAAAATAATTATGAGAGCGTGTCCGACATACACGAGCAGTATGACCTCTACGATCACAGAGTTGGCAGTAGAGGTTAGTATTGGAAGACTGTTGGTGATTATTACACCAAGTTTGTTGATTGTTGTGCTAGGACTGATAATTACTTTGTTGGTTTAGCATATTTGATCATCGATTATTGTTCTGATGATTGGTGGAGTCTTGACGTGTTGGACTGGAAGTAGTTCCCTAAGCAATATTGGCAGTGATTGGAAAAAAAAGTGTCCTTTTAGCTTTCTCATGTTGTAGGAAAAACTTATGATCAAGGAGCTTTTCATAAAGTTCTTCATAGGGGATTGTTGAATCTTGAGTGCGTTTAGCGACTGAAAGTTCTCAAAATTTAGATCCAAGGACAGTGAGAATCTTGACAATCAATTCTTCATTAGATACGGGGGATCCAGCAGTATCAACTTCATCATAAAGAGAACGAACTTGATGGAGATAGTTTGCAATAGGGTGAGAGTCTTAAGAAATGCAGGCTAGATGGTCTCTAAGACTAAAAATACGAGTTTGATACTTATTTGCATAAGCAGTTTGCAAGGCATCCCAAGCGATTGTACTACCAATGGTCTCATCCGTAGTTTCCAAGATAGCATTTTTTTATAAGATGATCTTGTTGAAACCAGGAAACATAATTAAGATTGAATACTTTTAGGTTGTTTTCAAATATAGTTTTGGAAGGGGTTGGTATAGACCTATCAAGGTGATCAAAGAGGTTGTTTCCACGCATAAGCATTGTCACCTGTTCCTTCCATAATGAAAAATTATGGCTACCAGCAAGTTTGATGGGGAGTTGAGTAACTGGATTGAACTAGACAACATTCTTTGAGTTGGAGATATTGTTGGCACTAACGATGCATGTATTGGGGTCCATTTAGTTGTGAGGTGTTTGGGATGGGAAAAATAGAAAAAAAGGACCAAGATTGTTAAATCTATAGAGCTCTCGATACCATAAAGAGGAAAAGAACTGATAGCAGCAAATGCATTATGATTTTATTAATTCTCTTTATTAGTTTTTATTGCCTGTGAATTACATACAAATCTGAACAAATCTAGGTAACAAAGAGACCTACTAAAATACAATCCTCTATATATACCAAATATGATGAGAAAAAAATAAAATAAGAGTCCTAAACAAAATAAGAGTCCTAATGATATCAGCTAGCCGTTATTATATACTTGGCTAACAGTAACACCTCTCATATTTCTAAGCTATAAAACCAACCATTGTTACTGCGTGTGTAACCTCTAATCCCGTAATTCATATTTTAATACACGTATCATCATGTTCATTAACCTAGTGAGAGGAGAGCTTGTGATGTATAAAACATGTTCATAAGAGTCACTAAGAGCTTTTGAATCAGCCAAGTTTTGGTGTTTGATTTCCTAAGGGTAAGATTTGAACGAGTATAACTATATATATAAGTGTAATTTCTCAATTTAAGATGCACCAAATTGTAGATAATCGAATTAACTTTCCAACAATACAAATTTTTCCTTAATCTGTTACCTAAGTGAAAAGTTGTCATTTTTCATGAGAGGCAGTAAGGGGTCATGATAGCCCCGCGGTAAGATGGCTATTCTACCCGACTAGGGGTCGCGTTGTGAGGGGTGCTAGACCCAACTAGGGGTCACGCCACGTGGGATATTCCCCCACAAGTTTATCTTCTTAAGGGTCAAGGGTTACTTTGGTCCTTTCCCCTCAACCCCAAACATCCAAAGCACTAATTATAACACCCAAAAGGCATTATTTGCCCATTTTCCTCAAATCAACTCACGTAAAAACCCTCCCCTTTTCCTAAGAACAATAATCCAATATTTTTATCTTAAGAACATAAGTATTTCTTCAAGAACTTATCAATTAAGTTATGTGGGGTTATGAACAAGGATGTCTGAAAAGTAAATTTTTAGGGAATTTCATGATTCTTGGATCTATCACAAATGTGTGTATTTTTGGAAGTGGTATGTAACTTACTTGAAATAATATTTTTTGATTTTTCTACTAACTCCCCTTTATGATTTGCAAGGTTTGAATTCAAGGTCAAATTCTTTTCAACAAGGGGAGAATGATATAAGTTCGGAAAGTGTGAATTGAATGGATGAATTTCAACTTGACATCAAAAGCTTGGAGTGTTTCAAGAGAGTATGGAATCCAAGAATCAACACAATAAAAGATTAACATGATATTTTAGGGTCCTTTATGGTTATAGTATGATGCACACTTAATCAAGGGCATTTATGTCTTTTCATATCTTAGATAAATCTAGCACTATAAATTGAATAAGATGAACTTTATTTTAGGTAGACAATATTTTTAGGTTAACTCTCTTGGTGAGGTTTATGGGTTAAATCCCTTTGTCTCTACATTGGATATCTCTTGAATATCTTTTGGTAAAATTATTTATGTATTAGTTAAATTCTCTCCTTCCTTGAATTAACCACCTAATTATTTTTTTCAAATTAGAGAGTCACAAATCTACATTTGTTCATCTCTAATTTACTTCAATTGTGGAATTATTTCTTTCTTTTTTCCCTATCTCCTCTCAATTTCTTTATTGTTACTTGAATATCATTTTCTTATATCTTGATTTACATTAATGTTTCCCAATGTACATTTGCCTCTAGGGTTCAAAAGTCTTAACTTTGACAAGTACGAAGGGCACGAAGATCCTTTGGCTCATTTAAAAAGGTTATGTAATCAACTAAGAGGAGCAGGGGAAAAGAAGAACAATTGACGACATATTTTTGTGAGAGTCTGGTGGGGATAGCTTCAAAATGGTTTAATAATCAAGATATATTTCATTCGCATATTTGGGATGACATGGCTCGAGATTTTGTCAATCAATTTTAATATAATATTAATTTAGTGCCTGATTATACCACACTAGCCAACATGAGAAAAAAGTCCGCTGAAACTTTTCGAGAATATGCTATTAGATAGTGGGAGCAAGCTGCTAGAGTTAAGCCATCAATAGATGAGTCTGAAATAATTGATATTTTTCTCCAGGCACAAGAACCTGACTACTTCAATAATTTACTTTCTACTATTAGAAATACATTTTCTAAGGTAATTAAGATCAGAGAGATAGTAGAAAATAGAATTCAGTCTAGAAAAATCATAAGCCAATTTTCTTTGAAAGCAACAACACAGGCAATTCAAAATGTCTCTGAAAGTTTTGCAGCAAAGAAAAGAAAGGAGGATGTGGTTACTATTGTGTCAGGACTACGACAAATTTCAAGAGGTCCACATCACCCATACATGCAATATCACTCCCAAATTTATATTCAAGACTCATATAACCATCCATGATACTATGTTCAACCCCAAAATTTATTATATTCCAGTCCATCTCCTCAATATCCTATTTATAATTCACAGTCATATACCCAATCCCCTTCTTATCTGCAATGGCATACATCAACCCCTTAGAAACATCCTTCACCTCAAAAAATATACTAAAGCCCCTATAGAATAAATTTTTGATTGAAGCCAAACAATGAAAAGAGATAAAAGTCAAGAGATAGTTTTACACAAATTGGGGAATATTATAATAGTTTGTTGTAGAAATTGAAATAGTTGGGCATGATCACTTTTTTCCTTGGGTAAACTCCTGACCCACATTTAAAAATTTTTGATCCTAACGTATGATGTGTATCTCATTCTGATGTTCAGGGTCACGACATTGAAGATTGTCATGCTTTGAAAAAAGAAATAGAAAAGATGATTAAGATAAATCCATTATGGTGCAAGACATTGACAGTGGTGAAAGCTCTAGTCATGCTGATGTGAAAATTGAATATGATGTCAAGATCAATAATTGAGAAGTCACTCCTTTCCTTACTAGGAAAGATTTATTGTAGTTTATTTTATTTTTCTTTCTGTTATTCGAATTATTTTAGGATTATAGTTCAGAGTTTATGTCTTGTTTCTTTGTCATTTATGCGAAACTCTGTCATCTTTTCTTTCAACGAAATGTAGTGTCCCTTTTTACCTTTTATATTTAATATATATTATTTATTTATTTTCTTTACCCATTAGAGTTTATGTCACTTGTAGTGATATGATATGCATGCTGAATTTTTTACCCAAATCTTAAATTCAATCTAATCATGAAACATTGAATGAAGAAGTTAAAGTTTTAAAAAGAATATGTAAGAAAATATGTTAAGTGTTGAGATATTTGGTAACCGAGTTAAAGCCTCACTTGAATGAATTAAGGCAACCATTTTGCAGATCAAAGAATGACTTGATCATCACTTATAAGGTCAAATTTAAGCATGGAATCAATTAAAGGATATATAGTCTCTACTGTTAGGAGAAACAAAATAAAGTAATCTTTAAAAAGGAATGAGTTATCCGTGTAAGCAAAGTACAATACAAGTGGACCTGTATGTTTCATAAACATGAAAGAAGTGGCATATGTGCATATGCTTAGTCAAGGTCAATATTGAAAAAGATGTGCATGATCTCATGTTTTTCTCTTAGACTGCATGTTATGGACATGCATTTTTAAGGATTGATATGATGAAGGCATTTCATTCTACTATCCAAATGTTGTAGCATCCTTTGTTACCTCTTTTGAGATTTGGTTTTATTTTATTTTGTGCTCTCTTTTAGGATAAAAATAGATCCTGAAAAAGTCAAGAAGAAAAGAAAGAAAAAGAAATAGAAATAGAGTCAGCAAAAAGTCTAAAAAAAGGAAAAAGTAAAAAAAAAGTCAAAGTTAGAGTCAACAAAATCAAGCAAAAGAACAAAAGATGTCTGAACTACGTTTGACCTAATTCTCGCTATGTCAAGATATGTAGGCATCCCTACACTGGGGTTTGATCCAACCAAGTAAAAATTCAAGTTACCCCGATGAAATAAAACTAGGGAAAAAGTTATTTTCTTTGTGAGTCGATTCCAAAGGTCATACGTCTCACCCTATGTTATGTATATTTTGAGCTTCATGCCGCCCTTTCTTTCAAACCCTATCCAAAATCCAAGTTACAACTAAAAAAGACGTTTAGATCAATCTTTGAAGATGTCAAGGCTAAGCATGTTATGGGTATATGATGTTTCATGTTTCTGGCACCACTTTCCATCATTAACATAAAAATATGACAAAAATAAAAATGAGAGAGTTTTATTGGTGAAAACCCTTCTGGGCACCATAAGGCAACAATGATTTGAGAGAAAAATGATGAAAATAAGAAAGTCTTATTGGTGAAAAACCTCATGGGCTCCATAATACAACAGTGAATTGAGAGAAAATGAAAATAAGAATGGATCGCTGGCGAAAACACATTAAGGTACCCCTAACTGAAGAAAGTATTTAATCTAGAGGAAAAAAGTTCAAGAGCAACTTGATTTCAAATTCAATAAGTTGGAAAGCTAATAAATGATTGAGATGAAAAGATAAGGTTGTTTTATTTAAAATGCATATCATAATCACTAGAACCAACTACCACACTAAGATAAGTTTTTCTTTCTATCATTTTTGAAAAAAAAGATATCTATTATCTTTTTCTTTTATTTCTATATTTTTATTAATTTTTTTTGTGTCTTTGTTGTCAAATGAAAAATCGTTATCATAATTATTTTTCTTCATGTATTTTTGCATCAAATTTGTATCAAGACAAGTGAGAAAGAACTTCAAAATTTGCTACCAACTTCCTCAATTGCACAAAGAAAGACAAAAGGTCGATACACAAAGTTAACATATTTCAAAATAAAGTAAGGTACTCAAGAATGCTTATTATCTTGAAGTTTTTTGACTCATAGAAATATAAAAAGTGCATTAGAAGTTAATCCTAGAGGCATCATGCAAGAAAAATAAGATTTGAGTTAAATGCTTTCAGTAGCTAGAATTTGGGGTCAAAAGTCTAACAAGACAATGATACCTATCAATGAAAAGGAGCTGAGCATGACAAGTTCAAGAGCAGTCACCTTAGTATCTAAATGACTCAAACGAACCAGTGTGTTTTTAAATTAACATGTTATCTTTGTATGAAACAAAAACACATGTTATCTTAAAATCAAGGACTTCAAAGCCTAAATATCAAAAGGTACAATTCCTCACTTATGCAAATACAAGATGTGGTTTTGCTAAGAAGATTTGATAATCACAATCATGATAAAATTCATCATCTTATTCACCCAGGAGACACACTTCCTTGTTTGGGTATTTTTGGATTTTATTTGTTAGGTAACACACTTCCTAACTATAATTGTCAGTCCTAGAAGATGCACTTTGTAGTCGAGTCCTTTCCATTTGATCCCTAGGAGATACAATTCATTGTCTGGTATTTTAGGTCTCAGTCGTTAGGTGGCCCACTTCCTAACTTGAACATTCCCTCCTAGAAGATGTACTTTTTAGTTGAATCATTTCGTTTAATCCCTAGGAAATGCACTTTCTTGTTGGGTATATCTGTTTTTATGTGTTAGGGACACATTTCCTAACTTAAACCTTCACTCCTAGAAGACACACTTACTAATCGAGTCATATTATTTAACCCCTAGGAGACACACTTCCTTGTCTGGGTACTTTAAGTTTCATGTGTTAGATGACGCAATTCCTAACTTGAACCTTCATTCCTAGAAGATTCAGTTCTAGTCGAGTTCTTCAATTTGCCGCCTAGGAGACACATTTTCTTGTTCGGGTATTTTAGTTTTCATTTGCTAGGTGACATACTTTCTAACCTGAACCTTTACTCCTAGAAGATGTACTTTCGAGTCGATTCATTCCATTTAATCTATAGGAGACACACTTTCTTATTTGGGTAATTCAAGTTTTACTTATTAGGTGACACACTTTCTAATTTTAATCTTACTCCTAGAAAATGCACTTTCTAGTTAGAGTCCTCCATGCTAACTCTTAGGAGACTCACTTCCTAATTTTTGTTATTAGTTTTACACTCAAGTGATGCATTTCATTATCAAGACTTTGATTCACCCTCTATATAGTACTTTTGAAAAGATATGATCTGGTGACACTCACAAAAATTTTCTCTAGTGCAAACTAGGGTTACAAATTTTTTTGTGTTATTTGAGATTTTATTTTTTAGCTCGGGACCTTCTTGGATAATGGGACTTTACATTTTAGCTCAGGGCCCTCCTAGATAATGTGATTTTAATTTCTATTCAGAACAGTCCTGGATAATGGGATTTTACTTTCTGTTCAGGATCCTCCTGGATAACGGGGTTTTATTTTCTTCTCAAGACCCTCCTGGATAATGGGATTTTACTTTTTTTTCTGGACCCTCATAGATAATGGGATTTTACTTTCTGCTCAGGATACTCCTGGATAATGAGATTTTACTTTCTCCTCAGGACTATACTTGATAATGGGACTTTACTTTCTGTGGATAATGGGACTATAATTTCTGCTCAGAACCCTCCTGGATAATGGGACTTTAATTTCAGCTCAGGATCCTCCGGAATAATGTGATTTTAATTTCAGCCTAGGACCCTCCTAGATAATGAGATTTTACTTTCAGCTCAGAACCCTCCTTGATAATGATATATTTTTTCTGCTCAGGACCCTCTTGGATAATGAAATTTTATTTCCTTCTTAGGACCCTCCTGAATAATGGGATTTTAATTTTCTACTCAGGACCCTCCTGGATAATAGGACTTTATTTTCTGCTCAGGACCCTCATGGATAATGAAATTTTATTTTTCAATTCAGGTCCCTCCTGGATAATGGGATTTTAATTTTTTGTTCAGGATCCTCTTGGATAATGAGACTTTATATTCAGCTTAGGACCCTCCTGTATAATGGGCTTTTATTTTTTTCCCAGGACCCTCCTGGATAATGGGACTTTACTTTCTGCTCAGGATCCTCCTAGATAATGAGACTTTACTTTTATAGTTCATATTTGACTTTGGGTTTAATAACACAATTGGAAATAGGAATTACTTTCAATTTTGAATCTCAAGAAGCCCACCCAAAGAATAGGGTGAAAAATTCGCAACTCAGGAGCCCTCTTGAAGAACAGGGTAAAGAAATCATGACTCAGGAGCCTGCCTGAAGAAAAGGGAAAAGAAATAGAAAGTCAGGTGCCCGCCTGAAGAATAGGGTGAAGAAATAGCAAGTCGGGAGCCCACTTGGAGAACAGGGTGAAAACGTTGCAAGTCAGGAGAGCGCTTGAAGAATAGGGTGAAGATTTTCAAGTTTGAGTCAGAAGAATAGGTAAATTTTCAAGTTCCTCTCCAATACCAAGAATTGATAGAGAGGAATATTTCATTTTTCAAGTTCAACTCATAACAACTATCTTACCATTTGCGATGTCATGAAGATTCAAGTCAAGATTCTAGAAGAGTTGTATAGATAGGATATTTCACTTGAATCTTTATTTTTGATTTTTTGTTTTTTATTTGGATGTAAATAAAAAAGAAAAAGTCACGAACTGGAAACTCGGCGGAACCTCACTTGACCTCTAACTCATCATCTTTCCATTTCACCTCATTGAACTACGTATGATTTGATTTTCTTATAACCCGAGATATGTGGACGGTCCAAAATCAGGACTCGATTGCATTTTTTTTTATATATTCTACCCATTCAAATAACCAGAGGGTCAAAACTCATTCCATTGTCTACTTCCTTGTATGAAAACTCTTCTATATTTCAAACAAAGAGGTACAAAATATAGACACGTGATTTTTTACCATCTCCGAGTTTTAACCTATTTTTGACATTGAATACTTATTTACGTCAACATATTATTTTTAGATCTTATTTCATTTTTAGTAGGTTTAATTTTAAAATTGTGAGAAGCATTCTAAAAATAAAGTTACATTTTAGGATATTTTTATTTTTATTTTTAAAATAATACAAAAAACTTTTCAAAAATATATATATTTTTAAAATTTAAATGTTAATAAATAAGCTAGTAGTTTTAGTATTATCTTAATTATATTTATTTTAGGCTATTTATAAGCCTTTATTATATTTTCTTAAACATAAAATTTAATTAGTTAATATTCTTTTATTATTATTATTATTATTATTTTTATATATATTTTAAATTATTTTTTTTTTAAAAAGAGAGAAATCTTATCCTAAAGAAAAATACTCCAACTGCCCCCACATTTCCTTGAACCTCCTCCCCACTTACACGTCCAACTCCCTGATAACTTCCTATATTTCTACACATGCACACACAACAGTCCATATTTATACCCACACAACACGGAAAGATAGAGAACAAGATTTGTGGGCAAAACAAAAACTTGATAGAATAGGACGTACAAGAATAAAATATTGACAAAAAGAAGAAAACAAGGAAAACAGTGATAAAAACAAAAGCAAGAAAGGAAAAGTTTGATAAGTTGAGTTCGAGGTTTTTGTTCGAGTTTTCTGGTTTGTCGTAAGAGTTTCTTGTTTGGTTTAGTTCGTCATACAGGTTCTTATTGAATTCCTGTACTATTATTTTTATAAGTTTCATGGTGAATCAAAGTATGATCAAATTTGTTTATGTGATTTCATGCATTTTTCTTGAGTGCGTGCAGTTGACTAATTATGTAATTTTTATTATTACTGAGAGTTGAGCAACAAAGTTACTGAATACTTATATATTTGTTCGTTGATTTATAGTTTAACGTATTCTTGTGTCATGTCTACCTTGTAAGGTTTCTTCTTAAATATCAACATCAAAATACTTAGAATAAAGTGGGGAAGAAAAGTCATGAGGGAGGCTTTATTTTAATCAAAACATACTTCTATGTTAACTGTTGTTTATATTTTTTAAGAGTCTATTATTATATTACTCTCTAAAATTACATATACCAAAAAAAAAAGGAGGGAGTCGTCTCTTCGGAAAATCACTGTAAACCAGGTTATTAAATCACTGTAAACCAGGTTAAATGAATAAATTAGAACCTTTTTTGGTCTTTCATGCTTTGGCTTAGGAAACTTCATAAATTGACTATCTGATTTTTGATAGATAATAATTCTTGTAGGAGATAATTGTTCAAGTAAGCAGATGTTTCTTCAAGTATTCTAGTGCTAATTAGTTTTGTTTTATGTCCACTTTTATATATAATTTTTGTTAAAAAAGGGATTAACATATTGTTGGGTACTTTTCTTCCCAGTTAATGATTTCACTCTAGTAGGACTTAATGGTGTTCTATTTAAATGTGCATTACTCCTAAATCACTTGTTTAGTTTTAAAAGTAAATTAAAATAGGTATCATGATATTATATAAAGGTTAGAGTCTTTAGTTTATGGTGTACTGGAATGTGGAATTAAATATTACAAATGACATAATAATATTCGTATCGTTCTTGGAGTCTCACTTATGTATTGCTTGTTATATTTTAGATCACTGCTTTATTTTAAGTTTTTTACATATAATTCGCAGTGTTTCAAATGTTAGCATAACATTTTGGCTGTTGTTAAGGTTGTTGGATCAATCCTTTTGTCTTGGGATATCTCTTTCTTGCATAAATTTAAAATGGTCTCGAAAACTTTTTGATCCTAGATTAACTTCTAATTGCCTAATTAATTCTAATGTGATAAAGAGCGAGATGAGTTGTGATTTTATCCATGATCTTTCATAATTGATAAAAAGATTATTTTTTATATTTTTGAGGTAGCGAGGCTAGTTACGGAATAATCCAAAACTCGTTAAAAAATAAAGAGCGAAAAAGAATAAAAATGGATAAGAAGAAATTGTCTTGATCGTGGATAAAAATTTAACGAGTTTTTAAATATCTATAATGTAAAAATTTAACGAGTTTAAATATCTATAACGAGTTTATCCAAAAAGCACAACAATAAATATCCACAGCGGATATGGTATACCTCACCCCCAACTAATAAATTATGCAATGTCCTAGTACGTCTATAATGTATAAAAGGGAAGAAGACATACCTGGGCACCCTAGGCGTGAAAGAATGCAGTGTTAGTTTTAGGGGCCTCAGAACAGGCCTCTTTATCATCAACAATGTTTCTAGTGTTGTCCAGGACAATCAAATAAGCCTTGGAAATGATGGTTTGAGGTGGGAGCAGTGATTCTACTAGAATCAGCTGCATTCATAGCTCCCTCAACAATAACTTGAGAGCTATCAACCTCAATTACCATCGCACAGACCCTCGCCTGGTGGTCCCGTGTAAAATCAACATTGGCTGCTACAACATATTTCTTCTAACTCATCTTAATTCTCTTTTTTTTTCCTAGTCATATCACCATCATTATCCACAACAACTTTTTCCTTTCTTCTACCCTAAATATTCGGCATCTCCTCCTCAATAATTTTTTTAATAATGGGCATTAAAGGGAAAGGTATCACATGTATGTCCTCTATGGAAACCCAAAGTGCAGCCAGCTCCTCATGTAACCCTGGTAAATCGGGGACTGAAGATAAGCCAACTTCTAGCTGATCCGCCTATTAGACCGGTCAAACCGAGTTTGCATGCCCCTCAAATTGCTCCTGATATCTCTTTTCATCCATGGCTTCACCCCATCCTATATATTCATCATTTTATTCTCAACTATTCCTAACCTCTCCAGAACCTCATCCAAGAAATCTTATTAGACTAAAGCATAGCCAACAGGGGATGGCCTAGAAGTGAACGATCTCGCCACAGGAGGTGGAGTCAGAGTATTGGAAGTACCTCCTATATTTTAGCCTAAGGATCAGACTGGGCAATCTCAATCGAGATTTCACGAATATCAGTTAACATTGGAATATTAATGCTATGACTTCCAGCCTTGAATGCCTCCCTAAGAAATGTGGAGAGCACCTTCACACACTTAGAAATGGGGTTGGAAACATCTCAAATCAATCCCAAGTCAGTAGTCCTCTGCACCATGAAGAACAGATCAACTCCTGATATCTCTAGAACTTCCTGATCCAAGCATAACTGTCCCTCGCTATTAACTTAGCTACATCTATCTCATAGGCTTCCATGACTCTTGAAACTAAGGAAACTCTTTATTGACTTAGTACAGTGTCCCTATATGTGGGACTCATCCAATGATGCACAAACGGCCACCAATCCTTTACCAAAAATTTTAGGCAGCCCTTTGTGATCCATGTCAAAGAGGAAACACTACCAGCTATCCAAGGTGCCTCCTTCTTTGCCATAGTAGTGACACTGGCCATAGATAGTAAATGAGTTAGCTTATCCTCCAAATAATTTTTTTTTGACTTTACTATCCCATCTCATCCATGCTGCACTTAATTTTAGTAGTATTGTCCAGCAACTGGAACTCCATCCCATGTACAATTTTGAACTGGTTGGAGTGGAGATGTTCACCTTAACACTTTTGATCATAACATCTACCAATGGGTCCGTACCCTTTCACAATTTTCCTTGGGGATATAACCACTTTAAATCTATTTGATATGAGGCATAAAACTACCGAACCAATGCTGAGTTGTACATGCCTAAAACTCTGGTCATCCACTCTAAGTGGTACTGTCTGAATCTCACATCAAATTCCGACATCTCATACATTCCAGTAGTACTCAACTTGGGCTTTAAATAAATACCTATTTGGTTTTTTGGTAGAAGTTTTTAGGGTATTATCTTGGTTTTATATGTCCTACATCTATGGTGCCCCCACCGATTGGCGATGGGCACCGGGGTAGTGTTGATCTGAAGTGGTGCAACAGCTGGAAGAGAAGGTGGCATTTTCACCAAGAGATCACTCTATTTTCTCCCTTCCTGCCTTCTTATTTTCATCCTCATACCCCTCATAATCATATTTTACATTTTTAGACCCATGTTTTATTCTTTATTTTCATCTTCGGGGCCAAACTTATCCCCTGACCTTCTGTTCTTTTTAGACTGGGACTATGAATGGGGTGGTGATTGGCTGGGATTTTTCATCTTTGGACTTTCCCTGGGTGGTGTGTCTTCCTCTGTAGTAGCTTTGTCACCCCTAGGTAACTTCTCCCTTGGCTCCACCACCTTTTCGATTGGGTATTCCTCCACTGACCTACTTGACTATTCATTGTCAGTGGGTTTATTACTAAGATGAGGAGTGGTGGCGGGTGCCTTCTTCTTGGGAGTTTTCTGCTTTGTGGTGTCATTTTTAGGTTCCATTATTACATGTGGAATCACACACATTATTTAATCTAAAAAAGAGAAAGAAAAACAAAACATAATCATAAAATATTTCCAGGACTACGTACCCTACGACTCAGGGTACAAATCATTACCTCTAGTAATGACTCGTTATGAGACTGGTTGGGTGAAAAAAACGTCTAGATTATTCATTGGTAAGGTAAAGAGTCCTCCTAAAGAGTCTTTATGTTAGACTTTGACAATGATTCATCATCAACATTTGTTTCCTGACTAGAAACATTTCCTTAGTTACTTTTCCTTCTCAGTCACCTTGAGTCCTCACCATGAGGCGTATGGTGAGACAATGAACCATGTCATCTGTTATTTACTCAATAGAACCTATACTCATCTCTACAACCATGTTACCACTGGCTACAATTTACATAACGACTCTTTTGGTGACCCCACCGATCATTATATTTCTCGTAGGTAGTGAAACATGTATGTTTAGAGGAGTTGGTCTTGACTCTCACATACCCAATGGGTACTCAGACTTCCTTATGGTTTTAAACAAGTTTAACACAATCAAAATTCATCCCACCACTAACTTTTTGACATTTTCTATTTTATTCCAATTTTTGTTCATATTCTTTATGTTTCATAAGAACAAAGGAGTTTTAAACTTATGAACATGAATATTAACTAGCAATCCAAGCATCTTATACTATATTGCACATCAAGTTCATATGATATAACATTTAAAGTAAAAACTTTCTTTAATAGTGTACTTGGATCCTTTAAACCTTGTCAATTATTTGCCCCAGTTCTTGAGAAGTAAGACCTTAGGAGATTTTTGTGAGTTTTATGATTTAGGGATGAGTTATGTGTGCACTTTAAATGTTAATACAATTATTTTTGGGAATGAAGAGAGTAACGTCATTCTAAAATGGAAAATGAATCATTATAGGATTCAATTTCCTTTTCAATGGAAACTAGACCGGGTCAACCCATTGGGCCCGTAATATCGGGCCTAAGAACAAGTCAATGTAACAACTCATAATACTATATAACAAGTTGTAGAGTACCTGTGTTGTTACTGAAACCTTAACTGGGTCTCTAGTCATAATGACTCAGGGTACTAAGTCATTTTCACTGCCAACGACTCATTTTAAGAGTCGTTATGACTCCAGAGACTATTTTACTGAGAGTGTATAAGTTTTAAACTTCCCATGACTTTTGTAATGAGTCGTTATCAGAAGTAACGACTCGTTAGGTCCCTTGTATATGGTAATAGAGGTTTACTATCTCTCCAGTTCAATAACACTATATGGGAATAGCCTAACCACGATGAATGGTCAATACCACCAAGACTTCAACTTGCTAGGAAACAAGTGAAGTCTTAAATTATAAAACAAGACCAAATCACAGGGCTCAAACAATTTTTCTCAATTTTCTTTTTATGATACAACTTCATCCTTTCTTTGTATGGAGACGAACATTGATAGGCATAGAGCCAAAATTCATCCAAATCATTCACCATGCTCAACAGTAATATAGGTACATCATGCCTCTCCAAATTGAGATTTTTCAACGCGTAGAGTTCCTTATGCTCAAGTTCTACCAAAAAGTGTCAGGACTTTCCATATACCAATTTATATGGGAAGGAAACTATGCTAATCTTAATAGCTATTCGATAGGACCATAATGTATTGTTTAACTTTTATGACCAGTCAGTCCTGTTGGCACTGACAGTCTAAGCCAATATGGACTTGATCTCTCTATTGGAGACCACAACCTGCCCATTCATCTGAGGATGGTAAGGTGTTTCCACCTTATTCTTCACACTATATTTTCCAATCAGGTCCTTAAAAGATGATTTGAGAAGTGAGACCCAACATCATTGATTTTATCACGTGGAGTTCCAAATTGAGAAAATATGTTATTTTTCAAGAACATAGTGACCCTTCAACCTTCATTATTGGGAAGCGCAACCATATCCACCGACATCTAAACATAGTTGACTATCACTAGAATGTACTTCATACTATAAGAGCTCACAAATGAACCTATGAAGTCAATTTCCTATACATCAAACAACTCTAACTCAAAGTTAGGTGTCATGGGGAGTTCATGTCTCCATGAAATATTTCCTTGACACTGACATTGGTCAAAAGCGTGCGCATAATCATAAGCATCCTTGATGATAGTAGGAAAATAATGCCATACTACATAATCTTAGGGATTATGCGTGTCCCACCATAATGACCCCTAACTAGTAATGAATAACAGACCTCAAGGATGCCCATCATCTTAAACTCAAGAATATGTCTTCGAATAATATCATCTTCATAAATTTGGAAGAGATAAGGCTGATTCTAAAAAAATTTCCTCACCTCATGCATGAACCTCTTTATTTGATGGAATGACAAATCTTTCGGAACAAGATCACTTGCCAAAAAGTTGGTAAAATTATAAAACCTAGGGATTAAGTCTTAAGATGATACCAAGACCCGTTCATCTGGAAAAGTATCATCTATGTCAAGATTGTCCACTAATTTTGTATTGCTTCTTCATGAAGGCGAGACAAGGGATCTGCATCCTGGTTCTCTATGCCTTTCAATCTTTTACCTCAAAGTCAAATTATTTCAGCATGAATACCCAATGCATCAATCATGGCTTGGCATCTCTTTTTGGCATAATATACCTTAATGCATTATGGTCGAAATAAATTATGACTTTGTTCAAAATAATGTTTGACCCGAACTTTTCAAAGGCAAAAACCAGTGCAAGCAACTCTTGTTCAGTAACTATATAGTTCATTATGTGGGGTTTAATGCCTTACTAACATAATAGATCGAGTGAAGGATTTTCTCATGCCTCTTACTAAAGATAAGACCCAAGGTGACTCTGATCATATCAAACATAACGTCAAATGGTAAAGACCAGTCAGGGGATATAATAATAGGAGTCAAAACCAATTGCTCCTTAAGGAACTTAAAGTCCTTGAGACATAAATCTTAAAAAATGAATTTTGCCTTATTTTCTAAAAGTTTGTATAGATAAGTCCTTGATGAACCTCTTATAAAATCCAGCATGACCCAAAAAACCTCGAAAAGCTTTGACTATGATTTGAGGAGGTAATTTTTCAATTACCTCAATCTTTGCTCTATCCACCTCAATACCCTGTTTTAAGATTCTATACCCAAGGACAAAATCCTATTTCACCATCAAATGAAGCTTTTCTAAATTTATCACCGAGGTTTACTCTTCATACCTCTAGAGAGCATTGCTAAATAGAAAAACAGTCATAAAAAGACTTCCTAAAAACTAAAAAGTCATCCATAAAGACCTTTAACATTCCTCCATACCAGAAAATATAGACCCAATAATCTCTAAAAGATGGTGGGAGCATTGCATAATATGAACGATATCTTCTTGAATGTGAAAGACCAAAAAGAATAGGCAAAAGAAATCTTTTCTCGGTTTTTGGGAGCAATAGAAATCTTATTGTATCCTTAGTACCTATTAAGAAAATAGTTCCAACCTCTGCCTCCTAATTTGTCTAGCAATTGATCCATAAAATGCATAGGGAAATGCTTCTTTTGATTCCAAGTATTCAACGTTTTGTAGTCCATGCATACTCTTTATCTAGTAACCTATCTGATAGGCACAAGTTCATTTTTCTCATTTGGGAATACAATAATCTCGCCATTCTTAGGAATACATTATATCGGGATGACCCACTTTCTTTCTGCAATGGAGCAAACCACTCCAGCAGCTAACCATTTAATAAATTCTTTCTTCATAACCTTCTATATAGAAGGATTAAATTGATATTAAAGTTCAGTTTTGGGAATACAATCCTACTCAAGCTATATTTTATGAGTAAAACTATCTGGTAGGATCTCTATAATGGTCGATTTGATGGCCCTCTTGAATCTCTGTAAGACTAATAATAATGCCTCTGTAATGCCCCGAATCTGGTACCCAGAATTATACACGGTGCTCATGACCCCAAAGGACCACAAGCTAACCCATGACTGATATTTGTACCTGTGTACTGTAGAACATACTGTATAATACGGAAACATGAACTGAAAGTCCATAAGGTTCAAAACTATAACATAAGATCTAATAAATCGTAAGATATGGATGGGGTATGAAATACCCAAAACAAAGATAAAATAAGCTATCTGAACATACTGTAGTCTAAAGCCTCTAAACATGACTGTCTAAAGAAGGAGTTGATAGGATATGTCCTCAAATAACACCAACTAATAAATTAATTAATGAGATATTAAAATAATAATCATGTCCTTTAAATATGAGGACTCACTTCTAACTCTGACTGCTGAGACTGGAATCTACTGATGCTCTTGAGCTCGTGTCTCCGAACCTATGGTATAAGAAACCATAACACAAATGCATTAGTACTTTGAATGTACTGGTATGCATGTGAGGTAGGCTGAATGCATGGGGTGGTTCATATGCATGACAATACTAACTAACCGACTAATATGAGCATGAGAATACATGCATACATACATAGTAACTATAACTAAAATTATGATAGCGTGAGTTTACTGACAACTAACATGACTAATAAATGAGTTCTGATAATTGATATAATAGATAACATGAGAGATTGTATCTGACAGTTTTGAATCTGATGGATCTAGATGAGTTCCCTACTGTATCTGAGTAGACTATGTCTGGCAGTCCTAAATTCTGTAGAACTATCTGAGTTCACTACTGATACTGAATAACTATATCTGACAATCCTGGGTTTGTAACATGAAACTGTGGGAAGTAGTTATCTAACCGACGTGCCCCAAATGTCCCATTATAACTGAATTGGTATCCATTCTGTGCCCTGATTGGAAGGGTATCAATACCGCACCACTGGTAAGGACAACATGTGAGTGACCCTTAACTATCAGGTTACTCTAATGAGAACGGTGGGAACCCTCAACTAGCAGGTTAAGACACCTCATCTACCCTCAAATAGCAGGTATGATATCTTAACATACACTAGCTACGTAGTTCTGTAATGCAAGGATTATTCCTAAGAATCCCACTCTCTACTGGCAGGTGAGTTCCCATCCTTGTGTTTACTCGATGCTAATTTCTACTCGCAACTAAATAGACAATGAACATGGGTTAGTGAACTGAACCGAACTAATTTAACTGAGTTTCGTTGACCGACAGAATATTACTTAGATTACTGAGTTTTCCTAAGTCATGAGACTGACTAAATTCTACTGAACATAGATTGACTGAGACTATCTTGAAAACATGGAAATGACTCTAGGTATATAGCTAAATTGTCAGGTATAAGTACCCCCAGGACTCGACAGAAGGAAACTAACAAAGCCTGACTTTCTTAAATACATGACCAACATCAACAATCCATAGTATAATAAGTTGGGGATTTCACGAAGTACATGGTTATCATACTATCTAACATGGACGGGAATGCTTATAATCATATCATAATCTCATGTTCTAATATCATGGGAATTCCAACAACATATACATTTCACAATGATAGCATGGAAACCATATAAACATAAGAGGATGACAAGCATGTTATATTTGGTTTATGTTTTGGGATATAAGGCATGATTTTCTACTCTTCCATGCATTTTATCAAACACCTTGCATGCACAATTTAGGGCATAGTTGAAATCATCAAATTACACATCATAAGAAACTAAATTCATGGATTTTATCTTGCATGTTAACATAATATCATGGAAAACACACAAAGATTCCATCTTTGAAATCAATCAATGTCAACAACATAATTACAAATAACCCACAACATAAATACCATGATTTATAGATAAAACAAGGTTCTTGAGTTTCATGGATGGAAGAAATCCATGAATGAACACTGTGCATGCCTTGGTTTGTAAATACATGAAAACGGATAGAGGAAATTCTTGATTTTGAATCTTTTATGAAAAGCCCTAGGTTGTTCTTGAGAGGTCTTTTTTGAGAGAAAGAAGTATATTTTGGGTTCCCAATAGTTGAATCTCATGTTAAAGGGCTGAAATTGGGGTGGGAAACTGACCCTTTTAACTCTGGACGCGTCTTTTAATTTCATTGAAAATTTCCCAAATTTGACTCCTGGCGCGACACGGCGGTATCGCGCCATGTCACTGGAATTTAACAACTGGAAAATTGAGGGATGGCACGACACGGAGCCATCGCGTTGCCACTTCCTTTGAGACCTGGAAGCTTAGCGCGACTTGGATAAATCGCATTGAGACACTTGAAAAGGAAAATTACCGTTTTAGCTTGTGGCACGGCGTGCCACTGACCAATATCCCGCTGTTTTACGATGGAAACTTAAAATAGTCATAACTTTTTACCCGATTATCGGATTTAAGCAAATCTTATATCGATGGAAAGCTTGTTGAATTTCTTACATGACAAAAAGTGAAAATATTAAAACTACCACATGTACAAAAGTTGATTCATCTTTCAAAGAAAGCTTCTAATATTTTTTAGACAATTTCAAGCTAGAAAAAAGTATGGGGTATTACAATATCTCCCCCTTGAGAACATTCATTCTCGAATGAAACTGAGAGTGAGGGGAAGAACATAAACCGACACACATACTGAACATGGATAATTAGAACATGACCTCAGGTTGACATGATTAATAACTGAACATATCATACTGGACATGCATATCTGATGCATGTGTAACTGATTCATGAATGCATGGCTGAGTGCATGTGTAACTGATTCATGAATGCATGGCTGAGTGTTCTAAGGAACTAAGTTTCTCATAATGATAATGCATGTATGATGCATAATTATATAACTGAACTGATACTTGAATGTATGACTGAATATACAATGTTACTTAATACCAAGTTTGTAATGAACACCAAACATGAAATGGAGTAAGCTTAAGGAGTATTGTTACCTTGAGCTTGCTCTGAGTTGGCGGAGAAGAGGCGAGGATACTTGGTACACATGTCTTCTTCTGCTTCCCAAGTAGCTCCCTCGACGGATTGATTTCACCAAAGAACTTTAACTAGAGGGACTTCATTGTTCCTCAGTCTACGAGTTTGATAGTCTAGGATTTTGACTGGAATCTCCTCATAAGAGAGACTGTTGTAAACATCAATGCTCTGAATAGGGACTATAACTGCTAGGTCACCTAAGAACTTCTTGAACAAAGAGACATAGAGGACTGGATGAACTGAAGCTAGATCTGAAGGTAACTCGAGCTCATAAGCTACTTTACTAAAATGACTAAGAATTTTGAAGGGACCGACATATCGGGGATTAAGCTTTACCTTCTTGCCAAACCTCTTCACTCCCTTCATGGGTGAGATCTTGAATAATACATAGTCACCAATCTCGAACTCAAGATCCTTTCTACGCACATCTGCATAAGACTTCTGCTGGCTCTGAGCAGCCCAGAGTCTTTCTCTGATCAACTGGAATTTTTCTAAGGCATCAAATACTAAGTCAGACCCTATTATTGAGGCCTTACTAACTTTGAACCAACCGACTGGAAATCTGTATCTCCTACCGTAGAGAGCTTCGAATGGAGCCATCCGAATACTGGAATAATAGCTGCTATTGTATGCAAACTCAATCAAAGGCAAGTTGTCATCCCAACTACCCTTGAAATAAATTGCACACGCCCTTAACATAACTTCTAGAGTCTAAATGGTCCTTTTTTCTTGACCATCTGTCTGAGGATTAAAGGCTGTACTAAGATGAACTTGGGTACTAAGACCCTTTTGGAATGCTTTCCAGAAGTGAGAGGTGAACTGGGTACCTCTATCTGAGATAATGGATAATGAAACACCGTGCAATCTGACCAACTCTCTGATGTAGAGTTTGGCATAATCTTTTGCTGAATAAAAGGTATGGACTGGAAGGAAATAAGCTAATTTGGTCATTCTGTTTGCAATGACCCAAACTAAATTATGCTGATGACGAGTTTGAGAAAAACCCATCATGAAGTCCATGTTCACTTATTCTCACTTCCAAGTAGGAATACTGAACTCCTGCATAGGACCACTAGGCTTCTGATGCCCTATCTTAACCTGATGACATGTAGAGAACTTAGCCATAAACTTTGCAATATCTCTCTTCATCCCACTCAACCAATAGATCTCTCGCAAGTCGTGGTACATCTTTGTGTCCCCTAGATGAATAGAGTAGCATGCACCATGCGCATCTACAAGAAATCGCTGCCTTAAGTCATTTACAGATGGAACACATAGATGACCCTGAAAACAAAAGACACCATCTCCCCCTTGGGAGGAAACCTCTACTTTCAGATCCTTGACTGACTCTTTCAACTTAACAAAGTTGGGATCTCTATCTTGCTTTTGTTTCACCTTGGAAACTAGAGATGATTCTGAACTACCTTGAACCCATATATCACTTTATTCTTAATCGACCAAGTGAATGCCTAGTCTGGCAAGCTGATGAACTTCCTGGGCTAGATTTTTCTTACTTCTCAAAATTAGAATCACTACCCATAGACAGTATACTAAGAGCGTCGACCACTACATTGGCCTTGCCGAAATTATAAAGGACACTCATGTCATAATCTTTCAAGAGCTCTAACCATCTTCTCTAACAAAGATTTAGATCTTTCTGAGAAAAGACATACCGAAGGATCTTATAATCCGTGACACATCTACATGAACACCGTATAGATAATGCCTCCAAATCTTCAAGGAAAATACTATGGCTGCTAGCTCAAGATCATGAGTAGGATAATTCATCTTATGAGGTTTAAGATGTGTAGAGGAATAGGCTATGACCTTACCATGCTGTATGAGGGCACAACCCAACCCTACTCTTAATGCATCACAGTATACTACGAACCCATCTAAACCATCTGGAAGAGATAGGACTGGGGCTGAGGTGAGTCGAGTCTTCAACTCTTGAAAACTCTTCTTGCAAGGGTCTGACCACTGAAACTTGACTTTCTTCTGAGTCAATCAATACATAGGGTATGCAATAGAAGAAAATCCTTCATCAAACCATCTGTAATAGACAACCAAACCTAAGAAAATCCTGATATCTGATAGAGAGACAGGTCTAGTCCAGTTTCTTACCACTTTGGTCTTTTCAGGATCCACTGTAATGACATCACTGAAAATGATATGACCAAGGATTGCTACAGACCTTAGCCAAAATTTGCACTTACTGAATTTGGTGAAAAACTTATGATTTCTTAGAGTCTAAAGTATAATTCTGAGATGGTCTGCATGATCATGCTCACTACGGGAATAGACCAGAATATCATCTATGAAGACAATGACGAACATGTCCAAGTACTTATTGAACACACAATTCATCAAATCCATGAAAACTGCTGGGGAATTGGTGAGACCAAAAGACATGACTAGGAATTCGAAGTGCCATACCGGGTACAAAAGACTATTTTTTGAATGTCACATTCTCTGAATCTGAGATGATGATAGTCGGATCTGAGGTATATCTTGGAGAAATATCTAGCACCCTAAATTTGGTCAAATAAGTCATCAATTCTGGGAAGAGGATACTTGTTCTTGACCGTATCTTTATTGAGTTAACGGTAATCAATAGACATCTTGAGATATCCATCTTTCTTGCACATGAATAATACTGGTGCACCCCATGGGGACACATTGGGTCTGATGAATCCCTTATCTAAGAGATCCTTTAACTATTCTTTTAATTCTTTGAGTTTTGCTGGTGCCATTCTGTATTGCAGAATAAATATAGGCTGAGTGTCTGGAAGAATATCAATGACGAAGTCTATTTTTCTTTCGGGAGGAATCCCTGGAAGATCTTTGGTAAAGACATCTAAATATTCATTCACGATTAGGACTGAATAAAGATTGGAGTTTCAGAACTACTGTCCTTAACTTGAACAAGATGATAGACACATCCTTTAGATATCATTTTCTGTTCCCGAAGGTAGGAAACAAGCTGACCTCTTAAAGAGGATACGCTACCCTTCAACTCTAGGATGAGTTCATTCAAAAACTAAAATTATACTATTCTATTTATGCAGTCAACTGTGGCATAATAGGAATAAAGCAAATCCACGCCGAGAATGACATCAAAATCAGTCATCTCTAATTAAACTAAGTCTGCTGAAGTGACTTTTTGAAATATCATAACCGGATAGTTCCTGTATACCCGCCGAACTATGATGGTTTTACCCACTGGAGTAGAAACTTAGAAGGGTTCTACTAGAATTTCTGGACTGACTCCGAAATCAACTACTATATAAGGAGTAACAAAAGACAAAGAAGCTCCTGGGTCTAGGAAAGAATAAACATACACATGAATGATATGTAACGTACCAGTAACTACATCAGGAGAATTTTCCTGATCCTGCCAGGATTAGAGAGCATAGATACTTTTTGGGCGTTGCCCACTAGTAGTATTGGATGTGGTGCCCTGCTGATTTTGGAGACCAGAATAAGCTGATCAACGGTTCTGTTGACCCTGCATACCGGACTGTGAACAATCTCTAACTCCATGTCCTGGCTTGCCACACCTGAAACAAGTATCACTACTAGCTTTGCAAATACCCTAGTGGTTCTCGCAGCAAGTCTGACAAAGAGGATAGGTGCGGGCACTGCTAACACTGCCCTGAGACTTAGAGCTTGGGGCTCTATCTTTGTTGCCTTCTCTGAACTTTGGAATTGGAGCACTGGCTGAAGAAGGAGTTGGAACTGATGACTTAGGATGAAACTGGGAATGGTTTTCTCCTTCTGATTTAGGCTGAGCAAAGTTAAAACTACCTGTCCTTGCTCTCTTATTCTACTTCTACCTCATCTTAATATTTTTTTCCTCTATCTGCTGAGCATGAGTCATGAGCCTAGCTATAGTAATGTCACTATTCAACATGGCGTATCTGCACTTATTAACCATGCTATCACTCACTCCTGAAATGAACTTACTCATCTTGTCCCTGCTATCTGTAACCACATGGGGGGCATATCTGGATAATTGAGTAAACTTAAGAGAATACTCTTTCACCGTCATATTTCCATACGTGAGGTTGATGAATTCTAATACCTTAGCTTCTCTAAGATCTAGGAGAAAGAATCTATCAATAAATGCAGAAGAAAACTCCTCTCACTCAACAGGCCCTGCATCATCTGGTCTTTTTGACTTCCACTGTTTAAAACAAGTGTGAGCAACATCCTGCAACTGATATGTACCTAGCTCAGCACTCTCAACAGGAGTAACCCCCATGATGTTTGTAACCTTGTAAACTTTATCTAGGAATTCCTGAGGGTCCTTATCTGACTTAGACCCGAGAAAGGATGGAGTATTTATTTGGGTGAAGTGCCAAATTCTGGCTGAAGCTGAATCGACCACTAGGTTGGCTAGAACGATGGCTGGTCATTCATTCTGAGCAGCAACTGACTAAGAAAGAGTAGTGAATGCAGCTCTAAACTCTGCATGAGAAACATGTTCACCCAAAGGTTCTCTGGGATGAGTGGCTGACTGATTCCTATTTCTACATTTAGGAGGCATGTTCTGTAGAAGAAAGGGAGAAACAGATTAGACTGAGAGATTGACTTGAGATTATGTTCACAGGCATAACATAAATACTGAAAGAAGGGAAATTGTTCCTAAAACATGTTATAGCCTTCTGCAAATAAATGTGGCGCGCAACACACCCATGTACAAGACTCTACTATATGCGGCATTCAAACTTCCTAGGACTCTATTGAACCTTTGGCTCTGATACCAAGTTTGTAACATCCCAAATCTGGTACCCAGAATACTACACGGTGCTCATGACCCCGAAGGACCACAAGCTAGCCCATGACTGATATCTGTACCTGTGTATTGCAAAGCATATCGTATAATATGGAAACATGAACTAGAAGGAGATAAGGTTCAAAACTATAACATAAGATCTAATAAATCGTAACATATGGGTGGGGAATGAAATACCCAAAACAAAGATAAAATAAGATATCTGAACATACTGTAGTTTAAAAAGCCTCTAAACGTGGCTGTCTGAATAAGTAGTTGATGGGACATGTCCCCAACTAACTCCAACTAATAAATTAATTAATGAGATATGAAAATAATGATCGTGTCCTCAAAAGATGAGGACTCACTTCTAACTCTGACTACTGAGCTCAGAATCTACTGATGCTCTGGAGCTCATGTATCTGAACCTATGGTATAAGACACCATAGCGCAAATACGTTAGTACTTTGAATGTACTGGTATGCATGCGAGGCAGGATGAATGCATGGAATTTATATGCATGAATAATACTGACTAACCGACTAATATGAGTGTGAGAATAAATTCATACATACATAGTAACTATAACTAAAATCGTGATAATGTGAGTTTACTGAAAACTAACATGACTAATGAATGAGTTCTATTAACTGATATAACTAATAACATGAGTGACTGTATCTGACAGTACTTAATCTAATGGATCTAGCTGAGTTCCATACTGTATCTGAGTTGACTATATATGATAGTCCTAAATTCTGTAGAACTATCTGAGTTCTACTACTGAGACTAAATGACTATATCTGACAGTCCTGGTTCTATAATATGAAACTGTAGGAAGTAGTTATCTAACCGACATGCCCCAAATAAGACATTATAGCTTAATTGGGGTCCAATCTGTGCCCTGATTGGAAGGGTGTCAATATCGCGCCACTGGTAAGGACAACATGTGAGTGACCCTCAACTAGTAGGTTAATCTAATGAGAATGGTGGTAACCCTCAACTAGCAGATTAAGACACATCATAGACCCTCAACTAGTAGGTATGATATCTCAACATACGCTAGATACATAGTTCTAGAATGTAAGAATTTCTCCTAAGAATCACACCCTCTACTGGTAGGTGAGTTCCTATCCTTGGGTTTACTCGGTGCTAATTTATACTCCCATCTAAATAGACACTGAACATGGGTTACTGAACTGAACTGGACTGAGTTAACTGAGTTTCGTTGACTGACAGAATATTACTGAGATTACTGAGTTTTCCTGAGTCATGAGACTGACTGAATTCTACTGAACATGGCTTGATTGAGAGTATCTTGAAAACATGACATTGTCTCTAGGCATACAACTAAATTATTGGCTACAAGTACCCCCAGGACTCGATGGAAGGAAACTGACAAAGCCTAAGTTCATTGAATACATGACCAACATCAACAATCCATAATATAATAAGTTGGGGATTTCACGAAGTACATAGTTATCATACTATCTAACATGGATGGGAATTCTTATAATTATATCATAAACTCATGTTCTAATATCATGGTCATTCAAACAACATACACATTTCACAAGGATAGCATGGAAACCATATAAACATAAGACGATGACAAGCATGTCATATTTAGTTTATGTTTTGGGCTATAAGGCATGATTTTCTACTCTTCCAAGCATTTTATCAAACACCTTTCATGTACAATTTAGGGAAAAGGTGAAATCATCAAATTACACATCATAAGAATCTAAATTCATGGATTTTATCTTGCATGTTAACTTAATATCATGAAAAACACACAAAGATTCCAACTTTGAAATAAATCAACGTCAACAACATGATTACAAATAACCCACAACATAAATACCATGATTTATAGATAAAACAAGGTTATTGAGCTTCATGGAGGTAAGGAATCTATGAATGAACACTATGCATACCTTGGCTCGTAAATACACGAAGATTGACGGAGGAAATTCTTGATTTTGAATCTTCTATGAGAAGCCCTAGGTTGTTCTTGAGAGGTTTTTTTGAGAGAAGAGAGTATATTTTGTGTTCTCAATAGCTGAATCTCGTGTTAAAGGGCTTAAATAGGGGTGGAAAATTGATCCTTTTAACCCTGGATATGTCTTTTAATTTTAGTAAAATTTTTCCAAATTTGACCCCTGGCGCGACTCAGCTCTATCGCGCCGTGTCACTGGAATTTGACAACTGGGAAATTGAGGAATGGCGCGATGCGGAGCAATCGTGTTGCAACTTCCATTGTGACCTGGAAGTTTGGCACGACATGGGGAAATTGCACTGGGACACTGGAAAAGTACAATTGCCATTTTAGCTTGTGGCACGGCGCTCCACTGACCAATATGGCATTGTTTTACAAAGGGAGCTTGAAATAGTCATAACTTCTTACCCGGTTATTGAATTTAAGAAAATATTATATAGACGGAAATCTTGTTGAATTTCCCACGTGACAAACATTGAAAATCTTAAAAATACCACATGTACAAAAGTGGATTGATCTTTCAAAGAAAGCTTCTAACATTTTTAGATGATTTCAAGCTAGGAAAAAGTACGGGGTATTACAATATCAATCTGTATCTCTAATAAATATGATACAATAATGATCGTCAAGGTATTATTGGCCCCTAAAATGTATAGTGCATGTAAGATGGGAGGGCCTTCAATTCCAATACCGGTGGCTCCTTAATGTATGGTCATGTTGAAGGAGTGATTATATTCCTTAAATCAATATCAAGATTTATCAAAGCATAATTGTAAGAACCTCAACAATAAAATGTGTTTACCATCTCGTTGTACTCGTGGATGTTATTGGTATCAAAATTTTTGATGACTGTTGCTAACGCCTCAACATCAAGTCTCTCTTCTATAAGTAGAGTCACTTCATCATCATCAATAGTCTCAATCACCACTCTCATATCCTTTGGTTGTTGAATAGATTGACAAACATTAAAATTGACTTGCTCATCATTTGGTTTAAACTTCATCTGCCCTATTTCCATGTCAAACAAGCCCTACCCATAGCTAGAAATGCATTCCAAAGATAATAAAGACTTCAAAGTCCATATCATAGTCTAAGATCATGATTTCCTCATGAAATATGAAAGATGCAACCTTCACCAATACATCACACAAAATACCAACTCATTTATTAATTGTCCAGTCAACCACCAACAACCTCATAATATAGGTTTGGGTGCCCTAAGCCCAACTGCCTTTATACCACTAACGATAAGAGATTGATTCTACCTCCCAAATCACATATGCTCGAGAGAAGTTAAAGGACCCAATAGTATGTTTAATAGTGAATACTTCGAGGTCCTTTTTTTTCTCCACTAATGACCTGGTATCCATAGTACTACAATGGTGTACTTTTTTGCAAGCTCAAACCTCACAATCCATTTTTTATTGACCAAGTCCTCCATAAACTTCACACAGCTAGACATTTGGTCTAAGGTAAATTTAAAAGGAACATAATAGATAGTTCTTTCAACATTGTAAAGAACTTCTAATACTTCCTTTTCTCTTATTTCTTCCTTATTCTCTGGGGAAAGGAAGAGGAAGGTCATTGAATGGTCTTCAACACAGGCCAAACTACCTTCTTCTTTTGTTTATCCTTTTACACACTTTTAAAATCACTTGTTAATTTCTCTATCTATACTTTAGGTGTCTCATTAACATCAACAGTATCACTCTTTCGCTCATAAACTATAGACCTGAGGGGTCAATAGTTGTCTTACCACTTTGAGTAGTGATTGAAAGATAGTGATCATCATTTTTAGGATTCTAACCTGTATTGGTTAGACGGGTGCCTAGATGCCACTAATTCAAGGTTGCTGACATTTGGCCAAATTACTGCTCCAACTATTTGATCATAGTAGAATGCGATTCAACTTTCTTTGTCAAACCTCATATGTCTACCTTAATCTCTTTAAAGAAAGTTTCTAGAATTTCCTTACCCTTTACTAGATTGAAAAATATATCCACCATCCTTGATTCATTGTCACAGTTGCCTGGTAGAAGATATACACCACCCTTGTATTTTAAATCATGCTTTGTTCTCCAATAACCATCGTTATCTCAACCACGATCTCTGTACCTATCCCCATAGTAGTTTGACCTTGGTTACCTTTCCCCTTGGCTTGGAAACCCACAAACTCTCTGTCTAGATATTTTCCTCTTCTTATATATCAGAATCTTATGATTTAGAGGACTTACCATGTGAACCCAAGCATTCACCTTATTAGAATTAATCATCGAAAACTACTTTTCCAAAAACCCAACCTCTGTCCATAGTTGAGAAATCTCTTGCACAACTATGTCATCAATAACTCTTTGCTTGATAAAGGAACTAATAGCATAAGTGCCAACTCATCTACTGGCCTCTCGAGTATGCCACCTTTTGATAGTGAGAGAGATTTGATCTAATATCTGATGCTGACACCTATCGCAGGATCATGCATGCTCCACTAGTAATAGTATCCACCATATCTTTATAACTTGTACTAAGGGCTCGATAGAATATTTCAAGTAAACTCTGCCCCAAAATCCTATGGATAGGAACTATCATCAATATTTTGTTAAACCAAAACCATCTTCATAGATCGACTCAAAATGCAATTTCCTGAAGTTATAGAATCTTTTGACTGTAGCATTCTGGACAGAAGAAAGAAATAGTCTTAAAACTACCTTTACAACTCATTTAAAGTAGTAATGTACCTATGAGAAAGTTACCCTAACGATAATATAGCTTCACCAGATAGACAAAATGGGAACAACCTCATTCTAAGAGCTTCCTGATCCACCCCAGGTATAGTGTATGAAGAGAAAATCCCAATGAAATTAATAAGGTGCATGTTTGCATCATTAGTAGGAAAGCCTGCAAATGCACCTTTCAAATTCAATAGATGGATAATAGAAATAGTGGTATCAAACTTCACATATGGTGGCAATGAAAGAAGAATGATAGCTCCTATTTCAGTAGGCTCAAAGTATCCCAAGTCTTCCTTCGGGTCATCATATACTTGAAAGTTCTGATCGGCTGGGAGTACTTGAGCTCTACCGCTTCTACCTCTGTCGAGTTCTGCTCAATTATAACCTACCGGTCTTTGCCTAGATAGCTCTTCCTTCTACGCTGCTTGACAGGATCTTCCTTATTTCTTATGGTATTTTCTGCTGATATCCCCAATTATATCTCTCCTAAAAAGTGTATGTGGTCATTGTCAACTATATAACCCAAATATGTTGAGGTAAAATCTCACAGGGAATATGGTATTAACTAAGTCTAAAGATTATTAATAGACTATAAGTCAGAAGTTTTCAAAAATAATGGAAATTGTCGTTGGTAAGAATACTGAGTTTAATGTTTGCAAAACATTAAGAGATAATGTTTAAGTAGTAATGCATAACAAATGAGAATTGTTAAACTAGGTGTATGATCTCCAAAGTGTACAATACTAAGGAATGTGGGTTACTACAAATCCATACTTTATAATTCCAATTACAAGGTCAAATTCTAAATTACATCCATCTAATTGTTTTCAACCTTAAAAGATGGATTAACTTTAACTTTTTAAAACATAAAGTGGTGAAATGGTTCAACAAATAAATCCTCAATATATTGATCCGGTTAAAGCATCAATCATGAAATTAGAGAGTAGTTACTCTAATTATCTTATAATTTTTCTCTTTTCCCAACACTAACTTCTTTGCTCAAGAAAGTTGTGTTCATAGGCATATTCCTTAAGTTTGCAGCCAAGAAGAATTATTCAATTGAAGAGAAAGTTATGTAATTGAATTTATTTTAAGGATTTTATCAATCCCACAACCCTAGAATTTAATTAAACCAAGGCTCTTATAACCCTAGTGATAGGAACTTTCAACACACTTAATTAAAGAGAAGATGGATAACATATATTTCATAAACAATTCAGAATTACTTACAAAAGCAAAAATGCTTCTCTAATCTCAAAATATAATTGAAAATGGTGAAAACCCTATTCTCTAAAATTGTTTCTCATTAAATTTTACGTTAAAACTCTATAAAATTGCCAAAAGATACCTAATCTAACCTTCAGTAGCGTATTTATAGTCTCCCAAAAAATTGGTATTTAAAATTAAAACTCAAGATGCCACATCATTGGAAACAGTAAGCCTTACGGACCATCAGTAAAGCCATTGGTGATCTCTAGTATAGCACTGTATTGTCCTTAAAGGTTGAAGGTTAGTGTGACAACCTGTTGTAGGTCTGGCGATCTATCAAACCTATTGTTGCTGATCTCTAAAAAGTCATTATTTCATCTTAGGGTGCGACGACCTAGGTGATAGTCCATCATAGGTCCGATTGTCTCTTACTTCGATCATCACCTGCCTCAGATTTATTTTATTTTTCTACCCAATTATTAATGACCACACTGACAGTTCGTTGTAGGTCTGACGATCTGTTAGTTGGCCTACCATACCATCTAGTACTTACTTTTCCACATTGTTCTTAATTCTGAGTTATTTTTCCTAAGAACAAGCAAACTATATATTTAATACTTCTATATGTTCTAGAAAAAAAAATTATCCCTCCTAAATGATGCAAATTGTTCTATCATATGCCAAAAAATCAATATCCTAAACTTAAGACAATTGTGTGTCATCAAGCAACTCCAAACCCATATGTACATCAAGAAAATGAATGACAAGTCAAATTTTGGAACTCACTTCAATTAACCAGCTAGTTAGCACCCTATTCTTGTGTTCTTAACACAAAAGAATCAATGCTTGGTATTGTACTCTATCTTAACTAACTCATATAAACCATAGACACAACATACCATAGAAATAATAATCATAAGTACAATTTAATTGCCCTCACATTCAAAGAAGTCTGGGGATGACTTAATCATTTACATTACAGACTAACAATTAGAACACTCACTCTTATAATGAAAATCTCAAACAATACATACACAACCATAATCTTGCCCTTATCATCCTATAGCACCTATAACTGACTCGCAAGGATTAAAGTAGGACTTTCTACAGCTTGTAATAAGGTTTCATTTACCGGTGAGGGATGTTGATGCCATAAGTGGAGGTACACAATATCCCAAAGGACCAGGTCAAAATGAGACAAGCTTTGAAAATCCAAATCACTCTCTTTTAGTCATTAACTCTTTACAGTAGCCACCTTAAACTTAGGCATTTTGTCTGAGTTGAGGTGCATAATTCACAAGGAGGGACTAGGGGCAAAATAAAGTGTTAATGAATAAAAAGAAAAGAGAGTTATAGGTGTTGAATAAAATACTATGGGTTCAAATATGGATTCAAGGGGAAAATATGCATCCTTTTTGAAAGGCTTTTAAGGCTAAGTGGACATAATTGAAAAGCGGCCTATTATCCTATTCGATTTAATCAACTATCACCTTACAAAAATAAGCCACACAAGCTCTAGCTGTATACATAAAGTATGAAATACATCATGTCCCCACACACACTGGAAATGATTTAGTAATCATGTTATTAACTTTCATACTTGTTTTATCATTAATATGTTTTCTCTTTCCCTAAGGTTCTAATTCAAAGCGTAGATTTATGATGGTCAATCATCACAAGGTATGCACAAAAAACAGCCAAAAAGAATTTTAAGTGGGTTCTTGTTTTAAAAATACAACGTTCCACAGTTCAACAACTTTCTACCAAATTATTTTTCTTCAACACACATGATATATACATACAGAGACACCACTCCAAACATCATAATGAAATAAAACATGCCTATTATAAACCACTAAGAAAAAGTACATATTTATAATTACAAAATCAGAAGGAATGAAAAATCCTAGACATGTTGATTCTCCTAGATAGCACATCAGAGAAAAGAACACAGACAATAAAAACCTATATGGTCACAGATCACACAAGTACCCCACCCCCTCTAAAATAAATGCATTGTCCTTAATGCATTATAAATAAATACAAGGGAGTAGAGTACTTGTATCGCCCTTAGGATTGTGAATCTTTCATGTCATGAGAGGCCTCTTTGTCCTCAACATCAATAGCAGTATCCCCTTCGATGACTTGGATTCTAAAAATAGCCCATTCCTCAGTGACAGGGGTAGGAATCAGTAATGGATCTAGATTTTTCCCCCTTCCTTGTGCTGAACTAGTAGAAACCCTATCCGCTTTATCTTCATCTTGATTCCTTCTCTTTTATTCATCTTTCTTCGATATTTTTAATGCTTTTCACAAATTTTTTTCCATTGGTGTTTTATCTCCATCTTTTCTTTCTCTACAATATTTTCTAACCACTTTGTTCCACTTGTTTACGTTTATCTTTTGTGGATCGCCCATGAGGTCCATAATATATTCTTCTACTTCACTCACTATTACAGATGGATCAAACATACTTGGGAGTGTTTGTTTTTTAACTTAGCAATATCAGCCTATGCTTGCTTAAATTCAACAGTAAATCTAGCTAAGTTAGGAATAGATATTTCTCTCAACCTATTATTCACACGCTCATCTGTTCTATCCATGCATGCATGAAGGTTTTAGTAAGGCTTCACATTTTCTAACACGACCCTATCAATAAATGACTTGAACTCCTTTACCTAATAACTTAATTGTCACTCAAATTTCTTTTAATCTTTAACAATCATTTCAGAGTCAATCTGTACTTCGAATAGCCAGATGGAATAGAAGTAGTGTCTGCTATATCTATCTTTGAAGGTACAAACCCCAAACCTGTAGAAGTACCCTATGGAAAATAAATATCTAAATGTAATGGCATAACGGGTCTGAATCTGATGTCTCTACTATGGGTTCAACCATTGTCTCAAATGCTAAAGGCTTATAGACTCGCATATTGAATTTTGAATCATCTTTTATTCGCTCAATGTCTTTCCTTCTAGAAGCCCTAATTTCATTATACACTCCTCGAATTATTGAAATATTTTCTTTCCTACACAGCTCTGTGATCAAGCGTGGAAATGGTTGAACTCGCTATTTTATAAGCTCTAACAAATATCTCATCATCAATTTTTTGCCCAAAATTGAATTTCAAACCCTCTATCATGCTTGCCTCCAGCACCACCATCTAAGGATTCAGGTTAACATCTAATCCTATTGGCATAAATCTTAATTTGACTATGGCCCACCAAACTTTTTCCCTAAAACTTATGAATGACTTTGTGATGTGGCGTGGAAACACAACACTTTTGACACTTATTTATGCCTGAACTTACGTTGTTTTGTTAGATATGATGCACTTTTGTGTGAATTGAAGGTACATAGGTTTATAATAGTATTTGAATGAAAAAGAAGAAAAAGACCTGAAAAAAACCAACACCAATCAGTATATGAGTTAGAACTTATGTCATAACCATTTGATACAACTCGTATGCTAAATCATATGAGGAACGGAACCAAAAGCCAAATTGTGAAACCAAGTATGAGGAAGATACGACTCAAGTATCCCAGTCGTAAACCAGGACATAAGTTGTATACTGAAGTTGTGAGCATAATAGAATCCAAGATACTATCTAGGAATTGAAGTGTAAAAAGTATACAAGTCAGAAGTCCGAGTAAGACTCGCATAGGGATATCGTATACAAATCAGTGTTCAAAACATGAAAAGTCTGAAGTCCCAGGTGGATACGGATGAAGGACATGACTTTTATACATAGTTACGACTCATAAACTGAAGTCTAAGATGAATAGAGAATTAAACCAAAGGAAATATTATACACTGCAATGGTTATGACAAGGCAGGGTACGACTCATAAGTTGAGGATACGAGTGAAGATCGAGTTGTACCGACTGTCGACTTAACTTTAACTCTCCCATTTTTAATAGGATTTTTATGTTATTTTGAGATAATATAAATACCCTATGGTTTATATTTTACTAGGCTATGCGTTGTGATATTCTTTTATGCACTATTACATATTATTACATACTTATATAATTGTTCTTGAAATTTTAGGGTTTTATTCAATTAATGACTTTGGAGTTTATTCATCTTATTCTTTTGCAATTGATTTTGTGTTATTCACTGATAATCATGGTTTCTTGCACAAATATGAGTGGCTAATCTCCTTTTATAGGGTTGTGTGAACCCTGGCGGATTAGCTATGTAGAGAAAGTGTGAGATTCAATTGGTCTAGAGTTTCTACATGTATCTTAATTCTTCTTCCTTATAATTAGCCTCAAGTAGCTGTAGTATCTTGAGATTGTCTGTATTCTCATCCATTCGATACCCAAGAAGTATGCAATTGGTAAAAGAAGATTAGGATAGGGATACGATAACCAAGTATAACTGAGGCCATATTAAGGGGAAACAAGGCGACACACTGAGATGATAACCAAGTCAAAAAGGGTGAAATTTATATTTTAAGAAGTAAATAATACCTATATTCTAGGTTTTGCATGTAGAACAATTAAATAATTGGGTTGATCAGGAGAAATTTATGCAGTTAATAAGCAAGGGGGAACACAAACCTAGTGTTTCTCTAATATTGATTACAACTCAAAATCTCTCAAGTCTTTCTTACTATTTGTAATTGACAACAAAACCCCCCATCTACTTTGTTGAACTGCTCGTGGATTACATCAAGACAAGCAACTGTTCATGTTTTCCTTGTGGGATCGATCCTAACCTTATTGGGTTACTATATTTGCAATCGACTACATTATACTTCTGATTGTGGTGTAGTTTTGGGCGGCATCAAATTTTTGCACCATTACCGAGAAAGTCGGTTTGAGTAGTGAATTGAATTGGTAACATTCATGGGTTTTTACTTTTCTATTTTCATTTGGCATATGCAGGTGTATGCCATGTACTAGGAGTAAAGGAAATTCCTTCCTCCCTTTTGATCCAGAACTAGACAGAATTCTTTAAACACCTAGAAGGATGTCAGGACAAGTTCATAATAGGGTGTAAGATACCCTACTTGTGGACCCAAAAACGACACTCATACGCGCTCTATTCGAACCACAGAATATTGTAGACATATAAACACAAAAAAATATTGGAGCAATAATGCAGAGAAGAAGAAGAAGTCAGACTTACTGCAAGATAACCGTAGCTCAACAAGGATTGGTACGATTGAGACAGGTTGTTAATCATTGAGTTTAGAAAGGCATGGTTCCATTTATTCCAGCATGTCAACACTTAGAACAATAAAAGGAAGATAATAAAGATCAGGGTAATGTTGACCCTATGGACTTTGGAGCCATTATTCCTCCTCCTTTATCCCTTAATGTGATGTTTGATATCACTTGTTCTATGATCCAATTGCTAAATATAAAGGGTGTGTTTTCAAGAGATGTATAAGATGACACAAACATACACCTTACAAATTTTCTCGGGATATGCACAAATTACAATATTCCAGGGGTTAATCAAAAAGCATTAAGATTATGGTTGTTCCTATTTTCCTTGACTGGAAAAGCATTTTTATGGTTAGGGGGATTTCCAAAAGGATCTATCATTACTTGTCATGAGTTAAAGACATAGTTTCTGAGAAGATTCTTCCCCCCTTCACGGATGTTACAGTTGAAGGATGAAATTTATAATTTTAGAAAGTTACCTGCAGAGTCTATATATAAGGCATTGTTTCAATTTAAGAAGAATATGAGCATGGTACCATATCACAGAATCATAGGATCTAACTTGTCAGAGATCTTCTATCGATCATTGAATGATAGCTCAAGAGCTATGATAGATAATATTTTAGAAGGAGCATTTATTCGTCTTCATTGGGAAGCTACACAAGAAATTCTATATGATATTGTGGTTACCAACAGAGGATGGCATACTCGAGAATCAGAATGTGATGGTGGTACATATTCTATTGGAGAAACAAATAAGTATGGATAAATGAATGATATGGTAGAACACAAGGTTGCACAGTTTCGTATGAACATTGGGTTTCTTATGAAACTATTTGCATCAATGAGTGTTGAGAAGGTGAATGTAGTAGTGGCACAGGGTCTGCCTCAAAACCATTTGAGAACGAATCTGAAGAAGAGGCAAAGTATCTTGATTGTAGATTGGTGGATTTCCGAGCTCAAATCATAACTATTATAACAATAGATACAGAGATAGGAGCAGATATACAAATGGTGATTGGAAGAATAAGGATGACTATAGGGAGAAGAGTGACAAATATATTCCACCAAGGAGTTGACATACAGAGTCCAGAATGGAGGCACTGCTGGCCAAGCTGGTCAAAGGGAAACAAAGTCAAGAAAATTGCTTGAAAGATATAAAAGGTGATATTTGTCAGGGTTGAACTAAAAAGTTGAGTCACATGCTATGATAATTAAGTCGTTGGAGCAGCAATTTGGTCAGATGTCAACCATAGTAAATTAGAAACAGTCTGACACTCTTCTAAGTAATATTGTGGTAAATCCCAAAAATGATAATCAATTCCATGCCATCACCACTTATAGTGAAAAGGTTACTACAGATCCACCTATACCCAAAATAGACAAGAAGAGGAGTGTGGATAAGCAATTTAATATTGAGATCAACATCAAGACAAATGAAGGAGAAGAAAAGGCATAGAGCCCGTGCTTAAACCCATTTAAAGACTACGACCTCCCTATCCACAAAGATTGAAAAATAAATAAAAACGTAAGTATCAAATTGTTTTGTCTATGTTAAAATAGTTAACTATCAATATACCACTTGTAAAGTCACTAGAGCAGATGCAAGGATATGCAAAATTCATGAACGATTTGATCACCAAGAAAAGCTCAGTTAGCTACAAGCCAGTAGATAATATTTATTACTGTAGTGTTGTGGATACTAGATCTTTGGTAGATAAGAAGAGGACCATGGATCTTTCACAATATCGTGTACTCTCAGGTCTTTCAATTTCACTCAAGTATTATGTGATTTATGGGATAACATCAACGTCATTCCATTTGTTTTGTTCAACTAGTTGGGTTTGAGATCTCCCAAAACGACCACCATGATACTACTAGTAATGGAGGAAAGGATAGTTAAGAAGACTGTTGGTATCTTTTATGATGTTTTTGTAAAAGTATCTTATTTTATATTTCATGCTGATATTGTTATATTAGACAATGAATTGTACTTTAAAGTCCCTATTATCTTAGGAAAAATATTTTTGGCTATAGGTAGGACACTAATTGATCTGGAGAAAGGACATCTAATTCTGTGACTCAATAATAAGCATGAGACATTCAACGTATGCAAATCTGTGAAACATCCTAATGAATTGAGAGTGGTATCTATGATTGATAAAGATGATGAGGAGACAAATTTATGTGGTTACTCTGTGGGATGATGGTTTTGATATGATTGTTCTTATGGAAGAGAGGCTAGGTGTCGGAGCTCTTGCAACTATGATTATGAATTTCGACTCTGAAGCTATCAAGGAGTATGAGGAGTTGGTGAGTTCAATTCATGGTGTTTGTGATAATTATGAACCGAAGAATCTTGATCTATATTTAACAAATAGAACAACTCCAACTAGTTGACTATCCATTGAGGAACCACCAGTGTTATAATTGAAGGCCCTCCTATCTCACTTGCAATATGTATTTTTGTGGCCAACAAAAATTTGTCGGTTATTATTGTAGCTGATCTGAGCTAGTCATAGGTAGAAGTATTATTTTCAGTAGTGTAGAATTTCAAAAAGGCCATTAGATGGTCCATTACAGATATTGTGGGAATTTCACCTGGTTTGTGTACCCATAAAATTCAGCTTGAGCCAGATTGTGTTCCATCTATTGAACATCAGCATCAAATCAATCCTTCTATGAATGAGGTACTGAAAATGATATCATCAAGTGGTTGGATGTTGATGTAGTGTTCCCCATTATTGATAGTAAGTGGGAGAGTTTGGTTCAATATGTACCAAAGAAGGCAGAATAAATGTGGTGCCTAGTGAAAAAAATGAGCTTGTTCCTATGAGGCCAGTCACCGGATGGAGAGTGGGCATGTATTACACAAAGATGAATGCTTGGACTCAGATGGACCATTTTTCTTTGACATTCATGGATCAGATGCTAGATAGGTAAGTGGGCAGAGGATGGTTCTATTTCTTAATGGGTACTCCAATTTTAATCAAATAACTATTGCTCCTAAGGACCAAAGAAAGACTACTTTTACATGTCCTTATAGGTCCCTTGCATTCAAACAAATTCCATTCGGGCTATGCAATGCCCCAACAATGTTTCTGAGATGTATGATGTCTATTTCTCCGATATGGTGAAAGACACCATTAAAGTTTTAATGGATGATTTTTTGGTTGTGGGTACCCTTTTCTTGAGTGTCTAAATCACTTGGAAAAATATCTGCAATGGTGTGAGGAATGCAACTTGTTACTTAATAAGGAAAAGTGTCATTTCATGGTCAAAGAAGGAATTGTACTTGGGCACAAAATCTCAAAGAGAGGCATAGAGGTTTATTAAGAAAAGGTTGAGGTGATTGAAAAATTACCTTACCCAATTTTTGTAAAGAGAATACAGAGTTTTGTAGGGCTTGCAGGTTTTTATCAATGACTTCTAGATGATTGCTAGCCCACTTTGCAAACTTTTTGAAAAGGAGGTAAAATTTGATTTTGATGATTCATGTAAGAAGGATTTTGAAATCCTAAAAGAGAGGGTAGTGTCTGCTCCAATCATTGTGTCTCCTAATTGGTCCTTAAATTTTTAGGTTATGTTTAATGCAAATGGTTTGGCATTAGGGGTTGTACTAGGCCAATGGAAATAAAAAACCCTTCATCACTAAATCCTACTCAAAAGAACTATACGGTGATAGAGCAAGAGCTATTGGCAGTGGTTTTTTCCTTTTAAAAGTTGATATCTTAATTGATAGGGAAAAAGGTGATTGTACACAGAGATCATACAATATTTCAATATATAATGTCTATGAAAGATGCAAAGCCGAGGCTTATCCATTGGGTACTGCTGTTGGAAGAATTTGATTTTGAGGTAAAAGATAGAAAAAGCACAGAAAATCAAGTTGCGGATCACTTGTTTAGACTAGAGGAGGAGGAATCTCTGTAGAAGGTTTCTAAGTTTTTCAAGATTGATGAAATTTTTCCAGATGAACAGATATTGGCAGCTTCCTAAGATTTAATTCCATGGTTTGTAAATTATGCAAATTACTTAACAACTGATCTAGTCCTAAAATATTTCTCATATTAGCAAAGGAGGAAGTTTATTCATGAGTTAAAAAATATTTTCTAGTATGAACCTTACTTGTTTAAGATTTGTGCAGATGGAATCATTCACAGATGCTTACTTGAGGTGGAGATGATGAGTATACTTGAGGCATGGAATTCATCGCCAATTAAGGGTCACTATGGAAGGGCCCAAACAACTCATAAGATCCTCTAATATGACTACTATTAGACAACCATACACAAAGATGCTCATGACTTTACTACCACGTATGATCAATGTCAGGGACAAGGTAATATTTCTAGAAAAGATGAATTACCTATGACCCCTATCTTATAATTGGAAGGGTTTGATGTATGGGGCATAGATTTCATTGGACATTTTGCAAGATTGCATGGCATGAAGTACATACTTTTAGTTATTGACTATGTGTCGAAGTGGGTGGAAGCAATTACGCTTCCTAACAATGAAGCAAAGAGTGTCACAGTATTTTTGAGAAAGAATATCTTTTCTAGATTTGGTATGCCATGTGCTATTATTAGTGATGAAGGGTCACATTTTTGCAATCTTATATTCAAGATTCTGCTTGAAAAATATCGAGTGAATCACAAGGTGGAAACACCTTATCATCCGCAGACTAGTGGACAAATTAAAGTGTCCAATAGAGAAATCAAGTCTATATTGGCAAAGACTGTAAATGCCAATAGGACTGATAGGGAGAAAAAGTTAGATGCCGCATTATGGGCTTACCGTATAGCTTACAAAACCCCCATAGTTGCTTCTCTTTATTAGCTTATGTATGGAAAATCTTGCCATTTGCCAATTTAAATTGAGCTTAAGGCACAATGAACGTTGAAGAAGCTTAATTTAGACTTGGTAAAATTTTTTTATGATCGTTTGAAGATGACTATCATTATGTACATCCCATGAATTAAATTGTTAAGGGAGGTTTTGACTTGTTCATTGACTAGGAGCTATTTCAAGACTTAATATATGTATAAGTAAATTATAAAACTATCAAAACATGAGGATTGATCCTTATATCCTTCTCTGATCAGGAGACGAGTTATATCTTATGACTTGTAATAAGTCATACGACTATACTCATCCTCTCGTAAGCTAGATAGAACTCCTCTGATTTCATACTGAGATGGTTATGACTTACCATGCACGACTTGTATGATCACCTTATTATTTTCAAGGTTTATGTTGTACATTAAACAGAATATCACCCATCACACACTGTCATGGGTACGAGTTAAACATACGAATCGTATGTTGTCCATACGACTCCAAGGCATGAGTCGTATTTTATATAGTAACTTCAAAACATGGGGTATTACAATATCTCCCCCTTGGAAACATTTATCCTCGAATGAGACCGGTTAGGCTGAGAGTACTAAGGAAATTTGAGACCATACACTGAATGTTCATCAATTGAAATGTGATTCAACAACTGAGTCTGATACATGATACATGGACTTAACTTCTTTCATTAATACATACAATGACATGAGAATAATTACATAGCTTAAATAGAGATCGGAATGAGTTGATTTAAGAAAAATTATTACCTCAAGATGAGTATGAATTCATGGAGAAAAGATGAGGGTACTTGGTTTGCATATCTGCTTCTGCTTTTCAAGTAGCTCCCTCAATAGAATGATTCCTCCATAATACCTTAACCAAGGAAACTTCTTTATTCCTTAGTCTACGGATCTAATGATCAAGTATCTCAACTAGGACTTCTTCATAGGAAAGGCTATTTTAACATCCACACTCTCTAAAGGAACAACAAAAACTGAATCACCAATGAATTTCTTCAACAAAGAAACATGGAACACTGGGTGAACTAATGTCAAATCTACAGGTAGCTCTAAATCATAAGATACCTTCCCAAAATGACTCAAAATTTAGTAGGGTCCAATATAGCGGGGAATAAGATTCCCCTTCCTGCCAAATCTCTTTACCTTCATTATAGGAAATTTTTTCAATAAACTAAGTCTCCAACCTCAAACTCAAGATCCCTTCTCCTAACATCTACATCAGATTTCTGACGACTCTGAGTTGTTTTCAACCTCTCTCAAATAAATTGAACTTTCTTTATATCTTCAAATGCCACATCTTTCCATATCAAAGCGGCCTTACCCACTTCAAACTAAACAATAGGTGATCTACACCTCCTTCCATATAGAGATTCAAAAGGAGCCATCTGAATACTTGAGTGATAACCATTATTGTAAGTGAACTCAATCAAAGATAAGTGGTCATCCAAACTACACTTAAAGTCACAACACAAGCCCTTAATATGTCCTCTAGAGTATGAATGGTTCTCTCTACCTGACCATCTGACTGAGGATTAAAAGTCGTGTGGAGATGAACTTAGGTACCAAAACCCTTCTAAAAAGCCTTCTAAAAGTGAGAGGTAAACTGAGTAACTATGTCTTAAATGATGGACAAGAAAACTCCATGCAATTTCACCAACTCTCTAAGATAAATCATGGCATATTCTTCAGCTGAGTACGAAGTATGAAATAGCAAGAAATGGTCCAACTTGGTCATTTTATCAATAATAATCCAAATCGAATCATGCTAACAAGCATACGAGGTAACCTCATAAAAAATTCCATATTCACTACCTCCCAATTCCAAGTGGGGATACTAAACTTATAAAGTGAACCACTAGGCCTTTGGTGCTACTCCTTAACCTATTGAAAAATTTGCACACTTAGCCACGAACTATGCAATATCTTTCTTCATACAACTCCACCAATAGATTTCCTGCAAATCACGGTACATCTTAGTAGCTCCTGGGTGAACAGAGTACTATGCACCATGCACTTCTACCAAAATTCATTATCTCAAACTATCAATGCACAGAACACATAGCCTACCTTGACAATGAAGAACACCATTTCCCCCTTAGGAGAAAACCTCTTCCCTTTAATCTCTCACCATCTCCTTCAATTTAACCAAACCAGGATCCATGTCCTATTTTTCTTTCACTTCGGCAATTAATGAAGATTATGAACCATTCTAAACCCACGTACTTCCTTTGGCTGAATCGACCAACCGAACTCCTAACCTATACAGCTGATGGACCTCCCGAACTAACTTCTTCTTATCATTCTCTACATGGGCAACACTACCCACAGACAATCAGCTAAGGGTATCTACTACTATATTTTCCTTTCCCAAAGATATAACACACTAATATCCTAATCTTTCAATAATTCAAGCCACTTTCTCTGATGAAGACACAAGTATTTCTATGTAAAAACATACTATAAAATCTTGTGATCAGTAAACACATCAACATGAACCCCATAAAGGTAATGCCTTTGAATTATTAAGGCAAAGACAATGGTTGCCAACTCAAGATCATGGGTTGGATAATTCCATCCATGGGGTTTAAGCTGTCTAGAGGCATAGGCTATAACCTTACCTCTCCATATTAATACACAACCAAGACCTACTCTAGAGGCATCACAATACACTACTAACCCATCTAGGCCATCTGGAAGAGTCAACACTAGAGCAGAAGTGAATCAAATCTTCAACTCCTGGAAACACTTTTAGCAGGAATCTAACCACTAAAACTTGACTTTCTTCTGGGTTAGTGTAGACATAGGGGAACCAATGGAAGATAATCCTTCAACAAACCATCAACGAAAACCAGCCAAACCCATGAAGCTTCTGATATCTAATGGAGATATGGGTCTAGGTAAGTTTCTCACTACTTCAATCTTCTGAGGATCAACTCGAATGCCATCACTAGAAATAATGTATTCAAAGAAAGCTACTAATCTTAATAAAAATTTGAACTTATTGGACCTAGAAAATTACTGATGATCTCTAAGGGTTTGCAACACAACTCTCGGATGGTCTGCATGATCATTCTCACTATGAGAATAGACAAAGATATCATCAATGAAGACAATGTTGAACATGTCCAATTACTGCTTGAACATCCCGAACATTAAGTCCATTAAAGCTGCAGGGGTATTCGTTAGTCCAAAAAACATAACTAGGAATTCGAAGTGACCATATCGAGTTCTAAAGGTTGTCTTCAAAATTTCACATTCTTTGACTCTAAGCTAATAATAGACGAATCAAAGATCTATCTTAGAGAAATAACTTGCACCTTGAAGATTGTCAAATAAGTCATTAATCTTGGGAAGAGGATATTTGTTCTTCATTGTGACTTTGTTCAACTGGTGGTAGTCAATGTACATTCAGAGAGAGACATCTTTGTTGCACACAAAAAGGACTGGAGTGCCCCATGGAGAGACACTGCGCTTTATAAAATCTTTATCTAAGAGGTCTTTGAGTTGCTCTTTTAACTTTTTAAGCTCGACCGGAGCCATATGATATGGAGGGATGGAGATGGGCTGAGTATCAGGGAGAAGATCAATACCAAATTCTATTTCTCTATCTAGAGGTACCCCTGGCAAATCTTTGGGAAAGACCTTGGGAAACTCATTGATTACTTCGACAAACTAAACTGTTAGAGCTTTAGACTTAGTATCTTTGACTCGAACTAAATGATAAAAGCACCCTTTTGATATCAACTTTTTGGCCTTAAGATAAGATATGAAATGACCTTTGGGGGACACAAAACTACCTTTCTATTCAAAAACTGGCCCATCAGGAAACTAAAACTTCACCACTCGGGAGCGATAATCTATTGATGCATAATAGGAATGGAGCCATTCCATGCATAGAATAACATCAAAGTCCACCATCTCTAACTCTATTAGATCATCTATGATGATCATGTGAAGTACAGTAATAGGACACTTCTTATAGACTTGCTTGGGAAAAAACAACTCACCCACTTGGGTGGAATCTAAGAAGGGTTTAGAGATTTTTTTAAGATCTATCCAAAAATTTACCACAACTAAAGGAGTCATATAAGAGAGACTTAATCCTGGGTATAAAAACACATACACATCAAGATGAAAGGCATGAAGCGTACCAGTGACAACATCTGGTGAACTTTTCTGCTGCTGATAGGATGGTAAAACATAAAACAAATTCTGGTGATGATCGCCATTAGTACTGGATGATGCTCCCTGTGGAGGAACAGGGTGACCTGGCTGAGCTGGTGTGTTAGTAACCTAAGTTTGAGAAAGAACATCCATACTTCCTTGCTTTACGGACACTCTTTGATCCCGTGACCCAACTTGTAACACCCATTACAACCCTTTTTTCCTATTCGACACTCACAAGGATGGGTTCTGCCATACTTTTTACATGTCGGATAACTGGGCCTTCCACCCACACTATTCTGAGACCTAAAAATAGAAGTCCTGTCCCGCTACTCCTGCTTGGTCCTGGGTGAAGAGGCACTGGACAAAGTTAGTTTTGGAACTGATTAATGACCCTAAAACTTCAAATGGTTTCCCTCTCCAGGCCTTGCTTAACCATACTCAAACTATCTAGTTCTAGCTTTCTTATTTCTCTTCTCTCTTTCATTCAAATTTTCTGCCTCAATCTACTGAGCATGAGTAATCGACCTATCAATATCTATATCGCCAATAAGCATGACAGTCCTATACTCCTTGACTGCCAAATTAGACACTCCAGTAAAAAATTTACTCATACTAGATCTAGGGTCATCTAACAACTCGGGGGCATACTTAGATAACTGAGTGAACTTATAGAAGTACTCCTTCTTTTTTCATAAAGCCCTTCCTCAAGTTCATAAACTCCTAAATCTTATTTTCCCTCATCTAACACGTAAAGAACCTGTCCAAAAATGCATTCTGAAACACTTTCCAACTCATAGGAGTTGCATTCTCACTTCTACCCTCTTTCCATATAACAACCCAATCATAAGTAATATCCTTCACCTTATGGGATGTCAATTTTGCACCCTCCTTCTCATTAACATGCATAATCTGAGTTATCTTTCTCACCTCATAAATGAAGAGTTGTGGATCCTCATCCACATTTGACCCATGGAACTCAGGTGGATTTATTTTCATAAAATCACGAATCCTGGTTGTAGCTAGATTATCATTAAACTGAAGTGGGACTGCCACTTGTTGGTTTCCCTGAACATTAGCATTCACAACTTTTCCCTAACCTGAAATACAGCCTGACATTCAGTATAAGATACGTTCTCATTCAGAGGGTGGCATGTAGGGGTAGTTGGACACCATTTCTGCATGCATTGGCTCAGTGAGGTGGCATATTCTGTCATGTAAAAGTATGAATTAAAAAAGATAGAGACAACTATAAGCACGATAGATTATAAAAGAAATGATGATTCATAACTCGTTCTGTAGCCTCTTTCTCATGAATGTGGCGCGCTTCACATCCATTGTCAAGACTCTATGTAATGAAACTTGTCTTACTCCCTAGGACCCTTTAAAACCTTAGGCTCTGATACCAAGTTAGTAATGCCCTAGAAGTACACCCTAGATGTTACACGGTGCTCAAGACTACGAATAGTCACAAGATAACCCTTTAAGCCTACTTAACTTGGAACTGATGAGAAGAGTAAATCGATATATTAAATCTTTAGATAATTGTATAAATATCTTAACTGAAAATCTTAAACTTGGAAATACTAAAACAAATAAGTTAAAATCTATAATAGAAAATAGTGGGACAAGGCCTTACTTCTAATTAGAGATCCACTGGGACAAGCCCCAGCTAACCCGAACTTAACAAAAATCAAATAACTAAAATACTTTATCAATGTCAAAGTCTGATAAAATGGGTCCTCAAACTATGAGGACTCGCCAAACATTGGAATATTGGTGAAGATGCCCATAGTCAATTACGCTACTGGAATTGAGCACATGAACCTACCTTATAAAATAATGTAGCATATAGACGTATATGTGTCGGCTAGTACCTATGGAATGTACTGAATAGGTGGGGGTGAATGCATAATTAAAGCAGTAAATCTATATGCACATAGACTTTCAAATAATGCATGCTAAATGTAAATGACTCACCTTGATCTTGAATAAAACAAAGACTACAAAATCATGAACAAGAGTAATGAAACATAAGGATAAACTTTATGAGCCATGCCACCTAGTTTCTAAAAGCATTACTTTTATTCCTTTTAGGGAGCTTTTTCTAACCGACATAAACCATGTGAGCTATCATGGAGTCTAATGTATTACCCACGTTGGAGAGAGCTGTTCTACCCTTGCCATCGGAATAAAACCTTAACTTAAGTGATCACTATACTTAACCCACATTGGGAATTAAACCTACAGTGGCTCATAGTTTTTAGGAATTAAGCAAATGCTCGTCCGCATTCCCTTCTCAGTGCTAAATACTACTCTCATATTACTTATATTCTCATACTTTAGGAAATCCCCCTTAAAATAGTATAAGGGTTACTAGAGTATAACCAATTATGCTTTTCTATGCATTAAATCATAAGTAAGGTAAAGAATTGTGGATTTCAAGCCTTGTCATTGAATCAATAGATCAAACTTTTTTTGCTAACTTAATGTTCAAACTTAAGCCTTAAATCTAATACTTTCTTTCATATAACTTGTAACACATTATCAGGTGTAAAAACTCAATCAAAACTCTTTAGTCAATGTTCAAACCAAACTCACGATATAGAAATAATAATAGAGAATCTTCAGTCATAACATAAATAAATAAGAACATGTATGCACTTTAATACTTTAATCATATGATAACTTCATAAATTCAAAACAAGATAATTTAGGTGAACCCTAATTGCAAATCTTATAACTTTAACTTTAAAAGAAGTTTTGGGCACAAGGATGAAAGAATATCCTTGTTCATAAACCCCACATTCCTTAATATACTTGACTTAGTGGAAAAATCTTGACCTTTAAAGCCTTGTAGATGATTGAAAGCGCCTAAGAGCACACGCAAGTGTTCATGGTTTTCTCAATTAGTAAGTGGCTTCATTCACTTTGACCTTTAGCTCTTGTTTTGACTCTTGTTTTAAACCAATTGACCCTTGAACATTACCAACAAATTTTTTCTCATATAAATACACAATAAAAACCTTAGGAACTCATTAAAAGTTATTAGAACCCAACACGATAGACTATAAAGCACTTAGCTGAAGCTAGTAACACTAGTTTTCTCGGTTGAACTCTAAATGATCAATTTGAATCAAAACTTGCTTAGAAAAGACATTAAACATTCTAAAAACATAAATGTACACATAAATGATCATTTATATCATTATCAACATACATATAATAATAATCTTTCTCAAAACAAGGCTAAAAAGGCTAGAATAGTAATGCTAGAATGCATAAATACACCCAAGATCACCACCCCGTACTTAAAGCCTTGTTCATCCTCGAATAATTCTTAACTATAAGCATCATTAGATGAAGAGAATCCACACTTCTAATACATGAAATACACTTAATCTAGTACTACAATGACTACACATAATCTAAGTTACTACACTAAGCATGTTATACACAATTGAAAGCTCAAGAACACTACTCAAAAACATCCTAGCCTCAAGAATTAACTCACCTAGTTGGAAAAGTTATGCTTATTGTTCAATCAAGGATATCATACAAATCACCCACATTCATCAAACATGAGCCCTTCACAACAAGAGAGTTACCCATAATCACTCACAATAATGCAATTTATAATATGATGCGTACAAGAATCAAATTACGCTCACTATCTTAGAGAATTTGAAAGTTACACATAATGAACATAAGCTTACCCATAGTGTAATGATCCACTAATATTGGAATGTAAAACTTAGGATCAATTAGGACATTTTTTGGTTGTAATGTAGGCTAAGGGATGGGTAGGAACTATTTTGGCCAAGAATAGTGACTAATCTCTCTAAGTGCTTTAATACACTACATTATACACTTGAAATCAATATCAAATATCTAATTTATACTTTTTCATCTACCCAAACCTTTTGTTTTTCCCTATAACTTTTAAGCATTTTCACAAACACTTGGTGGACACATAGTTTACTACTACAAGAATCAATTTTTCCCCTTTTTCACAGCCATGCAATATTTCTAGCATATATTATATCACATCCATCCTCCATACATCAAATATAAAAACCATTAACTATTACCTTGGGGAATCAATTTTACCTTTTTCTTCTTTAATTTCTCAAACTCTTTACTAAATAAATTTTTCATGAAAGCACTTAAGAGCTTTTTGGATCAAATTACGGTTTATAAAAGAAGGGATTAGACTACTTATGAGGTTGCCAAAAAAAGATAAAGGCTCAATGGGGGTTAACTAGGATTAAGCACAAGGGTAGGACAAATAGAACGTATAAAACAAGGCTATCAAAGAAATGCCTATATCATCTCCTAAACCCACATTCATTATTTCACTTTACAAACACACCGGGTAAGTTCTAGACATCACATGCAACAAGAAATATACAAAAACCTTACACGCACATGGCACATTCTCAAATCAATAGAATCGTCATAGAGTCCCAACCAAACAATACCTTAAATTCAAATTAAGCCAACAATTAAAAGAGTCACATATATGAGCCTAAGAGTCTTAAAAATAGTAATTCACTTAATCAAGATGCTTTTACAAATAAACCCACTTGCACCATGCAATCAAAAATAGCACAAACTCAAATATCTTACTTATTCCTATCCTAAAATTTGTTAAATAGAGCCAAAAATTGAGAATTTCCCCATGCCACACTTAAAAATCTACATTATCCCCAAAGTAAAATTTTTAAATTAAGAGATAGAAATAATCCTCGAGGCCTCTAGGCCTAGCTAGTAGCATCTTTTAAAATAAAGGAGATCCATGGGAGCCCACACTCATTCTTTGCATGCTTCTTAGCCCAAGTTTTATGATAGTTAGACTTCCCATTAACCTGTGACTCAACCAAAAACAAAAACTATGTGAAGTAAAAGAAACTAAAAACTAAAAATAAAATGTACCTTAACTTGTGTTGCCTACCAAGAAGAGGATAATTTTGTATCACGGAACGACCCATTCAACTCTTTCCTCCACCATGAGGATATAAATTTCACCCCTAACATTTCATCTATCTTTTTGCCTCGATCATAGGAAGGTGGTACAAAAATTAAGGAACTGAGTAATGGAATGTGCATGGTAAACCACTCGGCCTTAAAGTGAGGTGTGTTTTTATATTGTTTAACTGGTGCAAAATAAAGAATATGGCATTTTTTCCCTCATCTTCACACTCTTCCACTATTTTAAATGATTCCACAGACATGATATCATCTAAACATAATGTAGAAAAGTATTTTGAATGAGGCCCAACGAATCCCACTTCAAAATTTACACTCTCCATAACACACTCACTCTCATTCACCTTCTCAATTTCAGTCTCAAGATAAAGATGACAACTAATTAGTTGTGATTCTTGTGTTTTTCTATGCCTCTGTGGAGATGGTGGTGATGGCATTTCCTAAACCACCTTAGTTATTTGTTGAGCATTGCCCACAAACATGACCGAATCAGGATTAAAATGACACATATCTGTAGAGTGATACAAAATTCCATAAGTCACACACCAACTTATAGTCTCCTGCACAGGTCAAACACAGGATGGTCCCCTTCAAACGATTGGATCAAAATCTGGACAAAAAGCTTCATGATGGGGTCCTTCACATTAATAATAAGAATCATCATCCCTCAAAAACTATCTATCCAAGAATGACATTGCAAGAAGAGTGTGAGAAAAATAGAAATAAGGGAAAATAAAAATAAACTTAAAAAACAAAAACTATTTACAACTCAATGTAGAAAAACTAAAAATAAGATAGTTCCCCAGTTACAAGTCCCCGGAAATGGCGCCAAAAAACTTGATATCGCCCAAACACACACGCAAGTATACGTGGTCTTATTATGTAGTACAATGGCTTCATTCACTTTGATCTTTAGCTCATTATTTTGACTCTTCTTTTGATCCAATTGTCCCTTGAACAATACCAACAAGTTTTTTCCCATATAAATACACAATAAAAACCTTAGGAACTCATTAAAATATATTATAACTCAACATGATAGTCTAGACAAGAACCTAGCTCAAGCTAGTAACACTAGTTTTCTCGATTGAACTCTAAATTATCAATTTGAATCAAAACTTTCTTGGAAACATGATACTTCCAAATTAACCTCTTTTACGAAAGAGTAAGCGGTCGTTGTCAAATATAGAACCCAACTGGGTTGGGTGTCGTAACCCACAGGAAATATTGTGTTAACTAAGTATTGTTGTTGTTATTAGATTGTTGATCAAAGGCTCCAGAATAAAGAGGGATTTGATTTGCTAGCTTGTATTTAAATGCTTGTCACAGAGAGTAAACCAAATATCGATTGTATTGCAAATAGTAATTCAATAAGAGAAATCAAACTAGTGTTATGGTTACCAAGATGCTTAAGCAGCTAGGGTTATGAACTATTTTGGATTCCCAATAAACAATTATAATTGTAAGATTAAATGAGTTCTATGGTTTAACCATTTGTTTGTCAACCAAAAATGAGTAAATTACCCCTTAATTCTTTCCAAATTAAAGAATATACTATTTATTCAACTATGTTCTCAGATGGGTTGATTCGGTTAAGGCATCTACCCTATATCCAAAGGTTAAAGCCTCCAGATTTGTGTAAACCCTTTCTTTTCCCAACAAATATTTTTCTATTCGAGCAAGTTATGTTATTGGGCTCACTCTTCAAGTTTGTAACCAAGAAAAATCATTAAAGTGAAGAATAGTTTATGCAATATCAATTTATCATGGAAATCTGCTAGATTAACAACCCAAATCATCTTTTCACATCAAGTCTCCCATAACCCTAGTTATGGGAGCTTATCCATACATTTCCATCATATAAAGATAAGAAACCCTTGTAATATTCATAAATTAATTTAGAATTTACTTACAAAAGTCACAAATGTTGTTCTTCAAACTTTAATAGAAAATATAATAATGAAATCAAAACTTCTAGCTTTAGATCTCAATGAAAAGAGATACACAGTTCTCAACGGAGGAGAAAGTATGAAACTAATGTCAAAAAATGCATAATAAACCCTAATACTTGGTATTTATATATTTCCAGAATTGGTATTTTAAAATTCGAAATCGGAGTTGCCATCACACAACTATTCACTTGTCATCCAAATCATATGGTTTAAAATGTCAGAGTCCATAACCAACATTGTTTCTAGTTTAATTCATCTACACAAATATGGATACAAGAATCTACATAAATCTACCAAATTAAGTGTAACTCAGGTTGCCCTCAAAGTCAAGGAGATCCACCGCTCTGAATATTTTATAGATACAAATCAAAACCCTCCCTCTCATCAAAGAAGTTACTAACATAGCACATGTACCTAAAGGCGTGCCTTTATTATCCAACACCCTCCTTATAACTGAGTTCCAAGATCAAGAAGGTCTTTTCTAGGTTAGTAATAAGGTATCCTACTAGGTTAGGAAAGAATTTTGGGTAAAAGTGACAAAGAACTAGGCTTTAACTCTCTTTGCCTTAATATTATTCTTACCAAGGCCATTACTTTACTAGATCACTTACCCTTTTCTAATTCATTTATGCTTTACCACAGTAAACATCTTTTTCCCTTTTCTTATATATATACAAACAAGCATCAGCCACCCTCAACTTAGGTTGATGCCATAAGTCAAGGTGCATATTGTCTTAACTAGACCAGAGCCAATACTCTAATTCAAATTCTAAACCAGCTGTCCATTAAGAAGTTAACATCCCCACAATAGCCACCCTCAACTTGGGTATTTTGCCTATGTTTAGGTAAACATTGCCCATTACTAGGCCAAGGCCAGAACTGGGAGTCAACAGATGAAAGAGAGTTAACTAAAATACTTGGTGATGAAGAAAGATTTACAAAAGCTCAAAGAAAGGTTCAAACATGGAAAATTATTTTTAGTGGGGTAAATTGTTGGCTAAGTGGACTAAAACGACAAGGTGGCCTGCCAATACATCTCATCCCATCAACTATAGAACAACATTAATTGAACCAGGCAAGTTCTAGGTACTATACTATGTAGGAACTAATACAAATTACTTACACACACAGTGGCAACTGATTCATACTTTTCTTATGATATGCATCATATGTCATGCGAATTTACAGATTAATTCCAACTACGGAGTCACAAACAGTCGATAACATATCCTAGGAGACAAAAGTAAATAGTCAAATGGAAATAGTCATAGCTTGATACCAACATAATTCATCATCCATATTTACAACAAGATACTAACACATACAACACTTTTATTTCATGGACCAACATCAACAACATAATAAGACTTAAAAACAATAAAAATGCAAATCTGAAATTAAACCTAGACATATGACATAATCATAGACATGTCGATTTTCCTATATATCACATGGTAGGGTTAATATTATCATTAGTACAACCCCCATGGTACAAGAACATCCCATCCTCATAAAAAATAATGATTTGTCGTGCATATAATTTAAGTACAAAAGATGGGAAATACTTGTAGTGCCTCTTATTGTTCTGAGGCATCTATGAAGTGTGGTGAGGCTGCAGTGTCCTCACCAGGTGCAATTTTAACCCCCATGATGGTGGGAGTGCTCACAATCTCTTCCTCCAGAATCAGAGGTATACATCTCTAGTCGGATCTATAGCTTGCCTCTAAACTAGGGTAGAACTGGAAGACACTCCATATGCTTCATCCTCTACTCTTTTCCTTCTTCTTTCCTCATCTTTCTTTGAATTTCTTATTGCTTTATTCACCTCATGTTGCTCTCTCTCCTATGGTGACATAGATTTAAGTCTTTTTCTTTTAGATGCTTTCCGTGTAGCTTTTTCATCGGTCTCCGCTACCTTCTTACCCTTATATTTGAATGGTCGCCCCATTAAATCAACAAGACCTTCATCTGCATCACTTGCAACCTGGACTGGATCAAATATGTCCTGATGTGGTTGCTGATTCATCTTGTCTACATTTGACCGAATTCATCTAACCTCCTCAATCAATTTTGCCAAATCTAGAATGAACATGGCATCCAACTTTTTGTTGATTCGCTCCTCCATGTTATCCATTATTAGCTAGATGTTCCTGAAAGGCCATATTTCTTTCTCTATAATTCTTTCAACAAAGGGTTTAAAATTTACCCCCATATAGATAACTGTTTTTCAACCTTTTTCTGTGCTCGAACTACCTTTGTAAATTTCTCCTGGTTTAGCCTGTATTCTGAATATTGGGGCAGAACTAATGCAGAATCCGCAGTCCCACCCATAGGCATCAAAGCTGAACCTGCAGAGGTGGTTGGAGGCATGTACGTAGTAAGAGGCAATGGCATACTGAAGAAACCTCATATGATTCAGGAATTGGCGCCGACTGAGTTTGCTGAGCAGGGGGCCTGTTGACTCGCATATCAAACTTTGAGTCATCCCTTGTCTTTTCAATATCCTTTCTATGCACTGCTCGAACCTTATTATCAAGTCTACTAATCAAATGAACATTTTCTTGGTTACATAACTTAGTGATAAGACATGGAAATAGAAGAACAGTCGTGGTCTTGTGAGCTCAGAAGAACAACTCATCAGCAATAAGGTGGCCAAAATCTACTGTTAATCCTTCGATCAATGCATCAATGATTACAACTCTAGTGATCTCTAAGCGGTTGTCACCTTCTATCGGCATTAGCCATAATCTCACAATTTTCCACCCGAACTTAGCCCTAAATCTCACAGACGACTTAGATATCCATTCACGTGGGTTTTGAAACCACGCAGGCTCTTCTTCATCTTTCAATACTCTATCCAGCCACGACCTTCGTGTATTTACTATGAACAGTCGATGTTTTAATTCTAGGATTGCACCCGGTATCTGGTATTTGGGCTTAAATAAGAATCTATTCAATGTGTGGTCTGAGATATCAATATCAACTCCGCGAACAATAATTATGTCTAGCTTGTTCATGTCAGCTGGTGATGCACCTGGGGATGGCTCTTCTCCAATAAATTCCAAGTAATTGGAGAAAAACTCATATACCAAGTTTGGTTGATAGGATCAAAGTGTCCTACTCATCCACGCCAACTCATATTCGTTGAATCGGCGCTAAAGTTTTGGGTACTCATGCAAGGTTGTTGTCATAATTTGATACTCCTCAAAAATACGTCTCTTTGCATCCAACCTGTCTGTTAGTGCGAGCGCTTTGTAGAAATGCTCTTAAGCCCCCTCGACCTACCATCTGATACCCTCTCACAGTTGCGGATCCTTGCGCCAAACCATATTCGAGTCCTTCTATTTTGTAGCCTCTTCTTGGATAGGGTCAGATACTTTAACCCCTTTCTCAGCTGGTATCAAACTTGAGCTACTACTACTTTCACCCTCCTCTTTAGACTGGGAGAATGAAGAAATAACCTAACTATAACGCTGAGTATTGCATGCTGGTGTATTCGAACTTTGGGATGGCCCTTGCCTGGCGCTTTGGCCTCTACCCCCGCCCCTAGTTGGTGGTAATTTGTCGGCCATAGTAACTGAAAGTGCAGTATTTATAAGCTTTAAAACTTAAATCAGAAGAAAGAAATTTTTCCAACTAGCGACGGATTAGGCGAAGGTCCGTCGGGTCTGCGACGGTTCGTCGACCCCAACCGTCGGGGTCATTCCAGTAATCACAATTTTGAGAAAGTTGAGACGGCTTCAGGCAATGGATCGTCAGGTGTCCGACGGTCCATCGCTCAAGCCATCGCCTGCATTTTTCAAATTCAAGCCTCATTATGGAATTTTGTAGAACACCTTGCATACACTTCATTTAAGGATGATTTTTATGGTATAATTATCGATAATACAACACCATATTTTTCTATTTTTGGTCCATGGGTTTCTCAGACTTCCCCAGGATAGTGTATGCTAGGTTTCTACTCAAATCATTACCACACATTACCAAAAGTAGAAGATAACTGGTTCACTTGATTGTATTCACCTATGTTATTGCTCATCATGTTGAAGAAAAATAGGGAGTGAAAGGAAATTCATATCTTGTTATTTCACTATTGGGTCACTTCTCTGACTTTGCAAAATTAACTTTGAACAAGAGATGATTATTTGTTTTAGTGAAAAGAACTTAGTTGGCTTATGATGAACAAAGAAAAAGGAGAAATGGACTTTAAATAGATGGGAAAGGGGAGATGGAGAGTTATAAGAGAGAATGAAAGGGCTCAGGTGAGTTGAATAGTTGAGGAGTTACTTAACCGCTTCAAATTATCATTTAAACCCATTTGAATTGGATAATAATGAAAAATTTGACTATTTAAATTAATTAGACCCGACCCGCTGAAATAGGGTTTTATGCGATGGTTCAAGCGATGGTCCGTCGCATGTGCGATGTTCTATCAATCAATAACGTCGTCCTTTTCTGGTGAACTTACATTGAGACATATTGGTGATGGTTTAAGCGACGGTCCGTCACATGTGCGGCGGTCCGTTGGTCAACCCGTCGCTACTCTTCCTGTAATTTGGTTTCTGGACTTTGTTGCGACGGTTACCACGATGGTCCGTTGAGTCACCGACAGTCCATTGGTCACCCTAAACTTTGTCAGCTTCTATTTCCCTGCACTGTCAGACCTGCACACTTACCCAAAACTTTTAGCTTGTACAAAAAACAACAATAAAAATGCCAAAATAACTTCAACTCATGCTATACAACAACACACCGTGGGTTGCCTCCCACTAGCGCTCGATTTATCATCGTGCACGACTCAGCTAACTCAATTAATCAGACTTTATTGAGATATATAGTATCAATACTTCATAACGAGTCTATTGGACCGATGTATAATTTGACTCATTTCTCGTTGACTTTGAAGACACTTCTATCTTCATTTTCAAGTTCCACTACTCCAGATGAGTAGACTTGGTTAACTTTAATTGGGACAGGCCATTTTAACTTAAGTTATCTAGAAAGAGCTTCAGTCTGGAGTTGAAGAGGAGTACCCAATCGTGCTTCTGAAAGTCTCATTTTTTAATCCTCCGATCATGATACTTCTTTATCTTCTCATAATAAATATCCATAATAGAAAATACACTCATAACTTTATGTTGTTTTATGGACTGGCATACATCGAATTAAACTAATTCATGATTCAGCCTGAATAGTAGCTCATTTGCCTTTAGATCAATAAGTACACTCCTGGTTGCGAGGAAAGTTCTACCAAAGATTATGGGCACCTCGAAGTACACCTTGCAATCGAGAATAACAAAATCAGCTGGAAATATAAAATTGGCCACCTTCACTATTACGTCATATAAAATCCCCATAGGCCGCTTCACAGGCCTATCTGCCATAACTAATCTCATGTTCGTGGGAATATGATCCCCCTAACCCAGTTTCTTATACACATCAAGAGGCATCAAATTTATACTATCTTCCAAATCACATAGAGCTTTCACGAACTCAAGAGTCCCAATAGTGCATGGGATAGTAAATGCTCCCAGGTCTGCCTTCTTCTGCACCAACGACCTTTTGGAAATAGAACCACAATGATGGATATTGTCCACCATGTCATAACTAACTATCATCTTCTTTCTAATAAGGTCTTTTATGAACTTTGAGTACCTGGGAATTTGCTCCAATGCCTTCACCAATGGCACGTTGATTGCCAACTTCTTAAGCATGGCCATAAACTAGCCAAACTTTACGTCGTCGACCTTCTTTTTCAATTGTTGGGGTAAATGGAGGTGGTTTTAGGAGTGTAGTAACCACCACTTCGGTATGCTTTCCCTTGCTCTTCTCAAACTCATCAACCTGCTGACGGTTGGGTAGTGTATTATCAATAACTTCATCCAATTTGTCAGACTCCAATAGATAAGTTTCTTCATTCTCAATAACCTCTATAATCATATCTTTTCCCACAAAGGGAGTGGTAAAACCTTACTATTCGATGTGATAATTGCCATGCAGGAGCCATCATTTCGAGGATTCTAAACTGTATCACTTGGAAAAGTTCTACTCTTTCTCTGATTCAATATTGCTGAGAGTTGGCTTATTTGCTGATCCAACTATTTGATAGAAGTAGAGTGCGAGTTTACCAACTGACTCATGTAAGACAAATCACTCTTCATAGTAGTCACCCAAGAGTTGGTAGTCTCAACTCCCTTTAATAATTTCTCGATCATGTCCTCTATGGACATCTTACCAGAGCTAGTTGTAGCATTATCTCTACTTCCACGAGGTACATATAGTCCACTCCTATCATTCTTTCTCTTCCAGTTTCCTTGATCTCTATCCTTGTAAACAACTTTGTCGTAATAGTTCTGATCTTGATTTCCTTGGCTATTGACTTGGAAACCCCCCTGATTATTTAGATAGTTCGCTGCTTTTTTCAAATTAGAATCAGCTCTTCCTTGGGATGCAACAACTTTCATCTTCTCCATTTTTCCAAACAATAGATGCTTAGTGATCAAATCCACCTGTGTCTTTAAATGTACCATATCCTGGTCATGTTCTTCCTCCTTCTTCCATTGCTTTGTAGTCATACTACCAGACACAATAGGGCTTTTTACCAAAGAATCCCTGGTATACCAAGCTCTACTCAGTTTGGTCATCCGAGCAAGCATCTCCAAGGCCTCTGAAAAAGTAAGATCAGCAAATGACCCTTCTATAGCATTATCCACGACTGTCTTCGTGATAGAGTTCATGTAATGCCCCAAGATCCCATCTCGAGATGTTACACGATTCTTATGACACCGAAGGACCAAAAACTAACCCTTTTCTGATATCTGTACCTGTACACTGCTTAATATCTGAAATAAATGCAAAAATTGGCTATAAGGTTCAACACATCTATACATACTCAAAACTGAAAATAGAATACTAATACATCCATCTTATGTCATGCATATCAGATGCATAGAATCATAACTGGGATGATCTCATGAATACATGACTGAACACACACTAACAAGATAAACTCATTTCTATTGAATGTGCATATCTAATGCATGAATTTCTGGCTAAGCTGACTTTCGAAAGCACGACTGACAATACAATGAAAACTGATGCGAACCTTATAGGGAAGATCTGAACATGCATCTGAATGAATCTAGGGACATCCAACATCATAATATTATGGGGTATCTCCCCCATGAGACTCTATATCTCTCTTAACATACTTTGCAGAAATATTGGGGCAGTGTGCGGGGCACCTACAGACTGGGTAATAACTGACCGATTGAGATCTAAAGCTCATGAATAACTCACGGTGGCATATAATATCAAAATAAAAGAAAAGGATCTAACAATGCATATCATAAAGATGAATGGCTCATAACATACCCGGGTCTATATCAGGGAATCCTTCCCAATCCAGACGAGCCTGAAGTGCATGGAGTCTACCCCTCTGAGTCAGCAGTCTACATTCTCGCATTCTATAGAATGGATCACCACACCTAAAGCACACATCACTACCAGCTTTACACACACCTTGGTGGCGCATGCCACACTCTCCACAAAGCGGATAGGCATGAACACCACTAGGACTACTCTGGGCTTTGGAGCTTGGCGCTTCCTCAGATCTGACAGACCCAAACACAGGTGCGAGTACACTAACTAAAGATGGAGTTGGGACTATAAATCTCCAACCATTCCTAGAATGACTACCACTCTTGGACCCTACCTGAGAGAAACTACGACTACTTATCTTGGCTCTCTTTCTCTCTTTCTCTCTCTCTTTTATCTTATCTTTCTCAATCTGTTGTGCATGCATCATTAGCCTAGAAAGATCCATATCTCTATTGATCATAGTAGCGCTACACTCTTTCAACACATAACTTGACACCCCAGACAAAAATTTACTCATACTCGCTCTAGGGTCAGCTATCATGTCGGGAGCATACTTAGATAATTGGTTAAACTTAAGACAATACTCTTTCACGATCATGGAACCTTGCCTTAGGTTCATGAACTCTTCTACCTTAGCCTCTCTCATCTCTAGCGGAAAGAATCTATCAAGAAAGTCACTCTGAAACTCTAGCCAAGTCACAGGAGCTGCATTATCCTCATAAGAGCTGCATTCTCCCCTCTACTCTTCTCCCACATCACTACCCAATCATGAGTAACTTCCTTCAACCTATAAGATACTAACTCAACACTCTACTTCTTATAAACATATATAATCTGGGTGATCTTCTTCACCTCCCCTAGATAAATATGCGGGTCCTCACCTACCACTGACCCAAAGAATTTTGGCGGGTTTATTTTCATGAAATTTGTAACCCTGGCTGCGGCAGAATTCCCATCTTTCTAAGGAGGGACTGTATCCTGACGATTACTCTGAACATTAATCACAACTTAGGCTAGCACCTGAAAAAATACCCAAAACTCTGCATGTGATACTCTCTCATTCTCAGGATCTACTGACAGAGAGGGCTGGTCATCAACCCCATGGACAAAGTCTTTGCGAAGAGGCATACTTTGTAATTGGAAGAAACTAGTGGATTATACTGAGGATCAACTTGCACTCATGCTCACTCGTACGATCTGAATACTAAAAAAAGGGAAACTGTTTCTAAGAACATCCTGTAGCCTCTTGTACATAAATGTGGTGCGCTACACACCCATGCATATGACTCTACTAGATGCGTCTTTTCAGACTCCCTAGGACACTTTTGAACCTTAGGCTCTGATACCAAGTTTGTAACACCCCGAGATCCCATCCCGAGATGTCATACGGTGCTTATGACCCTGAAGGACCACAAGCTAATACTTTTCGGATATCTATACCTGTACACTGCTTAATAGCTAAAATAAATATGGAAACTGTCCATAAGGTTCAACACATCTATACATACTCAAAACTGAAAACTGAATACTAATACATCCGTCTGAAAAACCTCTAAACTATCTGAACTGTGGAGTTGATGGGACATGTCCCCAACTAACTCTGTCTACTGAAAATATAAATAAAGTCTGATGCCATAATAGTAAACTGAGATTCGTTCTTGAAATAAGAGGACTCACTGATACAACTACAGCTACTGACTGGGACTGAACTGCTGAGGATACTCTTGGTCCTGTAACTCTGAACCTATGGTGCCAAATAAAACACCATAGCATAAATGCGTCAGTACAGGGATGTACTGAGTATGTATATGGGGTAAGGCTAAATAGAAGGGCTCATGCATGCACAATATGTAAACTGAATGATCCTGAAAATGTTGCATGAGAACATATACATGAATGCACAGACCATAATCACAATCATCACAACTCTAAACACTGAAACTTGGATACCACTTTACTGCAGACTAAACTCACTACTGACATAGAGATACTGAATCACTGACTCATCCGATACTAATAACCGAGGATTTGGATACAGTTACATCAAGGACTGAATTCTGAGTTTTACTTCTTTTGACTGATAGATTAGAGATCAACATTAACGGATGATTTCAGAAACTATTATCAATGATAAGAAATATGAATATATCTGAATCTGAAAACAAGAAAACTCAATAGAATATGAGATTGTGAATCAAGCCTGTATGGGGGCATATCTCTGAATATGATATCAAATAACTCTCTATAAGACCAAGCCTATCTAAAGGGATGGTCCCTGAATCAATGGAACTATATGAGTTCCACATAAAGATAGATGACTGCATCTGACAGTCCTGATTTCTGAAGATTGATACTGAAACTGAAACTGTGGAATGTAGTTACTTAACCGACATGCCCCGACCTACCACAGGTGGGGTCTAACCTATAACACCAGTTGGAAGGGTATCAATACCGTGCCACGGGAAGAGACCTCTCTCTGTTCAATCCTTTCTAATGGATGACCCTTACCAGGTAGTCGACCTAAGGTAATATAATAGTCAAATACTCTCTCTCTGGAGGTGACAGCCTTTTCCTGATAGTGACTCCTATATCCTGTGCAAGCTATGCAATTCTAGAGGTTAGGGATAGATACTAACGACTCTATCCTCTCTCTCTCTAATGAGAGGAACCCTCATCCCTTCCCTCGCTCGGTGCTAGTTTCTACTCCCAATTGGAAGACTCTGACTAAATTCTTAACTGAACATAACTGAACTGAATTTGATACTAATCATGTTTATCAAAAGATATGACTGAGTTATGCTGAGATCACTTAGTTCTGTATCTGACGGAAATAGTATTAAATCACGGTATTTGAATAACGATATAGATCTTGAATAGAAACACTTCTGATAGCAGAATTAAACACTTGAATACTATTGGATCTGAGCTGATTATAGGACTGAGGCTATATTACTAGCAATATGGAGATTACAGAGATAACTGAGATTTCTAAGCTTTCTTACGTTCTGTAATTATCTGGGGATACAGAGTTTTATAGCCCACTGAGTTCTGAGAATTATGGCTCGGCTGGAATTATCGTGAAACTTACACTGGCTCTAGACAACAACTAAATTATCAGGTATAAATACCCCTAGGAATCGATAACATAAAATAAATCATAATCATTCCTCATCATCACAACCATTCATTCATCATCATCATCACAATCATTCATTCATCATCATTATCACAATCATTCATTTATCATCACAGTCATACATTCATCATCATTATCATTAAAAAATCTCTCCAAGTATTTAAGAATCATATTATATGTTCATCCTCACAATCACTAAGACATCACTTCAAGTATTTAGGGATCACAAACATCTATTCATCATCACAATCACCAAGGCATCACTACGAGTATTTAGGGATCATAAACATATAATAGCGTAGGGGAAACATGCTACTAGATCATACTCCATTCAACAAGGTCTTACCTCAAGTACTTCACACCTAAATCAGTCTTGACATGTATTTGGACATCACATGATTTGGGAAAAACTTCATACTGTCATGTCACAACTTACTTGCTAACCACATGGAATGTATTAAAAGCTTAGCATATATCAAAGAGCACATAATTAGGAAATTTACTACTATCACATCTCCACTTGTTCACTAAGGTCCTTCAATAAAAACTAGACATGCATGGGTTCATACTTATTTTGGGATTTCCCACTATCATGGAATAATTCATCCACTTGAGCATTTTATCAAACACTAGGCATGCATAAACTAACTCACAATTTGGGGTTTCATCTTCAACATACTACAATGGCCTTTATGCTTCACCTAACCTTTTTATAAAACCAAGGGGGGAAATGCTTCGCTTATTCAACCATTTCTACAACCAAATTCCATGAACACATCACATAAATTCCACATTATAGGGTCAAAGCTCATAAATCTTGTACACAAATATGAATCAAAACTCAACAACACAAGGAACATCAATTTCAACTTATACAAATCATGGAATCTCATAAACATAAAAATCTTGAAGTTTTAAAAAGGGTTCTTAAGCTTTTTGGATGAAAGGGACCCAAGAATCAACAACTACATATCTTGGGGAAACTCTTTTCTTGAAGGCCTTTGGAGAGATTCTTGATTTCTCTAGATCTTTCTTGATTTTTGCTTGAAGAAGAGATAAGATTTTAATTTTTTTTGAAAACCCTAATTTATGGTGTAAGAAGAGAAAAATGAGGCTGAGATCCCTTTGCTGGGTATTTATAAAGGCTAGAGGAAATGGGAAAAGACCAAAAATCCCTTGGAATTAAGCTAAAAAATCCTGATTTTACATGCTGGCGTGACATGCCATAATCGCGCCAGCTCACTGGAAAATGGACAATTAGGAAACTGCATGATGGCGCGATGCGGAGGAAATCACATTGCCCCCTGGATTGAAAACTGGAACTATACCGCGATGCGGTGGAATCGCAGAGTTTCACTCGATTTTGACAATTGCCATTTTTGATAGTTCCGCGATGCGCTAAGGTGCCAGGTGGCACATTGTCTCACTAAAATAGCTCTAACTCTTCACCCGAGTGTCCGATTTGGGCGAATTTGGTATTGATGGAAAGCTTATAACTGAGATATTTCAAAGTATTTCATACTTAGGAAGATATTTCTGAAATTTTAGACTCGGATTTCTATTTTACTGAATACGCTCTAAGGCTCAGACTGGAAGCGGACTCTGCAAGGCATTACAGTTCAAAGACCGATAAAGAGTCTCCATCAAATGAATATCCACCATGTTATGGTTTGGGAATTTCACCAGCTTCTTTTTAAACTTCCCCCAGGTCTTATGAAGAGCTTCAGTAGGAAGCTATCGGAAGTTACTAATTTCATCCCTCAACTATACCTGTCTGGAGGTTGGAAAGAACCTTTCTAGGAAGTCCTTTTTCAACTGCCTCTAGTTGGTTATAGAGTCGGGATTCAGTTTATTTAGCCATAATGTCGCCTTTCCAGATAGAGACAATAGAACCAAATGTAGGCGAATAGCATTCTGACCAACTCTTGGATTATCAAAAGACTTGCAAATGGTGACAAAATTCACCAAATGCATGTTTGGATCATCTCCAGGAAGACCACCAAATAATCCCCTAAAATAAAGGAGTTGAATCATCATACTGGTAATATTACATTTAGCTCCTAGTGTTAAAAATGGAGGAATGATAGCTCAAGTTTCACCTACTCTATCCATTCCATCTTCTTCGTCACTCAGATCAAACTGCACTGGTTGACGTTCTTGTCTTGCCCTAAAGGGGCAATTTCTATTTACATTCTAATTCACTGGTGTAACCACATTCTCTGCACGTCTTGGGTTAACAGGATCTAGAAAATCATCATTATCAGGATTAGGCTGATGCGCCTGCTGGCCGTCATTCTGCTAATTTAGTTGAGCTCTAGCCAGAGCGGCTAGTCTTTCAGCATCTTGGGAGTCTGCTATTCTGCCAATTAATTGCGGTTCCAAATATATTGGTAATAATGGTGCATATTTTTGTGTATTTGGCATACAAAATACCTACCCTGCACAGAGAAAAAACAACAAACGAAAGTAAAATTTGGAAAACTTGACCAAAGGTCAATTAACAAACACAAACTTAATTAACAACCGTATTCCCCAGCAACGGTACCAAAACATGATGCACCCAAATTACACCTCTCTTATGAAAGAGTAAGCGGTCATTGTCAAATATAGAACCCAACTTGGTTGGGTTTTGAATCCCACAGGGAATACTGTGTTCACTAAGTATTGTGGTTGTTATCAGACTGTTGATCGAAGGCTCCAGAATAAAGGGGGATTTGATTTTCTAATTTGTATTTAAATGCTTGTCAGAGAGAGTAGACCAAATATCAATTGTATTACAAATAGTAATTAAATAAGAGAAATCAAACTAGAGTTATGGTTACTGAGATGCTTAAGCAGCTAGGGTTGTGAACTATTTTGGATTCCCAATAAACAATTTTAATTGCAAGATTTGATGAGTTCTATGGTTTACCCATTAGTTTCTCAACCTAAAATGAGTAACTCACCCCTTAATTCTTTTAAACTTAAGGAACATACTATTTATTAAACTATGTTCTCACATGGGTTGATCTGGATAGGGAATCTACCCTATATCAAAAGGTTAAGGCCTTTAGATTTGTGTAAACCCTTGATTTTCCCAACAAACACTTTTCTATTCAAACAAATGATGTTCTTGGGCTCACTTTTCATGTTTGCAACCAAGAAAAGTCATTAAAGTGATGAAGAGTTTATGCATTATCAATTAATCATGGGAATAAGCAAGATTCATAACCCAAATCAACTTTTCACATCATGGCTCCTATAACCCTAGTTATGGAAGCTTAGCCACACATTTACATCATATAAAAAGAAGAAACCCTTGTAATATTCATAAATTAATTCAGAATTTTCTTACAAAAGTCACAACTGTTGTTCTTCAATCTTTAATAGAAAATATAATAATGAAATCTCAACTTATAGCTTCAGTTCTCAATGAAAAGAGTTACACAATTCTCAACGGAGGAGAAAGTATGAAACTAATGTCAAAGGATGCGGAATAAACCGTAATACTTGGTATTTATATGTTTCTAGAACTGGGATTTTAAAATTCAAACTCAGAGTTGCCGCTTCATGCTCGACGGGTTGAGTGATTGTTCGTCGTTGAGGTGATGGTCTATCTCCTAGACCTTCGTTGGAGCTCTAGTAAGTATATGTTCTTATTTTAGGAGACAGGTAGGGAAATAGTTCATCGCAATACCGATGGTTCGTCACCTGGTTTATCGCATGACTTCCAGTGGTACTGTATTCTATTTCCTAGCGACGGTTTAGGCCGATGGTTCATCGCAATATTGACGGTCCATCGCCTAGAACGTTGCATGACTTCTAGTGGTCCTGAATTCTATTTCCTGGCGACGGTTTAGGCTGACGGTTCGTTGCAAGGTCAACGGGCCGTCACTGATCATTTTTCCTTTGTTTTGTCTAGTTTGTCCAAGTTATTCTTCATACTCAGTTCTTATCTTAAAAATACTAAAACACCTTGTTAAATATGACAATCGTTTCTTGTAAACACAAAATTATTGTAAGAAAAAGGCCTATAATATTACGTCAAAAGCGGTAACATCAAAACACCATTAAACAATGTAAACACTTACATGGACACATAAATTCTCATTTTTATCATTATCAATATATATAGCATAATAATCATCCTCAAAACAAGGCTAAAAATGCTAGAATAGTAACGCTAGAATGCATAAATACACCCAACATCAATGATCTTGAGGGAACCCTAACTTGTGTTCTTAAAAGAGATATGAAAGGATTTTGAGATGTTTAACTAATAAAATAGGGGAAAAGTAACACCCCTCGAGGGTTATAAGTCATGGGCTAGGAGTTATAAGGGGAGAAAAGACTAAAAATCCCTTAAACTAAACTTTACATATAAGTATCGACAGTCCTTACTGGTCTACCATTCGACATGTATGGTCTGGGTATGAGTTACACTTGGAAATCCGTATGATGGACAGTGTGTAACACAGCTTGACAATGCTTCAGTATTCCGGCCATAACTATTTACCCCGATGTTGGATTAAGACAAAATTGGTATTATTGGAAAGCTAATTCAATTATCTATCTTTTGGTGGGTCTTTAAATAAAAAATTCTTAGTCAAAAAACTTATGATTGTTTGAATATGACTATTTCAATTTCTAGTTTGAGCTAATGTGGGTTCACTAATAGTGATTATAATGGTATAATTGATGATAGATGGATCATTTGAAGAAGAAATCTATAATAACTTTATCTTCTTATGATCCATCTATCATCAATTATACCATCATAATCACTATTAGTGAACCCACATTAGCTCAAACTAGAAATTTATATAAACCAAATCTAATAGTTCATAGTTTCAGCGATATAGCATATACTCTTATGGCTTCTCCAAAATGAACCTTTGAAGGTTGTTGCATAATCCTGGAAATTATAGAAATAGAGAATGAAATATCAGGGCAAGTGTGTTTTAGATAAATTAGACCTCCAACCAAACATATTAAAATTATAGCATCATTTAACTCTACTCCATTATTAAGCTTCAATTTTCACCCATATTTGTTGGTGTAGTTGCAGGCTTGTAATTAAGCCAATCAAATTTAATGAGAATGTCCCTGGAATATCTCCTTTGTGAATTAATTATTCCATATTTTTCTTGATGGACTTATTGGCCAATAAAATAATGTAATAAACCCATACTAAGCATCTCAAACTCATTTATCATTTGAGACTTGAATTCATCCGCAAAAGAAATAGAAGAGCTAGTATAAAATAGTGATACCCATAATTTTAAATGAGAATCTATCCTAAAATATGAATGGTTATGAAACCCAATATCCACTAAATTAGATATTTTTTAGTCTTCTTTCCAATGTAACCAACTATTCGACAATCCAAATTTAGAGTAAAAAGTTATGGCCTTTCAAATATAGTTGTGCATGCACTAGCAGTGTGCCATGGTAGATGTGTAACACATTGGGTAGAATGACACAAATTCTAATCAACATGTTGGAAAACATATTATGTCTGACCATGCTCAGACGTCAAGTATTTAATATTTTTCTATTTGGTAAGGGTTTATTGGTTCTTTTCCCCCAAATAAACCCCATTCCCATTTTTAAACCCCTAAATTGTTCAATACTTGGTAGAATCATGATTTTAGTCTCAAATCCTTCTTCTAAAAACTAAAGAATATAAGAAAATGTATTTTAATTTAAGGCTCTCAAGCTCCCAAACCTAAGGCTTTACTCCATGAATCTTTTATATTCAGGTATATAGGACTTCAATGAGGATTACTTTTCATATTCATGCCTAAAAATATATGAGTTTTTATAAATTTAAGTTTATAGTGGGGTTTATAAACTCACTTTCAATTTTCTCTTTATTTAATCAAATTTCATGATTTTCTAAAAGTCTTTAATTATGATATAGTTTTATGAATATTGTATTAGGTATATAGATAGTATGTTTTGGGGGGAATATTTAGCATTGAGCGAATATGTATTCTAAATAATAAGTTTCACTAATTAACTTTTCATTGTTGGAGTTATGATAATACCATAAATCAAAAATATCTTTAACATAAAAGGCCTACTTAGTGGACTCACAGATAGATAGATAGGTCCTATATCCTAGAAAGGTATGGGGAAGCTCTTTCCAACTGGATTGTAAGTTAGTGCATCATGAGCTCACATGGTGTATGCTGATTATAAGAAACTCCCACCTAAAAGTATTTACTTTGCTCTTACAATATTTTTATATGGTTATTTTATGATTTTGGATAGTATGATTTGAAATATGTATTTTTCTTAAATCTTTTCTTAAGATTTTAGATATACTTAGTCTTAGTTGGTTATTTAGTTTTTGAAAAACCTATTTTTGAATCGTTTCCTATATTTATGTTAGAAATATAATTTTAATTATTTGGTATTAGACCTACATACCTAGTACCTTTCCCATGCAGATTACATATTGTAATATCTCATCCTTATTCCTAGCTTGAAATTATCCCAAGAATGTTAGAAGTTTTTTTTGAAAGATGAATACACTTTTGTACACGTATAATTTTTTATATTTTAACTTTTTTATCATGTGGAAAATTAAATTATATTTCTAACGATACCAATTTCGTCTAAATCCGGTATCAGAGTGAAAAGTTATGGATGTTTTACTGAGAGCTGTCTGAATCACCCAGGTGCGACGGCCAGGTTGATGGACCGTCAACCCAGTGATGGACCATCGCCTTGACTATTGTAGCCAAGGAAGTGAGGTAACCTTTTGGATAAGTTGTGATGGATAGGTTGACGGACAATCAAACTTGCGACAGACCGTCGCCCAAGCCGTCGCTACTTAGGAAGTGAATACTTTTCTTGGTCCACATACGACGGTGAAAATGACGGACCATCGAGCCAGCGATGAACCGTCGCATGAGCCATCGTATATCCTGTTCATTTAATTTTAAGTCATTTTTAAAGGAGATTTTTTGTCTTTTACCACCTATTTATATACCTAGTAATATCCGACCAAGGCTCAAAAATTCATTATTCTTCCACATCATAAAAAATTAGGGTTTTCTCCCTAAGAGCAATTCTTAAGCAACAAAATCCAAATCTTTTTCAAGAACTAAGAGATTCAAATTCTTCAAGTTCAAGAACTTCAAGAAACTCACTACCAGGTATGCATAATGTTCAATCATAGACTCCTTTCATCCATGAAGCCCAAGAATCTCTTTTCAAAGTTCAAGTGTATGGATTTCTTTATGAATTTTATTTTGGGTTTGCTTTTTTTCAGGTTGATAATGACCAATTGAATTCTAGTACATGTTGGGAGATCAATTTTATCTAGAATTGATTAGTATAGGTGTAGATTCATGTGAACCTATGATTAAACCCTTGGATGATGAAATTAGAGTTGAATCATGATGTTTATTTGTTGTATAATGTTGTCTACATATAATATGCTTACCATGTGTTTGAATAAATGCCTATGTGAAAGAAAAGTGCCCAACTAGTATGATATTATGCAATCCTTAAGGTTGTACAAGTTTATGCATATCACATGTTTGATGAAATGCCTCAATAAATGAATTATGGATTGTGATGTTGGTCATGTATTCAAGAAAGCCATGCTTTATTAGTTTCTTTCCATCGAGTCCTGGAGGTACTTGTACCCAACAATTTAGCTATGTGCCTAGATCAAGTGTCATGTTTTCATGATATCGTCAGTTAAGCCATGTTCAGTAGAATTCAGTTAGTCATGTGACTCAGAAAAACTCAGTAAAACTCAGAAATCCAAGTAATCTCAGAAGGCCCAGTAATACAAAAATCTCAGTAATATTCCATCAGTCAATGAAACTCAGTTAACTCAGTCCAGTTCAGTTCAGTAATTCATGTACAGTGTCTATTCATATGGGAGTAGAAATTAGCACTGAGTGAACCCAAGGATGGGAACACACACAATCAGATGAGGGTGTGATTCTTAGAAGTCATCCTTGCGTTCCACAACTATGTAGCCAGCATAGGTTGAAATATCAACATTGTTAGATGAGGGTTGATGAGGTGGATAAGCACTGTCAGATGAGGGCCCCACCATTCTCTTTTGGGGACACTGTCAGATGATGATCACTTACAACTTGTCCTTACTAGTGGCACTGTATAGACACCATTCCAATTGGAGTTATAGATTGGACCCAAACTTAGATATAATGCATTATTTGGGGCATTTTAGTTAGATAACTACTTCCCACAGTTTCAACTACAAAAATACGGTCTGTCATATACAGTCATTCAGTCTCACTAATAGAATTCAGATAGTTGCATAGAATTCAGGACTATCAGATACAGTCAACTTAGAACAGTATGAAACTCACCGAGTTCCGTAACATTCAGGACTATTAGATACAATCACTCATGTTATCAGTTATATCAGTCATCAGAACTCAGTTACCCATTATGTTAGTTATCAGTAAATTCATGTTATCACGATCTCAGTTATAGTTACTATGTATTTATGCATGCATTCTTACGTTCTTATTAGTCAGTTAGTCAGTATTGTTCATGCATATGAACCACATGCATTCAGCCTACCTCACATGCATATGAGTATATTCAAAGTACTGACGCATTTACACTATGGTGTCTTATACCATAGGTTCAGAGACACGAGATCTAGAGCATCAGTAGATTCTGGGCTCCTCAATCAGAGTTAGCAGTGAGTCCTCATCTTTTGAGGAAATTATCATTACTTTATTACCTATGTAATTTATTTATTAGTTGGAGTTAGTTGGGGACATGTCCTATCAACTCCTTATTCAGACAGTTCATCCATGATTTAGAGGCTTTTCAGGCTACATTATGTTCAGACAGTTTATTTCAGTTGTTTTTGGTATTTTATACCCCACCCTGATGTTATATTTTATCAGATATTATATCTTATTGTTTAACCTTATGGCCTTTCAGTTCAGGTTTCTGCATCATACAGTATATTATATAGTATACAGGTACAGATATCAGTCATAGGTTAGTTTATGGTCCTTCGGGGTCATGATCACCGTGTAGCATTCCGGGTACCAGATTCGGGGCATTACAAACTTGGTATCATAGCCTAAAGTTCAATAGTGTCCTAGGAAGTCTGAAAGCCGCATCGAGTAGAGTCTTATACATGGGTGTGTTGTGCATCACATTTATGTGCAGGAGGCTATAAGATATTTTAGGAACAATTTCCTTTCTTTTAGTATTCATGTCGTGCCAGTGAGCAAAGTCTCAAGTCAATCTCTCAGTCTAATCCATTTCTCTCTTTCTTCTATAAAACATACCTCCAAAAAGAAGAAACTAGAATAAGTTAACCCCTCATCCAGAAGTACCTTTGGATGAACATTTTTCTCGTCCAGAGTTTAGAGTTGCATTCACTACTCTTGCCAAATTAGTTTCTTCTTAAAATGAATGACACGTTGTCATTTCGGCCAACCCAGTGGCTAATTCAGCTGTAAGATTCAGGACTTCACCCGAATAAATCCTCCATCTTTTCTTGGGTCTAAGTCAAACGAGGACCCTTAGGAATTCATCGATCAAGTTCAAAAAGTTACTAACGTTATGAAGGTATCAACTGTTGAGAGTGCTAAGCTAGCTGTATATCAGTTGCAGGATGTTTCTCACACATGGTAGAAGCAAGGGAAGTTAGAAAGGCCAAATAATGCAGGGCCTATTGAGTGGGAGGAATTTGTCACCGCATTCTTAGAGAGGTTCTTTTACCTAGATCAGAGAGAATCTAAGGTGTTAGAATTCATCAACATCATAAAGGGCAACACGATGGTGAAAGAGTATTCTCGTAAGTTTACTCAATTAGCCAAATATGCCCCTCATATGGTTGCAGACAACAGGGCCAAGATGAGTAAGTTTGTTTCTAGGGTGAATAATAGTATGGTCAATGAGTGTATGTTGGTGATGTTGAATAGTGACATGTCTCTAGCCAATCTTATGACTCATGCTCAGCAGATAAAGAAGCAAAAGATTAAGACGAGGGAGAAGTAGAATAAGAGAGTAAGTACAGTTAGTTTCAACTTTGCTCAACCCAAATCAGAAGGAGGAAACCGTTCTCAGTTTCATCCTAAATCATCAGTTCCATCTCCTTCTTCAGCTAGTGCTCTATCTTCGACGTTCTGGGATGGTAATAAAGATAGGGCTCCAGGCTCAAATTCTCAAGGAAGTTTCAGCAATTCCCAAACTAATCCCCTTTGTTAGACTTATGGTAAGAACCAAAAGGGTACTTGCAGAACTAGTAGTGATGAATATTTTGGATGTGGCAAACCAGACCACAGAGTCAGAGATTTTCCCCAGTCAGGTTATCAGGGTCAGTAGAACCGTTCCATATCTCAGTTTGGTCTCCCAAACAAGCAGGGTGCCACCTCCAGCGCTACTAGTGGGCTATGCCCAAACAGGCTTTATGATTTCCAGTCCTGGTAAGATCAGGAAAATTTTCCCGATGTGGTTACTGGTACGTTACATATCTTTCATGTTCATGTTTACGCTTTGCTAGATCTAGGAGCTTTTTTGTCTTTTGTTACTACCTATATAACAGTTGATTTCAGAGTCAGTCTCAAAATTCTAGCAGAGCCCTTTTTAGTTTCAACCCCAGTGGGTAAAACCATCATAGCCCAGAGGGTATACAGGAACTGCCCTGTTATGATATTTCATAAAGTCACTTCAATAGACTTAGTCGAATTAGAGATGACTGATTTTGATGTCATTCTTAGCATGGATTGGATTCATTCCTGCTATGCCTTAGTCGAATATAGAAAAAGAATAGTTCAATTTTAGTTTCTAAACGAACTCGTCATAGATTAGAAGGGTAGGGTATCCGCTTTCAGAGGTCAGCTTATTTTCTACCTTTGGGCACGAAAAATGACATCTAAAGGATATGTCTATCATCTTGTTCGAGTTAAGGAAACTAGTTCCAAAAATTCCAGTCTTGAATCATCCCCAGTAGTGAATGAACAATCAGATGCCTTTCCCGAAGATCTTCCAAAAATTCCTCCAAAAAGGGAAATAGACTTCGGCATTGATCTTCTTCTAGATACTCAGCTCATATCTATTCTTCCATACAGAATGGTATATGCAAAACATAAACAACTAAAAGAGAATTTGAAAGATCTCTTAGATAAGGGATTCATCAGGCCCAGTGTGTCCCCGTAGGGTGCACGAGTCTTATTCATTTGCAAGAAAGATGGTTCTCGCAGAATGTGCATTGATTACCATCAACTCAATAAAGTCACGGTCAAGAACAAGTATCCACTTCCCAGAATTGATGATTTGTTTGACCAACTTTAGGGTGCCAGTTATTTCTCTAAGATAGACCTAAGATCCGACTATCATCAGCTCAGAGTCAGAGAATATGACATTCCGAAAATAGCTTTTCGTACTCGGTATGGTCACTTTGAGTTTCTGGTTATGTCCTTTGGTCTGACTAATGCCCCAAAAACTTTCATGGACCAAATGAACCGTGTATTCAAGCAGTACTTGGACATGTTCATCATTGTCTTCATAGATGATATTCTGGTCTATTCTCGCAGTGAGCGTGATCATGCTGACCATCTCAGAATCGTACTTCAGACTCTCAGAGATCATTAGCTATTTACCAAATTCTGTAAGTGTGAATTTTGGCTAAGGTTAGTAGCATTACTTGGTCATATCATTTCCTTTGATGGCATTTTAGTAGATCCTGAAAAAATTAAAGAGGTAAGAAACTAGCACAGACCTGTCTCACCATCAGACATCAGGAATTTCTTTAGTTTAGCTGGCTATTACAAATGGTTTGTTGAGGGATTTTCTTCTATTGCATCTCCTATGTCCAGATTGACTTAGAAGAAAGTCCAGTTTCAGTGGTCAGATCCTTGCGAGAAGAGTTTTCAGGAGTTGAAAACTCGACTCACCTCAGCTCTAGTCTTAGCTCTTCCAGATGGTTCAGATGGTTTTGTAGTGTATTATTATGCATCCAGAGTAGGTTTGGGTTATGTCCTTATGCACCATGGTAAGTTCATAGGCTGCACCTCCAGATAGCTTAAACCCTATGAGAAGAATTATCCTACTCATGATCTTGAGTTAGCAGCCGTAGTTTTTGCCTTAAAGATTTGGAGGCATTATCTATACGGTGTTCATGTAGATGTGTTCATAGATAATAAGATCCTTCAGTATGTCTTTTCTTAGAAAGATCGTAATCTTCATCAGAGAAGGTGGTTAGATCTCTTGAAAGATTATGACATGAGTGTCCTTTATCATCCGAGCAAGGCCAATGTAGTGGCTAACGCTCTCAGTAGACTGTCCATGGGTAGTGTTGCTCATATTGAGGATAGTAAGAAGAAGATAGCTCAGGAAGTCCATCAGCTTGCCAAACTAGGTGTTCTCTTAGTCGATTCAGAAGAGGGTGATGTATGGGTTCAGAGTAATTTAGAATCATATCTAGTTTCCGAGGTGAAAGAAAAGTAAGATAGAGATCCCAAACTAGTCAAGTTGAAAGATTCAGTCAAGGATCAGAAGGTAGAGGTTTTCTCCCAAGGGGGAGATGGTGTTCTGCGTTGTCAGGGTCATCCTTGTGTTCCAGATGTAGATGACTTAAGCCTACAAATTATTTTTGAAGCTCATGGTGTGCGCTACTCTATTCATCTAAGGGATACAAAGTTGTACCGCGACTTGCGGGAGATCTATTGGTGGAGTGGGATGAAGAGAGATAATGCATAGTTTATGGCTAAGTCCTCTACATGTTAGCAGGTTAAGATAGAGCATCAGAGGCCTAATGGGTCCATGCAGGAGTTAAGTATTCCTACTTGGAAGTGGGAAGAAGTGAACATGGACTTAGTGACGGGTTTGCCTCATACCCATCAACATCATGATTCAGTTTGGGTCAGTATAGACAGGATGACCAAATCAGCTCATTTTTTTCCAGTCCATACCTCCTATTCAGTCGAGGATTACGCCAAACTCTACATTAGAGAGTTGGTCAGATTGCACGGTGTTTTATTATCTATTATCTCAGACAGAGGTACCTAGTTCACCTCTCATTTCTAGAAAGTGTTTCAAAAGGGTATCGGTACCCAAGTTCATCTCAGAACAGCCTTTCATTCTCAGATAGATGGTTAAGAAAAAAGGACCATTCAGACCCTAGAAGATATGCTAAGAGTGTGTCCAATTGATTTCAAGGGTATTTGGGATGACCATTTGTCTTTGATTGAGTTTGCATAGAACAATAACTATCATTATAGTATTCAGATAGCTCCATTCGAAGCTATCTATGGTAACAGATGCAGTTCTATAGTTAGTTCGTTCAAATATAGTGAGGCCTTAGTTATAGGGCCTAAATTAGTATTCGATGCCTTAGAAAAAGTCCAGTTGATTAGAGAAATACTCTGGGTTGCCCAGATCCCACAAAAGTCTTTTGCAGATATTCGTAGAAAGGATCTCGAATTCGAGATTGGTGACTATGTCTATCTAAATATCTCTCCCATGAAGTGAGTGAAGAGGTTCAGCAAGAAGGGAAAACTCAGTCCCTGATATATCGGTCCCTTCAAAATTCTCAGACACTTTGGAAAGGTAGCTTATGAGGTCGAATTGCCCTCAATCTAGCGTCAGTTCATCCAGTCTTCCATGTCTCTTTGCTCTTGAAGTGTATAGGTGATCTAGCAATTGTAGTCCCTATTCAGAGCATAGATATTCAGAATAGCCTCTCTTATGAAGATATTCCAGTCAAAATCCTAGACTATCAGACTCGTAGACTGAGGAACAAAAAAGTCCCTTTAGTTAAAGTTCTTTGGCGAAATCAGTCCGTTGAGGGAGTTGCTTGGGAAACAGAAGTAGATATGCGAACCAAGTATCCTCACCTCTTCTCCACCAACTCAGATCAAGCTCAAGGTAATAGTTCTCCTTAAGCTTTTCATTTTCATGTTCAGACTTTAGTTACAAGCTTGGTATACAGTTTCTGTTCAGAATTTCATCACAAACTAAGTATTAATGATAACACTCAACTTACACATCAATTTAGTGCAAGGTGGTCATCGTCAATATATTTACCCAACTTTGGAGTCGAGGTTGAATCCACTAGGAATAATGTGAGTGGAGATTAAACAAGTTTGAAACTAAAGCTACAAGATAAATTCAAACAAATGATACAAAAAGATAAAATGAGGGTTTAGGTTTAAAAAGTTATTGTTTGTCACTTTCCTTTCGGTGTTTGTAAATCAAGAGTTTATGAAATAACCAGAATTATGTTCACTAGGGCTTATGGTACATGACAGATGCTAAAGGTGACTCAAGATTCTCACGGTGGTTAGGATAACAAGCTATCTTTATAGATGATATGCTCAAATGTCTCTCGACCTATTTAAGCGTCTAATTTTCTAATCCTCTCAGACTTAGGAAATCGCTATTCACTGCCCATATTTTACCTCAGTTTAATCAACCTTGTTACAACACTGATTATTAAATGATGTATTTCCGAGTCCCTGTTGATAATTCACTTCCTACTGTATATAATTTTTTTCTCAAGAAAATCAAAGTAGGTGTGTCTACTGTTTGCAACCAACAGACGTTAATTAAAATCTCAGAATTATCAAGAAATCCTAACACCTATTAAATCTTGAGTGTTTAGCACAGCATCATGACCTAACTCTAGATCCGATAATTCAGGTTAACGGAGTTTAGCCACTCATGATGCAAAAAATGAAACACATAATTGAATTTATAATTGAGATGATTAACTTACAGAGATGAATAATAATTAGCAAATCGTAGATTAGATCACAAAGAAAAATCCCCAAAATAGTTTTATTATTCGAATCCAACAATATAGAGAAAGAAATATCAGAAAATATTCTCCAATACTCAAAGTATCAAACCCTCTTTAGAATAATGATGACGATGAATGAATAACTACAGAAAACCCTAAGACAAAACTTTTAAATAGTTTAACCTAAATAAGGAAATAAAATTAAAGTTGCAACTTTTTCTCGGAATAGACGACGACATCCGTGACAGCTTATCAGGAGTCTGACGGCTTATCACAGATGTCGTTAGCTCTTCTGCACTTTTGGCTTGAGCTGTCTAAGGATGACGATGAAGTTGACGCCTTATAACCAACCTGATGGCTTATTACAAACATCATCACAAAAATGTCTTCAACTCCCATTCTATGTTTAAGGCTGACAACATCCTTGACAACTTATCACCAAGATGATGACTTATCATGAACATCGTCAGCCACACTTTTCCTTTATTATTCTTCTCTTTTCTGCCTTTTTGCTTCCATTATTTTTGGTTCTCCTACATCTCAATATTTACTTTAAAAATCAAAGTAAACTAATAAAAAACAACTAAAGTTGCTCAAAACCATTCAATTACTTAGAGTTAAAAGCCTTAAATGTGTTAGCGTAGGCTCACGCATCAACACCCTCAACTTAAACAATTGTTTGCCCTCAAGCAACCATACCATAACTAAGAGAATACAAAGTACAATTTGGTAGCTAACTACTCATACTAGTTCAGAATACATTCACCATCTCCAAGGTCAGTCAATTTTAATGATCACTGTTGATGTTTTGAAAAAAAACCATGCAACTCACAAGAATCAAGATACGACAAAAATTCAGCAATAACAACCATGCCATACCAAGATCACACTTATCTGAATAAGTCAGTGACTAGCAGCATACACAGTGTGCCCTCACAATAAAGAAATCCTTTTTTCACTCATATAAAAATTTAAATACATAAACAGAGAGATAAAATAAGACTCACTCTCAGAATAAAGTTCCAAACACTGCATGTCAAATACCATAGGATTTCCCTTATAGTCAGTACCCAAGTTTTCAGACAGGTCAGTTAGGATCACTATAGGGCTTTTCTTAAGCTTGTAACGTAGGCCAGGGGCTGGTATGATATTCATGGATATTTTAGAGTGACTATGCCTCCTTCACACTACACTAAACTCTTGGTGTCTCACTTCTTAACCTTTTTATCTTCCTCCCTTTTATTGATCACACATGCTCAAGGTGGGTGCTATCTTTTCAAAAACCAAATTATCTTTTTCTAATCTTTTATATAGCTTTTCTTTTCTTATTCTTTTTGCACCACACCTGGCTTTTTATTTTTTTCTCTTATTCTACCTCTTTTCAAACTCATTTTTCATCATGCACCCCTATGATAGCCACCCTCAACTTAGGCTATTTGCCTAAGTCAAGGTGTACAGTGTCCAAGGAGGACCAGGGCCAAAACAGGTTCATTATGATATAAACGGGAAGGTGAGAGATTTCACAGTAAGAAGCAGGCATATAGGCTCAAATCAGGGATCAAGGGATATTATTCACATTGGGAAGGTCATTTAGGCTAAAAGTGGGTTACAATAAAAAATGGCCTATGATTCTTTCCTAACCCTTATCCTACAACCAAGGCAAGACTAACCGGGCAAGTTCTTGATTCACACACAAAGGGAACTGAGTAAGACCTCACACACACATGACACACAAATATATCGCACATCACTACTTATCTGGTTCATGCAATTGTTTAGCACTGATTATCAAGTTGCCAGAACTAATGCCACCAAAAGATGCGCTGTGGTCACAAATCAATGCAATTCACACAGTATTACAAATAGACACTTGGAGAGGTGCTCAAAGATCACAAAACATATTAACTACCGCATTACTTTTATTTCTCCTAGTTAACCACAAAGCATCACTAAACAAAACATAATACGCCTAAACATGCCGGCTTTACTATGAACAAAGCTCCGAGGAAAAGAGGCACGACAACAAAAACCTACAGAGGACATCAACACCCACAAGTAGCCCCATCCTCAACTTAAAATCATGCAATGTCCCCAATGCATCAAACCAAAACAAGAGCGTTAGAAACATACATATGGCACCACGGGTACAAAGATCTGATGTCAATCACATAATACGAATACAAACAACAAAATACGTTGGGTTACCTCCCAAGAAGCACCTAATTGAGTGTCGTGGTACGACTCAGTTATCTTGACTACTCAGACTTCATCAAGATACCTTGTTGATAATTATTTATGTCTCCACTTAGAGGATTTGAAACATAAACCCAACTTTTGATCAATACATCTTTGGGGTGTGTTGGACAAATGTGAGGGAATGATGAGGAAAATTCTATCACGCCACTTCAAAGACTTGAACTGCTTGCCCAATTTTGCATCAAACTTTTATGTGGGCTTATTTGGCAATGGTGAGAATCTTAAAAAGACACCAAATAGACATCGATCTTTAAGCTTCTTGGCCTTCAAGATTAGGGTTGTAGTATACCCTTTTGGAAGGACAAACTCCAAAATGTAAGAATCTTCCTCCTGATTTTCAAAATTCATCATTTTCTTGGGTGATTCGACTTTCATCACATCCACCGAGCATAATGTTGAAAAATGGATCAAATGAGGACCAACTCTCAATTTTGGAGTAGCATCCCTATTAGTATTTTTACCCCAAAATGTACTAGAGTCTTCACAAGGATTGTGCTTGATTTCTTCTTTTGACTCTAGTACCTTTTCCTCGTCTTTGGCATCTTCATTCATAAATAGTTTGATTGGTTGGGAAATCACCGAGGGTTGCTCAACATAAAGCTCATCATCAACATCAGATTCTTGCTCCTCATCTTCACACTCGTCCATTATGTTAAATGATTCCACAGACAAGATATCATCTAAAAATAATGTGGAAAAATTGTTTGAATGTATGACCTCTATACCCATATCCTCTATTATTATTCTTTCCTCGTTATTTACCCTTATGTATTGATGTATATCATGTATGATATCATTCGTTGTATCCACACACTCTAACATTAGTTGAAGAATAGCTTCAATGCCACTCTTTTGGGTGCTTCGTTCTTTCTGTTCTTAACCATAAGACCTATCAAAATCATAAAAAGAACTAGAATTTGGGTTAGCATACCGGGGGGAGGGGGAATTTAGGCAATCACTCCGATGTCCAGCTTGACCACCACATAATGAACAATCATATTCCTGGTAGGATAAAGAAGGTGTACACATCTCTCTCCGGGGAGCATATCTACAATCTTGCCAAAAGTAAGCTCTATCATAATATGGACATGGATCATCAAGATAAGATTTTCAACCACCAAGCTCATGTTTATTCCACTATGCCATAGTAATAAGTAAACTAAAATAAAAATCTAACTAACACAAAAAATAAAAGAAAACTAAAAAAAAATATTTACAAGTTTGAATTCAAGCAAGTAGGCTAAAATTCCAAACCAACTCAATACGCCAAATTGTTCCCCGACAATGATGCCATTTTTGATAATGCTCAACTTACATGTCAATTTAGTGCAAGGCAGTCGTCGTCAATATATTTACCCAATTCGGTGTCGAATCCATAGGGAACAATGTGAGTGGCGATTAAACTAGTTTGAAACTAAAGCTACGAGTTAAATTCAAACATATGATATGAAAAGATAAAATGAGGGTTTAGGTTTAACAAGTTGTTGTTTTTCACTTTACTTTCGGTGTTTGAAAATCAACAGTTTATGAAATAACCTAAATTATGTTCACTAGGGCTTACGGTACATGACAGATGCTAAAGCTGACTCAAGATTTTCACGGTGGTTAGGATAATAAGCTATATTTATCGATAATATGCTCAAATGTCTCTCGACCTATTTAAGCATCTAATTTCCTAATCCTCTCGGACTTAGGAAATGCTATTCACTACCTAGATTTTACCTCAGGTTAATCAACCTTGTTACAACGCTTATGAAACGAAGTATTTTCGAGTCCCTATTGATAATTCACTTCCTATTATATATGATTTATTTCTTAAGAAAATCAAAGTAGGTGTGTCTACTGTTTGCAACCAAAAGACATTAATTAAAATCTTAGAATTATTAAGAAATCCTAACACCGATTAAATCTTGAGTTTTTAGCACATCATCATGACCTAACCCTAGATCCCATAATTCAGGTTAATGGAGTTTAGCCACTCATGATGCAAAGAACGAAACACATAATTGAATTTATAATTGAGAAGATTAACTTACAGAGATGAATATTAATTAGTGAATCATAGATTAGATCACAAAGGAAAATCCCCAAAATAGTTGTATTGTTCGAATCCAACAAGATAGAGAAAAAAATATCGGAAAATATTCTCCAAGACTCAAAGTATTGAACCCTCTTTAGAATAATGATAAAATGAATGAATAACTATAGAAAACCCTAAAAAAAGCTTTTAAATTATTTAACCTAAATAAGGAAATAAAATTAAAGTTGCATCTTTTTCTCGGAATAGACGACGACATCTGTGATAGCTTATCAGGAGTCTGACGGCTTATCACGGATGTCGTCAGCTCCTCTACACTTTTGGCTTCTGCTGTCTAAGGCTGACAAAGATGTTGATGCCTTATCACTAACCTGACAGCTTATCATGAACGTCATCATAAAAATATCTTCAAATCTTATTCTCTGTTTAAGGATGACGGCATCCTTGATAGCATATCACCAGGCTGACTACTTATCATGAACGTCGTCAGCCACACTTGTCCTTTATTTTGCTTCACTTTTTAGCCTTTTTGCTTCCATTATTTTTGGTTCTCCTACATCTCAACATTTACTGCAAAAATCAAAGTAAACTAATAAAAAACAACTAAAGTTGATCAAGACCTTACAATTATTTAGAGTTAAAATCCTCAAATGTGTTAGTGTAGGCTCACAAATCAATTAAATACCATTGCATATTCAGTCATGCATTCATGTATCAGTTTAGTTATATAATCATGCATCGGACATGCATTCTCATTGTGAGAATCCTAGTTCATCAGAACTCTCAGCCATGCATTCATGAATCAGTTACACAAGTATCATATATGCAAGCTCAGTATGATATATTCAGTTATCAGTCATGTAAGTCATGAAATCATATTTCAGTCATTCATGGTAAATATGTTCTTCATTTTATCTTCTCCCCTTATTCTAGGATGAATGTTTTCAAGGGGGAGATATTGTAATACCACATACTTTTTCCTAGATTGAAATTTTCCTAAGAATGTTTAAAGCATTCTTTGAAAGATTAATCCACTTTTGTACTCATGGAATTTTAAATATTTTTACTTTTTATCATGTGGGAAATTGAATTATCTTTCATATGATACCAATTTTGTCTAAATCCAATATCAGAGTGAAAAGTTATGGACATTTTACCGAGAGCTATTTGAATTGCACTGGTGCGACGTCTAGGTTGACGGGCCGTCGACCCAGCGATGGGTCGTCGCCTTGACCATTACAGCCAAGGCAGTGAGGCAACCTTCTGGATAAGGTGCAACAGATAGGTTGACAGACCATCGAACTTGCGATAGAACGTCGCCCAAGTCTTCGCTACATAGGCAGTGAATCCCTTTCTTGGTCCACGTACGACGGTCGGAACGACAGACCGTCGAGATAATGATGGACCATTGTACGAGCCATCCCATATACCATTCAGTTAATTTTAAGTCATTTTTAAAGGGTTTTTTTGGTCTTTCACCACCCGTTTATATACCTAGTAATATTCGACCAAGGCTAAAAAATTCATTATTCTTCCATAACATCAAAAATTAAGGTTTTCTCCCAAAAAGCAATCCTTAAGCAACAAAATCCAAATCATCTTCAAGAACTAAGAGATTCAAATTCTTCAAGTTCAAGAACTTCAAGAAACTCACTACCAGGTATCCATAGTGTTCATTCATGGACTCCTTTCATCCATGAAGCCCAAGAATCTCTTTTCAAAGTTCAAGTGTATGGATTTCTTTATGAATTTCATGTTGGGTTTGCTTTTGTTCATGTTGATAATGACCAATTGAATTATAATCCATGTTGGGTGATTAATTTTATGTGGAATTGATTAGTATAGGTGTAGATTCATGTGAACCTATGATTAAACCCTTGGATGATGAAATTAGAGTTGAATCATGATGTTTATTTTTTGTATAATGTTGTCTACATATACTATGCTTACTATGTGTTTGAATGAATTTCTATGTGAAGGGAAAGTTCCCAACTAGTATGATATTATGCAATCCTCATGTATGTACAAGTTTATGCATATCACATGTTTGATGAAATGCCTCAATAAATGAATTATGGATTATGATATTGGTCATGTATTCAGGAAAGTCATACTTTGTCAGTTTCTTTCCATCGAGTCCTGGGGTATTTGTACCCACCAATTTAGCTGTGTGCCTAGTGCAATATCATGTTTTCATGATATCCTCAGTCAAGCCATGTTCAGTAGAATTCAATAAGTCATGTGACTCAGGAAAACTCAGTAAAACTCAAAAATCCCAATAATCTTAGAAAGCTCAGTAATACAGAAATCTCAGTAATATTTCGTCAGTCAATGGAACTTAGTTAACTCAGTCCAGTTTAGTTCAGTAATTCATGTACAGTATCTATTCAGATGGGAGTAGAAATTAACACCGAGTGAACCCTAGGATGGGAACACACACTGTCAGATAAAGGTGTGATTTGTAGAAGTCATCCTTGCATTCCAGAACTATATAGCCAGCATAGGTTGAGACCTCAACATTGTTAGATGAGGGTTGATGAGGTGGATAAGCACTGTCAGATAAGGTCCCCACTGTTCTTTTTTGGGGACACTGTCAGATGAGGGCCACTCATAGCTTGTCCTTACAGGTGGTGCAGTATTGACACCCTTCCAATTGGGGTTATAGATAGACTCCAACTCAGTTATAATGAATTATTTGAGGTATGTAGGTTAGATAACTACTTCATATAGTTTCAGATATAGAAATTAGGACTGTCAGATACAGTCATTCAGTCTCAGTAATAGGACTCAAATAGTTCTACATAATTCAAGATTGTCAGATAAAGTAAACCCAGAATAGTATGAAACTTTTCTAGTTTCATCACATTCGGGACTATCAAATATAGTCACTCATGTTATCAGTTATATCAGCCATCAGAACTGAGTTACCAGTTATGTTAGTTATCAGTAAATTCATGTTATCACGATCTCAGTTATAGTTACTATGTATTCATGCATGCATTCTCACGTTCATATTTGTTAGTTTGTCAGTATTGTTCATTCATATGAACCCCATGCATTCAAATACCTCACATGCATACCAGTACATTCAAATTACTGACGCATTTGTGCTATGGTGTCTTATACCATAGGTTCAGAGACACTAGCTCCAGAGCATCAGTATATTCCAATCTCAGCAGTTTAAGTTAGCTTCAGACAGTTCAGTCATGATTTAGAGGCTTTTCAGACTATATTATGTTCAGACAGTTTATTTTAGTTGCTTTGGGTATTTCATACCCCACCCAAATGTTATATTTATATTTGATATTCTATCTTAATATTGAAACTTATGGATTTTCAGTTCATGTTTCCACAACATACAGTATATTATGCAGTATACAGGTACAAATATCAGTCATGGGTTAGCTTATGGTCCTTCGGGGTCATGAGCACCGTGTAGAATTCCGAGTACTAGATTCGGGGTGTTACAAAATTGGTATCAGAGCCTAATGTTCAATAGTGTCCTAGGAATTCTAAAAACACCATCTAGTAGAATTTTATACATGGGTTTGTTACGCTACACATTTATTTACAGGAGGCTATTAGATGTTTTAGGGATAGTTTCCCTTCTTTCAGTATTCATGTCATACAAGTTAGCATAGTCTCAAGTGAATCTCTCAGTTTAATTAGTTTCTCCCTTTCTTCTATAGAACATGCCTTTAGAATCAATCATCCTCTCAGCCTGAAGTACCTTTGGGCAAACATGTTTCTCATGCAGAGTTTAGAGCTGTATTCACTACTCTTGCCCAGTCAGTTGCTGCTCAGAATGAATGACCAGTTGTAGTTCCGGCTAACCCAGTGGACAATTCAGCTGCAGCCAGGATTCAGGAGTTCACCTGAATGAATTCTTCATCCTTTCTTGGATCTAAGCCAGATGAGGACACTCAGGAATTCATCGATCAGGTTCAGAAGGTTACTGATATTATGGGGGTGTCACTTGTTGAGAGAGATGAGCTAGCTGCATATTAATTGCAGGATATTGCTCACATATAGTTCAAGTAGTGGAAGTCAGAAAGGCCAGATGATGTAGGGTCTATTGAGTGGGACGAGTTTGTCACCACATTTTTAGAGAGGTTCTTTCCCTTAGAGCTGAGATAAGCTAAGGTGTTAGAATTCATCAACCTCAGGTAGGGCAACATGATGGTGAAAGAGTATTCTCTTAAGTTTACGCAATTAGCCAGATATGCCCCTCATGTGGTTGCAGATAGCAGGGCTAACATGAGTAAGTTTGTTTTTTAGGTGAATGATAGTGTGGTTGATGAGTGTAGGTCGGAGATATTGAATAGTGACATGAATCTAGACAGGATTATGACTTATGCTCAGTAGATAGAGAAGAAAAAGATTAAGATATGAGAAAAGCAGAATAAGAGAGTAAGGACAGGTAGTTTCAACTTTGCTAAGCCCAAATCAGAAGGAGGAAACGATTCTCAGTTTCATCCTAAATCATCAGTTCTAGCTCCTTCTTCAACTAGTGCTCCAGCTTTGAAGTTCAGGTATGGTAATAGAGATAGGGCACCAGGCTCAAAGTCTCAGGGCAGTGTCAGCAATGTCCGAACTAATCCCCTTTGTTAGACTTATGGTAAGAACCACAAGGGTGCTTGTAGAGTTGGTAGTGATGCCTGTTTTCGATATGGTAAGCCAGGCCACAGAGTCAGAGATTGACCTAAGTCAGGTTATCAGGGTCAGTAGAACCGTTCCTCAGCTCAGTCTGGTTTCCCAAACTAGCAGGGTGCCACCTTCAGCGCTAATAGTGGGCAACGCCCAAATAGACTTTATGCTCTTCAGTCCCAGCAAGATCAGGAAAATTCTCCTGATGTGGTTACTGGTACGTTACAGATCTTTCATGTTCATATTTATGCTTTTCTAGATACAAGAGCTTCTTTGTCTTTTGTTACTCCCTATATAGCAGTTGATTTTGGAGCCAGTCCCAAAATTCTAGCAGAGCCTTTTTCAATTTCTACCCCAGTGGGTAAAACCATCATAGCCTGATAAGTATATAGGAACTGCCCGATAATGATATTTCAGAAAGTCACTTCAGCAGATGTAGTCAAATTAAAGATGAATGATTTTGATGTCATTCTTGGTATGGATTGGCTTCATTCCTGCTATGCCACAGTCGACTATAGAAATAGAATAGTTCAGATTCAGTTTCAAAATAAATCCATCCTAGAATGTGTCTATTATTTTGTTCGAATTAAGGACAGTAGTTCCTAAAATCCCAATCTTGAATCAGTCCCAGTAGTGAATGAATATTTAGGTGTCTTTCTCGAAGATCTTCCAGGAATTTCTCCTGAAAGGGAAATAGACTTCGTCTTTGATCTTCTTCTAGATACTCAGCCTATATCTATTCCACCATACAGAATGGAACCAACAGTACTGAAAGAACTGAAAGAGCAGTTGAAGGATCTCTTAGATAAGGGATTCATCACACCCAGTATGTCCCCGTAGGGCGCACCTGTCTTATTCATGCGCAAGAAAGATAGTTCACTCATAATGTGCATTGATTACTGTCAGCTCAATAAAGTCATGGTCAAGAAAAAGTATCCACTTCCTAGATAGACTTCAGATTTGACTATCATCAGCTATGAGTCAGAGAATCTGACATTCCAAAAACTATTTTTTATTTTTGGTATGGTCACTTCTAGTTTCTAGTTATGTCTTTTGGTTTTACTAATAACCCAAAATCTTTTATGGACCTAATGAACTATGTGTTCAAGCAGTACTTAGACGTGTTCATTATAGTCTTCATAGATGATATTCTGGTCTATTCCTGTAGTGAGCATGATTATGCTGAATATCTCAAAATCATACTTCAGACTCTTAGAGATCAACAACTATTTTCCAAATTCAGTAAGTGTAAATTTTAGCTAAGGTCATTAGCATTCCTTTTTCATATCATTTTCGGTGATGGCATTAGAGTAGATCCTCAAAAGACCAAATCGGTAAGAAACTGGCCCAGACCTATCTCTCCATTAGACATAAGTAGTTTCTTGAGTTTGGCTAGCTATTACAGACGGTTTGTTGAGGGACTTTATTCTATTGTCTCCCCTATGTCCAGATTGACTTAGAAGAAATTCCAATTTCAGTGGTCAGATTCTTACAAAAAGAATATTCAGGAGTTAAAAACTCGACTCACCTCAGTTCTAGTCTTAGCTCTTCCAAATGGTTCAGACGGTTTCATAGTGTATTGTGATGCATCTAAAGTAGGTTTGGGTAGTGTCCTCATGCACCATGATAAGTTCATAGCCTATACCTCCATATAACTTAAACCCCATAAGAAAAATTATCCTACTCATGATCTTAAGTTAGCAGCCGTAGTTTTGTCCTTAAAGATTTGGAGGGATTATCTATTCGGTGTTCATGTAGATGTGTTCATAGATCATAAAAGTCTTTAATCAGAAAGATCTCAATCTTCGTTAGAGAAGGTGGTTAGAGCTGTTAAAAGATTCTGACATGAGTATCCTTTATTATCCAGGCAAGGCCAATGTAATGGCCGACGCTCTCAGTAGACTGTCCATGTGTAGTGTTTCTTATGTTGAGGATAGTAAGAAGAAGTTAGCTCAGGAAGTCCATTATCTTTACTGACTAGTCATTTTCTTAGTCAATTCAGAAGAGGGTGATGTATGGGTTCAGAGTAGTTTAGAATAATCTATAGTTTCCAAGGTAAAAGAAAAGCAAGATAGAGATCCCAAACTAGTCAAGTTTAAAGAGCAAGTCAAGGATCAGAAGGTAGAGGTTTACTCCTAAGGGGGAAATGGTGTTCTGTATTGTCAGGGTCGTCCCTATGTTCCAGATGTAGATGATTTAAGGCAGAAAATTCTTGCTGAAGCACATGGTGCATGCTACTCTATTCATCCAGGCGCCACAAAGATGTACCATGACTTGCGGGAAATCTATTAGTGGAGTGGGATGAAGAGAGATATTGTAGAGTTTGTGGCTAAGTCCAGTACATATCTGCAGGTTAAAATAGAGCATTAGAAACCTAGTGGGTTCATGCACGAGTTCAGTATTCCTACTTGTAAGTAGGAAGAGGTGAACATGGACTTCATGATGGGTTTACCTCAAACCCGTTATATCATGATTTAGTTTGGGTCATTGTAGACAGGATGAAAAAATCAGCTCATTTTCTTCCAGTCCATACCTCCTATTCAGCTGAGGATTATGCCAAACTCTACATCAGAGAGTTAGTCATATTGCATGGTGTTCCGTTATCTATTATCTTAGACAGAGGTACCCAGTTCACCTCTCATTTCTAGAAAGTATTCCAAAAGGGTCTCGATACCCAAGTTCATCTCAAACAGATGGTAAAGTAGAAAGGACCATTCACACCCTAGAAGATATGCAAAGGGCCTGTGCAATTGATTTCATGGGTAGTTGGGATGACCACTTGCCTTTGATTGAGTTTGCAGATCTCCATTTGGTTGGTTCGAAGTTAGTGAGGCCAACTTTTCCAAATGGTTTTGATAGATTTGTAGTTTACTGATATACTTATAAATTGATCTTTCTTAATTTTTGATGCAGAGAAGCAAGGTCATAGCCTATGCCTCTAGGCATCGTAAGACCCATGAGAAGAATTATCCAACCTATGATCTTGAGTTGGTATTTGTTGTTTTCATCTTTACTGATTTGGAGACATTATTTCTATGAGGTTCATGTTTATGTGTTCACTGACCAAAAGAGTTTATAGTACATATTCATATAGAAAGATCTTAATCTTTATCAGAGAAGGTGTCCTGAGTTGTTAAAATAATATGATATGAGTATGTTGTATTATTCGGGCAAGGATAATGTAGTGGAAGATACCTTTAGTAGGTTGTCTATGGGTAGTGTTTCTCCTATGAAGGAAGATAAGAAGAAGTTAGTCAGTGAGGTTCATCAGCTTGCTAGATTAGGTGTTTGGTTGGTTGATTCGGCTGAAGGTAGTAAATGGGTTCAGAATGGTTCACAATCTTCATTAATGGCAAAAGTAAAGAAAAGAAGGATAGATATCCTAGTTTGGTTAAGTTGAAGGAGGCTGTTAGAGATCAGAACGTAGAGGTGTTCTCTCAAGAGGTAGATTGTATACATTGTCAGGGAAGATTATGTGTTTCATATGTTGATGACTTGAGACAACACATACTTATATAAAAACATGGAGCGCGATACTCTATCCATCCAAAAGCCACTATGATGTACCGTGAATTGCAGGAAATATTTTGGTGGAGTGGTATGAAGAAGGATATTTCAAGGTTTATGTCTAAGTGTCCAAATTGTCAGCAGGTCAAAGTTGAGCACCAAAGTTCTAGTGGTACCTTGCAGGAGTTTAGAATCATAACTTGGAAATGGGATGCAGTGAACATGGATTTTTTGACAGGGTTGCCTCATATGCATTGTCAACATGTTTATATATAGGTCATTGTAGATAGAATTACCAAATTAACTCATTTCCTGCCAGTTCATACTTTGTACTCAACTGAGGATTATTCTAGGCTTTGCCTTAGGGAGTTGGTGAAGTTGCATGGGGTCCCACTATTTATCATTTTAGATAGAGGTACTCAATTTACCTCTCACTTTTGGAAGGCTTTTTCGAAGGGTCTAGGTACCCAAGTTCATCTCAGAACAACCTTTCATCCTCATACAGATGGTTAGGAAGAATGTAACATTCAGACTTAGAAGGACATGTTGATAACTTGTGTTATTAACTTTAAAGGTAGTTAGGATGACCACTTACATTTGAATGCGTTTGACTACAACAACAACTATCACTCCATTATTCATAGGGCTCCATTTGAGACACTCTTTAGGAGGAGATATAGATCTTCTATTGGTTGGTTTGAAGTAGGTAACACTACTTTATAGGGCTAGATTCAGTGTTTGAGGTGATGGATAAAGTTCAGTTAATTTGAGAGGCTAAAGATATCCCAAAGTCGTAGAAATCTTATGTAGCTGTAAGGAGAAGAGATCTTGAGTTTGATGTTTTGTCTTGTTTTATTTGAATATTTCACCTATGAAAAGAGTGAAGAGATTTGAAAAGAAGGGGAAAATCAGTCCTTCTCTATTGGCCCATATAAAATCTTAAGCCATTTTGGAAAGGTAGCTTATGAGTTGGAGTTGCTTGCAGATTGTGCATCAGTGCATCCAGTATTTCATGTCTCTTTATTCAAGAAATGTATTGGTAACCCAAATTCAGTAGTTCTCTTAGAGAGTATAGAGGTGGAAGATAGTCTATCCTATGAACAAATCCTAGTTGAGATCCTTGATCATCAGACACGTAGGTTGAGGAACAAACATGTTTCCTTAGTTATAATTCTTTGGCGCAATCTTCATATTGAGGATCTACTTAGGAAGCTTTAGAAGATATGCAAACCAAGTACCCTCATCTTTTCTTCGCAAACCCAGATTCAGCTTAAGATAACGATATTCCTTAGATTAACTCCCTTTTTTGTTCTCAGTTTCAGCTATGTAGCCTGTGTCATGTCATTTCATGCATTCAAAAAATCAGTTAAGTTTAGTTCATGTACCATGCTTCTAACTCTCTTATTTAATCATTTCAAAATCATGCATGTTTGGTATATGATTGCAGTTGCCTTAGCACTCTATGTCTAACTTGTCTTCTTCGAGGAGGAATGTTCCCAAAGTGGAGATATTGTAATACCCCATTTCTGTTTTAGTCTCTGTATAGCATACAACACATGATCCTCAGTCATATCCCAGAGTACGAGTCGTATGTTGGACTCGTACATAATTCGGTATAGCATGTTAAACATTTTATTGTAGGTACGACTTGACCCAATGGGTCATCAAGAGGGGAATGAGTTGTATGAACCTATCTACATAGACATCAGTATTGAACCTTTAAGGTTCTGTCCAGGATACAAGAGGGGAGTATCTATCTATATACAAAGGTATGACTCATATAGAGAGAATTCCCTAAGTTGTTCATTCATCTTAAGAGTAACTTTACTAAATTGTATAGGCATCTTTGAGTTGTAAGTATGAATCGTATCTAGACCAGTATATTTTCTTTGTAATCAGCCAATCTTACAAGTCATCTATCCAGTCGTACCTTAACGTACGAGTCGTAATGTCGACTCGTACCGAATGGGAACATGATTTTTCTGTACGTTTTTCCAGGGGATTTTTTGTATTTCCCCACTCTTTAAAAGCAAAACCCATGTCATTTTTTCTTTACAAGGGGTGGTATAAAAATCTCTAAAACCCCAATTTAAATCATTAAACATCAATTTACTATATAGAATCACGAGAAATTGGTTTCTTCATCTTCCCCAAGCAGCTAGGGTTTCTTAATGTCAAGAACAAGTTTAAATATATTTCCCCAAAGCTTCTACTTCAGGTATCTAGGGTATTCACCAAAGGGTCCCTTTCACCCATTGAGCTCAAAAACCCTATTTTAATTTAAAAGTATGACTCTTATCCTATTTTATGAAATCATCCATGAATCCTATGAATTTAATCCATGATCTTCTTATTAAATCGAATTCAATCCATGTCAACATGCCATCTCATGTAAATTAGGTTACTTTATGTTTTAAATTTCAATCACCCATGTCATGTTCAATTGGTTTCATGCTAAATTATCAAGCCTTGAATTAAACCATGTAAATATATTGTCCCCTCATGTTTAGTACATTTCCATGATACAATTCATGTTTATTAATTATTTATTAAAATATACTATGCCTTGGGTATTTCACCTATGATTTTGTACCACTGTTTAAAGTGTTGTCTACATATTTTTGTAATCATTCAGTGCTTAAGGGTTATGAACACCTAATACCTATCTCTTTATATATATCATTATTTTCAAGTTACAAGTTAGACAAGTCATGATTTTAGTTACTATATTCAGACTACTATGTTCATGTTAAGCACTTATTAGTATAGTACCATGTCATGTTAGACCTATGATAATACCAGTCTAGTCTTTCAGTTGGGAGTAGGATTTATCATTGAGCGAATCTAGGGATGGGGGCTCATCTTCCAATTAGGACTAGGTCCTTAGTAGAAGTCCCTAAGTTCTAGAACTACGTAGCCAGCATAGGATTATGAGATGTCACATGCCCGTTTAGCACTGACACTATCTTAGGGGCCAACCTCTATTTTATGACTAACTTCCTAGTCCTTCAGGACATCAGTTTAGTGGATCCACATAGCCATGTGTTAGTTCCCATGGAAAGGTACTGATACCCTACCAACTAGGGTTATAGGTTGGACCCTATTTAGCTTAGATTAGGGTATGTCGATTAGATGATACCTCCCATAGTCTCAGTATAGTAATCAGTGTATTCTAATTCAGGTTTGCTTGACCAAGTTTACAGATTTTTAGTTATTCAATTTTACATCTTTTAGTCTTTCAGATTACAAACTACCTCAAAATTATGTTTATTCTTGGTCTTGCATTCTTAAATATTACATGCTCATACATTTAGTCATAGATACCCCATTCATTTCAGCCAGTCCTCATTTTATATACCAGTATATTAAAAGTATTAACCACATACTTTTCTTTCCGCTGTGTTGTCTTATAACATAAGTTTGGACGCACAGTTTCCAGACTGCTCTTAGACAACTCAGTGTCTCTCAATAGTAATAATGGTGATTCCTCATCCATTGAGGACATGATTTGTTTATTTTAATTATTTCAGTTTTTTATTATGTTTAGTCAGTTGGAGTTAGTTGGGGCCTGTCCCATCAAATCCTCATGATGTTTAGAGGATATTAGATACTTAGTAAGACAGTCATTCAGTTATTTTAGTATTATCAGTTATTTTTAGATAGATAACTGGTTTCTATTATTCTATAAGATATTTTTGACATGTTTTGATACGTATTCAGTATCCAGTCTTATAGTATGTTATGAGTTTACATTCCTCACATATGTTTTATTACTATTTTGTTCTATGCTTATAGTAGGTACCAGCTCATGGGTTAGCTTATGGACACTTGTGGCTATAAGCACCATTGTCGCAACTAGGGGGTAGCCTCAGGTTGTGATAGTAACCCATCATTTCCATGAATTTTTCTCGTACCCATTGTATTTTAATTGTTAGAATAGTTCTTGTGTTTGTTTTAGATTAATCCGTGCAATTTTTGCATTCTGAAGTTGTATTTGAGCAAGTGAAAGCTAATAGGTAAATGAGAATTGAGTTGGAGGAAAAACAAGTGAAAAATAGTAGAATTGAACTTGGCTACACGTGTCATGATTGTGATATTTAGATTGTGATCGTGATCCTGAGTCTTAGGTATACCCAACCATGCCTTAGGTACCACTATCATAGAAGTTCACTGTGATTGCGGTCCCCACAAGATTGTGATGATTGAAGTTGACTGGGATTATGAATTTGACAGCAATTCCCTTCAAATACGCAAAATTCTTTATATTTTTAGCATTATGATCGGTGTTAAATTGTATATCCTTATTTGCATCCAAGTATCTGGTGTATCATTTCAATCTCTCTTTTATACTTAAATGCGGGTCTTAGAAGTATGTTTAATTCCATGGCCTAAATCTATGATTTTTTATGTGTAATTAGTATCTAAATACATATTGTTTGGAGTGGTATTTATTGTTGGTGGTGTTTGCTTTGTTGGGGAAGTCTTGAGTACGTAAATTTATTCAAAATTAGTATGAAATATGTATGCACACCAAGTGTTTGGTGAAATGCCAAAATGAAATTCTTGGTAGTTTTCTATGTATTTAAGGGTATGATTGATTTCTTAGGGATTCTGTTTAATGTTTTAGTTTTATTTACTTGTTAAGAACACAATTTATTAGAGAAATTGAGATTTTAGATCATGAACTTGTGTTGGACTGCAGCCTTAGGTAGTATAATCAGATCTCGCCAGAGTGCAATCAAAGTATCGCGATAACGATTCAGGGAATTGTGATCGTAAGACCTGAGACCTATCTGATAGACCTCTGATGTGTCAAAATCACAACTTAACAGATAGCAATTGCGATATCTGAGGCCCATTTGACAGATATGTCCAAAATTTTGAATTCTCATTTAAATCCCAAATGTGACGAATGAACAATTTCTTTAGCTTAATTTAGTCATATAGAATTGATTTCAGATGATGATATAGTTAGTGCTTTGTGTGTTTTGTTTTTCATGATTTAAAGTTAAAGATGATAACATATTATCAAATTTATTTAATGGTTGCTGAGTGTAAGACTATCTACTGTGTGGACCTCGCAAGGAGAAAGTTACTCCCTGAGAAGTGCGTAGCAATGGAACAAGTACCCGGAAAGCTCCCGACTTCTTATAAGAGTTTGTGGCCATAGGTTGGAGATTCATTTCCCTGAATCCATGTTTGGCCAATGAGCAATGGGTTAGAAAATTCTATGCAAATCACAGCATAGTGAAAATATGTGACCTAGTTATAAGAATCTAGGTCATGAAAGATCATTTCATAGACGAACAGATCAATGAAGTTTATGGCCTATACGATGGTGATATGTGAGGGTACAAGTCTATAAAAATGCTCACAGAAGTAAGTTGGCTTCACAATTATGCCCAGGAAGAGAATTCTCATGGGCCGCTACAAAAATAGGGATGTCAATGAATGAGTTCATGGCCTAGGCTCGGATTTGGTTGACCATCATTTGTAGCCGTGTCTCACCGACTACCAATATGACTCAAAACCCTGTTATGCGTTCTTGGATGGTAGCTTACCTTAGGGATACATTTCTTTGAATTTTGGTTGCTTTGTACTTTTGGATATATGGTATTTCAAGAACAAAGGCGGCCCCATGCTCTTTTCCATCCTTGATCACTTAATTATGAAACAGGGTTGAAGTTGAGGATTGTTTGTGGGACAACTGGATATCCTTGAAGACACCTATTTACCCATTAAAAATATGTGGCAAAGGCTCTGTTTTAATGACAAAAAATAAGATGATCGATTTGGGTAAATCGGTATATAGTGATGTTGACTCTAGCAAGCCATCCTCGGTAGGAACATTCAAGAAACTCTCTAGTAAGATGTAAATAGTAAAGAAGTTGGGGTTTAATCTACCTTATGGGTTAAGATAACCTTCTACCACTCGCCACTCATATGTCGCCAAGATAATTATGAGAGGTTTCTTGAAGATCAAAGGGATCAAAGAGCGACCATTTCAAGGCTTGAGTAGGCGTACTCTTCTTTGGCACAGTCACATCTATCGCTTTGTGAGTATCATGATAAGATAAAGAGAAGGGAGAAAAATAAAGAGAAATTCTTCACACATATGTAGTAAGAGGTGAAGGGATTGTCGAAGGTACTGAAGACTAAAGAGAGAATTCCTTCCTCTACAACATATTATGATAATGAGATCCCCAATAGGTGGTCCAAGAATAATAGACATAATATGATGATGACGATAAGGAGACTGCGAGTGATGGTCGCACTTGATGCGGTTTCAGGAAACCTCTTAAACTCTTCTTATTCTTTCATGATATATAGTGAGGACACGACAAGCTCTTTAGTTGGGTTTCATATTTGATTATTCTTAGGTTTGTATTATTTGGATGCTCATTTGGATTTTATATATTTTATTTGGATAATTTACTTTTGACTTCCTATGGATGATTTTACAATTTAGTTGTAATATTGGGCATCCTAATGGTGCCTATGTTTTGTGGATTTGTTGCTTTTTTCATTTTTAAATTTTAATTTCTGTTAGTAGTGATATTGGACGAGCCTTTCCCTATGATAGATTGAGTGATGATATTCTTAAGAGAAAATCATCTTGTTAGGGTTTTTATCTTTAGTTGTAGGGGAAGTCTAAAGTCTGAGTACCTGTGGTATTATAGATTTTGGATTGCCAATGTTCCTACGATTAAATCTAAGTAACCATATGGTTTGCCCTTGAGAAAGTCGAAGTGCGGGATGATGACTTGATTTTATGCCAACAATAGTTAAACTGGCGTGTTGAAATATGAAGCAAGCATCCCCCTCCATCTAAAATTTTTTAATTGAAAATCAAGGGCATGGATGAAAAATAATTTTCTAACAACACTTTACCTCTTTTTGTAACTCCAAATTCCTTAGTAGGTATTGTATAGTAATTAATTTCTTTTGTCTCTAATAGGAAATGCAGTTGATCCTCCTTGAAAAGTTTGCATGCCATGTGCGGTGAGCTTAGTTTATTGATTCTCATGCTTACTTGTGTCATCTTTAACATTCCCATTAGTCTTACAAATTTAATCTTGAATAGACGTGGTTTGAGAAATGATCTTAGGCCTTCTTTGTGATCATGTGAAACTACATTTACCTAAAAATCCTACCCTAGCATGAATGGTATCCTTAGTCACCCATTTTTTGCCTTTGAGCCCTTCCTTTGGCAACCGCATTAAAAGCCCAAAACCTTTTGAGAAAAATCATCCCTATTTTGAACCCTACCATACTTGAACTCTAAAGTGCCAACTTGAGTCTAAAAGCCTATGTTGAGGGTGGTGGATCTTGAAAGAAGGTGATCATGGGCTATAGTTTTGTAAGTGAGTGCCTAGGAGTAAATCATTGATGAATAATAAATGATAAAAAGAAAGGGATCAACAAAATAAATAAAAAAATGAGATTGTGCAAAGGATAGAAATGAGAAGAAAATGCTTCCAAAGGATAGGTGAACCAAAGAAGTGAAAGTAGGAAAATGTGTGAGTAAGGAATAAATAAAGAGTCACATGACCCAAAGTTAGATCTAATAGTGCATAATGTGGAGTTCAAGGAGGGTGTAATCACTTTTATCCTGAATTTTTATCCTACCCTTTCCTAATCCTACATTACAGGATCGAAAAAGTCCTTTGAGATCTCCAACCAAGCGTCTTTGAGTTAGTAGAGATTGAAAATAAGGGCAAGCATGTGGTATGATATTTTTTTGCATTGTGAAGTTCTTTGTGATAGTGAGTTCTTACACTTTAGTCCCTTATTGGATGGTGGAATTTATAGTGTGATGGGACTTCCTTTCACGAGGAGGCATGTAAATTATTAGAGGTTGGTGAAGTTTTCAAGTACCAAAAATAAGGCGAAGAGGTGTAGTTAAGTTACTATGGATAAAGAGTCACCTACTGAGATTTAGTAGTTGTTACTTGATTGTTCTTAAAAGTCTTTTGCATCCTCGAACATTTGATTGATTTTGAGTGGAGTTGCATGAGTAGTTCTTCCTATGCTTGTTGGATAATTATTAGTGCTAATCGATATTGGAATCATAGTGATCATATGGTTGTAATAGTGGTCTTATAAGTTGATTAGTCTCATTGAATATCGAGTAGGGTTTCTTGTGGACAAGTAAAGTTTTAAGTTGGGGATGTTGATGAGTGACAAATTTTTCACTTATCTATATTCGAATTCTCGCACACAATGATGAATTAAGTGCGTACATAAGGCTAATTCATTATTGAAATGCATTAATTTCTAGTGTTTGTGCTTTTGCATGAGATACAATGAAAATGAGTTGAGAAAAAATAAGAAGAAAAGTAAAATGGGAAACTAGAGAAAAAGAATTGAAGATTAGACCTAGGAGTCGACCCTCAAATGTCGTGATCGAGCGTTGACGGTCGCGATCACATTTAGTCAAGAAAGTTAGAGGACAACGATCATGGAGTCGCAACAGTATGAAGGATAGAGATCGTAATAGGATGAACAAGTTTCAAAGTCAAAATTGTAATTTCCCAGAGCTGATTCACAAAATGCAAAAGGCAAAACTCTCAATGTTTTTCAGCATCTTTTAGTTGATTTTTCCAATTTGGAGATCTAGGAAAAAGTTTGTGTGTGAGAAGCAAATTATGGAGTGTTCCTAAGATATAATTTAGCTTTGTTGATTGAACTTAGAGTTTGAGATTTTACTTATTTTGCTTTCCAATGGGTAAGTTGAATGCTATTTTGGGTAGATCTCTTCTCTTTAATTTCATGAGTAGCTAAATTCATATCTTAGGGTTATGTTTGAATAGGTGGTGATTAATGTGTGGGTGTTTATTTTTAGTCCAAATATTTAGTTAATTATTTTGGGTTTCACTTTTGTCACATGTTTGAATTTATAATTTTGATTGAAAACCCCAATTTCCTAAAGATCCCATATCATCCTTGAAAAAGAGATATGAGTGAGGGATATTTGTCAACAACAACTTGAATTAGCTTAATTCTCAGCATCATCTTAGAAATAAGGGTGTTAGTTGAATTATCTATTTTCATAAGTATCATCTTAGAAATAAGTATGCTAGTTTGAGGTAATGGATTGGTAAACTTGTAACACTCATGAGGTGTTAGAAAGAATCATTGAGTGAGATTTAGTATTTTATTGAAAGGTTAACACTAAGATCCTAAATCTAGCCTACCCAAAACCCTGAGATAAAACATGGACTAACTCTCGATTACTCATGCATGTACACTACCTAAGATAGCATAACCCTAAGGTTCCTCTCAATTAGGTACACCTTTCAATTGTAAAATCTCTTGTTAGTGATATTTTTAAAATTATGTTCAAAAAAGTTTTGAATTAAACTCCCTTATTTTACTTTTATTTTTAAATGTTGCATTACAGGTTAACGCATAGTTAACTCTACACACACGTAATCTTTGAATTCTAGTTCACACACCTCATGGATTCGACCCCGATTCTTGTTGGTCTTATATTGACAATGTCTGCCTTACACTTAAACTGACCTATAATTTAAGTGTTATCAATCTTCACCCGGTGCAGTAGAAAACCTAGGAGAAGCCAATCTAAAGAATCTACCCAACTTCTTCTGCTTCTCAATAGATATAACAGGACCTCATCTTTGGGAGATGCACCTACATGTTGTGCCCATAACTTAGTACAACTCAATTTTATAGACTCTGCAGTAGCAGGTGGTGTAACACTAACTGCGCCCAAGCACACACACAAGTGTACGTGGTCTTATAAAGTAGTAAAGTGGCCTACAAGAAGCCAAGTATCGATCCCACAGAGAGTTGATTTAGCACTAATTCTATTTCAGTTAACAATTTAGATTCAATTGATGCGAGAGTAACCAAAAGAGAGTTTGGAATTTGTAAGTAAAGTAAACAATATGAAAATTAAAGATCTTGTAACAATCAATGGGAGAAAACCCAAGGTTAAAGCACTTCGGCAATCATACTATGTCTTGAATTTCATTCGTTAACTCACTTATCTTGGTTGTTGATTCGTAGGGTTAATTGCATGATTATGGTCTCCCGACCTCTAACCATTTACATAATTTGAATATTACAACTACATCGTTGAGTGGGGATGCAATAATCCAATTAAGTTTTTTAAAGCTATCATCTTACGTGTGAATCAAGTAAGACTCCTAAGTGCATCCCTGTCCTAGGTGCTAAGTTTAATTCTTTATTTTATAAAAGAATAAAACCCCTACTTTATTCAACCACATGTTCCATCACATATTCCCTCTTTCGAGATCAAAGGTAGACTATTGATATGTTCTAAGGGTCGTGAATCTTTAAAATAGTTAAATCAAAATCAACACACAACCAATATTGATAAGAAAAATAAATGAACTTAATTCAAAACTAAAGTAATCATGTCTTTGGCTTTAACCCCAAAAAAGGGCGTTTAGCCACGCATAGTCATAATCGTAATGACAAAATAATAATTAATGACTAAAACCATGAATTAACTAAATAAAAATGATAAAAAACTAATAAAGACATTGTATCAGCCCTTTGCACTCCAAAATATGCTAAAAGATGTGTAAAAACGTGATACAACGTGTATTTATAGTATATGAGTAAACCCATTCCGTGTTGGACAAGAAAACTTTCAGGTATTGAGCCCCGGATTAGGTAGGGAATCACCGTGGGATTAGCCCCACTACAGGCATGTCGTACCTCCAAATCGCTCTCAGCCTCTGGAATTTGTTGTTCAAATTTTTTCTAAGGCACGGGAGCACAGACTTGAGCCTGAGTCGCGGGCTAATCGAGGGTTGGACCACCATGCACCAATTGGTTAATATTTTTGTCATATTATGAATCTCGTGGTGTTTTCACACTCCATTGACCCCTCCTTCTGTAAACACGCGCCCAAGACATTCCAGGGATCGAATAGTGCATCAATCTGTGTATTCTGCCTTCGTTGAGCCATTTCGATCCTTTTTGAGTCATTCCCACTTGATTTGAAGGTTATATATCCTTCATATATTATTATAATCCATTCAAAAAGAATCCTATATCATTAAAAACAACAATTTCAAGCTCAAAACAACACAACATCCAACACGACGAACTAGAAGCACGAGCTAAGCATAGGCTAACTTCACTTTGATCTTTAACTCGTTGTTTTGACCCTTAGCTTGAGCCAATTTACCCTTGAGAATTATCAACAAGTTGTTTCACATATAATTTCACATAAAAACCATTTGGAACACTTTAAACACAATAGAATCTATCGGAATCAACTAGACAAACACCTAGCTTAATCTAGTAACACTAGTTTTCCGAGTTGAACTCTAAATGAATCTTTTAGGTACAAACTTTGTTGAAACAAACTTTGAACATCATAAATTCATTATTTAACACTTTGATACACATTTATTTCATTATAAACTCATATAGAACACAAATCATTCTCAAAACAAGGCTAAACAGGCTAGAATGAACACAAATCTTAAAGCCTTCTTTGTCCTCAACAACTCTTAACTATAAAAATGATAAGATGAAGACTCTAAACTTCTAATCCATGCAAGACACTCAATCTAGCACTACAATCACTACAAGAAATGCAAGTTTCTATACTAAGAATGTTACTAACATAATTTAAAACTCATGAACACTACTCCAAAACATTCTAGCCTCAAGAATTGACTCACCTAGTTGGAAAACTCATTCTTATAATTAAATTAAAGACATATTACAAATCACCCACATTCATTAAACATGTGCCCTTCACAACAAGAGAATTATCCATAATCACTCATAATTAAACAATTCATAACATGAAGGGTATAAGAATTAAATTATCCTCACTCTCACAAGGAATTCACAAGTTAAACACGATGAACCATAGGCTTGCCCTTAGTGTAATGCTCCACTAATAGTCAAATGTAAAGCTTAAGATCAAATAGGTCTTTTTCGTAAATTCATGTAGGCAAAGGGATGGGTAGGAACTATTTGGTAATAGTAACTCACCTCTCTAAGCACTTTTATAGACTACATTATACATTTAGAACTAATTTCCAACAAGCAAATTACACAACTTTTGTCTATCCCTTTATTTTATTTTTGCCCCATCTCTTTTAAGAATTTTCACAAACACATTATGGGCGTATTGTTTATTCCTTCAAGATGCAATTTTTTTTTCTTTTTCTACAATCATGGGAATATTTATAACACCAATTATATCACAATCATCCACCACAAATAAATTATCAACACCAATAACTATTACCTTGGGGGCATTAATTTCACCTTTTTCTTCTTCGATTTCTTAATATTCTTACCAAATTAATTTTTTATTAAAGCACTTAGGAGATTTTTGGATCAAATTATGGTCTATCAAAGAATAGGATTAGGCTACATATGAGGCTACAAAAGAAAATAAGCTAAAGGCTCAATAGGGGTTAACTAGGATAATGTACAATAGGTAGGACAAATATAAGGTATAAAACAAGGATATCAAAGAAATGCCTAAATCATCTCCTAAACCCACACTTTTTATTTCGCTTTACACACACACCGGGCAAGTTCTAGATATCTCATGTAACAAGGAATATACAAAAAATCTCACACTCACATGGCACATGCTCAACTCAATAGGATCATCATAGACTCCTAACCAAATAATAACACAAATTTAAATTTAAGCCAAAAAGTAAAAGAGACAAAAATGTGCCTAAGTGTCCTAAAAGTAGCAATTCAGTCAATAAACATGCTTTTATCAACAAACCCACTTGCATCATGTACTCAAAAATAGAACCAACAAGAATATCTTACACCATTTTTTTTTAATTTGAGCCAAAAATTGGGAATTTCCCTACGCCACACGTAAAAATCTACTTTGTCCCCAAAGTGAATTTAAAAGAAAGAGATAGAAATACTCCCTGAGGCCTCTAGGCTGCAGCATCTTTACTCATAAATGAGATCCATGGGACTCCACACTCAATTTTTTCCATCCTTCTTAGCTCAAGTTTATGGTACTCTGACTTTCCATTAATATGTGACTCAACTAAAAACAAAAACTATGTGAAATTACAACTTAAACTTAAAAGAAAACATACCTACTTTAACTTGGGTTGCCTCCCAAGCAGCGCCTGATTTAGTATCGCGGCACAACCCAACTAACAACTTAGTCATTGTTTTTCCTTCTCTTCCTTATGCTTTCTCTCCATCTTCTTATATGTTTTTCCCCTCTTAGGTATGAATTCTCATATGCAGCGAATTTCTCAGCTTTACTATTTTAGGATCATCAATTAGCATCAAATCAATCTTTGGTGGTAGAAGCTTAGGCTACTCAATCAGGTAGACTAAAGAGGTCTTTGTTGGTCTAGCCACCCCATACTTGTTCCCTTCAATCACATTAATCATACATAAATCTCTATATTATGACGTTAGTGTGGGTGCTTTGTATACATCAAGTACCACCTCTTCATCCACTACCCTCATTTTTAGCCTGTCTTCTCTAACATCTATCAGTGCTCTTCCAGTTGCTAAATATAGACTCCCCAAGATGATTGGTACCTGTTCATCTACCTTAAAATTAAAAACAATAAAGTCAGCAGGAATAATAATTTTCCCAACCTTTATGAGGATATCCTCAATTATTCCTTCCGAATATGCCAGGGATCCGTCTGGTAGCTGCAAAACAACGGTGGTCGATCTAGGCTTTCCCAAGACTAATTTTTCAAATAAAGATAGGGGCATCAAATTTATTCTTGTCCCTAAATCACTCAATTCATGGACCACTTTACTCCTAATTTTGTTAGGAAGAGTAAATTCCTCGGATCTCTCAATTTCTTAGGGATTTTCTGTGTCATTACCATACTACACTTTTCAATGAGTGTTATTTCCCCCACATCCTACAATTTCACCTTATTATCCACCACATCCCTCAAGTACTTTTCATACTTGGGAATATCCTGCAAAATATCTAAAAGAGGTAAATTAATATGAATCTCTCTAAATATGTCAAAGAACTTTTTGAACATTGCATCCTCTTTTGATTTTATTTTCCTCTAAGGGAAGGGTAGTGGTAGTGTCTCTTCTCTTCTGGTTCAAGAACTTTTTCTTTCAAGTAATCAAACGTCCTTAATTTTTTAATAGCTTTTTCAGAAACCTATTGCGGAGTAAATCTGCATCTACCTCCTTTGTTGCCATGAGAGGTTCTTCTTGAAGCTCTTTACCACTTCTCAAGGTAATTTCCATAACCTGCTTTGGATTTTCTATATCTAATGGCAAACAACCTTGTGGTCTAGTATTCATTTCCTGTGATAATTTCCCAACTGCAACTCGAAACTCCTTGTGGCTTCTTTCTAATTTTTCATGTACGCATTCAATTGTGTCTTAGTAGCTAGAAGCTGGTTAAACATTTTTTCCACGTTGCTCGTTTATTGATTTAGTTGGGCCTGTGGTTGCTGAATTTGTTGTTGTTGTTCATTCCAAGGCTGAGTATGCGACTTGGTGTTTTAGGCATTACCATAATTTGGCCTTTGATCATTGCCCACATACATCACCGATTCTGGATTAGAAGCACACATAGACACTAGTGACCACTATTATCGCATACTTAACACCAACCTGCAATTTATTAGATGGCATTGACTGTGGATGAAGGTTGTGGAGCTCTAAATTTTAGGCTGCTTAACTGAATGTTTACCATAATCTGTAATACTGCTACCTGAGTTGATAAGACCATGAATTGGTCCACCTCCAACACACCCGCAACTCTTTTTGTAGAACTTCTAGAATGTGAGTGCCATTCTGTATTTTTTTTGCTATGCAATTATACAATGTGTACAGCTCATCATAAGTCAACTCCAACGCTTAACCACCTGCGGCAGAATCTAGCAAAATCTTCGTATTATGATCAAGAGCTTCTACAAAAGTATGAGAAAGTAACTCATTAGATTATTGGTGATATGGATAATCTTAAAGAAGGTCCTTGAGTCGTTCCCAAGCATGATATAGATTTTCATCAGGCTTTTGTTTGAAGCTCACTATCTCACTACGAAACCTCACAGTCTTTCCTGATGGAAAGAAAGAATCTGATAAGGAACTTTCTGGCTAAGTTGTCTCATGATGTGATTGATTTGGTCGGTTCCACATTCAACCACCTTTTAGCTTCTCCCAAAAGTAAATGGAGAAACAATGTCAGCCTCACAAAATCTATACTTACCCCGGTTGGAATGAATGTGTTTGTAAGCTCAATGAAGGTCGGCAAGTGGACTTGTGGATCCTTATGTGAAAGCCCAATAAACTGTCAACTACTGATAAGAAGTTGCATCATGTTGTGCTTTAGATCTAAATTCCCCACAGCAGCTGGTCTTTCAATGAGAGTGAAACTGCCACTTCCCTAACTATCTGTCGGGTTGCTTGTTCTTTAGCCATTAAAGCAGTATTATCTTAGTCTTCTTCGATTTAAGGAATTCTGGGGAGAAGAATTGCTTCTCTCTTATGGAACAGTTATTTTGGTTCCAGGATTGGTTTAACCAAATCTGTATCAATTGCCAGCTTATTATCCTACAACCCATTTCCTGCAATGACAAAACCAAGAGCAAGAGTAAAAATATCAAATAAATCTAAAAGTAAAACTAAAATAAACAATTTCCAAAATACAAGTCCCCAAAAACAGCTCCAAAAACTTGACAGCACCCAAGTGCACACACAAGTGTACGTGGTCTTATCAAGTTGTAAAGTGGCGTCCAAGAAGCCAAGTATCGATCCCACAAAGACTTGATTAAAAAATATTTCTATTTTAGTTCACAATTTAGATTCAATTAATGCGAGAGCAACCAAAAGAGAGTTTGGTATTTGTAAGTAAAGTAAACAATGCAAAAATTAAAGATCTTGTCACAATCAATGGGAGAAATCCTAGGTTTAAAGCACTTCGACAATCATACTATGTCTTGAATTTCATTCATTAGCTCGCTTATCTTGTTTGTAGATTCGTAGGGTTAATTGCATGATTATGGTCTCTAGAACTCTAACTGTTTACCTAATTTGGATATTACAAATACATCATTGAGCGGGGATGCAATAATCCAATTAAGTATTTTAAAGTTATCATCCTACGTGTGAATCACGTAAGTCTCCTAAGTACATACCAATCCTAGATGCTAAGTGTAATTCTTTAATTTATAAAAGAATAAAACCCCTACATTATTCATCTCCATATCTATCCCCTATTTCATCTCCCGATATCAAAGGTAGATAATTGATATATTCTAAGGGTTGCGAATCCTTAAAATAGTTAAATCAAAGATGAACACACAATTAATATTGATAAGAAAAATTAATGAACTTAATTCAAAACAAAAGTAATCATATCTTTGGCTTTAACCCCGGAAAAGGGCGTTTAGCTAGGCATAGTCATAATCGTAATCACAAAATAGTAATTAACGACTAAAAACATGAATAAAATAAATAAAAATAATAAAAACCTAATGAAGAAGTTGTTGAATCCCTTTTCTCTCCAAAATATGCTAAAAGATGTGTAAAAACGTGATACAATATGTATTTATAGTATATGAGTAAGCCCATTCCGTGTAGGACAACAAAACCTTCAGTTATTGAGCCACGGACTGGGTAGGACATTGACCTGGGTTTATCCCCACTACAGGCAAGGCGTCGCCTCCAAATCGCCCTACACCTCTGGAATTTTTTGTTCAGAATTTTTCTAAGGTACGGGAGCACAAAAATGAGCCTGAGTCATGGGATAATCGCGTGTAGGACCACCATGTGCCAATTAGTTACAATTTTGGACATCTTCTGAATATAGTGGTGTTTTTCACGTGTACATTGACCCCTCCTTTAGTATACACACGCCCAAGATATTCCAGGGTTCCAATAGTGCGTCAATCTATGTATTGTGCCTTAGTTGAGACATTCTGATCCCTTTTGAGTTGTTCCCAGTTGATTTGAAGCTTATATATCCTTCATATATCATCATAATACATTAAAAAACCATCCTGTATCATTAAACATAACAATTTAAATCTCAAAAAAACACAACATCCAACACGACGAACTAGAAACACGAGCTAAGCATAGGCTGATTTCACTTTGATATTTAAGTCATTGTTTTGACACTTGGCTTGAGCCAATTGACCATTGAGAATTATCAACAAGTTGTTTCACATATAATTTACACATAAAAACCATTTGGAACACTTTAAACACAATACAATCCACCGGAATCAACTAGATAAGTACCTAGCTCGAGCAAGTAACACTAGTTTTTCAGGTTGAACTCTAAATGAATCTTTAGGTACAAACTTGTTTGAAACTCACTTTGAACATTACAAACACATGATTTAACACTTTGATACACATTTATCTCATTATCAACTCATATAGCACACGAATCATTCTCAAAACAAGGCTAAAAAGGCTAGAATATTACTCTAGAATGCATAAATACACCCAAGATCAACCATCAACCAATCCCAAAATATTAATCAAATAATATTTAGAACTAAAGAAGAAATAAACCCCCATGTATCCTGGGATGGTCACTGGCTCACCGCTAGCTGGGGCGGAAGAACCTCTGGCTCAAAAATAGGAATAGGCTTTGGTGAAGGCTCCCTTATCTTGGACCTTAGATGGGGACACATCCCAGGAAATTCCATGACCTCTAGGTCATCCATGAACATTAAATAGATGCCTAGGCTCGGGCTCGGGCTCGGGACCCTTATCTCGTGTAGCGGTAGCACATGTCCTAGCAATTTCTAAAAGAGTGAGATCAAAGGAATACTTTAGAAACCAACTTTGACTCTTACCATAAAATGAGTGAAAGAAGTAAAGAACTCCTAAGAATGTTATATAGCCTCCAGAAGATAAGAAATGAATGTCATTATTTTTATCTGTAGGACTCTACTAGACACTTTCTCTAGTACCAATCATACTAGCAAAATGTAGGCTCTGATACTAATTTGTGATGACCCAATTTATGAGTTTTAATATCACCTACTTTATCCTTCTAGTAGGTAAGCCAAACCATAGCCCAAAGCTATAAATAATGGACAAACTTACTGGAAAATAGCCTAAAATTCAGAAATCAATAACTAAAGATTTCAACAACAACAACAACAGTCCCAGTGTATTCCCACTAAGTGAGGTCTGGGGAGGGTAAGATGAACACATTCATTACCACTACCACCGTAGAAGTAGAGAGGTTGTTTTCGATAGACCCCCAACTCAAGATAGAGAATAGTATACCAAGACTCAGTAATGTCAGTACAAGAGCTACTACAAATGAACTAAATACAATATATCTCGAATATGAAAGACTAGACATAGATAAATAGAAGGAAAAATGGTAAATCTAACTCCAAGTTCTTACCTAATCTCCAAAATAAACCCTATATAAGTGTCACATCAGTGACAACTAGTACTCGAATATGAGTAAAAAGGTACAAAAGTGTAATATAAGTACCAAAACCATGGGTACTTAGTAGGCATCATTGGCTGACTAAGCTAAATCATGATATAAATACGACAAGATAAAGTTAAATAAGCTAAGTTAAGGTAATAGGGAAAACCTATAACAAGCTTCAGCACTATTATAGATAAATAAATCTTCAAAGGTAGCATAAAGATCACACACTTATAACTACTAAATTTTCCCTCATAAGCCAATAAGTGTGGAAAAGTAAATAACCCAATGTGGGCCCCTATTAGCCTAGAGGGTACAAACAAAGGAAAATAAATGACCAAATATCTATAACTTTACTGAATATCAGCTATAACCATCAAACTATCAATACTATAACATAACATACCTAACTCTCAATGGCCGACTCGAATCAAAACTCATATCATTATCATCATAATATCCCTAATAGTATCCACATCATAACATCATTTGTCAAACTTGAACTGGAACTAATAGTATCAATGCCATCATAAATTATCGAACTTGAATTGAAACTCATATATCAATATAATCATCAATTTCCGAACTTGAACCAAAACTCATATATCAATATCATCATCAATTGTTGGACATGTACCAAAACACAAATATAAATATACTATATTAATAAACCATAATCATTATCCATATCACTAAATGGCAACAATTACCTACAAAAACTTACCCTGAATTAGTACTAACTCTCAACTACTAAGCTAGTGTATTCAATAAGCATTCAATCTCCTCAATGTCCTAAGATAACAATAATAATGGTATATAATGCATAAATAAATCTACAAATTCCAATATAAGTCTTGGCCTATGGTGGGCCATAGGGGCCAACTTCTATTTCTTGAAATCTATTTTAAGGCAAATTCTACCCCGAACTAGGCTAAGGTATCTAAATTCATTTCTAGATATTAAATAAGCCATAATTAGAAATAAGATAGCAATTCTCCCTAAAATATGATAAACAAAGTCAATTTTACCCAAATTGTGGTTCCAAGATGGCCTAAATAGTCTAAATGAGACTAAAGATTCCAAACAAGCTTTTGAAACCTAAATTCCACCCCATATCTAGTATATCATCAGAAGTATATTATGAATTAGCCCAATCTATGGAGAAGGTAAAACAAGCCTATCTAGATACCGATAGAAAGCTCGAAGAATTTTCTAAACCATCAATTTCCTTTTTCGAGAATCTTATGCAAAATGCGTGTTATCAAAATCACAATCTACTCATTAAAATAAGAAAAATGATATCCATGTTGCACTATTATCCTCTGTTTCAAAAATTACATAAAAATCCCATCTAGGGCCCATTTACGAAATTGCATTTTTGAAACTAACACAACATCCCTCTATACTGAAGGAATATTTATCCCAAAAAATAGTGAATTTTGAGCTCTAATGGTGATACAATAAAGACAAAAAGATTTAATTTTAGAAAAACATAAAGATTTAAACCAAAATATTGATGGAATCCTACCTCAAATTTGATGAATAAACACGTAACATAACTTTACTCAAGCTCCAAAATCACCTACAATTAATTCTCCAAAGCTTTTACACTTTCTAGGGTTTAATATTTTAGATAATAGATGAAAAATATAGAAAATCATGGTAAGTGGAGTATTTATACCCTTCCCAGATACGCAGATGCTGCTTAAGCGGAAACTGGTCACTGCATTATTAACCTAGTGTCTCAAAAGAGACATCTGGGTACCTGCAGAGGTACCTCTTAAGTGGTCCTTTTTTGGTTTAGCATCTATCACATTATCAGACCTTCTTTAGGCTGACTCGGTTGCTTAAGAGATGGGTCGGCAATTTTTAGAGGCCCCTTCACTTAAGCATCCCAAAAAGGTGCATAAGTGGTGCACCAGCACTAGCTAAGGCTTAGAATTTTCCAAGTTCCTCCAACCTCTCGGGATTCTTCCATAATCTTGTATATGTAAACTAACTTAGCTACCCTATTAAATTCAATGTCTCAGACACAATGGTACAATTAAAATTTCCATCAAAGGTGGTTTCTATGAAAAGTGGGTCCTACACCCATGTGCAATTTTTCTTAACTTCTATCCAATAGCCTAATATAAGTGTAGAAGCCTTGACACCAGAACCAAGGGTCCACCTATCCTTAAATTGATGTTCTGGAGTTGTCGGAACTATCAAATTGGCATACAAGGTCGTTTGATTAAAGTTTTTTTCTGGTAGCCAATTTGAACCAACGAAGACTTTAAAATAAGGAATTGGCTCTGAAAATCGAATGAACTTCTCGACAATCGGATTGTCAATTCCAACAAGTCATAAATGACTTAGGGTAGCTATAGGAAAGCTATAAATGGTAAAATAAGAAAAAATAACCTAGAGGGTCATTATAGTTATACAATTATTTTTCATGAGTCATGGGTCTATCAAAAATAGCCTTTCTACTTTATCATTTGAAGTCGTATGGACTGCGTACACTTTACTCGCCCCAGACCTCACGTTATGGGAATACACTAGGTATATTGTTGTTGTCTTTATTGTATATATATATATATATATGTATATATATATGGATATAATGAAATTATAAAGGACTAACATTGGTGGGAGTTTCTTCTAACCGACATACACCGTGTGAGCTCATGATGCACTAACTTACAATCTCACTTGTAGAGAGTTGTCCTATATAATCCAAGGTATAAAACCTATCTATCTATTGATCCATCTAAGCCTATTGGGATAACATATACTTACAGTGGTGCATAGTTTTGGGAAAAGTGTTGTCTAGAATGCAAGTCTGCTTATTTCTAAATAATCCTCCCAAAAATATATCTTTAGAGATTATATCATATCATGCAACATATTTTGATGTCAAAACTATCCATACTCATTGATGGAATATCTATATGCAATACTAAGCATATTTATTTTTTTGGGAGATTGTTCATAAGCACAGATGGCATACTTAAATACCATTCTGCTCATGAATTAACTATTTAGAAACTGTTCATATTTTTCTTTCATAAACATATCTTTACTTCTATGCATATAACTTATATCATGATAAACATACTTGAAATCAAGCATAACTTGTAAACACTCATATTATCTTTTGTAACTTCATGACTAATCTAAAAACGTGCTTGGAGGATCACAATTGTATAATAAAATATGTTGTTCATAGTAATTTATTGATTTTTATAGGAAATATTACATAAAAATCATAAGTTTGTATAAAAACCATAACTTGAAGAGAATTGACTAAAAAAAACTCTAGTTTTTGTACATAATTCATCATATAATTAAAATACTTGGGCATAACGATGAAAGGAATCCATCATTTGATCTTGTGTACTAAGTGAAAACAAATTCTTGACAAGAAGAACTTAAGAAATTCACTAGATTTCAAACCCTACCTTGTTTGATCTTGGTATAGACTTGTTAGGGACTTTTTATTGACAGATTAGGGGAGAAATAGGCTTTAGAATCTTATATATAAATAAATATATATATATATATACATATATATAGCTTTTGATGACCTAAAAGTCATGGGAGAGGGTTAAAATTTACCAAAAAATTCAAACTACCCATAAGAAAACATGGCTGAAAAACTTATTTCGGGTATCCAATAAACCATCCGATGACTGTGGGACCTATTCCCGATAGTGGTATGGAATCATGGGTTAAAGGGACCTTTTTAGACCTCTAAAATTCTACAGATGAGAACATCCTATGATCTTGGTTTCTAAACAAAACCATGGGTTTCGGTTGTGGTGTGGTTCGTCAAATCTGACAGCTTAACAAAGCTTAAGTAAAATAGCAATCAATTTTTACGATGATATTAGATTAATGGTAAATTAGATTCATTGGAAATAATATTCATGTAACTTAATTAGGTGGGTAATAGGCTACCTAACACTTCATAATACTATCCTATAAGAATTTCTCACTACAACTTGGTAGAAAGAGAAGCTTCCAATTCATATAATTGTTACGGACCTCTGAAGACCTAAATCCACATTCAATACTCTCACTATACTAGAAATTTGATAATAACACCAAGGTATAAGAAACAAATAAATGACTTAGGTCTAACTATATTCTTAGAATGGTTAAATCCTTAGCGTAAAAGTTTGGGGTGTCGCAATATCTCCCCCTTTGATTATTCATCCTTGAATGAACAGTGAAGTTGGACCAATAAACTAATGGAACTCACTTTACTATCCTAAGTTGAGAATATTTGGATTATATCAAGTTTCATAACTAAACTAGGGATTTTATGAGAATTAATAGAACATGGAACACAAGTTTCTAAGATTAAACACTAGAAGGAAACTAATATATAATGCATATTTTTCTAGAAAGGCTAAAAGTGAGACTCGGGTAAAGAGTAAGAATGTTATTAACAATAACCTACAATCACATAAAGGATCTAAATCTAAGAAAAAATACTCTCTCTACTATTTACCACTTGGCTTTACTCAAATTTACACTATCTCCCCCCTTTAACTCTAAGGTTTAAATTCCTAACTCTACTAGATAATCTCTTACAATAACCTTAGCTTCGAACATAAATCACTACTCGTGGTTATTACTAGTCACATCTTACATTATAATTGAACTATATACAAGGAAAACTAACAACATATTGGTTGTAAAATTAAGAGGGTTTTAATAATATCGATGGATGGTCAAGGCATAGAAATTATTCTTATAAGTGTTGGTTGGAATCTTAAACTTATCTCCTTCATTAGTATTCTTTTCTAAAGTAAAATTTCTAATAGTATGACCTACCTGACTATAATTGTAGCATCCACAATTTTCATAAACACACAGACTTAAATTAGATTAAAGATGATTTTTGCAAGCTGGATGTTGTGTAAATTGGGAACCTATTGCTCTGAACTATTGGTAATTATTGGGTCTAAATAGATTCTTAAGATGGTATGCATGGTATCCATTTTTGGTCCTCTGCTATCTATCCTCAAAATTACCATCTTGGCTCTCTTACTCTTTTACTCTCCTTTTTTCTTCAACTTATCGTCCTCTATCTGTTGAACGTGAGTCATTAATCTTAAAATATCCATGTCCCCGGTGAGTAGGAAAAATATTCTAAATACTTTGTAGTCTCCTAATAAGAAGTTTGTGCATACCATACTCATAATCAAGAATCTACTAGAAACGGATTCATAAACACCCTAGGATACTTATCCTCTGAGATTTGTTACCAATTTTTTCACTACCCGAGACCTCACCCTTGTCGCAACATGAACTAGTCATCATATGTGACCCAACTGGGTCCTTGGTATATCATGAAAAAGCTGAATTAAATAATCTTACTACAACGTTAGACTTTAAAGGAACATTGATAATATAATAAAATAAAACATCTTTATTGATAAATCTGAAAATGTTTGAATAACACTAAAATAATCATAAATCAAACTCTTTGTCTAATGAAGCATCTATTATGAAGACATAAAGTAAACAAAGACCAAATAAATTTTTTATTGAAAAGTAAGAAGAAAACCCTAAGCAAACTAGACAACTGAAACAAGACTCTTCATCACCAAATAATGGGAGAGCTCATCAAAAAGCAGAATTGTGGATGATACCAAACATAAAGCAACTATCTTAAGCGTGAGAACCTTGATTTACATCAGATGAAAAATATAATGCAAGACATAGTCAATATATGGAATGCATTGGTATGCAATATTTGTCTATACATATAAAGCTATAAGATAAAAACTTAACATTTGAGCATAAAATTAGGTTAAACTCAGAAGTGAATATAAAAATAAATCATAAGATACTTTTTTAAGGAATTACAAACATGTTGAACTAAAGAGAATCATAAGTCATAGATGATGCATAAAACTTCATTACTTGATATATATACATATATATAAATAGATATAATTCAATCACAAAAGATTAACTTTGGTGGGAGTTTCTTCTAACTAGCACACACCATGTGATATCATGATGCACCAACTTACAATCTCAGTTGGAGATAGCTTCCCTATACATGCCAAGTTATAGAACCTATCTATTTATGAATCCATCTAAGGCTCTTGGTATAACAAAAACCTATGATGTCACATAGTTCTAGGACAAGTGTTTACTTGAACTCAAGCCTGATCGGTGCTAAATAATCCTCCTGAAAATATATCTTTAGAGTCCATATCATATCATACAACATATCTTATTGTCAAAACTATCGATAATCATTTGTGGCATAGCTAGCTACAACACTAAGCAAATTTCCCTTTTGGGGAGATTTTACATAAGCATTGATTCCATACTTAAACACCACTCTTAAATTTTCTATTTAGAAAACCGTTCATATCTTTCTTTAGTAAACATATCTTTACTTCAATTCATATAACATATATCATGATAAACTTACTTAAAATCATGAATAACTTGTAAATATTCATAATATCTTTCATACCTTCATATATAATCTCAAAACATGCTTGGAGGATCACAATCATCTAATAAAACATATTGTTCAAAGTAATTTATTGATATATATAGAAAATCTTACATAAAAATCATAAGTTTCCATAAAAAACCATGACTTGAAGAGAATTGAGTAAGCAAACCCTAGATATAAACATAAAACATCATGTAATTAAAATACATGGGTGTGTGGATGAATGAAATACATCACTAAATCTTGTGTACCTGAGAGAAGAAATTTTTTTGACAAGGAGAACTTAAGAAATTTGCTTGATTTGAAACTCTAGCTTGCTTGATCTTGTTATTTACTAGTTACGGACTTTTTGTTGAAAGATTAGTAGAGTAATAAGATGTAGGATCTTATATATATGTAGGTTTTGGTGACCTACATGTTGTGGTAGAGGGTTAAAATCTAAGGAAAAGTTCGAATTATCCTTAAGAAAATGTGGTTGAAAAACTAATTTCAAGCATCAGATGACCCTACAATGATCATGGAACCTAACCACAATTATTGTATGGAATTGTGGGTTCTAGGAGACCTTTTTGGTCCTTTAAACTTCAACATATAAGAAAATTCGATGATCATGGTTTTTAACCACGACCGTGGGTTTCAGTACAGGTATGGATCATCAAATCTAGCAACTTGAGTGTGCTTCAGTGAAATGGTCATAACAAATTAATCCAATATTTGATTAAACAGAAAATGAATGAGTTAGAAAGAATATTCAAATACCTTTAATTTGATGGGTAATAGGCCACCTAACTCTTCATATACTAGGACTAATAATCTTTTTATACTAACCCTATAAGAATTTCTCACTAGAACTTGGTCGAGAGACCAGTTTCCAATTCATCCAAGTGTTAGGGACTTCTTAAGACCTCAAACCATATTCCTTCCATTATACAAGAAATTTGATAATAACACCTATTTATAATTAACAAATCAATGTGTTAGGTCTAACTACATACTTAGAATGGCTAAGCTTAGCCTAAAAGTTTGGTGTGTTAGAGTTACGTACATAAAGTACACTAAAAGGAAGTTGGCAAACCTTAGAAAAATAAATTATTAAAGGAAAATGTCAAGAAAGAAAGAGAACTTGCTTATAATTATTTTACCAATAATGACAATATTTTTATCCTAAAAAAGATGACCACTATACAAATGGTGTTATTCAATATTGGTAGTACATATTTGTTTGATAGCTTTGGAAGAGCTAATGTGTTACTACATGGATCGAAGAAATAACATTGTGCATGATATTGGGGTCGTAGTATGTCTCAAAAAGAATTTATTGCATTTAAAATAAATTGACAAAAATAAAATTATATTTAGACAATAATATATAGGAAAATTTAATATCTTCATATTAGTTGAATTAAAAAGGGTTATGAATTTTTATGAAAAAAATTACCCATTTTTCTTTTAATTGTTGATACAAATATGGATATGAGATGGAATCACAAGCAATAGTATACTAAAATTTTATAGAAATATATAAGTTATCATGAATGGTTGACCATCATGGTTAAAATGTGATGCCAAAATAACTGAAAATTCTTGTGTTTATATATTGAAAAAATAAAATGTTCTTGAATGAAATATCTTGTGATGCTTGGTCTTGTGATAAATTTATCAGCTATTATTTGGATTGTATCCTTCAATTTTTTTAAAAGTATAACAAGGAGAATATGAGTTTGTTCACTTGTCACTGGATTATGTACTGTTATCTTATTTAATAGATGAATCTAGGGTTGGTGACATATGTTTTGCTATTAGCTTGTAATATGGTTTTTTCAAGGTACTTTCCTCAATTTTTCAAATTAATAGTGTGGTCCGAAAAGATAAATTATGTTGATAATGTTGGTTGGTTTAGAAGAAATTATGTACCTCCAATTATAGTTACATCATTCAGTATGAGAAGAAATCTCTCACAAGAAATTTAGTATGAGATGTGTTACTTAAATATAGTAGTAGTTGTATGCATCAAACTAATAAGGTTCTCCCGATATTATTTGTTCAGGTTCAGGAACCATATAATTTTATTAAAAAATTTGAATGTGTCGTATTTGATTTAATTACTCCACCATGTACAAAGATGGATCCCTAAAGAAGGTTAGGGTAAATGTTAGAATTTCTAACATGGAGGGGGGAGGGGAGATGATTAGAAGCTGGAAAATATGTGTGAAATGAATTACCTAGATTCTTGTAGAAAATAGTAAACTCGAAGTTCAAGAGATAATTCATTTGTAGAATATTGCAATACTGTAAAATCTCTCTCAATTAATATCATTTGAACCATGAAATATTATTATTTTATAGAGGTATTATTTAATCATTAAATTAATATTTATTAGTTTAAAGAGTATTTTTAGGACTCAGTGAAGGTTAAAGTTGATTACAACAAAATTATTATTTATTACTAATTTATGTATCATATTTATTGAATTAATATTAAAAATTAAATTCATTATACATAAAGTAGATTGTATCGATACTGCAAAAATTCATCTCGGGGATGAAGCCTCAAGGAATTTAAATGAACCCACTTGAGAAAATGACATTCATGAACTTAATGGCATAATTGGTGATCTCGATTACCTCAATAAAATGTATGTTAATAGCTAGTTGGATTATCGAAGTAAAAATGATACATGTTTAAAGGTCCAAAGCTTGTAATAGATTGTGGATACCATTGGAGAAAACAATATTGATGATAAAGTTGAAGATGATTGAAGATCTTACGGACCATTTATGCATAAAAAAGCACTTACTGCATCTAGAACTTTTCATAATTTTTTGGTGCTATTCGAAAAAAGAACTCCAGAACTTTTGGATGAAATTAGAAAAGTTAGAGATGTGCTTCAACTAGATTTAAATTTTAATAAAAAATAAAAAACACTAATCATATTTCACTAAATTATCTTAGATATTTTTTAAAATTTTAAATAATTATTAATTTATAATATTAATGGGATCATATATTCATATAAGAGTCTTTCAAAAAAATATTATCGTACTATCTTATCAAAATCGACAACTTTTTCTATTGACCGAAGTCCGGATCGGAGAAAAACATATCTTAGAGAATTTATTAATTTACTAACTTGATTTTACTATTAATTTTCAGATAGATTTATGGGTATGATATGTGTAACACACTGTAAAAGTCGTGCATGGATTAGCCTTTATTATAGTACTCTTAGACTTAAAAACCTGAAATATTTTCTAAGTGTAATGAGGACTTAGAGTCATTTTAGCTGGCAATCTTTGGGCTACAACTTTTCAACCTTCCCAACATCCTTTTTTAGATTTTCAAGTTGCGTTACGATTGGAAAAGCTCATAGTACATCTCGAATAAGTTTCGGAATTTTTCGGAACGCATAAGGCTATGTTTTGATTTCAAAACAGTAGCAAAATGCATAGCCTATTGCCCAGTTTTCAGTATTTTAGGGCCAACTTCAAACGATCATAACTCCATGAATATAATGAACTGGGACAAATTCTACCTATAAAATCAAATATCTTTGAGTCTTCTTTCCAATGCATCTGGTTTCATCCAAATCCAACATCTGAGTAAGGAGTTATACCCGTTTTACTTCAGCCTGTCAGCTTGTCAACTGAGGGACAGTTTCTACTTTGTTTGTTTTTTTAGGGGCATTTTAGTCATTTCACCTCACCCAAATTTCGTCTATAAAACCATATTTAGCCCCCAATTCATCAAAATATAATCCTTCTCTCAAATTTTCTCTCAAGAACTCTCCTTAGGGTTTCAAAATAAAAACCCAAGAAACTCAAGAATCAACCGTGGGTTTTCAAAATAAATTGAAGATTTGGAATTCCCGCAATGTAGGCTTCAAGAAGCACCTATTATTTCCGTATATAGAGGTACGTGGGGTTATCTTAAAAATATCATGGTCTTTAAAATTCATATTTTCAAAATGGAGGTTTTGAAATTACGAATATGATTATGTTTTAAACATTTTATGATATTGTTTTGGTCTTTAGGCCTATTCCCGAAGTGATTTGCTATAAGATATACGTATATGCATGTATTCCAAAAAGATGTTAACTTGAGAGGATGAATTATATGAAATCCATCTCTTGATATGATTTTGTTTTGAATTCTCATATGATATGAAATGTTTGAAATTATTTTGACAAGCATGACATGGGATATTTCAAAAATGGTTATGACTTTTGACTTGCAAGGAGAGGGTTGTTTCGTTGAAATATGATGAATAGAAGGGTTGCATGAAAGAATGATGTGATATTGATGGCTTGCAAGTCGGGTATGATGATACCCTATAGAATGTGATATGTGATGAAATTAAATTAAGTTAAATGCTTTGATTTTTCATGAGATAGGTGGATGCTCAACGAAGGCGTTTGAGTGTAAGGGCTCATCACTGGAAATCGTGTTTGCCGACATGGGAATTTGGTACTAGGCTAAGTGATCTTGTGTACTTGACTTTATGCCATCCCCAAATTGGGACTATGATTAGGAGCCCAGGCTAAGTGATCTTGGGCACTACTATACTTTATTGAGTCGGGACACCCTGTTGTGTGATATTGTATGTCTTCCCCTCACCTATACTCTAATCTCGGCGGCAACCGAGGTTTGACAGTTGGTCTAAATATTATATGTAGGATATTCCACCTAGCTCAGATGGATTACATTGTTGTTGAAAACTATTACATTTTGCCCATGTCTTTTCAAGTGATTTGATATGAAACATCTTTATAATGACTCTCACCTATATTTTGTGAAAATATTATGTTTTTGTTTTGATTTCTCTGCGTACCAGTACTTTTGTATTGACCCCTTTCCCTCCCAGGTTCGGAGGCACAGTCTAGGGGTCCAGAAAATTAGTAGATTCCTTAGACAGATTTGCAGAGTCCCTTGGTGAGCCTTCTATATTACAGAAGGCCTAATATCTGAAAGTTTCATTGATCATTTATTAGTTTTGGGTCTACTGGGGGCCTTATCCCAGTTTTCAGATAGTTACTTGTTTCAGTCATGTAGTAGAGATTTCGCAGATGGTTTTCGAGATGTTGATTGAGATTGTGGGACATTATTCCCCATTATTTTTTTCATATGATTCTTGACCATGTTTCCGTTATATCTTCCGTATTTCTTTTATCATATGAATTATGTGCATGATTACCTGACAGATAGGGGTGTTTCGGGCCTTTATGTGTTGGAATACTCATCACGGCCAGGGCCCCGGTTCGGCTCGTGACAACATGTAATGTTAAACTCCTTGAAGAAGGACAAGAGAAAATGATAATGATGGTCACGGTAATGAGAAAGGTTCTTTGAAAGAGCACCATGAAATAACACTTTATAAAAACCTTATCAAAGGTTTTTGTACGCGAAAATTGTTAAGATATTGTCATGACCCAAATTCAGGCCTGGTCGTGATGGGTATCTCAAGACTACATGGGTCGGGGACCTTCTTCTTGCCTTATCTCAAGAGTACAATAATAATAAAAAGTAGATGTCAATCGAATTAGAAATGAGAAGGATAAAGAAGTCAAATAAAGATTCTAAGAGTCAAACAAACAATCAAGCCATACTCGTCCACAAGAGCCTCTAAAATCAGAAATACCAACTAAGAAGGGACATGCCCTCGAGAATTACCAAAGAAAACAAAAATGGAATAATAAGAAAATAAATAAACAAGTGAGATGATTGGGCCTTCTAAACAATGGAGGTTCACAACTTTACAGCATATCCAATTGAATACCAAATCACCTAATGATGCATAATAGAAATAGAAAACCCTTGGGACCCTACATCATGAAATGATGTGGCATTAAAGGTCGGTTAGTGGGGCTAGCATTGGAATATAACTCAATGGTAGAGATAAAATAATGTAATTATAAAAATCTAGTCATAAACCATACGCACCACAGTCATATACATATATATATGATGTTAGAATAGGGACAAGGGACATTAACATGAGAGTTAAAAGATTTATCTTGAACTATGTATCTTGATCCATCCTAAAGTCACACATGTTCTATATGGGTCCATCTCCCCCTGCTGAAAGGGCTTAATAGTATGTTAGCCGCACGAACCAAGTATAAACCAAGAAAAGGCTTAAAACATCAAGGTTAACACCCTCCCGAAATATATATATAATTTGTGCACTAAGCACATGGTCACATAGACCCCCAACGCCGGCAAACATAATTTCCAGTGTTCATCTATCCCGAACCTACACCTACACGGTGAGCTACATAATTCTCTTCAATCCAAAATTAAAACAGTTTCACATAAACCAACTATTAATCGATGAGTCATTTATTAAGGAATTTACCAACTTAGTATTGTCATACTAATATTCTTACAAGCCAATATAATTATGCCAAATCAATCCATATAACCAAATTGACTCTCAAGTTCTATTTAAAATCCAAAAACAAGGCCATCAAAAGTCATATTCATCCATTTATCCCTTAATGCAATTTAATGGGTTCAATAAACAAGTTAAATCATGCAACTATCTATATTTAAAATTAAGTATACAAAGTGGATTGAGATTAATGCAATCCCCAAACCAAAATTCCATAAAATTGAGAAAATCCATGTTTCCCATTCCAACAATTAAAATAATGCACTAATTCAGTCGCAAAATCATCAATTAAAACTGAAATAATATATTTAAAATATATGACAAGTAATCAAACAATAACAATCAAAGACCCTCAACCCCAAGTTCAAAACCATCATTTAAATCACATGAATATTCAATAAATTACTGCCACAATAAAAGAATACAAGTTAGGAATGAGCAACATGCCTGAAATATAGAACAATTTAAAGAGAATTTGAAGTTTTGATCTAGAATGGTAAATCCCCTATAAAACCCTTAGAGTTTCTTAGTTGGAGAGTTGAAGAGAGAAAAAAAAGATTTTTGATCTTTGAGAACTCAAGGTAAAAGGTTGATTTTGTGTTGAAAAGCAATGTAAGGGGTAAAAAGACCAAAATCCCCTTACCCCAAGTGAATAAAAATAAAACTGAGCCTTTTTAGCATAGCAGCGTGGCACACCAATATCTTCGAGTGCTAGCTATCGTGCCACACTGCTATATTAGAGCTCAAGTGGTGTACCATGCCACTACCCCAAAGTTCAAAAATATCCCTGAACCCCTTTTAAAAATTTGGAAACTTTCTCCAAACATCCTTTTAATATCCCTTAACATAATTTAAGTAAAGAATCGATATTACACATGCATGAGGGTAAAAAATAAAATAATTAAAATTTTGAGGGGACTTGCAGAGATTTTGATAAGTTATGCCATATCAAAATCGATATCAAAAGATCGTGGACAATATCTTTGATATAATGTAGAGTTCAACATATAAATGTAGAGAGGACATTGAATAAAATTTTCTCAAATCGTATGACCAGATAAATGATTGGCCAAATAAAAATTTGGAATTCAAGTGTTTTGTTTAACTTAATCATAAAGTGAGTATTTGAAATTATAGTCCATAGACCAAAGTATAATGTCAGTGGGTGTTAAAAGGCATTATTTTATTAAAGTAAAATAAGAAGATATATATTACGGCTTACGCCTTGGGGCATAAGGAATTTTAACAAAATTCCTGACATTATTTGTTGGAGATGTATTTTCCTGTTGTAAATGATATGAAGTTTGTTTCAATATGGCAATATTGAAAAGATTGAATGAGTATAATGAGTTAATTGTTATATTTACCTAGACAATGAAGTTTATATATAAATATTTGAATAATTTAAATTGTTTTGAAGCATGTAAAAGATTTAAAAAATTTGTTACATAAAGCTTCAACAAATTTGTACATGATTAAAGTGATTCATTGAGTACCTATGGTTATGAGATCACTTGAAATAAAGAAAGATCAATTTTGTTCTAATGAAAATGGTTAGAAAATATCAGACATTAATACAATTAAAGTACTTACATATTCTACTTTTATTATGGCCTGGAAATATATAATTTCACTCTTGTGGGGAGATATATAAGTGAAATCAAATATTGATATAAATAATTTATCCTTACAAATACTATCAAGGTTTTGTTGGTTGAAAATGCAGGACATTATCTGGAATTCATTTTCCATGCAAGGATATTGTCATATTATTAATCTACCAGACAAGTCAATTGTTGAATATATTCAAGTCATATCAAGGTACTAGCAATTTATAAAGAAAGTGGGTCAATAAATTAGATATGCGTAATTTTTATTTTGAAACTTGTTTGAATATTTTATAAGTACAATGTTGCTTGTAATCTCAACAGAAGAAAGAATACATCAAAGGAGACAAAACAAATCAAACTCTCAAAAGTTTTTTCTCATGCATGATCCCATACAAAATGATATGGTGAATATTCAACAAATTAATTTTATAGAGGACTTGATGGATCACTAAGGTCTTACAAATATCAATATTTTAGAAGTTGGTATAAAAGATTGGAATACATCATTTTTAAAAAATAATGAGATATTTTTATTAGGGGGAGTCAAATATGCGTTGTACTCTTTGTTTTCTTAGCTAATAGTTTACCTCACTAATTTTTTCTAGAAAGATTTTTAATGAGGTAGCTCTCAATGCATATTTCTAAATATGTGCAATCTTTTTCCTTTATTAGGACATTTTACCAGAAAGTTTTTTCATATAAGATTTTAACAAGACACATTATTTATTAATGATGAAGGAAAAATATACTATATTATGGATATCCATTACATAATTTCTTGGAGAAGCTTACAATTAAGAAGACAGCTTACAAAAGGCTCAAGCAGACAAGTTGCAAGAAGCTCAAGCAGGCAAGTTGCATGTTGCTCAAGTAGCTTCCCACAGAATTTTAAGAAGAATGATGATATTGACGCAAAACAAATTCATTCAAGTAATGATTCATCAAACTTATTCACCTTATCCTTATCAACTTCAACTCCTGAGAAAATGGTGCGCAAGTAAATAATGTGTATTGTGAATAACTATGCATGATTTTTCTTTTACTGTAATTTATTTGTACATGGACATCTAGGGGGAGTGTTGTAAACATCTGCATGTGGATGCCATATAACTAGGCCCCAGAATGCATTGTAGCATACTTGTTTTACCAAGTAACATAAGCCTTTAAAAGGCCTAGTTGTAAATGAAATGAGAGAGATAACAATAGAATGAGTAAAGAATAGTTACTTTTTGCCTTCTCTCTCCCTTTCTTCCTTAATCCTTTCTAGTTATTTAGTATCTATATGGTCATGTTCAATATTTTCTATTTTAAAAAAAAAAATCCAAAAAGTACACAATAACCATTCCTACATTTTTTAAAAGAGCCCAAAGACATAAAAATGGTTTCTATTTTAAATTTATTTAATTTTTGTGGTTATGTTGCAAAAGTTCATTTTACAAGTAACTTCAAATTGTAAAAGTTATTTTTTTTCAAATAACTTTGCGGTTCTTATTTTTCTTTTAGATTTGTGATGCAAATTGAGATAGCAAGACTAATAGACAAAGTGAACTATCTTGAATATGAGTCCTTTGCCTTCTGCAACATTTAGTGAAATTTTGAAGTATGAGTTGACTTCTTAGTTCAAAATCTATTGAAAAATGAGTAGAAATATTCTATATTGACTTGGAAATTTTAATTTGAATTGTGTGGTAATAGGGTTCATTAAGTGGGTGATTTGTAAATGACTTTTTGTCATAATATGATTTTCAGGTCTTGATAGCCCCTACTATAATCCACTTGTAGGTAAGACAACCCATAAATTAAAAAAAATGAGTAGCAGACAAAGAACAGAAAAAGATAATAGAAACTGAATAAAAAGATAAAGAGAAGTACAAGAAAGAAAAATAATTAATTAATGAAAAAGGAAAATCAACACTTACCACGAAAAACTCACTACTCTATCATACGTAACCCCAAGTTGGGGGAATTGAGCTATAAGATTAAAAAGAATTATCCCCATATTATCATTGAAGTCATCCATCTAATTCAATGAATCAAAATATAATCCAAATCCAACGCAAAAGAAAAAGCAACGGACTAAATCAAACTTTAGGGTCTCAACTATAATTTTCAAGATCTCAAATTTGACATAAGATAGGGTTGAAAGTTGCCCAAAGGCCTTTTATAGAAAAAGAAAAAATGAACGAAAAATTTTAAAAACTGTCACCATGCTTTCTTTGACGAATGAGAAATAGAATCACCAAACTACACGACAATACGCTAAAGTGAATATTTATTGCAAAATTGGATTGAACCTAAGCTTCCACGGTTGGAAACTATTTATTTTGGAGACTTCTTCTATCGTCGATCCTTGTTGAAATTCAACAAACTCTCCCTTCTTGTCACCAAACTACTTTCTTTGGAACATGAATAATCTGTAACTTTTGGCGATGCATCTTAACTTACACAATATGCTATTAACTTTTGTTATGTGCCAAACTTCTTCGACGATGCCATCTTTGATTTTTAGTTCAAATTCTCCATATTTATGCTTATTTATGCTCTAGCAACCACTTATTGGCTTCAACCCAAAAAAACAACCAAACTAACATTATTATTCACTTAAATTAGTATTGAGGACTTTATTTCTCATTATTTTTAGGCCAAATTAGTCATAAATTATTGACTCATAACTTATACTTATATTACTCCTTGTTTGTACCTTCTGTGCTTAAGGGGGATTGGTTCTGTTTATTTTTATTGTGTTTACCTTCTGAGCTTATGGAGGTCCTTTTAGGCTATATCTAGGAATTTATTTCTTCTTTTGAGTAATTTACATTCGACTCTAGCATCGGCTTAGCATAGCCTGTAATTTCTATTTTGAGCCTCATCTATTGAACCTTAGTATATATTCACACTTTAATACACTTTTATATTATTTTAGCTCAACCGGCCAATGATGCTTACTGTGTATCCCATTTTTTTGTAGCCAATAAATTTTTTTATCATTTTTCTCTAATGTAGATCCTAGTACAAGTCACCATCATTGATGTCAACTTCGAGCAAAGCTGCTGACCAGAGATTAGGGTGAGAGTTCAATTTCAGAAGCTGATCCATATCCTTCTGTTATAGAATCAGTCTTATGTTGTATCATCAGAGACTACCCTGTATATTTTTGCATTTATCTGGTACTCTTTCTGTATAGTGGATCTTGTACTAGATTTACCATGTCTTGGGGTATCATTTTATACATTTTGTCCCTTTCTCTCTTTTAATTATTCCATATTTACATATTTCCCTTTATAGTTGCTTTAAATTACCGTTTAACCCTTATTACTCTATTTTTAGCTTGTTAGCCCATTAAACACTATTTGGGGATATTGATGTAGCTTACTTATTGGTGAGTTAAAGTAGGTTACTTCAAGACCTAACTTTTTTGTTGGTTATAGAGTGGTATCAGAGCCTAGGTTCACCAGTATCATTGGTACACGATCAAGTGTCTAGTAGAGTGCATATCAGTATGATAACATTTGTATTCTATCTTTGAGATGCTACTGGACATTCATAGGAAAATCTCACCTTTTTAATCACCATGTGATGTCTATATTGGTTTCAATATTCTCATTTGTTTGACTTCTTCTTACTCAACTTGGTTTCAATATTCTCATTTGTTTCACAAGCGTCTGACCACGAAAACTTAACCTTCTTCTTACCCAACTTAGTCAAAGGAGTAGCTATTCATGAAAAGCTTTCCACAAATCGCCTATAATATCCAGCTAAATCCAAGAATCTCCTAATGTCGGATGGAGTTGTGGGTCTAGGAAACCTCTTCACCATAACAACATTTTATGGATCCACCATGATCCCCTTACTAGAAATAATATAACCCAAGAAAGTTACATCTTTCAACCAAAAACCACACTTAGAGAACTTGGCATACAACTGTTGTTCCTTTAAAGTTTGCAATGCCACATGGAGGTGATTAGATCCACCTCACTCTTAGAATAAATCATAATGTAATTAATAAACACAATAAAGAAAAGATCAAAATAGTGATAAAAAACTTTGTTCATCAGATCCATAAATGTTGCTGGAGCATTCTTTAATCCAAATGACATTACTAGAAACATAAAGTGCCCATACCGGGTATGAAAGGTCTTCTTAGGGATATCCACCTCCCAAATCTTTTGGTGACAGTACCTAGATCAAAAATAAATCTTAGAAAAAAACTTGGCAGTTTGCAACTAATCAAATAGATCATCTATACTTGAAAGGGGATACTTGTTCTTGATCTTCACCTTGTTCAGCTCTCTGTAATTAATGCACATCCAAAGAGAACCATCCTTCTTGCGTAAAAATAACATCGGTGCACCCTAAGAAGATACACTAGGATGAATAAACCTCTTTTTTAGAAGATCCTTAAGTTGCCCCTTGAGTTCCCTCAACTCAGTCGGAGCCATTCTATATGGAGGAACAGAAATTGGATGAGTTCTTGGAACTACATAAATACAAAACTCTATTTCTCAATCCGAAGGAACACTAGGAAGATCATCTGTAAATACCTCTGGAAACTCATTAACCACTAACACTGATTGGAAAAAAAGATCTTCTGAGTTAGAATCTTAAACCTGAAGCAGGTGATAAAGACAACCTTTAGACATCAACCTCTAAGATTTAAGATAAGCAATAAATCCCCCCTAGGAGCTAAAGAACCACCCTTCTAATCTATAATTGGCTTACCAAGGAACCCAAAGATAACCCTAAGGGTCCGAAAATCCAAAGAAGCATAAAAAGAGTGAAACCAATCCATATCAAGAATGACATCAAAATCCACCATACCCAACTCAAACAGATCCACTAAGGTCTATTTGCCACCAACAGATATCATACACCCCCATAGACTCTCTTAGCAACAACCAAGTCACCTGTTGGGGTAGGAACAGAAAAAAGATGCGAAATAACTTCTGGATCAAAACCAAAAGATACAACCACATAAGGAGTTACATAGGAAAGAGTGGACCCCGAATCAAGCAAACAATATACATCACGAGAAAAAAGTTATAACATACCACTAATGACATCAGGTGATGGCTCAGATTCTTGTTGGGACACCAAAGCATACAATATGTTCTAACCAACACTAGAAATAGGAACAGTAACAAAAGTAGACACGACACCAATAGGTGTAGGAGTAGAATATCAAGCTACAAGAATCTTATTTTCCCTCGTATCAACCTTATTAACCTGACAATCCTTGATTCGATGGCCTACCTACCCATATTTAAAGAATTTGTCCCTTACTTTATTGTAATAACCTTGATGAGGACGACAACAGAACCGATAAGGAGGGCATGGTGAAACTGACTGACCTCTTTTTGCCTAAGATTGGGAACCCCATGCCCAAAAATTGTCACCACTTTTATGATGCCTGTCACCCATCTGGTAAGGAGCACTAGCATAAGAGTAGGAACCATACATCCCCCACTTTTTTCTCCCATTTGCGATTATCCCAATAAGCCTGAGATTGATCACCTCGCTGGTTAGAAAACCTACTTCTCTTACCTTGTCTATCCCCAAATTTTGCATGCTTTCTCTTTTAATTCTCCATTTGCTGCATATGAATAGTCAACTAAGAGACATTAATATCTTTAATCAGCAAGGTTTTCTTGCTCTCCAAAACCAGATCCCAATTCAACCTAGAAGTGAACTTCGTCATTCTTGCCTGCATGTCAGCCACTATATTAGGAACATACTTGACAACTGTTTAAACATGAAGGCATATTTCTTGAATAAAATTCTCCCTAGTTTGAGGTTCATAAACTTCTCTATCTTTGATTTCCTCAACTCTTGGGGAAAGAAATGATCTATGAAGGCCTTAGAAAGAGTATCCCACAAGACTTATTCTTCCACATCACCCTTATCACTGTCCCACTCTTTGTACCATTGATATGCAATATCTTTGAATTGATAAGATATAAAGTTAACCCCCTCCACATTGGTAGCCTGCATCACCCAATACATTTTTTCCATTTCATCCAAGAAGCCCTGTGGATCCTCCTCCACCTTCACTCGAGAAAAAATGGGAGAACCTATCTTTATAAATTTTCCAACCCTTATGGACTCTGCAAATAAAGCACCAGTCATATCCCGCTTATCCTGAGCAGTGACTATCTGAGCAATAACATGGATAGACTGACAAAATTTTGCATTAGTCACTATGCCTTGAGGAGGACTAGTAGCAACTGGTGGAACTACATAACTATAAAAGATAGGACTATGAGATTGAAGATAAATCCCTGAAGTATGATGCACCCCTTCAGCAATACCCCCAGATGGGATAGAAGAATTTTCTTTTGTTCCAGATCTACGAGGCATGATCTGAAAGACCAACAAACAAGGATTAGAGAAGATTCCAGGAATGAGACTCCAAGTTTGATAATAGAAGACCAAGAAAGTGAAACATTCCTAAATGACATATAGCCTTTCCCTTATGAGTGTGGCGCGTTACATACTCCTAAAAGAGACTCTACTTGATATGACATTGTGGACTCCCAATTAATTATGAACCTAGGATTTATACCAACTTGATGCGACCCAACCTAGGGCCTTATAGTATTAGGCATCCTAAGTTCGACCGGGATCGGAAACTATCCTTGTTACCTAACCAATCCTCCAGTCGCCTACTGTGAGTTAGCTAAATTCTCGAGCATGTAGAAAGATAGTTCAACAACTCATATAAGGACTCTAGGATATAATCAAAATGTGACTGACCCAACTGAGTCTAACCATCCTATACCAAAAATCCAACCATACTAAACCAATACTGAAATTAGAGCCATAATCCAGGCCATAACCAAAGATATTCCAAAAAAATATAATTAACCCCAAAATGAAAAATAATGGAACAACCAACAATATCATCCATTGATGTCAGCCCTTTAGCTTATTCCAATGCCAAGGATGACACCAATACCGGTCTCACTCATTCTAACTCATAGCAGTACCACAAAGACTTAAACCAAAAGAGTAATAAAATCTGTTTGGCACATTCCCCCAACTATAGCTAAAACCAATATCCAAAATAAAATTAAAGTGTATAGTAATATCCATAACATGAAATAGAGCTTTCCAAAAGGATGGAAGCTCACCACTTCATTCCAAATACTGATCTCTGAGTTAATCACTATCTAGGAGGAGTAGAATGGTTGATTATTATATAGCATGGGTATACAATCGCTGTAGACGATTTACCAGGTGAACACAAAAATGATCTCAAGATAAGGATAAAATAATTCCATTAATAAAACCAAGTAAAACTGTCCATATACACACAAACATACATATATATATAACCATGTAAGGAAAGGGGATTAGGTTTCGCATGCCTTTAAAACCTTTACATGGGTTGTGTAGCTTTGCCATCCTAAACCACACATGGGAAATATGGGTTCAGCTCCCCTGCTGAAAAGGCCCTAGTGCATGTAGCCGCACAACCAGGGAAGTAAACCTAGGATGACCTGTACATTCCATAAAATATAGTATGACATCATACACGCGGTCACCAAGACCAACCTCACATTGGCAAATATGAGTTTCTAGTTTTGTTCCCCCAGAACCTCCACCTTCAATGTCTTTGCTACACATCCCGCCGTTATTGCCCAATTAAAACAATTTTCCAAATAACCAAACCATTATCCAATTATTAACTAAGGCCATTTATATTGGTATCATCATTCCAACCCTTACTTGCAAGTATCATCAATAGCCAACCATTTATAGATTTAAGGGGACTTACAAGTGCCTTTTCCAATTACCATATTAAACTACTTGGAATATTCTATGCACCCCACAGGCATAACCATTTAGCCATTTACTTTTCCAAGCAATTTCAACCATGCATAATTTCTTTACCAAGTTTTAAAGCATGTTATAGTTCCATTAAAATACTCAATGCAATGAAAACATGCTCACAGGTATTTTGTCAAACACATTGGGGGCATAATATAACCAAAACCAATTCCAATTACCACTAAACCATTCCCATGCAATCAAATTATCCATAACCATCATTAATGCACAAAAGCATAATTAATAAAGTCATTCCTAAAATCAATCCTCCAGTTAAAATTAATAATTATAAAAGAGAACATTCCTAAAACAAAGATGATGATGGAAACAAATCACCAAGACAATCCCCAAATCAATCCTCTAGTTTAAATTGTAGTTTCTCTTGCCTGAAAGTTTTTGAGAGAATTATAGAGTGTTTTAGAAGAGTTTCTAAGTGTTAATGAATAGAACAATAGGGTAAATAACATTCCGAGTAGGTTAGAAGTCATGGGACCTTATTAAGATAAATGGGGAAATTTCCAGAATACCCCCTATATAAGTTGCAAAAAATCCTATCGCAGGGATACAACTGACCCCCATGAGTTGTACCCTTTAATATGAGTGGTACCCTCCACTCGTATCCTGAGACTTATCTTTAGGATCCAACACTATCCAGTATACGACTCATGCAACTAAGTCATATCTAAAGTATACGATTCATACCCTTTATTTGTACCCTTGACAGATTTAAACCTAATGAAGATTTAGACACTGTCCACCATACGAGTCCTGGGTACGACTCATACCCTATCTTATAGATAATGGTGAGTTATTCATACTCTGATGTAACCTAAGTAACTAAGTATAAGAGTTAGTTAAGGAACCAAACAATTTGTAACCACCAATATAAATTATACCTCTAAGTCATTCCATTCTAATAACCAGAGTGTTTTAAGAGTTTTAAGATTTAATTCCAGGAAATTTTCTAAGGTCTAGAAACCAGAGTGTTTTAAGAGTTTTCACCAAAGAATTTACCACTAAAGTCGTCACTAGGCTAAGGGTAGCCCAAGCTCCACCTGGATTTATATCTTCATCTATTCTTTATAAGTCCCTAGTTTATTCATTAAGTATGGTTCGAGGTAAGTCAACAGATTGTGCCCAATTACCCACTTAAGGAAAAGCTTAAGGTCAACTTAGTAAAGAAGTGCAACCTTCTACTGCATCTCCTACAACAAAGGTCCCGCCAGCACCAGTAATACTTTAGGTAATAGTTTCCTAGCTATTCATGACTTTAGAGGAGCAAAAGATGCTGGGTTAGTTTCTTACATTGTCTCCACTGAGGTTTGAACGAGTCTTGGAAGAGGACATATTTAAGTTTCTTACCAGTTATGAGGACATATTGTATAATCTTATATTAGTGGATTCATATAATATGGATGACACCATATTTCAATTTTATTAGGATGAGAGGCATAGGTGAAGGGGATATCTTTATTCCATACAAGTTGGATCTCCTCTTATAAAATAGGTTTAATTCTCTAATGTCTTCTTGGAGATGTATATGCCTCACTACTTGCACAACCATTAGATAGATGATCTCATAGAGTAATAGTAGGTTTTTATGAGATTTTTGGAGTAAAATTCTAGATTTCATAAGCTAACAAGGCAGGCCACTATGATTATACCTATCGAACGTAAAAGAGAATGTTAGAGAATTGAGATTTTCAATTTGTATGGATACCCAAAGTCAAGTATAATCTGGTAGATTACTTGTATATATTGCTGAAATAGTATGGAGGATATACATCATAATTCCTATAGAGGTAGCGGTAAGATACCCCATCTTCAAGGTAATTATAGTGGGAGTCATAGTGTTTGATAGTTCTAGGGTTGAGGTTTCTAGGGTAAGTATTCGTGATAGTAGTCGTATTAATAGCATGGTTAATCTAGTAGGCTTGTTCATATAACAATACATATTTTAGATGGGAGTTAGCCTAGTTACAGTGATTTTAGTGGTCAAGGTAATAGTCATCCATCGTGAGATATTCAATTAGGGAATTCAAGCAAAGGTTGCTATTCTCGATTAGTAAGACCTTCTTAGATACAAAAATAAACCACTAAAAACAAAAATAAGGAATCAATACACAAAAATCAGCAACCACAAGACAAAGAAAACCACACATAGAAAGGGGATGAAGAAGAAGATTGCATAAATGTAAAGATAGATAGAGAGACCCTCACTTCCACCAATGATTAGCACAAGAAGGTGTATCAAACTTTCAAACACACCTCACCAATGTAAGATCAAACCTCACTCTTAGGTGAACTAAAGGAATTCACACTCCCTCAATCATACCTTTCTTGCCAAATGTTCAACACAAATGAAAATCCATTCAATTGCATTAAAACACTAAAGTTTTGGTTTCTACACTAAACTAAAACTAAGAACTACAATATAAAGAGTAATCTTTCATTATTCTTTAAAAACTAATGAGAATGAAAGATAAAATGTCTATTTATACTATTACATGGTAAATGTCAAAAGCACCCTTAATGAGAAAGGGAATTGGGGCACCTCTTTAGTGTTACTTTGGAGTGAAAAATGTCTTCAATGCACTTCACTTGAGGCACCTATTGAATGTATAAGTCCTCCTCCTTTTCTTCTCTTGAACAAGGCTTCAAAATTCTTCAAAAAGGACTTCAATTGCTTTCCAATTGCAAAACTTAAACCTTGGAAAATATCTTTTGCTCTTGGTGCTCTTCATACTTGTATCATTCTCTCCATCTTGAAAGGAATTTTTCCTAAAATTTATATCTTGAAAAACAAAAGATAGAGTAAAACAAGCACACAATCCTCTTGGTAGGAGGGTTAGTATTAGTACCACACTCATATCATCAACCCATTGTTTCTTATACTTGACATACACCTACATATCCTTAAAATTTGACATGAAAATCTTTGCATAAAAGGGTATAAAGAAGTGGATGTCATAAACATCAAAAGGAATTGAGAATGAACCAAAACAACACCTTCTACAACTCAAAAATATTCTGGGGCCAAATAGGAGTAGAAGACAAGGGATTAATCCGAGGTGACCCACTCCTTTAACTAGGCTACAAAACTCACAATCATCATCATTAAAGCAAGGAAATAAGACACCAAACTTACTACCTCTACATAATACCAATTCAAAATTAACATGGTTATCATCATAGGCAAAGAGGCAGTATAGCAAGGAATCAAGAGTTAAGACATTACCCAAGGTCCTATCATTTAAAAGAGGGTTATGTAGTGTATGAATACTCTTGTAACATGGTAATATAACCTTATTCAAGTTATAAGTGTTAGCACTAGATGGACACAAATCATTCTTACGAAATGAATTGATTTTGTCATCTAAAGGATCAACTAGTGCTTGCATACTCACAACAAGTATTTGGTACTTATGAAACCTATAAACACCAAGAGTATCACAAAATGTAGATTCATATACTTATTCACTAATACAATCAGAAACTACACCACTTTTCCTACTACTAGCCACATCACAACAATTCAATTTTCTAGGAGTGTAGAAAATAGCTTTGTCACCTTGTAGATCATGAGAAGTGTTTTCTTCACTTGATTTTTTACCATGGAATACATAATTACCCACATCATAATGGAATATGTCAAGATTTCCCCTTGGATTCATTTCATCATCACTTGTCCCAAGATTGGAACTTTCGGCCAAGGGTTCCATTAACTCATCAACCATCTGTGCGTGTGGAACTCCTTTTAGATTCTTCTTTGAGAATATATGCTCTTGAACCTGTACATGAGAATTATAAATTCTAAGAAAAATGCTAGAACTTGGGTTAGTGAGTAACACGGGTCCTTTGTGGATAAGATCCACAATCAAGCATTTCATTCCCTTTTCTACTTCACTACCCGTGGTTTTCCTTTCCTTCCTTTCCTTCCTTTCTTCACACTCTTATTTTATTTCAAAATTAACCTTATCTCCATCTTTAAAACCAACCTCATCACTTTTATATTCTATCACCATCTATCTCTTAGTTGTATGGGGTGATTTTGGTTTAGTGGATCTTGGGGAGGAGGCATTGGATTTGGTTGGTGATGTATTTTGGTTTATGGCATGAGATTTTGCGGAGGTTTTAGTGTAAATAGTCTATCCAAAACCAAATTTATTCTAGTTATGTCACCCTTTATGGATTCTATTCTTGTTCATACCATCTTGATCTCATTTCTCAGGTCAAGGTTAAGAGCCTCCATTCGAGCCAAGATAGCTCAACCAATGTCATTCACAATGGATTGTGCACTTGAAACCGTGGGTTCCATGAGTAATTAACTAACAAGAAGAAAAAACAAAAAAACAGCAATGGGAAAACCTACAAAATGAACAAACACACAAGTTAGTTCAAAAGCCTCACCAAACTCACACTTGGTTTCACAATTGTTGAAAACGTAGCAATGCTTGGTAAGTTAATTGAGTGGTGAATATGCCTTGGTCCGGAATCAATTTTTATTTGATATGAATAAAATAAAATGACCCATGGACTTGAACCAACAAACTACTAAGAATTAAAAATGAGAAAAGGCACACAAAATATCAAAGACACGAAACAAATGGACTCTAATCTAATTACCAAACTAGTAGGTACTTACTACCTTACTAATTAGGGATACAATTAACTTATAAGAAACTAGAATAAAAAATTTGAAACTTAGAAATATAACTAAGATCTCAATTTGGTCGTTGAGCTATGATAACGTGGTATTCAATGATTGGACGTTGAGTATTAAATTTTTTTTCAATCCAAAATTCCAAGTGTCGTCCTAGAATACCTTTGGATAAGAAAAATGATGATTTGAGGGGGAAATAACTAGTTTTGGAGCCTTTTTAAGACTCCAATTGAAATCCAGAAACAATGGTGCCCCCCCCATTTGTACTTGGATTGTACTTGATTTTGTACTTTGATTATTTCTTTGTCTTCTTTCTTTGGATGAATATGAATGTACCAAGGAATATTCCTTCACAATCACCAAGTACAATCTCTTTCTTCTCCTTTTTTGGATCAAATACACTCTTTGAATATTCTTCCTTAGCAAGATTTGATGAAGAGAGAATAACAAGATGAATATTTAAGAGTTGACCAAAGTTTGACCCCTAACCAAATGAACCCTAATCTCTAATATTCTTATAGATCTAGGTTCCTTAGGACAAGGTGAGCCCAAATATCAACAAATAAGTCACAAAACACGTCATCCACTCAAACATAAAATGGATCAAGCTTCTTCAATGCTTCAAAATGCCATAGCCATGGTGGATCTAGCTCAAAATCGACCAAATCTTGTTCCAAGTATAGGTCTAGACTCCCTAGGTGCTAGAGAACAAGGATCCACAACTTGAAACAAACAAAACACAATAAAATTTAGTATATATAACCAAAAACTTTCATATCTACAAAAATAACACAAGACAACACCAATCATATTGAAATTTTTAGATTTTTGACTCTTTTTTTGTGGATTTTTTTTAGTCTAGACTCTTTTTTTGTGAAAATTTTCTTAGATCCAAGACATAGAGTTCTAGGAACAACTCTAATACATAGTTATGATACCAAATTATAAAAAAATAAACCACTAAAAATGAAAATAAGGACTCAAGACACAAAAATTAGCAACCACAAGACAGAAAACCACACATAGAAAGGGGATGAAGAAGAAGATTGCATAAATATAAAGATAGATAGAGAGACGCTCACTTCCACCAATTATTAGCATAATAAGTTGTATAAAACCTTCAAACACACCTCACCAATGTAATATCAAACCTCACTCTTCGGTGAACCAAAGGAATTCACACTCCCATAATCACACCTTTCTTGCCAAATGTTAAACACAAATAAAAATCCATTCAATTGCATTAAAATACTCAAGTTTCGGTTTCTACACTAAAATAAGACAAAGAAATACACTCTAAAGAAAAATCTTTCAATATTCTCCCAAAACTAATGAGAATGGAAAATAAATATCTATTTATACTATTACACAGAAAAGGCCAAAAACACCCTTAATGAGAGAGGGAATTGGAGTGCCTCTTGAGTGTAGCTTTGGAGTGAAAAATGTCTTCAATACCCTTCACTTGAGGTGCCTACTGATTGTATAAGTACTCCTCATTTTCTTCTCTTGAACAAGGCTTCAAAATTCTCCAAAACTGACTTTAATTGGTTTCCAATTTCGAAGCTTGAACCTTGGACAATATCTTGTGTTCTTGGTGATCCTCATGCTTGTATCATTCTTCTTAGGTTAGGGTACCTATAAAATTCTTTGATTATAGTTTTGTAGGTCATTTTTTCAAAATGTTTCCTTAGCATAGGATGATCAAGAATTCTTCATAAGGTGCTCAACCTATTATGCCAGTGGTGCCCCCAATTTAGAGTGGTATGTAGGGTCAAAAAGATGGTCCCAGGGATTTTCATGGAAGTATTGAGGAAAGTAGAGTAGGTGTTTAGGCAGAAACTAAGTTAGAAGGTTGGCGGGGTATTTTATTTAGACTTCCTAGTTACTTGGATACTGATGCTTTGAATGTTATTATCAAAGGTACAGTTTTAGTATGCCATCAGTTAGATTCTGCATTATTTGATCCAGGCTCCACTTATTCTTATATTTTTACTTATTATGCATCTCAATTGGTATTGTCTTATGAGCCATTGCACCTATGCATGTAGCTACTCCCATGGATGATTCTTTAGTAGTGGATCATATGTATAGAGCTTATATTGTGACTATTTGGGAGTATAACACTTGGATGATCTTATTATACTCTATATGGTTGATTTTGATGTAATTTATTGAATGGAATGGTTATCCCCCTATCATGTGATCTTCAATTATTTTTCCAATACCATTACCTTAGTAATTCCTAGAATATCTTGGGTTTTATGGCAAGGTGTTTACTGTCACACACCAATAGGGATTATTTATTATGCTCAGGCCAGGAGACTAATATAGATATATTGTATCTTGTATATGTCTGAGATATTAGTACTAAGAGTCCTTTGCTACATTTTAATCCTTTATTCAGTGAGTTTGCGGATGTCTTACCTACCAACCTATCTGACCTTTCTCCTGAGTGTGAAATGGACTTGTCTAATGATCCTGATTCATACACCCAACATATTTCTATTATACCTTATTATATGGATCCCACCAATCTTATGGAGCTTAATGTTTTGCTTTAGTACCTTTTGCATAAGGGATTTATTAAACTAATTATTTTATAGTGGGTGTCTAAATTTTTACTGTGAAGAAAACAATAATTCTATGTATATGTGTATCAATTGTAGATAGCTAAATAAGGTGACACTAGAGAATAAGGATCCTATGTTGTATATTGATGATCTATTTGACTAGTTTTAGGGTGTAGCCATGTTTTATAAGATTTATTTTTGATTTACCTATCATCATATGAGGATTTGGGTGACATGCTTTCCTAAGACATCATTTAGGATTCAATATGACTATTATGAGTTCCTAGTGATGTCCTAAGGGTTTTCCAGTGTCCCAACAACATTCATGGACTTGATGAACTATTTATAAAGGCCCAACTTGGAATCTATCATGATTATGTTTAATCATGGCATACTTGTTTACCTGAAGAGTAGGGAAGAACATGATCAACATTTGAGGATTGTGCTCCACACCTTAAGAGATCAATGCTATGTCAAATACTTAATGCCCAAGAGTTTTGGATTAAGTATATATCATTCTTGGGGCACATGGTATCCAAGGATGGATTTATGATAGACCCAAAAATAATTGAGGCAACTAGTAATTGGGCTAGGCCTAGATCTCCGGCCAAGGTTCCCATCCTTATTGGGGTTGGTATGTTACCACAGATGGTTTATCGAGGGATTAGCCTCTATTGTATTACCTATGACTAGATTAACTAGGCAAAATTTCCCATTTTAGTAGTCCAATGAGTCTAAGGTAAGATTTTTGAAGCTCAAGGCCTTACTCACTTTAGCTCCTATTCTGACCTTTTTAGTAAAGGGAAAGGGGTTTATAGTATAGTATATTATGATACATCAGGTATTTGATTGGGTTGTCATCTAATACAGCAAGGCCTAGTTATAAATTATGCTTTGAGATATGAAAAAGTATATGATCCAACTACCCATTCATGACTTAGAGTTAGCGATGGTAGTTCTTGCATTTATGATTTAAAGGATTACTTATATGAAGTTCACAATAAGAACAACATATCACTATATCCTTGATTATATTCTGACGTAGAAGTATCTTAACTTGATGTAGTGTAGGTGACTTTAGTTGCTGAACGACTATGACATTTCTATTATGTACCCTTTGAGTAAGGTCAATATGGTAGTGAACGCCGTAAGTCAAAGGATGGTGAGTATGTAGAGTTTGGTCTTCATTTTAGTTTTGGATAAACTATTGTCCTTGGACATTCAATCTTAACAAAAAATCTTAGTTCAACTGAACATGCATACCCTAAGAGAATTCTTTCTAGTGTTTAGGCCAATTCTACTTTGTTGAAGAAAATTTGTGATTGACAATTTGAGGATAGTGTATTGTGTGATATTTTAGATTAGGTGCAAAAGAGTGATGCCAAGTGGTCCACCTTAGACTCTGAGGGTATGTTGAAGTTTTATGGTTATATTTGTGTTTTAAGGGTAGAAGGCTTCGTTAGTTGATACTCTGAGAGGGCCATTTCTCTAGTTACTCTATTCATCTTGGGAAAACTAAGATATATAGAGATTTAAGGTAGAATTAATAGTAAAGAATTATATGGAAATATATAAAAGACTTTGTGTCTAGATGTCTGTGTTGTCAGTAAGTGAAATTTGAGCATTTGAGAATTATTGGTCTGCTTTAGAGGCTACCCATTCCTTAGCAAAAGTGTTAGTGGATTACTATATATTTTATGAGTGGTTTACCTCATAGTTATCATAGTTCTAGTAACATTTGGGTCATTATTTATTATTTGAGAAAGTCTCCTTACTTCTTACCTATTAAGTCATCTAATAATGTTGAGAGGTTGTCTTGAATCTATGTTCGAGAGGTGGTTCATCCTTATGGAGTGCACATGTCTATTATTTTTTATAGAGCTTCCTAGTTAAGCTACAACTTTTGGGGAGATTTTCAAGAGATGTTGGGTACCCAAGTCAACCTTAGAAAAAATTTTCATCCCCAGACTGATGCTCAGTTAGAGTAGACTTTTTAAAAGATATTCTTTGAACTTTTTTTAGACTTTGATGGTCAGTGGGAGTAGTTTAGAGCATTAGCAGAGTTTTCCTACAATAGCTGCCACTCAAGTATTTAGATAGCCCTATTTGAGGCACTGTAATGTTTGCAATGTCGATCTATTGTTAGTTGGTCTGTAATTTTAGAGGTTAGTCCATGAAATACGAATCTGCTTTGAGTATCATTACACAAAGTTTAGGTTATTCAAGATAGGATACCAGAAGCTTACAGTAGGCAGAAGAGTTATGCTAATTGTAGGATTTATACTTTAAAATTTGTTGTTGGTTATTGGATTTTAGTTCGAGTGTCAGCCATGAAGAGTATGATGATGTTTAAAAAGTGGCTTAGCTCTACCCTAGTTATATCGGGCCACATGAGATTCTTTAGAGAGTTGGGGAGGTAACGTATGAGTTAGAATTTTCTCTATCTTTTTATGAAATTCATCATTAATTTTGGTCCTGAGTCTCCCAAGACCATTTTGGCTATTGGTTAGACTTTGGTTAAAATTAAATATTGCGTGTGGAACCCATTTTTTATCAAAAAGACCATTGTTTGAAATTTTGATGATTCCATTAAATTCGGAATGCCGAATTTGTTGGGATAGCATAGTTTGTTGGGTTTCATGGGGTTCCAAATAAATCTCAAGGACTTGTTTGAAGAGTTTTCAATGAAGTTAAAGTTGTTGCTGTGTTAGCACCTGGTGCATGACCAGATTCTTAATTACTATTGCAACAAAACCTTCACCATTATGAGAGTCTGTTGAACTTATTCATTATGATCATGAGGCTATGGCTTTTCACTACAATGAAGGAGGGCTCACATATATAATATACCACAATTGTGATGGTTTTTTTAGTGATGTCCCACAATCGCGACCAGGGATTTCTGCAATTACGATGAAAGAACCCCTGGTAGTATAAATACTACTCACTTCATTATTCAGCTCAAAATTCTAAGCTATATCACCATTGATGATTGTGGAAGCTCAAAAATTATATAAAAATTAATTAAAGCTTAGATTAATCAGGGGTTGATTAGGTGATCATTTTGCAATATTTCCTCTATAAGTTAAAAACCTGATTTCCATTTAATTATGTAATTTCTTCTTGGATTTTTACTATTGTATAGGGTAGTTTAGGGAACAATTAGAGAATTTGTGGTGCTCAATTTTTTTCACAAACTCATTGTTCCACATTGGTACTATTGTAGTTTTAAGTTTTTAATTCTACAAGAAGGCCCCATGGTGATTTTAAGCCCAATTTCTAAACTAGAGCATAAATTCACTATATGGTTATCGGTGTTCCCTTCCTAATTCCTAGGTTATTATTTTGATAGCATGGAAATGGTCAGAGGTTTCTTAGAAGGGAAAAGCTCTTGCATAGAGGATTTCAAGTGCGCTCAGTGGTGTCCTGGTAAGCTAGGCTTCACGTTTTTAGACTTTTCTTTTTAATGGAATTAGTATGGTATTGTAATAATAATTGATTGGTTATTATGGTTTGGGTATCCATTTTGTCAATGTGAAAAAATAGTAATCGATTAGGGGGATTTTCAGTAGATTTTGACCTTAAATTCCCTTAAGTTGGTAGTTGCTTCTTCTTTAGGGCTTGACTTAGCATACTTAGGGCCTTAGGTTTTGATTTAGAAGAATTAGTCTAGGTTCAGGTAGAAGCATGACTTAGGTTAGGTTTTTGGGGTTTGTAGTTGTCTTGATCGTATCTTTCTAAGTTAAAGTACCATTGGATAGAGCTCTGTCCTATACTTAATAAGTCTAAAACACCTAGGTGGGATAGTTATTGGGACCAGAATATTTTTCTTGCTATATTGTGGTCAATGACTTGGTATTCCCGACATTTTACCCTTTTAGGTGTTTAGTCATTATATTTAACTTACAAAAAGGAATTTTATAAATCTGTAAGGTATTTGGTCTTTTAAAATAGGAAAAAGGAATAGTTAGACTTGCATTGAGTATGAGCCATGGATTTTGGCCTCGTATTGCATTTTTAGTTCTAGTCTAAATTCGATGCTTGGTTTACTGATTATTATCTATTAGTTTTTGTTATATTTTGACATTTATTATTATTGATATTTAGTCGGTAATATAGTTTAAGACCAATATGATTTATGGTTATCTATGGAGGAAGATTATAAGGTATGCTTATCGCATTTCTTGGCTAGTTTTCTTCATATTTCTTACTATTGAACATGGTCTTATACTAATATTACGCCTCAGCTGCACCCACAATGCTTATGGGGTTCGATTGGTTCAATTTCATAGTGTGTACCTTCTAGGCTTATTAAGAAATTTATTTTCTCTTTTGAGGCTTACATTTGATTCTTGCATATAATTGGCATTACCTGTGCTTTCCATTTTGACCAGAATCTATTGCCCCTTAGTATAGATCTTTACGTTACTTTAATTAGCTTTTACATCAATTTATATCAGTCAGCCTATGATGCCTATTGAGTTCTCCATGTTTTTGTACTCATACTAAACTTCTGCATCTTTTTCCTAAATGTAGATCCTAGTATGAGTCATCATTGTCGATGTCAACTTCAAATAGGTCTGCTGAATGGTGATTATGGTGAGTTTTCAGCATTTGAAGATGACCCATCTCCTTAGGTTCTAGTATTAGTTATATTTCGTAACTTTTATAGTACCTTGTATATTTTCTTGCATTTGTCTAGTACTTTTTGTATATAGTGTCTCTTGTACTAAATTTACCAAGTCTTGGGGGATTTATTTAATATAATATGTTCCTTCCCCTCTTTTTGTTATGCCATGCTTGTATATTTCCTTTATATTTTCTTTGAATTATGATTTTACACTTATTTCTCTCTTTTTTCCCTTTAAGTATATTGATCATCATTTTGAGTTGTGGTATTGTCTTACCTACTGGTGGGTTAAAGTTGGTGTCATCATGACCAAAGTTTCTAGGTCATGACATGTAGCAAATTTTAAAGGTTACAAGATATATGGTAATCCATAATAGGATACCATCTGAGAAGATAATATGAGCCTTCACATTAAAGTGAACTAATTGGTGCTAGCTTTGGTATTAATTTATTTACTTTGTCTACTCAACATTTTGAAGAATTTCTAGTAGGATAATGTAATACTTTTTTCTTCAGAAATAATGACAAGTCAATAAAGATTTGTGTGATCTAGTTAAACAGATTAATTCAATTCTTTTTATGGATGGTGATTACTTATTTGTGTTTTTTGATATGCTTATAGTGATTTTTGATGTAGGATTAATGTTTGTTTTTGGTCCTGGTGATGTTTCTTATTGCTCTAGCAATATTGTAAAAAATTATGATAATCTTTATCTGGTTGTATTTCCCTTCTTTATTTTGTAAGACTTGAATTCGAGCACAAGTTCTTTTTAAGAAAGGGAGAATGATGCAATCAAAAAAGCAAGATCGATATCAAAAAGTGGTGGTGTGAGCTATCTTTTATACAGAGCTTTTAATTACCCATAAAAATTTAAAGTGTTATTGAAGGATCATTAAAAGAGCTTTTAAAGTTCATAACATGCATAAATGGATTTACAAGGAAAGTGTTGATAACCAACGATGTCATCAAGGGCTTTAGACTATTCTTTCAACTATCATGGGCTTTGGAGACTTAAATAAAGCATGATGGAAGACTTCAAAAACATATGTGCTTAAGTGGCTATTGTAATAATTTGGTCATTGTTGTAATGTGGCTATTTATACAAGACTAGTATAAATAGTTTTTATGTCTTTCATATTGGAGTTAGTTTTTGGACACTATAATGACCCTCCAATTTATTTTGTAATTTTTCATTCATTTTGAGTTTTCATATAGTTGTGAAAAGTCATTTTTGACTTATTGAGACAATTGATTTTATTCCCGAGTAGTTTATTTTAGTTTAACCCTATTTCTAAATTTAGAGAATTACAGTTGAGAAAATTAACTTTGGTCAAACCTTTTAGTAAACATACTCGGATGGGAATTTCGACAATTTCGTTAGCTCAGAAACATGCATTTTTTTTTCAGGGGACCTTTGGTTTTGGTACCAAGGCTTCCAGACTTATTTTGGGATATTGGGTGGTTTTTTGATAAACAAAATGAATGAGCATAGGGCCAACATTTTGTTGAAATAATCTAGATAGGAATTTATTGATTTTGTTGACTTTAGAATGTCATTTTTGATAGGGTAGCATATTTCATTAACGTAATCAAGGTTCCATAGGTATCTTGAGGACCCATAGGGATATTTTACAACATGGATAAAATTGTTGGTGCAGGCACCAAGTGTTCTTCATGTTTGCGGCCAGCTAGATGCATTTGAAGGTAAATTTTATTGAAATTCACGATTCCAAGAAGACCATAATGTTTGTGATGAAGGGTTTACAGAAGATAAACTAGGTCCTTCATCAAATTCGTCAAGAAGGACGTAACGATTAATATAGTCAACCTAGTAGGATCTCTCGATCGCGGCTAAGGGTCTTGCAAATGTAATGAGCCACCCTTGGAAGTAAAAATAGTTCTCTGCTTTATTTTCCAATCATTTTCTATCATGTCTTTCACCATAGCTAACTTTGGAATCTTCGGAATGGTGAGGACTACATATTATTGAGCTAAGGGTTGTACAATCTATGTCCCTTGCCCATTTTGTATTAATTCAACATTGAAATTTGTCCATTCTTTCATTGAAATCATAGATTGGGGTCTTCAACTTTTGGTACTTTATGGGCTATTTTGATCTCTGATTAGGATTTATTCATGCTCAATTTTTGAGCATGTGTTCCTCATCCTACGAGGGACCTAGTTATGAGTTTTATTTCTGGTTTCTATTAAGGTCCCCATGGGTGACTTTTGCATTGATATTTAGCCAGGAGCATAATATAAAATATGGGTCTTGTCTTTCTTGTACTGACATATGGATTATAATTATGGTAGCTAATGGATTTCTGAGGTTGAGTAGTGGGGAAAATAGTTTGTGTCCAGTCCAAGCTACTATTCTATTTTGAGGTAGTCTATGGTCTACTTTTTATATATTTTACTCTATGAGGTTGAATATTGTATAAATTTCATGCGAGGTAGTGGTTTTGTCATGACCTAAACTAGGGCCTAGTCAAGATGGATATTTCAAGCCTACCGTGGGAAGGAGACCACCCTATTAGCCTTACCTAAAGACCACATTATTATAAATAGTAGATGTCAACCGAAATAGCAATGAGAAGGATAGATAAGCCAAATGAAACTTCTAAGAATTTTAAAAAACAACTAACCCACATTTGTCCACAAAATCCTCTAAAAAATAATACCAACTAAGTCGAGACATGCCCCCGACAACGACAATGTCCATATTTTTCCAGTGTCTCAGTGCGATTTTCCCTGCGTCACACCAAAGTTCCAGGTTACAAAATAACGGGAATCGTGATGGCTCCGCATTGCGCCATCCCTCCGTTTCTGAATTGTTAATTTCCAGTAACACGACACGATAACGCCACGTAACGCCAGGGGCCCAGTTTAGGAAAATTTTACTAAAATTAAATGACGCGTCCATGGTTAAAAGGGTCAATTTCCTACCCTTATTTAAACCCAATAAAACATGATTCAGTCATTCTTCACCTAAAATATACTAGTTTCTCTCAATTTTCTCTCAAGAACATGCTAGGTTTTCTATTGGGTATTCAAATTCAAGAAGGTCTCACCATCAATCTTCACGAAATCGTGAACCAAGGTATGCATAGTGTTCATTCATGGAATCCTTTCATCTATGGATCCCAAGATTCTATTTTCTAAGTTTAAGTTTATGGATTTTTTTATGAATTTTATGTTGGGTTAGTTTTGTTTATGTTGAGAATGATCAATTGAATTCTAATCCATGTTGGGTGATCAATTTTATGTGGAATTGATTTGAATAGATGAATATTCATGTGAACCTATGAATAAACCCTAGGATGATGAAATTAGAGATGAATCATGATGATTAATTGTTGTATAATGTTGTCTACATGTGCTATGCCTACCATGTGTTTGCTTAAATACCAAGATGAAGGAACAATGCTCAACTAGTTTGATATCATGAAATCCCCATGTATGTACAAGTTATTCCTATCACATTTTTTCATGGAATACATTTATAAATATATTATAGATTATGATGTTAGTTATATGTTCAATTATGTTATGCTTGGTCAGTTTCCTTCCATTGAGTCCTGGGGGTACTTGTACCCAAAATATTAGTTTTGTGCTTAGAGCCATGTCATGTTTCCACGATACTCTCAGCCAAGCTATGAATCCTTAGACATCAGACAACCTTATGACTCAGGAAATCTCCATGATCTCATAAACTCAGTCAGTTGCTAGATATCAATAATATTTTGTGAATCAACGAAATTCAGTAACTCAGTCCATGTTCAGTTCAACAAATTATGTTCAGTATCTATTCATATGGGCGTAGAAATTATCACTGAGTGAACCAAGGATGGGAACTAACCTGTTATATGAGGGTGTGATTCTTAGAAGCAATCCTTGCATTTCAGAACTATGTAGCCAGCATAGGTTGAGACATCATAGCCTGCAATATAAGGGTAGATTAGGTGTCTTAGCTTACTATATGAGGGTTCCCACCATTCTCACTAGACTTACCTGTTATATTAGGGTAACTCACATGTTGTCCTTACTAGTGGTGCAGTATTGACACCCTTCTAATCTGGGCATTGATTGGACCCCAATTCAGCTATAATGCATCATTTGGGGCATGTTGGTTAGATGACTACCTCCCATAGTCTCAGTATCAATCTCAGTAAAAGAACTAAGATAGTTTTTCAGAATTCAGGGTTGTCAGATACAATAAACTCAGACATAGTACAAAACTCAGATGGTTCCACCAGATTCAGGACTGTCAGATACAGTCACTCATGTTATTAGTTATATCAATTATCAGTATGTCATGTTATCAGTATTCAGATTCAGTACTCATGTTATCACTATTTCAAATATAGTTACTATGTATGCTTGTATGTATTCTCATGTTCATATTAGTTAGTTAGCCAGTATTGTTCATGCATATAAACCCCATGCATTCAGTCTACCTCACATGTATACCAGTATATTTAAAGTACTAATATATTTGTTCTATGGTGTCTTATACCATAGGTTTAGAGACACGAGCTCTAGATCATCAGTAGATTCCAGTTTCAGCAGTCAGAGTTAGAAGTGATTCCGTATTATTTGAGGACTTGATTATTCCCTATTATTTTATTAACTAGTTTATTAGTTGGAGTTAGTTGGAGACATTTTACATCAACTCCTTACTTAGACAGTTCAGTCCATTTGGGCTTTCTAGACTATCATGTTTCAAACTTCACTATTTTCAGTTTTGTTTTGGGTATTTCATACCTCGTTTAGATGTTATATTTTATTTCAGTTATGTGAACCTTATGGACTTTCAGTTCATGTTTTCATATTATAAAGTATTTTATGCAGTATACAAATACAAATATCAGTCTTGGGTTATCTTGTGGTCCTTCGGGTTCATGAGCACCGTGTAGCATTCTGGTTCAACAAATTGGGGCATTACAGTATAGCACTTTCCTAGTTTTGATTTTCTTAGTTGTTGACATGATTCTAGGTTTGGTTCATTTGTTTTTGTATTATGCGGTCTTTAATTGTCATGATTGGATTGCAACTTTGATTATGTTCATAATGAAAGTGTTGACATTCTTTTACTATAATCATTTTCAAAGGTTGGTGAGTTGTTGGTGTTTGTTCTCTTCGTCTTGTTAGTTTTTTTACCCAATCGTGATTTTTTACTTTGGTATTGATTTGAGTTGGGTACTCATTTCATTCTGATATGTCATATTAGATGGCTTTAGTTAAGTTGGGGAAGGTTAAAAGGGTAGTTTTATGATCTTTTGAGTATAGGAGTTTTTGACCTAACTTGTGTCCATAGGGGTGCTTCCATGTGGTTTATAAAGGAAAAGGATGGTTCTGTGTACTAACATTTTCTTATCAGATATCAATATTGTGTATTTTGTATTGCGTACTAATGATCTATTAGACCAGCTTTAAGATGTTCCTATGTTATCTAAGTTTTCATAAGGTTTCACAACCATTAGTGAAGATCCAAACAGTTAACATATTGAAGACTACCATTAGGACTCATTTCGATCATTGTAAGATCTTGATTATGTCTTTAGTTCTTGTCAATAACCTCAATAGGTTTTATTTGATGGATCATGCGATTAGACATTGATTGGATTCATTCGTGTTAGTGTTCATCAACGACACTACAACTCCATCCTTTATGGTATTAGTGGTCATATGCTAAGTTGTTGAGTGTGAGATTGGCTTATGTCTTTATATTCTTGGGTGCATGTGATGATTGAAAATAGGATCGTGATAGTATTAACGAGGATCATGATAGTTTAGGTTTGGGGCTACACTTATTTCTCCCATTGATGCTAGTAATATGTCGGATTAGCAGGTTACATCACATGGCTTGGTGGTAGCATGATTGAAAAGACAAATTTAGTAACATCAATCTCCAACTATCCAATGAGTATGAGGTGAGATTTTTGGGGCTTAAGGACTTGTTGGCCACAACTCTAATTTTGACTCTTCTAGTTGAGCACCTAAGGTGCGTGATAGATCTTATATTTAGATGTTTGCTTATCAACGGGTATAGTTTCAACACTCAAGGCCTGGTGGTTAAACTATGATGCTATGCTAATAGCTATGGATTTCGTGAAATATTTTCAATGTGCATTTCATGGATTTGATCCCTGATGAGTGATGATTTTACCACTCATTCTAACTAAACTTTTGTGTACATTACCTTTTTTTGAATGAATGAAAGAGACTTTGGTGATAAAATGCACTAACATCCACTCTTTGCAGGCATACAGATGATTAGATCAAAATATGTGTATTGGAGCGTAAACTGATCAAAAGGGATCAAGAAAAGTACAACTGAAGACTTAGAGAAGAAAGACCTGACGTACCATGGTCGCGATCTGCTTACTGCAATCGCAGCAGTCAAGAAAACGTCATTCGACTGTAATTGTGAAAGTTTACTCGCGTAACCGTGGTTGTAGCAAGACCCACGCGATCATGGCTTAGCATAAGAAATCAACCCAAGGGAAAAATTAAAAATGCACGTGGTTGATCCCAATTTTGACAAAAAGACTTAAACCCAAGCATCATGGATCATATTCTATCTTCCCCAATTTTTAGGTTTACCTCATGAATTCATAGCCTCTATTTTTGGAGAAGAAAATATTGTATAATTTTGGAGTGAAGAATACATTTGAAACTTTCTAAAAGGAAGATTATCTCACTTTCATTGTTGATTTGTGGGAGTGCAAAGTTTGAAGTAACATTAGCTTAAGCTTCAATAAATCACTTCAATGAATATTATGGGTATATCTGTGCTTATTTATCTTATGTATAGCTAGATCTCCCTCTTGATGTGATGTGTGTATAGGAGTTAAACTGTGTGTGGGTTGTTATTGATTATCTTCTCTTTATTAGTTCATATTTATGGGTTCTATCATTGCTATGCTAACTTGGTTGGGGTTTGATGAGTGAAAGCCCCAAATACCCATATGGGTATGATGAGTGAAACCACTATGCTCTAGAAAACCCAAAGCCGTCTTTGAAATAAGGGTCTTGGGTAAAGTTTAGGAATCCATATCATCCTTGAAAGAGGGATGTGGATAACAAAGAAATGATAGAAAATTTGTGTGTGTAGTTTGCTAAATTTTCTCTATCTTAGACATAAGGGTGAATGTGAGGTTGAATATACTATGGGTATCATCCTAGAAATAGGGATGCTTAAATTAAGGTTGTGGTTACTAATTGTTGAACAAACTATTAGGTATTCGAAAAAATCAATGGGTGAAAGTTTGGTGTTTTGTAAAAAGATTACCATCAAAATCTATAACCAAACCTACCCATATTTGACTTACTAAATTGACGTTGATTGCTAACACCCATATATCACTCCCTTAGTAGTTCATAATCCACAGATCCGTGCATACCTGTTCAAACATTAATTATTCATAGCTCGAAATTTATACTTGAAAAAACCAAAAAGAAATATTAGTGTACATACCTATCTCCCCCATTTTTTACCTACTTGTAACTTTGGTTTAGATTTAACTTGTATCTGTTATTTTGAAGAAACTTAATTGCCACTCACATTGTTCCTAGTGGATTTGACCTGAATCAAAAATTGGGTAAATATTGATACAGGTATCATGGGCTTGAGACCATTTACTAGAAGCCAAGCTCGAGAACTATGAAGACTTCAAGGCGCGTTTATAAAAATGGATGTGTTTGAGCTTGTTGTGAACAATCGCAAGGGAGTGTATGCCTTGACATGTTGGGGATGGCCTTAGATTCTCAAAATTACACCCAAGGCTGCCCAAATACACTCCAAACCTGCCACTCCTCATTAAGGGTAAATGAGTCCTTTTGCTCCACCTTTTGTAATAGACTATTTAAAGAACCTCCTTTAATATTTTTCCTTAGTTAGCTCATTGTGATTCATGATTGTAATATTGAACACCATTCCTCTCAAGAGAGAATAGACCTCCAATATTTGAACATCACAAGTGAAAGGTTCCACTTGTGTTGTAAAATGAGTAGAAACGTGAGTTCTTGAGTGAACCGAATTTCTCTTGCGTTTGCGTAAGAACATGATGCTTTTTAACTAATTTTTTATAGGTTTTAAAGTTTAATATATTCTTTAGTTTCTACATATTGTGTTCTCTTTGTGTCAAGTTACCTATCTTCTTTTTCATTTAAGTTTGTGTTTGTTGTTTCTGTTTGGTGTCTTGTTGTGTGGATTATTTTGTGAAGATTGTGGACTATTTGTGCTCATTTAGATATTTTTTGATATCATTTGGTATCAGATCGAAGGCTGTTCATGTTCTTACACTACCAATCTTGGGCTCTTCTAGTTGAAAATAAAAAATAGAGTATTGTTGGGTGTCTTGTGTTTGGCCGAGAAGTTATCTAGATTTAGATGTGTTTTTTTCCTTTCTTAGTAATTTCGTGTGTTTTCTTATTGTCCACTAACATGCTTGAGTCTAAAGTCCAAGATTTTAGCTCTAGTCAAGTTGTTGTTGTAGGGTTGAATGGTTTAGAGTTTGTTGTTGTTCATAAGTGTTCTTGTTGTAGTTTATATTATTTTTGAGATAAATGTTCAACAAAAGGCTCGTTTGATTTGAAAAGGAGAAGAGAGAGGCAAAGCTTTGTGTTTGTCTTGGAAATACTTTCAAGACAACACCAATGTTGTAAAGAAACAAAAGGGCTCCAAAAAGCATAGTTACCAAAAGAGTGTCAATCATTTTTCAGGAAGAACCAAAAGAGGAAAGGGACAAAGCCAAAGCAAAAAGGTGTTTTGCCAAATTAGTGCAAGTTGGTGAAAAGTTGATGGGAACCTTTTGAACTTTAGAAAGAAAGTCCTAAGACTTTTTTCCTTACTCCAAAATCGAAAATCATCACCAAACCAACAAGATTTAACAAATCAAATTGGAAAACATCAAACTTCAACAAAAATAACAATACTAACGACAAAAATTTATGGGCCACGCCAACAAACTAGAATCAAGTCCTTGGACATTCCTGTTTTCTTTCCTTGACTCTAATAGTTTCATTTTCATGACTCCTATACTAGTTGACAACTAGTAACAACCTACTAAGTTATGAACTAGTTTTTTAGTCCTTCTTTCGTGTTAGCGTTCCTTGTGGTGCTTTGCTCATTTATAATTCATAGTTATTGTTGGTTCAAGTGCGTACAAAACTTCCTTCAATCTTTCAAAACGAAATCCTTTATAACTCAAGAGTAGACTTATTAAAAAGTACTCACAAGTTGATGGACAATTTACAACACTTGAAGAGCCAAGTGAGGGAGCCGAGTGGGAAGAGTGTGTGAGAGTATTTTGAAATAACATTTTCTCATTTTTAGGTACAATTTCAATGGAACCACACATGGAACCCAAAACCTTCAATGCACCAAATGTGGACACTAATGTTATGAATGCCCTTATGGCTAGTCATGAGTCCTTGTCTCAGAACATGGCCAGAGTGAATGCTACGGTTGAGAAGTTGGGATCGGAAATGGTCTATATTACTGGCTGGATGGATAGGGTGGAAATCCAAGGCAATTCACGACCCTTAAATCCTCAAAACATATCACCAACCATTACCCCTAAAGCCATGCACCAAATATTGTATCCGCTAAATTCCATACATCAAGCCAACCTTTACTCACAAAGCCAAGGCCTTGATGGACCTAGCCATACCCCACTCCACTAAGTCCCACATGAAGGACTTGGAACTCAAATTCCACCCTTAAACTCGAATCCCCCAAATCAAAACCCTCTAATATAATGACCACCTCCACTAAATGCTAACCCAACATTCCAAATTCCAAATGTCCAAAACCTACCAATTCAAGAAGAGGGGTATGTTAAGGATAAATAAAGGGGAGGGTATGGAATGCATGATGATCCTTATTTGGTGGATAATCATATGAGAGATAGAAGGATGGAGCCAAGGGAAAATGGGTACTTGAAGGAAGAGGTGGCTAAGGTGTTAGATAAAGGGATATTGGTCTTATTACTAACAAAATGGGACTTCCAATCTTCAAGGGAGAAAGTGATCCCAAAGAGTTTCTTGCATGGGAATCCATATGCGAGAGGGTATTCTAAATGAATGATCTCACGGAGGAGAAGAAGAGTTGTTGCGCTATTTCCCATTTTGAGGGATATGTGATAACACTCAAACTACACCTCTCTTATGAGAATGTATGCGATCGTTGTCAATATATAACCCATATAGGTTATGGTCGAATCCTACAGGGAATATGGTGTGAATTTGAGTTATCTGCGGGTTAATCAACTGATAGTTATCAGTTTTCTTTGAATGGGGTTTTTTGGAAAGGTAACAAACAATTACTTCTTAATTCAGTGTTTGAAATCAATATGATAAGGAAACCCAGAGTTATGTTCACTATGGGTGTTGGTATTTGACAGACGCTAGTAATGGTTCAAGATTCTTGTGGTAGGTAGGAACAACAGACTATCCTTGTCAAAGTTATGTCTAAATATTTCTCAACCTATTTAGACATTTAGCCACCTAATTCTCTAGAACATAGGGAATTTATATTTCATAACAGGATGTTATCTCAAGTTAATTAATCTTGTTACAACATTAATTATTAAATGGAAGTTTGATTCTTCCAAGTCCCTGTTGATAATTCACTTCTTACAAGGGTAGATTTCTTATCTCAAGCAAATCACCAGTAAGCAAGGCCTATTGTTTGCAACCAATAGTCAGAGTATAAAATAATGGAATTAACAAGAAGTTTCTACCACCGATAGAATCTTGAACACTTAGTTACGTTACAAACCCCCATAGATCCCATAACTCAGGTTAAGGGAATTTAGATACTCATAATAAAATAATCAAGACAACAAGTTGAATTCGTAGTTTGATATATGAACTTACAGTAAGATGAATAGCAACAAATGTTTCTCATATTTGATTCACAATAGAAAATCCCAAAACAATTATAATAATCTCTCCAAAAATAATTGTAAAGTTCAAGTCAAAAACTAGAGAGAAGAGATTCTCAAAACCTCCGTTCGCCCCTATATAATTAGAAAACCCTAACATATGCTTTAAATACTTCAACCAAATTATGGAAAAAAATCATAGATCACAGTATTTTCTTGGACAGTCAACGACGTGTGTGATGGCTTATCAGGAGTCTGATGACTTATCAGGAATGGCGTTAGCTCTTCTTCACTTTTGACAATATCTGCCTTAGGTTGACGATGAGATGTGATGGCTTATCAGACATGTGACGACTTATCAGAATTGTCGTCTCTTCTTCACTTGAAATCCTATTCCCTTCCTAAGCCTAACGACAAGCCTGACGGCTTATCGCACTTCTGACGGCCTATCACAGATGTCATCATGAATTCCAGCTGAAGCCAATTCTCTGTCTAAACCTAACGACGAACATGGCAGCTTATCATACTTCTAACGGCCTATCACAGATGTCGTCACAAAATCTATCTAAAACCCATTCTCTGTCTAATGCTGACGACAAATTTGATAGCTTATCACAAAGCTTACGATTTATTAGACAAGTCATAAACTCTACTTCCCTCTCTACTTGCTCAAAAATCAAGTCTTTTTCTTCCATTATTGCTGGTTCTCTTGGATCTTCATTTTTACAGCAATATCAAACAAAAAACAATCAAAAATGACAAAAATTGCTTAAGACTTTGCAATTATTCTTAGTTAAAAGCCTCAAATATGTTAGCATCTGCTCACACATCAACACCTTCAACTTAAAATAATTACTTGTCCTCAAGCAACTAAAACGCAACCAAATGGATATAGAGTACATTTGGCAGTCAACCATCTATATTATCTCAACACATCTTCACCGTCTCTAAGGTCAATTAATTTAAAAATAATAACTCTGCATATTATTGAAGGAGAACAATGTGACACACAGGAATCAATTTATGGAATCAATTCAGTAATAACAACTATGCATGTACCAAGATTACACTATCCAAACAAGTTAGCAACTAGCAACATAACCAGTGTGCCCTCACTACAAAGAAGTCCCACACTACTGATATCAAACATCATATATGTAACCATGGGTACAATCAAAAGACACTCACTCTCAGAATGAAGTTCCTATTAATGTATTCCAAATACTATAGGCTTGCCCTTATTTTCATTACCAAGATTTCTTTGAGGTATACTCCTCTTTGTCACTTTGTTTATAGGTTTGGGGATTTTTCCTTTGGGTTCCATTATAAGACCTGTAGCAAAAGAAAGCACTCATTTAGCACTCATGATCATCCAACTTAAGAAGTTCAGTCATTATAATTCCATATCCCTCAAAAGAGTTTCACAATTGTATCCGATCAAAGTTGTGATAACATGTTCTGATAAGTCATCACAAATGTGATAACTTATAATTCGTGTCATCAGCCTTAAACAGAATAAGCTTATTTTTCTCAACTTGTGAAGACATAGTATGATAAGCCATCACAAATGTGATAGCTTATGAAACACGTCGTTAGCTCAAAATACAACTTCCAGCTCAGTTTTAGTCTTGATTATCAATCCACTTTCTTCTTAGAATCACATGGAGTTGTGTTCTTGAGCTAAGCACTAGATTTTTACGCTTAATGCAGCACTGTACACCCTAGATTATGTTTTTTACACAATGGAAAGTTAATCTTCCTCAGTCCCTTTGAAACTAAGATTTACCTCAGTTGCATCACTTACCTAATGAAGAGGAGAGTTGAGTTATGAGCATACCTGATAGGCGACTTCACTTGGTTACGCGAGTGAGAGAAAGTAGTAGATGAAAGAAGAGTTCTTGATCTTGATTTCAAACCCACACTTCACAGTAAAGAATATTTTTTTTATTTTACTTACGAATTAATTTTGAAAAGAGAAAGTAAATAAACTAAATATTGAAGGAAATAAAACATAAAGAAAATAAAGGAGATACGCGGGAAGGTGAAAAGATTTGACTATAGGTCGGGTCAAATTTTTTAGTATTTGGTCCCAAGATTACCTGACGGCTTATCAGATGTCTAAAAAGTCATCGAAGATATAGTCAACCTTAGGCAGAGTGTTGCCTTCTTTTGGATTTTCTGACAACATCTGACGGCTTATCACAATTGTGATAACTCATCACATCTTTCGTCAGGGTCCCTTGGATGACTTCATCAATATTTTACCTAAAACGCTGCATACCTCTTCAGTACATTATGCTTCCTATCTAAATAAATTAAAACAACTTACGTTTAAACATAAAAAAAATTGGGTTGCCTCCCATTAGCGCTTGATTTAATATCGTTGCACGACTAGGTTATCTTGACAACTCAGACTTCGTCAAGACACCATGCTTTTACCTCTTTCCCATCTTCATATAACACATCCATGATTAAGAAGAAAATCATCTCCTTTTGTTGTGTCATGGATGAGTGCATTTCGAATCTTACTTCTTTGTTATTAATCCTGAACTTCAGCTCGTTCAGCTCCATGTCTACTACTACTCTCCCAGTATCAAGGAATGGTCTACACAAAATAATGGGTACTTCAAAATCTACCTCATAGTATAGGACTACAAAATCAGCAGGAAGTATAAAGTCAGCCACCTTTACCCATACGTCAAGTAATATTCCTACAGGCCATTTTACAGACATATCCTCCATCACCAACCGTATTTTGGTTGGGGTAGGATCCTCTAAACCTAGCTTCTTATACACAGCTAGCGGCATCAGATTTATGGTTTCCCCCAGATCACATAGGGCCTTTGAAAAATTCAGAGATCCAATTGTACATGGAATAGTGAATGCTACAGGGTCGGCTTTCTTCTGCACTAAGGACCGTGTAGAAATGACACTACAATGGTAGAGATTATCCTCCTGTTCATATATTACCGCTCTTTTCTTTGTCATAAGGTCCTTCATGAATTTAGAATATCATGGCATTTCCTCGAGTACCTCCACCAAAGGCATATTTATTGTTAACTTCTTCAACATTTCCATAAATTTACTAAATTTGATGTCGTCAACCTTCTTATTCAGTATTTGAGGAAAGAGGTATGGTGGTCTCGGGAGAGATTTCACAATTACTTCTTTTTTCTTCTCCTTTCCTTGTTCTGGGGAATCACCAGAACCATCCAGCTTCCCAGACTCTACTAGACATTCTTCTTCAGGTTCGTCATCTACTTCAAGCACATCTTTGACTCCACCTTTGCCCACAAAAGGGCCATGTAATATCTTACCACTTCTAGTGGTAATTTACATACATGGACCATCATTCCGCGGATTCTGAATCATATCACTAGGTAATGCTTAACTCTTCCTCTTGTTCAGCGCTATGGAGAGTTCACTCATATGTTTTTCCAGCTGTTTGATCAAAGTGGAGTGCGAGTTTACCAACTGACTCATAGAGGACATATTGGTCTTCATGGTAGTCACCCCTGAGTTGGTATCCTCCACTCCTTTTAACAATTTAGCCATCATGTCCTCCAGGGACATCTTTTCAGAACTTGTTATAGCATCCTCAAGATTTTTAGGAAGGACCTATAACCCGCTCCTATCATTATTTCTCCTCCAATTACCTTTCTCCTGGTTCTTATATCCAGCCTTGTCATAATAAGTCCGACCTTGATTTCCTTGGCTATTGCCTCAGAAACCCCCTGATTATTTACATAGTTTGCCTCTTCTTCTGAGTCAGACTCCACTTTGCTCTGTTATCCCACATCCTTCACTTTCTCAGTTTTACCTGATAAAAAATGCTTGGTTAGCAAGTCCATCTGCATTTTTAGGTGAGCTATGTCTTGATCATGCTCCTTATCTCTTCTGCATTGTTCTGTAGTCATACCAATTGAAACAGTGGGGCTTGCTACCACAGAGTCCCTGGTATGCCATGCCCGACTCTGTTTGGTCATTCTCTTAAGCATTTGAGAAGCCTCTGGGAATGTAAGATCAACAAACGAACCACCAGCAGCATTATCTACAATCAATTTTTTCATAGAGTTAAGATCCCTATACAAAGTCTCCATCAAGTGTATATCTGTCATGTTGTGGTTCGAACACTGCATCAGCTTCTTTTTGAATCTATCCAGGTTTCATGCAAGGCTTTAGTTGGGAGATGTCTAAAGTTGTTGATCTTATCCCTCAACTATACCCTCCTGGAAGGTGGAAAGAACCTTTCTAGGAAAGCTCCTTTCAACTGTCTCTAATTGGTTATAGAATTGGGTGTTATCTCATTAAGCCACAATGTTGCCTCCCCATACATAGACAATTGAAACAATCACAAACGGATAGAATTCTAACCCACTCCTAGGTTATCAAAATATTTACAAATGGTGAAAAATTTCACCAGATACAAGTTCGGATCATCCCCAGGAAGGCCACCAAACTACCCCTTCAGATTAAGGGGTTGAATCGTAGTACTCGTAATGTTGAATTTTACCCCAGGTGCTAACGGTTGAGGAATAATTGCACCCATTTCACCTGATCCATCCATTCCATCATCATCATCATTGAGGTCATACTAGACCGGCTGATGATCTTGCCTTCCTCAGAACGGATGGTTCCTGTTAGCATTGCGTTGTACTGGTGCAGCTATTTGCTCTGCAAGCCTTGGGTTACCGGGGTTTAGCAACTCCTCGTCTCCCAAATTTTAATTCTTAGGATTTAGATGTTGTAATTGTTGACTGTCATTCTGCATATTCACCTGAGCTCTAGCTAAGCCTGCTAACCTGTCAGCCTCCTGCTGGTATGCCATTCTGCCAATTAGTTGCGGTTCCAGATTAAATGGTAATAATGGTTCTCCGGAACTTCTAGTTCTTGGGATTCACCACTAAAGTCTTGTATCAAACAAAAACAACAAATAAACGTAAAACTAAGAAACTTGACTAACAACCAATTAGCGCACACAACTTCAATTTACAAGCGTATTCCCTGGCAACGACGCCATTTTTGATAATGCTCAAACAACACCTATATTCCAAGACTTTTAGAAATCATTGTCAATATATAACCCAACTAGGTTGGGGTCGAATCCCATAGGGAATATGGCGTGAATTTGAGTTATCTGCGGGTTAATCAACTGATAGTTATCAGTTTCCTGTGAATGATAGTTTTTGGAAAGGTAACAAATAATTACTGCTCAATTTAGTGATTGAAATCAATAAGATAAGGAAAACCAGAGTTATGTTCACTATGGGTGTTGGGATTTGACAGACTCTAGTAACTATTCAAGATTCTTGTGGTAGGCAGGAACAACAGACTATCCTTATCGAAGTTATGTTAAAATATTTCTCAACCTATTTAGACATTTAACCACCTAATTCTCTCAAACTTAGGGAATTTTTATTACATAAAAGGATGTTATCTCAATTTAATTAATCTTGTTACAACATTAATTATTAAATGGAATTTTAATGATTCCAAGTCCTTGTTGATAATTCACTTCTTACTACGGTTGATTTCTTATCTTAAGAAAATTACCAGTAAGCAAGGCCTATTGTTTGCAACCAATAGTCAAAGTATAAAATAATGGAATTAAATAGTAGTTTCTACCACCATTAGAATGTTGAACACATAGTTATGTTACAAGCCCAAACCCATAGATCCCACAACTCGGGTTAAGGGAATTTAGCTACTCATAATAAAATAATCAAGTCAACAAATTGAATTCATAGTTTGATATATGAACTTACAGCAAGATAAATAGAAACAAGTGTTTTTCAGATTTGATTCACAGTAGAAAATCCCAAAACAATTGAAATAATCTCTCCAAAAATAAATGTAAAGTTCAAGTCAGAAAACTAGAGAGAAGAGATTCTCAAAACGTCCGTTCCCCCTATATAATTAGAAAACCTTAACATATGCTTTAAATACTTCAGCCTAATTATGGAAACAAAATCATAGATCACAGTATTTTCTCGGACAGGCGACGACGTGTGTGATAACTTATCAGGAGTCTGACGACTTATCAGTAATGTCGTCAGCTACTCTTCACTTTTGCAAATCTCTGCCTTATGTTGACGATGATATATGATGTCTTATCAGACTTGTGATGACTTATCAATATTTTTGTCGCTTCTTAACTTTAAATCCCATTCCCTGCCTAAGCCTAACGACTAGTCTGCCGGCTTATCACACTTCTGATGACTTATCACAGATGTCCTTATGAATTCTAGATGATGCCCATTCTCTATCTAAGGCTGGCGGCAACTCTGATAGCTTATCACAAGGCTGATGATTTTTCAGACAAGTCGTCAACTATACTTCCCTCTCTAGTTGCTCATAAATAAACTCTTTTACTTGCATTATTTCCGATTCTCTTGCATCTCTACTTTTACAGCAATATCAAACAGAAAACAATCAAAAATGACAAAAGTTGCTTAAGACTTTGTAATTATTCTTAGTTAAACTCCTCAAATGTGTTAGCATCTTCTCACACATCAATATGCTACCACATAGTGGGAGTATGTCAAACGTTTTAGCAATATCTTGATTGAAGGGCAACCCCGTCCTTAGTTTCATCTAAGGAATCTTATGAGACTATAATATCTCCCTGAGAGTTATCAACATGAACTATTTGCAAAATTGTATAACTTGAAGCAAGGGAATAAGAGTGTGGTGGCTTACTATGATGAGTTTCAACAACTCATCTTAAAACTTGATCATAGAGAAAAGCAAGTAAGACACGACATTATCCAGTTCAAGATTGGCCTAAATAATGAAATATCTATGCATATGACCCTTCATAAGTTTGAAACAATTGAAGGAATCTTTCAAGTGACTTTGGAGATTTAGAGAGAGAACAAAGAGAGGTCGACATACAAAACCAAGGCGTACCAAGGGTCCTTGGGTTGGACCAATGGAAAAGAAGTGACTCCAATGACTTTAGGGTGGAACAATTCCAAGAACCATCCAATCAATTCTCCACAACCCGCGAACAAGGCTGCCCAACATACACTTCCAAGGTTTGAAGGTAAACCAAATACTACTTCCAATTTCAAGGGATTCCAATATTTAAAATTTCATGGGTTGGTACACAAGGATAGTGAGTTCCCTAATGAAAGAAATGTTATATTAAGAGAAGGGAAGTTGTATTTCTAGAGGGAAGAAGTAGGATTTGAAATGGTTGAGAATGAAAAAACCTCTCAAGATAGAGAGGGAGGAGAGGCCGAAAGGCCTAATGATAAGGATGAGCAAGAGGTTTATCCTCAATATATTGAACTTTAAGTAACTAAATATGTGGTATGGAGAGTTATGATTAGAAAAGCATTAGATGATCCAAGCCAATAGGAAAACCTCTTCCATACTAAGGGTCTCATTAAGGAGAGTGTCTGCTCCTTAATTATTGATAGTGGAAGCTGTGCTAATGTGGCTATTTTCTCGATGGTGGAACACACGAAGTTACCAAATACTCTCCATTTAAGTTACTATAGGATCCAATGGTTGAATGAATGTGCATAATTAAAGTTAACCAATCAAGTAGTGATACGGTTCAAACTTGGAAACTATGAAGATGAGGTACTTTATGACATCATTCCAATGCAAGCTTGTAATCTCTTATTGGGTCAGCCATGAAAATATGATAGGTCAACCAAACATGATGTCTGGACAAATTATTATTATTTTTAGTTCAAAGTTTGGAAGTACCACCTCTGACCAATTTCACCATCACAAGTGTGTGAGGCTCACCAATAAATAAAGGGCTTGAAAAGAAAAGGGAAACTGAGGAAAAGGGTGTTGAACTCGAGAGTGGGTAGGTTGATGGAGAAGAAGGATTTTTGTCCTTGACAAGTAAGGTTTCAATGGTAATTTTTGCTCGGAAGGGAGACCTCTTCAAAGAGTATGATGACACCACTCCTATGCTACTTTTGGCTTATAATTTTAACACTAACCCATAAACTTCCCCTATCCCTTCTTCTATTTCTAATGTTTTATAGGAATATGAATATATTTTTCCTAGTGAGTTTCCGCAAGGACTACCTCCACTTTGAGGTATTGAGTACCAAATAGACTTTTTCTCGGGGTCACAGTTCCCAAACAATCCGGCTTATAGGAGAAACCCCAGGGATATAAAGGAACTTCAACGCCAAGTTGAGTAACTTCTCAACAAAGGGTATATTAAAGAAAGCATAAGCCCATGTGAGGTTTTGATGTTACTAGTGCCTAAGAAGGATGGAACTTGGCGCACGCGTGTCGATTGTCAGGCCATCAACAAGATTATGATAAAATATCGTTATCCTATCCCTAGATTAGATGTCATACTTGATGACTTGAATGGTTCTTGTGTATTTTCCAATATAGATCATAGGAGTGGATATTACAATATTCGAATGCAATCTAGTGATGAATGGAAAACCCCCTTCAAGACCTAATTTGGTCTCTATGAATTGATGGTTATGCCATTCGGCCTAACCAATGCTCCTAGTACTTTCATATGGCTAATGAATCATATGATGAAGCCATTTATTGGGAAATTTATTGTTGTTTATATTGATGATGTCTTGGTTTATTGCATGAGCTTGGCCAAACATGTGCTTCATTTGAAAAGTGCCTTTGATGTTCTTAGGAAAGTGAAATTGTTTGCCAATCTTGATAAATGTTCCTTTTGTGTTGATGGAGTTGTTTTCTTGGGATTTGTTGTGAGATCAAGAGGGGTCAAAGTGGATGAATACAAGATAGACACTATAAAAAATTGGCCAATCCCACAAACCGCTGGTAAAGTAGGAAGCTTCCACGGGTTGGGTAGTTTTTATTAAAGGTTTGCTAAAGGGTTAAGAACCATAGACTCCCCCTTGACTGAGGTCATTTGGAAAAACCAACCCTTCAAGTGGGGTGAAGAGAAAGCTAAGTCTTTTGAAGCCTTGAAAGCTATGCTCATTTCCGCACCTTTGTTACAATTACCCAACTTTGATAAGATGTTCAAAGTTGAATGCGATGCTAGTAAAGTATGCATAGGGTATGTTTTGATGCAAGATTTAAAGCCCATTTATAATTTTAGTGAAATTCACAAAGGTTCAAATCTAAAATACTCCACGTATGATTTAGAGTTGTATGCCTTGATTAGAGCATTGGGCAATTGTAAACACTACTTGTGGCCCAAAGAATTTGTGATACGAATGAACCATGAATCCTTGAAGCATCTTCGGGCCCAAGACAAACTTAACAAATGTCATGACTAATGGATTGATTCTCTTGAAATGTTCCCTTATGTTATTCAATACAAAAAAAGAAAATGATAACGTGGCAGCCGATGCTTTGTCTAGAAGACATGTTCTTGTGTATAATTTATCTTCAAAATTGATGGGTTTTGAGATCTTAAAATCATTGTATCCCAAGGTATTTTACTTCGGTCCTATCTATAGGGAATGTTAAGCGTTGGATAGGGAGAGATGGCATTCGGCTGGGGTTTTTAATCCTTATGCTACGTTTGATGTTTACTTATTTCAAGGAAGGTGGTTGTGTGTACTCTATAGATCTTGGAGAGATTTTTTTGTGAGGGAGGCATGATGGCAGCATCATGGGTCATTTTGGAACTAATAAGACCCTCAGAATATTTGTGGAACAATTTTATTGGCCAAGGAAACACAATGATGTTGTAAAAGTTTGCAGGCAATGGATGGATTATATGAATGCTAACTCTAGGATCCTTCCTCATGGGTTGTACACCCCGCTTCCCACTCCATTATGCCCATCATTTGATATTTCTGTAGTTTTCATGTTGGGGCTTCCATGGACTAGAAGGGGTAGGGATAGCATCTTTGTTGTTGTTAATCGCTTCTCTAAAATGGAACACTTCATTCCTTGCTCAAATAGTGAGGATACAACTGGTGTAGCTTCTTTTTTTATTATAAATGTTTTTAAGTTTCACGGCATCCCAAGGACCATTGTAAGTGATAGGAACTCCAAATTCCTTAGTAACTTTTAGAAGTCAATTTGGGATCGGCTTAGTACCAAGTTGTTGCTTTTTACATCTTTCCACCCACAAACTAATGGCCAAACGGAAGTAGTGAATAGGACCTTTGGTTCTATGCTATGTTTAATGGTTATAGGTAATTTGACATCTTGGGAAGATCACCTACCTCTCATTGAATTCTCTTACAATTGGGCGATCCATTCAAGTATGAGCATCACGCCTTTTTAATGTGTCTACGGCTTCAACCCCCTAACCCCCTTGGTTCTAACTCCTTTACTAGGTGATTTTGTTCTTAGTATATATGGAATCAAGAGGGATGAAGCTATTAAAATATTACATGAGATGGTGAGGTTGCATCTTGAGAAGAAGAAGCAAGTGGTCACCAAATGGGTCAACAAAGGAAGAAGACGTCGTGGTTGAGCTGGGAGATTGGGTGTGGGTACACCTATGGAAAGACTGATTTCCCAACTAAATAAAGGGAAATTTTTTACTTAGAGGTGATGTTCCATTCCAAGTGCTTGAAAGAATCAATGATAATGCTTACAAGATCGACTTGCCTATGGAATACCAAGTGCATAACACGTTCAACGTGTGTGATCTCTCATGGATTGATACCATTGAGGATGAATAACCCATGAGAATGAGATCAAAATCCTCTCAAGATGGAGATGATTATATGGGTATCATGGGCTTGAGACTATTTACAAGAAGCCAAGCTCGAGAACTACAAATATTTCAAGGCGCATTTAAGAAAATAGACGCGTTTGAGCTTGTTGTGAACTCACCTAAGGGATTGTACGCCTTTACATATGAGGGATGGCCTTAGGTGCTCAAAATTATATCCAAGGCTTCCCAAATATACTCCAAACCCGCCACTCCTTATTAAGGGTAAAGGAGTCCTTTTGCTCCACCTTTTGTAATAGATTATTTAAAGAACCTCCTTTATTCTTGTTCCTTAGTTATCTCATTTTGATTCCAGATATTAGTATTGAACATCATTCCTCTCAAGAAAGAGTATACCACCAACATTTGAACATCACAAGTAAAACGTTCCACTTGTGTTGTGAAACGGCTAGAAATGTGAGTTCTTAAGTGAACCGAGTTCCTCTTGGGTTTGCATAAGAACATAGTTCTTGTTAACATATTTTTGAAAGTTTTTAGAGTTTACTATATTCTTTAGTTACTACATTATGTGTTCTCTTTGTGACAAGTTACTATCTTCTTTTTCGTTTAAGTTTCTGTTTGTTGTTTCCGTTTGGGGTCTTGTCGTGTGGACTGTTTTGTGACGATTATGGATTGCTTATGCTCATTTAGATACCGTTTGGTATCAAATATATTGACAACGACCACATTGCACTTAAATTAATGTGTAATTTGAGCGTTATAAAAAACAACACCGTTTCTAGGGAACGATTTGGCATATTAAGTTAGTTTGAAATTTTAGTTACTTGCTTAAATTCAATCTTGTTCATATTTTTTGTGATTTTTTTTTGTTGGTAAATTTTATTTTATTATTATTTTTCTCAATGGAATCTCCTAAAAAATATGATGTTGGTAGTTGGGAATCCTATCGTGACGTCCCATGTCCAATCTATGACAGACCACACTTCATAAGAGATTGTAAATATATTCACCGAAAAGAAATGGACTCATCTTATAAATCCTATAGGGAGTATAGGTGCTTGTTATGTAGTGGTTGAGATGGACATTGGGATGATTTTCCGAATGCCCCATGTCCCTATTATACTAACCGAATTACTAGTTATTCTTATGAGATTGATAGGTATTATGATGAGAAGAAGGAGGAGCAACAAACTGGATCCATTGGTCATGGAGCAATGCTTCAAACCATTTTGGATCGGTTAACTATAATCGGGGAGAATAAGCAAGACTTGCATCAATCCTACGGGGTGTTCAAAAGGGCATATTTCAAGGCAAAGAATTTGGGCAATGATATAATTCTTGCTAACCTCACAACCATGCCCATTTCCCAAGAGGAGGTTTGTCGAGAAAAGAAAACAAGCTATGATGATGGGCTTGGTAGAAAACACTCCTCGATGACTTCCCAACCATCTAAATCATCTGAGGAAGAAGAAGACAAAATAAAAGAAATGATACTAGAGTCAAAAGAAGAATCCATGCAAATCTCTTATGAAAACTCTAGCTTATTTTAGGGTAAAAATGCTTTAGAGGAGGCTAACTCAAAATTAGGAGTTGGACCTTGTTCAAACCACTTTTCAACATATTGCTTAAAGGATATGATGAAGATCCATCCTTATGAACAAATGGTGAATGTTAGGGAGACGTAGTCCAACTCGCATATTTTGGAGTTTAACATTCCAAAGGAGCACATGGAACCCCATACTTCAATGGCCAAGATGCTCAACTTCAAAAGTACAAGAAATGTCCTATTGATGTGCTCACTTTTACCCAAGAAGCAAAAATAAAAGTTCGATGTCAAGTTGGGTAAAAAGTTCAAATCTTCCAAATGGAGAGATCAAAGCTTTCTTTCCATATAATCACCTCTTCCAAGATTCATCTTGGATGACCTGAATCTTCAGTCCCTCTATCGCTGATTGCATATTGAACAAAAGCTGGGAGAGAGATTTAAATTTTCTAAGTGAAAACACAAAAAGAGTGATGAGGGCATCGTGCTACGAAGTTGATCTGAGTGCTCAGTGGGTGGAACCCCATCATGCCACAAAAAGTGGCACATATCCTTTTTAATTCATGCATGGTAGAGTAGATTTTATTTTTGTTATGTTTTGTTGCATGCACAATCCATGAAATATTGGTGGTAAGAGGAATTTTTATTGAATTTGAAAAAGGAACATATGAAATTGGCAATTTGGATTGAACAAGAAGTACAGGAGATCCATTTGTTTGGTCCTAGTTACCAAAACCATAGTCTAGGACACTCTGATCACAGAAGCCACTTGTCCACAATCGCGAAACTAAGACCGCTATTGCAGTCAAAACAGTTTAAAAGACCATCCAAATTACTTTTTACCACACGTATTTTTGTAAACTTTACTCAAATTCTCTACAATTTTATTTTTCTTTGTATAGAGTATCCAAGAGTCAATTCATTCCTTGATTTATATAATTTGGTAAGTTGTCTCAATTTCCTTAGCTTTGATATAATTACATTCTTAGAACTTGTAGTGTAGAGAGAGTCCTAAAATAATGTTTTCATTGAAAAATACATGCTTAGTAGTGATTATTGTTGTGGTTAGTTGTTGTAGATGGTGTACACGCTAATGGGGAAGTCTTGTGTACCAAATTTTAAGCTTTAAACAGTCGAACTGAGTGTGTATATTATGTGTTCAATTCAATGCCCCTATGAATTCCATGTTAAAATCTTTGAGTTCTAGGGTATAATCATGATAACAAGGTTTAGGTCCCTTAGTCTTAATGCTTACGTGCCTAGTAGAATACGAATGTGGGGATAAAATTATGTTTTTAACTAATAGACAGAATTGTAGATAATGGTCTCAAGTACCGCGATTGTGGTCATAATAACCGTAATCATAGCACTGTGATTACGGTCACTAAACCGTGATCGCCATACCTTAGGTAAGTGTCTATAGGAACCAAATAAATTTTTGCACATTTATTTCTACCCCTAAAACCTTCTATAACACAGCTGCATGTATTTATTTGTTTGATCTAGAATGTTTTTGGTATGATAATGATTGATGGTCAGGAATGTATTGTTTACAGGTACTAAGACACCTCAAAAATTGAAGAATTAGACTACACCAGATTCATGACCCTATGATAACGCTCAAACTACAGCTCTCGTAAGAGTGTAAGCGGTCGTTGTCAAATATAGAACCCAACTGGGTTGGGTGTCGAATCCCACAGAGAATACTTGGTCACTAAGTAAGCAAAGATTAATAGACTTTTGGTGAAAGTTTCGTAAAAGGGGGGATTGTAACGTGGAATAATGTAACAAAGTGAAAACGGAAAATAGCAAATTAAAAAGAAAGAATGTTTAGTAAGATGTTTAACCAATGAGAATTGAGAGTTGGGGTTATATCCACCTTATGAGTTATATGTCTCTATTGGCTATGAGTTATGCGAAATTCAAACATGCATGTGCTTATAGAGAATTGTATTCTATTGTAAATTCAGGCGTCTTTCGACCATCAAGGATTATTTCACTTTAACTCTTTCGAGCTTAAAGCGTATCTAACGGTACAAATTCTCCAAAAGGTTAATCCAGTTACGGCACTAACTTTTTAACAGGGGTTGGTGCCCTATTACCTTGACATTATCTCTTTTCCATACATATAACTTTTCTTTCGAACAAGTTAATGCTATACTGGCGTATTCTATGTGTTTGCAACCACAAGAATTTAGATTAAGATGAAGAAAGTAATGATATAAGCAGCATACATGTCAAGAATTCACAAAATCATAGCAATAGATAGTATCTCATAAGGCTTCCATAACTCCAACAGAGAAGTTTAGCTACGCATGAGTGCAACGAAAAACACAATAGACATTATCATCATAAAAATCTCACGTGGATTCCTTGCAAATAGCTTTTCTCTTGTTGTAAAAATTAAAAGTCGAATATATGAAAAATAATGTCAACAATGAATTAATGAAGAAAAAGGGGAAGGATAGAATAGGGATGAGGGTGGTGGAGAATTGTTTTGATGGATGGATGGATGGTGGATGGATGGGAATAATAAAAATCTCCAGCAAAATAGGGTATTTATAACACCAATATCCTATTCCTACTAAGCTACTGCATTACTTATCCTAGTCCTACTAGGTTACTGCATCATTATCCTAATCCTACTAAGTTACTGCTGATCCCCAAAGTCTTTTGAAATATTATTTTTGCCCGAGATAGGTTTTCCATGCGTCACTTTTAGTCCCTAGGTTTCCAAGCTCTCCTTTCCTTCTTTCGTGAAGCTTCCTTGGGCGTCAAGTTATCCATAAAATGCTTAAATCATCATTATTTATACCTGAAAACTTGCTAATGACATTTGTTATCTCACTTACAGGAAAAAGGACTAAAATTGCATGAATTATATATTTTGTCCTCAAAACTTAGCTAAAATATGGGTAAATTATAGTACTTTAGGCGTGTAAATACGCCTATCATCAACACCCCACACTTAAAGCTTTGTTCGTCCTCGAACAAAATATCATGTCCATCTAAACATCTACTTAGGATTTCACAGAAACAACACAAAATATTCATCATGACAGGCACAACAATCATTAACAAAGAATGGTTTTCTGATCACTACTAGAAACAATTTAACCTCTAAAATAGACTCGTGATGATGGCCAATTTGTATTCCAAAGTTAAGGCACAAAGAATCATACACAAAATATAGGCTTAAAGGCTCAAAATGGTTGACTAGGATAATGTCCACGGGTAGGTAAAATGAAGGTAAACAATTACAAGTTGCCAAAGAAATGCCTAAATCATCTCCTAAACTCACACTCTTTATTTCGCTTCACACACACACCAGGCAAGTTCTAGCATCAGCCACAAACACAGAATATACTATATCCTCACACACACAAGGCACATGGTCGACTTTATTGGGAGTAGTATAGATTCTTGACCCAACAGATGAAGGAACTGAACCACACAATTATCACATAGTGAGTCACAATTAGAGCCTAAACATCTCAATATTAATGATTTTAGCACAAACTCTTGTTATAATACCATGTTGCCCCTCAGAACAATTTCATGCAAAGTTAATTTTTTTTTTTTAAATTTAAATACTAACAAACAAAACAAACAAACATAGATAGATGCAAATGCAGATAAAGAAGTAAAGAATACAAATACCAGCACCCCACACTTAGACGGGACACACTGCCCTCAGTGGAAAATAAATAAGAAGAAACTGGTTAGTCGGACTACTCCTCTATGTCTGGGGTCATACCCCCTGCGTCAGAATCATCATCAGAGTCGTCATCCTCAGAAGTTCCTCATAAGTACCCCACTTGATTCCAAGAGTGCGTCGAGGTATTTGCAGCACGGAGGATTCACCTTGCTCTTTTCGTCCCCTTTTCTGGCCTTTTTGTGAAGTGGTTGCTTTTTCTTTTCCTTGTCGTCCTTTTTGTGCCATTCTACCTGAGATCTCAATAAAGTCATGTTAGCTTTATCTTGGATGATTCAATCGACAAACAGATAATAGTGGCACCACCCCACACTTAATTTGTTGACACAAACTAATTAAGTGAATGATGTCTATTACTCAGACTTCATCGACATACATTTAGGTGATATGTTCCAACAATATGTTCAGCACAGTCATACTTTAATGTCCTCTTACCATTATACAATCTTGACAATGCTTTCGTGTTTGGACTAATGCATCTTTTGAACAAAACTACTACATAGATATCGTATCAATTTATGGCATAGAAATAATCACAACATCTCATATTTGTAGTCACCCATGATTTTCATCTCAATGAACAAGTCATTTCAACATGTAAGCTTTCAAGTTATAAGATTATGCAATTATCTTGACCATGTCGATTTCGCAAAAGTATGACAGTGTATCAAAATCAAATACAAGTTAGAAACAAGTCAAGAGCATCCATACATATTCTTTCACTCACTTAGTTGTATCAACCACATTCAAATCACCAACACTACTTCACGATTTAACAACTTATTATAGGCGTCGTATTGTAATACTTACGTAATATAAAAGAAGATCAAAGAAGTACTTACTTGGTTAATGGCCTCGGAATATGTTCTTGCAAAGTTAAAAGATCAAAAATAAAAGTTTTGAGAGTTTTGGGAGGCAAAGGCGGAGCCTTTAGCTTTACCTAGTTGAGCAGAAGGCCATAGCATAGGCCATGCCTAATGCTTTACCTAGTTGAGCAGAAGGCTTTTGCATAGGCGGCGCCTATGCTATGGAGTTGTTGAGAATAGGCGGCGCCTATGCTATGGCATTGTTGAGCATAGGCGGCGCCTATGCTATGACACTCTAGAATCCGAGAGCTTATGCCATAGCATACGCCTTGCCTTGTTCTTTGCCTATATTTTCATAAGCAATGCCTAACCCATATCCTTTTGCTTCTTCATTCCTAACTTACCACCTTAAACATGCAATACTTCCAAATCAAAATTTGAAACCAATCTCCTCCTTTACACCTCTTACACCTACATTTACTCAAAAAGATCAAAAATGATTAGAACGATGGGTTGTCGCATCAAGAGCCTTAGTTTTGGTCGTGGCTCGACAAAATCCTAAGAAAACAAAAACAACAAAAACAATTAAAAACGATGGATTGCCTCCCACCAAGCGCTTGATTTATTGTCGTGGCACGACATAGTTATCTCGATTACTTAGACTTCACCGAGATATTTGGTGCATCATTTTCTGAATTGATTCAGACGACGTTGATGCTTCATTGTGGGCACGCAATCTTCTTCGAGATGCATCTTGTGCATACATATCCCAGGTGGGATACAAATTATATCATCAATAGACCAACCAATGGCTCTCTTGTACCTCTTTAGAGCAGAGATGAGAGCCTCTACGTGCTTTTCACTTAAATCATCCGTCACACTCACCGGAAGTGTATTTCTACTTCCCAATCATGCATAGCTTAGATAATTGGGAAGTTCTTTCGATTCTAGCGCTGGGGGCTCTTCAATGAAAGTCTTCGCTGTTGGTGACGGTTGATTCTTAAGTTCAAGGTACGGCTGCTTAGAAGTATAAGAATAGGACCCTATTTCTGTTAGAGCACACATAGTTTCTTCATAATCTTCATCATCCTCATGTGAAACATTCAACAGTGCAATAGAAAATGGCTCAACAGTAAGTTGTTTCTCTATAGATAATGCTTTCTTATACTCATAATGAACATCAGCTACAGAGAACACATTCATATCGCTGGGCTGCTTCATCGCTTTGCATATATCAAAGCGGACCACTTCGTCATTCAACTGAAATAAAAGCTCATTAGCTCTCATGTCAATAAGCACACTTCCTATTGCAAGGAAAGGACGTCCCAAGATTATGGGAACTTCAGAATCCACCTCACAATCCAAAATCACAAAGTCTGCAGGAAAGATGAAGGTGGAAACCTTCACCAACACATCATGTAGGATACCAACAGGTCGTTTTGCCGACCTATCTGCCATTACAAGCCGCATATTAGTTGGTGTAGGGTCTCCCAACCCCAACTTTCTATAAATAGATAGTGGCATCAAATTGATGCTAGCTCCCAAATCGCACAATGCCTTAGCAAAATCTAATGACCCAATTGTGCAAGGAATAGTGAATGCACCAGGGTCTGCCTTCTTTTGAACTAACGATCTCGTGGAAATCGCACTGCAATGATGAACCTCATTTGCCAAGTCATAACTTACTGCCCTCTTCTTTGTCAAAAGGTCCTTCATGAATTTAGCGTATCCGGGCATTTTCTCTAGCGCTTCCACCAAAGGAACATTAATGGTCAACTGCTTCAACATCGTCATGAATTTGCTGAACCTAGTGTCATCATCTTTCTTCTTCAGTCTCTGCGAAAAAGGTGGTGGTGGAAGGGGAATCGTTTTCTCCACCACATTCTCTTTATCTTGCTTCCGATTATCAACCTTTTCAGGAGTGTCATCAGCCTTCTTCTTTAGTCTCTGAGGAAAAGGTGGTGGTGGAAGGGGAATTGTTTTCTCATGAACGCTCTAATTCTGATTTGCAGCTTCTACAGAATCATCAAAATCTGCATCACTAACATTCTTTGCTATGTTATCAACCACCTGCTTGCCTTTGGATGGATTTTCCAACACTTTACCACTTCGGGTAGTAATATCCATACACGATCCATCATTCCTCGAATTTTGCACAGTGTCGCTAGGTAGTGTTCCAGCCTTTCTTTGATTGAATGCCGCTGACAGTTGACTCAATTTTTGCTCCAGCTGTTTTATTGCATTAGAATGTGAGTTAACCAATTGATTTATTGAAGACAAATCATTCTTCACCTCGGTTACGCCCATGTTGGTTGCCTCCACTCCTTTCAATAGCTTAGCCATTATATCTTCCATGGACATCTTCCCAGATCCAGACGCCACAGCCTCACGATTTCCAGGAGGAACATACAAACAACTCCTGTCAGTCTTATTCTTCCAACTACCTTGATCACGGTCCTTGTATCCTGATTTATCATAATAGTTCCGACCTTGGTTTCCTTGGGCTTTGCCTCGGAAACCCTCCTGATTATTCAAGTAGTTAGCTTCTTCCCCAAAATCAGATTCATCTCTTCCATGTGCTACAACGGCCTTAACTTTTTCTTGAATCTCATAAGCCAATTTTTGATAACGCTCAAACTACAACTCTCGTAAAAGTGTAAGCGGTCGTTGTCAAATATAGAACCCAACTGGGTTGGGTGTCGAATCCCACAGAGAATACTTGGTCACTAAGTAAGCAAAAATTAATAGACATTTGGTGAAAGTTTCGTAAAAGGGGGGATTGTAACGTGCAATAATGTAACAAAGTGAAAAAGGAAAATAGCAAAGTAAAAAGAAAGAATGTTTAGTAAGTTGTTTAACCAATGAGAATTGAGAGTTGGGGTTATATCCACCTTATGAGTTATACGTCCTTATTGACTATGAGTTATGCGGAATTCAGACATGCATGTGCTTATAGAGAATTGTATTCTATGGTAAATTCAGGCGTCTTTCGACCATCAAAGATTATTTCACTTTAACTCTTTCGAGCTTAAAGCGTATCTAACGGTACAAATTCTCCAAGAGGTTAATCCAGTTACGGCACTAACTTTTTAACAGGGTTTGGTGCCCTATTACCTTGACATTATCTCTTTTCCAGACATATAACTTTTCTTTCGAACAAGTTAATGCTATACTGGCATATTCTATGTGTTTGCAACTACAAGAATTTAGATTAAGATGAAGAGAGTAATGATATAAGCAGCATACGTGTCAAGAATTCACAAAATCATAGCAATAGATAGTATCTCATAAGGCTTCCATAACCCCAACAGAGAAGTTTAGCTACGCATGAGTGCAACGGAAAACACAATAGACATTATCATAATAAAAATCTCACGTGAATTCCTTACAAATAGCTTTTCTCTTGTTGTAAAAATTAAAAGTTGAATATATGAAAAATAATGTCAACAATGAATTAATGAAGAAAAAGGGGAAGGATAGAATAGGGATGAGGGTGGTGGAGAATTGTTTTGATGGATGGATGGTGGATGGATGGGAATAATAAAAATCTCCAGCAAAATAGGGTATTTATAACACTCATATCCTATTCCTACTAAGCTACTGCATTAGTTATCCTAGTCCTACTAGGTTACTGCATCATTATCCTAATTCTTCTAAGTTACTGCTGATCCCCAAAGTCTTTAGAAATGTTGTTTTTGCCCGGGAAAGGTTTTCCATGCATCACTTTTAGTCCCTAGGCGTCCAAGCTCTCCTTTCCTTCTTTTGTGAAGCTTCCTTGGGCGTCAAGTTATCCATAAAATGCTGAAATCTTCATTATTTATACCTAAAAACTTGCTAATCACATTTTTTAGCTCACTTACAGGAAAAAGGACTAAAAGTGCATGAATTATATATTTTGTCCTCAAAACTTAGCTAAAATATGGGTAAATTATAGTACTTTAGGCGTGTAAATACGCCTATCATCACCCCACAATTCCAGAACTACTAAAATATGGACTTCAACAGAATAAAGTGTCTCCCTAAAAGAGGTATCAGCTTACATAAAACAGAGGAAAATTTCCCAAGTTTTCAAGCCAGACTTGAGCAAATCAGGTGGATGTTTTTTTTCCTAGACCCCTGTGTTGCTAATGAGCATTGGGTACGTGAATTGTATGCTAGCCTAAATATAGCTTCTTTCACAAACTCTATAATGACTATTAGGGGAAGGCAAGTGAACTTCAGGACAGAGAAGATCAATGAGGTATATTAGCTCCTGGATGCTGGCATAAAGAAGTTTCATCCAAAAGCATGTGCGTCAGGGACATGAATGGAGGATATTTTATGTTCTTGCAAAGAGTTTCCTTAGGAAACTACCAAAATATATATTCTGATGAATGATTTCATAGTTGATGCTAGGCTTTGGCTTAATATCGTCTTTAAATAAGTATCGTTGTGCACTCACATAACCATTTTCACAAACATGCTACCTTGTATAGTGGACTATCTTCTCTCTAGTATTGCCCTGAATGTGGGTGAGATTGTTTATTAAGAATGGAGGTACACATCTTCTCCTTTATTCCATTATAACAGAGCTATGCAGGAGAGAACATGTGGAAGAGTATGTTTTAGATACCTGGGTGGCCCCACGCCCCAGAATCTTTACACTCAAATTTAGAGGTGATGGTTCCCTATATAAAAGAAAAAATAGGAAGCTGGACTCGAGCAAATCAATCCAAGAGGATATAGACTTTTGCAGACCCTCATCAGCCACTGCCTTCAATGACATATCTGGTCAGATACACGTGGTGAGAGAACTAATGTCCAGACAGCCTCAGGGACCGGAAGAGTCCTCCACCGCTCGCCACTTATATGTAGCTTAGTCAGAATATGAGAAATATAGGGAGGAGCAGAAGAAGAAGGGAGACACTGTTGCCCATTTGTAGAGAGCTTATTCAGCTCTAGCTACATCACACAGGGACATTTATGGATTCACATGAAAAAATTATAAAGAGAGAGAAAAAGGGAGATAAATTCTTCAAGAAGTTGTGGAGGGGGGTGAAGGGCATCTTCAAGGTGCTCAATCCTAACCATCGTCTACCTTCACCAAGAAGGAACAATGGGGATGAGGCCCCTGCTGATTAGTGTATTGATGATGCTGAGGGTGATGAAGAAGAGTCATCGGGAGAGGATATCTTTTGATGGATATTCAGGGAGATCTTTTTACTCTTAATTACTCATACATGCAATGAGGACACTGCATTCTTTTAGTTGGGGGTGCCCCGGATGTGTATTATTTTGGTGTTGTGCGCCGAATATTTTTGTTGATGTTGTGTTGGGATGACACTCTGGATACGATTTTGTTTTTGTTTTTGTGAAGGCTACACTTTTGGGTACCCTGATGGTGTCCACTTATTATGAATTAGCATGTTTTTCTTCTAGTATTAGTTTTTCTCTTTTCACTTTATCTTTTATTTTGATTTTGATGATGCATGAAAAGCTTTGCGCTATAATGGATTGAAGACGACATTCTTAAAGAGAAAATGTGACATTCTTAAGGGTAAAGCAGCGTGTTTGGGTTTTGAGACATAGGTTTAGGGGAATTATGAGTACCTGTAACATAAATGTCATTAATGCAAGGGACGTGTGAGTACCTATAGCATTTTCAAGTGAAAATTTGGGATCATATTCTATGTCATTGGTGAAGTTTGAGTAGTCATATGGTTAGTGTGCCCATTTTGAGCCAAAATTTGAGGCTAAGGCTTTGGTTCTTTCCATAATTTAGCAAATTATGTGTGGTGCTAATGTAAAATGAACAACCCTCTTCGTCCAAAAATTTTTAAAACAAAATCAAGGGCATGGATGTGAGATTTTTTTTTTTAAAAAAATTCTCCTTTTGTGGCTCTATAAAGTTTTGTCTTGTGAATAGAACTAGGTGCTCTAAAATTGTCTCTAGCGGGAGGGACATTTTAGCTCCTTTGGTGAATTTTGCATGCCATGTGTGGTGAGCCTTTTGCATTTATCTATTGTATACTTGTGCTATCTACAACTTTCCAAGTTAGTCTTTCAAAGATAATTTTAATTGTATTTTGTTGGAGAAATGATCTTAGGCCATGTTTGTGATTTTGGAAGTCACTTCATCCTAAAAAGCCTACACATGCATGATTGTAATCTCTAGTTAACCACTTTGAGCCTTTGGACCATTTTGTTTGAAAACTTATTCCAAACCGTGAACCATTCTTTTTATCCCTCTTTTGAACCATACCCTTCTTTAACTTGAAGATGCAACTTGAGACTAAAAGCCTAAATTGGTGGTGGTAAAAGCAGATGTGTAACACCATATGCTTTTTCTTAGGTTAAAATTCATCCCTAGAATGTTAAAGACTTTCTTTAAAGATGAATATACTTTTATACATGTGTAATTTTAAAGATTTTGACTATTCATTATGTGGTAAATTGAATAAGCTTTCCATCGATACCAAATTCGCTCAAATCCAACACCTGGGCGAAGAGTTAGAGCCATTTTAGTAGGACAGTGTACCACCTGGTACTCCAGTGCGTCGTGGAGGCAGTCCAAATGACATTTGTCATTTTCCAGTGAGACAATGTGATACCACCACGTCGTGCTACTAGATCTTTTCCCAATTATTTCTTTCCAGTGTGACTCCTGATCATGGCACGTCGCGCTAAAGGGAAATTCACAACTAGCGAGGCACCGCGATGGCACCACATCGCGCCATCAGCCCAGTTTCCAATCACCATTTTCCAGTGACACGGCGCGATAGTGTCGTATCATGCCAGCATACAAAATTGGGATTTTCAGTCAGTTCCAAGTTTTAATTTTGAGGCCACTAAGGTCTTTTTCCCTCACCCCTAGTCAGCCTAACCACACAATCAAACCCTAAAAGAGAATAAATTTCTCATTAATTCACTATTTTCTCAAGAAGAAAGCTATTCTCTCTCATAAGGTAAAACTCTAGTTCAAGAAATCAAGGTCAAGCTCAAGAAATCCTTCAAGAACTTCAGGAATCACACAAATTAAGGTATGTCGGATGTTGATTCATGGGTCCCTTTCACCCATGAAGTCCAAGAATCTTTTTTCAAAGTACAAAGATGATGTATTTATGATTTCAATGGTTAAATTAGATCGAATACATGTTTATAATATTAGTTGGGTTCCAATCTATGATTTAAATGTAAGTTTCTTGAAATTTAGTAGCATGTATAGAAAATATGTGATTATCTTGATAGACCCTTAAATTTATAAAGTGATTAATGCATTTATGATGTTGATTTGGTTTTCAATCAATGATTATGATAAGGTTCATGGAAAATAGAATAGTATTTAGAGGGAATTATATGAATTACATGCTAAACCCTTGAATTTGCAATTAAGTATTGTATTGATGTTATTTATGTGATGACCATTATCATGTGAAATCCTCATGCTCCCCAAGTGTTTGATAAAATTCTTAAGTGAATTGACTAGTGAAGGCATGACATGTTATTATGTGGTCCCATTCATGTACAAGTTAATGCATTACAAGTGTTTGATGAAATGTCTGTATGAATAAATTATGACCAAGTGAACATTGTTATATTATTCAAGATTATGATTTGCTTTACTTTTTATGCTATCGAGTCCTGTTAGTATTTAATACCCGAAAATTTAGTTGTTTACCTAGAGCCAATGTCTGTTATAGAATAGTATTAGTCATGTTACAATCTGTACTCTCATTCTGTTAAAGAACTTAGTAGAACTCAGTCAATTACAGAACGTAGAAAAACTCAGTAAACTCAGTCTCATTCTAGTATACTCAGTTTAGTGTCTTTCAGTAGGGAGTAGGATTCCTCACCAAGCTAGAACAGGGATGATGGCTTCCCAGTCAGATAGGCAGAGTCGTTAGTAAAAATCCCTATACTCTAGAACTTCCTAGCCATCGCAGGATGAGGAGTCACCCTTTAGACTAGGATTATCTACCTCCCAGGGGTCAACAGTCAGATTAGGATTGGCTCCGTCCAGGTGTCACCAGTCAGTTAGGCTTGACATTATAGTCATAAAACACAGTCATTTAGACCATTAGCGTACCGCAGAGCAGTGTCAAATACCAATCGTCATTTTCCAGTGGTGCTCCGTGATATTGGCGCATCGCAGAGAGTGCCAACTTCCCAGTTGTCAATTTCCAGAGGTCCAGCCCGTACATGGCACGTCGCGCCATGTTCCAAAATGGTATTCTAAAGGGGCATCGCGATGGCTCTGCATCACAGAGTCTGTACAGTTCCTATATGTCATTTTCCAGTGAGCCACCGCGATAGTGGCACATTGTGGTGGCCACCCAGTTCGCAAAATGTTGCATTTTTTAGTTTCTTTTAGGGGTTTAAAGATGGTATTTTGGTCATTCTCCCAACCCTACTCTGTATTAAACATTGAATTAAGCCCCTCCAATGCACTTTGTATTTATTTGATCACATTCCTCTCAAAAGAAAACCCTAGACCATCAAAGCTCCTTCTCTATGAAATCCAAATTCCTCCATTAATTCTCCAAGAAACACAAGATTAAGGATTACAAATTCAACAACTCCAAGAACTCATTTTCAAAAGCATCATAGGAATCCAAGATTCAAGCTTTCTCATCTAAGATCATCAATTAAGGTATGTGGTGTTTGAAAAAGGATAAATCTTTCATCCTTGTGCCCAAAGAATTATTTTTATCACAAATTTACTGCAATTTATAAGATTTTCCCATGAATTTCAAGTTAGGGTTTATACCTATTATCATTATTTGCAAGAATATGAGATTTCCCATGATTTAAAAGTTGAATCACATGATTATTTTTATATTTCCATGCATATTGTTGAGATTTCTAGATTTAAAGATGATTTATGAATGTTTAATTACCAAGTATGACTTTTGAGATATTTAAACATGAGATTGATGCTTGGGTCATTAGACCTTATTTAAAGATTGTTGTTTCAAGATTGTTTGTACTATAAGCACCCGATGACTATATTGTTTTTAGATTTTAGACAAAGATTTGACCTTTTGGTCTTAGAATAGATATGAAATCCATATTTCAGGATTAGAGTTACAGATTTAGCTCTATAGATTTACAGTTGGTTTTATTATAAACCATCAAATTACTTTTAAAGTGGATTTCTTAATATTTTGAGCATAAGATTGGGAGTAATATTTAGCACCAAGAAGAAAGTGTATGTTTAGCACATCCTATTTCTGCTGAACTACGTAGCCAACGTAGGTATAGATTCAGATTATTCCTACTTCTACGTAGATGACTCAGATAGTGATCACACATATTAGAATGTTCTATTATGATGGCAAGGGTATAACAACCCTAACTTTATGGGGGCTAGTCATTGGAAATGATAGATGCTCATGTGGTGTACATGTCGATTAGAAGAACCTCCTAAAAGATCTCCCCTACTCTTAAAATAGTCTATTAGATTAAAGCTTTAAGATAGAAGCATATGTTTTGAAAGCTATGGTTTTAAGATTCTTAAACTTTTGAGATGACATATTTCCTTTTTTAGAATAGTTTCTAAAGAATTTACTTTCAGACTACAAATCTTAGAATAGACATAGTAACTGAAAAGCTTTTAGAAAACTAAGTGTATAGACTCACAAGTTTACTCAGATTATGTTTTAAAGAAAGATAGTAACTTCAGATTTCAGATTTTAGAATTTAGATTTTAGAGTGAGCCCTTTCTACACTTAGATAGTATGATTTAAAGAAAGAATACAAGCTCAGCCATTAGATCAAAATATTATGGCTCACAAGATTTATAAAGTATGTTTTGCTTCTTATTGTTGTATATTTCAGTATTTCAGATATTTCAGCTTACGTGAGTCATTTACATTTTGAATGCATCATTTACAAATTATGATGATTGATAATATGTTTTACTTATGCATCCTCATATACTCAGTACATCCTCAAAGTACTGATCTACATATATGCCAATGTGTTACATTGTCTCATTGTGTAGGTATTTCTTCAGTTGTAGCACTCATACCATATTCAGATAGATTGCAACTTCCAGTCAGTAGGTGATGAGTCCTCTTGATTCAAGGGCTCGAGTCAGTCATATAGTTTGAGTAGTATTTTATTTTATTTATTTAGTCGTATTGATTTGGGATAGTTGGGGGTCATGTCCCAGCTATCTATAGTCAGTATAGTAGAGGCTTCACAGATGTTAGTTAGAGTCAGTTATGTATTTTTAGTCCCTTTTTAAGACTTTATCAGAATATAAAGTTGTATTGATATTGTATTTTTCCCATATTCCATCATTATTATGTTTTTGAGCTGTAAACTCAATCATATTATACATGTTATTCAATTGCTTATGAGTTATGCCAGTAGAAGGGTTATCTTGGGATCACTTGTGGTCCTAAGCACCGTATGACGTCTCAAGATAGATTTTTGGGGCATTACAAACTTGGTATCAGAGAACAAGGTTCAAGTGTCCTAGGGTGTCTGGGAAGCCGTGTCTAGTAGAGTCTTACAGAATGGTACGTAGACGTCTGTACTTTTCCTTGAGAGTCTATGATGCATTTAATAAAAATTTTCACTCCTTTCATACTCTAGATCGTCCAGTAAAGTTGTTCCTTCAGAATCTTCTATCTATTCGTGTGTTACCCAAAAATTCCTCATCTATGTATTATTCTTGAGCTAACATAATTAGCAAGTTCCAGTTCTTCCCAAGATAATGCTCTCAGATTTCTTAGCAAAAGTTTCAGAAGTCATACAAAGGGCTTGAGAGGAGCTCCCTAGCGTGTTAATTCCCTTGAGTTGAAAGTTTATATTCTCATCCTTTTGAGTTGCTCAGTTGAGACAGAATTAGATATGTATTCAAATTGCCCATTGACCATTTTCCATACAGATAGTGCTCGCGAGAAGAGATAACGTGAACCTAGATTATTTAATACAACGTACATTCATGGGATAGTATGAACTTCAGTGTTATGATTTATGAATAGTAGAACCTTATTATAGGTTGAAGAATGGGTATAGAAGAGTAGTGACAAGAAGAGTGAGCATGACGATTGATAAAAAGTATAGGAATAGACTTATGCATGATATCAAGTTACGTTAAGGTAATATGTCACTGTGTGTTAGTTTGTTAGAGGATAGAAAAAGAGTTATTATTTAAGGAGAATTATTGTTTACTTGAAGTATGAAAGGGGTGATTGATGATAGTTATTTTGTTGGAAAAGTATCGGATATTAATGAAGTGTTTGGTGGTTTAGTATCATTAATTTAGGATTCCCTTAAGGTTGCAAAAATGAGTTTAGCTAAAAATTATAGTTCTATAATAGTAATTTAGATGTATAGAAGGGTAAATAGTAATGATTCTTAGAAGGAGAATGTGTTAATGGATTATAAATAAGATAGGCCATATGATTATGATCGATTATTGTTATTATGAAGTCCTAGTAGACTAGTGTTTATTGATGATTTATTTCATAGCGTCCAAGAGAGAATTGTATGAGCGGTTGTTTTGTTGAATTATGTTAGCACTAGACACTAAGTTTGAACAGTGGATGATCATAATGGTGGAAAAAATGATTTCTTGGTTAGTGATGCTAATTATACAAAAGTGATCTAGTAGGCTTGAACAGTGCATGTAAGAATTTAAGTTTGCTTATTGGAAATTAAGTTTGATGTTGTATGTATGATGAAAAAGTATTCCTAAGGTGAAATGGGGTTGCATTATTGTCTAAGGTTGTTACATGCTTTGTGTGGTTGTTAGTACTATTGAGTTTCTAAGTGGAAGAAGACTAGTTAGATGGTATATGGTGTTCTAAATAGCTAGATTAAGGAGATGAGTTATGGATAGATAATGTTGAACCTTTTTGGTATGATTTTGATTCTCATGGTTTAGAAATACAAGTTTAGAGATGTGATATTAGTAAGCTATCGCAAGAGTAGTTTGGTTTATTAAAGGTTGATAATAATCGAGTTATGTGTTAGGGTCTAAGATTGAATCCTTGGAGATTGAGCAAATAGAAATAAGATTTGAAAGCTCTAGATGGTGTGAACTCAGGATATGGTGATACCCATGAAGATTCTAAGTTAGTAAGTGCTCAAGATGTTATATGATGAATATTGGTCTATAGAAAGATAGAGTTGTATCTCTGATGGATGTATTAGCATTGGGTGTTACACATTAATATATAGTCCTTCAGGGTTAGTTTAGTTTTATGTTTTTTGAATATATCCCAAACTCAAGAATAAAGTGATTGCAGTTTAGATTAAAGTTTATTTAGTGGTTCACAAACTTAGATTGATGGCTTAAATCCGAAGGGAGAGATGATAGAATGAGTAACCAAGTCAGACTTCCAGATCCTAGTAAGTGGTGCTAGTATAGTATAGAAAGTCAGTAAGAAAGGATGATGCTCGACCCATTCTCATCTCAGTAAAAAGTTTCATACTTCAGCTATCCCGATATTTACTCATGTCTGACGTGTTAGTTCACTGACCATAGATCTTGTTCAAGGATATAATAGAGAGTCATGTACTCTCCCAATTCTTAGTAAAAGGAGTTCCAATTAATCTAGAAGTTGGAATCATATTCAAGGAGTTATGAACTCCAAATTTAGGTCATGCAGATAATGACTTATGTACTCATGCTTTGTAATAAGTTCAGTTTCAGTACTCATGTAACACTCTTAACAATCAGCAAAATTCAGATTTATATCATGTACGTCCTCTGATTAGATCTCTTTAGTGAATCCATGATATGAATACACTATTCCTCAGGCCTCAGTAAAGTGTCAAGTTCTGCTTAGTATCCTTTCATGTTTCAGACCCTGGCATTCCAACCTTTTAGTGACCTCCCCTGGGTCAAGGTAGTGATGATGAGCAATTCTGTGGTTGGGATATTGTAAATGTGTCATGTTTGGGAAGATTGTTGTAAGATGGTTTTATGCAAGTCTATAAGTTTGAAAGAATTTTTTAGACGAAGTTTATTTCTTGTGTATGACTCGGTTAGTTGACAATTTTTTATGTGTCTCATCCTAAGAATTGAATGGTGCATGGAAGTTGTTATTGACAGAGGTATTAGAGAATATGAGAAAGATTCTATTTTAGGTATTTATTAGAAGTGCATGTGTTGTTATGAATATAGGCTTGAACGTCATGTTGGTGTATAAGAGGATAGGCATGCGGTGCATTAATGAATTTTTAGTAAGAGGTTGAATTTAGTTGTTAAGTGATAAGAAGAATCATCCTAGAGTGAGTAGTTGGTTGACAATGCTTAGGGTATTGAATCTGTGGTTCAGACTAGTATTATTGGTGTTATGTGCAGTGCCTTGTGAATTTCGTGTTAGGCTTGACCATGATGAGAGAATTTAGTAGAGTTTAGGCTTTAATAGATGAATTTATCAATACCATGTGAGAATTATATGTTGAATCAAGCGTGTATGGTATTTGAGGGGAATAGTATTGTAAGGGAGTATTTGAGAAGTGTTGCTAAGCTTGAAAGTAAGAGGTTTCTTTGATTAAGTCCAAGAAATTCTATCCTTACTTATGATTTATAATTTTATGTTCCGTAGCAATGTTGAAATCCATATTCAGATATTTTGTTTAGATCATGCCCAAAGTTCTTTACTCCCTAGTAGCATTAGAATTTTCTTAGAAAGGTGTTGAAGAAATACCCCATCTGAGTATGCGCATTCAGTACGATCCAGTTAATATAGCCTCCAATCCATTTTATCAGTCAGACAGACGAATCTTTATAGTTTTTCCATCTTCCTATTTAGACAAGTTTTACTACCAAAAATTTTGTGAGCATGACTATTTTAGTATATGCATCATGCATTAGTTTAAGATTCAAATATTAAGTCATGATTCAGTTCATAAGTATTCTGCGTATCATCTTAATTTTTTCCTAGTATTTCAACCAAACAAGTATCAATCAGGGACGAATGATACTAAGGGGGATATTGTAATACCTTGAGTTTTCATGTCCTAAACCTCTCATTCTTCTTCTCACGAACTTAGATCCAGCCTAAAGAAATTGTTACCCCTAAGTTGACTCACTCATTTTGATCTCATCCATATAGTTATTTTCATGTAAGTTCATGAACTCATAGAATTACAAAAAAGCTTAGAATGATTTAGATTCAGTTGCTCAGATCAGTTCAGTTGTGCATGCTATCTTATATCCTCAAATTCCTCAAAAAATTTAGTTTAAGTAGACACATTCGAGGACGAATGTTCCCAAAGGGAGTTATAATAATACCCCACAATTTTTTCTAGCTTAAACTCATCTTGAGAATGATAAAGAGTAGCTTCTAAAATGAGTGATGTTTATTTCGTATGGAATTCTTTAGATTTTGATTTTCCATGACATGGGAAATTGAATTAGCTTTCTAGCGATATAAGATTTGCCTAAATTCGATAACCGGGTAAGAAGTTGTAGCTATTTAAAGTTCTAGTCGCAAAACACCATCATTTAGACCCTTAGTGTGCCGTGGAGCAGTGTCAAATACCAATCATCATTTTCCTGTGGCTCTCCAAGATATTGGCCCATCACGAAGAGGGTCAATTTCTCAGTTGTCAATTTCCAGAGGTCCAGCGAACAATGGCGCGTCGCGCCATGTGCCAAAATGGCTTTCCAGAGAGGCACTGCGATGGCTCCGTATCGCAGAGTCTGCCCAATTCGTATTTTTCATTTTCCAATGAGCCACCGTGATATTAATGCGTCACGTGGCCACCCAGTTCAAAAAATATTGCATTTTTCAGTTTCTCTTGGGAGTTTAAAGAGGCCATTTTGGGTATTCTCCCAACCCCTAGTCCGTCTTAAATATTGAATTAAACCCCTCCAAAGAACTTTGTGCTTATTTCATCACTTTCCTCTCAAAAGAAAACCCTAGATCGTCAAAGCTCCTTCTTAAAGAAATCTAAATCCCTCCATTAATTCTCAAAGAAACTCAAGATTAAGGATTTGCAATTCAAGAACTCATCTTCAAAAATATCATTGGAATTCATGATTCAAGATTTCTCATCTAAGATCATCAATTAAGGTATGTGGGATTTGAACTAGGATAAATCTTTATTCCTTGTACCTAAAGATTTATTTTTTTTACAAATTTACTGCAATTTATACGATTTCCCCATGAATTTTAAGTTGGAGTTTATACCCATTATCATTATTTGCATGATAATGAGATTTCCCATGATTTAAAAGTTGAATAACATGATTATGTATATATTTCCATGCATATTACTAAGATTTCTAGATTTTAAGATGATTTATGAATGTTTACATTACCAAGTATGAATTTTGAGATGTTTTAACAGGAGATTGATGCATGGGTCATTAGACCTCATTTAAAGATTGTTGTTTCAAGATTGTTTGTGCTATAAGCACCTCATGACTAGATTGTTTTCAGATTATAGATAAAGATCTGACCTTTTGGTCTCAGAATAGATAAGAAATAAATATTTCAGGTTTAGACTTACAGATTTAGCTCTACATATCTACAGTTGGTTTTATTATAAACCAATAAATTACTTTTAAAGTGAATTTCTGAAGATTTTTAGCATAAGATTGGGAGTAGTATTTAGCACCGAATGAGAAGTATGGGTTTAGTGCATCCTACTTCTACAGCACTACGTAGCAAACGTAGGTACAGATTTAGATTATTCCCACTTGTACGTGGATGACTCAGATTGTGATCACACATATTAGAATATTCTATTCTGAAAGCAAGGGTAAAACAACCCTAACCTTATGGGGCTAGTCGTAGGATACCATGGATGCTCACATGATGTACATGTCGGCTAGAAGAACCTCCCAAAAGATGTCCCCTACTCTTAAAAAAATCTATTGGCTTAAAGACCTAAGATAAAAGCTTATGCTTTGAAAGATATGGTTTTAAGATTCTTAAATTCTTGAGATGAAGTATTTCTTTTTTCAGAATAGTTTCTAAAGAGTTTTCTTTCAGAGTACATATCTTAGAAAAGAGAAAGTAACAGAAAAGCTTTTAGAAAACCAACTGTAAAGGCTTACAAGTTTTACGCAAATTATTTTTTAAAGAAAGATAGTAACTTTAGATTTTAGCTTTTACAATTTAAATTTTAGTGTGAGTCCTTTCTACACTTAGAAAGTATGGTTTAAAGAGATAATACAAGCTCAGCCTTTAGAACTAAATTTTATGGCTTACAAGATTTATAAAGTATGTTTTACTTCCTATTTTTGTATATTTTAGTTTTTCAGATATTCTATCTTACATGAGTCATTTACACTTAGCATGTATTATTTACAAATTATGATGATTGATATTATGTTTTACTTATGCACTCACCCCAATATACTCAGTACATCCTCAAAGTACTGATCCACATATATGTCTATATGCTACATTATCTCATAATGTAAGGATCCGTTCAGTTATAGAACTCATACCATATTCCGACAGATTGCAGCTTTCATTCAGTAGGTGATGAGTCCTCTTAATTCAAGGGTTCGAGTCAGTCATATAGTTTGAGCAATATTTTATTTTATTTATTTAGTTGTATTGATTTAGGATAGTTAGGGGTCATGTCCAAGGAATCTATAGTCAGTATAGTAGAGGCTTCACAGATGTCATTTGGAGTCAATTATGTATTTTCAGTCCCTCTTTCTGACTTTATCAGATTATAAAGTTGTATTGATATTGTATTTTTCCCCGATTCCATCATTATTATGTTCTATGTTGTAAACTCTGTCATTTTATACATGTTATTTAGTTGCTTATGAGTTATTCCAGTAGAAGGGTTAGCTTGGGATCACTTGTGGTCCTAAACACCGTGTGACATCTCGGGATAGATTTTCGATGTGTTACAGTACTAGCAGTGGCTTTTACACTATCAGAGTAGTCTATCAGGATGAGTTTAGTGTTTATGAGTATTATTGTATCTCATACTCTAGAGAAAAGTGCTTTCAGTTTAATTTATAGTTTATTAAGTTATTCACAGACTTTGAATGACCACTTTAAGCTACACGAGAGATGGTAGAACAAGTAACCAAGTCAGGCTTCAGATTCTAGTAGTAATGTCAATAATATCAGTACTCATTTCTTACATGTCATCTCTATGATCATAGTTCATATTCGTGCACATTAACAAAAATCATGTACGCTTACAATTTCTAGTATAAGGAGTTCTTGTTTCCTCAGTATTACGAATCATGTTCCATGAATACAGAAACTCCAAACTCAGGTCATGCAACTCATAATTCATGTACTCAGTCTTTACAGTATGTTCAATTCTAGTACTCATGTTCCTCTCCAAATAATCAGCTAAATTCAGATTATGTCATGTATACCCTCAGTTAGACCTCTTGATAAATCCATGATGTTGATGTTCTATTTATCAAGCCTCAGTTAATTATCAAGTTTGGTGTAGTGTCTATTCATGCATTATGTCCTCATGTGTTATCCTTTCAGTGAACTCTCCTTATGAGATAGTGCAGTGATGAGCTATTTCTTAAAAGGGAGAGAGTAGGGTAACTATTTCATGTTATGAAAGATTAGTCCACACTTGTTTTACATGAGGTTGTAGTCATAAAGATAGGCTTGAATGATATGTTGGTGTGTAAGTGAATGGCTAGTAGGAGGCTGTATTTTGTTATTGAAGGAAAAGGAGAAGATAACAAAAGGTAGAGTATGGTTGTATATTCAGATCCTCAATTTATGTCAGTCTCTCTCACGTAGTTTTATACCTAGTATTCATATAGTATCCATGTTTTATCAGATCCCAGCATTCATTTACAGTATGAATCTCAGTCATAGTCTCAGTTCAGCGGTCAGCCTAGTGGATCAGTTCAGTTTTAAGTTTTCTTGACCATAGCATACAATTACCAGTTATTTAGTTATAGGTATTTCAATACATCAGCTTACAACCCATTTCAAAATCAGGTTATGCACTCGATCTTGTATGCTCAAATAAGAACTATTTCCACGAATTCATGTTCAGTTACCTTACCCTCCTCAGTTAGTCCATACCTCATATGCATAGTACTCTATATTTTCAACCAAGTTATTTAGGCTAAGAACAGTTCAATATTATATGACCAATATTCAGCTATCAGTTATTTAGTTAATCATATAGGCCAGTATGCTTATGTATTCATGTTCAGTGCCCATATAAATATTTTCGGTAGTTTCAGGTGAAGTGTTGTGCTAAGGTGGAGAGTATAGTTTAGAAAGTATTTGAAAAATGTTTCTAAGATTGAAAATTTGTAGTTACAGTGCGCAACACTTAGCAACTCTATCTTAGAAGGTGTTTTGTAGGCCATACTCCATGATACAGAATTAGAGCCATGTTATGATTTCTTTTTCAGCTATCTTATTCAGTCCAAGCCAAGATTTCCTTAATCCCTAAAGTCATTAGAACTCTATAGAAAAAGTGTCAAGAAATGATCTAGCTGAGTGTAATTTTCTAGCATGAGTTAGTCCGTAAAGCCAATACTATAGGTTAGTGATATTGGGTGAATTTATGCTTTCTAGCGCTACTATTCTAACTTATTTAGCCTTGTTTTGAGGATGATTATTATGTTATATTTGTTAATAATGATATAAATGAGAAATTATGTGTCTAAGTATGTGTTCACAATGTTTATGGTGTTTCCATACATGTTTTGATTCAATTCGACCATTTAGAGTTCAACCAAGAAAACAAGTGTGACTAGCTTGAGCTAGGTGTTGTCAAGTTTCTTGTGTTGGATTCTAATGTGTCTTCATGAGTTACCAAGTTTTTTATTATGTATTTATATGTGAAACAACCAGTTCATAAAGTTCAAGGGTCAATTGGATCAAGCCAAGGGTCAAAACAATGAGTTAAAGTTTAATGAGAAATTACCTATGCTTAGCTCGTGTTTCTAGTTCATCGTTGAGGATGCTGTGTTGTTTTGAGCTCTAAATTGTTTTGTTTAATTCCATAGGATGCTTTTTTAATGGACTATGATAATATATTAAGAATATACAAGCTTTAAATGAAGTGTAAACAAATCAAAAAGGCTCGTAAATGACCACAAAAGCACAAGACGCAAGTTGGACGCACTTTGGACCCCTAAAATGTATGGGGTGCGTGTAGATTTTATATGTTACCAATTAATTCTTTCAAAAACTGATTGGGTTATGAAAAGTCTCAAGTTTTTGACACATAGGCGCGTGCAGCTAATAAAGGGGTTTAAAGAGGCTCCGTGACGCGTTGAAATTGCAACGGGCTACTGGAATTCGACAGATTTTTTGACAATTGTGAATTGGCATGTCACCACATCGTGCCGATGCCCAAAATAGTGAAAATTCTGCCCGGCTGAAGTAAAATAGCGTGGAAGCTGAATCCAAGTCAGTTTATGACTTGTATACTATAAATATAACGTCCCAAACTCCATTTTAATCATCTTGTGACCTCTTGGAAACCCTAGATCAACTTGGAACATCATTGGAGGCGACCACAACTCCTTTTTAGGTTTTATCATACTTTAATTTAGTTTTTTTATAGTTTTTATCATCATTCCAAGGGATTGGATGATGAATATTTCCATTAAAGGCTAAAACCCACTTTCTGGGGTTGAGGCCAAGAACACGAGTACTCTTTAATATTCCTTATTGTAGTTTAATTGTTCTTAATTTCTTGAGCCTACTATTTTAATGATTAGCTACCACTAGGATAAAATTTTATTTGTATGTGAATTCGGGAGGAGAATCATAAGATAGAATGAATAAATTAGGGAACAAGGTTCTTGTTCTTTTATTAAATAAGGAATTTCAATTAGCCTCTAGGCTAGGGATATACCTATAAGCCTTGTTTGATTCAATTGCAAGAATATAACTTCATAGATTTAGATGAATTTTTGTATCTCTGCAGGAGTTGTAGGTACAATGTTCACTAGATAGAAGATTTGAGGTCGGGAGACTAAAATCATAGAATAAACCTTGGGAATCAACAATTCGATAACCAAATAAACTGTGATAGGAATAGAGATTTGTATGATTGTTCAAAATGCCTCAACCCTGGGCTTTACTCCATCGATTGTCCAAGATTATTTTATGCATTAGTTTAGATTAGTTTTATCTTTCAAAATTACAACTTTATTTTCTACTCTCCTCAATTAGTTAAACTAGAATAGGATAAGCGGCGAATGCAAGTCCCTGAGAGATTGATACTTGGGCTTACTTGAAGCCACTATATTACTTGATAAGACCACGTACACTTACGTGTGCACTTGGGCATTGTCATGTATTTGGCGCCGCTGCCGGGGACTTGTTATTAGGCAACTATCTTATTTTCAGTTTTTCTATATTGAGTTGTATATAGTTTTTGTTTAGTTTCTTTTTATTTTCCTTTATTTCTATTTTTTCTCACATTCATCTTGAGATGTCAGCCTGGGATAGATGGTTTTCAAGTGTTGACGATTCTTGTTATTTTTGTGGGGGACCACATCATGAGGCTTATTGTCCAGATTTTGATAGAAGTGAGTGGATAGGACTTTCCTAATATGAAGCAGATACTGTTCAATCTGAGGAATAGAACATATGTTGGTGCTTGGCTTGTGGTCAAAGTGATCATTTAGAAGATATGTGTGCTAGAAATCCTGATTCAATAATGTTTGTGGGCTATGATCAATTGCAAAATCATATAAACTACTCCAATTGAACAGGGTTGACTCAGTCACAAATTCAATCACAGACCAACCAACAACAGTTTCTGCAGAAACAAATAAACATATAGGCCACAACTCAAATGATCCATCTGGAAGAGATACTAAAACAACTTTTAGAGTCTCAAACATAGTTGTTGGTAGATCTGAATAACCAGAGGGAGGTTGTAGATCATGAGTATATCCAACCGGTTATAGAGAAAGTTGTTGATAATTCGAGAAAGTCTGAGTAATCGTAAACTGAAATTATTGATAGTCTTAAGGAGCTACCACTGCCACTATGTCTACAGTGGCTAAGTGAAGAAGAATATGGGGAGGAAATTAGCCAACTTGTGAAAAAAACACAGGAATCACAGTCACTTGATTGTTATCTTTATCTTGAGGTTGATATTGAGAAGGAGAATAAAAGTGAAGGTGTTGAGAATAGTGTAAATTTTGTAGTATTGGTGGGGCCTCATTCAAAGCACTTTTCTACATTATGTTTAGATGATATCTTGTCTGTGGAATCATTTAAAACAGTAGAAGAGTGTGAAGATGAGGAACAAGAATCCTATATTCTTGATTTTACACTAGAAAAAAAACATAAAAACACACCTCACTTTAAGTCCGAGTAGTTTATCATGATCAATCCATTACTCGTCTTCTTAATTTTTATACCACCTCCCTATGAGCGATGAAAGAAGATGAATGCTAATTTAGGGGTGAAATTTATATCCTCAAGGTGGAGGAAAAAGTTTATTATGTCATCCCGCGATACTAAATTAGGCGCTTCTTGGGAGGCAAACCAAGCCAAGGTAAGTTGGTTTTATTTTCTGTTTTTAGTTTTTATTTCACGTAGTTTTTTGTTTTTGGTTGAGTCACAGGTTAATGGCAAGTCTGAGTACCGTAAACTTGAGATTGAAGCATTGCAAAGTTAGAGTGTGGTTTTCCATGGATCTCATTCATGTGAAGATCCTACTAGCAAGGCCTAGAGGCCTCAGAGTGTATTTCTATCTCTTACCTTTAAATTCACTTTGGGGACAAAGTAGATTTTTCAGTGTATGGTGGGGAAATTCCTAAATTTTAACTCAATTTTTTAAAAAAATAGGTTAGGAATAAGTGAGATATTCTTGTTGGTTCTATTTTTGATTACATGATGCATGTGAATTTGTTGAAAAAAGCATGTTGATTGAGTGAATTACTATTTTTTAGGCTCTTAGGCTTATGTTTTATGACTCTAGTATTTGTCGGCTTAATTTTGAATTCATATTATTGTTTGGTTGGGAGTTTATGATGATACTATTGAGTAGATCTTGTGCCATGTGCGTGTAAGGTTTTTTCTATATTCCGTGTTGCATGTGATGTCTAGTACTTGCCTCGTGTGTGTGTGAAGCAAAATAAAGAATTTGGGTTTAGGAGATGATTTAGGCATTTCTTTGGTAGCCTTATTTTATACCGTATGTTTTACCTACCCTTGTGCATTATCCTAGTTAAACCTCCTTGAGCCTTTAGCTTTTTCTTTGGTAACATCATATGTAGCGTAATCCCTTCTTTGATAGACCATAATTTGATCCAAAAAGCAACTAAGTTCTTTAATTAAAAAAAATTGAATTTGAGAAAGGAGTTTGAGAAATTGAAAAAGAAAAAGGTTAAATTGATGCCCCAGGGTAATAGTTATTGGTGTATAATTGATGTGTGGTGGATTGTTGTGATATAATTTATGCTAAAAATATTTCCATGATTGTGAAAAAAGAGAAAACATGAATCTTGTGGTAGTAAACTATGTGTCCATCAAGTGTTTGTGAAAATGCTTAAAAGAGATGGGCAAAAATAAAAGATATGGGTAGACAAAAGTTTTATAATTTGGTTGTTGGAGATTGGTTTTAAATGTATAATGTAGTGTATTAAAGAGCTTAGAGAGGTTAGTAACTATTCTTGATCAAAATAGTTCCTACCCGTTACTTAGCCTACATTACAACCCGAAAAAGATCTAATTGATCCCAAGCTTTACATTCAACTATTAGTGGAGAATTACACTAAGGGAAATCCTATGGTTCATTATGTGTAACTTGTGAATTCTTTATTAGAGTAAGCCTAATTTGATTCTTGTACCCATTACGTTATAAATTGCATTAATGTGAGAGATTATGGGTAACTCTCTTGTTATGAGGAGCATATATTTTATGAATGTGGGTTATTTTCATGATGTCCTTGATTGATAAATAATCATGAGTTTTCTAACTAAGTGAGTCAATTCTTGAGGCTAGGATGTTTTGGAGTAGTGTTCATGAGCTTTCAATTGTGTATAACATGCTTAGTATTGCAAACTTGCATTCGTGTAGTCATTGTAGTGCTATATTGAGTGTCTTTCATGTAGTATAAGTGTGGAGTCACTTCATCTCGTGGTGTTTATAGTTAATAATTGTTCGAGGATGAACAAGTCTTTAAGTGTGGGGTGGTGATGTTGGGTGAATTTATGCATTCTAGCGTTACTATTCAAGCTTATTTATCCTTGTTTTGAGGATGATTATTATTGTATATGTTTTAATAATGATATAAATGAGAAATTATGTGTCCAAGTATGTGTTCACAATGTTTAATGGTGTTTCCACACTAGTTTTGATTCAATTCGACCATTTAGAGTTTAACCAAGAAAACTAGTGTGACTAGCTTGAGCTAGGTGTTGTCTAGTCTCTTGTATTGGGTTCTAATGTGTCTTAATTAGTTACCAAGGTTTTTATTATGTATTAACATGTGAAACAACTAGTTTATTATGTTCAAGGGTCAATTGGATCAAGCCAAGCGTTAAAACAATGAGTTAAAGCTTAATGAGAAATTAGCCTATGCTTAGTTAGTGTTTCTAGTTCATCGTTGAGGATGTTGTGTAATTTTGTGCTCTGAATTGTTGTGTTTAATGCTATATAATGCATGGTGAATGGACTATGATTATATATGAAGAATATACAAGCTTCAAATCAAATGTAAACAAATAAAAAAGGCTCGTAAATGACCACGGAAGCACAAGATGCAAGCTGGATGCATTTTGGACCCCTGAAATATATGGGGAGCATGTAGACTGTAAATGTAGCCAATGAATGAGTGGAAAATTCTAATTTATTAAAAAAAGGCTGAATTTTTTGAAACATAGGCTCGTGCATATAATAATTAGGTTTAAAGAGGCTCCGTGATGCGTTGAAATTGTGACGAGCTACTGAAATTTGATAGATTTTTTGACAATTGTGAATTGGCATGTCACCGCGTAGCTGCGATGCAAAAAATCGGGATAATTCTTCCCAGCTGAAGTAAAATAGCGTGGAAACCCAATCAACGTCGGTTTATGACTTAAATACTATAAATATAACGTCCCAAACTCTGTTTTAATCATCATGGGACCTCTTGGAAACCCTAGATCAACTTGGAACATCATTGGAGGCTACCACAACTTCTTTTTAGATTTTATCATTCTTTAATTTAGTTTGTTCTAGTGTTTGTATCAGCATTCCAGGGATTGGATGATGACTATTTCCATTAAAGGCTAAAACCCTCTTTCTGGGGTTGAGGCCAAGAACATGAGTACTCTTTAATATTCTTTATTGTAGTTTAATTGTGGATTATCATTTGGGTTGTTCTTAATTTCTTGAGCCTACTAATTTTATGATTAGCTACCATTATAATTAATCTATATTTTTATGTGAATCCGAGAGGAGAATCTTAAGATAGAATGAAGAAATTAGGGAACAAGGTTCTTATTCTTTTATGAAATAAGGAATTTGAATTAGCCTCTTGGATAGGGATATACTTAGAAGACTTGTTTGATTCAATTGCAAGATGATAACTTCATAGATTTAGATGAATTTTTGTATCTCTGAGGGGGTTGTAGGTACAATGTTCAGTAGATAGAAGATTTGAGGTTGGGAGACTAAAATTTTAGCATAAACCTTATGAATCAACAATCCGATAACCAACTAAACTATGATAGGAATGGAGATTTTTATGATTATTCAAAATGCCTCTACCCTGGGCTTTACTCTATTGATTGTGCAAGATTTTATTTTATGCATTACTTTAGATTAGTTTTAACTTTCAGAATTACAACTTTATTTGCTACTCTATTCAATTAGTTAAACTAGAATAGGATAGGCGGCGAATGCAAGTCCCTGAGAGGTCAATAACGCTTCTTTGAAGCCACTATATTACTTTATAAAACCACGTACACTTGCGTGTGCGCTATAAAGTTTTTAGCAGTCAAGCGGACAAGTTCTTATGGTTTCCCATCTTGCCATCTAGTAGTACTATCCGAAGTTTCAAGATTATGACCATTCCAAGATAGAGAATCCTAGTAGTAATAAGTTTAGCATAGTTCATATATCATGCCTTAGTTTTAGATCCCAGATATTTAGTTACGGTTAATTTCGTAGGTGCCCCGTGCATCATCTCATGTTTTTCCTCAGTATCTCAGTCAAGTCAACATTCTTTAAGGGACATAGTGTCCCAAGGGGAAGATGAACTATAACCCCTGATGTTTCATGTACTAAACCTTCCATTTTCTCTTCACGTTACGAATCCAGTTGGAGTAATGGATACTCATAAGTTGACTCTTTCATTCCAATGTTAGTCAGCTGACCATCCGCATGTCATAACATGTATCCTAGAAATTAGTCCAGTTCATGTATCATCATTCAGACTCAGTCCTATTCTCACACCCCATTAATTTATGTTTAGTAAATGATCTTAGGTTTATCAGTATTCTCAGCCTAGGATAACAGTCTTTCTTAGTTTTACCCAGTTCCATGTCAAACATATGATTATAAACTATGTTCAGTCAATCATTCATAAATCCATTCAGCCATATACTTCATGCATCAGATATGCATGGTCAGTATGTAAACTCAGTGTATCAGTAGTTTCAGCCATGTACTCATGCTTTAGTTGTGCATGTTTACTTCGTAAACACACTCTATCAGTGTTTCTCATCTTAACCAATCTCATTCTAGGATGAATGTTCCCAAGGGGGAGATATTGTAACAGCCCATGTTTTTTCTTAGCTTAAAATTCAACCCTAGAATTTTAAAGACTTTCTTTAAATACGAATACACCTTTATACATATGGAATTTTTAAGATTTTGACTTTTTATTGTGTGAAAAATTGAATAAGCTTTTCATCGATACAGAATTTTCTCAAATTCGATAGTCGGGCAATGAGTTAGAGCCATTTTAGTAGGATAGTGTACCACCTAGTACTCTAGTGCAACCCGAAGGCAATCCAAATGACATTTGTTATTTTCCAGTGAGACAACGTGATATCACCGCGTTGTGACACTAGCCTTTTTCCTAATTATATCTTTTCAGTGTGACTCAGCGATCATGGCGTGTCGTACCAAAGGGAAAATTCACAACCAGTGAGGCACCGTGATGGTGTCGCATCGCGCCATCAGCCCAGTTTCCAATCATCAGTTTCTAGTGACACGGTGCGATAGCGCCGCTTCGCGCCACCGTCCAAAATCGAGATTTTTAGTCAGTTTTTTGTTTTAATTTTGAGGGCACTAATGTTTTTTCCCTCACCCCCTATTAGCCTAAACACGTAATCAAACCCTAAAAGAACACAAATTGATCATTAATTCACTATTTTCTCTAGAAGCAAACCATTATCTCTCAAAGGGAAAAATCCTAGTTAAAGAAATCAAGGTCAAGCTCAAGAAATACTTCAAGAACTTAACGAATCTCAGAAATTAAGGTATGTTAGATGTTGATTCATAGGTCCATTTCACCCATGAAGTCCAAGAAACCTTTTTGAAAGTACAAAGATGATGTATTAATGATTTCCATGGTTGAATTAGATTGAATTCATGTGTATAATATTAGTTGGGTTCCAATCCATGATTTAAATGCAAGTTTCATGAAATTAAATAGCATGTATAGCAAATATGTGATTATCTTGATAGACCCTTAAATTTATAAAGTTATTAATGCATCTATGATGTTGATTTGGTTTTCAATCCATGATTATGATAAGATTCATGAAAAATAAAATAGTATTTAAGGGGAATTATATGAATTACATACTAAACCCTTGAATTTGCAATTAAGTATTATATTCATGATGTTTATGTGATAACCATTATCATGTGAAATATTCATGCTCTCCAAGAGTTTGATAAAATTCTTATGTGAATTGACTAGTGAAGGCATGACATGTTATTATATGGTCCATTCATGTACAAGTTAATGCATTACAAGTGTTTGATGAAATATCTCTTTGAATGAATTATGACCAAGTGAACATTGTTTTATTATTCAAGATTATGATTTGCTTTACTTTTCATGCTATCGAGTTCAGGGGGTATTTAATACCCGACAATTTAGTTGTTTACATAGAGCCAGTGCCAGTTACATAATAGTATAAGTCATGTCATAATTAGTACTCTCAATCCATTACAAAACTTAGTAGAACTCAGTCAATTATAGAACTTAGGAAAACTCAGTAAACTCAGTCTCAGTCTAGTCCAGTCTAGAATACTCAGTTCAGTGTCTTTCAGTTATGAGTAGGATTCCACACCGAGCGACAGCAGGGATGATGGATTCCCCGTCAGATAGGCTGAGTCGTTAGTATCAACCCCTGTACTCCAAAACTGCGTAGCCAGAGTAAGATGAGGAGTCACCCATCACTAAGCTTAACTACCTCCTAGGGGTCACCCATTAGATTAGGATTGGCTTCGCCTAAGTGTCACCCATCAGTTAGGCTTGGTATCCTGGTTTTATAGTGTTAGTACCCGTGGCATGGTATTAACACCCTTCCAATTAGGGTTACAGGTTCAGATTTGGGGTACGTCGGTTAGATGATTACCTCCCACAGTTTTAGTCTCAGTTTTAGTCTTCAGTTTAGAACTCCACTCAGTTTTACAGAATTAGGACTGTCAGATACAGTCAATCAGTATAAGTTAATCAGTTATCATAATTCAATACATAGCATAAAAAAAGATCAGTTATAGTTTATATATATGTATGTATATGCACAGATTGCATTCTCAGTATTTACAGTATTCTCAGATTCTCCAAGTACTTTCATGTTCAGTTATACTTATCCAGTTAGTTATATCCTTATGCATATGAACCTTTGCATTCAGCCTTACCTCATCTAGCATACTAGTACATTCCCACGTACTGACGTATACTTTTATGCTCTATAATGTTTCATATCATTGGTTCGGACACTCAGGTTCTCGATCACGCATAATAGATTCAGGTTCAGCCAGTAGCAGTAGATTTAACCATGAGTCCTTATCAGTTGAGGATATTATACTCTTTCATATTTTCAGTAGATGTATTATTTCAGTAGATGAACTTAGTTGGGGGATTGTCCCATCAACTCCACGTTTAGACAGATTCGGTTAGAGGTTTTTCAGACAAGTTTTCAGATAGTGTTCAGTTTTTATCAGATGTTGTTATTTATCAGTATTTAAGATGTTTTGAACCTTATGGTATTTCAGACCATTTTCCACATTAATTATAGTATTATTATTCAATTCTCACAGAAGATATTACTCTTGGATTAGTTTGTAGTCTTTCGAGATCCTAAGCATTGTGTAACGACTAGGGGGTAGTCTTGGGTCGTTACATAGTGGAAGGATGTTTGGTGCCACTATGTGTTAGTAAAATAGAAAATGTGCCTAAGTATTGAAAATAAAGGAATAAAAAAAGGGATCCAACAAAGGAAATAATTGCATCAAAACTGCAAGAAAAAAAATAGAAAGAAAATTGGGCAAACAAAGGAAGCGAAATGTAAGCATGTGAAAAGAGAGAAAACAAAGAAGAGTGGCCCATAGTCAATAAGGAGGATTGAAAGGTGTGATGTCAATGTTCAAGGAAGGGTGTAGCCATGTTGTTCCTAAATGATATCCTACCCTAACCCAAACCTACGTTACAAGCTTAAAAAGTACTTCAAGATCTCCAATCATTTACTTTTGTTGTAGTGTCAATTGAAAATATAGGCAAGCTTATGGTATGACATTTGTTTCATAGAGATATCTTTTGTGAGGGAGAAAGTTTTTGCACTTATAATTCGTTCTTGCATATTTGGTAGTTTGGTGTGTGGAATTCTCTTTCTTATGAGGTTGGCATGTGAACAAGTTGAGGTGGGTGAATCTGTCACCTCCTGAGCGAATGAGGCAAATGGAGTATAGCTTATTTTTTGTCAAAAAGTGAGTAACTTATAGAGTATTAGTAGTTGTTGCTTGATTGCTCTTTAAATTCTTGTATATCCTTTGATAGTGCATCATATGACGAGGGGAGTAGTGAAAAATAGCTTAGCCAATGTGCAATGATCCACTTGGGGTAGTGACTAGGGTTAAAATCATTGTGAGCTTTAAGGTATTAAGTTTAGGTATACAAAATTGTTGTCTCATGGTAAGAGGTAGTGTTGCTTGAGGAAAAACAAGTGCTTTAAGTTGGGATGTTGATGAGTGATGATTTTACTACTCATTCTCACTAAATATTTATGCACATTACCCTGTTTTCAATGAATGAATAAGACATATTAGTGATAAAATACACCAATATCCATTCTTTACAGGCATAGAGTTGAGGAGATCAAAAGATCAGGATTGAAGCATAAACGGTTCAAAAGGGAGTAAGAAAAGTGAAGCTGAAGACTTGGAGCAAAAAGGCCTCAGGTACCATGGTCGTGGTCTGCTGACCATGATCGCAACAGTCAAGAGAAAGTGATTCAACCGCGATTGCGGAAGTTAACTGCAGTCACAGCTAGACCCGTACGGTCGCAACTTAGTAAAAGAAATCATCCCAAGGGAAAAAATGGAAATGCACATGGCTGATCTCAATTTTGACAAAAAGACTCAAACCCAAACATCATGGATCATATTCCATCTTCCCCAATTTTTAGGTTTAGCTCTTGAATTCATAACCTTTATTTTTGGAGAAGAAAATATTATATAATTTTTTGGTGAAGAATACATTGGAGACTTTCTAAGTAGAAGATTAGCTCACTTTCATTATTGATATGTGGGAGTGTCAGTTTGAAGTAACTTTCACTTAAGATTAATAAATCACTTCAATCGAGATTATGGATATATCTATGCTTATTTACCTTATGTGTAGCTAGATCTCCCTCTTAGGGTTATGTGTGAATAGGGGTTAAAAGTGTGTGTGGGTTGTTATTGATTAGCTTCTATTTATTAGTTCATGTTTATGGATTTTATCATTGCTATGTTAACTTTGTTGGGGTTTGATGGGTGAAAGCCCCAAATACCCACATGGGTATGATGAGTGAAAGCTCCATGCTATAGAAAACCCAAAGCCATCTCCGAAAGAAGGGTTTTGGGTGAAGTATAGGAATCCATATAATCCTTGAAAGAGGGATGTGGAGACCAAAGCAATGATAGACAAATTGTGTGTGTAGTTTGCTAAATTTTCACTATCTTAGACATAAGGGTAAATGTTAGGTTGGTGATACCATGGGTATCATCCTAGAAATAGGGATGCCTAGATTGAGGTAGTGGTTACCAATTATTGAATACCCCTATTCGGTATACAAAAGAATCAATGGGTGAAAGTTTGGTGTTTTGTTGAAAAACTAGCATCAAATTCTAAATTCATGTTGATTGCTAACACCCACATATCACTCCCTTAGTAGTGCATAACCCCAAGATCCGTGTATACCTATTAAAACTCTAATTATTCGTAGCCCTAAATTTATACTAGAAAAATCCAAAAAGAAACATTAGTGTAGATACCTATCTCCCCCATTTTTACCTTCTTGTAACTTTGGTTTGGATTTAACTTGTATCTATTATTTCAAAGTAACTTGATTGCCACTCACATTGGTCCTCGTGGATTCGACCCTGTCTCCAAGGTTAGGTAAATATATTGACGACGATCACCTTGCACATAAATAGACGTATAAGTTGAGTGTCATCAATCCCATTCGGGGCATTATTGATAGGTTGAATAGGCCTACTCACCACCTATCGATTCAGTTTCCCTATAATTCAGAAGGGTTGAGTTAGGTGTATATTTGAGGTATGGTCCATTTGCATAGAGTGTTAGTTTATACAACTTTTGACTTTGGCTCTTAGTTCACATCAGATTTCTGGTAGTCTATTAGAGAGATGGGCATTTGAGTTGAGCATAGCGTAACTTATGACCCACAGATCGGTGGGCATATAGAGTGGACCATTCCAGTTCTATAGGTTTCAATTCAGACTCATGTTATTAGTATTGAGGGTCATTGGGACAAGTTCGTTGCCTTGACAGAGATAGCATATATTAGCCAATATTGTTCGAGTATTCGGGTGAGTCCTTTCGAGGCACAATGTATATGATAGGCCATATAGATCTCTGGTGGATCATTTTTAGCCGTTTGAGGTTGGGGCGTGGTCTGCTTAACTGTTTACTGATTATACAAATAGGGTTCGAATGATGTTAGAGTTATGTGTATCTCAGAGTAGGAAGGAGGTTTATGATGACCAAAGGATGTTGGACTTAGAGCTTGAGGTCGGTGTTCTAGTATATGAGTTAGCTTACTTATAGCCTTGTTGAACGTTTCTCTCAATTTTGCTCGTATCTATGTGGTGTTGGTATGTTTTGGACGAGTCTTGCATGCTTCAATGGAGTTTGGTTCAATTGGATGGTACTACAACAACATGTATATATGTATACGAATTCTAAGCTACATGTATGAAAATTCTTGTTAAAACCTAACAACAGCCATGCAAATTGAAATTCCATGGATTTTAACAATTTTGTAAAATTTCCTTGCTGCAAAAAAAAAAAAAATTTGGAAAAGATACTTCCTCATTTTTGCAATAATTGCTAACTATTGTGACAATAATTGTCCAAATAGCTATAAGTTTTCTGCTACAATAAAATTTTATAGCTATTTATTAGTGTCTGGCACACATTTAACGTTATCGTAGCAAGAATAATATTTTGTCCACAATAAATTACTTGAAGCAAAATGTTTGTAGTTAAATATATATTGCGTCAAAATATGATAATTTGTGATAATAGTTAACCAAATAGCTACAACTTTATTGCTATAATAAAATTTTTGTAACTGTCTGTAAGTTTTTGCCACACATTTTATTTTACCGTATCAATAGTAGTATTTTTTTAACTACAATGAATTTCTTGAAGCAATATTTTGTAGCTAAATAGGTATATTTTTCTTCAGGCTATAATAATTTGTGGCTATAGTTACCTAAATAGTTACAAGTTTATTGATACAGTAAAATTTTATTGCTAATTAAGCTTTTGCCAAACATAATGGTATCATCACAATGGTAATCCTTTTTATCCGCAATAAATAATTGCTTGAAATAAAATATTATAGATAAATATATATTTTTTCTTCAAAGTTATAATAATTTGTGAAAATAACTAACTTGGATACAATTATTTTACATAATGAAATGATATATTCACAATTATATTATTGCAACAAAATTTTATTACAACTCATAAGCTTTTGTCGTAGTTTGAAGTAATTGCAACTTAATTTTTTTTTTTTTAGAAACAATACAGTATTTGAAGAAAAACTATTATATCCAAATGAAAATTGATCCTTCAAGGTATCAAATACCATGTCGATAGCTGTTTTGATATCAGTTTTAATTGTTATGACATAATGATGCAGGCACTAATTTAAAATGATAACAAATTTTGTAGGTTATTAAAAAAAATCCTCATGCACTTAAATTTGTTATATCAATGATATAATTAGCCTTAGTAAATTAGTTTTAATAAAGTCTTTCGTCAAATTAATATTTTATTCTCTTCAATAAAAATCATGACAAAGGTTCGACTAAAAGAATTAGATTAAATTTACCAAAAGTGATTTTAATTTCAAATGTAAAAGCTTTTTTCCTAAATTTGTTTTAAATAATAAAGATTAAGATGGATAAATAAGAATATACTTGTGCCTCAAATATTTAAAGAACTTCTTAAGCTTATCAAGCCCATATTAGTTTGTTATATCTTGTTATTTTCAATATTCATTATATGACTTTATATGAAAAATATATATATATATAGAAATATTTATAGAGTGTTATAAATGTATTTACATTATAGTGAATATCTATCAAGATCTAGTTGATATCTATCTAAAGTATCTGTCTTTTAGTCAGAAACTAGGAGTATTTTCCCCTATAAATAGAGGAGTTTTGTTCATTGTATCCTCAATCTTATGATCTTTCATCCCTCAAGAGAAATAAGAATTACTCTCTCTATTATCTCTATTTTTCTTCTTTATTCTTTCTTTTTTTATAATACGTTATCAGCACGAGACTCTGCCAAATAAAATGAGATTATAAATCTTAAGGTAATTTCAAAGTTAGTAATTCCTTATGTTAGCGGTCTTTTTCTACTAATAATATAATTATTGTTGGATTTGAGAAAAAAATAATTGGTTTGGAACCATTTATGTTTTAAATTTATTCCCCAAGAACAATATTATCAAAAGGGACGATAATATGTTGGGGTTCAAGTCCCATTGATTTATGCCTCAGACCCCTTTATATGGGTAAAACGTTGAGTTTGAATCTCAGTGCATCATATTGATGATATTATGATGGCTAAGGCAAAATAATGTGTTTTTGATGAACATTCATGAAACTTGTCCATTGACTATGATCCATTCCAAGAAGTTAATACGGTAGCTATATATGATAAGTCTGAAAGATGACAATTTTCTCCATTCTTAGATGAATGTGGTAGCAATATAGAGAAATTCTCTCTGTCACATTTATGCCTCGATTTGCTCCTGAAGTAGCAATATCATGAAAGAGGTTGTAAGCTATCAAAATTTAATAGACTTAGGGAACAATTATATTCTATTCCAGGGGAATGAGAAACTTTTTAATGCAAACGTGCACTTGATTGTAATGATATCACAACTCACCTCCGTAAGAGGCTGAATAATTGAGGAGGCTGAATAATTGAAAAGAGTTATTTTAAAATATACTTCTAAAGTACTAAATCTGAAATTTATTCGCGTAATAGTAAATCTAAAATTTAGTAAAGGAAAAGGCACATGTCATGGTAAACTTGGAGTTTACTAGTACAAATAAGTTCATAAATTGTCATGAACGATTATGACAATGCAAAGATGTGCATATTAAGTATTAAGAATATATAGAAGAACAAGAAAATTCTTCTTGAACTTTTAATGTGCTTGTTCTCATGATAAGGTTGTTGGACTAACTAATGTTGTGATTTAATCCCTCAAAATCTGAAAAGTATAAAAAGTGAATATGGGCCCGTTCACCAGCCATTTGATCTATTAAGATGCATCGATATAAGATGATCACTTGTACGTTTCTTGTCAAGCTGCAGTTTGACATTCATAAAGTGGTTTAAGAGCATAACTTTCATATTGTGTAATCTAGACAATTCATCTTGATGATAATGGTTTGGCATTGATGTCCTTTGATAAATAGCTAAACCATTACTAATGAGAACAAAACTTTATTTGTTGGTCTGAAATATGATATGTTGCATACACTTGTATGCAATAGAATAATAAATTATGATTATTTCTTCCCTACAAATTAGTTCAAGGTCAGGAACCAACTATTCCATCAGATAGTTTTGATGTGATGTATACGATTAATGAATATACCATGATGCACAAAGATAGATTCCACAAATAAAATGGAAGATGTATGTTAGTTTTTCTAACATAAGGGAAAGATTATAAGCGGCTATGAAATATGTTAGGAATTATCATCAGATTCTCATTCAAAAGGTAGTTCAAGTAAAATGCCGAAAGTATCTCATATTTAAGCTACAAGTGCTCCTAATTTTTATCCCTAAAGGACAAATTCTATGCATATATGAAGCGTGGTAGACTAATCGGTTCCAAATGAAATAATTCTTATAAAGGATAAGGAGCAAATAATCTTAATAAGAAGGCAATGTGCTCTTGAAGAGCCTACGATATAACACTTCATGAAACCTTATGAGAGGTTAAGGTACCTGAAAATAATGATGTGATGAGATCTCAAAATGTTATGTCGCATTGTGAATCAGTACGAAATGATATATCATTAATATCCTTGATACAATATTGGCGTAATATTTTGAAAGATTACGAGGATTCAAATTCTACATTTATTTAAGCATGCTGACGTAGAAACATTTATCAAGTGACATAAAAAGATGCATTTTGGTAAGCGTAAAACTTATTTGATTTTCAGTCCAGACACTTGAAGATGTCATATATGAAATACTGACTATTGTCACTTGACAAAAATCTATATGAAAAATCATAAAGGATTCAAAATTCTTGAAGCATATAAAGTTTCTGGGAAACTTGTTTATTATCCTTATAAGGGATAAATTGATGGTTTGAAAATCATTGAAACTCATGGAGAGTTTTCAAAAGAAATATGATTATTTGCTGAAATGTGAAACATACCAAATTGGATTGGTCCTAAGGTACCATATCTTATTCCAATTGGTGTACTAATGTATCTTGCAAATACTACAAGGCTTGATATAGCATTTTCATTTAATTTCTTAGCAAGATATAGTTCTGCTCCAATTAGGAGACATCGAAATAAGATCAAACACGTGTTCGTATTTTATTCTAAAGCTTGCAGTATCGATCTCGTTCTTGATCTTGTTGGTTATGCTGATACTGGGTATTTATCTGACACGTATAAAGATCGATCTCAAATAAGCTATGTGTTCATATGTGTGGATACTTTCATATTTTAGAGATATACAAATTAGTATATTGTAGCCACTTCATCGAACCATGCTGAGATAATAACTCTTCATGAAGCAAGCTAAGAGTATGTGTGGTTAAGATCCACGATACATCTTATTCACAAAAAAATATGGTTTGAAATGTGATAAAGTACCCATGATTTTTATGAGGATAATAAAACATGTACAACACAACTTAATGGAGGACTCAAGGAGATAGAACGAAGCACATTTCGCCAATTTTTTTTAAATACATGAGCTGCAAAAAAATGGTAATATTAATATGCAACAGATTCGTTTAAGTGCCAATGTGGCTGATTTATTTACCAAGTCTCCTCCAATTGAAACTTTCAAGAAGATGGTGCACAAGATCGGGATGCAAAAATCCATTGATATTTTTATTAGGGGGAGAAAATACGCATTGTACTCTTTTTTCCTTTCAAGATTTCATCCCACTGGGTTTTTCTTGTAAGGTTTTTAATGAGGCATCCTAGATGTGTATTGTTAGAGATTTGTTCTTTTTTTCCTTCACTTGATTTTTTTCCACTGATTTTTTCTTGTAAGTTTTTAATGAGACACATTATCAATCAATTATACATTCAAGGGGGAGTGTTATAAATGTATTTACATTATAGTTAATGTCTATCAAGATCTAGTTGATATCTATTAGGATTTGAAGTATCTGTCTTTTAGTCTGAAACTAGGAGTATTTTCCCTATAAATATAGGGGTTTTGTTCATTGTATCCTTAATATTATGATCTCTCATCCCTCAAGAAAAATAAGAATTACTCTCTCTATTATCTCTACTCTTTTTCTTTATTCTTTCTTGTTTTAGTAGATAGAAAAATTTGTGCATGTCTTTTCCTTTTTATTTTTAAATTTAAATATGTAACTATTGTAATTTCGTATATATAAACACTTATTATTGAATAACCACTCATATAGCGTAGACTTTAATAGTTTGTATAAGTATTGTGTATATGTGGTGCTTAATTATCTTAATAAGCACTAGTTTAGTAGTACATGCTTTTCACGTGTATTTCACGACAATCACTTAAATTGTATACACAAGAAGAATAACAATATCAAAAAGTAGCAATTGATGCTAAACCAATTTCATCCACATCAAGTTTGTCTATTTGACTCTCTGAGATTCAAATTATATTTGACAAAGTCATTAACAGTAAAAAAGTATGTATAAAGCATCCACATTATCTATGACTCTAAATCAAAGTATAATGACTGAGAATTTTGTATCATGGATAACTGGAATAAAATACCTAATTTATTACTATTAATTATAAATAATTTGATGATATAACTACACTAACTTCACTTTATCTTAATTGGGATCTTTCGGGAAAAACCTATAATATCTGTACGGTAGGGATAAGATCTGTGTGCATTTTGCTATCTCATTGAACAGAATACCATATTTTTTATTATATTAATAATTTTAAGATACAACTATGCAAACTCAACTTTACCTGAGTTGGGATGTTTTGGAAGAAACCTCTTTATCTTCGTGAGGTAGGGATAAGATATTTGTGCACTCTGCTCTGTCCTTGTGACATAAGAAAATTACCTATGAAACTTTGGATGGGATACATATGGTGCTCGAGGTGCTTGAAGACTCCTTAATTCTATTAAAATATGCCACATTAATTCAAATTATCATTAAGAAGGGTCAAATTACTTTGAGGAGGTCAAAGGAGTGCAACACAGGACTCAAAAGCCCCTTAGAAGGGACATGTGCCCAAGGTACTTTGGAAATTCTTTTGATCCGCTCTAGCTTTAAGAGCGGGTGAAAATAGCCCCCAGTGATCCTTTTCTTGTAATGGGTCACTTTTGGGCCCTAAATGTGTAATAATTATCTTAAACTATAAATTCTTGGCAGCTAGCTTATTTCTTTAGTTTTGGTTTTTATAATGAAGATATGAAAACTCTTGAGAGAGTGAGAGATAGCTTGGAAAATCTTTTGTTTACATCTACTTAGAAATGGTGGTTGTAAGAGATTTTTCATTGCCTTGCGATCAACGAAAGAGATTGGGGCTTGTTCATAGATGAATTGGGGATTTTAGAGTTTGATATACTCTTTAGTTCTTAATTCGCTTATCTTCTTTGTGTCTGTCTATTTATCTTTATCACTATTCTTTTATCCCTTTAATTTTCCGTATTTCAATTTCATTATTTCTTAAGTTTTTGTGGTTTTTTTATCTTATGTATTTTTGTCGGTATCATTCAGTGTTAGATACGATCTTGATTTCATTCCTTCAAAGACAATCTTTGGTCTAGTAATCATTAAAAATCCAAAAACAAAAGTTACTATTCATGTTTTAGGTCTTAGTTCAAAATTTTGAGTTTTTGATTTTATTATTTTCTTGTGTTTCTAGTGTTATATTTGTGTTCCCTAATGTTATTAGAGTCCAAATATAAAATGTGTGATCTAAATCAGAGTTATATTGAGTCTTCTACTATCATTGGAAGCTAGGGTTGAAGAATTTTGAAGTGGATTGAAAATCTAAAGAATTTGAGATAAATGATGTTTGGAATGACATTATAAGGTTGAAAATGACTAGGTTCAAATTTCAACTCATTCTAAGCTAAGGAGAAAACAGTCGGAAAAGTTATCGTTCTTGGAGTTCTTGGAGAGATTGTTATCTTCATCTTGTAAGTTCATCCAATATTGGTTGTTTGATCCAAAACATAAGTAATAAAAAGAGTGTAAAAGTTTTTGTACTAAATCATCTCCAAAGGATTCCAAATATATTCCAAAAGAAAGAGCAAAGAGGACCACAAAAGGGCCAATTTCGACTATTCTAGTAGAGAGGGGCAGCCAACTTGCTCTTGACCTGCGACCACGGTGTGCTGAAGCTACTCTCAGCCTCCTTCCGCACCTCAAGGAAGTATGTAATCCTTCACCTTTGATGTAAATGCTCTGGAAATGCGTCCTATGTGCTGCAGCATGCCAAGACAGTTTCTTCTGTGTTTAACATGTTGTTGACCTCCGCCGAAGGTGTGTAACACACCTCAAACGCAGATAAGCCTTTCCCAAGACCAATCCAAGTTCCAAATGCAAATTTTACACTTTAATTACTACTTTACACAGGTTTGATTCCCTAGTTTCAATCCTTGATTCTTAAATTCATTTCTTGATTCTTAAACTATCAACAACTACTAATTCGTCTACTAGTTTTGTTCATTAGTTCTTGAGTTTGAATTCCTTCGTCGTCCGATTTATTTTAAGATTTTCTTTTTTTCATAGAGTTGTTAGTTATTAATCCAAATCCTAACATATTTAATTTAGTATTTCAAAAAAAAATCCATTCTGGCCACAAGTAACAATTGACACCTTGTGAACTACTGAAGAATAAATTTTTAAAAAAATTGGCCTATCCAATTGTAAGGCAATCAAAAGTGTGTAACCATGAGTAATTGTGAGATTTAATTTTATTAAGGCTAATGTTTTTATTGTATTTGTTAAGTGCTTAATTCTAGGACCAACGGCTCCAGTAGGAAAAACTTCACAAACCATGAAAAAACACTCAACAAATGTTATTTTAGCGGCTATTGAAACTCTCAACTGTAAAATTGATTCCGTGGATGCTAAGATAGGATCACCTGACATTAAGGTTGATTGATTTGTAGGGAGTATATCTAATTTGGATCGATTAATGGATATCATGAAGAAGTCCCTTGATTCCATAGAGAAAATTCAAGATTCCCAAACCCATAGGCCACACTTGATGATATTAGGAAAAAATGATGAGCAAGTGAGTAGGAACTATGAGATCATGAGAGGATTCAAGGAAGATGAGAAGCGGTAAAGGAAATTATCCTTTGATTAAGGAAAGAACAACATGTCTAAAAGATAAGAAGAGTTGACTAATAATAATGAAGCAAGTAGTTGCTTTAAAGGTGTGAACAAGGAACACAAAATTGTGGTACTTGTCAACACAAACACCTAAATACTCACAAACCATGATACTAGCATTTTACCTAGTATTAACTTTTATTATGTTCATGTTCAAGAATATATACTTCCAAAGAAAGATCCAGGAAGAGTTCCCTATGAACATATGCTTGATGATGTAATGGAGTTCTTGTCTAAGAATTCCAACTTTGGGAAGAGTGATGAAGAGATGATCAAGGGAATAGACTTTCCAAACTCCTTTGTGATGAGACCTTCCCAAAGAAGAAAATGACCTCCCATGATGTATACCAAGGTGAAGAGCATACTTCCTATGACCTAGAAGGTAAAATTTGTATTTCTTGAACTTCTCTAAACATAGAATGTCATGATATGGCTAGTAGCCAAGTTAGTGTATTTGGTGGTTTGCCTAAAGAAATTTGCATGAGTCTTACCTTTGTGATACTCTTGGTATTTCTAAGTTTCATGATGAACAAGTTCTTATTACAGGTACGCAATCACTATTTGATTACCCAGATGACTGAACTAATTCTTCTAGTAAGATCAATTTTTATCCACCTAGTTCAAGCGCTGGTGACTTGAACGAGGTGTCATTGGAAAGTTATGAAAGTAATCACATACTAGTCATCTTATGCTTCATTGGAGTCGTAGACATGTTAAGAGCACTTGTTTTGTCACACATCAGAGGGATAGTGTCTGAGACAATTCCAAAATCCTTCAGTTGTTGTTTGATCTACAACAATTGAGTATAACAAGAAGTTGCATCCACATATACTGAGCTTCAGCTGTAGATAAAGAAACTGAATTCTGCTTCTTAGAACCCTAAAAATGAGCCATTTTTAAGGTGGTTTTTCTATCCACTAAGTCACCAGCATAATCAGCATCAGCATATCCTATTAGATAAAAATCATCTCCAAATGGATATTATAGGACCAGTTTCCTTGTCCTTTTCAGATACCTAATAATTCTTTTTGCAACTTTCGAATGAGACTCCTTTGGGCAAGACTTAAATCTTGCACACATTCCCACACTAAATAAAAAAATTTGGCCTGCTTGTAGTGAGATATAGTAGGAATCCAAAAAATCCCTCTATACATGGTCTCATTAACTAAGGGACCAAATTCTTCATTATCCATCTTTGAACTAGTTCCAACTGGAGTTTCAATTGTCTTATCATCTTCCATATTATACTTCTTCAGTAGCTCCTTGATGTATTTCTCTTGAGAAATTATTGTCCCTTGAGAAGTTTTCTTGATCTGCAGGCCTAGAAATAAATTTAGTTCACCTATCATTCATATTTCAAATTCACTCCCCTTTATCCTTGCAAACATTTCACATAGGAATTCAGAAGTATCTCCAAAGATAATGTCATAAATATATATCTGAACAATAAGTAATCTGCTACCTCTAGAATTTTAAAAAAGTTTATCATCAATTTTCCATCTTTTAAAGCCATTTACTAGAAATTTTTTTAAAAGTATCTCATACCAAGCCTTAGGTACTTGCTTCAACCTATAGAGAGCTTTGTCCAATTTGAGCATATGATAAGGAAAATCTGCATCTTCAAAAATTGAAGGTTGTTTGACAGACTTTTTCCTTAAAGTTTCCATTCAGAAAAGTACTTTTGACATCCATTTAGAAGAGTTTGAACCCCATATACGTAGAAAAAGAAATAAGAATCCTAATAGCCTCTATCCTTTCTACAGTGGAAAATCTCCCATCATAATTAATTCCATTCTCCTGGTTATAGCCTTGAACAACTAGCCTTGCTTTATTTTTGTTGATAGTTCTATGTTCATCTTACTTGTTTCTGTACAACCATTTTGTCCTAGTAATTGTTCTATCAACAGTTTTGGGGATCAGGTGCCAGACTTTACTTGTTTCAAATTGTTGAAGATCTTCCTACATTGCATTGATCCAATCGACATCTTTCATAGTTTTTTTCATATTTTTAGGTATAATTTAGGATAGAAATGTTGAGAATTCCATGAAATTTCTGGCTTGAGATCTTGTTTGGACTGCAGATTCCAAAAGTTTAGTCAGATTCTTAAGTGGATGAAAAGATTTGTGCCTCCAGTTCGACCTTCTAAGATGAGTTCAACTAGGACCAGGTCCCTGAGAATTTTGACTAGACTCTTCTTGTTATTTTTCTATTGGAGCCGGGGTATGAGACTGATATGCTGGATCACCATAACTTTCATCATTCACATATGCATCATTTAGTTCTTGATCATTATATTCAAAAATATCATCTTTTTGAACAGGAATAAGTTCTTCAATTTCTGAGTTTTCACCATCACCTGGATTCATTAGCTTTCCTAACTCATCAAAGACCACATGCACACTTTTTTCAACACATAGAGTTCTTTTATTGAAAACTCTATATGCTTTTCTTATTAAAGAATAGCCCTAAAATACTGCTTCATCACTCTTGGAGTCAAACTATCCTAGATCATTCTTCCCATTATTTAGAACAAAGCATTTGCACCCAAACGTTTTGAAGTAGTCGAGCTTAGGCTTTCTATTTAACACATGCTCATATAGGGTCTTGTTCAGGAGTTATCTAATAAGACACCTATTTGTCACATAACAAACACTATTTACAGCTTCAGCCCAAAAGTTTTTTGGAAGCCGACTATCAATCAACATGGTCCTGGCAAATTCTATGAGGGTTATGTTCTTTCTTTCAACAACTTTAATTTGCAGAGGAATCCTTTGGGCAGAGAACTTATGACCGATTCCATTTTTAGCAAAGAATCTTACAACTACATCTTCAGCTTAAAGGAAGACCTGGTTTGTTTGACCTTAACATAAGCATTGTAGACCTTGTTGTCAGGAAATTTTAACTTCGACATATAGTGGACCAAGTCCTTTGAGATCGACTTGTTCAACAAAGAGGAACTTACATGTCCCAGCCATTTGTTCCATAAATCCACATCTTCACTTTTAACACTTAAGCAAGTTAATTCCCCATTAGCCACATACATATTTTTTCTCCTTTTGGCTTTGAGAATAATTCTTCCAGACTTCAAGCTTGACATAATACATCCATCAGATGAAAATTTGACCTCATTACCTTTTTCACATCTTTGAGAAATACTTAGAAACTGTACTTAAGTCCATTCACAAAATCCACATCTTTTATTGCTTAATTAGGTGATTTTCCAATCTTTCCCACACCATGGATATATCCCTTTTTACCATATCTAAAAGAGACACCTCCACCTTAAAGTGTCTTGAGAGAAAGGAAACAATCAGTCCTCCCTGTCATATGCTTTGAACATCCACTATCCATGAACTAGTTCTGATTGCATTCCCCTCCTCCTACCTACAAACATAGTCATTTGTTAGATTTGGGAACCCATTTGAGTTTGAGTTCCCATTAGAAAGGCAATGGTGTTATCAAATCTTTCTTGGATCATCTAGGTAGAGAGTTCTTCTTCATATTTTTAAGGGCTTGAAACCCATAGGATAATAACCATCCACTTTGCTTTCCCGGGACTTAGAAAGAACACCTAGATTTTTTCTAACTTACTTATACAAAGGAATCACTTCCACTAAGCAATGCAACTCATTTGTGATAGGAGCGAATCTTATATGAATTTCTTAAATTGTTTTTCCTTCCTTCACAGAAAAAGTTTCATACTAATTAGTCAGCATGTAAACTTTTGAGTCCTTCAGAAGTTGTCTTCAGGCAATCCTATATTTCCTTAGCATTTCACAAGCAGAAATCCTATTATACTCATCAGGTCCTATGCCATAGGCAAAAATTTCTTTTCCTTATAATTCTTCTCAACTTTCTTTTGACCTTCATAATCCAAATCTCTCTTGTTTTTGACAACCTCCCTTGTTATGTCATGTCACGACCCAAACCAAGTCCTGGATGTGACGGGTATATCAAGTCCCACATGGACCGGAGGCCACCCCCTACACCTTACCAACTAAACAGAACATCCCCAATGTTAGATGAATTTCGAACATATAACCAAATAACATAAAACAAGCTTAAATAAATCAAAAGATGTCCATAACTGACGGCCGATGATCGTCCAACCAACCAACTAACATCACCTAATATCCTTAAAAATCCAAACAATCTCTTCTAAACAAAGACTCAAAGCCAATCTTGGTTGGGACATGTCCTCGACTCTAACAGATTACAATGAGAATGAAAATAATATTGTTAATGATTATAAAAATAACTATTAACTCAAATCTAAGAATGAAAACTTGTGAAATGGATAAACCTTTTAGGGACTAGAAACTCACCATTTCACCACAAGACCACGAACAAATGGACTGAATCGTTTAACTTAACTCAACATAGGAAAAGTGGAAGAAACTCTGGTGCTTGCATCGTGTCGGGATACAGTGTCCGGAGATGGTTAGTGGGGCGAACACTAGCATGTAACTCAGGGATAAGGATGACATAATGCCATGATCAACAGTTAAAATCATTCATAACCAATGTACATAATCAAATTCATATACATATATATACACATATATCATATGCCGGGATAGGGAACAATGCTTAACATGTACTTATAACTTTAGCATGGATTGTGTAGCTCAACCATGACATGTACCCACAGGCTTTATGGAACCTAGTTCTCACTCCCTCGTAGGGCCCTGTATGTGTAACCGCACAATCTGGAGAATAATATCAAATATATTCATGGGAGACTTGAACCTCCCAATCATATACTAAAGCGACTTAAGCACCCAATCATGTAATAATGTGTGGGGGACTCAAACCTCCCTAATCATGTAATAATAATTAGGGGACATGAATCTCCCTGGTCAATTAGGCTCCTGCATCGGCAAATGTATTTTCCAATATCTACCACTTGGGCCTCCACTTTCACGATCAGCTACACAAACCTCATTAAAGCCCAATTAAATACATTTATCACACAATCCCATTCATTGAACCACAATACACATTTAGGCATACATTGATAATATTATCATACCAACTGCACTTACAAGGTAAATTCAACAAGCCAAAACAATTACCATCACTTGCGGAAATTCACAACCCCCTTCATTCAATTTTACAAATTCCAACATTCCTTATAATTAATAACCAATTTCACAATATAGGGTTGGGGTCATAACCATTTCAAAAGTGACATGTTTGAAAAAATTACAATTCCCTCTTTCATTCACCACACCCATGCACCCACAATAAGCATTCAAATACCCAAAACTTTATTTCTAAACAAAAATCAGTATCTCATGGACAATTCTTTAAAACATATGCTTTAAGAAAATTAACAATGACGGAAGACTAATATGCCTGAAATTACAAGTTTCACATATGGAATTCTACCCTTAAGTCCTTAGATGACCTACTTCTTGGAAACACTAAGTATGATTGCTTGTAAGAATTTAGTAGAGATCTTTAAAGTGTTTTAGTGAGTTAACAATGCTAATAAGGTCCTCAATAGGCTTTTAGGTTATGGGTTACAATTGGGTTAGAGGGGAAATGACCAAAGTGACCGTAATAAAATAACTAAAAAAAATTTCAAGTAAATACTGGTCACTATACGACACGTATAGACACATTACTTCTCAGCACCCTGAGTAACAACTAAGACAGTTCCCAGGACACCCAAACTCTATTGACCCCATGCATCGTGGGACCCTACGACTCGTAGGGTCAAGTCGTAGTCAATACTGAACCCAATTGGGTAAACACTGGACATCCTACAATTTGCACCCAACGAATCATAACTAGTACTTCTGACTCAAGGTGAGTCACTTGTACTCAGAGTAGAACTTTACCACTTAATTTCTGAGTTGGTTACGATTCAATCCCAATAACTCGTCATGGGTCTTTATGACTCGTGTCCTCAAGTTATACACAGGATAGTAACTCAAACACCATTCACTGGACACCTTAAAACTAGGGTTACTGACTCACCAACACACTCTTCGACTCGTAGGAAGAGTCGTAGTTAAGGTTGTGAGGATAAAATTGTAAAAAAATTTATAAGACAAAAAACTTGGGGAATTACATACTCCCCCCTTAGGATCATTCATCCTCGAATGATAGAAAAAGGCATTTCACACACCACTACTCTTACCTTTAACCAAGACGAGAAAGAAAGATGCAAAGGAAATCACCATTTTGTTTAACAAAGTCTTAAAATAAAGATGTTAAGTAATATATTTACCTCAAGAACAATTATCCAGAATAGGAAACAAGAATTAATACTTGGAATTTATGTCCTCTTCGGCTTCCCAAGTAGCTACCTTAACCTTTTGGTTCCTCTTAAGAACCTTTACCGAAGCCATCTCCTTAGTCCGTAACCAACAAACATAACAATCAAAAATCTCAACCAGGACCTCCTCATAGGACAAGAACTTTAAAATACCCACTTCCACCAATGGAACATCCGTCAAAGAATCACCCACACACTGAATCAACAGGAAAACATAATACACCAGATGAATAAAGATCAAATAAAAGGCAACTCTAATTCATAAGCGACATTACCAACCTTCTTTAAAACCATATATGCACAAATATAACGGTGATTGATCTTTCCCTTCTTACCAAACTGAATAACTCCCTTCATGGCTGACATCTTCAGAAACACCCAATCACTAACACTAAATTCTAACTCCCTTCACTTTACATCTGCATAGGACTTTTGGCAACTTTGGGCGGCCTTAAGTCAATCCCAAATAACCTTCTACTCCTCCATGGCTTGGTAAATTAAATATGCACCAAATAACTTATTTTTGCCAACCTCAAACCACCTAATAGGAGACCTATACCTCCTATCATATAAGGCCTCAAATGGTTCCATACCAATGCTAAAGTGATAACTGTTGCTGTAAAAATATTCTATGAGAGACATATGGTCAACCCAACTACCACCATAATCAAACACGCAAGCATGAAGAATATCTTCAAAGACCTAAAGTGTCCTTACCTCTTGCCCATTAATTTTTTGGGTGGGATACGATACTAAGGTAGACCTTAGTCCCTAAACCTCACTATAATAATCTATAAAAGTTAGATGAGAATTTGGTTCCCCAATCAGATATGATAGAAACTAGAGTACCATCCAACTTCTCAATCTCCTTAATAAACAACTTGGCATAATCTTCGGATGAGAAATTAGTCCTCACTAGCAAGAAATGAGTAGACTTAGTCATCCTATCCATAATGACCCAAATCAAAGAAAATTAATGGAGAGACTGCAGAAGAACCATAATATAATCCATATGAACTATCTCCTATTTCCACACCAGCAGTTCAATCTGCTGAGCCAACCCACTGGGCCTCAAGTGCTCTAACTTTACTTGTTGACACGCCATGCACTATGCCAAAAAATTGGCCACATTCTTCATCTTATTCCACCAATAAATTTCCTTTAGATCATGATACATATTTGTCGAATCAAGATGAATAGTATTATGCAACTCATGATATTCGGTCAAAATTCTACCTCGCAAACCATTAATATAAAGAACATATAATCTACCTTGGTACCTCAAGATACCATCACCATCAATCTAAAAAACTCTCACTGTCTTCCTACCTACATCACTTTTGATTTGCATTAGAATAGGATACAACATCTACTTCTCCATTACTTCAGCACCAAGAGATAACCCTGCCACCTCTTAAATAATCACACTACCCTTCTTAGAATCTAGGAGACGAACTTTGAGATTAGTCAAACAGTGAATATACTATACCAAATCTTGTTTCTCCTCATCCAAATGAGATAAGATTCCCATGGATAGTTGATGATAGGAAAATTTACACGCCTATAGTGCTATATTTTTCCTATATTTCAGCTAAGTTTTGAGGACAAATTATATATTTCATGCACTTTTAGTCCTTTTTCCTGTAAGTGAGCTAACAAACATGATTAGAAAGTTTTCAGGTATAAATGATGCAGAATTCAGCATTTTATGGATAACTTGACGCCAAAGAAAGCTTCACAAAAGGAGGAAAGCAAAACTTGGAAGCCAAGGACCAAAGGTGGCGCATGGAAAATCTGTCCCGGGCAAAATCATCAATTCTAAAGATTTTAGGGACTAGCAGTAACTTATTAGGAGTAGGATAATGATGCAGTAACCCAGTAGGATTGGGTTAAGTAATGCAGTAGCTTTGTAGGAATAGGATAAGAGTATTATAAATACCCTATTCTGCTAGAGATTTGGGGAAGACACCCATTACTTTTAACTCTGAAAACAATTCTTCTACTTTTAATTCTACTTTTTATTCATCTATTCAATTCTTAATTTCCACAACAAGAGAAACGTTACTCTGTAAGGGAGTTCACGCCTAAAATGCCACACCACACCTTACTACACGAGATTTTTATTGTGGTATATTAATAATGTCTATTGTGATTTCCTACGCCCTCATGGGTAACTAAACTTCTCTGTTAGGGTTATGGAAGCCATATGAGATACTATCTATTGCTATAAGTTTGTGAATTCGTGACACGTATGCTGCTTATTTCATTATTCTCTTCATCTTAATTAAATTCTTTGTGGTTGAAAATGCATAGAATACGCCAGTATAGCATTAACTTGTTCGAAAGAAAAGTTATATGTCTGGAAAAGAGATAATGTCAAGGTAATAGGGCACCGACCCCTGCTAAGAAGTTAGTGCCGTAACTGGATTAACCTCTTGGAGAATTCGTACTGTTAGATACGCTTTAAGCTCGAAAGAGTTAAAGTGAAATAGTCCTGGTTAAGGTAGAAAGACGCCTGGATTTACCATCGAATACAATTATCTATAAGCACATGCATGTATGAATTCCGCACAACTCATAGCCAATAGAGACGTACAACTCATAAGGTGGACATAACCCCAACTTCTCAATTCTCATTGATCAAAACCCAACCAAGAAAACCATTTTTACTCCTTTATTTGCTATTTTTATTACATTGTTTACATAACTTGCACGTTAAAATCCCCCCTTTTTACGAGACTTGCTCCAAAAGTCTAGTAATCTTTTCTTACTCATTGACCGGCTATTCCCTGTGAGATCGATACCCAACCCAGTTGGGTTATATATTTGACAACGACCGCTTTACACTCTTATGAGAGCTGTAGATTGAGCGTTATAAAAAATTGGCGCCATTCACCGGGGAATACAATTGTCAACTAAGTTCGTGATAGTTACTAGATCCTTTGGTCAAAGATTCTCGTAGTTTACTTTTAGTTGTTGTTTTTGTTTTACTCAGGTTTTGTTCAGTTCATGCAAAATACTCGAAGTTCTGGTCAACCATTATTACCCATAAACCCTGAACCGCAATTTATTGGCAGAATGGATGTACAACGTGACATTGACAGAAGGGCGGCTCAACAGAAGCAGGCTAGACTAGCTGCACTGGCAGCTGCTCAAGTGCATCAACAGAATATTGATAACCCAGGTCGTGCAACAAATCCTAATGATGAGGAGCTACTAAATCCTAGGCGTACTGATGAGGTGGCGGCACCTATGCATAGGAGAGATCGTCAAGCTAGAATAAGACCTGACCGCCGAGCTGTGCAGGCTCTTTTTGACGATGATGATGACGATCTGGATGGAGCTGGTGCTACAGGAGCTATTATTCCTCCGCCCTTGGCACCTGGAGCAAAGTTCAATATTCCTAGCACCATGATTCAGCTATTGCAGCTCAAAGGTTTATTTGGTGGACTCGCAGGCGATGATCCGAATATGCACCTAATAAACTTCATCTCTACATGCAAGTCATTCGACAATCCAGGAGTTGGACAGAATGCAATTTAGCTGTGCTTATTTCCATTATCTCTATCTGGGGAGGCAACTCTATGGTTTAATGGGCTGACTCCTGATTCTATCACCAATTGGAGGTAGTTGAAAGACGCTTTCCTAGAAAGATTCTTTTCTCCATCCAAGAGAGCACATTTGAGAGATGAGATCAGCAACTTCCGACAGCTTCCAACTGAAGCTCTCCATGAAACATGGGAGAGATTCAAGAAGAAGCTTATGCGGTGCCCAAACCATCATATGACCAATGTCCACTTGATGGAGATATTATACAGGGCTTTGAACTCAGTGACTAAGCCAGTGGTGGATAATGCGGCTGGAGGATCATTCATGGACCTTAATTTTATTGAGGCAAGTGATATGATAGATCGTATGACAAAGCAGAGCAGAGCTTGGCATACCAGGGATTCTGAGGTAGCAAGCTCTACTATATCTATTGGCATAACTGCAGAGCAGAGGTGAAGACAAGAGGAACGTGACCAAGATATGGCCCACATGAAAACGCAGATGGATCTTCTTACCAAGCACTTATTATCAGGGAAGACCGAAAAGGTTAAGGCCGTTGTATCACAAGGAAGAGATGAATCCGACTATGAGGAAGAAGCCAACTACTTAAATAATTAGGGGGGTTTCTGAGGCAATGCCCAAGGAAACCAAGGTCGGATCTATTATGATAAATCTAGATACAAGGACTGCGATAAAGGTAGTTGGAAAAACAATACCGACAGGAGTGGTTTGTATGTTCCTCCTGGAAGACGTGACGCCGCTGTATCTAGTTCTAGAAATATGTCCATGGAAGGTATGATGGCTAAGCTGCTGAAAGGAGTAGAGGCAACTGGCACAGGAGTAACTGAGGTAATAAATGATCTGTCCTCAATGAAGTAATTGGTTGACTCGCATTCCACTTCAATAAAACAACTGGAGCAATAATTGAGTCAATTATCTGCGATATTAAACCAAAGAAATGCTGGAACAATACCCAGCGATACGGTGCAAAACCCAAGGAGCGACGGATCATGCATGGCTATTACTACCCAGAGTGGTAAAGTATTGGAAAATCCTTCCAAGGACAAGTAGGTGGTTGATGATATAGGGGATAATGTTATTGATGCAGAATGTGAAGAGGCTGAAGAAGCTGAAGAGTGTGTTCATGACGTCACCCCTAGAAGTTTGCAGCCTGAAAAGATTGATAGTTGGAAGCAAGGTAAAAAGAATGTGGTGGAGAAAACTATTCCCCTTCCACCACCACCTTTTCCTCAGAGACTGAAGAAGAAGGCTGACGATACTCCTGAAAAGGTTGATAATCGGAAGCAAGATAAAAATAAAGTGGTGGAGAAAACTATTCCCCTTCCACCACCACCTTTTCCTCAAAGACTGAAGAAGAAAGTTGATGATACCAGGTTCAGTAAATTTATGACTATGTTGAAGCATCTGACTATTAATGTTCCTTTGGTGGAAGCACTAGAGAAGATGCCCGGATATGCTAAATTCATGAAGGACCGTTTAACAAAGAAGCGGGCAGTAAGCTATGAGCCGGCAGATAATATTCATTATTACAGTGCAATTGCCACAAGGTCCTTAGTACAGAAGAAGGCATACCCTGGTGCTTTCGCTATTCCTTGCACGGTTGGATCTATGAATTTTGCTAAGGCATTGTGCGATTTGGGAGCTAGCATCAATTTGATGCCACTATCCGTCTACAGAAAGTAGGGGTTGGGCGACCCTACACCAACCAATATGTGGCTCGTAATGGCAGATAGGTCGGTAAAACGACCTGTGGGTATCTTGAATTATGTGTTGGTGAAGGTGTCTACCTTCATTTTTCCTGCAGACTTTGTGATTTTGGATTGCGAGGTGGATTATGAAGTTCCCATAATCTTGGGACGTCCTTTCCTTGCAACAGGAAGTGTGCTTATTGACATGAGAGGTAATGAGATTTTAGTTCGGTTGAATGACGAACTGGTCCGCTTTGATATATGCAAAGCAATGAAGCAGCCCAGCGACATGAATGTGTTCTCCGTAGCTGATGTTCATTATGAGGATAAGAAAGCATTATCTATAGAGAAATAACTTACTGTTGAGCCATTGTCTGCTGCGCTGCTGAATGTTAAGCATGAGGATGATGAAGATTATGAAGAAACTATGTGTGCTCTAACAGAAATAGGGTCATATTCTCATACTCCTAAACAACCGGACCTTGATCTTAAGAATCAACCATCACCAACAGCGAAGACTTCCATTGAAGAGCCCTCAGTGCTAGAATCGAAAGAGCTCCCCAATTATCTAAGGTATTCATGCTTAGGAAGTAGAAATACACTTCCAGTGAGTGTGACGGATGATTTAAGTGAACAGCACGTAGAGGCTCTCATCTCTGCTCTGAAGAGATACAAGAGAGCTATGGGTTGGACTATTGATGATATAATTTGTATCCCTCCTGGGATATGTATGCACAAGAGTCATATCGAAGAAGATTGCATGCCTACAAGTAAGCATCAGCGTCGTCTGAATCTATTCAGAAAAAGATGCCCCATCTATCTCGATGAAGTCTAAGTAATTGAGATAGCTATGTCGTGCCGCGACAATAAATCAAGCGCTTGGTGGGAGGAAACCCATCGTTTTTAATTGTTTTGTTTTCTTAAGATTTTGTAGAGCCACGACCAATACTAAGGCGCTTGGTGGGAGGCAACCCATCATTCTAATCGTTTTTGTTGTTTTTGAGTAAGTGTAGGTGCAAGAGGTATAAAGGAGGAGATTGGTTTCAAATTTTAATTTGGATGTATTGCATGTTGAAGGTGGTAAGTTAGGAATGAAGAAGCAAAAGGCTATGGGTTAGGCATTGCCTATGAAAATATAGGCAAAGAACAAGGCAAGGCCTATGTAAATCTAGGCCACGAACAAGGCATGGCCTATTCTATGGCCTAAGATCTCGGATTCTAGAGTGCCATAGCATAGGCGCCGCCTATGCTCAACAATGCCATAGCATAGGCGCCGCCTATGCAAAAGCATTCTGTCTCTGAATCTAGTATGCCATGGCATAGGCGCCGCCTATGCCTAACAATGCCATAGAATAGGCGCCGCCTATGCTCAACAATGCCATATCATAGGCGCCGCCTATGCCAAGCATAGGCAAAGCATTAGGTGCCGCCTATGGTCACTTTTGGTCTCCAAATCCGATTCCAAATGGGTCAAAACCCGACCCAAGCTTGTCCTATAAATAGAACCTTAGTATTAGAACCAAAATGCATTGCAAATTCAACCTAAGTGCCGCCTACCTCTCCAAAATCTCTCAAAAACTTTCCTTTTGCTCTTTTACTTTGCAAGAACATCTTTCGAGGCCATCAACCAAGTAAGTACTTCTTTGTTCTTCCTTTATATGTCGTAAGTACTACACTACTACGCCTATAATGAATTGTTAAATCTTGAAGTAGTATTGGTGATTTGAATGTGGTTGATTTGTTGTGATACATCTCATTGAGTGAAAGAATACGTGTGGGTGTTCTTGATTTTGTTCCGACTTGTATTTGATTGTTATACACTGTCATACTTTTGCGGAGTCGACATGGTGAAGTTAATTGCATAATCTTCAAAATTGAATGCTTTAATGTTTGAATGACTCATTCATCGAGATAAAGATCATGATTGAATACAAGCATGAGATGTTGTGATTATTTCTATGCCATAACTTGATACGATCTCTATGTAGTAGTCTTGTTCAAAAAGTGCATTAATCCAAAAATGAAAGTATGATCAAGATTACATGAAATAGAGTTGGAAAGGATAGTTAAGACGACATGAAAGTATGACTGTGCTGAACATATTGTTGGAACATAACGCCTAAACGTATATCGATGAAGTCTGAGTAATCGACAATGTTCACTTAATTAGTTTGTGCCAACAAATTAAGTATGGGGTGGTGCCACTACTATTTTTTTTGTTGACTGTATCTACCGAGATGAAGCTAACATGACTATCATTTTAATCTCAGGTACAATGGCACAAAAAGCACGCCAAGGAAAAGACAAAGCAACCACCTCACAGAAAGGCCAGAAAAGGGGAAGAAAAGAGCAAGATGAATCCTCCTCACTACAAGTACCTCAACGCACTTTTGGATCAAGTGGGTACAATTTGAGGAAACTCTAAGGATGATGACTCTGATGATGATTCCGACGCAGGGGGAATGACCCCAGGCATAGAAGAGGAGTCCGACTAATCAGGTTTTCCGTATTTATTTTCCACTGAGGGCAGTGTGTCCCGTCTAAGTGTGGGGTGCTGGTATTCGTATGTTGTACTTCTTTGCCTACATTTATGGTCATATTTTTTTTGTTTGTCATAGATTTTGATGAATGAAATTGTTCTGATAAGCGGCATGGTGTTATGACAAGAGTTTGTGCTAGAATCATTACTATTGAGACATTTAGGCTCTAAATGTGACTCATTATGTGATAAGTGTGTGGTTTAATTCCTTCATCTATTGGGTCTAGGGTCTGTACTGCTCCCAATAAAGTCGACCATGTGCCTTGTATGTGTGAGATGATAGTATATTATGTGTTTGTGACTGATGCTAGAACTTGCCTGGTGTGTGTGTAAAGCGAAATAAAGAGTGTGAGTTTAGGAGATGATTTAGGCATTTCTTTGGCAACCGATACTTGTTTACCTCCGTTTTACCTACCCGTGGACATTATCCTAGTCAACCCTTTTGAGCCTTTAAGCCATTTTCTTTGACAGCCTCATATATAAGCTTAATCCATTTTTTTTCAAGACCATAATTTGATCCAAATTCCTAAGTGCTTTAAGTTGTGAAGTCATGTGACAAAATAAGAGGAAATTGGGTGAGAGTGATGCCTTAGAGTGTATTGGTACTTGAATTTGTTATGAAAAAGAGTGGCTATCATGGAGGTGTGTTATAAAAAAGAAAAGAAAAGAAAAATAAATAGAAAAACAAAATGATAAATTGTGTTTATGATTAAATAAAAAGATAGTTATGCTTGAATGGCAAAATAGGTGAAAAGGGGTGATAGATGAAAGAAAGGTAGCAGGGTTGATTAAAAGAGAGTGTTAATGGCATAATGTGATGTATTAAAGCGCTTAGGAACATAGTCACTATTTCTGGACAAAATAGTCCTACCCATCCCTTAGCCTACATTACAACCTGTAAAGACCTATTTGATCCTAAGCTTAACATTCTGATATTCGTAGAGCATTACACTAAGGGCAAGCCTATGGTCATCAGTTGCAACATATGAATTCTTTGTGAGAGTGAGAGAAAGGATAATCTTATACCCATGTTCTGAAAAATGCAATACTTGTGAGTGATTATGGGTAATATCTTATGTGAGACACATATGGTTGATGAGTTTTGGGTAGTCTTGTATGATTTTTTGTGCCTTAACTTTTGGATACGAATTAACCATCATCACGAGTCTATGTTGGAGGCTGAATTGTTTCTAGTAGTGATCAGAAAACTACTCTTTGTTAATGATTGTCGTGCCTGTCTTGATGAATATTTTTTGCTGTTACGGTGAAACCCTAACTAGATGTTTAGATGGACATGATATTTTGTTCGAGGACGAACAAAGCTTTAAGTGTGAGGTGTTGATTATAGGCGAATTTACACGCCTATAGTGCTACATTTTGCTTATATTTCAGCTAAGTTTTGAGGACAAATTATATATTTCATGCACTTTTAGTCCTTTTTCCTGTAAGTGAGCTAACGAACATGATTAGCAAGTTTTCAGGTATAAATGATGCAGAATTCAGCATTTTATGGATAACTTGACTCCAAAGAAAGCTTCACGAAAGGAGGAAAGCAAAACTTGGACGCCAAGGACCAAAGGTGGCGCATGGAAAATCTGTCCCGGGCAAAATCAGCAATTCTAAAGACTTTGGGGACTAGAAGTAACTTATTAGGAGTAGGATAATGATGCAGTAACCTAGTAGGATTGGGTTAAGTAATGCAGTAGCTTAGTAGGAATAGGATAGGAGTATTATAAATACCCTATTCTGCTAGAGATTTAGGGAAGACGCCCATTACTTTTAACTCTGAAAACAATTCTTCTACTTTTAATTCTACTTTTTATTCATCTATTCAATTCTTAATTTCCACAACAAGAGAAACGTTACTCTGCAAGGGAGTTCACGCCTAAAACGCCACACCACACCTTACTACACGAGATTTTTATTGTGGTATATTAATAATGCCTATTGTGATTTCCTTCACACTCATGGGTAACTAAACTTCTCTGTTGGGGTTATGGAAGCCATATGAGATACTATCTATTGCTATGAGTTTGTGAATTCGTGACACGTATGCTGCTTATATCATTATTCTCTTCATCTTAATCTAAATTCTTTGTGGTAGCAAACACATAGAATACGTCAGTATAGCATTAACTTGTTCGAAAGAAAAGTTATATGTCTGGAAAAGAGATAATGTCAAGGTAATAGGGCACCAACCCCTGTTAAGAAGTTAGTGTCGTAACTGGATTAACCTCTTGGAGAATTCGTACTGTTAGATACTCTTTAAGCTCGAAAGAGTTAAAGTGAAATAGTCCTAGTTAAGGTCGAAAGACGCCTGGATTTACCATCGAATACAATTCTCTATAAGCATATGCATGTCTGAATTCCGCACAACTCATAGCCAATAGAGACATACATCTCATAAGGTGGATATAACCCCAACTTCTCAATTCTCATTGATCAAAAACCAACCATGCAAACCGTTTTTTCTCCTTTATTTGTTGTTTTTATTACTTTGTTTACATTACTTGCACGTTAAAATCCCCCCTTTTTACGAGACTTGCTCCAAAAGTCTAGTAATCTTTGTTTACTCATTGACCGGCTATTCCCTGTGGGATCGATACCCAACCCAGTTTGGATATATATTTGACAACGACCGCTTTATACTCTTATGAGAGCTGTAGATTGAGCGTTATCAATAACCTTCTAAGAGCATTTGTAACCATGTGAGCTTTACCTGGATGATGTGAAGACTCATGTCATAGTCCTTGAGCAACTTAAGCCAACTCTTTTACCTGAGATTCAACTATTTCTAGGTGAACATGTATTACAGGCTCTTATGATCATAATAAATATCAACATGGACCCTACACAAATAATGCCACTAAATATTTAATACAAACACCACAACTAACAATTCTAAATCCTGGGTTGGATAATTTTTCTCTTGAACTTTCAACTATCTAGAAGCATAAGCAACCACCTTGACATGTTGCATCAAAACATAACCCAAAACCACCCTAGATGCAACACAATATACAATAAAACCATCTATACCCCCAAGAAGAGTCAAAACTGGAGTCGAAGTCAACTTATACTTCAGCTTCTCCAAACTACCCTAGCAAGCATCAGACCACAAGAATTTGACCTTTTTCTTAGTCAACCTAGTCAATAAGGCATCAATAAAAGAGAAACTTTCCACAAACCTTCTACAGTAGCCGGCTAAACCTAAGAAACTTTGAATATAGGATGGAGTCATGGGTCTAGGTCATTTCTTAACCACCGCAAACTTCTATGAATCCACCTTGATCCCTTCATAGAATTAACATGACCCTGATAATTCACAGTATTCAACCAGAACTCACACATAGAGAATTTTGTGTACAAACATTGATTCTTTAGGGTCTGCAACATAAGGCGAAGGTGATTGGCATGAACTGCTTGCTTTTAGAATATACAAAAATATAATTGATCAAGATAATCACAGACAAAACGAAGAACGGACGTAAAACCCAATTCATAATGTCCATAAATATTGCCTGTGAATTGGTCAAACCAAAAGGCATCAACAAAAACTCAAAGTGACCATACCACATTCGGAAAGCAGTTTTAGGGATATCCACCTCCCTAATCTTCAATTGATGGTAACCTGAATGAAGATCAATCTTAGAAAAGAACTTATCACGCTAAAACTTATTGAAAAGTTCATAAATCCTCAGAAGTGAGTACTTATGCTTCACATTATTCAATTGGCGGTAATCAATACACATTTGAAGGGAACCATCCTTCTTACGCATGAAAAAAATAGAAGCACCCTACAGAGATATACTAGGGTGGATAAAACCCTTGTTAAGACGATCTTTCAACTTCACCTTGAGTTCCTTCAATTCAGCCAGAGCCATCCTATAAAGAGGGATAAAAATAAGAGGAGCGTCCGAAAGAAGATCAATCCCAAAATCAATTTCCTTATCGGGAAGAACACCATGAATATCATCAAGGAACACCTCGGGAAATTCGAAGAAACCAAATTTTGAGCTCTAAGATACAAAATAAACCTTTCCTTTGGAACTAGGGCTACCTTCGTACTCTATTACTGGCTTATTTGGGAGATGGAAACTGACCCTTAGGGTTCGACAATCAACAGATGCATAGCATGAATGCAACTAATCCAAATCAAAAGTTACATTAAGGTCTAGCATTTCCAACCCTATTACAACCACCAAGGTTTCCCAACCATGGACCGATAACACACAACCCCTATAGACCCTTCTAGCCATAATGGAGTCTCTCACCGGTATGGACATAGAGAAGGGATCCAAAATATACTCAGGATCAAAACCAAAATGAATAGCCACATAAGGGGTAACAAAAAAGAGAGCATACTAGAGATCAATTTCACAATATACATTATGAGAAAAGAGTTTAAGTGTACCAGTAACAACATCATGGGAAGCCTCAGAATCCTGATGAGTGGTAAGAGCGTACAAAAAGTTATGACTAGTGCAATAACGAGAAACATAAGTAGAATTTTTTGGTGTCGGAGTGAACGAAGTAGATACAGGAATATTATTTTCCTTAGAAGCAACCTTAGAAGGAAAATTCCAATGCAGATGACTGATCTAGCCATATTTAAAGCATTATTCCTCTATTCCTTGCAAAAAACACGATGCACCTGACCAAAATATCTATAAGAAGGATATGATAGAGTGAACTAAGCCCCGGTAGACTGAGGTTGGGATCCTTGTTCTCTAAACACACTATTATACTAAGAATGATAATGACCCGATGAGTTTGGATAAGGAGTACTAGCTGTAGAGTAGGGACCATAATTTCCTTACATCTTCTTAGACTACTTTCTATCATCCCAACCACTTTTCTACTGACTCTACCCTAATCTGAATAGCAAAACTTCTTACTCAACCTTTCACTTATCTCCACTTGGTTCTTCTACATATTGTATACACTCTAAAAGTATAGAGATGTACGTATCCTTTTTTAGCAAGGTAGCCTTTCCCTCCAAAAGCAACACATAGGATAACCTAGAGGTAAACTTTCTCATTCTAGCCCTCATGCTCGAAACCAACTTAGGATCATAACACGACAACTGATGAAACTTCAAGGTATACTCATTTATGGACATCCTTCCTTACTTTAGATTCACAAATTCCTCTGCCTTTACATCCCTCAACTTCTGTGGAAAGAAGAGATCAAGGAAAGCACTAGAGAAATCATCCCATAAAATGGACTCAATATCGTCACCCATAGAATGGTCCCACACCTCATACCATTGGTATACTACATCCTTTAATTGTTAGGCAATGAACTCTACACCTTCCACATCAGTAGCATATATATCATAGATCTTTTCCATCTCATTAACAAAGTTTTAAGTATATTCCTCAACCCTAAAACCAGTGAAATTAAGAGGTCTCAACCTAATAAATTTTCCATCTCTAGTGGCCTTGGATGATGGAGAAACAGTAGCAACACACTCAATTTGGGAGGCCACCAACTCGATAAGAAAATTAATCAAAAAGCAAAACTCAGCATTAGACACGCTAGTTTGATGGTACTTGAAGAGGGATAAAGGGATCCGATGGAGCTCCATTAGAGAAATCAAAAGTAGTGGCCCTTGATCGGGTCTGACTTCCTGGGGTAGGGAAAGCCCCTTAAACATTATCCTTAGAGAGAATAGAAGAGTTTCCACAAATATCAAATCTTCTGGGAGGCATGATATGAAAAGAGAACATACAAAAATTAGAGGAAACTCAAAACCTTAGACTCTATAGATTTAAATATAACAACAAGAAAAAGAAACATTCCTAAATGCCTCATATCCTCTCCCATATAAGTGTGTCATGCTACACACCCATAAACCAAACTCTACTTTTCACGGCTATGTTTAGACACCCAAATGACACTAAAATTGGCCCTGATACGACCCAAAGTAGGACTTGGATATGATGGGTATTTTTGTCCCATGTGAACCGGAGACCACAACCTGCACCTAACCAACCAAACATAACATCCACCAATATTGGATGAATTTAAAACATATAACAAAATAGCATGCAACAAACTTAAATAAATCAAAACAGGTCCATAACCGATGGCCAATGACCGACCAACCAACCGACCAACATCACACAATATCTATAATAATCCAAACTAAACCTTCTAAATAGAACCAAAAACAGTCTTAGTCTTGATATGTCCTCAAATCTGACATATGAAAATGAATAAAAATGATAATGTTACTGATAATGAAAATAACTATCAACTAAAAACTAAGAATAAAAACTAGTGAAATGCCTAAGTCTTCTAAGGAATGAAAGATCACCACTTTATCACAACACCAAAAACCAATGAATTGAACCAATCAACCTAACTTTACATTGGAAAAGTGAAAGAAGCTCTGGTGCCTGCATCGCATAAGGATATAACATTCAGAGATAGTTAGTGAGGTAAACACTAGTATGTAACTCAGGGATAAGGATGATATAATTACATGATCAATAGTTAAACTAATTCAAAAATAATGCAATAATCAAATGTATATATATATATCGCATGCCGAGATAGGGAACACGGCTTATAATACACTTAAAACTTTATCCTGAATTGTGTAGCTCATTTGTCATAACATATACCAACAAGCTATATGGGCCCCATCTCTCACATCTTAGTCTGGCCCAGTACGTGTAGCCATACAAATTGAAGATCAATCTCATATATATGCACTGGGAACTCAGACCTCCCAATTATATTCTAAGGTGAAGTAACCACCCAATCATGTACTGATATATAGGGAACTTAAACCTCACTTATCTTGTAATAATAATAAAGGGGACTCAAACCTTCCTAGTCAATTAGACTCCCGCATCAACAAATGTGGTTTTCAGTATCGGTCACTTGAACCTTCACTTTCATAACTCAGCTACACAACCCCCATTAATGACTAATAAAAATATTTATCCCACAATCCCATTCACTAAACCATAATACACATTTAGGCATATATTGTTGGTATCGTCATAACAACTAGACTTGCAAGGTAACATCAACAAGAAAAAACAATTATTATCACTTTGGGAAATTCACAACCCCTTTGTTCAATTTTACAAATTCCCTTTTTCTCATAATTAAAAACCAATTTCACAATATGGGGTTGGGGTCATAACAACTTCAAAAGTCACAAGTTTGTGAAAATCATAATTCCCTAGTTCATTCAACATACCTATGTACCCTCAAGTTCAAAAGCATAATTAATGCATGAATAATCATGTGTAAACCACAAGAAATATTGTTTAATCCATACATATTGAAAACCCCAAACTTTGTTTTAAAACTAATATCAGTATCTCACGAAAAATACTTTAAAGTATATGCTTTCATCAAATTAACAATGAGAAAAAGTAACATGCCTGAAATAATAAGTTTCACGAAGGGAATTCAATGCTTAAGCCCTTAGATGACCTACTTCTTGGAAATCCTAAGTATGGATGCTTGAGAGAATTTAAGAGAGCTTTTTGAAAGTGTTTTAGTAAGCTAACATTTCTAATGAGGTCCCCAATAAGGTTTTATCTTGTGGGTTACAGTAGGGTTAAGGGTAAATATCCACAGTGCCCTTAATGAATAGACTGAAAATTATCACAAGGGACTACGGGTCACTGTGTGACTCGTATAGTCACATTACAACTCAAATATTAGAGGTTCAAATAACACAAAATCCATCATAATGAATCAAAAACAAGAGCTTAGACTAGGTTGATATCCATGATCTTCCACTTCATATTTCGACTCTATACTTGACTCACTTGAACTTTGTACACTACCAACATGTTGTCCCACATATAATGAAACCATTAAAACAATTTATAACACATTAAACACCATAGAATCCAACAAAAGAGACTAGAAAAGTATGTAGCTCAAGCTAGTAACACTAGTTTTATCGATTGCACTCTAAGTGATCCAATTAAACCCAAACTTGTTTGGAATACACTTTTCACATTGTATTCACATAGTTTATCACTTATATGCTAATTTATATCAATATCAACACCATAATCACTCACGTTATCCTCAAAATAAGGTGAAATAAGCTAGAGTAGTAACACTAGAATGCATAAATACACCCAACATCAAGAGTACACTCATAAGAAGAATGAGGAAATCAACCAACATTATAGCTAATTTTCATCATCATATAACCATCATTTAAACAATATCATCAACCGGTCATTTAACAAGGTTTCACAATTCTCCAACATTTGACAAATTACTCTCATTCTATAATATGATCATTATTTAAAAATCTTAGCATCAACATGCACTCGGCACCATTTACTGGTTAACCATCTCTTATTAAATAATCCATTTGATTACTAGTCCTCATATAACCTGTAATCATCATTCAACAACTAAACAACTATATTTCACATTGCCACTTAGTATCACTTGTTGGATTACCGTCAATTATCACTAGCATCATTTATTACCTATCATTATTTTTTACTAATAATCATTACCTACTAATTCTTATTTATAAACTAGTCATTATTAACCACTTAACCAAATGTCCACCACTAATCCTTATTTTTCACTAATTATCAACTTTACCCCTTTATAAAAATTTATCAATTCTGAGCTACAATCCTCATCATTAATATCAATATCACCCAAATTACACATAAGTATATATATATAGATATAATTGCCATACGTAGGTCTTTCCGGACTCAAACCGGTATATGTACACATAGGAACATTAATATAATCATACTCTAAACTTGTTGGTATCAAGAAATCATCACAATAATGCCTTGGCCTTGCTGAGGATCAGTATCATCATTGTATCCTCCGACCTTACAGGGTATCGATATCATCCTATTGTATTCCGTCCTTGCTAGGTAATAATATCAACATAGTATCCTCAAGCCTTGATGGGCATTAATATCATCTTAATATCCTCCGGTCATACCAAATATCAATATATCAACACAATATCATTCAGCCTTTACGGGTATTAATATATCATCACAATATTCTATGGCCTTACCGTGTATCAATATATTATCATAAAATCCTCTGACATTTTTGAGTATCAATATATCATCATAATCAGTCGAAAAATCAATAGCATAAGAATTTATATAATCAAACAACATGATATGAAGCATAACTATTGGCATAATTTTCTATATAATCAATAAGCATGACTTCTAACAAAATTCGTTCACAATTAATAATATCATCATTAAGAATGTTTCTAGAATGATCATAATCATAAAATATATCATAGGAAACGACTCATAAATAGCACATTCGATTGCCTATCATTAGCATAAAAGATACTTTATCAAAAGCTTGAGTAGTAGCTAATCCATGGATTAATCTATAGCTTATTCATAGACTATCAAATTACATACTTTATAGCTTAGACAATATCATAGTCAAGGGCTCAATCAATCATATAGTTGGTATCAAAGTCAACAACCAAACTAATAGCATAATGACTAGTTTTATATAAGCTTAAAAAAAAACCATACAAATGGCATAATCATTTGGCATTACTTCTAACGGCATTCATCATAATTAACAAGTATCAAGGTTCATTAATATTGTCTCCAAAAGGTTATTCACTAGGAATATAATAAGCGTACTAAGGAGTCAAAGATAACTCACATCAATCTTAACTTAAGATGGGCCAAGAACCCACTCCTAAACCTCCAAAAATACATTCTAAATAAATTTCTATCCCAGACTAGAATAAGGTGTCTAAATCCACTCTTAGATCTTTAGAAAGCTCCAGTTTGTCTTAAGGTAACGGATCTTCCCAAGAACTACAAGCAAATAAACATAGCAACTAAGGAAAAAAACATTAGTTTAAGTAACTATGGCCAATTCACCCTAAGCACGAGTAACTTGAGCATAATACTTTATCTTGAGCAATCTAAGGAAATTATCATGCTAAAAATGTGTAGTGAAGTGCAATTCACCTAAGGCCTAAGAAACAAGATAAGTATTCTAACTCTACGGCTTCAATTTAGCCTAAATGGTCAAACTAACCCAAGTCTTGCACTTCATCAATCCAACACCAAAAAATCATCCTAAATCACAGACAATACCATAAGAATACTATGGCATAACTTAATCAAATAAGGGATAAACCTAGCATACCTTGACATCGAAAAAAGCTCAACAAATTGCTAAACCTTTGATTTTCACTTCTGAGAACCCTTCTCAAGATGCCAAGATTTAAAAACCACATTCTACTAATATATATATGAAAATATTTACATCCATATTGCACCATTGTGCTTTGAATTCCAAAATCACCTCAAAAAACCTATTTGGGTCCAACTTGCGAAAATAATATTTTTCAGAACCAACCTAACATTTATACAAGCTCAAGGAAACATTACCTTTAAAATAGGTAAAAACAAATCTAAATGGTGCCTAAAATCAACCCCTAAGGATTTTGGGATTTTTAGAAATTAATAATGAAATTCAACCATGAATTTAGAGGATTCTTACCTTAAATCCGAATGAAAATCAAGAAATAGATGTTAATCTAGATTCCAAAGCTCCCATAAGATTTAATTTTAAGCTCTCACACTATTTTTGGATTTATCCATCAAGGGAAAAGACAAAAAATTCCCAAAATTATGGAAAAGGGTTCAATTTATACCTAGTTAAAAACCTCGGCAATTGCTATCGCGATTTTAGGCCTTGTAATTACGGTACTTCTTTCCTATTAGATGAATCGAGATAGCTATACCTCTTTAATATAGAGAAAACTCTACTTCACATGACGTTTTGATCGCAGCCCAAATAGGAGTGATTGTGATGGCACCAGCTTTTGCTGAGGCACCAAATTCTCCCAGTATAAAATGGGCCCGATCGGGTGCTCAAGATTCATTCGAAATCCTGTATACACAACCAAACTATGTAACCACACTAAATTTAATGTTTTTGGATGCAATGGAGAACTCGGATTTCCCATCCAAGGTTGTTTCAATGAAATGTGGATCCCAAACCTATATTTTATTTTTTAAATGTTCTAACCAATAGATAAAAATGACCCGGGGTGCCTCATGACCTGAACCAAAGGTCTACCTAGCATAAATTCGATATTGTTGAGCTGCTAAAGCAGTCATAATTTGCATTCAAGATCCTTTAAATGAATTTCTTGTAACTGAATTTGTTGCCCGACGGACATTTGGAACTAGCAAAGACTTTTACATGGGATTTTTGTCTCTAAGAAACTGATGAACTGCCTGATAACAAAATCGTTTGTCCCTGCAAGTCATAAATAACTTGGGGAAACTACTGAAAAGCTCTCACAGAAAAAATAAGTAGAAATATGGAAAATAACCTAAAGGGTCATTACAATATATTCATACAATTACCATACATATGGCATAACTGTACTAAAATAGGTAGATGTTCTCTTAAAAACAACAATATAATCATCCTCATGCCTTTCCAGGTATAAATACATCATCATATTCTTTCTCTATCCTTTTCGAGCATCAATATCATTATATATCCTCTAGCCTTATTGGGCATGGATATCATCAAAATATCCTCTACCCTATCAGGGATCAATATATCATCGCAATATCCTCTTGACTTGTCTAGCATCAATATATCATCACAATGTCCTCTGGCCTTAACGAACATCAATATATCATCATAATGTCCTCTGTCCTTGTCGGACATTAATATCTCATCACAATGTCTTACGGCCTTGCCGAGCTTTAATATATCACAATATCCTCTCTCCTTATCGGGCATTAATATATCATTATAGTCAGTGGAAAAATCAATAGCATAAGTATTTATATAATCAAACATCTTGATTTAAAGTATGATTAATAGCATAAATTCCTATATAATCAATAATCATGACTTCTAGATTAATTAACAGAATAATTTTTAATATCATAAATAAGAATGATTTGTAGCATAATTATTAGCTTGTTTATAATCATAGGAATTATCATGAGAAATAACATAGTAAATGGCCTGAATAATAGCCTAATCTATGGCTTAATTAATAACATAATCAATAACTCATCATAACATAATCAATAATCTAGTTAAATAATCCATAAGTATTACTTCAAATGCCATCATCACCATAACAATTACGTGCCAAGTTTTTCAATATGGAATCAAAAAACATATCTAAGTATTCAACAAGCGTATGGGGATTCTAAGAGAACTAATCATTAATATTAACTTATGATGGGTCTAAGATCCCACTTCTAATCCCTTGAAATACATTCTAAGTGAACTTATTCTCAAGGCTAGGCTAACGTATCTAAATCAACTCTTAGATGTAACGCAAGCCACAATTAGCTCTAAGGTAGAGATTCTACACAAGCACTTTAACTAAGTCTAAAGGAAACTAAGACAACCTTCAATAGTGTAAACAACTAAGGACAAACTTACCTTGAGCATGATTGACCACAACATTTATCTAATTTAAGGAATTCTCTTGCTAAATATCAGTAATGAAGTCTAATTCACTGAAGTCCAAGGAAACAAGCTAAGTATTTCAACTCTATGATTTCAAATAACTTAAACAATCCAACTAACCCAAGTCTTGCATTTCATCTATCCCACACCTAATACCAATCTCAAATCAATCACTATATCATAAGAATACAATGAGATAGCTCAATCTAAAAAGGGATAAACATAGCCTACCTCGATACCGAATAAAGGTCAACAAACCACTAAACAACAGTTTTTTCCTTCTGAGAATCCTCCTCAAGATACCAAGCTATAAAAAACATATTTTACTCATCAATACGAGAATATTGATACCCATATTATACCATTGTATTTTAGGTCGAAAAATCACCTCAAAAACCCTATGCCGGTCCAACATATGAAAATTAGGTTTCTGAAACCAACCCAACATACCATAAAGCTCAATGATTCAAAATCCTTAAATATATGTAAAAACAAAGATAAATTGGAGTCTAAAATCAAATCCTACAGGTTTTGGGGTTCTGATCAAATAATCAAGAAATTTACCAAGAAAAGGGTGAATTCTTAACTCAAATCATAATATAATCACAAAAATAAATGTTAATCAAGCTACTTAGTCACCCACAAGTCTAAATTTCACTTAATCTCACTATTTAGGGTTTATGCATAAAAGAGAGAGGTGATAAATAACCCTGAGGTGTGCGATCTAACTTACCATATGACTACACAATTAATCATTATCATGATCCATATCATGAGATCAAGGTCCAAGGATGGCAGTAGTTGTTGCATCAGTTGATAGCTGAAAACTTGAAAGCCTTCCAAGTCTCCACCAAGGCCTTCAGATTCATACGGAATCTCGTATATGCAAATGAGATATGCATCTACACTAAATTCGACATTCCAAAATCAATGACACACTTGGATATTCCATCTAATTTTATTTTGATCAACATTGAGTCCCACACCCATATTTCACTTTCATTACTTTTCAACCAATATGTTGTAATAAGTCAGGGTGCCTAGAGACTCGAACCAAAGGTCTACCTTGACTAAATTAGTATTCCAGAGCTAATGTTGCATACAAGATAATTTTATTATTATTTATTCTCAGTGGCCATTTGGAACCAGTAAAGGCTCCTAAATAGGAAATTGGCTCTAGAAAACAAACGAACTACCCATTAATCAAACAATCAGTTCCAGTAAGTCATAAATGACATAAGGTAGATATGGAAAAGGTGTAACGTTGAAAATAAGAAGGAAAATACAAAATGACCTAAAGGGTCATTACATTATCCACTACTTAAGGAACTTCTATCCTTAAAGATAAGGATTATTATGTACCTAAAGCCTCAAACAAGTGAGGATACTGGGACCGGATCTCATTCTCGATCTCCCAAGTGGCCTCCTTTACTAGGAGATGTCTCTAATAAACCTTAACTACAGTAATCTCCCTAGTGCATGATTGCCTGACAACATTAGGTAAAATGATAACCTGCTACCATACAAAGGTCAAAAGCTCGTCCTATTGGACAAAGTCCCATTTATGCACATTAGACGAATCAGGAATCTTTTGTCGTAATATACAAACATACAAAACTGGATAAATGGTGACAAAATCAAAAGGTAGAGTTTACTCATAAGCTACCTCACCGATGCTGTGGAGAATCGCAAAAGGTCCAATATTTCAAGGACTGGGCTTGACTTGTCTCCTAAGTCTCATTACACCCTTCATGGGTAATACATGGAGTTATATATGATCACCAACTCCAAATCTTAAGACACGAAGTCTGTAGTCTACATAGACCTTCTACATACTTTGATCCATTCGAAACCTATCCTGAATCACCCAGGCTCTATCCAAAAACTTCTAAAGAAAATCAGTACCACGGGGGCTTAACCTCAGAATTCTCAAACTAGCTAATTGGGGAACAAAATCTCCTACAATGCAAATCCTTTAAAGGTGCAATCTGAATGCTCAAATAATAGTTATTATTATATACAATATCTTCCAAGGCTAAGTGTTTCTCCCACTGAACTCTAAAGTACATAACACAAGCTTAGAGCATATCCTTAATTACTTTTATGTTCCACTTTGACAAACTATCTTTCTGCAGATGAAAGGTTGTACTAAGATCCATCTAAGTGCCTAATTCCTATTCAAATGCTCGCCAAAATCTCAAACTAAATATGAATCCTCAGTCTAAAATAATAGAAATTAGCACACCATGCAGATGGACTATCTTCCGAATATATATATATATATATATATATATATATGCAAATATCTCTACACTAAAGGACATCTGAATAGGAATGAAGTATGCCTATTTGGTGAAATAATCTACAATGTCCAAAATACTATCAGAACCACTGGACGTATGAGGCAAACAATTGATAAAAATCCATGGTAATACACTCCAATTTCAATTTGGGAATGTTCAACCGACGAGTCAATCCACCAATATATTAATGCTCGGGCTTTACATATTTATAACATAAGAAACAAGCTATAAAGTCAGCCATATCTCTCTTCATACCACTCCACTAATAGTATTGTCACAAATATCTATACATCTTGGTTGTGCCGGGGTGAATGGAATATCTCGAGCTATGAGCTTCATGTAAAATCAACAAAATCAAGTCATCGATCCTCAAAACACAAATTCAGCCATAAAATCATAGAACCCCATCAAAATCTATGGTGTTTCTCTCAGACTCACCACTCTACATCTGATCACAAAGGAAGCGAAGCTTACTACCCTCAAACTGACAATCTTAAATCTTCTCAAATAGTGAGGAACTTGCTCCCACACTTCCAAAAATCCTCCTAGGAACTTAAATATCAAGGAAAACCATCAAGTTGGTTAAGGACTGAATGTCTTGTGCCAATGACCTCTGAGAAACTGAAATACAAGCCAAGCTACCCGTACTCACTACCTTCTAACTTAAGGAATCCACTACCATATTTTCCTTAACTGTATGGTACAAGATGGAAATATCATAATCCTTAATAAACTCCATCCATCTACACTAACTAATAGTAAGATCCCTCTGGGTTATAAAATAATAAAGGTTATGATGATCAGTGAAAATTTCACAATGCATACCATAAATATAATGCCTCAAAATCCTAAGAATGAAAACTACCCCTGCTAACTCCAAATGATGAGTGAGGTAGTTGCGCTCGTGCACCATAAGCTAATTAAAAGCAAAAGTAATAACACAACCCTACTGCATTAATACACAACCTAAACCAATACTATAAGTATTATAAAATATGGTGAATTCCTTACCCTCAACACAAAGAGCTAAACTAGGATTTAAATTAAGAAAATCCTTACGCTTTTCAAAACTCAACTCACAAAACTCATACAATAAAAGAGAAACCACCTTCCAAGTCAATATTGTCTTAGGTGCTAAAATAGTAGCAAAAACCTCGATGAACTATCTATAATAAATGACCAAACAAATGAAGCTAAGAACCTCGATCAGAGATGTTGGTCTAGCCCAATCACAAATCACATTATTCATTATTGGGTCTACCATAATGCCATCTTTAGACACCACATATCAGGGAATGTCGCAGACTAAAGCAAGAAAATCACACTTAGAGAACTTGGAAAAAAACACATAATCACTCACGGTCTGGAGCACGATCCTCATATATTGTGCATGCTCTTCTCAACTCCTTGAAAATACAAGAATGTCGTAAGTGAACATAATCACGGTGGAATCTAAGTAAAGTATGAATACTTTACTAATCAAATCCATAAATGCATCTAGGGCATTAATCAACACACATGATATCACCAAGAACTCATAATGACCATAACTGGTCCTCAAGGTTGTCTTTAGGATATACTCATCTCGAATCCTCAACTAATGGTAACCAAATATTAAATCAATCTTACATAACACTGCCTCTCCCTTAAGATGGTTAAATTAATCATCAATAAAAGACACGGTCTAATGATTCTACAATACCTTAGTTTTGAACCCTCCAAAACTTGCCTGAGTTGGAGATTTTGGAAAACATATGATTAGAACATACTAGTTGTATGTTTGGGTACACATTAGGATCCCTATATCATATGTTGGGTAGTGTGTTTTGGTTGGTTTCTAATCTAGGTATGACAAATAAGCATACTAATCATATGATTGTGTGCTAGCTGTATGCTGCCAAGTCGTATGATGTCTTAAGTATGGTCTAGATAATTCTGACAAAGGTACGACTGTGATGGATAATACTCATATGTTAAGATACGACTTGGTCATGAGTGGTCATATGTTGATCAGTATGGGGTCCAAGGGGTAGTTTAGTGTACGAGTAAGTGTGCCACTCCTACCCTACTGTATGGGTCAAAGAGGTGAGGCGTACCTTCCAATATGTATTATTTTATTTATAATTTAGGGTTATTTTAGACATTTCCAACCCTTAAAACATTATGACCCACAACTTATAACATTTATTGTCCCTTCATTCTTTACTTGGAAAGGATCAAAACCTTCAAAAAAACTCTTTAAATGCTTCTTTATCAAGATTGACACTACGGATCATCAAGGAGGCCATTTATGGGCTTGAAGACAAAGAATATCTCTGTGAATCTTCATGTATAAGGCTTATTAATATCCCCTCATTATTATTTCTAAAATATCATGTATTTTATAGTGTGATTATGATTCATAAATGGTGGTTTAAAAACAAAAAATTAAGGGTTTTGTTGCATATGGTTGAATAATGCTTATTATTTATTTAACTTGTGTTTATATATGTTTTTGGTGATGGTTTGCATACATGGGTGATTGTTGATTGTGGTCTAACAAATGGGTTATGAGTAACCCTAATCTTGAAGGTTTTCGCTTTTGTTTTGGTCATGGTAAAGTTATGCCCTTAAGGTGTTTTTAAAAATATCTAAGAGCAATAACTAGCCACACATCAATAGTACTTTAAATTAAGGAAATAGTTTAATGAGTAAGAATGATAGGTAAATGACTTTGTAAAGGCTTTGTTGGCCATGAAATGAGTGAATTTTTAACCTTGGTAGTTTGATTCATTAAAATGTTTTGAATTCCTAAACATAAAATTGAATTGTGTTTAAACAAAAGCTTGGTGTAAGATTGCTAATAAAGAATGAATGTTTTATAAAAGGACTTGATGAACCAACATTTGACTTTAATAGTGATTGAAGGTAAGGAATTGTCCTATTAAAGTGATTTATTGATAAATTGTTCATAAAGACCTTCTGGTCATGTATGGTGTTACATTGAAGCCTTGATGGCTTGAATTGTCTAAGTGAGTTAGAGTTCTTAAATGTTGAACTGAGTGGATGTGAATGCATGGACAAAGGGTTAAAGTCCCAACGTTGACTAGTAATGGACAAATGTCTTGTAGTTAGAGTCCACTTGCTTAAAAAAATGTTTTTTGGTTAGAATCCACTTGTCTAATAAAAAATCTTATGGTAAGAGTCCACTTGCTGAATAAAATGTCTTGTAGATAGAGTCCACTTTCTTAATAAGATGACTTGAGGTTAGAGTCCTCTTTCTTAATATAACAGGGAAGTTCATACTTCCAAACAAACATGAGTGGGAGGTTATATTCCTCCACCTCATGTATCATGATTGGGTCCTTCGAAATGCATGCTAAGCCTTATCCCCTTTTCTGTCATTTTGTGTATCAATATATATTAATATACATTCCTATGTGTATATATGTGGTTTATTATAATGGTTTGACTTGGTTTTAAATAATTTCTCTATTTTATCCTTACCCTTGAGTTACATGCTAGCGCTCAAAATGCTAACCGTCTCCGGACACTTGTCCCCACACAATAAATAGGACGAAGCTTTTTCTTCTATTCCTGCATAGTGAATAGGTGTTTGAGCGGGTCGTGTGTTGACTTTGAAGTGGTGATCTTCCATACTTCGGAAGGCATACATTTCATGGACTTTCTATTTTATGTCATAAAAATGTTTTAGACTTGGTCATTGGCTATTGTGGGGGGCATGTACTGACATATTATAGTCATCATAATTGTAAAGGCATTATGGATGACTGTGGACTTAGGTATATTGACTTAGTATATGACATTAATGGATTGATTAGACACTTCTTAAGTTATGATTATTAGTCTTGTAACCACTATCTTTTTATATGTTTGGAGTTTATTCAATACTTATGGAATTATATGATAGTTGGGTTAGATTAATAGGGCAATCTCCGGTCCTTGTTGGGCTCGAGATACCAATTTCGACAAGGCCCAAGTTCTGGTCATGTTAGGTTCTTCATTTTCACCTTATTAAGCTACTTATAATCAATCCACATACGCATCGAACAATCTTTCTTCTTCATAAACAACACAAGATCTCCCCAAGGAGAGATACTCAGTCTAATAAAACCCTTACTAAGAATATCCTAAATTTGAGAATTTAGATCCTTAAGCTTTGCAGGACACAATGGTAAGGTGCCATAGAAATAGCTCGGGTGCCAGACTCAAAATTAATAGAAAAATCAATCTCATGGACATGGGGAATTCTAGGCATGTCAGTTAGGAAAACGTAACAAAACTCATAAAAAATAGGAATAGAGTCAAGTAATGTACACTCTAGTCAAGTATGATGACACATCTGAAAACTCACAAATAATAGAAATAGAGTCAAGCGACGAACTCTCCACACTAGTATCACAAATATAAGTTGGGTAAGACTTTCAACCCCTTTAAATAAGTCTCCGACCATAAACATAGGATATAATCCCCGTTGGATTGTGGCTAACCACTCTCTGCCACATGACTGGGGTATGCTAGACATGGCTAAGGTAACGGTCTTTCCAAAACAATACATGTCCACATGATAGTGCGATAACTAGTACATGCCTAGAATCATATCAAAATCCACCATATCCTGAGTACTAAAATCAGCATAAGTATAAATGTCCATAAAAATCACAACATAAGATTTTAAAACCCCATCGACTTCTAAAGAATCACCCATAAGAGTAGATACATTCAATGGCATAGAGAATAATTTATAAAATAACTCCAAATATGGCGCATAATAAGCAGATATATAAGAATCAGTGGATCCCTAATCAAATAAAGTGAAGGATGACTGGCGGCACAATAACTATACCTATAACCACAATATCCAATGTCTTAGTCTTAGTACTAGTAGGTACTTCATATAGCTTACTATGCCCGCCACCTGGATGAACACCTGACCGACCTCCTATCCTTCCTTGAGTAACTTGAAAACCATACCTACGACCATGAGAACCACCTCTAGCTGAGGGATGAACTGATATAATAGAGGTAACACTATGAAATAAAGGAACAATTTCCCCATGACTAGGGAAATCTCAAGAAGAGTGAGTAGGAGATCCACAAGTTAAATAGGAAACATGAGCTGAACAAAAATCAACAGATCAAGATTACTTGGAATAACACCCATGACTTAAATAACCTAATAATAAAATTCTCGATGTTTGACCACTGCCTTTATCAAGGTTATCATTAACACTAGATAGGCCTCCATCAGTTATTAGAAGTGTTGCCTGAACTGGTTGACTAGGCTACCTCTAAGACTTATAGGATGGATGCAAAAATACCTTCTTTAAGAGTTGTTATCTCTTGGTTTAGAACAATGACGACTCCCCACTGAATCTTCCCTGAAATGTTGGCCTTATATAATGTCCCTCATGACCCTTACAGTGCATATCATCCATCATTTGAGTGTGATCCAACACCACAATATAAAATTTACCCGTAATACATAAACTCTGAGTAAATATACGACTGGGAAGTCACGACCCTGTAACAATGGTTAAAACTCTCATACTTAGTATCCAAAATAGAATTTTAATGCATATATAACTTCTGAAAACAAGCCTCATACTCTGTAACTGTTATGGAGCCTTGCTAGAATCTCAAAAACTGATCCGTCAAATTATCTATAAGGCTTTGAATCATGTATTTCTCCTAGAATATCTCAAAGAATTGAGTCTATGATAAAAGAAAAGATCAAACTTGTGTAGAATCCATAAAACCTCTCCAACAATGTCGAGAAGCCAAGTCAAACTAAAATATGGTGGAATCCACACCACGAGTCTCAACAAGTCCCAAATTACAAATTCTATCCTCACATGCAATCAGAAATTCATATACTTCCTCGCTCGGAGAACTAACAAACCTCGAAGGAGCTAATATAAATAATCTACCTAACATCTTCCACTTCTCAAAAGACATATCACGTTGGGAAAATGCTGGATGAGTACCTACCAGCTGAGCAACCACTGGTGTAGGAGGAAGCACAACTCTGTGAGCCACAGCTATAGCCTACTCCCCCGCCTCACTGCCACTCTAATCTATAACTATGCACCTTTATACGGTGCCCGACCAACTAAAACCAATAGCTATACCAATGTATCTCTGAGCACCGAAGAAAAAATAAACACTTATAGAGCCCGGGATGGTCCCTAGCCAACTGCTAGTAGGGGTGGAAGAATCTCTAGCTTACGAGAGAGAATAGGGCCTGGTAAGGTGGAATATCCTTGTCCCTAGATGGGGATACATAATGAGATTAAGTTCATGACCTCTAGGTCTTCCATTAATAGGAGTAGAATCCCTTGGCCCGGTTTTGGGACCCCCATCTTGTTTTGAGGTAACACCTATCCTATACATCTACAAATAAGTAAAATCAAGGGAATACTTCTACAAACCAACTCAGTTCTTAGCATGATGAGAGTGAAAGAAATTAATAACACCACAGAATGACTCATAGCCTCCTAAAGATAGGGAAAAAAATCATTGTTCTGATCCACATGACTCCACTAGACACTTGATCTTATACAAAAAATATCAGTGAAAAGTAAGCTCTGATACAAATTGGTCAAGACCAAATTTACAATTCATCATGGCACATACTAAATCCCGCCAGTATGTAAGCCAACCCATAACTCAAATCTGACACAGTGGGTTGATTCGGTAGAAAATGCCCATCATAGGTAAAATTTCAAGAACATAATTTATAAATAACAAAAGTTATAGATTAAATAGTCAATCATTAGAATATACCAATCCCAAAACATAGTAGTTCTAGTATAACAACTTCTAATAGAATAAATAATACAAAGAATTATATTGAATTTTTAGTTTGTCTTGACAACTAAAGACTGAATATAAAAGATAAACAAGCATGGGAGACTTGAACTCAAATAGCTCACCCTATCTCCAAAAATCATCACCACTTGAATGTCGACTAATGACAACAACTTGTACGTACATCTTCCCCAAAAAACTACTGAAGTGAAGTCTGAGTATCAAAACAATGGGTAGTCAGTAGGCACCATCGACTGACTGAGTTAAATCATGATATAACCATGATAAATTGCAAGATAAAATAATTAAGCCATTGTACAAAAATAAACTTGAATCATCTCCAACTTCATCTCACCTAATAATTAATTCAAATATAACATAATGCATAAACACATGCCAATATCATCATGCATAAAAAGTAAGTAGTTCGGAATAATAACTCATCATAACGTATAAACACAAGAAAATGTAGCTGCAAAATTTTCTCCTATATGCCAATTGATAAAAAAAAGTAAGGAACTCGTCACAACCTCCTGTACGATTGAAGAGTATACTTTAGAGAATAATAAAGAAATCAATCAACATTATATCTAACTTTCATCATCATTTCATAATTATCATCTATCGTTCACTTATTGACATTTCATATTTTACCAATATTTCACAATATACCTATATTCCATAATTCTACTAACATGTAGCATCCTTATCATCAATAATCACTGGTCACCATTTATTAGCTAACCAACTCTTATCAACTAATTCACTAGTTCACTAGTAATCATATAAACTCATCATCTTTTAACAACTACTCACCCCATTTCCATTAAGAGCCATTTATTAAATAACCATCATTTATCAGCTAACATCAGTTTCTAACTAACACCATTTACAAACTAATCTTTATTATAAGCTAGTAATCCTTAGTTACTTAACATTATCCACTACTAATCAATATTTATCACTAATCATCAACTATACCACTTTATCTTTAATCATAAAATATAAATCATAAAATGTCCACGTATTATCATAATTACTACATTTGGGTTATATCCAACATTCCTAATAAAAATATCAAACCCAAACCAAATATATATATATATATATATATGCATATAATTTCCATATGTAGGGAATATTCGAACTAAAATTGGTAGATGTACATATAGTCATATCAATATAATCATCCTCCATTCTTTTCGAGTATCAATGCATCATCATAATACTCACCCATACTTTCCATCCATTAATATAATCATAATATCCTCTGGTCTTGTTGGGCAATATATCATTATAATATCCTCTGGTCTTGTTGGGCAACAATATATCACCACAATGTCCTTCAGCCTTATCAGGTATAAATATATCATAATAATGTCCTATGGACAAGTCGGGCATAAATATAACATCATAATATCCTCCGGCATTATCGGACATCAATATATCATCACAATATCTTCTAGCCTTGCCGAGCATCAATATATAACTATAGACGGTGAAAAAATCAATAGAATGAGTATTCGTATAATCATACATCATGATTTTAAGTATTATTAATAACATAAATTCACATATAATTAATAAACATGACTCTAGCATCATTAACATCGAAATTTCTAATATCATCAGTAAGAATTATTTCTAGCATGATTACTAGCATAATTATTAGCATGATTATAATTATAAGCAATATCAAGAGAAATAGTGTAATTAATGGCCCGAATTGTAGCTTATTCAATGGTTTAATCAATGACATAATCATGGGCTTATTCTATAGGATATTCAATAGCTCATCATAACATAATAAAAGATCTAGTTAAATAATCCATAAGTATTACTTGAAATCCCATCATCACCCTAACCATTAAGTGCCACATTTCTCAATAGTACATCAACGAACATTTCTAATTATTCAAAAGTGCATGAGAATTCCTAGAGATTTAATCATCAAACTTAAATCCCCGATATACATTCTAAGTCAAATTCTAGTCCAGACTAAGCAAAGGTATCTAAATCCACTCTTACATGTAAAGCAAGCCACAATTAGCCGGAAGGTAAAGATTCTTTCTCAAGCACTTTAACTAATTCCAAATGAAACTAAAGCAACCTTCAATAGTGTAAACAACTAAGACCAAACTTACCTTTAACATTGTGACTAAAGAATTTTACCTAATTTGAGTAATCTAAGGCATTATCATGCTAAACACAAGTAATGAAGTATAATTCAATAAATTCCAAGGCAACAAGATAAGTATTTCAACTGTATGATTTCAAATGACTTAAACTATCAAACTAACCCGTATCTTGCATTTCATCAATCCAACACCTAAAACCCATTGAAAATCCAACACAATAACACTAGAATACTATGAGATTAATTAATCAAACTAGGGATGAACCTAGAAAACCTCAACATCGAAGAAAGCTCAATGAACTTCTAAACCACTGCTTTTCCCTTTAAAGAATCCTACTCAAGATCCCAAGCTATCAATGACATATTTTACTAATCAATATGAGAATATTAGCACCCATATTGCCTCATTATTTTATGGGTACAAAAATAACCTCAAAAACCCATGTAGGCCCTACTTAAAAAATAGCATTTCCAAAACCAACACAACATACTATGAGGATCAATGAATCAAAACAATCAAAATGGGTGAAAACTAAGATAAATTGGGGCTAAAATCAAGCCCTAAGGTTTTTGGGGTTCTTAGCAAATAATCAAGAAATTTAACCAAGAAAAAGGTAAATTATTACCTCAAATCGTAAGATAATCATGAAAATAAATGTCAATCAAGCACTCAAGTCTCCCAAAAGTCTCAGTTTTACTTAATCTCTCTATTTAAGGGTTATTCTCTCAAGAGAGGGGTAAGAAATGGCTAAAATTATAGACTAAGTTGTCATTCTATACCCAGTCAAGGTTTATAGGAGTCACTATCATGACCTCGAAGTGTCCGATCACACTTACTTAATAACTGCATAATTAGTTGTAATCACAACCCCTACTAAGCAATCTCACCCCAAGGATGGTGATCGTAGCTGCATCAATTGATAGCTAAAGACTTGGAAATATTTCAAGTCTCCACAAAAACCTTGGGATTTATTTGGAATTCCGTACATCCAAATTAATTATGTAACTACACTAAAGTCAACGTTCAGGACTCAACGGTGTACTCAGAATTTCTATCTAAGGTTATTTTTAATCAATGTGGATCCCAAACCCATATTTCATTTCTTATATTTTTGACCAATTTATCGAAATGAGCCTGGGTGCCTCAAGACCCAAATCAAAGGTCTACCTAGCCTAAAATTTATATTTCAAAGGAGTTGGTACAGTCAAAATATTCGTATGAGATCATTTTACTAAGCTTTTTACCCAATGGCCATTTGGAACCAACGAAGACTTATAGATAGGGAACTTTCTCTAAAACCAAAAATAACCATCTGGTAACTAAACTATTAGTTCCAGCAAATCATAAATAACTTAGGTCAGCTATGGAAATTACTCTAATAGCAAAAATAAGGGGAAATATAGAAAAAAACCTAAACAGTCATTTAACCTAGAGATGATTTTAGAATTATGTCACTTTCTCTTTTAACTCTCTTATGTCAACACCATGCTCATAGCAAAGCCCGGTCCACCAATAGTTATGATATTGTTCCAACTAGATTTATTGGGAAATTTTTCGTAGGTAGGGGTGTTCTTTTGGTTTTCATCCATCGAAGATGTGTGATGATGAAACTCTTTGGGGTTGCTTCACATAGTAAGGTACTAGTTCCCTTATAATCAATCAAAGGCAATCAAACAATAGAGTGAAAGGTAATTAAAGACAGTACAGAAAGAGTAAAAGACTCATGGATGTTTAAATGGAAACCCAGGATGGGAATAACCATGACTTGCCCTCACAAGTACAAACTAAATCCACTATAACTAACCTCATGATTATAGTCTAAATTTCAGTTAATCTTATAGATTTGAGTAATTCTTTTACAAATCAATACTCCAAAATACTGACTCACTCTTTAAAAATAATACAAAGTTAAGAACATGAGCAATTCTTGAGCACCATTGAAATAGAGTTTTTGCTACCTCACTTTTCTGTCTTTAGAATTGGAAAAACCTAAATGTTAAAGAGGAGTCTCTTTCCTTTAATAACTTTGGGATGATTAAGGATGGAATATAATTGGACCAAAAATACAAGTCGGTACAAAATAGCACCTTCAAGTTTGTTACACTACAGACCAAAATTATGTAGCTACCATGTGCCAGCTGTACAGTACTTTGCAGGTCTACGGACCTAGTCCTTTTAAGTTTAGCAGCAAATCATCAAAACTACATATAGCAATTTTTCCCTTTTTAATGATAACAAATAAAACCATACAATTTTGAGCATTAGTGCATATTCTTCACCTTTAATCAGAGTGATTACCACATAAGGATGAATGTTCGCCCTATCATCATGCTTTCTCTATGATGCAACACTCGTACCTGGCCTGTAATTGTCATCTTGTAATAATAACTTCAACCTCTCAATGTGCACCTTTATTTTATTTGGTGCCCATGCATTTACACACTTCCCCCTATTGGTATAACTCTATTAAGGTCTACATCACAATTTGTATGGTGCCTGGTCCCTACTACATGAAATCATTATTCCCCCTTTTAGTATTATTAAAAAGAATTAATAGGAAATCAAAAGTAAAGATAAGCACATATTAATTAACTCATGGCTACTGGGGCAACACTAAAAGTAGAAAAGCTCTAAAGTAACGATATAAATAAGATACAAAAATGAAAGATTCATTAACTCATAATAGTCAATACTAGTATAGTAGGCTAAAATAATCATCACAAGGTAACATTCCATAAAAGTCATTATGAGAACCAGGATATGGAACCGACACAAGGGTGATAAAGGAATAAGGATAACATGGCTCAAATAGAAGGAGGGTTGTTTGAAAAGGACTTAAACAGTACTCTATTCTTGCTTGGAGTTTTGCATTTCTAGTTGCATGTTAATCAGTGGTACCTGGTCCTCCAAAGGATAGATTTTTATTCAGCAATGTCAAATATATTTAATCCACCTTCTTTGATAGCTGACTTAATTCCTAACTCCTCTATTTCCATTCCCAACTTCTCTTTAACAGCTAGTAATTAAAATTCTTGATATATATTTTCCACAAGATTTGTTCAAACTTAATATCATCTTAGATATTCCATGTGATATTCTTTTCCCAAGTACCCTAAAGCGATCAAATACTTTGCTGAGGAGGTAACCGTATAGCATTTTATGTCTCTATTTTTCTGACATATTATAGGATAGAGTGTACTTTCCTGGGAGAACATTCTGAGTCATTAATATATTAATCCCTTTTAACCACCCACATTCTTCATCTCTTCATTTGGTCTCCTTACTTGATTCTATCCTTTTAATTGCAACTTTTTCTTTTTGGAACCATATCCTCAATACTAAGATCAACATAAGTAAAAATATCCATAATAATCACAATATAAGATCTGAAAACCACATCTACTACTAAAGAATCACCCATAGTAGTAGATATACACAATGAAACAGATAATAAATTACAAAATAACTCTAACTATGGTGCATAATAAGTAGATATATAAAAATAAGTTGATCCCAAATCAAATAAAGTGAGGGATGACTGGCGGCACACGAAAAATATACCTGTAACCACAACATCCAAAGTCTTAGTCTTAGTCCTAGTAGGTACTGCATATATCTTACCACGCCCACCACCAAGATGAGCACTTGACCGACCTCTAATACTTCCTGCCTAATAACTTACTCAAGTAACTTCAAAACCACCCCTACAACCATGAGAACCATATCTAGATGAGGGATGAACTGATCTAATAGAGGTAACACTCTGAGATTAAGGAACATTTTCCCTATGATAAGGGAAATCTCGAGAAGATTGAGTAGGAGCTCCACAAGTAAAATAGGAAGCATGAGCTGAACCAAAATCAATAGATCAATATTTCCTGGAGTAACCACCATGACTTTAATAACCAGATAATGAACCTCTCGATGTTTTACCACTTCCTGTAAAAAGGTTATAACTAATTCTAGACTACTTGAACTTGTGGAGCCTTCACCAACATATCAGTAGATAGAAGTGCTCCCTGAACTGGTTGACTAGGCTGCATCTATGACTTATAGGATAGATGCAGAAGATACATTCTTTGAGAACTATTATCTTTTGGTTGAGAACAACGATGACTCCTACTGAATCTTTCCTAAAATGTAGGCCTTATATCACGTCCCTTACAAGACTCACGGTGCATATCCCCCATCATTTGAGAGTGATCTAACACATCAGTATAAAATCTACCCATAATACCTAAACTATGAGTAGACATACAAATGGGAAGTCACAACTCTCTAACAATGGTGCAAACTCTCTCATACTCAGTATGCACAATATAATTCGAATACATATCCAACTCATAAAATTGAGCCTCATACTCTGCAACTATCATGGATCCTTGCTCCAATCTCAAGAACTGATCCATCAAATGATCTATAAGGCTGTGAATCATGTACTTCTCCTAGAATATCTCAGAGAACTGAGTCTATAAAAAAAGAATATCCAATTGGTATAGAATCCATAAAACCTCTCCAGTAATGTCGAGCAACCAAGTCCAACTAAAATGTGATGTAATCTACACCACGAGTCTCAACAAGGCCCAAATTACAAATTCTATCCTCACACGCAATTAGAAATTCATATGCATCCTCTCTTGGAGAAATAATAAACCTAGATGGAGCTAATCTTAAGAATCTACCTAATATCTTCCACTACTAAAAAGACATTTCACAATGGGAAACCACTGGATGAGCACCTACCAGCTGAACAACCGTTGGGGAAGGAGGAAGCACAACTCTGCAAGCTACAACTACAACCTGCACACTGCCTCAGTACCACTCTGATCTATGACTGTGCATTATTAGATGGTGCCCCACCAACTAAACCTAAAATCTATACCAACGCATCTCTGAGCAACAAAGAAGAAATAACCACTGATGGAGCCCGGGATGGTCCCTATCCTACCACTAGCAGGGGTGGAAGAATCTCTAGCTTATGAGCGAGAATAGGGCCTGGGAAGGTGGCCTATCATAGCCCCTAGCTGGGGACATATAATGCCATTATGTCTATGACATCTAGGTAATCCATGAATTGGGGTATAATACCTAGGCTCAGTCTCAGGACCTTCATCTTATGTAGAGGTAATACGTGTCACATCCTTCTACAAAAAAGTAAAATCAGGGGAATACTTCTACAAACCAACTCAGACTCTTAGCACGATGAGAGTGAAATAAGGAAATAACTCCATAGAATGACTCATAGCCTTCTAAAGATAGGAAATGAACATCATTGTTCTGATCTATAGGACTCTACTAGACACTTGATGTTATACGGAAATTATCGGTGAAACGTAAGCTCTAATACAATTTGGTCATAACCCAATTTAAGATTCATGGAGGCACCTACTAAATCCCGCAAGTAGGTAAGCCAAGTCATAACTCAAATCTTACATAGTGGGTCAATTCAGTAGAAAATTCCCATCATAGGTGAAATTTCAAGAATGTAACTTATAAATAAAAAAAGTTATAGATTAAATTATCAATCAGTACAAGATACCAATCCCAAAACCTAGTAGTTCTAGTACAAGAGCTTTTAATCAAATAAATACAACTCATAATTCTATCCAATATTCAGTTTTTATTGATAACTAAAGACTGAATATAAAATATAGAGGGAAATTGGACTCTTTAACTCTAAGAGCTCACCCTATCTTCGAAAATCTCACTACATGAATGTCAACCAATTATAGTAGTTTGTACTTTGATCTGCACCAAAAAAGTACAAAAGTGTAGTATAAGTATCAAAATAATGGGTACTCAGTAGGAACCATCGACCGACTGAGTTAAATAATGATATAACCATGATTAAATGCAAGATAAAATAATTAAGTCATGGTACAAAAATGAACCTAAATCATCTCTAATTTCATTTCACATAATAAGTAATTCAAATAGAAATAATAATATAACATAAGGGATAAACACAAGCCAATATCATCATGCATAAAAGGTAAGTAGTTCGTAATAATAACTCATCATAACGTATCAACACAAGCAAATGTAACTGCAAAATTTTCTCCCATATGCCAATCTGTATAGAAAAGTAAAGAACTCATCATAGCCTCCTATACAACTAAACAGTATACTTTAGAGAATAATACAAAAATCAACCAACATTATAGCCAAATTTGATCATCATTTAACCATCATTCCATATTTACCATCTATCGGTCATTTACTGACATTTCATATTTTACCAATATTTGACAATATGCCCATATTCCATAATTCTACTAACATATAGCAGCTATATCATCAATAGTCACTGGTCACCATTTATTAGCTAACCAACTCTTATTAACTAATTCACTAGTTTACTAGTCATCATATAAACTCTAGTCATCTTTTAACAACTACTTACCTCATTTCTACTAATAACCATTTATTAAATAACCATCATTTATCAGCTAACATCAATTACTAACTAACACCATTTACCAACTAATCTTTATTATAAGCTAGTCATCCTTAGTTACTTTACATTATACACTATTAATCCATATTTATTACTAATCATCAACTCTTTTACTTATCATTAATAAAAAAATATAAATCCTCACAAGTCCACGTACTATCATAATTATCACATTCAGGTTATATCAAATATTCCTAATTAAAAAATCAAACCCAAACTAAATATACATATATGCCTATAATTTTCATACATAGGGTATATCCGAACTCAAATTTGTAGATGTACACACAGTCATATATATATAATCATCCTCCAACTTTTTCGGGTATTAATGCATCATCATAATCATCACCTAAACTTTTCATCCATTAATATCATCATAATATCCTCTGGTCTTGTTGGGCATCATATCAACTCAATATCCTCTGGCCTTGTTGGGCATAAATATATCATCACAATGTCGTTCAGAAATATAAGGCATCAATATATCATCACAATATCTTCCGGTATTTTTGGACATTAATATGTCATCACAATGTCATCTGGACAAGTCGGGCATCAATATAACATCATAATATCCTCCAACTTTATCAGGCATCAATATATCATCACCATATCCACTAGCCTTGCCGAGCATCAATATATCACAATAGTTGGTGGAAAACTCAATAGCATGAGTATTCATTTAATCAAACATCATGATTTCAAATATGATTAATAACATAAATTCCCATATAATCAAAAAGCATGACTCTAGCATCATTAACATCAAAATTTCTAATATCATTAGTAAGAAAATTTCTAGGATGATTAATAGCATAATATCATTAGTGCACATTCATCATATTTAATAATATTTATTACCACTTAAGGATGAATGTTCTCCCTATCATCATGCTTCCTCTATCATGCAATACCGGGACTTGGTCCCTTATTGTCATCTTAAAGAAATAACTTCACCCTCTTAATGTGCACCTTTATTTCATTTGGTGACCTTTCATTTAGACACTTACCCCTATTTATATGACTCTATTAAGTTCTGCATCATAATTTCTATGGTTCCTGGTCCCTAATATATTGTAATACCCAAAATTTTCTTCCTTTCTAATTTCTTCCCAAGAATGCCTAGTATTATATTTTAAAGTGAATGATGATTATTCCATGAGGAATTTTCAAGATTTTTACTTTTTTCAGGTGGTAAATTCAATAAGCTTTCCATAGATATAAATTTCTCCCAAATCCGACATCTGGGTGAATAGTTAGAGCCTTTTTAATGAGTCAGTGTATCACCTGAGCCACCAGCACGTTACAGAGCTAGCTCAAAGGGAAATTGTCAATTTTCAGTGTTTCTCCATGATAGTGTCACATCGCGCCAAACTTTTAGGTCACAGAAAAGGTGACCACGCAATAGCTTTGCATCGCACCCCTATGCAATTTTACATTTATCACTTTCCAGTGACTTGGCGTAATAGTGGCGCATTGCGCCAAGGATGAAAATTGGGAAATTTTCTAAGAAATTAAAGACGTGTCCTAGGGTTAAAAGCGTCAATTTAACCACTCTATATAAGATTTATAACATGATATATAGCCATAATTCAGAAACTAATACTTAATTACTCTCAAAAACTCTCAAGAACAAGCCCTAGGGTTTTCATAGAAGGTTCAATTCCAAGGGAATTCATCATCAAATTTAAAGAATCTCTCCATAAATATTCATAAAATCATGAACTAAGGTATGCATAGTGTTCATCCACAAATCACTTTCATTTGTGGAGTCCAAGAATCATGTTTTAAATAACCTATTACGATTCGCTTGTTGTGATTTGATTATGTTCATCTTGATAGATGTTATTAATGTTTCAAGATGGTGTCTTGATGAATTTCCATGAAGTATGTGAGTTTGTTTATTGAAAACCCATGAGTTTGGGTAGTTTTAGATTCTTAAATTGATGATTTCACCTATACTATAAAGTGTGCATCTAAGGTGTTTGATAAAATGCCTAGAATGATAGAATCATGTTCCTTATGACTCAATAGTATCTTAATGACAAGTCCATGCTAACCCTTATGATGCAAAACAATTTCCATGCTCTTGTTGTGTATTGACTATTATTTTATACAACGTTCATGATATTGAAATCATGAAAGTATGTACATGTTATATGTATTCCCTTCCATGATCAATACTATGATAACAATGTGAAGAATGAAATCTCGTATTTATGGCATTATGAATTATGAACTTTATTCCTATGATCAAGAAGTATTATGGATTGTTGGTGTTGGTAATGTATTTAGGAATGTTAGGCCTTGTCAGTTTCCTTATATAGAGTCCTGAGGGTACTTGTACCCAAAAAATATAGTTGTATGTCTAGAGCCATGTCATGTTTTCATGATACTCTTAGTCAAGACATATTCCATAGAAGTCACACAACAACATTTTTGGCCTACGACCACTCTTGTAAAGCGTGGCCTAAAATAGCAGAAAGTGTGGCCTTTGATCAAAGGCTACACTTTTGGACTTTAGGACACACTTTTGGGGGGGTGGCCTAAAGAGGCGTAACCTTTGATCAAAGGCCACACTTTTCAAGTATTGCCATATCAGCTATATTTAAAAAGTTTTGCCATTAATGTTTAAAGGCCACGCATTGTAGCTTGTAATTGGCAACACTTTTATTTGATAAAGCTACCCTTACAAGTGTTGCCTTTGTTTTGCTATTGGTCATGTTTCACAAGTATAGCTTTTTGTAGCACCTCTATAATAACACTTTAAAAATGTTTCCTTTTTTTAATTATTGGGCACGCTTCACATGCGAAGCCTTTCGTAGTACCTCTATCATAACACTTAACAAACGTGGCCTTTATATTATTACTAACCACACATAAAAAACGTAGCCTTTTATACATCCTCTATGAAAACACTTGTAAAGTGTAAGCATGTTTTAGCCACACTCTTAAAGTGTAGCAATATTGCCTAAAAATTGAAGTGTACAAATCTCACGCATGTATCACTAAGCACATTACATAAACATAACAAATATATAATCTCACGCATGCACTAATAACCTAATAAATAATTGAAGTGCATATATTTGATTTCAAAAATATTTCTTTTACATACCAATAAGAAAACAACATAATAAAAAATTGTATCAATTTCCACAAAACCAAATTTATTTAATAACGTATATCAAAATATTTCAAAAATTCTTCATCATTCCCTTCAATCTCGATCAAGTTGAGTTGTGGCGCCCACCAATCAAATTTGATCCGCCGCATAGATCCTACATATTCAAAATGAACAAACAAAGTAAATACAAATATTTTCTCAATCTTGATATGAGGAAGTATGTGAATCCAAAGTTTCTTTAATTCATTCAATCAAGTTAAAAGTTTAGGATTTAAACTTCCTGTGATTTTCTAAGATAAAGTACCTTTTCATGAACAGAAGCATGAGCCAATCCCGAAGAATTTGACAAAAAACTTTCCTCTTATAGCTTGTGCATTACTCTCATCAGGTGAAGGAATGTTAGATCCGTCACTCCCTAGTATATCTTGAAAATTCAATCCAGGATTGTTTTGTACCAATTGACTAAAAAACTGTCGCATTTCTTATCTCTTTTCACTTATAATTTCTTCCTTCATAGAAGTGACTTCATTATCATGCTTTTGTTTAAGGTCATTCATTTCCTCATCTTTTTGCAGAGAAGTTATTGTCACTGATCTACCATTGCTTCAAACTTGAACAGGTTTCTCCTTTCAGCATATTGATAATTCTCTAGCTCATACTGTCACAAAAGAAAAACAATAGCTGTCAGGAGAAGAAATAATGCAGTATATATAAGATATATTTCAAAAGAAGGCTCATTCATCCCAGGGCAGAAATAATTAACTTTCTTAACAATAATACTCCTTAGAATGAAATCAGTCTCATAAATACAAAGAAGATTATTTCAGCGCTCCTCAAGACACATGAATCCATTCTAAAATAGATTATTTTAGTTCCTCAAAACTCAAGATCTGGTAAAGTTTGCAAAAGCTAATCAACTAGTTACAATCTGCTTTGGCTCATAATTCTGGTAAAGTGAACATATCTGGTAAAGTTGGAAAAATCTCAACATAGACCAAAAGAAACAATATGTATTAGAAGCAACTCTCAGTAACTTGATAGATACAACTGTTGCTTAAAACACATCAACACTCTTAATCAGATATAAGGATAGTAAGGTTCAATCTGTTACCGGCCAATAGAAGATTAGCAATCAATGAGAATATACATAACTTATAATAATAAATTCAAGTTCTATATTATAGTAGTGAATAGTAATTCGATTCGATTATGAATGAAAAACAACATAGAAAAATTTGAACCAAGAAAATGAAAAAAAAATCATACCTTGTGTTACTGAAAGGATGAAAGAGAAGACGTGTTGCCGCATCTGTTTAGTGATTGAGAAAGAAAATCGAGCCGATCTTCCTAGAGTTCTATTTAATGGCTCATGTATGATTACTATTTTGCTCATAAATAATGTGAGGCTAAGTTAAGGTGTTTGTGTATGTAATATGCCTTCTCTATTTGCTCAACATGATTTTTCTGGTGAATGGGATTCATTGAAACCCCAAGCATCCACCTAGATCAGCCAATGTATCTAGGACAAAATGTGATGAAGAAAGTGTAGGGTAATCAAGTTAAGTACTCTTGATGAATGAGATTTTTTGGAGTAGCAGTTCTTGCTGCTCAAGAGGTTGTTGTTAGTTATCTAAAGGTTGTTCCTTCTGAAGTTGATTATTTGGTTGCTGCTCATCAAACTGTTGTCTGCCTACAAAGGTTGTTGGTGATCATCTTGCGAAGTCCAAATGATATATTGAAGACTCAGTATTACGCATTCAAACAATATGTTATGATATTCTACTTTCTCACCATTTGATTTTTAGAATTCCACCAAATGAAAAGCTTCTACAACCTCAAAGATCTCCACGTCAATGCTTAAAGTTCCCTTTTTTCCTTCTCATATTCCTTCGAATCTTAGTAATCCTGCATCTCTTTTTCTAGCTCTCAGGTTAAGATGTTTAGCAATATTTTTAAGATTGGATATAATCACTGATGCAGGCTTCCAGGATGTGAATTTAGCTTATTTCTTTAAACAAGGTTCCTCAAATAATTTGGATAAATCAAACTTAGCATAAAGGGTAAGTTTTGAGTTTTTCGGATGAGGTTTGAGGCTTATATGGATGTTCAAAACAAGGAGTCAACACGATATGGCTGCGGCTCATTGCATATAGCATTGATGGGTAGCAACATGAAGCGTCGCATATCGCATCGATAGAGTGACACAATGTGTTGCTTATCTCGTCGATAGTCTAGTTACACAGAGAAATAAGAATAAAAGGATTAAAAATGAACATAGCTGCAGTCGAAATAAATTACTTACTATTGCAATTTGGGTATCTGTATGATCTTCTTTTCTCATCTTTGTACGAGTAGCAAAAAAAATTTCAGCCATTAATGGTTCTTCATTATTTTCTTTTGTCCGACGCTACAAATGATATCAAATTAAAGTGTAAAACCAAATATAAATATGTTATATCAAAGTAAAAAAAATAGATATTTTTTTAAAAGTGTCTACTATATATTACCAATGACACGCGTACTCTTCCAAAATTAATAGGTCTCATTCGATGTCTAAACTTTTGTTTTTTCCTATTTTGAGAATTTACCTCGCTCAAGGCCTAAAAAGAGAACATAAATTAAGGAATGACAAATATATCAAGAGTTATATGCATTATTTTAATCTTACTTCAACTTCTGGAATCTTCCAATACTCGATCAACTGATGTAAGTAAACAGCTAGAACACCAGCGGGACGTTTTTCTAGCATTTATTCAACAGTAAGTCTTTTATCAAAATATCTCAGTTGAACTTCTCTCTTGAATCCCCTCCAAGCATCACGAAGACCATGCATCACCCACTTCTGTCCTTCCTTTGGAATCAGAAATTTTGACTATACAAAATAAATATATTAAGATTCGATTAGTAATAAACATAATATATGTACAATCTGAAATATTAATTTCCATTACATTGACATAATCCCAGATGCATTTTTTAGTTTCATCTGGAACAGAATGCCAACTAGTGTACAATAAGTTTATAAATCTGGGATTCCTTGCAACTGTTCCAATGAAGTTGCTTAAATTAGAAATTGCCTTGTCAGTTGGTCCCACTGCTTCTCCAAAGTAAAATGTCACCACCTCTCTTTCATCTAAAGTTCTCGCATGAATTTTCTTGCATGTTCTTGGTCCTCAGACATTTTTCTTCTGTGGCACTCCTAGATTGATGTAACAACCAAGAAATAAGAAACAAATACAATGAGTACTAAAATTATAGGATTCAAGACATACCATTTGTACCATAATCAACATTCATATTGTCATCATTATTTAACCATCCATCCTCACTTATTTCTTCTTATTCTGCAGGATCATCTAATCGTTTGTTATGTTTATCATGATCTTCAGTGGGAAGAACTGTAACACCATCTATTGTGTCAATATCATGTTTTTTTCCACCAATTATGTGTATCCCTTGTTTTTCTAGAAACTAATCCAGACTACTTGACGGTGGGACTAACTTTTTCTTCACCTGTTTGCAGTTTTCTAGCACATTAATACCATGTTGTTCCTCTTGTTCAACTTGTGATATTCTAATAACATCTGAAGTATTAACATCGACCTTTGAAAATCCTTAGAACATGAAGTTGTGCATAGGTGATTCGACTCTTCTCTTTTTAATGGGCTCTCCAAATTAAGGTTGAAATAATCGTTGTTTGATTTCTCCTTTTCCAGTGATCATATGTGAATCATTAATATCTTCCCTTGTATAAGATTGGCTCATTGACTTGTTAATAGTCAATATATTCTTTCCTTGCTGTGCAATAGACTCCTCAAGATTCTTTCTTTTATGTGTCATCGGTGACTGAGATTTCCTAATTTTATCATTGTGTTCTTTTGCAAGCTGTTCTCTCTTAATCTTATATTCTTTGACTAGTTAAGCACTTGAACGGTATTGCATAACGGAATTGATATTCTTCAGAGAACTTTGAGCTTTGTTCGGATTCAAAACTTTTTTCTTTAGACTTGTTGCTTGCTTCATCCTTACTAACTGATAATAGAGGCAAAGAATATTAGATTCACACAAATGATATAAACTTAGCCTTACCAACACATGTACACAGAATAAAAAGTGGAGGGACACTACCAGTTTTAAGGATGTGGCCTGTTTGATAGAGGTATATAAAGAGATGCAAGAAAGTATCCGAGCAATATAGACGGAAAGTACAGTATCAATGTATCCCTAGTTATCAGCCAAATGACATGTCTAAGCTAAATATGATCAAACATAATGAAAATATTTTTTATCTAATTTCGTAACAGACGCACTGAATAGTCTCACGGAGGTAAATGAAGCAAATGCAGATATATATGTTTCAGTTGTACAATGTTATGTATCTCTCTGTTTATTACTTTGTAATGAATGACAACATTATGTATCTCTCTATTTATTAATTTGTGATAAATGAGACAACTGCTATTTCACAACCTGTGTACACTAAGAATGTTCCAACAGACATTCACAGTAGCAAATTCATTTTTGTCCCTTTTTTGTCCAAGGGTAGTTCTGTAAAAGGGTCAGCACTTTTAGCTTTCTAAAAGATATATATGTGTGTATTGAAGGTAAGCCCACATGACTGTAATTTCCAGGTGCTTCAACTCAAAAAGAGCTTACAAATAACTTTAAATTGAGTGTATAAAGTTATTTGTAAGCTCTTTTTGAGTTGAACAGTGGGTTGACATATTAAAGAAACCAACATCTGTTAATGTTGTTGAACAAAAAAGACAAGAGACATTAATTAGGACAAGTTAATTATGAATAAGAGTATACTAACAACAAGAAGTAATATTGTTAGTTATCCTAATTTGTTTGAACTAGTATTGTTACGAACGCGGCTGCCGACACCTTTTAAGTTAGATGATTTTTCTTCAACTTCCATTACTAATATATATGGTTTTGATAAACTACTTTTTATACTAACAACTACTTTTGATGGTCTCTACCCATCAGTCCTGGGCATTATTACAAGCAAGTGCCATACTCACCAATGTAAACGAACTAGCAATTAAAAACTTTCAGAACAACAGGGAAAACAAAAATCTTAAGATGTATCACCTCTAACATTATTCTATATAAGCTAACATACAGAGGCTAGAAGCTGCAAAAGCTCAAATCCAGCAATAACACAGGACAATTCTCTATTTTCTTCGATAAAGAAAAACTAAAACACCCCATTTAAGCAATCTTTTATTATGTTCACTTGAACACGTCAAGAATACACCGAACCTATTGAAAATCTAAATACACATATTGTCAGATATTAAACAGTAAATACACACATATACACTGAGTCACAGGCTCACAACCATGAGTAAGTTATAAAAATTATGTGTTGGTTGATGATAAAAATTTTTTACCTAGTCATGGCACTTGTGCTAAGCAGAACCAAAGTTTAAATCGGCCTCTTCAGATCTTTCTGAATATCCTAACAAAAAGTAAGTAAAATTAATAAGTCATAGTAACAAAGACATTTCTAACCAGCATTATACTAGTGGTTATTCGACAAAAAAAATCAATATTTCTAATATTGTGGTGATGAATGAACAAACATTTCTAACCAGCATTATATTGGGATACCTGTTCGGAAGTGGAATGACTACTAAGAATTCTCAGACTACTCACAATGTGGAAAAGGCTATAAGTAATGAGCCTTCCCTAAAGTCACGTGTTGTTTCAGAACCTGTGGATAACACCAAGAATGTTCCACCAGGCATTCACAGTAGCAACATAAACAAATATTTACAAATGATCCCAACGAAAGGTAGTTTCACAGTTTTAAAACAAGGTAATGATTTTATTAAAGTGGCAAGAAAGCCCCGATAAATAAGTAAATACAATAAAATAGATCACTTGCTAAAGGAAAGGGTTTTTAAAGAATGACATTTGATAATCTAGACTAACTGGAACCTCATCGATGCACCAAGGTTCACTCAAAACAAAATATACGCCCCCAGTACAAATTCAGTTTTTTTCATTTTTTTATCCAAGGGTAGTTCTGTAAAAGGTTTTAGAATATCACAGGGTAAGCTGAAGACATTATAACTACCTAGGTACAAAATAAGAAACATTGATACCAAACAAAACAACCATAGTTCCATAGCATCATTTGGTCTTGACTAGGCTTTAATATATCTATCGTTCTACCTTTTTTCTTTGAGACTGACACCCGGAAACATGAAATAGGATCCAGTAGAGAAAACAAAGAGTAGTTTGATCAGTTCAGTGATTTAATTTCTTAACTCAATTTAAGATGAAGACCATAATTTAACAACAACCCCATGTAACTGTTTTCCAAGATTCGATTCCTGAAGACAGTATTAGCAGGGAAAAAACTTTAATCCCTAGCACTTTCAACATTCATCTTTATATATGTAAAGATTGCTTCTTTGAAGCAGTTTAAGCGTACTTCAGATTGAAGAGTATTGATCGATGAAGCTATAAAGGGTGTTTCTAAGGTTCACTCAAGCCATGTAATTCGAGTTTGTTTTCAATTTTTTTTTTGAATTGGATCATGAGATCCTAGAAATGAAAAATCAAAACAAAAAACAAGGAGAAAAGATATGTAGCAACTGAGACAAATAAGAAAAACTACAGTGAAATCATCAGGAGATGATCAGTTTGACTACGCCTTGTTCATCTCCTGATGATTCCTTTCAGCATATCAAGTCCATGACTTGTTACGATTTTAAGAAGAAGAAAAATATTGAGTTTAATAAAATATTTCTACACTCAGTTCATAACACTAGAATAATCTACACGTAATTCTTGAATTGATAAAAAACTAAATTCAAGAATCATAATTCAACACCTCACATTCTCTTCCATCTTATAAATTAGAATCACAACATACCCCACATTGGTATTCCAAGAAACCTAGAAACTCAAAAGAACCAACAAATTCTCAAAACCAAGCTCAAAAATTGACAAAACAATGATAAGTGTGTTTAAATTCACTGATTGAGAAAAGAAAAGACGGAAATGAGAGATTGACTATCACCTTTAGGTTGTCGTCGGTGGTTTCCATTCCTCGCCACTCTCCAATGGTCTCCAATGGCCGATTTTTCACCTTTCAAGACGACAACGTCTTTGTCGCCAGTGTCGGTGTTGTTCAACAGTGGGGAGACTTGGTTCAGTACTATTCGACCATATGTTTAATACCGGTGTGAAATTAGTGTAGGTTTTTTTATTTTTAATATCCTCAAATATTTTTGGTTAATTATAAGTTGGAGGTAAATTAAAATATTTCAGAGGGAGATTGAGAAAATTTTAGACCACAATTTTAAAATGTGGTCTTTTAAATTCTAATAATATTATACTTACAAATGTATCCATATATGTGAATAAGTGTTGTCAATTATATCATGATTTGGAAACATTTGTAAGGTATGGTCTACATCATTAAAAATCACACTTTCAAAGCGTTGCCAAAAGTAATGTGGCCAGAAATTAAAAATTAAGGTTACGCTTTAAAAGCTTGGTCTTTAATGGTAGAAGCCACACTTGTAAAATGTGGCTGAGATTTAGTGTGGACTTAGGACAAACATATTGTAGTGTCCATCAGTCATGTGACTTATGAAATAAAAAAATTCTCATGAACTCAGTACTCAGTAAGATAAGTAATCTCATGAACTCAGTCAGTTATCAAATTCAATAGTATTTCATCAGTCGATGGAATTTAGTAAACTCAGTCCATGTATAGTCAGTCAATCATGTTCAGCCTCTTCAGATGGGAGTAAAAATTATCACCGAGTGAACCCAAGGGCGGGAACACACACTGTCAGATAAGGGTGTGATTCTTCGTAGTCATCCTTATGTTCCTGAACTATGTAGCCAGCATAGGTTAAGACATCAACACTATCAGATATGCGTAGATAAGGTGGATAAGTACTGTCAGATGAGAGCCCCACCATTATCTTTTACGGACACTGTCAGATGAGGGTACCCACAGTTGTCCTTACCAGTAGCGCGGTATTGACACCCTTCCAATCACGGGACATATTGGAACCCAGCTCAGTTGTTCGAGAATATTTGGGGCATGTCGGTTAAATAAATATTCCCACAGTTTCAGTATCAGTATCAGTAAAAGAACTGAAATAGTTCTTCAGACTTCAGGACTGTCAGATACTGTTAACTCAGTAATAGTATGTAACTCAGATTTAGGACAATCAGACACAGTCACTCATGTTATCATACATTTCGGTTATTGGAACTACAGTATCAGTCATGCTAGCTATCAGTAAATTTATGTCATCAGTATGTAGATTCAGTTATAATGTTCTCACGATCTCAGTTGCTATGTATTCATGTGTACACTCTCACGTTTATATTAATCAATTAGTTATTATCATTCATGCATGTAAGCCCCATGTATTAAGCCTACCTCATAGATATACTTAGTATATTTTTTTTACTGATCCATTTGTTCTATGGTGTTTTCTTTTTACGATACACCATAGGTCCAGATACTCGACTCACAGATCAGTAACAACAGTAGCATTTAATGGCTTAGAGTTTTAGCAGTGAGTCCTCATTCTCTGATGAAGTGATCTTATTTTATCATATTATTTTAGTTTTCAGTTGATGGAGTTAGCTATGACAAGTCCCATCCACTCCTTAGTCAGACAGTTAGAGGCTTTTGGACGACTACAGTATTCTTCATGTTTTTTAGACTTTAGTATATCAGTTTTATTTTGGTATCAAGATACCACTCTATGTCATATGCTATTTTTATTATTCATTTATGTTCAGTAATGAACTTTACGGCCTCTCAGAGCATGTTTCCATATTTTAATGTCATATTATACAGTGTACAGGTACAGATATTAGTCATGGGTTAGATTTTGGTCCTTCGAGTCATGAGCACCGTGCAGCATTCCAGTTTAGATAATCGGGGCATTACAAACTTGGTATCAGTGCATGAGGTTTAATAGAGTCGTAGAAAGTCTGAAAACCGCATCTAGTAGAGTCTTGTACATAGATGTGTTGCGCACCACGTTTATGTGCAGGAGGCTATGAGATGTTTTAAGAAACAATTTCCCTTCTTTTAGTATTCATGTCGTGCTTGTGAGCATAATCACAAGTAAATCTCTTAGTCTTATCCATTTCTCCTCTTGATTTCAGAGCATGCCTCCAAAGAGAAGAAACCAGTTAGCTCCTCAGCCCAAAGATCCTTTGGGAGAGCATGTTTCTCATGAGGAATTTAGAAGAATATTTACCACTCTTACTCAGTCAGTAGATACCCATAATGAGCGTTCAATATTTATTCTGGCCAACCCAGTGGCCAACACAGCCGCAACTAGGATTCGGGACATTACATGAATAAATCCTCTAACGTTCCTCAAATCTAAGGTGGATGAAGACCCTCAGGAATTTATTGATCAGGTCCAGGCGGTGACAGATATTATGGGGTGACTACTGTTGAGAGTGCTGAGTTATCCACTTATGAGTTGAAAGATGTGGCTCATACTTGGTACAAGTAGTGGAAGACCGAAAGGGTAGATGATGAAGGTCTTATAGAGTGGGAGGAGTTTTACACGGCTTTCTTAGACAAATTCTTTCCCCCGGAGCTGAGGGAGGTGAAGGTTCTAGAGTTCATCAACCTCAGGCAGGTCAATATGATGGTGAAAGAGTATTCTCTCAGGTTTACTCAGTTAGCCAAATATGCCCCTCATGTGGTTGCATACAACAGAGCTAATATGAGCAAGTTGGATTCAGGGGTAAAGGATATCGTGGATAATGAGTATAGATCCACGATGCTAAATAGTGACATGACTTTAGCTCAACTCATAAGTCATTCTCACCAAATAGAGGAGCAAAAAATTAGGCAGAGTGAAAAGAAGAATAAGAAAGCTAGGACAAGTAACTTCAATTTTAGAAAGCCTAAATTAGAAGGAGAAAACCATTCCCAGTTTTATCCTAAGTCATCAGTTTCAGCTCCTTCTACAACTAGTTCTCCAGTTCCTAAGTTCACAAAGGGTAACAAAGATAGAGCACCAGGCTCTAAGTCTCAGGGAAGTGTCAGCAATACCCGAACTAATCCTCTATGTCAGATTTGTGGTAAGAACCACAAGGGTGCTTTCAGAGCTGGTAGCAATGTCTATTTCGGTTGTGGCAAGCCAGGCCATAGAGTCAGATATTGTCCCTAGTCAGGTTATTAGGGTCAGCAGAACCATTCTGCAACATAGTACGGGCGCCCAAACCAGTAGGGTGCCACTTCAAGTGCTACTAGTGGGCAATGCCCAAATCATATCTATGCTCTTCAGACCCAAAATGATCGAGAAAATTCTCTTGATGTTGTTACAGATCTTTTATGTTCATGTTTATTCTTTGCTAGATCCAGGTGCATCCTTGTGTTTTGTTACTACTTATAAGGAAGGCAATTTTGGAGTCAGTCTTGAGATTCTAGCAGAGCCCATTTCAGTCTCTACCCTAGTGGGTAAAAATATCATAGCTCGTTGGGTATACAAGAATTGCCCGATTATGATATTTCATAAAGTAACTTCAGCAGATTTAGTCGAGTTAGAGATAAATGATTTTGATGTCATTCTCGGCATGGATTGGCATTATTCCTGCTATGACACAATCTACTATAGAAATAGAATAGTTCAGTTTTAGCTTCCAAATAAACCTATCCTAGAGTGGAAGGGTAATACTTCAACTTTCAGAGGTCAGCTTATTTCCTACCTTTAGGCAAGGAAAATGATATCTAAGGGATGTGTTTATCATCTCGTGCATGTTATGGAATCTAGTTCTTAATCACCCACTCTTAAATCAATCCCAGTGGTTAATGAGTATTCAAATATTTTTCCGGAAGATCTTCCAGGTATTTCTCCCGAATGGGAAATAGACTTCGGCATAGACTATTTCCAGGTACTCAACCTATCTTTATTTTGCCATACAAAATGGAACCAGCATAACTTTAGGAACTAAAAGAACAATTGAAAGACCTCTTAGATAAGGGATTCATCAGACCCAGCATTTCCCCGTGGGGCTTACTAGTCTTATTCGTGTGAAAGAAAGACGGTTCCCTATGAATTTGCATTAATTACCGTCAACTCAATAAAGTTATGTTGAAGAACAAGTATCCTCTTCCAAGAATCGATGAATTATTTGACCAACTTCAGGGTGCTAGCTATTTCTCTAAGATAGACCTTAGATCATTCTACCATGAGCGCAGAGTTAGTGAATGTGACATTTCAAAGACAGCTTTCCATACTCGGTATGGTCATTTTGAATTTGTAGTCATGTCCTTTGGTTTTACCAATGCCCCAGCATCTTTCATAGACTTGATTTACCATCTGTTCAAGCAGTACTTGGATATGCTCATCATAGTCTTTATAGATGATATTCTGGTCTATTCTTGCACAGAGCGCGATCATGCAGACCATCTCAGAATAGTACTTCATACTCTCATAGATAATCAGTTATTTGCCAAATTTAGTAAGTGCAAATTTTGGCTAAGGTCAATAGCGTTCCTTGGTCATATCATTTTCGGTGATGGCATTAGAGTAGATCCTTAAAAGACCAAAGCAGTAAGAAACTGGCCTTGCACTGTCTCTCCATCAGATATTAGGAGTTTCTTAGGCTTGGCTGACTATTATAGATAGTTTGTTGAGGGATTTTCTTCTATTTCATCCCCTATGTCCAGATTGACTCAGAAGAAGGTTATGTTTAAGTGGTAAGATTCTTGCGAGAAGAGTTTTCAGGAGTTGAAGACTCGACTCACCACAACTCCAGTTCTAGCTCTTCCAGATGGTTCAGATGGGTTCGTAGTATATTGTGATGCATCTAGAGTAGGTTTGATAAGTGTCCTCATGCAGCATGGTAAGGTCATAGCCTATGCCTCTAGACAGTTAAAGCCCCATGAGCAAATTATCTGACTCATGATCTGGAGATTGCAGTTGTAGTATTTGCCTTGAAGATTTGGAAGCATTATCTCTACGGAGTTCATGTAGATGTCTTTATAGATAATAAGAGTCTTCAGTATGTCTTTTCTCAGAAAGATCTCAATCTTTATAAGAAAAGGTGATTAGACCTCTTGAATGATTATGACATGAGCGTCCTTTATCATTCGGGAAAGGAAAATGTAGTGGTCGACGCTCTTAGTAGACTTTCTATGGGTAGTATTTATTATGTTGATGGTAGTACGAAGGATTTAGTTTAGGAAGTTCATCATCTTTCCAGACTAGGCATTCGCTTAGTCGATTCTTCAGAGGGCGGTATAATTATTTAGAGTAGTTCAGAATAATCTTTAGTTTCTGAGGTAAAAAAAAAGCAAGACAGGGATCTCAGCCTTGTCAAACTAAAAGAGTCAGTTCATAATAAAAAAGAAAAGGTTTTCTCCTAAGGGGGAGATAGTGTTCTACGTTATAAGAGTCGACTATGTGTTCCAAGTTTAGATGACTTGAGGTAGTGAATTCTTGCAGAAGTGCATGGTGTGCATAACTCTATTTATCTAAGGGCCACTAAGATGTACCGTGACTTGCAGTACATCTATTGGTGGAGTGGGTTGAAGAGAGATGTTGCAGAGTTTATGGCTAAGTGCTCTACATGTCAGAAAGTTAAGGTAGGGCATCAGAAGCCTAGTGATTCCATGCAGGAGTTCACCATTCCTACTTGGAAGTGGGAAGAAGTGAACATGGAATTCATGACGGGTTTGCCTCGAACTCATCATCAACATGATTCTATTTGGGTCATAGTAGACTGAATGACCAAGTCATCTTATTTCCTTCAAGTTCATACCTCTTATTCAGTCGAGGATTATGCCAAACTCTATATTAGGGAGTTGGTCAGATTACACAATTTTCCATTATCTGTCATCTCAGACAGAGGTACCTAGTTCACCTCTCACTTCTAGAAAGCATTCCAAAAGGGTCTTGGTATAAAATTTCATCTCAGTACAACCTTTCATCCTCAGATAGATGCTCAAGAAGAAAGGACCATTCAAACATTACAAGATATGCTAAAGGTGTATGCAATTGATTTCAAGGGTAGTTGGGATGACCACTTGCCTTTGATTATGTTTGCATACAACAATAGCTATAATTCAAGAATTAAGATGGCTCCATTCGAAGCACTCTATGGTAGGATATGTAGATATCCAATCGGTTGGTTAGAAGTTAGTGATATCTTATTCATAGTTCCTGACTTAGTGTTTGATGCCTTAGACAAAGTCCATTTGATCAAAAAAAGACTCCGGGTTTCTCAGAGCCGACAGAAGTCTTATGCAGACGTGCGTATAAAAGTTCTCGAGTTTGATATTGGTGATCATATCTACCTCAAGATCTCTCATATGAAGGGAGTGAAGAGGTTCGACCAGAAGGGAAAGCTCAGTCCCCGATATGTCGGCCCCTTTAAGATTTTCAGTCACTTTGGCAAGGTAGCTTATCAGCTCGATTTTCCATAGGATCTAGCCTCAGTTCATCCATTCTTTCATGTCTCTTTTCTCAAGAAGTGAGTAGGTGAACCATCATTCGTATTCCCTATTCAGATCATTGTTGTTCAGAATAGACTCTCTTATAAAGAGATTCCAGTCAAAATCTTAGACTATCATACTCGTAGATTAAGGAACAAAGAAGTCCCTCTAGTCAAAGTTCTTTGGTGAAATCAATTCGTTGAGGGAGATTCTTGGGAAGAAGAAGTAGACATGTGTTCCAAGTATCCTCACCTTTTTCCCGCCAATCCAGATCAAAGCTCAAGGTAACAGTTCTCCTTAAGCTTATTCAGTTTCACGTTCAGTATTCAGTGAAAACTTGGTAATCAGTTTCATGCTCATGTGTAATCACAAACTTGGTATCAAGTTCCATATAATATTCGGTCATGAATTCATGTACCATCTCAATTATATAATTATGCATAAGACATGCATTCTCATTGTGAGAAAATTTAGTTCCTCAAAGCACTCAGTTATGCATTCATGAATCAGTCACACATGCGTCAGATATGTATGTTCAGAATGTTATGTACAGCTTGTCAGTCATGAAATAAAGTTCTACTTATCCATGTTTATCTTATTGTTACCCCTCTCAGCCATTCTTATTCGAGGTCGAATGTTCCCAAAGGGGAGATATTGTAATACCCCGAATTTTCTTCCTAGCTAATTTTGTCCCAAGAATGCCTAGTATTAGCCTATAAAGTGAATGATGATTATTCCATGAGGAATTTTCAAGATTTCACTTTTTTTCATGTGAAAAATTCAATAAGCTTTCCATCGATATAAAATTCGTTCAAATCCGACACCCGGGCGAATAGTTAGAGCTTTTTTAGTGAGACAGTGTATCACCTGAGCCTCCAGTGCGTCACAGAGATAGCTCAAATGGAAACAGTCAATTTCCATTATTTCTCCATGATAGTGGTGCATCGCTCCAAACTTCCAGATCACAGACATGGTGGCCACGCAATAGCTCTGCATCGCGCCCCCATGGAATATCCCATTTGTAACTTTCCAGTGACTTGGTGTGATAGTGGCGTGTCGCCCAAGGATAAAAATTGGGAAATTTTCTAATAAATTAAAGACATTTCCTAGGGTTAAAAGGTTCAATTTTCCCACCCTATATAAGACTTATAACATGAGATTTGGCCATAATTCAGCAACTTATACTCAATTTCTCTAAAAAACTTTCAAGAACAAGCCCTAAGATTTTCATATAAGGTTCAATTCCAAGGGTATGTGTAGTGTTCATCTACGGATCCCTTTCATTTGTGGATTCCAAGAATCATTGTTTAAGTAACCTATTATGATTTACTTATTGTGATTTGATCATGTTCATGTTGATAGTTGTTATTTATGATTCAAGATGGTGTCTTGATGAATTTCCATGAAGTATGTGAGTTTGTTGATTGAAAACCTATGAGTTTGGGCAGTTTTATATTCTTAACTTGATGATTTCACCTATGCTATAAAGTGTGCATGTAAGGTGTTTGATAAAATGCCTAGAATGATAGAATCATATTTCTTATGACTCAATAGTATATAAATACAAGTCCATGCTAACCCTTATGATGCAACACAATTTCCATTCTCTTGTTGTGTATTGACTGTTGTGTTATGCAACGTTCATGATATTGAGATCATGCAATTATGTACATGTTATATACATTCCCTTCCGGGATCATGACTATGATAACCATGTGAAGCATGAAATCTCTTATTTATGGCATTATGAATTATGCACTCTATTCCTATGATCAAGAAGTATTATGGATTGTTGGTGTTGGTCATGTATTCAGGAATGTCATGCCTTGTCAGTTTCCTTCTATTGAGTCCTGGGGGTACTTATACACAAAAAATATAGTTTTGTTCCTAGAGCCATGTCATATTTTCACGATACTCTCAGTTAAGCCATGTTCCATAAAAGTCAGTCAGTCATGTGACTCAGGAAATCTCAAAAATCTTATGAACTATGTACTCAATAAGATCAGTAATCTCATGAACTCATTCAGTTATCAAATATAAATATTGTACCGCCAGTCGATGGAATTTAGTAAACTCAGTCCATGTACAATCAGTCAATCATGTTCAACCTCTTCAGATGGGAGTAAAAATTAGCACCGAGTGAAACCAAGGGTGGGAACACACACTATCAGATGAGGGTGTGATTCTTAGTAGTCATCTTTGTGTTCCTGAACTATGTAGCCAGCATAGGTTGATACATCAACACTGTTAGATTAGGGTTAATGAGGTGGATAAGCACTATCAGATAAGGGCTCCACCGTTCTCTTTTGGGTACACTGTCAAATGAGGGTACCCACAGTTGTCCTTACCAGTGGATCGGTATTGATACCCTTCTAACGAGGGCACAGATTGGACCCCAGCTCAGCTGTTCTAGCGCATTTGGGGCATGTCGGTTAAATAACTATTCCCATAGTTTCAGTATCAGTCTCAGTAAAGGAACTCAAATAGTTCTTCAGATTTCAGTACTGTCAGATACAGTCAACTCATTCCCAGTATGGAAATCAGATTGTTCCATCAGATTTAGGACTGTCAGACACAGTCACTCATGATATCAGTTATTTCAGTTATCGAAACTACAGTATCAATAATGCTAGATATCAGTAGATTCATATAATCAGTATATTGATTCAGTTATCATGTTCTCATGATCTCAGTTACTATGTATTCATGTGTGCACTCTCACGTTCATATTAGTCAGTCATTTATTATCATTCATGCATGTAACCCCATATAGTAAGCCTACCTCAGACGTATACTCAGTATATTCTTTTGTACTGACCCATTTACGCTATGTTGTTTTTTATGTTACATCATAGGTTTAGAGACATGACTCCTAGATCAACATTAGTAGTAGCATTCCAGGGTTCAGAGTTTTAGCAGTGAGTTCTTATTCTCGGAGGATGTGATCTTAACTTATCATATAAGTTGAATTGTTAGTTGACGAAGTTAGTTGGGGACATATCTCATCAACTCCTTAGTAAGACAGTTAGAGGCTTTCAGATGACTACAATATTCTTCATGTTTTTCAGACTTTAGTATGTTAGTTTTGTTTTGGTATAAAGATACCACTCTATGTCAGACGTTATTGTTATTATTCAGTTTTATTCAATATTGAACCTTACGCCCTCTCAGTGTATGTTTCCGCATTTTTATGTCATATTATAAAGTGTACAGGTACAGATATCAGTTATGGATTAGCTTGTGGTCCTTCGGGTCATGACCACCGTGTAGCATTCCGGTTTAGATACTCAGGGCGGTACATATATGAACTCAATATTCCTCCTTTTGGCATCATTAAAAATAATTAATTGGAAATCAAGAGTACGGATAAACACATATTAGTTAACTCATGGCTATTGTGGAAACACTAAAATATAGAAAAACGATAAAGTAAGAATACAAATGAGATACACAAATGAAAGATTCATTAACTAATAACAGTCAAAACTAGTATAGTAGGCTAAAATAATCATCATAAGGTAACCTTATGTAAAAGCCATTGTGAGAACCAGGATATGGAACTGACACAAGGCTGATAAACGAATGAGAATAACAAGGCTCAGGTAGAAGGAGGGTTGGATTAAAAAGACTTAAGCAGTACTCTATTCTTGCTTAGAGTTTTGCATTTCTAGCTGTATGTTTATTAGTAGTACTTGGTCATCTGTAGGATAGATTTTCATTTAGCAATGTCAAATATATTTAATCCACCTTCTTTGATTGCTGACTTAATTCTTAATTCCTCTATTTCCATTCTCAACTTCTATTTAACAGCTAGTAATTCAAATACTTGATCGACATTTTCCACAAGTTTTTTTCAAACTTAATGTCATCTTGGATGTCCCATGTGATCTCTTTTTCCCAAGTACCCTAATGTGATCAAATAATTTGTTGAGGAGGTACCCGTATGGCATTTCATGTCTCCATTTTTCTGACATATTATAGGACCAAGTGTACTTTCCTGGGAGAATATTTTGAGTCATCAATATATTATTCCCTTTTTAACCACCCTCATTCTTCATCTATTTATTTGATCTCCTTACTTGACTCTATGCTTTTAATAGAAACTTTTTCTTTTTGGAACCAGGTCCATCAGAGGCTTTCTTCATTTTCACAACATATGTTTTTCTGCCTTATACCAGCAAGGTTACCAGACATGGACTTAATGATCCTAAGAAAAAGTTATCTATGTCCTTGATTCTTAAAGGATCAATATATATTATGAAGGCATATTCAATTTAAATTTTTGTATGAAGGTGAATCAGAAGGATCCGTTTTGTTTAGTAGATAAAGAGAGTGATGAGTTGAGACTTAGACTAGGAAGTAGCCTATTTTAGCAATTTGAAGTGGAGACCGTTCTCATAAGAGAATCACATGTTTGGTTTTGATAAGAGTTACTTTTTATTTCGCATATGAATTGAAAGTTTTTATGAGGGAAGGAAAAGTTACATGGCTTTCTCAGATAGTATATTTTATGATTATTAAAGAATAATCTAGTGAAACTAACATGAGACATAAGATCAGGCCCCTCTTCTTTGAGTGAATCTTCAAGTTTGTGATTGTCAGTTTTGTCCACTTATTAAGTTGTTCCCATGGGTGTATACCTGGAAGGGTATAGTATTGAATTAGACTAAAATTCACCCACTTTATCAAGGATACCAATCTACCAAACATAGCCAATTTTGAAGAGAAACATTGATTAACTTTTTAGATTAAATCAGTATTATGCATCAATCTTTGCATACACCATTTTTGCTAAGAACTTGTTCCCAAAAGTAGGTTTAGGGACCAGGTCCCATACTTGACTTAATTCAAGTTTCTGAAGATTCTCCTTATAAGATGAATTTCCTAGTTAATGGGTTTCTATAAATACATTCTTATCTACATCTTTTATCCTCTTGCGCATCATCTTCCTCTACCAATGATCAATGATTTTCCAGACAAATCAGGAACTACATGCACTCCTCTTATCCAACCACAAAATACTTTTTCAGAATATTTTAGAGCATTTTCATTTGTTGTATCTAGAGGTCATTCTAGGGATTTATTTAGAACAAAATCTTAACACATTCTCTTGTTTAATATCAGCTTTCACGAGCCAGGATTAGGTCCTTGAAATTATCTTTTCACAAAAAGACACCTTCACCATAAGTATCCAAATAGAGAGAGAGCATAGTATGGACTTACATCATTGAGATTCGAACTCTTTCAATCAACGAGCTATTCTTGATTGCAAAATCCCCTTTTAATGCCTAGAATCATAATCGCTTGCTCGATTTGAGAACCCACTTGATTCTGAGTTCCCAGTAGTAGGACAATGGTGTGATCAAATCCCTTTTAGACCATCTAGGTAGTATGAAAATTATCCCTTAAGATCCACATGGTTTGGTTATTTCTTTATAATATATCCCCTTATAATTGTTAGAACCTTGATTAGTAAAGTTAGAAAGTATTTGAGATGATGTAGTCCATTATAGGAATTTATTAAGTTTTTCCCTTAGACAGACCATGTCCCTTTCTAACTCCTCATTATCATCAAGTGAAGTAATGAGAAGCCTTTGAGAATCCTCCAAATTTTCTTCAAGTTCAACCCAAAACCTTGAGAATTCCTTCTTCCCTTTATAATTGGAAACACCACCATTCTCCAATTGACTTACCAAACTCTGATTTTCAAGTTTTAGTTTAGAAACTTGTTGCTTAGTTTCTGATATCTGGAAAATCAAACATATTAGCTCAATCTCCTAATCTTTGATATTTTCTTCTAGAGTATAAACCTTTTCTTTGTCACAACAACTATTAGCTTTTTCTAGTTGATTGACTAAACTTGAATTTTTAGATTTCAACTTAGTGACTTGCTCTTCAATTTAAGATATTTGAAGAGTTAGAGAAATTAACTCAAAATCTTGACTCTCCACCTTTTCTTCTAGAGTATTTGTTTCATTAGTCATTTCACATATATAATTAATTAACATATTGGAAAGCTATTTTACTTTTCTAGCAGAGTAATTTTGTATGTTATTTTTTAAACTCTGAGAGTGTTACCTCATCTTCTTCTTCATCCTCAATGTTTTCCATAAAAGCAAACAAGGTGTCAAAGGTCACTTTCTCATCCTCCACTACTATGTAGAAACACCTCCAGTACTTTCATCTTCACCTAAATCACTAGAAGGTCTCCCCATACTGCCAGAGCTAGCTTTACAGCATATTCAGTTGCTTCCTTCCTTCTTGAATTATCAGGGACCTAGTGCCTAATATTTCCTTTGGCACCCTTAACTTTAAGGTAATCCTTATAAACCATCTTATGCATTGGACAGTCCTTGATAAAATGCTCAGGGCTTCCACATTTATGACACAACTAATCATTGCTTTCTTTGTTGTTATTGATTCTTTCTTTTAAATTATAACTCCTTTTGATTGCTTTGGCAATTTTTCTTTGCTTGAGTCATGATTTGAAGCATTTAATGCCAGAGATTTTTCCCTTTCGAAATCATTATTCTCTAGCTCTTATTAGTTCTTGAGTGCATGAATTTATATATTTCCAATCAGCTCATCCATGGTGAGGGTTTTCACATTTCCATCATCAGTTATAACATCTACTTTACTCTTTCTTTACTTGGGAAGAACAAAAAGGATATTCCTCACTTTTTTATACAATAGAATCACCTCTCCTAAGAAATATAGCTCATTTGTGGAGAAGATTAATATTGTAAGCATTTCTTGTATTGTCTCTCCGTCTTTCATATTAAAGGTTTCATGCTGAGTTCTTAGCATGTCAACTTTAGAGTCCTTAACATTTGTTTCTCACTTATGATCAGTCCTTAAAAAAATCAAGATATTTTTAGCATTTTTACATGCTAATATCCTATAGTATTCATCAGGACCTATTCCATATACTAACAGTTTCCTTGCTTTGTAATTCTTTTCAATATTTTTTCTGCCTTCATCATTGAATTCCCTCCTACTTTTGACAAAAATATTTGTAATTTCTCCTTCTTTGACTTCTTTAATAGGCACATGAGGACCATAAAGAATAATATCCATAAGATCATTGTTCATAGACATAATAAAGTCTAACATTCTGATTTTTCATAACCCATTGTACTATCCATTTAATCCATGTGGTTGAGTTTTAGATTGCCCTTCTTCTAGGTTACGTGGGGAATCCATTCAAACCAAAATATTCTAGGTGTGAACCTTTTGTGTGACCGGGATCCTATTCCAATGGATGAAACCCTTTGGGGTTGCTCCACACAGTAAGGGACCAGGTCCTTCAGAATCAATCACATGCCATCAAATAATGGATTACAAGAAAACTAAAGATAGTACAAAAAAAGTAAAATACAATAGGATTTCTACTTGGAAACCCATGTTGGAAAAAAGCACAGTTTTCCCTCAAAAGCACTAACCAAATCCACTATAATCAACTTCCTAATTACATTTTAGATTTCAGCCTAACTCTAGGCTCCTTGCTCTATGTAACGACCCGAGACTACCGCCTAGTCGTTACATGGTGCTTATTGTCGTGAGAGACAACAAGCTAACCCATGAGCTGGTACCTACTGTGAGCACTGAATAATATAATCATGAATATGGAAGAATAACTGAAATGCCATAAGGTTTTAATAATGAAATAACCACTGAATTATGAATTGATAAAAATACTTAAATCTAAATAGTCTAAATAGCTAATTGCAGTGTCTAAAAAGCCTCTAAACTGAATACTATTAGTTGATTGGTCAGGCCCCAACTAACTCTACCAACTGCTGATATAAAGACATGAAGTAATATAATATTTCCTCGTATAATGAGGACTCACCACTTCTACTGTACTGCTGATAATCTGAGAATCTAAGTGCGATCAAGGAACTGAGCGTCAGCACCTATGATATGAGACATCATAGCGCAAAAGAAAAAGTATGCGATCAGTACTTTGAATGTACTAGTATGCTAAATGAGGTAGGCTGATATGCATGGGCTCATGAATAGGAATGATAATAATTAACTGGACATAAATGTAAAACATGGAGTACTGAATAAAGTGCATGGAATATGTAGATCAGAAAATACAGGTAAATCTGTAAATACTGTGGATGCATGACCAAGCATATAACATTAGCAGAGTAAAATCTTAAAAACTGATATACTTAGATAAATAAAATCTGTATGCTTTGGTCAAACAACACTAAGACTAAATGACTGAGCTGAGATTGTAACTGAGACTTTATCTGAGACTGTGGGAGGTATCATCTAACCGACATTCCCCAATTTGAGCTAATCGGGTTCCAAACTGTAACTCCAGTTAAAAGGGTGTTAATATAGTGCCATGGGTACTAACAATGTCTTTGTGGATCTACTAAAATGATATAATGTCCAAAGGACTAAGGGTGCCAAGACTGAATTGACAGCTGACCCCTGCGAGAGAGTCAAGCCTAGTCTGACGTGTGACTTCTCATATCCTACGCTTGATACATAGTTCTGGAGTATAGGACTGCTTCTAATGACTCTTCCTATCTGATGTAGAAGCCTCCATCCCTACAATCGCTCTGTGCTAAATCCTACTCCCAACTGAAAGACACTAAGATACTAGACTGTTCTAAGTTCAATGACTGATATCTGAATATTATATTAATGCTCATAATGTAATCTGAAGACTATTTTGTAATGTACTGAGACTAGACTAAATAAAAAGCTATGGGTTTCAGATATTTATTTTTCCCAGGATTTAAAAGAATAATACTGTAAATAAATTAAAGCTTGAAGGCCAAAACATGAAGGCTCTTATTAAATAAATCACTCTTGTAGGCATTTTATCAATACTTGTACTTCATAGTTTTGTCAATTCATGGAAATAATATAAAACTTGAAATAATAGCCTGACCTCAACATTTATAACACTAAATTATGATCTAATTGGAAGAATGACAACATTATAAAAGGAGGGATTTGATAACAACCATAATTCCATTAAAGTATGGTATAAAATCAATATTCATGGAAGTTCTTGGAGATTCATAGTTTTAAATAAAAATTTAATATCGTAAATCTTGAATAAATGATAGATTTGTAATTAAAATAGATACTTGGACTCCATGTATGAACATCTAACATATCTAAGATGATGAATTTGGAAGGATTGATGGAGAGTTCTTGAGAATTGACCTTGATTCTTGAGAGCTAGGTTTTCTTGTCCTTGAAAAATGGGATTTTTAGTTTGAGAGAAAGTGAATAATGATGAATATTTTGGTTAATTACAGATTAAATTTCGTGTTTAGGGCTTAGGAAAAATATCAAAATACCCTTAAATGAATTTAAAAACACAAGATGGAAATGGAAATCCCAATTTTTGGCCTTGGCGCGATGCGCCACTATCGTGCCAAGACACTGAAAAAGGGACAACTAGGACCTGGATAAATGCCACGACGTGCCACCATCATGGTAATCCTGTGGATGCCATTTTATCCATCTCCGCGAGACGCCATGATTGCGAAGGCCTACTGGAAATTGACAAATGGGAAATTGGCCTGCTTTGCGATGCTCCATTATTTCAGAGTCACACTGGGAATCGATAAATGTCAAACTAACCAATGGCGCGACGTTTCTGTAATGCGGAACCTCACTGGATTTTGCCAACTGGGACATTGGCCTTCTCCGCGATGCGCTAGAATTTAAAAGAATGGGGTTTTGTGACTGAAACTTAAAATTGCCATTACTTCTTACCCGGTTATCGTATTTGGGCAAATTTTATATTTTTTGAAAGATAATTGAATTTCCTACGCAATGGAAGGCTCTAAACTAAAAAATAATGTGTGTTTCAAAAATTTCATAGATGAATACTCATGTATTGGGACTTAGATTATGCTAGGTAAATATGGAGTGTTACAATATCTCCCCATTGGAAGTTTTCATCCCCGAATGAATCTAGTTAAGCTGAAGGAACTGATAGACTGAGCTTACACACTGAATATGCATGTATGATGCATGGAATGCATGACTAAACTAATTCATAAATGTACGACTAACTTGAACATGACGTGCAACTGAAACTGAGCATGATAGAGAATTTTTTTAGAAGATTTGGTACCTTATAAATAATTTGGATTCGCGGAGAAGAGATGAGGGTAATGGGTCCGCATATCTGCCTTTTCTTCCCAAGTGGCTCCCTCAATGGACTGATTCAACCAAAGAACTTTGACTAGTGAAACTTCTTTGTTCCTTCGTCAATAAACTTGATGATCAAGAATTTCAACTAGAACTTACTCAAAAGAAAGACTGTTCTGAATATCTACACATTCTAAAGGATCAACTACAGTTGGATCACCAATACACTTCTTCAACATTGAGACCTGGAACACTGGGTGTACCGAGGCTAAATATGAAGGAAACTCTAGCTCATAAGCTACCTTTACGAAATGACTGAGGATTCAGAAAGGAATGACAAAATGGGTACTGAGTTTCCCATTCTTTCCAAATCTCCTCAGTCCCTTCATGGGAGAGATTTTCAACAACACAAGATAACCGACCTTAAACTCGAGATCCTATCTCCTCATATCTGGATATGATTTCTGTCTGCTCTAGGCATCGCTAAGCCTTTGTCTGATCTACTGAACCTTCTCTAACGCATCAAACACCAAGTCAGGCCCCACTACTGTGGCCTCACCTACTTCAAACCAACCAATTAGAGTTCTATATCTCCTACCATAGAGAGCCTCAAATGGAGCCATACAGATAATGGAATGATAGTTGTTATTGTAAGCAAATTCAATCAAAGGTAAATGGTAATCCCAACTACCTTTTAAATCAACAACGTATTCTCTAAGCGTATCCTCAAGAGTCTAAATGGTACGTTCTGCTTGACCATCTGTCTGAGAATGAAAGGCTGTACTGAGGTAGACTTGGGTACCAAGACATTTTTGGAATGCTTTCTATAAGTGAGAAGTAAACTGGGTACCTCTATCTGAGATGACAGATAAGGAAACACCATGCAACCTAACCAACTATCTGAGATAGAGATCGGCATAGTCCTCGGCTAAATAAGAGGTATGGACTGGCAATGAGCAAATTTAGTCATCCTAACTACTATAACCCAAATAGAGTTATGCTGATGACTGGTACAAGAAAAACCTATCACAAAGTTAATGTTCACATCCTCCCATTTCTATATAGGAATACAAAACTCCTACATAAACCCACTAGGCTTCTGGTTCTCAATATTAACTTGCTTATATGTAGGTCACTTAGCTACAAACTCTGCCATATCTTATCCCACTCTACCAATAGATCTCCCGTAAATCGTGGTACATCTTAGTGGCCCCTGGATGAATTAAGTAATGCACACCATTCACTTCTGCAAGAATTCATTGCCTCAAATCATCTACACTAGGCACACACAATCTACCCTGACAACGCAAAACACCATCTTCCCTTTGGGAGAAAAACTCTATATTCTGATATCCGACGGATTCTTTCAACTTAACTAGACTGGGATCTCTATCCTATTTTTCCTTCACCTAAGAAACTATAGATGACTCTGAGCTACTTTTCACCCATACACTACCGTCTGCTGAATTGAGTAAACGGACACCTAGTTAGGCAAGCTGATGGACTTCCTGAGCTAAATTCTTCTTACCATCCTCAATATAAGATACACTACCTATAGACATTCTACTGAGAGCATCAACCACTATATTGTCTTGCCCGAATGATACAGAACACTCATTTTATAATCTTTCAATAACTCTAACCATCTTCTCTGACGTAAATTTAAATTTTTCTTATAGAATACATATTGAAGGATTTTGTGGTTTGTGAACACATCTACATACACCCCGTACAAGTAATGCCTCCAAATCTTTAAGGCAAATACTATTGATGATAGCTCAAGATCATAAGTCGGATAATTATTTTAATGAGGCTTAAGCTGTCTGGTGGAGTAGTCTATAAGATTACCTCTCCGCATGAGTACTCAAGCCAAACCTACTCTTGATGCATCACAGTACACAACAAGACAATCTAAACCATCTAGTAGAATAAGAACTGGGGCTGATATGAGTCGAGTCTTGAACTCCTGAAAACTCTTCTCGCATGAATCTGACCACTGAAACATTACTTTCTTTAGAGTCAATCTGTACATGGGGTATGCAATCAAGGAAAACCCTTCAACAAACCAATGGTAATAGCTAGGTAAATCTAAGAAACCCTGGATATCTGATGGAGAGATGGGTCTAGGACAGTTTCTCACCACTTCTGTCTTTTGAGGATCAACTCTAATGCTATCACTGGAAATAATATGTCCAATAAAAGCTATTGATCTTAGCAAAAATTCACACTTACTGAATTTAGCGAACAACTGATGGGCTCTAAGAGTCTGAAGCACTACTTTGAGATGGTATGCATAATCATTTTTTCTACGAAAGTAAACAAGAATATCATCAATGAATACTATGACAAACATGTCCAAGTACTGCTTGAATACTTGGTTAATCAAGTCCATGAAGGATATTGGGAAATTTGTAAGAAGACCAAAGGACATGACTAGAAATTCAAAGTGACCAGATCGAGCTTGGAAAGCAATTTTCGAGATATCACATTCTCTTACTCTAAGTTGATGATAGCCTGATCTGAGGTCTATCGTCGAAAAGTAACTAGCACATTGAATTTGGTTGAAAAAATCATCGATTCTATGAAGTTGATAGTTATTCTTAATTATGACACTGTTCAACTGACGGTAGTCTATGCACGTTCTTAGATAACCGTCTTTCTTATGCATGAATATAATAGGTTCACCCTACGGGGAGATACTATGTCTGATAAATCCCGTTTATAGGAGATCCTTTAACTGTTCTTTCAATTCTTTGAGTTCAGTTGGAGACATTTTGTATGGCGGAATAGATATAGGCTGAGTATCCGGGTGAAGGTCTATTACGAAGTCAATTTCCCTTTCAGGAGGAACGCAGGGAAGATCTTTAGGAAATACATCTGATAATTCATATACCACTGGAACTGACTATAGAGTTTGAGTTTCTGGGTTAGAGTCTTTGAATCGTACAAGATTGTAGACACACCCCTTGGATATCATCTTTTTGGCTCTAAGGTATGAGATCAACTGACCCCTAAGAGATGTAGTACTATCCTTCCATTCAAGGAATGGCTCATTTGGGAACTAAAAATGAACAATTCTGTTTGTACAATCAATAAAGACATACTATGATTGGAGCCAATATATGCTGAGAATGACGTTAAAATCCATTATCTCTAACTCCATGAGATCAACTGAGGTAACTTTTGAGATATTACAACTGGAAAATTCTGGTATACCTATCTTGATACAATAGAAATGCCTACTGAGGTAGAGACTAAAAAGGTCTCTGCTAGAGTTTTGATACTAACTCCAAAATTGACAGTTATATATAGAGCTACAAAAGAAAGAGAAGCTCCAGGGCCTAGTAAAGCATAAACATGTAAGTAAAAGACTTGCAACGTACCAGTAACTACATCAGGAGAATTTTCTTGATCATGGTGGGACTGATGATCATATAATCTTTTTGGGAGCTGACCACTGGTAGCACTCGAAGTGGCACCCTTCTGAGTTAGGTGGCCGGATGGAATTGACGATTGATGTGACTAGCCCTTTTGGCGTGCATCCCTACCTTCCTGAGAAACTAATCAACACTCCCAAATCTGATGTCTTGGCTTGCCACACCTGAAGCACACATCACTACCTGCTCTAAACTCACCCTGATAGTGTCTGTCGTACTTCTGACATAAAGGATTGGTACGAGCATTACTAACACTGCACTGGGACTTAGATCCTGGTGTCATATTCCTATTGTCATTTCTGAATTTGGGTACAGGGGTACTGGCTAAAGAATGTATTGGGGATTAAGACCTCTGATAAAACTAAAGATGGTTATGACCTTCTATCTTTGGCTGATTGAAATTAAAACTACCTATCCTATCTTTTTTGTTTTCTCTCTCCCTCTGCTTAATCTTTTACTCCTCTATCTATTGAGAATGGTCCATCATCCTTGATGAATCCATCTCAATAATCTGCATTGTAGTCCTACACTTCTTGACCACACTATCAGACACGTCAGACACAAACTTACTCATCTTGGACCTACTGTCAGATACTACATAGGAGGATAATTAGCTAACTGAGTGAACTTGAGAGAATAGTCCCTCACACTCATGCTTCCTTACCTCAAATTAATAAATTCTACCATTTTGGCCTCCCTCAACTCTAATGGAAAGAATTTGTCCAAGAAATCTATGACAAACTCTTCCCATATTATAAGCCATACATCAACACAAGTATCAAATTTCCACTACTTAGAATAAGTATGGGCTACATCCTGCAATTGATATGCAGCCAACTCGGCACTCTAACTAGAAGTCACCACCATAGAATCCATGACCTTCTGAACCATATCTAAGAATTCCTGTGGATCCTCTTCAAACTTAGATCCTGTAAAAGAAGAAGGATTTATCCGGGTGAAATCCCGAGTTCTAATTACAGAAGTATTGGCCACTGGGTTGGCCAAAACAGTGGTTTTCCATTCATTCAGTGCTGCTATAGAGTTTGCTAGATTAGTGAGCATTGCCCAAAATTCTGCATGAGAGACATGCTTATCCAGATGATCTACCTGAATAGGCTGGGGATCTGGCTGAGTTCCTATTTTTCTTCTGTTCTTCTTGGGAGGTATGTTCTGTAAATAGAAGGAAGAAGTCGATTAGACAAAGAGTTTAACTTTATCTCATGCTAACTCACATGACATGAATACTAAAAGAAGGGAAACTTTTTCCTTAACGCCTCTCATCCATAAGTGTAGCATGCTACACACCCATGAATAAGACTCTACTCGATGTGGCTTTCAGACTTCCATTTGTGTAGCGTTCTACATTAGGCTCTAATACCAAGTTTGTAATGACCCAAGACTACTCCGTAGTCATTAAATGGTGCTTACGGCCCCGAGAAACCATAGGCTAACCCATGAGATGGTACCTAATTTGAGCACTGAATAATATAATAATAAATGCAGAAGAATAACTTGAATGCCATAAGGTTCACATTAACTACTGCAATATGAATCTGATAAAAATACTGAAATTTGAATAGTTTGCATAGCTAACTGTAGTGTCTGAAAAGCCTCTAAACTGGATACTATGAGTTCATGGGACAGGCCCCAAATAACTCTACTAACTACAGATATAAAGGCATAAAGTAAAATAATATATTCTCGAATAATGATTACTCACCACAACTACTGTACTACTGATAATCTTAGAATCTAAGTATGATCCAGGAACTGAGGGTCAACACCTATGATATGAGACATCATAGCATAAAAGAAAAGGTATATGATCAGTACTTTTAATGTACTAGTATGTTAAATATGGTAGGCTGATATGCATGGGCTCATGAATAAGAATGATAATAATTAACTGGATATACATGTAAAGCATGGAGTACTGAATAAAGAGCATGGAATTTGTAGATAATGAAAATGCAGTGAAATCTATAAATACTATTGATGTGTAACCAAGCATTAAGCATGAACTGAGTAACATCTGTAAACATATATACTGAGAAAACTAAAATCTATATGCTTTTGTAAAACAACTCTAAGGCTGAATAACTGAGTTGAGAGTGTAACTGAGACTATATCTTAGACTGTATGAGGTATCATCTACCGATATTCCTCAATTTGAGCTAATCGGGGTCCAACCTGTAACCCCAGTTAGAAAGGTGTTAATACCATGCCATGGGTACTAACAATGGTTGTGTGGATCCACTAAACTAATATAATGTCCAAAGGACTAAAGGTGTTAAGCCAGAATTATTGGGTGACCCATGTGAGAAAGTCAAGCCTACTCTGACAGTTGACTACTCATATCCTGTGCTAGCTATGTAATTCTAGAGTATAGGGACTGCTACTAACGATCTGCCTATCTAACGGGGAAGCCTCCACCCTACACTCACTCGGTGCTAAATCCTACTCCCAACTAAAAGACATTAAGATACTAGATTATTCTATCTTCAATGATTAATATTTGACTATTCTGATAATGCTCATAATGAATCTGAAGACTATTGTGTAATGTATTGAGACTAGACTAAATAAACAACTATGGGTTTTGAGTATTCAATACCCCTAGGAGTTAAAACAACAATATTGTAAATAAAGTAAAGCTTGAAGGCCAAAACATGAAGACTCTTATTAAATAAATCACTCTTGTTGGCATTTTATCAAATACTTGTACTTCATAGTTTAGTCAATTCATGGGAATAGTATAAAACATGAAATAATAGCTTGACTTCAACATTTATAACACTAAATAATGATCTAATTCAAAGAATGACAATATTAAAACATGAGGGATTTGATAACAACAATAATTCCGTTAAAGTATGGTATAAAATCAATATTCATGGATGTTCATGGAGATTCATAGTTTTAAATCACAATTTAATATCATAAATCTTGAAAAGATGATATATTTTTAATTAAAATAGATACTTGAAATCCATGGATGAAAGGAATCCATGGACGAACATCTAACATACCTGGGATGATGAATTTGAAAGGATTGATGGAGAGTTCTTGAGATTTGACCTTGATTCTTGAGAGCTAGGGTTTCTTGTTCTTGAAAGAGGGGATTTTTAATTTGAGAGAAAGTGAATAATGATGAGTATTTAGGTCAATTAGGGGTTATATTTAGTGTTTAGGGGGAGATTAGGGCTTAGGGAAAATACCTAAATACCCTTAAATGAATTTAAAAACACAAGTTGGAAACTGAAATCCCGATTTTTGGCCTTGGTGCGATGCGCTACTATCGCGCCAAGCCACTGGAAAAGGGACAACTGAGACCTGGATAAACACTGTGACTCTCCACTATTGCGGTAAGACTATGGATGCTATTTTGGCCATCTCCGCGATGTAATATGATTCGAGAGCCCCACTGGAAATTGACAAACGGAAAATTGGCCTTCTCCACGATGCGTCATTATCACAGAGTCATACTGGAAATCAACAAATATCAAATTGACCTATAGAGCGACGCACTAAGATCGAGGACCCTCACTAGATTTTGTCAATTTGGAGATTGGACTTCTTAGTGACGCGCTAGAAGTTAAAATGATGGGGTTTTGCAACTGAAACTTAAAATGGCCATAACATCATCCCCGGTTGTTGAATTTGGGTAAATTTTATATCGTTGGAAAGATAATTGAATTTCCTACATAATGGCAGGTTCTAAACAGAAAAATAATAAGAGTTTCAAACATTTCATGTATGAATACTCATGTATTAGGACATAGATTATGCTAGTGAAATATGGGGTGTTACACTTTAGCAGTAATGCTACTACCATCTCATCTTGATAACTCTATCAAGGACTCTCTCAAAACTGATTAGCTCTAATAAGTCTCAAGCTTAGGCAACTCTACCAAAGAAACACGCTCAACAAAATAACAAGACCTTACCTTTATAGCTTTAAGTAATTCTTTTACAAATAAACACTCAAAATCACTCGCTCACTCATTAAGCAAAATAAAATGTTAGGAACATGAGCAATGCTTGAGTATTCTTGATATGGAGTTTTTGTTGCCTCTCTTTTCAGTCTTTTGAGTTGGAAAACTAATTTTGAAGAGGAATATCTTTCCTTTTATAGTTGTGTGATGATTAGGGATGGAATATCATTAGACCCATTGTCCAAGTTAGTACAAAATAGTACCTACAAGGTTGTTACATAAAAGGACAAAACATTGTAGATATTTTGTGCCAGTTGTACAGTACTTTGCATGTCCAAGGACCTGGTCCCTTTAATTTAATCTTCTCATCGTCAAAACTATATATATCATGTGACCTACAAAATTTGGTGAGGAGACCCGTTAGAAATCAATAATCATTAAAAATGAACCAAATATGAGAAATTAAATATTTATCTTATAAACTTGGAGGCTTCTATATGTAGTTTCCTACTATAGCGACATGAATGTCACCATAGCTATGCCACTTCAACAATGTCTCTATAGTTGCACTTTCTACACTATAGTTATGTTGCTATCACAATGAGTTTTCTATAGAAGTGTCGCTATAGAGATGAGGTTTCTATAGTGACATTCATCATCCCTAATAGTTAAGAGGTGAGACAAAGACGCCTCTTGACTTGAAAAACTCTAATTTTTAGTTTTGACATAATATTTGTGTTCCAAAAGTATCCTAGAACTATTTTACACAAAAGTTTGGGCATAATAACTCCTAAATCATGCCTAGATAGTCAATTAGAACCCAAGAATTACACTTCATATTCTCTTTATTTTAGGTAGATTTAACCTATAAACTTTGAGTTTCTCACACTTATATTACTATGGAAGCATTGTTAACTTAATGGGAGCGACCATGCTTATAAATTTTGACCCAACCAAGCCTACGGTCAAAAATACAAAAAAACAAACTCTAAAACCCTTTCTATTCAATCAAATTCAAGCAAAAAATCATGTAAATCATGAGTGATAAATTAATAAAGAGAAAGAAGTCAAGTGTTACCTTCATCTGACAATGAGATCAATGTGATAAAAGGAGAGAAGTAGGGAATTTTAAATTAAAAGAAGAAAAATAGGTGATAACTCAATTCCTCTACTTTTTAAACTGATTTGGGACACTATAGCAATGTCGTAGCAATTATATATATTTATAGAATTGCCTCATCTCAAACCTGGAGATAATTTTGGGCTTTTAAATTTTAACCTATTTTGAATTCAGAAATTTATGGAGCTTCGGGTACCTATGGCATTCAAATAATGGGGTTCTCATTTTTCATCGTTCCACATTTGAGGGAAAAAAGTTGTTTTAGTTATATGGAAAATGGATCTTCGATACTATAATTTTAGTAACTGGTAGTTTTGGATGTTCTTATCCTTATAGTTTGCCTTATATTTAAATCAAAAGTGTAGGTTCTATATATCAAGAGCTATTTATCTGTGATACCATGGAAGGGGGCCTTAAGATTAAATCTAGACTCAAAATGTTCTTTCTTCATGCTTTTTTAAAGATGAACGAGGGAAAAATTGGTTTCTATTTTAACGACCTAATCTATAATTACTAGAAAATCTCTTGTGATAAGGATGAGGTTCAGGGATCATTAAAATTACATTCATAAACTTGCATGGGGCTACCCTAGTAGAATCTTTTGAATTTAAAAAAGTATTGGTCACGTTAATGTGATCCTACTATAGTGGCATAGCTACAAACTATAGAAACATGATGTGACTAGAAACCTCTTAAATTAGATTTTATTTCATTATATCCTTAAGTTAAAATGAACGACGCAAGAAGGATTCAAAAACCTTTATGGTTGTCTTTCATGTCATGGACCCATAAAGAGGAAGAAAGGGGAGGGGGAATATGGGTGAAAACGTTAGGATTTTTAGGGAGTAGCGCATCTATGATCTTAGAACAATGTTGTAATTATCTTTGATTAATCTCTTATTCAACTAGTTGTCATCCAGGTAAGCTAGGGTTAATTGAGTTATTTAGACTAGGACTAAAAGAATACATGTAACGTAGATGGTTGGGAGATTTCATGATTAGGGCTTTGGGGTGTTTTGATGGTTAAAATTTGATAAAGTTAGGGTAATGTAGGAGAAGGTGGTTGTATCATGTCATATCATGTTTGATAAAGTTTATCTCAATAATTTCATTTGTATTCTATTGTACACTCATAATTGGGATAGTGGAAAGGGCGAATTACTGATCATTTGCTTAAATTCTTAAAGAAAGTAATTGTATTGTATGGGGTGTTGGTGAATTCCAAAGAATCTAGGGTGGTAATCCTTATAGATCTTTTAGAAAGAAGGAATGATTTAATTGAAATTTTTTGGGCCTGAGATGGTACTGCAGGTGATAATTATGTAGTTTAATCCAATTTATGTTTTATGTGCATGTTAAGTATTATTTAGTATAGCTTGTTAGTTTATGTTGATTTGTGTTTGGTAAATTTTCAACTGAACTTATACGTTGATTTGTATGTGTGATCAGTTTTCAAATTAACATATATTTAAAGCTTGTGGATATTACAAGTATTTGTTGATATCTATATTTTATATGATTTGTTTATATTCTAATGTTGATTGTGGAGTTATTTTGTAATTGGACATTCTTATAGAATATTGGTGGAATAAGGTTAGCAGGAACTTATGTCTGGGATTAGTTAAAAGGATAGTTAGAATGCCTTTAGCATTTATGTACAAGGTACAGGTGAGTTTGACGGTTCCATAAGTGAGCTAGTAATATATATGTATGTATATACTTGGATAAGAAAAATACTTGAGATTTGACAAAGTTGTCATCAAATAAGCCTTACCATGGTCATGGGATAAAATCCCGTTGGAACCTAGGATATTGTACCATTCAATAAGAGATGATATAGGGCAAAGGTCTGTTAAATAGAAGGAATCATGATCATGATTTGATATCAACATTGTACCATGTGACTATGAGTGAAAAGGAAAATTCACATCTGCAAAAGTATAAGACAGGAGCAACCAACAACTGTGCCCTGAAAGAATGATCATACCATATTATCATGGGAAGAGACTCTAGTTGATGCAACATCTTAGAACTTCTATTGCATAATGATAAAATGAAATCATTCCACTATTGTACATTAAAACTACCAGTCTGTACTAATCATTGTACCTTGGAAGACCTGAATTTTATCAAGTCCATGTACAAATCAGGACAGGTGAAGAACGATCGCGGTTCCTAGCCACGATTCTACCTTCTTCTGATTCGAGGTAGCTGACACAATTGTCCTTTTTTAAGGATACGATTTGTTTTGTCTGTAAGTAATATTATGGGCTTACATAACTATTACATACATTACTTCATATTTTACAATTCTAAGGCACTTTCATGGGATTGTATGAACATTGCTTCTAGGGTTTAATCAAAGTTGAGTTTTTGGAGTTCAATTCTTATTGTAAGTTCATGATTATATCTTCATCTATGAATTATCGTCGCACATTTACAATTATGAGTATCTAATCCCCATAACAAGGGTTGTGGAAACCATGATTACTTAGCAAAATAGGTTAAGTGCAAATTCAGTCTATAATAGAGTAATTGCAAGTATTGTTGTTTGATGAAGTATGATTGCTCTTCTAATAGATGAATACATTAGGAATTAGCCTGTATTCTAAAATTAATCTAGAGAGATATAGAGATAAGAAAGTGGTAATAACAACACAGATGTGATGATATCAACCTTCATCTAATAACTAGAGTCCTAATAGGGATAGTTTTTAGAGAAAGAACAAAAGTTAGTAATGCAAAGGTTTGAGTCTGTAAGAAGATGAATGAAATTCACATATAACAAACTTAGAAGATGTTTAGGATGTATATTTATTGTTAATTTTTTTTTCATATAAGAAATTGGTGTTGTCTGTTAGCACAAATAACCTATAGAGTTATGAAGTCATGGGAATAATAATCCTAGCTTCTATTTCATATTGATTACAAATCCAATTAATCAACACACATTTCTAGTGATATTTTATTTTTTACGCCCCCTCCCTCTTTTCTACTTACATGCAAATTATTTTTAAGAAAGACTTAATCGACTTTAGTCTTATTCCTAATGGGATCAACATTAACCTAGTTGGGTTCTACATTTGTTCAACGACCGCCTTATACTTCATTGAAAGGTGTAATTTAGGTGATATCAAATTTTGACATCGTTGCTAGGGAATACATATATAGAGTTTAATTATTATTTTTGTTAGATTGTTGGTTTTGTTTGCTGATTTTACTTCTATAAAATTTCTAGGGAACACATTGGTGTATTCCCAGTACTCAGAGTAAAGAAAACCCCCTAATTCCGTCTGATCCTAAACTTGAGAAAACTTTTACATACAACCAAATGATGGAGAGAGAGAGACAAAGTGATTACGATCAAGGAGCCTTACTTAAAGGGGTTTATGATGAAACGATAGTTGTGAATCGGCCACTCCTGAATGATGTTGAAGAACTCAACTAATGTATGAGAAAATACTATGTATGCAACTTTCAGACGAGCCATATAAATAGTTATAGAGTAAGAGACAGAGAGTCTGGATGCACTTGATGTGAGGGACATTAAGGAATAATGAGGGACAGCAGTCCATCCAACATTATCTGCCAATTTATGATGAACCGGATATGGATTTGGAGTATGTTGTGCCAGTTGAAATTGGTGAAATTATTCCTCCTGATCTACCTCAAGGTACTATGTATGATATTATGTGTTCAATGATCCAGCTTCTAAATATAAGTAGGGTATTTGATGCGCTGCCTACTGATGATGAAAACATACATATTAGGAACTTTGTGGGGAACTGCACTTCATATAATTTCCATGTGGTGGTCAGGAGGAGAGACATATGAGATTATTCCCATTCTCTCTAATAGGTGAAACTACTTTATGATCAGGCGATTTGCCATGTGGATATATCACTACTAGGAATTAGTTGAGGACTAAATTCATGGACTAATTTTTTCCGCTATCCAAAATGTTGTAAATAAAAAATAAGATATCTAACTTTTGTATGTTGCTTTCTAGAACAACTCAAACCAGAGTTGAGCCGTGATGGGTATCTCAAGTTCAACAAGGACCGAAAACAACCCCAATACCCAAACCATCGCCCACCTTAAACCCAATGTCAGATCAATTTCTAACATATAAGAAGATAAAAGAACTCAAAATTAAAGATATTATGATTTCTGCATAACCAAAACCAACCAAAAACCAAACCATCCCTAGTCCATAGTAGTCCGACAAAGTTTCTACCAAACCTAATATCCCTAAAGTATTTGGACATGCCCCCGACTAAAGCCAAAAATAGTATACAATAGTATATAACTAAAAAGGAAAACATAATAATGAAATAGAGCATACTAAAGAATGGAAGATCACTACTTGAAGTCGACTATAGATCAATAGACAATCACTGAGCAAGAGGATTAAAAGTGTAGACATATTCTGCATCGCAATGTGTTATAACATTCGAAGATGGTTAGCGGGGCGAACACTAATATTTAACTCAGGGATAAAGATAAAATAATGCCGTCAATTCTGACAAAGTCAGCCAATGCACATTACCATATGCAAATACATTAATATATATATATATTTTATGCCAAATTAGGAAACAAGGTTTAGAATGCACTTTAAAGATTTAACCTCGATTGTGTAGCTCAACCGTCATATAATAGTACCCACAGTGCATATGGGCCTTATTTATCACCCCCTGGTCGGGCCTCCAAGCGTATAGCTCCATGAATCAGAGAATGTTGTCATATATATGCATGGGGGACTCGAACCTTCAAATTATATACTAAGGTGACTTTAGAACCCAATCATAAAATGTGATATGGGGGACTTAAACCCTCAAATCATAATAATAACAATAAGATGGACTTAAACCACCAAGTAACAAACAAAGGGACTCAAACCCTCAAGTTATAATGGCTCTTACACCGGCTAGCAAAGTTTTCAGTATCGGTCACTCAGACCTCCACTTTTATGACTCAACTACACAATCCTCTTTTAAAGAACAACTTAAAAATAATCATACATTCCCATTAATCGAACCATATTTCATATTAAGACATAAGCTATCAATATAGTCATACCAACTTACACTTGCAAGGTAACAACAACATGCAAAATCAATTACATCACTTGAGGGAATTCATAACCCCCTTAGTTAAATTAACCCATAGTTTGTGAAATAAAATCAATAAGATTCAATTCAACATCATAATTCCATTGTTTGAAGAACAATTCAATTCCTACATTTCTAATAACCAAAAACTCGTTTCACAATATAGGGTTGGGGTAATAACTACTTCAAGTGTCACAAGTTTGATGAAAATCACATATCCCAAGATCATTTACAATACCCATGCACCCACAAGTTCCGAACTATAATTAAAGCATAGAAAATCATAATTAAATAATGTAAAAACATTACTCAACAATAAGCATCAAAAGCCCCAACCTTTGTTTCAAAACCATAACAATTCCATGTGAGAAACTCTTTAATACATGTGATTTTAAGAAATTAACAATGAGGGAAAAGTAACAGGCCTTATACACCAAAAAATTGTGAAAGAAATTAACCCTTGTGCCCTTAGATGACCAACCTTTATGAAACCATATCCTGACTTTCTTGAGAAAATTTAGAGAGCCCTTTGGTGTGTTAGATAAGTTATTAAGGTTTGTATCTGAGTGATAATGATAACCTAAAGGAGTTATAAGATATGGGTTTTATGTTTGATAAGAGGGGAAATGTCTAGAATACCCTTATCTTATAAGCCGGAAAAGTGCCACCCTTGACTATAGGTCAACTAGTTACTTATAGCCACTCCTTATGACTCATTACCACTAGTCGTAACCAAGACAGTCTCTAGGATCCCCACACACTATTGACCCTATTACTCACTTGTACCATTATTAATGAGACCCTATAACTCATAGGGTCCGATTGTAGTCAACACAGAACCAAAGTGGGTAAATATTGGACATCTCACTATTCACACCTAAGGACTCGTAACAAGTCCTTACAACTTGTCGAGAGCCACTCCTACTTAGTGCAAAACATAGCCACTTACTTCATTGATTTGGATGTAATCACATCTTAATGACTTGCCATGAATCTTTACAACTCGTCTCCCCAAGTCATACCAAAGAAAAAAACTCAAACACCATTCACTGGTCACCTAATGACTAAGATCACCTAACCCATTAAGACACCCCACGGTTCGTAGGATGATTCATAGCCAGGAAGTGAACTTAAAGCTCAAGATTTTTTCATCGGAAAAAATCGGAGGTGTTTCAATTCTTCTCCACTAGAATCATTCATCATATAATGATGGGTCAATGCAATTACAATCACAATTTAAACACAACTAACAGCAAAACTTTCCTTTAACAAAGTCAAAAAAAAATGTTAAGAATAACACATACCTTAAGCATGATTATTTGGAGCAGAAAACAAGAATGGATACTTAGACTTCATGTCCTCTTTTTCTTCACAAGTAGCCTCTCAAACCTTGTTGTTCCTACATAGAAACTTTAATGAAGCTACGTCATTAATCCATAACCGGCGAACTTGCCAATCCAAAATTTCAATTACGACTTCCTCATAAGATAAGATATAAAAATACCCACCTCCTCCAAAGAAATAATAATCGAAGTGTCACCCACACACTTTCTCAACATCGAAACATGGAAGGCTGAGTGAATGGAGCTAAAAATAACGGGAAACTCTAATTCATATGAAAAATTACCAACACTCTTCAAAACAAAGTAAGGACCAACATATCGAGGACGGAGTTTCCCTTCTTCCCAAACCGCATCAATCCCTTAATGGGATATCCTTTCAAGAACACCCAGTTGCGGACCTCAAACTCCAACTCACTACACCTCATATTTGTATAGAAATTTTGGCGACTTTAGGCGGTCTTAAACCTATCCTATATCACCTTCACCTTATCCATGGCTTGGTAAACCAAATTCAGGAAATACATTCCCATCTCAACAACTTAGAGCTACCCAATAAGAAAACAACACCTCCTACTAAACAAAGCCTCAAACAGAGCCATCCCAATACTAGAGTGGTAGCTATTATTATACGCAACTCCATAAGAGGCAAATGAATAACCCAACTACCACCATAGTCAATCACCATGCACTAATCTTATCTTCGAATGTCTGAATAGTACTTTTCCCTTGCTCATCTGACTACGGGGGAAAGCAGTACTAAGACTCACCTTATTTCCAAAACCACTTTGAAATGAATTCTAAAAGTGTGATGAGAACTAAGTACCACGATTCAACAAGATAGCAATAGGCATGCCATGCAACTTCACATTCTTCTGGAGGAAAAACACTGAATATTCCTCTGCCAAAAAGTTAGTTCTCACTGGCAAGAAGTGAGCATACTTAGTTATCTTATTCATGATGACAAAAATCAAATCTAACTCATTACAAGACCAAGGAAGACCGGTAATGAAATCCATATTAATTACTTCCCATTTAATTATAGTCAATTTAAATACTTGATACAACCCTCCTAGTCTAAAGTGCTCAATTGTCACTTGTTGACACACCATGCATTGAGCCAGAATACTAGCCACATCCCTTTTCACATTATTCCATAGATAAATTTTCTTAAGATCGTGATACATTTTTGTTGAACCAGGATGAAAGGTATACCGCGACTTATGAGCCTTAGCAAAGATCCTCTCTTGCAACCTATCTACGTCAAGAACACATAATTTTCCTTGGTACCTAAAGATACCATCGCCAACAATCTCAAAAGCTAAAACCTTTTGCCGACTCACATCTCCCTTAATTTTTATTAAGACAGGATCCAATATTTGTTTCTTTTTTATTTCAGTACCAAGAGATTACTGTGCCACCATTTGTACAAACACATCTCCATCCTCAGAGTCAAAGAGATGAATGCCAAAGTTAGCCAAATAGTGAATATCTTTCACCAGTTCCCTCTTATCCTTTTCTATATGAGCTAGACTACCCATGGATAACTTACTAAGAGCATCAATAACCACATTAGATTTACCTAGGTGGTAATGGATACTCATGTCATAATCCTTGAGCTACTTAAGACATCTCCTTTGTCTAAGATTCAACTCTCTTTGGGTAAATACGTATTGAAGGATCTTATGATCCGAAAAGATATCCACATGAACCTCATAAAGAAAGTGATGAAAACTTATTAATGCGAAAACCACAACCAATTGGATAAACACTGGACATCCTATGATTTCCACCAAATAACTTATAACTAGTCCTTATGAAACGTAGAGAGCCACTCTTACTAAGAGTAGAACGTAGTCATTTACTTAATTAATTCAATTACTATCTCATCCAAATGACTCATCATGATTCAATATGACTTATGTCTTCAAGTTATACCCAAGATAGTAAATCAAACAACATTCACTAGAAACCTAACAACTAGGGTCACCTAACCTATCAAGACATTATTTGACTCATAGGGTGATTCATAGTCAAGGCAGTGAGCTTAAAGCTCAAGAATTTTTCAAGGACCAAAATTTGAGGTGTTTCATATTAGAAGGTACTATATGAGACATGGTTGAGGTTTGATAAAAATCTTCAGAGTGTGCAAAATTATACAATTACTAGAACAAACTTGCTTGAGATTTTCTATAGATCCTTGAATTTTAACACTACAATTGTAGAAGATACTACTATAGGTAGAGCCTTCATAAGTGTATGATGGGAGCAAGCTATTGAATTCTTAAACCATATTTCAAAATCCAATAGAGAGTGGAATACTCGAGAGGGAAACAAACCAGCTAGTAATTATGAAATTAGATCCTCCATTGAGACGTGAAAATTGAATGAGATAAAGGCACAGAAGGTGGCATAACTAGGTCTGATATTTGAGTGCTCGCAAAGAAATTCTCAGTCGTAGAGTAGAAAAGGTGAATACAATGGGTGCATAAAGTAAGGAATCTAGACAAGAAGATTTGGATTCTGATTAAGAAGCTAAGTTTCTTGACCGAGAAGTGGTGTATTTTTAACCCAGGGGCCAAAGGTCTAACAAAGACAATTGGAACTCTATGAAATTAAATCAAGATTGGAACTATTATGGAGGCCACTATAATATTTATAGATACAAGAGAAGAGAGAGTGTTGGTGACTCTAGAAGTAAATATGACTATAGAGACAAAAGTAGAGTTTATGTTCCTCAAGGGAATCAAGACGCTAAATTAGGAAATTCAAGGATGAAGGTTTCATATACAATAGTTTTTATGAGATCAAAGAGACAAGAGAGTTTCCTTAAAGAAATCAAGGAAGATATTTCAGGCTTGAGAAAAAAGGTGGAGTAACATCCAATTGCTTAAGATATTTCATCAGATGTCTTCCACATTAAACCAGCATCAATAAGGTATACCTCCAAGAAACACTATTTAGTATCTCAAGAATGATAGTTTGAAAAACCCTAAAAATAGGACCCTTGCAAAATTTCTTAGTCTTCAGACCTTTTTAGCTCGGTATAACTCAAGGGAGGCACTCTTACCCCTTTGATACGTGGTGTAGGTTGTCTTGCGAGTTCACTCGTACTCTAGGAAGTATTTTAATCTTGAATATTTACCAACAAATGAATCAACTAAGTAAAAGTCTTATAGGAACATAAGAGTAATGAAAGGTAAGTCGTATAGTGCATGTTTGAGTTATCTTATGGAATTTATCCAATATAAGAATGTTGGGTATGATTGGGGGTGTCACTCATACCGTTAGGTATGATTTAAGAGGTTGAGATTCAAATAGAAACTAGTGGGTGAGGTCTTGGAAATATTTGGGTATGAGTTGAGGTACCACTCATACCCTAGGATACAAATGGAAAATAGGAGTCAAACCCCTAGACTTGGCTTGTTTTAATTTACAATCAAGGGTAGTTTTGACATTTACTAATCCTAAATCATTTTGTACTCATGTAATATAATCCTATATGTCCTTACATAGAACTTATTAAAGGATTAAAACACATTAAATTCTCTCTCAAACAGTCTCTTGAAGATTGAAGGCTAGGGTTTCTTCATGTGTTCTTCAAAGGGTTCAAAGGAGAATATTTATTTCATGAATCATCTAATATAAGGAATACACTCCTTCCCTCATTGTTATTTCCAAATAGTAGAATCTGTATTGTGTTTTAAACATTGATTTATGAATCATGAAGGGTTGTTTTAAAAATATATGTTAAGGTTCTTGATGTATATGGTTTGGTATTGGCTTAAATCATGTTTTTACATATTTTTTGTAATTCTTTTCATATGTAGTGATTGTTTGGTTATGGTTTACAAAATGGGTCTTGAGTAAACCTAATTATTGTGTTTTATGCATTGGTGTTGGTCTTGGTAAGGGTGTGACATCAACATGTTTGATAAAATGCCTCAAAGAGTGTTTTGACTCTATTAATGTTTTTTCATTGAAACTCTTGCATGGTTTGGTTTTTTAATGGAACTCTTAAGGGATTTGGATGGTTTTGAATGGTTTAAATTGTTTGATTGATATAAATGATTTAAATGTTTGTCATGGTCTAAAATGGATTGGAAAGGTTTAAAGGGTAAAGGATTTGGTGGCCATTGTTGGTCTATTTTTAAAACTTCACGAGACACGTGGAGATCCCACAAGTGATGCATTAATGGAAATGGTTTTAATTGTTTGGAATTGTAAATGGATAATTGGTTATGCTTGTAGGGAACATAGATGTCTCCTAAGTGGTTTAATATGATAAATGGAAGGGGAATTAAAAGACCCTTTAAACCTATAAACGGTTGGCTATGATTGATACTTGTAAATAAGGGTTGGTATGATAATACCAATATCAATGACCTTGGTTAATAAATGGATAATGGTTTTGGTTATTGGGAAATTTATTTTAATTATGAAATAATGGTCGAACCTGTAGCTAAGATGTGGATGGTGGAGGTCCTAATGGGACAAAAACTGGACACTCATATTTTTCGATATGAGGTTGGTCTTGCTGATCATGTGGATGATGTCACACTTTATATTTAGGGGGTGAAATAGTCATCCCCTGGGAATCTTCCATGGTCATGTGGAAATATGCACTGGTGCCCTTTTAGTAGGAGAGCTGAACCCATATAGCCCTTGGGTGGTTTAGGATGCCAAAGATGCATATCCTAGGTATGTAATTATATCCTCCATTGAGACGTGAAAATTGAATAAGATAAAGGCGCAGGAGGTGGCATAACTAGGTCTGACATTGGAGTGCTTGCAAAGCAATTCTCAGCCGTAGAGAAGAAAAGATGAATACAATGGGTGCATTAGGTAAGGAATCTAGACAAGAAGATTCGTATTCAGATTAAGAAGCTAAGTTTCTTGAGCGAGAAGTGGTGTATTTTTAACCCATGGGCCAAAGGTATAACAAAGGCAATTGGAACTCTATGAAAGTAAATCAAAGTTGGAACTATTATGGAGGACACTAGAATATTTATAGATACAAGAGAGGAGAGAGTGTTGGTGACTCTAGAAGTAAATAAGACTACAGAGACAAAAGTGGAGTTTATGTTACTCAAGGGAATCAAGATGCTAAATTAGGAAATTCAAGGATGAAGGATTCATATACAATAGTTGTTACGAGATCAAAGAGACAAGAGAGTTTCCTTAAAAAAATCAAGGAAGACATTTCAGGCTTGAGAAAAAAGGTGGAGTCAGATCAAATTTCTTAAGATATTTCATCAGATGTCTTCCACATTAAACCAATATCAATCAGGTATACCTCCAAGAAATACTATTTAGTATCTCAATAATGATAGTTTGAAAAACCCTAGAAATAGGACCCTGGCAAGATTTCTTAGGCGTTATACCTTTTTAGCTCAGTATAACTCAAGGGAGTCACTCTTACCCCTTGGATACATTGTATGGGTTGTCTTGAGAGTTCACCCGTACCCTAGGAAGTATTTTAATCTTAGATATTTACCAACATACGAATAAACTAGGTAAGAGTCTTATAGGAACATAAGAGTAATGAAACTCAAGTCGTATGGTGCATGTTTTAGTTGTCTTATGGAATTTATCCAATATAAGAATGTTGGGTATGATTGGGGGGTGTCACTCATACCGTTAGGTACGATTTAAGAAGGTGGGATTCATATAGAAACTAGTGGGTGAGGTCATGGAAATGTTTAGGTATGAGTTGGGGTACCACTCGTACCCTAGGATACAAATGGCAAGTAAGAGTCGTACCCCTGGATGTGGCTTGTTTTAATTTACAATCAAGGGTAGTTTAGACATTTATTAATCCTAAATCATTTTGTACTCATGTAATATAATCCTATATGTCCTTACATAGAACTTATTAAAGGATTAAAACACATTAAATTCTCTCTCAAACACTCTCTTGAAGATTGAAGGCTAGGGTTTCTTCATGTGTTCTTCAAAGGGCTCAAAGGTGAAGATTTATTTTATGAATCATCTAATATAACGAATGTACTCATTCCTTCATTGTTATTTCCAAATAATAGAATCCGTATTATGTTTTAAACATTGATTTATGAATTATGAAGGGTTGTTTTAAAAATATATGTTAAGGGTTTTGATGCATATAGTTTGGTATTGGTTTAAATCATGTTTTTACATATTTTTGTAATGTTTTTCATATGTGGTGATTGTTTGGTTATGGTTTAACAAAATAGGTCTTTAGTAAACCTAATTATGGCAGTTTATGCGTTGGTTTTTGTCTTGGTAAGGGTGTGACATCAACATGTTTGATAAAATGCCTCAAAGAGTGTTTTGACTCTATTATTGGTTTTTCATTGAAAGTCTTGCATAGTTTTGTTTGTTAATGGAACTCTTAAGGAATTTTGATGGTTTTGAATGGTTTAAATTGTATTGATATAAATTATTTAAATATTTGTCATGGTCTAAAATGGATTGGAATGGTTTAAAGGGTAAAGGATTTGGTGGCCATTGTTGGTCTATTTTTAAAACCTCACGAGACACATGGAGATCCCACAAGTGATGCAATAATGGAATTTGTTTTAATGGTTTGGAATGGTAAATGGATAATTGGATATGCTTGTAGGGAACATAGATGTCTCCTAAGTGGTTTAATATGATAAATTGAAGGGCAATTAAAAGACCCTTTAAACCTATAAATGGTTGGCTATGATTGATACTTGTAAATAAGGATTGGTATGATAATACCAATATCAATGAACTTGGTTAATAAATGGATAATGGTTTTGGTTATTGGGAAATTTATTTTAATTATGAAATAATGGTCGGAGGTGTAGCTAATATGTGGATGGTGGAGGTCCTGAGGGGACCAAAACTGGACACTCATATTTGCCGATATGAGGTTTGTCTTGGTGATCATGTGGATGATGACACACTTTATATTTAAGGGATGAAATAGTCATCCCGTGGAAATCTTCCATGGTCATGTGGAAATATGCACTGGGGCCCTTTCAGTAGGGGAGCTGAACCCATATAGCCCTTAGGTGGTTTAGGATGCCAAAGCTGCATAGCCTAGGTAAAGTTTTTAAAACGCTTGCTAAACCTGGTTCCTTTTTCTGGAATGGTTATATATATATATATATGGATATATGGTTGTGATCATATGTATGGTTTTACTTGGTTGTTAATAAATGGTATTATTTCATCCTTATCCTGAGTACATGCTAACATTCACCTCCTAACCCGTCTACTGGCGGCTGTATACCTTTGCTATGCAGGAAATGGCCATTCTACTCCTCTTGTTTAGTGATTGTACTCAGGTACAGTCGATGCTGGATTGAAGTGGTGTGCTTCCATAGTTTGGAATACATCTACTTCATGTCATGGTTTACTTTACATAATTTTCATCTTTCTTAGACTTTGGTTTTTGGTTGTGGTCAGGGGCATGTCTCGACTAGGTACTCTTTGGTTGGTCAAGAGTATTTGTATGGTCAACTACAGACTTGGGTTTTGTATTGGTTGTTTATGTTACACATATGTATACTTACATTCGCTTATTTTCATTGTAATTATTTATGATTTCCGCATTGGTTTGGGTTGGTAATTGGTGGTTGGACTTGGTTGGGTTGGTCTCGGATATAGACTTATCCTAGAGTCAGCACATTGGTGAATATGCTATCTTGTTATATGTTCTCACTTCAGCAGACTAAAGGTATGCATTTGGTGGTTAGATTAAGAAACGATGGTGGTTCCTAGTCCTGGTGGGGCCTGGAATTGCCTATTACAACAAGGCCCTTGTTCAAGTCGTGTCATAGTCATTGTTTAGCCATTACTACTCAGAACGGTAAGAGTACTATTGATCCTTCTATGTCTCTGATTGATAACATTAAGAACAAGTCCATGGTCATTGTTGATATGGACCAAATCAAAATAGAGATTGCGGTTGTAAAATAGGAATAACCTCAAAATCCTATAGTTGATGAAAAAGAAGTAGATGCAGACAAAGGGAAAGACAAAAAGGACAGACCAGTATTGAATCCCATTCTGACCTCATCCACCTTTTTCCCAAATATTGAAGAAGAAAGCCTAATAGAGAAAATATTAAAAGTTTATTTCCATATTGAAGGAGTTGTCATTAAATATCCCTTTTGTGGAAGTCCTGGAGAAGATTTCTGGTTATGCAAAGTTCATGACCAATTTGGTAACAAAGAAGAGGACGATAAGTTTTGAGTTTGCTGATAATATTTACCATTGTAGTTCTATTACTTCTCGATCTTTATTTGAAAAGAAGGAAGATCTAGGAGATTTCATGATTCTTTGTATTATTGTGCCTTTAAATCTTTCATGGTCCTTATTTTACTTGGGTGTTAGCATTAATCGAATGCCTCTAGTCATGTATAAGTACTTGAGGTTAGGTCACCTAAACTGAATTGGGGTTAGGGTTGCCTAAACGACCTCCATGACTCTTTTAATGGTATATTTCACTTAAAGAAGCCTATAAGTATATTGTGTGATGTGATTGTTAAGGTAGTATCTTTGATATCTCCAACTGATTTTGTGATTCTTGATCATGAGGTTGACTTTGAGATTCTGATCATATGTGGAAGGACTTTCCTAGCTATGGGTAGGGAATTGGTTGACATGGATATGGGACAAATGAAGTTCAAACATAACAATGAGAAAGTTACCTTTAATGTATATGTTACGACCTTATTTATGAGTCATAATGGAAACTACTCTATCCCACTAGTATAGACGTTGAACCATAGCCCAAAGCTAGATGCATTGGGATAACTTGGTGGAAAATGGCCTAAAATCAAGAAATTAATAGTTAAAGACTGAAATAGCAATAATATAGTTATAAAGGTCTAATAAATAGATATGAAGTTAATAGCCATACCAAGACTCAATAATGTCCGTACAAGAGCTACAACAAATAACCTATGAGTATTGAATAGTCAAATATATTTTTTCTAAAGGATGAAAGAATAGATGTAGATATTAGAAGGTAAAGGGTAACTCCGAGTACAAGACCTCACACAATCTTTGAAATCAACCCTGCACAAACTTCAAATCAATGGAGACAAATAACACTCGAATTTTCACCAATAAGGTATAAAAGTGTAGTATGAGTAACAAAACCATGGGTACTCAGTAGGCATCATCGATCAACTAAGTAATATCATGATATAAATATAATAAGATACAAGATAAACGAAGATAAGTCAATGTAAAAAGGGAAAATTGGAAATAAGCTCTGACACCGTTGTACATAAATAAATAAATGCATACGAGATAATAATGTAAAGATCATACAATTATTACTATAAATGTGTCCGCCATAAGCCAATAAGTATGGAAAAGTAAATAACCCAATGTAGTCCCTCATAATCCCGGATGGTACAATCAAGAAAACTAAACAACTGAATAGCCATAAATCACCAATTATCAAGCCATAATAAAGAATCCATACAAATTATGTTATTTCATGCGTCATTCCCAATGCCAGACTTGAGTTGAAACACAATGGAATCATCAACATTATTATCATTTGTCGAACTCAAGTAGGGACTTTTATTATCAGTATCATTACCAACTTTTGGAGTGAAATCAGAACTCATATGATCAGGATCATTATAACCTCTCAGACTCAAATTAAAACTCATATTTATAAACCATATCAACAAACCATATCAATAAGTCATATTAATAAACTAACTCAATAGACAATACTCATAGCACATCTATTAAGTTATTCCATTCATCATTCCTGTAACAATTATCAATAATCATGTCCATATAAGCCATATCATACCTATAAAATATCATTAATCATGGATAAAAGAGATATCATTAGTAAAACCCAGAATTAGCATCAATTTTTCAATATCCAACTAACATACTCAATAAATATATCCAATCTCCTCAAATATCAAATCAATCGTTAATAAGAGTATATTATGCATAACTATATCTACAAGGATAACAAATAGTCTTGACCTAGTGTAGATCGGATGAATCCACTCCATTTCTTGAAATCTCTTTCAGGCAACTTCGACCCTAGACTAGGCTAAGGTATCTAAGTTCATTTATTGATGTCAAGTAAGCAAAAAATAGCCCCAAGATAGTAATCCTCCCTTAAAATGATCAACAAAGGCAATCCTGCCTGAAACAATAGCATCCTAGGTAATTTCTCCTAAATCAAACAACTAAGGACAATTCCACCTTAAAACTGAATGACTAAGGCAATTTTACCTAGATTGAGTAATTAATGCATTTTCATTCTAAATATGAACCTTGAAGCATAATTCACCTAAGACATGACTAACTACACTAATTACTGCAAATCTATGATTTTAAGATAACCTAAACAGTCCAACTATACAAAATATTCTTATTTACACTTCAAACACCTAAATTCCACCCCATATCTAGCATGAAATAACTCAATCAATGGAGAAGGTAAATGTAGACTCCCTGTGTGCCAAAGGAAACCCAAAGAATTTTCTACATCATCAATTTTCCTTTACGTTAAACTTTTACAAGGTTCCAAGCTATCAAAATCATAATCTACTCATCAAACCAAGAACAATGATACCCATATTGAAATAATGTGTTTCAGGTCTAAAATTACGTAAAAATATCATGTGAGGATATTATGAAATCTCAAATTCAAAACCAATAGAATATCCCTCTATGCTCAATGAATTTACCCTGAAAATGGATGCACTCCAATCTATAATGGTGCTAAAATTAAGTCACCAGGATTTTAGGGATTTTAGCAAAAGTATTAAGAAATAAACCATGAAAATAATTGAATGTTACTACAAATTAAATGGGAAACCTCGTAATTTATGATACTAAAACTCCTCAATCTTCTAAAATTGATTCTCCCAAGAATTCCCACTTTATAGGGTTTATGATTTTAGAAAATGGATATAAATAATGAAAAATCAGGCCAAGTGGGTATTTATACCTTTTCCAAGTGCACGGGTATTGTTTTAGTGAACTTTTGGTCTCTTACACAATACTTGTTCCCTTTCATGCTTGTCGCTTATGTGATCGGCTGATTTCTTAGGCAATATCTGAATGCCTGAGAAAATGTCGCATATGCGGAACTATTATCACTTAAATGATAGACCTGTCACTGACAAGTCATTTTTCTTAAACAACAAAAGGAGTTTCTTACGTGATACTAGCTAGGGTTTGCCAAATTGCTTAAGCTATTAAAGACATCACTTAAGTGATGCACCAGCACCAGATGACTTAGAAAAAATCCAAGTCTCTTCCAACCCATCGTGATTTATTTCAAATCTCATATATGCAAACAGACTATGTGTAACACCCTAATTTTCTGAATCGAAATGTTAGAAGGTGATCATGACCCCGAAGGACCACAAGCTAACCCATGACCGATATTTGTACCTGTATACTGCATAATATATCATAAAATGAAGTAACATAAACATAAAAGGCCATAAGGTTCGAACTGAATAAACGTCTGATAATAAAATATTTGAAAAAGGTATAACAATACTAAAATAAGTCATAAATACTAAAAATAATGAAATTTGAATATCTAATCTGACATCTAGTCTGAAAGCCTCTAACTAAACTGAATAAGGAGTGGAAGGAATATGTCTCCAACTTACTCCATCTAGAAACTAAATAATAAATGTAGCAATAATCATATCGTCCTTGAATGGGAAGGACTCACTCTAAACTCTAAACACTGGAATGCTACTGTTCATCTGGAGCTTGTGCCTCTAAACTTTTTGTGTAACATAAGAGAAAACACCATAGCGCAAATGCGTCAGTACGTCAGAATGTACTGAGTATATGAGTGAGGTAGGCTAAATTCAAAGGGTTATATGCATGAACAATGTTGACTAATATGAATGTGAGAATACATACATGCATACATTACTATAACTGAACTCGTGGAGATACTGACTACTGATTCTGAATACTGATAACATGAGTGTACTGATACTGATTACTTGAACGACTATTTCTGACTGTTCAAATTATGAAGAACTTGCCTGGTTTACTATGTCTGATAATACTGAAGCTGAATATTGATATCATGAATTTTGATAACTGATATGACTGATACATAATTTTAGAAAACTGATATAAATGATATAACTGATATAACTGTTATGATCAGCCTAACCAATTTAACTGATATTGAGTGACTATATCTGACAGTCTTAGTTCTAATGGAACTATCTGAGTTCCATTCTACTTGGAGCAACTAAATCTAAGATCAATCCTATCTAGCGGGTGATCATGAGTATACAGATAATAAGGATGATTTGACTTAGTCTGAGATCAGTCCTATCTAGCGGGTAATCTTTAAATCTAATGATTCTGATACTAATTAATCATAGTTGAGATCATTCCTAGCTAATGGGCGATCTTGAAGTCTATTTACAATAATAAGAATTGATTGTATCTTACAGTACTCAATCTGTACTACAAAACTGAGTTGATTGTATCTGACAGTCCTGAATCTTTAACTAAAACTGTGGGATGTGTTTATCTAACTGACATTCCCCAAGCTAAGCTAACTAGGGTCCAATCTCTGCCCTGACTGGAAGGGTGTCAGTACTGCACCACCAGTAAAGACATCTACAGTGGAGTCAGTCCTAATCTAGAGGGGGACTCCTGGGATCAGTCCTATACATATAAATGTGCTAATGGGTGACACCTAAGTATGTCAGTCCTATCTAACGGGTGACATCTCATACCTATGCTGGCTACGTAGTTCTGGAACTTAGGAATTACTTCTAAGGATCTCAGTCCTAATCTAGAGGGTGAGTCCCCATCCCTAGGCTCACTCGGTGCTGAATCCTACTCCTATCTGAAAGACACTAAACTAAAGAACTGGGATGAACTGACTAACTGAACTGAACTGATTAGCTAAATTGATACTGATTAACTAGACTGATACTAGTTGTATAGTTTAGCAGATCTAAACTAAGTTTACTGGATTTCGATTACTGACGGAATGCACTGAGTTCTGAGGACTATTTGAGAGTATTAAAATTAGTGAGATTGACTATGAATACTGAGGTTATAGATATTACTGAGTACTAAGATCACTGAGATTACTGAACTACTGAGATTACTGATCTTACTGGATTTTCCTGAGTCACATGACTGACTGAATTCTATAGATCATGGCTTGAAGGAGAGTATCGTGATAACATGACATGGCTCTAGGAACACAACTATATTTTTGGTTATGAATACCCCCAGGACTTGATGGAAGAAAACTGACATAACATGGCTGACTTGAACATAAGATTGGAGTCCACAATTAACATTATCATAAGTAGGGGATATTCTACTTCGTGTAGTTCTTCAACATCTTAAGCATAGTAGGGTGTGCATGGATATATTTCATGTACATAAAGTATATCTTTATTATCATACATGCTTCATACCACAACAATAACAACCAATCAATAACATGGAATTTATATTAAAGTATATAGCTAACATGGATTTGTCATTCAGATATCATGGAACCATGTAAACATGAATTTCTAGCATCCTAAGCATTCTATCAAACACCTTGCATGCATAATATTGAGCATTGGTGTACATAACAAATTTAGAAATCTTGAACCACCCAAATTCATGGTTTTCCAACTAACCTATTCACATGATTCATGAAAAACACATCAAGACACAACCTTGAATCCAAACAACAATCATTAACATGAATATAGTCATAAAACAACACGGAAATCACAATTTATAATTTAAAACATGATTCTTGTTCTCCATGGATGAAAGGGACCCATGGATGAACACTACGCATACCTTAGATTAAGAATTCATGAAGATTGACGGCGAAATTTCCTTGAAATAGACTCTTCTATGAAAACCCTAGGGCTTGTTCTTGAGAGTTTTGATCTTGAGAGGAAACCCTAATCTTATAGTTGAGAGTGTATGAGAGGTTTTTGAGATGTTTAACTAAAGAGAATGGAATATAATACACTCCTTGAGGGTTATAAGTCATGGGAAGTGAAGGAAAAAGACAAAATACCCTTACTAAAACGTCTCTCAATTGCTTGAAAAGTATACTTGACGCCATCCGTGACAGGCCGTCAGGTCTGTGATAGGCCATCACGAATGTTCGTCACAAAAGGGGTCCAAATTCTTGATTTTCTTCCCAGGGACGACGACATCGTTAGAATGTGATGACGTCGTCAAAAAGGTCGTCAGAAATATGATAGCCCGTTAGAAATGTCGTCACCATTTTCCAGCTTGACAGGCTGGAATAAAATGGGGTTTAACTATTTGCTCTGTTATAGGATTTAGACGAAATTGGTATCAATGGAAATATAATTCAAAGATATTTTATTTTATATATAGTAAACCACTCAGTTCGTTATATACAACGATTTATGGTCGATTGAAGTTTCCCCAAGGTTTGACGCTCACTAAAACTTAAATGATAGGAAATATTTCAACTTGTACTTGAGTTATGGGACCTATATGATCTAAATTTATGCTCAAATAGATTCCCACACTACATAATTTATTAACACACTAAATTTTCATAGTATTCAAGGCTTTTGAAACGTCTATGCATAGGAATGATGGATTTTCATCCTAGTCAGAAATGTGGGGTTTTACAATAGCTCCCCCTTGGGAACATTCGTCCTCGAATGATACTGGATGAGATGAGAGAAAAGGCAACTGACATGAATATATAGCATAAATGACTGATCATGATTTCATGTATGACATGACTAAAAATAGAGCATATCATACTGTACATGCATATCTGAAACATGGGTAGCTGATTTATGGATGTAGGACTGAGTGTTCTGATAAACTGAGTTTCTCAAACTGAGAATGCATATTTGATGCTTAACTGATAAGTTGAATCCATGCATATCTGATGCATGATTATATGACTGACATGATACGTGAATGCATGACTGAAAGTACTGATAAGCTGACTATGCATATCTGATACGTGAATACATAAATGAACTGACTCACAAATATGTGACTGAACATACAATGGTAAAGGCACTAAGATTGAACTGGAACATGAGAACATGACTCATTCTGCTACGTGACTTATGGACTAAACATCATGAACTGAACTGAACCTCTGAATACTTGACTTACAACTGAGGTCTAACTTGAAGGTCAACTTATGAGTACCCTCTATTCTAGACTAAATTCATTATGCAATGAGAAATTGAAGGATCTAAGGCATGAGGTCATTAAGAGAAAGTGGTGTATCTCCCCGTTGGGATGCTATGTCCCTCTAAGACTGCTTACCTTATGGAGATACTGGGTGATGCACAGGGCATCTACGAACTAAATTATAACTAAACTTTGGGAGTATGAAACTAATGCATGATGGATGAGATGAACTGAACTTGCAACTACTAGGAGGTTCTACCTTGAAATAGTTACATTCTTTGAGATTTTGGATAGCATGAATAGATGAAAGGATGAGAAAATAAGCTATAGAAATCTGACTGCTCACTGGCACGACGCGAATATTAAAAGAACGGAAACTGTTCATAAAACATCTCATAGCCTTCTTCACATAAGTGTGGTGCATAACACATGCATGTACAAGACTCTACTAGATACGACTTTCAGACTTCCTAGAACTCTATTGAACCATAGGCTCTGATAACAAGTTTGTAACACCCTATTTTTCTGAACCGAAATGCTACATGGTGCTCATGACCCCGAAGGACCACAAGCTAACCCATGATTGATATCTGTACCTGTATACTGCATAATATATCATAAAATTTGGAAACATGAATATAAAAGGCCATAAGGTTTGAACTGAATAAACGTCTGATAACAAAATGTCTGAAAAAGGTATAACCATACCAAAACAAGTCATAAATACTGAAAATAATGAGATCTAAATATCTAATCTGACATCTAGTCTAAAAGCCTCTAACTGAACTGAATAAGGAGTTGAAGGAACATGTCTCCAACTCACTCCATCTAGTAACTGAATGGCAAATGTAGCAATAATCATATCGTCCTCGAATAAGAAGGACTCACCGCAAAGTCTGAACACTGGAATGCTACTGCTGATCTCGACCTCACGCTTCTGAACCTGTGGAGTAACATAAGAGAAAGAACCATAGCACAAATACGTCAGTACGTCTGAATGTACTGAGTATATGAGTAAGGTAGTCTAAATGCAAAGGGTTATATGCATGAACAATACTAACTAATATGAACATGAGAATACATACATGCATACATAACAGTAACAGAACTCGTAGAGATATTGACTGTTGAGTCTGAATACTGGCAACTTGAGTGTACTGATACTGAGATACTAAATATATAAATGACTATTTCTGATAGTTTGAATTATGAAGAACTGGTCTTGTTAACTGTGTCTGATAGTCCTGAAGCTAAATACTAATATCATGAATTCTGATAACTGATATGACTGATACATGAGTTCAGAAAACTGATATAACTGATATAACTATAATGATCGTCCTAACCGATGTAACTGATACTGAGTGACTGTATCTGACAGTCTAAGTTCTAATGGAACAGTCTGAGTTCCATTCTACTTAGAGTAACTAAATCAGAGATCAGTCCTATCTAATGGGTGGTCATGAGTATACTGATAATAAGGATGATTTGACTTAGTCTGAGATAACTCCTATCTAGCGTGTGATTTTTAAATATAATGATTCTTATACTGATTAATCATAGTTGAGATCAGTCCTAGCTAATGGGTAATCTTGAAGTCTATTACAGTGATAAGCATTGACTGTATCTAACAGTACTGAATCTGTACTATTATCTGATAGTCGTTAATCTTTAACTAAAACTGTGGGATAAGTTCATCTAACATACATTCCCCAAGCTAAGCAGACTGGGGTCCAACCTTTGCCCGGACTGGAAGGGTGTCAGTACCGCTCCACCAGTAAAGACATCTGCTGTGGAGTTAGTCCTAATCTAGCGGGTGACTCCTGGGATAAGTCCTATACATATAAATGTTCTAACGGGTGACCCCCTGTGTATGTCAGTCCTATCTAACGGGTGTCATCTTGTACCTACGTTGGCTACGTAGTTCTGGAACTTAGAGATTGCATCTAAGGATCTCAGTCCTAATCTAGCGGGTGAGTCCCCATCCCCAGGCTCACTCGATGCTAAATTATACTCCCATCTGAAAGACACTAAACTAAATAATTGGGCTGAATTGATTGACTAAACTGAACTAATTAACTAAACTGATACTGATTAACTAGACTGATACTAGTGGTATTGTTTAGCGGAGCTAAACTATGTTTACTGGATTCCGATGACTTATAGAATGTACTGAGTTCTGAGGACTAGTTGAGAGTACTGAAATTATTGAGATTGACTTTGAATACTGAGGTTATAGATATTTTTGAGTACTGAGATCACTGAGATTACTGAACTACTGAGATTACTGAGGTTACTAGATTTTCTTAAGTCACATGACTGACTGAATTCTATAGATAATGGCTTGAATGAGAGTATCGTGATAACATGACATGGCTCTAGGCACACAACTATATTTTCCAATACGAATAACCCCAGGACTTGATGGAAGGAAACTGACTTACTTGATCATAAGATTGGAGTACACAATTCACATTGTCATAAGTAAGGGATATTATGCTTCATGTAGTTCTTCAACATCTTAAGCACGGTAGGGAGTGCATGGATATATTTCATTTACATATAGTATATCTCCATTATCATACATGCTTCATACCACAACAATAGAAACACATCAATAGCATGAAATTTATATTAAAGTATATTGCTAACATGGACTTGTCATTTAGATATCATGGAACCATGTAAACATGAATTTCTAGTATCCTAAGCATTTTATCAAACACCTTGCATGCATAATATTGAGCATAGGTGTACTTAACAAATTTAGAAATCTTGAACCACCCAAATTCATGGGTTTCCAATTAACCTATTCACATGATTCATGAAAAACAAATTACGACACAACCTTGAATCCAAACAACAATCATTAATATGATTATAGTCATAAAACAACAAGGAAATAACAATTTATACTTTAAAACATGATTCTTGAGCTCCATGGATGAAAGGGACCCATGGATGAACACTACGCATACTTTAGATAAAGAATCCGTGAAGATTGACGGCAAAATTTCCTTGACATAGACTCTTCTAAGAAAACCCTAGGGCTTGTTCTTGAGAGTTTTGATCTTGAGAGGAAACCCTAATCTTGTGGTTGAGAGTGTATGAGAGAGATTTTTGAGATGTTTAACTAAAGAGAATGGAAGATAATACGCTCCTGGAGGGTTATAAGTTGTGTGAAGTGAAGGAAAAAGAATAAAATACCCTTACTAAAACGTCCCTCAATTGCTGGAAAAATATACTTGACGCCATCCATGACAGGCCGTCAGGTCCGTGATAGGCCGTCACGAACGGTCGTCACAAATGGGTCCAAAATCTTGATTTTCTTCCCAGGGCTGACGATGTTGTCAGAAATGTCATCAGAATGTGACGATGTCGTCAAAAAGGTCGTCAGAAACGTGATAGCCCGTCAGAAATGTCATCACCATTTTTCAGCTTGACATGCTGGAATAAAATGGGGATAACTCTTTGCTCCGATATTGGATTTTGGTGAAATTTGTATCATTGGAAAGATAATTCAAAGAGATTTCATTTGATATATAGTAAGCCACCCAGTTCGTCATAGACAATGTGTTATGGTCGATTGAAGTTCACCCAAGTTTTAACGCTCTCTAAAACTTGAACGATAGGAAAACTTTCAACTTATACTTGAGTTAGGGGACCTATATGATCTAAATTCCTTCTCAAATAGATTCCCACACTACATAATTGATTAACACACTAAATTTACATAGGATTCGACGCTTTTGAAATGTCTATGCATAAGAATGATGGATTTTCATCCTAGTCCAAAATGTAGGGTATTACACTATACCCTATCAAATTAAATCTTTTAGAATGGACGGCGTAGTCAAAATTAGCATCCGAGGTTATTTTGACAATAAGTGGGTCCCACACTTACTTGCCATTTTCTTAACTTTTGGCCAATAGCCCAAAATGAGACCGATAGCCTCGGATCCCAAACCAAGAGTTCAGCTAAACTAATGTCGATGTTTGGGAGTTGTTTCAACTATCAAACTTAGCATAGGAGGTTCTTTGACTGAAGTCTTTTCCTTGTATCCAATTTGACCTAGCAAAGGCTTTAAAACTGGAAATTTGCTTCAAAAACCAAACGAATTCTCTAGTAACCGAACTGTCAGTCCCATCAAAAAATAGGAAAGCTCTAAGTAGTGAAAATGAGCATAAATACAAAAAATGACATAAAGGGTCATTATAATATCCACTACTAAAAGGACTTTTTTTCGTGAAAGTAAAGGATTAGGATGTAGCTAAAGCCAAGAAAAGGTGAGGATATTGGGCTCGCATTTAGCTCTCGATATTTCAAGTAGCCTCCTCGACTGGGAGGTGCCTCCACTGAACCTTGAGTACTTGAATCTCTCTAGTTTCCAACCACCTGACGTTGCTAGACAATATGAGCACAAGTTTTTCCATAAAGGTCAATCGCTTAGACAACTGATCTAAGTCCCATCTAAGTATAATTAGACGCGTCAGGAATGTATCGCCACAACATAGAAACATGGAAAATCAAATATACAGAAGCAAAATATAGGGGTAAGGATAAATCATAGTCCACCTGACTAATTGTGCAAAAAAACTCAAAGGGTCCAATATATATGGGGTTGAGCTTGCCTTTTATCCAAAAACTCGTTACACCGTTAATGGACGATACACGTTGGAATACAAGATCATTATTCCAACTTTCCAGGTATGATGTCTACGATATGCATAAGACTTCTTCCTCCGTTCATCTACCCTTAATCTATCCTGAATTACCCTTGCTCTATCAAATTATTCCTGAAGCTAGTCAGTATTGCGGGGTTTAATATAGGAAGTATCAAACTATCCAATTAGGTAATGACATCTCCTATGATATAAAGCCTCAAATTCCACCACCTGAATACTCTATGTATCTATTCTTATACACGAACTCTACCAAGGATAACTGTTTATCCTACTTTCCTAAAAAATTCTTAACATATGCTCAAAGCATATCCATGAGAACCTAAATAGTCTGCTCCAATTATCCATCATTCTGAGGATGGAAGGTTGTACTACGATCCACCTGAGTACCAACTCCCCCTAAAATGCTCTCCAAAATCTAGAAGTTAACACTGAACTACTATATGGAATGATAGATATAGGCACACCATGCAAACTATCTCACTAACCTCCTAAAACTGAACAACATCTGAATAGAAATGAACATCGGTAAGAGATGTAGGTATGGCTCAATCATGAATACGCTCAATCTTTATCGAGTCTATCATATTCCAATTCTTAGACACCAAATGCCCAAGGAATGTGAACAACTCAAGAAAAAACTCACACATAGAGAACTTGGCAAAAAATATATGATCTGTCAAGGTTTAGAGGACAATCCTCAAATGTTACATATGCTCTTCTCTACTTGTTGAATGCACAAGGATATCATCGATGAACACAATCACAAAGAAATCCAAATAAGGCCTGAACATATGGTTCATCAAATCCATAAATGTAGCTGGGGAATTAGGCAAACCAAAAGACATCACTAGGAACTCATAATAACCATAACGGGTCCTAAAGGTTGTCTTTGAGATATGATTAACCCGAATACTCAGCTGATGGTAGACAAACAAAAAGTCAATATTAGAGAACACTGATGCTCCCTGCAATTGGTCAAATAAACCATCAATACAAGGCATAAGATACAGTTCTTCACCATTACCTTATCAAGTTGCCTATAATAAATACGCATACGCATCGAACCATCTTTTTTATTTATTAACAACACTGGAGATCCCTAAGAAGACACACTCGGTCTAATGAAACCCTTACCAAGAATATCCTGAAGCTGAGAATTTAGCTCATTAAGCTCGATAAGAGTCATAGAATATAGGGTTCCATAGATATAGGTTGGGTTCTCAACTCAAGATCAATAACAAACTCAATATGACGCTTAGGAGGAAGGCTAGGTAGATCGGTACGGATAACATAAAAAAACTCACAAACTATAAAAATAGAGTCAAGTGATAGAGTCTCCACACTAATATCACAAACATAAGTGAGATAATACTTGCAACCCATAGAAATAAAACTCCTAGCACGGATATAAGAAATAATCCATATTGGTTCATGGATAATAGCTCTCTGCCACACGATCGGGCATCTGTCGGTTATAGCTAAGGTAAATGTTATGGTAAAACTATCAAGGATTGCATAATAGTGGGATAACTAGTCCATGCCCTAAATCACATCAAAATCCACCATATCTAACACAATAAGATCATCCTAAGTATCAAACTCACAAATAGTTATAACAGATAATCAAAACACCTGATCCACTACCAAAAAATCACCCATGGATGAAGATACACATAATTGCATGGATAAGGAATCCAAGATTACTCTAACCATAAAGCATATAAGAAGACACATAAGAATAAGTGGATCCTAGATCGAATAAAGAAAAAGCCAACTAATGGCTCACCAAAATCATACCTATAATAACACCATCTAAAAACTCATTCTCATGTTTAGCAGCTACTGCTAATATCTAACCACACCCTCCACCTAGTTGTGCCCTCCACTTGGCTGGAATCAAGATTAATCTCTTATCCTACCTACACTGCCCTGATAGTTAGAACACTCGGAACTAAAAAATGACTGCTCCACAACTGGAGAACTCCCTCAAGAAATAATTAAAAGAACCATAACCATATCACGCCCCAGGCACTAGGCTAAAACCAAAAGATATGACAGATTTGGAATAACTAACACGACTAGAATAGCCAAAAGACAAACCCTTCAAAGACTGTCCATGAACCTATCTAGAATGATCACTAAAGCTAGACTAGCCACTATTGGTAATCATTAGCATGACCTAAATGGGTCTACTAGGTTGACCTTTTTGCTGATATGCTTGACGCAGAATGTAGCAACCCTTATAGCCACTGCCTATAAATCAAGGATACTATGACTACCATTAAACCTGCTTTAATATTGAGGCCTCTTATTGCTTCCCCTTTGGGCCCCGTGATGGATATCTTCCATAAACTGAGCATGATAAAAAAAAATTGCATAAGACCTACCAGGAGCAATAAAACTTTGAGTAGACATACAAAGAGGAAGTTTTAATCCTTAGAAAAAACAATAAACCCTTGCATAATTAGTAATCAGAGTAGATGTAATATGTCTAGCACCTATGAAATCGAGCCTCAAATTCCACAACAGCCATAGAGTCCTACTGCAGCCTTGAGAACTAATATCTCAAATGATCCCTAAGATTACAAGACATGTACTTGTCCAAGAAAATCTTGAAGAACTAGGTCCATGTAAAAGAGGAAGATCCAGTTGGCCTTGAATCAAGATGACCTCTCAAGTAATGTCGGGCTACCAAGTACAATTGAAAAATACCATAATCCATAGAAAGAGTCTGAACTAGTCCTAAATTATAGATCATATCCTTACAAGCAATCAAGAACTCATATGTATCCTCTCTCGGTGTACAAGAAAATTAAGGAAAAGTTAATCTCAAGAATCTACCAACATCTTCTACTCCTCAGTATACATAGATGGCTGGGAAACAACCTATTAAGCAACCACTGATGTAGAAGAGACCTCAACTGTGAGAGATGCAGCTATAGGTTGCTCCCTTGCCTTATTACTACTCTAATGTATAGACTTTTCAACAAAAGATGGTGAACCACCAACAAATCCCTAAAGATAAACAAAATCATCCCTGAGCATGGAAGAAGAAATAAATCCTTTTAAAGACTGGACTAGTCCCTAGCCTACCTTTGTCTATGGTAGAAAAATCACTGGTATAGGATCGAGAATAAGTTCTATTAAAAGCCCCTATCATTGCCCATAGATAGGGACAAATCTCGAGGTTGTGCATGGCCTCTATGTTATCCACAAAAAAAGACAGGATCTTTAGGCTCAGTCACATGACACTCATCTCCTATAGTGGTAGCATGTGTTCTAGCCATCTATGCAAGTGTAAAACCAAGGGAATAGTTTTAAAACCATCTCAGATCCTTAGCATGAAATTAGTGAAAGAGGTGAAGAACTTCAAAGAATTTCTTATAGCCTCCCAAAGATAATAAATGAATGTCGTTATTCTGATCTGCATGACTTTGATAGACATTTTCCCTTGTACCAATAATTCCAGTGAAACCGAGGCTCTAATACCAATTTGTCATGATAAAATTTATGAGTAATGATGGCACCTACTCTATGTCGCTAGTAGATAAGCTAAACCATAGCTCAAAGATAGATGTAATAGGCTACCAAAAATTAACAATTAAAGACTGAAAATAGCAATAATACAACCATAAAGATTTAATTATAGATAGGAAATTAGCAAACATCCTAAGACTAAGAAATGTCGGTGCAAGAGCTACTACAAATGAACTGAGTACTGAATAGTCAAATATAATCCACCTAGAGGATAGAATACTAGACATAGATAAATAGAAGGGAAAAGGTAACTCCAACTCTAAGAGTTTACCCAATCTCCCAAATAAACCCTGCATAAATGTCAAATTAGTAGAGGCAACTAGTACTCGAATCTACACTAAAAAGGTACAGAAGTGTAGTATGTGTTCCAAATTCATGGGTACTCAGTAGGCATCATCAGCAAACTGTGAAAAATCATAATATAAATACGATAAGATACAAGATAAAAAAATCTAAATCAAGGCAAAAGGGGAAAACCTAAAATAAGATCTTACACTTTTGAACATAAATAAATAAATGCATATGAGATAATAACGTAAAGATCATATTATAACAAGAATATTGGCCCCTATAAGCCAATTATTGTGAAAAGTAAATAACCCAATGCAGGACCCCATAAGCCTGGAAGGTACAATTAAGGAAACAAACCAATTGAATAGCCATAAATCACCAAATTATAATGCCATAATAAAAAATCCATCCGAACAATATCATCTCATACATAATTCCCTATGCCAGACTTGAACTGAAATATAATGGTATCATCAACATTATTATCATTTGCCAAACTCAAATAGAAACATATATTATCAGGATTATTACCAACTATCGGACTTAAATCAGAACTTATATAATCAGGATCATTATCAATAGTTGGATTCAAACTGAAAATTATATTTATAAACTACATATACAAACCATATCAACAAGTCATACTGATAAACTAACATAATAGAATATACTAATACTCCATCTATTAAGTTACACCATTCATCATGCCCATAAGCCATGTCAATAATCATGTACACATATGCCATATTATATCTTTAAAATATAATTAATCATGAATATAAGGAATATCATTAGCAATACCCAGAATCATCATTAGTCTTTCAATATTCAATTAACGTACTCAATTAATATATCCAATCACCTTAAATATCAAACCAACTATTAATAAGAGTATATCATGTATATGTAAGTTTACAAGGCTAACACAAGTCTTGTCCAAAGGTAGGATGGAAGGTCCTACTCTAATTCCAAAAATCCATTTTAGGCTACTTCAACCCCAGACTAATCTATGGTATCTATGTTCATTTTAGACGTCAAGTAGACTAGAAATAACCTCAAGATAGTAATCCTACCCAAACATGAACCACTGAGGTAATCCTACCTAAAACAATAACAACCAAAGCAATTTCCCCAAACTTAAGCTACTAAGGACAATTCCACCCTAAACATGATGACTATGTCTATTTAACCTGGCGTTAGTATTAAGGCATTTTTATTCTAAACATGTACCATGAAACCCAATTCACCTAATATATGACTTACTACACTATTTATTCCTAGTCTATGATTTAAAGGTAGACTAAATAGTCCATCTAAACCAAATATTCTTATTCATACATTCAACTCCTATCCCTCCATAGATATATCATAATATCATATGCATACTATGAGATAGGTCAATCTATGAAAAGGCTAACATAACCTACCTTTGTGACAAAAAACACAAAGAATGCACCAAATCACTGATTTTTCCTTCCAAGAAGCTTCCACAAGGTGCCACGCTATCTAAATCACAATCTACTCATAAAAATGAGAATAATGAATATATTTCAATATTGTGCTTCAGGTCCAAAATTACTTACAAATATCATATGGGGCTCGTTTATGAAATCATACATTAGAAACCAACACAATGCTCCTGCATGCCCAAGGAATCTATACTCAAATATGGGTGTATTCCATGCTATAATAGCACTAACATTAAGTTACCAAACTTTTTGGGATTTTAGCTAAATTATAGAGAAATCAGCCATGAAAATAATAGAATCATATAAAAAATTCAATGGGGAACTTCATAAATTTATGATACTAAATCTCCACATCACCCACGATTGATTCTCCTAAGAACTACCAATTTTTAATGTTTAAGATTTTGAATAATGAATAAAAATGGTGAAAATATGGTTAACTGGGTATTTATACCCATCCCAGGTGCACGGGTGCCACTGAATATCTCTTAAAAAATATCAAGTTGCTTAACCGATACTAAATCTCCATATCCGATGAATGATATCCCTGAGCTTGGTTGTTTGATATCTGGGGTATTAACTTTATGTGACCCATTGTGAGTTCCCATGACATGAAATGCATTTTAGTAGTAGTAGAATATGTTTTGAAGAGGGTGGAGTAAGTTTTTTTTCCAACAATAAAGGTAAAAGTGTCAAAGATTACTTAAAAAGAACATATTCTATAAATTTAGGACAACTAGGGTGATCATTAGTGGTGGAGGATCATACTATTGAAACCATCTATTTAAGGCATTACTTGACAAATATGGTATGAAATAAAAGGTGAAAACATCTTACCATCCTCAAATAAGTGGGCTGGTTGAGGTCTTCATTTAGCAGATCAAGTCCACTTGACGAATACTTTGAATTTTAATAAGACTAATTGGGAAAATAAGTTTGATGATTGTAACACCCCACATTTCAAGATGGAATAAAAACAATCATTTCTATGCGTAGATAATCTAAAAGCCATAAATACTATGCAAATTTTCCATGTTAATCAATTATGTAGTATGGGAAATTGAATAAGCTTTCCGTCGATATAAGATTCACCTAAATCTGATACTCGGGCAAGATGTTATGGCTAATTTAAGTCTTAGTCATAAAACGTCGTCATTTTAGTACTTTCCACATCTCTGAGGGTGTCTATTTAGCAATTGTCAAATTCTAGTAGCCTAGTGCGATTGTGGTGCATTGCGTTGATGTTACAGGTCCCAACCAGTGGGACAACGCGATGTCTCCGCATAGTGATGACCCTAAAAATCCAATTCACCAATTTCCAGTGAGCCACCGCGATAGTGGCGCGTCGTGGTGGACCATAAAATTGGGCTCATTGTTATATTTTATTCTATCTTATTAAGGGCATATTAGGTAATTTCCACCCCCTTATCATCTTAAACATGGAATTTTTCACCTAAGTGACCACATTATTCATATTTCCTTCAAAAATTCACAAGAACACTCTCTAGGGTTTCAAACTAAAAATCAAAAATAACTCAAGATTCAACTGTGGGTTTTCAAAACTAATTGAAGATTTGAAATTCCCAGACCGTAGGCTTCACGAATCATTCATAAAATTCCTAAATTGAGGTACGTAGGGTTTATCCTAAAACTACATTGTTGAAAACACCCAATTATGATTTAAAAATCATAAAGCATGAATTTTTTAAAGTGGTTTTGAGATCCATGATTATATTATGTTTTATGCCTATTTAATGATATTGTTGTTTTGGACTTTAGGCCTTATCCCCTTAAATTGATTTACATATAAGTATATGTATGAAACTTGAAATTAAAGATTTGTTTGAGAGCACAAATAATGAAAATCCCTCTCTTGTGATAATATTATGTTTTTTATTTTATGGTGATTGATTGAAATGTATGATTTATGGCTTGAAAATAGTTTACTCAAATACCATAGTATTTTGAACATGATTTAGAGATTTAAGAGAGGGAGTTTCTTGATGTAAATATATTTTGTTAATAGAGAAAGATTTGCATGAGATTAAGAGTTTTGATATGACCACCTTGCATCATTGAAAGTTTGACAAAGAGAGTTGCATACAGGTGTTTACATGAGTTTTAGAGAAAGAGTTCTTTGAAATGATTTATTGATATGGTGGTCCCAAATTTATGTTTTGAAAAAAGAGATTGCAATATACTAATAATGGCTCATAGATGTGTCTTGCAAGTCAATGGTATGTCGATACTATAAATATGTATGCCATAACAGATTATGTTTTCAGAATATATTTTCAGAGAATGCATATTATAAAGATTTAAATATGGGCTTAAAGAGGGTTAGAAGGTTACCCGAAGAAGGCTTGAGTTCAAGTAACTCTTAGCCTAAAAACCGTGATTTACTGATCCAAGAATATTATTTTTTATGCTGGTGACGGTCGTGCGGTATAGCAGAGTCAGCGACTCCAACCCATGTGGCACACTTGGGTTGGAGGCTTCTTCGCAGAGTCAACGGCGGATTCCATGTAGCCCTTGGAATTTTAGAGTTGTAGGGTACGCCACCTAGTGCAGAAGTAAAACAAAGAGTGTCACAAAGTTTAGATGATTTTACAGAGTCTTTCAAAAATGAACATGAGATTTCTTACTATATGATATGTTTATGAAATATTTTAATTTCTCTCATATATGTTGAATATAAATTATTATTTTGGATTTGCTCTGTGTACCACTACATCTGTATGAACCCCTACCTCCCAGGTTCAATGGATCAATCTAAGGGTTCGGCTAATCAGTAGAGTATTCTAGAAATAGTAATTCATGTAGTGGTGAACCTTCTTTGTTCCAGAAGGCCTATTATTTTCGATTAGGTGTTCCATTGTTTCGGTCTACTAAGGGCCTTATCCTAGTTTTCAGAATAGTTCTGAGATGTAGTAGAGATTTTGCAGACTGAGTTAGATCTTATTGAGATATTTTATATTGCAGCTTTTATTCTTATGTCTTGAATCTCAGAGTTAATGACCATGTTTTCGTATCAGATTGTATTTCTGTATCTTCTCTTATTATATGAATAGTTTGCATGGCTACCAGGTAAAGTAGGACGCCTAGGACTTTTAGGTTTGGGATATCCGTCACGTCCAGGCCCTAGTTTGGGTCGTGACAAATTTGGTATTAGAGCACGGTTTATGGTTTGAGGGTGTCTGCAAAATCGTGCTAGGTAGAGTCTTATTTATGAGTGTGTAGTGCACCACACTTATAAGAATGAGGCTACTAGGCGTTTAGGAATTTTTCCCATTTTTTATGTTCTAGTTTATGCTGTGGAGTAAGAATATTCCTCTTTCATACTCTAATTCATGCAATGGTGTTACCCATACAAAAGTAAAGATATCCTAATCCTTTTCTAACATTGATGTGCTCAAACATGTGTCATTATTGAGGTGAATCAAGTCCAAAAGTTTAGAATTTAAATTGTATAGCCCTTTCTGATTTAGCCATATAAGATTTTGAAATTGTGCAACGACTTCTGAAGAGTCCATTAGTGCCTCAAAGTGTATTGATTGTAGTGTGAACTTTGATTATGATGAAATCATACTTTGTATCCTACGGTATTAAGTGTATTCAATCCTTTACAAAATTTATGTTGCAGATGTCATGCTTAAGGGGGAATGATGCGTAGCAGAATATTGGAATTATATTCTCACCCGAGTAGTAGTATCAGTTAAGTGTTGGTGTCATGACCTATTAGTGGTGATGTTGGACCAAGAAGTTGGTGATATGAAGTCACAAAGTTAGAAGTTAGATTGAGGGTGACTTTCTTGTAAATAAATATTTTATTTGAATAACCGATGTTTGAGGATGATTTACCTCTTTGTAGTTATTGACTAATGTTGTGGCTAGTAGCATGTTTGGAATGTATGGTAGTGTGTGGGGGGAGTGTTTGACTCTGATTTTTATTCATACAGAGTAAGATATGTATTCTTAGATCATTGATTATTGTGTCTCAAGATTCTATCTCTTGTAACTTTGTTATCATTGTGTTGTTGAAACTCAAAGTCTAGTGAAGCCTAGTGGGGTTGTTTCAATTCACTAGCAACTTGTTGCGCATCTTGTTGATTCTTGTGTTGGTTGGAACTGGGTGTTTAGAGGCATTAAGGCAAGAAAAATGGTAAGGGAGATTTATTGAATGTATGTATAGCCGAACCTTTTTGCATGAGATTGAGTTGGTATTAAAGTGATACGTTCTTGTGTGTTAGTTTAGTAGAAGGTAGAGAAGGAGTTATTAGAAAAAGTGAGTTGTTGTTTGCTCGAAGTATGAAAATGGATAGATTAGCCAGTAAGTTATAATTATAGACACAAGGCTATTTATGGAATTTAAACGTAGTCTAAATATACGCTTGGGTAAGTAAGTGTGAAGTGAGAAAGCTATATAAGCAGATAAAATTGTATGGGGTTATAATCTAAGATTAAGGTTGACTATGTCTATTATGTGACTCTACCCGCCCAACCTTGACCTTTTTTTCTTTTGTAGTTGTAAACTAGTACTACTTGTGAGAAGGTAGGTATTAGATTTTGAGGCATAGCAGTGATGTCATGAAGGTGTTTTGGTTGTGGGTTGTATCTAAATAAAATGAGATATTTGGGTAGAATATCCCAATTTGATGGACTAGTATATTATGTTGCATTCTTCATTGGAGGTAGATTATTGATGCAAGACTATAGGTTTGATGTGTTGAAATAGTGTGTGTTAATGAATTATAATAAGAAAAATGATAAGGTCATGATCGAACGTTGTGGCTACAGAGTTCTAGTGTACTATTATTTCTTGATGTTTTATTTCATAGTTTTCAAGTGAGAATTGTGTGTAAGGTTGGGTTGTAAATTATGTTTAGCCCTAGACATTAAGTTTGAACAGTTGATGACCATGAAGGTGGATATAATTATTTCTTAGTTAACGATACTAGTTTTATGTAAGTGATCTAGTAGGCGTGAACAGCATATACAAGAGCTTAATTTTATTTGATTCGTAATGAAGTATGATGTTGTATGTATGAAGTAGAAGTATGTCAAGGTGATATAAGGTTGTGGTATTTTTCTAAGGCTATTACATATTGTGTATGGCTAGTGGTACTGTTGAATTTCTAGGTGGACAAAAGTCTAGTTAGATGGTATATGGTGTTCTAAATAGCCAAGTTAAGGAGTTTTGATTGATAATCTTGAGCCTTTTCATATGATCATGATTCTCATAGTAGAGAGATATAAGTTTGGAGCAGTGATGCAGGTAGACTATGATAAAAGTGGTATGGTCCATCAAAGGTTTGTAGATATCCATGTTTAGTGTTAGGAGAATCTAAGTTGGTGAATGTTTAAGATGTTATATGATGTCTTTTGGGCTATATAAACCTAAGCGTTGAATTTTAGAAGGAGGTATTAGCATTTGTTGCTATACATAAAGATACCGTCTTATAGGGTAAGTTTAGTTTTATGTGTATTGTTATATCCCCGACTGTAGAGTAAATTGATTTTAGTTTATACCAGAGTATATATAGTGGTTCATAGACTTAGAGTAACGGCTTAAATCTAAGGGAGAGATGATAGAACGAGTAACCGAGTCAATTTTTCAGATACTAATAAATCTGCCAGTAAGTTGTGGAATTGGTCGTGAGAAAAAACGATTCTCAATCTATTCTTATTTCAACAGTTTACATCAATTATTCCGATACATACTCATGCCTTATATTTCAGCTTCTTGATCATAGCTCGTGTTCATGCATATGATAAGGAATCATGTACTCTCCTAGTTCCTAGTATGATGAGTTCCCAATTTGTTCAGCAGTCAGAATCACTTTCCGTAAGTTCTGAATTCCAAAAATTCAGGTCATGCAGTTCATGACTCTTGGGAACATGTGATACTCTTAACGATCAGTGAAAATTTAGATTTATATTAGGTACGTCTTCAGATTAGATCTCTTTAATATGTCTAGGTCCTGAGTTCTCTATTCCTCATGCCTTAGTAGGGTATCAAGTTATGCTTAGTACTCCCCTTATGTTTTGGATCCCAATATTACAATTTACAGGGATATTTTCCCTTAGATCGAGTTAGTGATGATGAACAGTTGTTTAGCTGGGAAAGAGTAAACATTTCTTGTGAATGAAAGATGGTTGTATGGTTATTTGAGTTAAGGAAGTAATTGTGGAGTAAGATTAAGGCCGAGTCTTTGATACGTCTCAAGGTTAGAAGTTTTATGTGTTATAATTGGGAAAAAAGTGTTGTGCGTTTGTTTTATGTAAGTCTATAAGTTGAAAGAATTTTGAGGTGAAGTTTCGTGTATGGCTTGGTTAGTTAAGGATATTTTATGTGTATCATCTAAATAATGCAGGGAAGTTTTTATGGATAAAAGTATTAGAGAATATGAGAAATATGTTTTATGAGTGGTTGTTTAGAAGTGCATATGTGGGTATGAAGGTAGGCTTGAATGTCATGTTTGTACGTATATGGATGGATGCCTTGAGTGTTTGTGAATATCTAATATGAAGTTAATGGTGATTGCTAGAGTGGTAATAAGAATTATTTAGGAGATGATTCAACAGTATTATGTGGTGCGTCTTGCGATTTTGAGTTAGGCTTGAAGATGATGAGGTAATTTAGTTCAGTTTATACATTAGTAGATGGAAATATAAGCGGCTATGTGAGAAAAATATGTGGAATCAATGAGCATGGTGTTTAAGGGGAAAGTATAGTTGAGAGATTATTTTATAAGTGTGGCTAATCTTGAAAGTAAAAAGTTGCAATGGCTAAGGTTTGGTGATTCTATCATAGTTTATGAGTTATATGTCTATATTCCATGCTATAGAGTAGTGTCATTATTGTGATTCCTTAGTTGGATGTCTTGTGTAACTCATGTTTGAGATTCTTTGCTCCCTAATGCTACTAGAACTACTTCAGAAAGAGTGTTGAAGAGATACTCCATTTAAGTATAAGTGTCCTGTATGATTCAGTATAACAGTCAGGCAGACAAGTTACTATGGTTTTCCACCTTTTCACCCAGTCCTACTATCTGAAGTCCAATGCCTATGACCATCCCAAAAGATAATCTATTCTATATATGTAAGTTGCAAACTCAGTTCAGTCTAAGCATCATGTTTCAAATTCAGTTATTTAGTCATGACTCAGTTCATAAGAGTTTAGGACATAATCTTAAATTTATACCAGCTATTTTAGATCAGACAGTGTAATACCTTTGTACGATTTAAATCTTGTTGCCTCATGATTCGTACATACTTAAGTTATCACTTCCAAATCCAATGTGTGTGATTTGAACATAAACACTAATGGGAAAATCCTAAACTGAACATGAATCATCTCCTTAAAACAAGCAAGGGCAAGTCAGCTCACAATTCAGTTTCATAATAGAAGTTTAAATGTTTCAGATCAGTTATATCCTTTCTTAGAAGACCCATCATGTCCCCATTATTCCACAACTTTAATCTTCAACGATCATACCCATGATTTAGGGATGAATGATCCCAAGAAGGAGATAATGAACACCCCGCATTTCTGGCAGGAATGAAAACTGGCATTTCTATGTAAGGATGATCCAAAAGACATAAATCCTATGCAAATTTTCCATGTTAATCAATTATGTAGTGAGGGAAATTGAATGAACTTTTTGTCGATATAAAATTCACCCAAATATAATACCCGAACAAGATGTTATGGTTAATATATGTCCTAGTCGTAAAACGCCGTCATTTTAGTGCTTTGCGCATCGCAGAGGGGGTCTATTTAAAAATTGTTAAATACCAGTAGCCTTGCGCAATTGTGGAACGTCGCACATAAGTTCCAAGTCCCAACCAATGGGACAACGCGATGGCTCCGCATCGCGGTGACCCTAAAAATCCCATTCATCAATTTCTAGTGAGCCACCACGATAATGGCGTGTGGCAGTGGCCCATAAAATCGGGCTCCCAGTTATACTTTATTCTATTTCATTCAGGGTATATTGGGTAATTTCCATCCCTTATAAGCTTAAAAACGGGATTTTTCTCCCAAGTGACCACATTATTCATATTTCCTTCAAAAATTCATAAGAACACTCTCTAGGGTTTCAAACTAAAAGCCAAATAACACAAGATTCAACAGTTGGTTTTCGAAACTAATTGAAGATTTGGGATCCCCAGATAGTAGGCTTCAAAATCATTCATCAAATTCCTAAATTAAGGTATGCGGGGTTTATCCCAAAACTACTTGGGCTTGTTGAAAACACCCAATTATGATTTAAAAATTATTAATCATGAATTTGTTAAAGGGGTATAGAGATCCATGATTATATTATGCTTTATGCATATTTAATTCTAATACCCCGTACTTTTTCCTAGCTAATATCATCTTAAGAATCTCTAGTATTAGCTCATAAATTGAATGATGTATATTCCATAAGGAATTTTTAAGATTTTCACCTTTTTCATGTGGGAAAGTCAATAAGCTATCCATCAATATAAGATTCGCCCAAATTAAATAACCGGGTTAGAAGTTATTACTTTTTCAATTCCCCGTGATAAAACAGCGCAATATTAGTCAGTGGTGCACTGCGCCATAAGAAGAAATAACATTGGCAAAATTCCAGGAGGGGTCCGCGATTATGGCGTGCCGCGCTAGGTCCCAAATTCAGAATTGTCCGTTTTCTAGTGTCTCAGCACAATTTCCCCCGTGTCGCGCCAAAGTTCTAGGTCATAAAGAAAAGGGCAACGCGATGGCTCTGCATCACTCCATCCCTCAATTTCCCAATTGTCAAATTTCAGTGACATGACGTGATAGCGCCTCTTCTTACCAGGGGTCCAATTCGGGGAAATATTACAAAAATTAAATGACGCATCCCGGGTTATAAGAGTGAACTTCCCACCCCTATTTAATCTGTTTAAAATGTGATTCAGCCACTTTTCACCCAAAATACACTCTCTTCTCTCAAAAATCTCTCAAGAACAAACTAGGGTTTTCATAGAAGATCCAATTCCAAGAAAGTTTCTCCATCAATCTTCATGAAAACATGAAGTAAGGTATGTGTAGTGTTCATTCATGGACTCTTTTCGTCCATGAAGACCAAGAATCTCTTTTCTAAATTCAAGTTTATGGATTTTCTTATGAATTTCATGTTGGGTTTGGTTTGTGTATAATGAGAATGATCAATTGAATTCTAATACATGTTGGGTTATCAATTTTATGTGGAATTGATTTGTATAGATGTATATTCATGTTAACCTTGAATAAACCCTAGAATGATGAAATTAGAGACGAATCATGATGATTAATTGTTGTATAACGGTGTCTACATGTTCTATGCCTACCATGTGTTTGATTAAATGCCTACATGAAGTAACAATGCCCAACTAGTATGATATCATGAAATCCCCATGTATGTACAAGTTATGTGTATCACATGTTTTGATGGAATGCTTCTATAAATGTATTATGGATTAGGATGTTAGTTATATGTTCAAGTTAGGTATCCTTGGTCAGTTTCCTTCCATCGAGTCATGGGGCTACTTGTACCCGAAATATTAGCTATGCTCCTAGATCAATGTCATGTTTTCAAGATACTCTCAGTGAAACTATGATCCTTAGACTTTAGACAGTCTTATGACTAAGGAAAAATCTCCATGATCTCAAGACCTCAGTCAGTTTTTAGATATCAGTAGTATTCCGTCAGTGAACGGAATTCAGAAATTCAGCTTATGTTTAGCTCACTAAATCATGTTCAGTATCCATTCAGATAGGAGTAGAAATTATCACCGAGTAAACCCAACGATGGGGACACACACTATCAGATAAGGGTGTGATCCTTAGTAGTCATCCTTGAATTCCAGAACTATGTAGACAGAATAGGTTGAGACATCAACACCATTGATGAGGGTTGATGAGGTGGATAAGCACTGTAAGATAAGGGCCCCACCATTCTCGTATAGGGGACACTATCAGATAAGGGTCACCCATAGCTTGTCCTTACAAGTGGCGCGATATTGACACCCCTCCAATTGGGGTTACAGATTGGACCCCAGCTCAACCATAATGGCGTATCAAGGGCATGTCGGTTGGATAACTACTTTCCACAGTTTTATGTTATAGAATCAGGACTATCAGATATAGTCAATCAGTCTCAGTAATAGAACTAAGATAGTTCTTCAGATTTCAGGACTGTTAGATATAGTCAACTCAGATACAGTATGGAACTTAGATAGTTCCATCAGATTCAGTACTATTAGATACAGTCACTTATGCTATCAGTTATTTTCAGATTCAGTAATCATGTTATCACAGTATTAGTGTCAGTTATTATGTCTCTTGCATGTATTCTCATGCTCGTGATAGTTAGTCAGTTATTATTATTGTTCATGCATATGAACCCCTAATCATTCATCCTACCTCATATGCATACCAGTACATTCAAAGTACCAACATATTTGCGATATGGTGTATTATACACCATAGGTTCAGAGACATGAGCTCCAAAGTAACAGTAGATTCTAGATATCAACAAATAGAGTTAGAAGTGAGTCCTCATCTTTTAAGGACATGATTATTTTCCCTATTATCTCATTAATCATTTTATTAGTTGGAGTTAGTTGTGGGACATGTTCCATCAACTCCTTAGTCAGATAGTTCATTCAGTTAGAGGCTTTCTATACTTTCATGTTTCAGACTTTAGTATGTTCAGTTTTGTTTAGGGTATTCTATTACCCCGCATAGATGTTATATCATTTAGATCATGTTTATTATTGAACCTTATGGCCTTTCAGTTCATGTTTCCGCATTATAAAGTATTTTATGCAGTATACAGGTACAGATATTAGTCATGGGTTAGGTTGTGGTCCTTTGGGGGAATGAGCATCGTGTAGCATTTTGGGTACCAGATTTAGTGTGTTACAAACATGGTATCAGAGACTGAGGTTCAATAGAGTCCTAGGAAGTCTGAAAGCCGCATCTAGTAGAGTCTTGCACATGGGTGTGTTGCATACCACATTTATGTGCAATAGTCTATAAGATGTTTTAGGAATCGTTTCCCTTCATTCGGTATTCATGTCGTTTGAGTGAGCATAATTTTAAGTTAATCTTTTACCCCCTTTCTTCCACAGAACATGCCTCCTAAAAGAAGAAACGGAAAACAGTCAACCCCTCAGCCCGAAAATCCTTTGGGCTATTATGTTTCTTACAAGGAGTTTAGGGACGCATTCACTACTCTTTCTCAGTCAATTGCCGCTCATAATGAATGGCCAACATTCATTACAGCTAACCTAGTGGCCAATTCAGCCGTAGCTAGGATTTGGGACTTTACCCAAATGAATCCTCCTTCTTCCTCGGGTATAAGGTAGATGAGGACCCTCAAGAATTCATTGATCAGGTTTAGAAGGTGACAGATATCATGGGGGTGAAAACTATTTAGAATGTTGATCTAGCTACATAACGGTTGCAGGATGTGGCTCATACTTGGTTCAAAAAGTGGAAGTCAGAAAGGTCAGATAATGCAGGTCTTATAGAAAGGGAGGAGTTTGTCACTGTATTTTTAGACAGATTCTTTCCCCAAAAGCTTAGAGAGGCTAAGGTGCTAGAATTCATCAACCTCAGGCAGGGAAATATGATGGTGAAAGAATATTCTCTTAAGTTTACTCAATTATCCAGATATTCCCCTCATATGGTTGCAGATAGCAGAGCCAAGATAACTAAGTTCGCTTCAGGGATAAATAATAGCATGGTAAATGAGTACAGATCTGCCATATTGAATAGTGACATGACTTTAGCTAGGCTTATATTTTTGGTCAGTAGATAGAGGAGAAGAAGATTAAGCAGAGGGAGAACCAGAAAAAGGGAGCAAAAATAGGTAGTTTCAACTTCGCTAAGCCTAAATTAGAAGGAGTAAACCGTTCCTAGTTTCGTCCTAAGTCATCAGTTCCATCCCCTTCTTCAGCCAGTGCTCCAGTTCCTAAGTTCAGGGAGGATAACAGAGATAGAGCGCCAGGTTCTACGTCTCAGGGCAGTGTTAGCAATGCCCAAACTAATCCCCTTTGTTAGACTTGTGGTAAGAACCACAAGGGTACTTGTATAGATGGTAGCGATGTCTGTTTCATTTGTTGCAAGCTAGGACACAGAGTTAGAGACTGCCCTTAGTCAGGTTATCAGAGTTATCTCCGCTCCTCAGCTTAGTTCGGTCGCCTGAATCAGTAGGGTGCCACCACCAGTGGTACTAGTCAGCAACGCCCAAAACGTTTCTATGCTCTTCAGTCCAGATAGGATCAGGAAAATTCTCCATATGTTTTTACTGGTACATTATTGATCTTTCCTATGCATGTTTATGCCTTTCTAGATCCATATCTTATTTGTCTTTTGTTACTCCCTATATAGAAGGCGATTTTGAAATTAGTCCCAAAATCCTAGCAGAGCCCTTTTCGGTCTCTACCCCTGTGGGTAAAACTATCATAGCTCGACGGGTATACAGGAACTGCCCGGTTATGATATTTTAGAAATTCACTTCAGCAGACTTAGTAAAATTAGAGATGACTGATTTTGATGTCATTCTCGACATGGATAGGCTTCATTCCTGTTATGCCACAGTTGACTCCAGAAATAGAATAGTCTAGTTTAAGTTTTCGAATTAACCCGTCTTTGAGTGGAAGAGTAGTACTTCAGCATTCATAGGTCAACTCAATTCCTACCTTTTGGCATGAAAAATAATAACTAAATGATGTGTCTATCATCTTGTTTGAGTTAAGGACACTAGTTCGAAAACTCCCAGCCTTGAATCAGTTCCAGTTGTAGGTTAATATTCAGATGTCTTTCCCTAAGATCTTCCAAGAATTTTTCCTAAAAGGGAAATAGACTTCGGCATTGATCTTCTTCCAGATACTCAGCCTATGTCTATTACGCCATACAGAATGTCACCAACAAAACTAAGAGAACTGAAAGAACAATTGAAGGATCTCTTAGATAAGGGATTTATTAGGCCCAGCATTTCCCTGTGGGGCGCTCCAGTATTATTTATGCGTAAGAAAGATGGTTCTCTTAGGATGTGTGTAGACTACCGTCAACTCAATAAGGTCACGGTCAAGAACAAGTATCCTCTTCCCAGAATCGATGACTTGTTTGACCAAATTTAGGGTGCCATTTATTTCTCTAAGATAGACCTTAGGTATAGCTATCATAATCTCAGATTCATAGAATATGACATTCCAAAATAAGTTTTCCGTACACGGTATGGTCACTTCAAATTCTTAGTTATGTCATTTGATTTTACCAATACCCCAGCCATTTTCATGGACTTGATAAACCATGTGTTCAAGCAATACTTGGACATGTTCGTCATAGTCTTCATAGATGATGTCTTGGTCTATTCTCGCAGTTTGCGCGATCATGCAGACCATCTCAGAATAGTACTTCAGACTCTCAGAGATCATCAGTTGTTTTATAAATTCAGTTTGTGCGAATTTTGTCTAAGGTCAGAAGCAATCCTTGGTCACATCATTTCTAATAATGGCATTAGAGTAGATTCTAAAAAGATTGAAGTAGTAAGAAACTGGCCTTACCCTTTATCTCTATCGGATATTAGGAGTTTCTTAAGTTTTGTTGGCTATTACAGATGGTTTGTTGAGGTATTTTCTTCTATTGCATCCCCTATGTCTAGATTAACTCAGAAGAAAGTCAAGTTTCAGTGGTCAAATCCTTGCGAGAAAAGTTTTCAGGAGTCGAAGACTCGACACAACTCAGCTCCAGTATTAGCTCTTCCAGATGGTCCAGATGGTTTCGTAGTGTATTGTGATGCATCTAGAGTAGGTTTGGGTTATGTCCTCATGCAACATGGTAAGTTCATAGCCTACGCCTCCAGGCATCTTAAGACCCATGAGAGGAATTATCCTACTAATGATCTTGAGTTAGCAGTCGTAGTCTTTGCCTTGAAGATTTAGAGGCATTATCCCTATGGAGTTCATGTAGATTTCTTTACAGATAATAAGTGTCTTCATTATTTCTTTTCTCAGAAAGATCTAAATCTTTATCAGAGAAGTTGGTTAGAGCTCTTGAATGATTTTGACATGAGATCTCTTTATCATTCGGTCAAGGCCAACATAGTGGCCGACGCTGTCAGTAGACTATCATGGGTAGTGTTTCTTATTTTGAGGACAGTAAGAAGAAGTTAGCTCAGGAAGTCCATTTGCTTACCTGACTAGGCATTCTCTTAGTCGATACAGTTGAGGGTAATATATGGGTTCAGAGTAGTTCAAAATCATCTCTAGTTTTTGAGGTGAAAGAAAAGCAAGATAGAGATCCCAACCTTGTCAAGTGGAAATAGTCAGTTCAAGAAAAAAAATAAAGGTTTTATCCCAATAGAAAGATAGTGCTCTTCGTTGTCACGATCGTCTTTGTGTTCCAGATGTAGATGACTTAAGGCAGTGAATTCTTGTAGAAGTGCATGGTGCATGCTACTCTATTCATCCAGGGGCCACAAATATGTACCGCGACTTAGGGGAAATCTATTGGTGGAGTGGAATGAAGAGACACATTGCAGAGTTTGTGGATAAGTTCTCTACATATCGCAGGTTAAGATAGAGAATCAGAAGCCTAATGGTTCCATGCAGGAGTTCTGTTTTCCTAATTGGAAGTGGGAAGTTGTGAACATAGACTTCGTGATGGGTTTTCCTCGAACTCGTCATCAGCATTATTTGGTCTGGGTCATTGAAGATAGAATGACCAAATCAACTTATTTTCTTCAAGTTAATAGCTCTTATTCTGCCGAGGATTATGCCAAACTCTACATCAAGGAGTTGGTCAGATTGCATAGTGTTATGTTATCTATTATCTCAGACAATGGTACCCAGTTCACCTCTCATTTCAGGAAAGCATTCCAAATGGGTCTTGGTACCCAAGTTTATCTCAGTACAACCTTTTATCCTCGGACAGATAGTCAAGAAGAAAAGACTAATTAGATGTTAAAAATATATGCTAAGGGCATGTACAATCAATTTCAAGGGAAGATGGGATGACCACTTACCTTTGATTGAGTTTGAATTCAATAACAGCTATTATTCCAGTATTGGAATGGCCCCATTTTAAGCTCTCTATGGTAGGAGATATAGATCTCCAATTGGTTGGTTCGATGTTAGTGAGGCCTCAGTCATAGGTCCTGACTTAGTATTCTATGCCTTAGAAAAAGTCCAGTTGATTAGAGAAAGACTCCGAGATGCTTAGAGCCAACAAAAGTCTTATGCAGATGTTCGTAGAAAAGATCTTGAGTTTGAGATTGGTGATCATGTCTACCTAAAGATCTATCCCATGAAGGGAATGAAGCGGTTCGACAATAAAGGGAAACTCAGTCCCCAATATATTGGTCCCTTCAAGATTCTCAGTCAATTTGGTAAGGTAGCTTATGAGCTCAAATTGCCTTCGGATCTAGTCTCAGTTCATCCAGTCTTTCATGTCCCTTTGCTCAAGAAGTGTATAGGTGACCCATCAGTTGTAGTCCCTAATTAGAGCATTGATGTTAAAAACACTCTCTCTTATGAAGAGATTCCAGTCGAAATCTTAGACCATCAGACTCTTAGATTGAGGTACAGAGAAGTCCATCTAGTTATGGTTCTTTGGAAAAATCAGTTCGTCGAGGGAGCTACTTGCGAAGCAGAGGCAGATATGCATACCAATTATCCTCACCTCTTCTTCTCCAACTCATATAAAGCTAAAGGTAATAGTTCTCCCTAAGCTTACTCAGTTTTATGTTTGGTGTTCATCACAAACTTGGTATGCAGCTTCATGATCATGTTCCCATTAAAAACATAGTATCTAGTACCATTGCAAATTCAGTCATGCACACATGTATCAGTTCATTTATCTAATTATGTATCAGGCATGCATTCTCATTGTGAGAAACTTAATTCTTCAAAACACTCAGTCATGCATTCATGAATCAGTTACACACGGATCAGATATGCATGTTCAGTATTATATGTTCAGCTTGTCAGTCATGTCAGTCATGAGATCATGTTCTAGTTATTCATGTTCAGTATGTACGTCATTACATTTTCTCCCCTCTCAGTTGTCTCATTTGAAGACGAATCTTCTCAAGGGTAAAATATTACTTTTTCCTAGCTAATATCATCACAAAAATGTCTAATATTAGCTTTTAAATTGAATGATGGTTATTCCATGAGGAATTTTCTAGATTTTAACTTTTTAATGTGGTAAATTCAATAAGCTTTCCATTGATATAAGATTCTCCAACACCTGATAACCATATCAAAAGTTACGACTATTTCAAGTTCCTATTGTAAAACAACGCCACATTAGTCAGTGGCGCGCCGCGCCACAAAGGGAAATGGCATTTGGCAAATTCCAGTAGGGGCCCATGATTATGGAGCATCGCGCCAAGGCTAAAATTCAGAATTGTCTATTTTCCAGTGTCTCAGTGCGATTTCCCACGTGTCACACCAAAGTTCCAAGTCACAAAGGAAGGGGTAACGCGATGGCTTCACGTCACACCATCTCTCAGTTTCCCAAATGTCAAATTCTAGTGACACAATGCGATAGTGCTGCGTCGCGCCACGGGTCCAATTCAGGAAAATTTTACTGAAATTAAATGACGTGTCCAGGGTTAAAAGGGTCAACTTCCCACCCTAATTGAAGTCCTTTAAAACGTGATTCAACCATTTTTTTTACCTAAAATACACTATCTTCTCTCAAAAACCTCTCAAGAACAAGCTAGGGTTTTCATAGAAAATCCAATTCTAAGAATGTTTCTCCGTCAATCTTCATGAAATCACAAACTAAGGTATGCGTAGTGTTCATTCAAGGACTCCTTTTGTCCATGAAGACCAAGAATCTCATTACTAAATTCGAGTTTATGGATTTTATTATGATTTTCATATTAGGTTTGATTTATGTATGTTGAGAATGATCAATTGAATTCAAATCCATGTTGGGTGATCAATTTTATGTGGAATTGATTTGTATAGATGTATATTCATATGAACCTATGAATAAACCCTAGGATAATGAAATTAGAGATGAATCATGATGATTAATTATTGTATAACATTGTCTACATATGTTATGCCTGACATATGTTTCATTAAATGCCTAGATGAAGGAAAAATGCCCAACTAGTATGATATCATGAAATCCCCATGTATGTACAAGTTATGCCTATCACATGTTTTGATGGAATGCTTCTATAAATGTATTATGGATTATGATATTAGTTATATGTTCAAGTAAGTTATGCTTGGTCAGTATCCTTCCATCGAGTCCTGGGGGTACTTTTACCTAAAATATTAGCTGTGTGCCTAGAGCCATGTCATGTTTTCATGATACTGTCAGTCATGCTATGATCCTTAGACTTCAGACAGTCTTATGACTTAGGAAAAATCTGTATGATCTCATGACCTCAGTCAATTGTCAGATATCAGTAGTATTCCATCAGTCAATGGAATTCAGAAATTCAGCTCATGTTCAGTTCAGTAAATCATGTTCAGTGTCCATTCAGATGGGAGAATAAATCAACACTGAGTGAACCCAAGGATGGGGACACAGACTATCAGATGAGGGTGTGATCCTTAGCAGTCATCCTTGCATTCTAGAACTATGTAGCTAGCATAGGCTGAGATATCAACACTGTCGATAAGGGTTGATGAGGTGGATAAGCACTATTAGGTAAGGGCCCTACTGTTCTTGTATAGGGGACACTATCAGATTAGGGTTACCCATAACTTGTCATTACCAGTGGCGCAGTATTGACACCTTTCTTGTTGGGAATACAGATTGGACCCCAACTCAGATATAATGGCGTATCAGGGGAATGTTTGTTAAATAACTGCTTCCCACAGTTTCATGTTATAGAATCAGGACTATCAGATATAGTCTATCACTCTCAGTAATAGAACTCAGGTAGTTCTTCAGATTTCAGGATTGTCAGATACAGGCAACTCAGATACAGTACGAAACTCAGATAGTTCCATCAGATTAAGGACTGTTAGATACTGTCACTCATGTTATCAGCTATATTCAGATTTAGTAATCATGTTATCACAGTATTAGTGTCAGGTGTTATGTGTCATGTATTTATTCTCACGCTCATGATAGTTAGTTAGTTATTATTATTGTTCATGCATATGAACCCTATACATTCATACCACCTCACATACATACCAGTACATTTAAAGTAATGATGCATTTGCGCTATGGTGTCTTATACTATAGGTTCAGAGACACAAGCTCCAAAGAAACAGTAGATTCCAAATATCCGTAGACAGAGTTAGAAGTGAGTCCACATCTTTCAAGGACATGATTATTTTCCCTATTATATCATTAATCAATTTATTAGTTGTAGTTAGTTGGGGACATATCCCATCAACTGCTTACTCTGATATTTCGTCAGTTAGAGGCTTTCTATACTTTCATGTTTCAGACTTCTGTATGTTCAGTTTTGTTTTGGGTATTCTATTACCCCGCATAGATGTTATATCATTCAGATCATGTTCAGTATTGAACCTTATGTCCTTTTAGTTCATGATTTCTCATTATAAAGTATTTTATGCAGTATACAGGTACAGATATCAGTCATGGATTAGCTTGTGGTCCTTTGGGGTCATGAGCACCGTGTAGCATTCCGGGTACCAGATTTGGGGCGTTACATTAATGATATTACTATTTTTCCTTTAGGCCTTATCCCCTTATATTGATTAACACATATAATTATATGTATGAAACTTGAAATTGAAGATTTATTTGAGAGCACAAATAATGAAAATCCCTCTATTGTGATAATCTTATGTTTATGATCTTATGGTGATTGATTGAAATGCATGATTTATGGCTTGAAAATAGTTTATTCAAATACCATAGTATTTTGAGAATGATTTAAATATTTAAGAGAGGGAGTTTCTTGATGTAAATATATTTTACTAAAAGAGAAAGACTTGCATGAGATTAAGAATTTTGACATGGCTATCTTGCATCATTTAAAGTTTGACAAGGAGAGTTGCATATAGGTGTTTACATGAGTTTTAGAGAAAGAGTTCTTTGAAATGATTTATTAATATGGTGGTCCCAAATTTATATTTTTAGAACAGAGATTGCAATACGCTAATAATGGCTTAGAGATGTGACTTTCAAGTTAATGGTATGACGATACCATAAATATGTATGCCATAACAGAGTATGTTTTCAGAATATCTTTTCAGATAATGCATGTTATAAAGAGTTAAAAATGTGATTAAAGAGGGTTAGGTGGTTACCCAAAAAAGTCTAGAGTTCAAGTAACTCATAGCCTAAAAACTCTGATTTTCCGATCCAAGTATTTTATTTTTACACTAGTGATGGCCGTGTGGTATAGCAGAGTCATAGACTCCAACCCTTGCGGCACACTTGGGTTGGAGGCTTACCCTCCGAGTCAATTGCGGGATTTCATATAGCCCTTGGAATTTTAGAGTTTTAGGGTGCACCACCTAGCGCAGAAGTAAAACAAAGAGTCTCATGGAGTTCAGATGATTTTACAGAGTCTTTTGAAAATTCCCATGAGATTTCTTACTATATGATATGTTTATGAACTGTTTTAAATTGCTCTCATATATGTTGAATATAAATTATTATTTTTGATTTTATCTGCATACCAGTACATCTGTATTGACCCCTACCTCCCAGGTTTGGAGGCTCAGTCTAAGGGTCAGGCTAATCAATAAAGTATTCCATAAAGAAGTGATCCGTGCAGTGGTGAGCCTTCTTTATTTTAGAAGGCCTGTTATTTCAGATTAGGTATTCCGTTGTTTTGGTTTACTGGGGGCCTTGTCCAAGTTTTTAGAATAATTTTAAGATATAGTAGAGATTTCACAGACTGAGTTAGATCTTATTCAGATGTTTTGAATTGCAGCTTTCATTCTTATGTCTTGAATCTTAGAGTTAATGATAATGTTTTCATATCAAATTGTATTTCCACATCTTCTCATTTTATATGAATATTGTGCATGACTACTAGATAGAGTAGGACGTCCGAGCCTTCAGGGTTTGGGATGTCCATCACGGCCAGGCCCTAGTTCCGGTCGTGACAATGATGTATTTTGGGTGTATTAGACAGGCTACAAGAATCCCATAGTTGTATCTTCGCATCAATTTTTTTATAGCAAAACATGTACTTGTTTATCAAACTTTTGTGGAATGATGCAAAAAAATTAAGGTTGAAATAAATGAATAAAAGGATGATTGTTGCCTATTACAGCTCACCCATGTACAAATAAAAATTGAAGTTATACCATGATCTAAAGATAGAGCAAAGAGAATTTCAACCCGGTGATCTAGTCTTGTTTTATAATTCCAGACTCTATTTTTTTCTTAGAAAGATAAAATACTAATGGTAAGGACCATTCACTATGGTGAGAATTTTTCCTCATGCTGCAGTTGAGCTTCTAGTTCATGACATCGACCCGTTCATGGAAACTAGTCAGCGTGTCAAACACTATTTAGTAACCACAAAAGAAATAAGGACATGTGAAAGATTTAACTATAAAAAAGTTTGAGTAATCAAGCGAGCTGATTCATCTCATGATGTTAAATAGGGTGCTTCTGTAACGCCCTAAGATCTCATCCCGAGACGTCACATGGTGCTTATGGACCCAAAGGACCACAAGCTAACCCTTTTCTAATATTTGTACCTATACACTACATACTATCTAAAATAAATATGAAAACTGGCGATAAGGTTCAACATATCTATACATACTCAAACTGAAAAATGAATACTAATACATCAACTTCTGTCTAAAAAACCTCTAAACTGTGGAATTGATGGGACATGTCCCCAACTAACTCCATCAACTGATAATATAAATAAAATCTGATGCAATAATAGTAAACTGAGATTCATCCTCGAAAAAAGAGGACTCACTTCTACTGCTGCTAACTAAGATTGAACTGCTGAGGAAACTCTGAATCCTGTGCCTCTTAAACTATGGTGTAAAATAAAAACACCATAGCACAAATGTGTCAGAACAAAATGTACCGAGTATGCAGACGAGGTAAGGATAAATGCAAGGGCTCATGCATGCACAATATGTAAACTGAATAATCATGAAAACGTCGCGCGAGAACACATACATGAATGAACTGGTCATAATCACAATCATCGCAACTCTAGAGACTGGAACTCAGTTACCACTTTCCAGCAAACTGAACTCACTATTGACACTGAGATACTGAATCACAGACTCATCTGATATTGATAACTAGGAAATATAGATACATTTTAATCAAGGAGTGAGTTCTGAAATCTCTGAACATTCTGAGATTACGAGTATCTGAAGCATCTGAAATGGATAGCAACCCTAACTAACAGGTTGTCTTTGAGTCTGTGGATAATAATACTTCTTTATAAATGATTTTGAGATCGTCCTATCTAGCAAAGGAACTTCAAATTAGCAAGTAATCATACATAATGGCCTGTACCTAACAGCCTTAATAACTGTACACTGAACTGAGCTCTTTCTTGAAGTCTGAGACTGATTCTAAAACTGAGACCGTGGGAAGTAGTTACTTAACCGACATACCCCTACTATCTCATAGGGGTCCAACCTATAACCCAAATTGGGAGGGTGTCAATACTGTGCCACGGGTAAAGACATTATCTTTATATGAACCTCATCTATCAGGTCTTCATACGAGAACGATGGAGCCCTCATCAAACAGGTCAACCCACCTCATCTACCCTTATCTAGTAGGTATGATGTATCTCATCCACCCTCATCAAGAAGGTGTGATGTCTCAACCTACGCTAGCTACATAGTTCTGGAGAAAAAGGATCGCATCTAAGGATCGCACCCTCCACTAGTAGGTGAGTCCCTATCCTTGAGATTGCTCGGTGCTAGTTTCTACTCCCAACTGAAAGAAACTAATTTGATTCTTAAATAAACTTAGACTGAACTGAATATGATACTAATTATATTTCTCAAGAGATCTGACTGAGTTACGCTGATATTACTTAGTTTCGTATCTAACGGAAAGGTATCAAATCATAGCATCTGACTGATGATGCAGATCTTGAATAGATTATTCAAATTGCTTCTGAGATTAGAATTGAACACTGGACATGCATAGGTTCACACTTATTTGGGGATTTCCTACTAGCATGGAATAATTCATTCACTTGGTCATTTTATCAAACACTAGGCATGCATAGACTAGCTCACAATTTGGGGCTTCCTATTCAACATTCTATAATGGCCCATATTCTTTTTCTAATCTTTTATAAACTTATGGGAGATATACTCCTCTAAACCAACCAATTCTACACCCAAAAGTCATGAACAAATCAATAATCATAGCACATAATTGAATCTTAGAAGTCGTTAGATCACGATTTAACTACAATGCTTAATTTATAGTCTCTTAGACATTTTATTGAACACCTCACATGCAAAACATAGGCATAAGTATAATAACCCAACTACTCATCATGAACAACCAAATTTACATGTTTCCACTTATATATTATCATACATTCATACAAACCACATAAGTATCCCATCTTGGATGTCAGTCAACATCAACAATAAGTACCAAATGCATTTACCACACAAATACCACATACTAAGGCCAAAGGTTGATAATCTTGTAGACAAACATGAACCAAAACTCAATCATAGCAAGAACATCAATTTCAACTCACAAGAATCATTAAAAATTAATAAACATAAATCTTAGAGATTTAGAAAAAGTTACTTGAGCTTCTTGGATGAAAGGGACCCAAGAATCAACATCTACATACCTTGGGTAAACTCTTTTCTCGAAGGCTCTTGGAAGAATTATTGATCCTTGCTCTTGATTCTCTCTTAATTTTTGGTGGAAGAAGAGAGAATTTTTTATTTTGGAAACCCTAGTTTTTGGGTGAAAGAAGAGAAAATAAAATGAGGCCTTGAACACTTAAGTGGGTATTTATTGAGGTTGGGGAAAGAGTGGAAAAGACGAAAATGTGTTTTAATGAAAAAATGTTGAAAACTGCTGATCGGGGTCTGTAACGGTCGATCTGACGGTCCGTCAGAGGGACTGATGGTCCACCAGGTCATTCGTCACTCGAGTGCAAAATATGGGTCATTATACCTCATCGTGATGGTCCGTCAGGAATTTGATGGTCCACCAGATCGTCCGTCACTCGGGGGTCAGGAATGGGCCTTTCTATTTTGACCTGACGGACCCCTTGACGGTCCTTCAACTTATTGACAGTACACCACTTTGGCCATCACATGATGATCAAAAAGAGGGGTCACTGCCTTGTCTTGATGGGGAACTTGACGTCCCACCAAGGACCTGACGGTCCACTAGGTCGACCGTCAAACCTGGGCGATTTTGATACCATTTTGTGAAATGGCCATAACTCACTCGTCCAATGTCGGATATTGATAAAATTGGTATCGATGGAAATATTATTCAATTCTATACATGTAAAAAATTTGAAATTATATAAATACAACATTATTCAAAGTGTTTCATATTTAGGAAGATATTTCTAAAAAAATTTTACTCGGATTTTCATTTTTTCGAAAATGCTCTAAGGCTCAGACTAGGAGAGAACTTTTTGGGATATTACAACTTCATGGGAGGCAACCTATGGTCTAGTAAGGAAATTATAATTACCCATCTTATCCATTTCATACTAGAATATTAATTCAAGCATTTATTTAAATGCAACCCATGTTTTGTACTTTATATTTTATAGGGTGATGTTTTTAATGGTGCAGGGATCACATCGGAAGTAACAAATGCTTCTTTGGTTTGCAAACAAAACCCATAAAGGATTATACGACCATGGAAAGAACCCATTATTATGGGTTAAGTCATCTGATCACGTTTTGACCAATTTCTATGGAACAACCATCTAGGATTCATCCAATGATTGTCCATCACGGTCATATCTAGATGTCACAATCATGATACCAATAATCTCATCACTCTTATGCAACCCAGAATTAGAAAGAAACCTTTGATTGTAAGGATAAATCATGGGAACGTACTACGATCATCCTTAAGCTCTCAAAGTTCCTAGGTAAGTTCTTCACAAACATGCAAAGTACAAAAGAAATGTATGATCTTGTAACAAAACCACGATCGTACATTTAGATTGTCTACAAATCCCTTCAATTTAAAATAGGCTTGACCCAATCGGACATAATGATTTCTCTAAAAGTACAAAAGTGTAGTACCATTCACTCAATGCCTCTATTTTCACTTCCAATCGTTGTTGCACTTAAAAAACACAAACCCTAAATAATCTAGCAAGAAATTTCAATTATTTATAGTGATTAGACCTAGATTATTCCATCTCATCTTCACTTTTAACGTAACATACTTAACATGAAGTGTTTTACTTAAATTAGGCTTTGGGTGTCACTTTGGGGTTTGAAAGCAAAGGGGATGGTTGAGTACACATAGCACATTCTCACCGGTCCTACCATGTTGAAAACAACTTTACCTATATTGGGCACCTGAGTCAAGTAATAAATATATAAATCTACCAAGTGTTTGGGAATCCACGACACAACCTAAGATAGTGGTTTTAACAACAACCAAGGGATGTTAGTGGTGATCCTTCAATTGTTCACTAGATTAACTTATACCATTAACATGATGTCAAGATATGATTGTGGTATGCGCTCGTCTGATGTGATATGGTTTCCAGGTCTCAGGAAACCTTCAAATAATAGAAAGGTACGATTATACCTTCATTTCATGATCATGGGAAGGGTTGTCTCATCTACTTGTAGTACCTATTTAGGTTTCTCAAAATTTAATTCTAAAATTTTTTGATACAGGTATCATAGCAGAAAAGAATTAGCAAAATTTTGAAAAAATTATCTCAAAAAAGCATTAACCGAAGGACATACCTCCAGTTATGGAAAGTGAGTCTGAATCTAGAAGAAGGACCAAGGTGAGCTCTTTTATAAGTTCATTTGGAAAGTAACACTCTCCTCATACCTCAAGGAAGTATTCAAAAGAAAAGGAGCAAGCACAAGCTGCCACATCTATTGTCCTGGTTGAGGCATCTACCCCCATCAAACATCCCTATTCTGAAAAGGGAAGGAAAGGTACCTAATAAGGTGGGATTAAAACTGGGGAAGGCTCAAGTTCTTTAAATAAAGAGGATGAGGCCAACTCCAAACCCTCTCATGTTGTTGTTGCACCACCACCTCTAAGTGGAGTCAATCTGAGAAATTTTTTTTCCTACAACTCATGGGACTATTATATTGAGGGTGTGTTAGGAAAAAAAAAATAGAAGCATTCAGGAGGAACCTTAGGTATGATATACTCTCTAAAAAATTTTCCTGAGTTAGCGTAGGGTTTTAGAAGGTATAAGTTAGAGTAGATAAGTAGACCCCTAAGGAGTTAAGTGCTGGAGTTGTGCAGGAGTTTTATGCCAACTATTTTTCAATATTGAAAAATATGACACCTTCAAAAAAAGGTAAGGAAATGAAGAAACAACCATTCCTATATTCCATACGAGTTAGAGATTTGGGGATTGACATCTCTGTTAGGGTCATCTCAAGGTCCTGATTTGGTAAAGCTTTTGTCTTTATTGAGGAAACACCAAAATATGATTTTCAAATAAATGATCTAAAAAAAGTAAAGAAGTTGACTGGTGATGGCAAGAAAATGTACTATTTATGGATAGAGGTCTACATTAAACAAGCAGTGAGAATGCTCTATGGGTTAAGGGACCGCTATTTACAAACAAAGACAGAAGTTTACTGTAAAAGAATTATGGTCCATAGTCAAGCACTAAATTGCACCCATGGCTTATGATAAAACATTTGGTGTAACCAACACTTGCATGTTAGTAGACATAGTTATATGAGTTGATTTGAATATCTGATGGATCATTGTAGAGGAGATCTAAGATAGGGTGATTTATTCCAACACCATACTACCTTTCCTCTATCTTGTGACTCAGTTAATGTGAGATGCACAAGTCCATATTGTAAATGATGTAGAACGACTTATTTAGCCGACAAAGGTTGTTGATATAGAATTAATCAAATATATATGAAAATTTGTTACTCCTATTAGAGGCATGGAGATTTCTATTATAGTTGGGGGGTCCCCAGTTAGTGATATACTAGTGTCTAATGTCGATACCTCTTCATCCGCAACACCACCCATATTTTTTATTAGTTTTCCATTAGATCCCATATGTTATAAACATATACCAACTTCAAAGTTTGAGGAGATTATAAGGTTCCTACTATTTTATGATGCCAAGATAAAGAATCTTCATGTTTTTATGAAGCCTTATATGAGTGATGAGATATGTGGAGCTATCAGGACAATTTAGGAATCAACAGATAGGTTTGAAGGAAGGGTAATGGCTAGACTTGATGCATTTCAAGCGCTTTAATTGATTGATATTTGGGTTGAGGTAGCTAAGATAAAGGAGGTGTTTGGAATTCTGGCTGATAAGGTTGAGTCTTTGGTCCTTAATTTTTATACTCTTTCCTAAGACCATTTGGATATTCCTGTTGAGTTAAAGAAAACTAATTTGGGTACTTAAAAAAGGCAGAAACATAATGATTTGGTTAGGAGGGTTAGACAAATCAAAATCTAAGAAAAATAAATATAAGAGAACTAGAAAGTACAAGACAATGGATGAGACCTTTGGGGTTTCTTTTGCAATGGGTTAGATGATACCACCTACCATGGAGATGTGTGTGGATACTAGTGGGGGGGGTGGATATTTCCCCTATATTAATATTATGAGTGCACCTGCCACCACTAATTAGAGTGCACCAACCACACCTAATGGGATATTGCCACCATTAATATTGAGAGTTGCATCCACAGCTAATACTACTATTGAGGATGAAAATAAGAGGGACCCACCTGCATCCCTATTTGATCTGAGTTCCATTGGTGCCTAGGGTGCCTCAGGTATGTACCGTACCCTTGTTTTACATTATCTTTTATAAGTCATGCATTGGGAACATTTCCTGACTTCAAATTAGGGGTGGGGATGCACCAGAACCAAGGGTTTTTGTTGTCGTGTTTCTTTTCCCTCGGTTGTGCTACCATCGTAAAAAATGGCATGGTTAGGTGCTTTTATTAATTTATTTGTTGTTTTTTATGATATTTCAACTTATAGTAAATTTAAAGAACTTGGTGCAATCTAATTTTAATAAGCATGCTTGCCTAGTTTTTATTGTTACTAAAATGATACCCTCAAAATATTTTATTTTTGTGATGTAGTGTTTGCATGTACTGTGTTGTAACAAACTCTAGGATATTGATGTGGCATTAGGATTGTTAATAGAATATCCTATCTATTTTAACATGTACTGAATAGGTGGTAACTTATATGAAATCTTTGATCCATGAGAGAGTGAGAAGACTACCTAGTCAATGAACTAGAACTTTCTCGGTTTGTCTCTAAAAAAGTTGTAGGATAGGAGATTAGGAAATTTACATAGGTCATGTTTGAATTAGTCCATTTCAGCCTAAATGACACACTAAATAATCATTAATCCCTTGAACATGACTTTTAAGCCTCATTAGACCTTTTTTTGAACTACTAAATTCATCATCCCAATTTTTATAATGAACTTTTTTTGGCCTTGCTCCCTTCTTAGACACTATGTAGACTCATGCAAATTTCTTCAGTTGAGGGTAGCTATTTTTTAGGGGTTCATAACAGGGGTATAAAGAATTAGTATTAACAATAAAGGGGAATCGTGTGTGCTATGCTAAAAGGAGAAAGTGAAAGAGAAACGAAAATCAAAAACTAAAACCACAGATGAGTTTCAAAAGGGGATAAAATTAAGAAAAGGGAGAAAAATAAAAGAAAATAAGAAAGTGGAGCCAAAAGTAGTGTAGTGCCAAAAAGTCATTGCACAAAAATGTACCATACCTAGCCTCAAGGCTACATTACAAGACTAGAAAAGACCTATAGTTATCCTAACTAGACTATTTGAGAGTAGAAGCATAGAAAATAAAGGCAAGCCTCTGATATCAAATTCACATAAATTGACTTCTTTGTGATATTGAGAGATTTGACACATGCTAGTAATGAATGCCATTGCATATACTGAGTGATTAGGGGCTTCTTTGATGTGAGGGCATATGGATTGTAGTCTAGTTATTGCTTTTTAGGGAGTGCACTAGTCAACATGTTGGGTCGTTTATTCCTAATGTTATTCCATATCCAGATCACATTTTATTAAAAGTAACTATGTTTCATTTACTGTGCATGAATTATTTATGATAAGAAAATGAGATGTTGAATCTACTTATCTGGTTTGCATGTGTGAAGAACAAAGTTTGAAAAAGATGACTGCTATAACTGGCCCTAATTTTGTTCTAAGTTAAGAAACTTAGTTAGGCAGTTGTATTTTGTTTTCCTAAGGACATGAAAATGTTCTAAGTTGAGGGTGCTGATGTTTCGTGAATTACAACACTTAATATGCTTAAAACAAGAAATATTTTCAAGTATAAGATCTTTTTTGTGGATTTTATGTGTTTCTTTTGGTGTTTGCAGGCTTTTTAGACTTGGAGAAGAAAAATGCTGAAGATTTGACAAAGTTGGAATCAAAAGAGCCTTACCACAGTTGTGGGATCAATGTACAGTTTCCATAACCAAATTATCTTTTCTTGAATTTATGAAATTATCATGTGATTGAAGTATTAAAGTGCATATATGTATTCATCTATTTATGTCTTGACTTGAAGAATTCTATTTTGTAATTTGAATACCATGAGTATGATTTGAATGTTGATTAAAGATTTTCAACTGAGTTTTAAGCATGATGTTGTGTTACAAGTTATATGAAAGAAAGCATGAGATTCAATGTCTTTAAGTTTATCAAGATTACATATGCTCATATTTTGATTTATAAGATTCATATAGTGATTTTGATTTCATTATATTGAAGTATTTCAAGAATTTTATTTAGCATGAACTTTTGTTATAAATTTTTAAGCATTTAAGCATATATATTATAAGCCGTAAGTACAATTTTTGAGATTTTAAGAAGATGATGCTCTTAAGGCCTTTGATACGTATATACCAAGATTTAAAGCAAAGATTTATATTTTGATCTAAAGATAAGATATAGAATCCACATTTGTTCATCCAGATTATGATTTAAAGAAAGAGAAGCATAACTAGTTTTTATTCTATAAACCCTTATGCTATTTTAAAGTGGATTTTCTGAAGTATGGGCATATAAGTAATATAGTAGTTGTATTTAGCACCGAGTTGTGTATGAGTCTGAAGTCGCATGTCCCAGAACTACGTCCCACCATAGGTTTAAGTCCTAATATGGGCTAAGTATAGTAATCACTCAAGTTAAGGTTCTATTCTGATGGAAAGGGTAGAACAAGTCTTCTCAATGTGAGTATGATGTTAGACTCCAAGATATCTCACATGGTTTATATAGGTTAGAAAAACCTCCCAAAAGAAAGAATAAAAAGTAAATCTTTGAGAACTAAGTGTTATGGAAGAATAAGAAGTAAAGATTTTAGAACTAAGAGTTATGGCTCACAAAGTTTATCCTTATAATTCGTTATACAGGTTTATGATTTTACAACCTTTGTTTTATTTAAGATCAAGATGAGTCATCTACACTTAGCATGCATTATCTTAAAGTCTATGAGTATATTCAGTTATTGTTTTACTTATGCATTCACCCCTAATTGCTTAATATATTTAAAAAGTACTGATCTACATATACGTCTGTGTGCTACATTATTTCATAGTGTAGGTACCAGTTGTATCCTACACATTATAATTAGACAGTGTGCAACTTCCAGTCAGTAGTTGATGACTCCTTTTGATTCAAGGGCTTGAGTCAATTATAGATCAAGTAGCATCTTATTTTCTTTATTAATTCGTATTGATTAGGGACAACTGGGGGTAATGTCCCATCTACCTATAGTCAATATTAGTAGAGACTTTATAGACAATTAGTAGAATTGATGTATTTGATTTTAGTTTTGTTTGGTATAACCAGAGTTGTAATCAGTTTAAATAGTCTTGTTGTTACTATGGTTAACTAAATACTTCCCTTAAGCTTATAACTTCTAGTTTTTATGTATTTAAATTAGTAGCTCAAGCAATATGCTAGTACAAGGGTTACCGTAGGATCGCATGTGATTATAAGAATTGTGTGACGTCCAGAGGTGGTTTCGGGGCATTACAGATCTCCTCATGCATGACTATTCATAAGTTTTAATCCATATAATAGATCTTCCAAACGTCCTTTGAAATTGATAGTGATATTAATGAAAGGGCAACTTACAAACCAAAAGGGTACTCATCTACCAACTCTTTGAGTAAGAACAAAGAGGTATCTCAATCTTTATCGATAAGGACCAAGAACAAGGACTCCAATAAGTCTTGTAATAAAATACTTTAGAGAAGACCACTACAAAGTATCCTCTATGAATGAAGGTAATAAATATCCTACATCCAAGCCTAAATGTTTTAAATGTTTTAAATTACAAGAATGGGCACATAAAGCTAGTGAATAACCCAACCGAAGAAATGTGATCCTTCGGGAAGGGAAGTTGTATTGCCTTAGAGAAGAGGTGGTATTGGAAGATAAGAATGATGAAAAAGTCAAAGATAGAGAGGTTTCCAAAGAAGGTCAGCAAAAAGAGAAAGATAATGAGGATGCTTTGCCTCAAGATGGAGAGTCTAAGGTTCCAAACTTTGTTTTGAGGCATGCAATGATTAGTAATATAATATATGATAATAGTAGAAGGGAATATCTAATCCATACTAATTTCCTTATCAAGGACAATTCATGTTCTTTGATCATTGATAATAGGTGTTGTTATAATATGGATAGTGCTATGATGGTTGAATTATTAAAGTTTCCTATAACAAAACATGCCACACCATACAAACTTCAATGGTAAAATGGATGTGAAATGTTTAATGTGACTAGGCAAGTTTTGATTTTGTTCAAAGTCGAGAATTACCATGTGAGGTGCATTGTGATGTGATACCCATGCAAGCTTGTCATCTTTTTCTTTGGAGGACATGACAATATGTTCTTTCAATCAAGCATGATGGGAGGACCAATTGGTATTTTTTCGAGTTGAATTGTTGGAAATTCACTCTCTGTCCACTCTCACCCACTCAAGTGAATGATGCTCACCAAAAGTTGAGAGAATTGAAATAGATGGGTAAGAAACATGGTTGGAAGGATGTCCAAACCAAAGAGAAAAATGGAGAAAAGTAGGATAGGATATTGTAAGGGAAAAATCCATTGGTGATGTTGGCGAGGAACAAAGATCTTTTCAAGGAGCATGATAATAAAACACCCATGCTTCTTCTAGCCCATGATTTTCATACAAAAGTACTCTACATATCCTATTGTCCATTCTATTTCACTTTATTTAAAGGAATTTTATATTGTATTCCCAAAGGAATTACCCCAAGTATTACCCCCACTTTAGAGAATTGAACATCAAACTGATTTTGTTTCGGGTTCTAAATTGCCCAATAAACCATCCTATCAAATTAATCAAATAGACACTAATGAGATCCAAAGAAAAGTTGAGGAACTCATCGACAAAGGATATATCAAAGAGATCATGGGTCCATGTATGTTACCGGTGTTGCTAGTGCCAAATAAAGATAGGACATGACACATCTTTGATGATTGTTGGGTCCTCAATATAACAACAATAAAGTATCACTACCAAATTCCCAATTTGGATGATATGATTGATGATTCAAATGGTTAATGTGTGTTTTCTATCATAGATCTTAGGAGTGGGTACCACTAAATCTTGATGAAATAGGGTGATGAGTGCCACATTCAAGACCAAGTTTGTTCTATATGATTGGTTGGTCATGCCTTTTGGACTCACTAATTCTCTTAGTTCTTTTATATGGTTGATGAACCATGTAATGGAACCATGTTCCCGTGTCGGGGCTTAGTTGTTGTTATCAATGGATTGAAACAATAATTGCAATATGTGTGGCCCGTGTAGGGGTTTTATCTAGTGTCATTGTCTTCTTTGTATATATTTAGTGGTTTATTCTGGCTAGAAATTCTTAAGTTGGGGTGAAGTGGTATCTATGATGTATTACTTATATATTTCACTCTATTAGTACATGGATTATTGCGGATCATGGATAATTGCCCTATTAAGAGAATTTGGCTCATATATATGTATATTGGTTGGATTGGAAATTCTCATTTTGGTTTGGTTGTGAGCATTACATCCTCATATAATATGTACATCCATGAGGCATTTGTACTACCATGGAAATATTGGTTTTTCTAATAGAAATATGATACCTTCAAAACACTCTGTCAAAGTTCATGAGCTGAATAAGAGATATGGATATGTGAACCTCGATCTGAAATGATAGGCAAAGGTACCACAAGAAGGAAAACAATCTCTCAAATAAAAACCTGAACCAACCTCTCGGCACTATAGGAGATCTAAAATTTGATAAAATGATCAATGGTCAATTGATCCATGATGACCCAAATACTATCAAAACCATGAGATGTGCGAGGTAAACCCCCTACGAAATCCATAGTAACCTGCTCCTACTCCTACTTCTACTTGAGAATGGGCATCCTCTAAATTAATCGACTAGGTCATTGATGCTTGACCTTTAATTGCGTAAAAAAAGATAATGAGCCACAAGCTCCGCTATATCTCTCCACATACCACTCCACCTGTGTTGCTGCCTTAAATAGATATACATCGTAGATGTTTTGGAGTGAATAGAATATCGAGTGCTATGAGTCTCACAATGAATCAATTGAATCAAATCCCCAACCCTAGGAACACAATTACGACCTTCAAACCTTAGAACACCCTTAGAATAAATGGTATCACTCCTGGACTCACCTCTTAAAAACCGTCCTTAAATGCTACAAAACTTATTGTCGTCAAACTATCAACTCTAAATCTACTCCAAAAGGGTAGATATGGACTTAACCCTTGCACTAATTCTTTTAGGGTAAGAAACATCAAGATAACCCATCAAGCTATCTAAGCATTGGATATCAATAGATAATGGCTACTACAAAATTGAAATGAAGGACAAACTACCCGTACTCACTGCCTTTTGGGTCAAGGCATCCATAACATATTTTCCTTACCCAAATGGAATAGAATAGAGACATTATATTCCTTTAGTAACTCAATCCATCTATGCTACCTCGAATTAATCTCTCTCTAGGTAATAATGTATTGAAGAATATATGTCCAGTGAAGATCTCGCAACAAACACCATACATATAATGCCTCTAAATTGGCAGAACAACCACTACCACTACCAACTCTAAATCATGAGTGAGGTAGTTGCACACATGCTCCTTCAGCCGACTTAATAGATATCCAATAACACAACCCTGCTGCATTAGAACACACCCCAAACTAATACCAAAAGCATGACAATATATGGCAATACCCTTGCCTTCAACTGGAAGAGTCAAATTGAAGTAGGCAAGTCCTTGAGCATCAGAAAGATTGCCTTACAACAAAAACTAGGATGACCTCCATCTGATATTTGAAGCACTACCTAAACAGGCTTGCTAAACCTACCTTAATATAATAAGGCTAATGTTGGAGTACCTATCTTGAAAACCTCATCCTCAAAATTGTGAGCCATTATGGCTCCCATAATAACTTTCGTAATACTGGGGTCTCTTATTGCTTCCTTTTTGGGCCTCATTGTCCATCTCATCAAGAGAATAAACAAGGACAAAAATATTGAAAAAGGACTTTCCCAAAGTTATCAAACTTTTTGTATCCCTATGAAACAGTAGTCTCAAACCCCTAATAAAGCATTGAATCTGCTCAAACTCTCCAGGCATAGTCATAATGGCGTATCTAGATAACTCATGAAATCTATCATCATACTTGGCTACATACATAAATGCTCGTCTCAAAGCTATAAATTCTTATCTTAAGAGCTATCACATACTTAATGGCATATACTACCCCAAGAAATCCTAAAATAATTGAGTGCAGGTCACAGGTAGAGATCCAACTGTCCTGGAATAAGGATAACCTCTCCACCATCTTTTATTTTCTGACTTTAGTTGATAAATAAAAAATACACTCCACACAACTCAATCAACCCCAAACTACATAACCCATCCTTGTAACAAGTATGGAACTCATACGCATCCTCTTTGGGAGTCCCAACAAATCAATGTGTAATCGATCTCTAAAACTGTCCCAACATCTTCTGCTTGTCTGCAGACATAATTCTTTAGGTTGTTACTGGTTGTGGGACTACCGATGCTAGTGGAACATCTTCTCTGAGGTTACAGCTTTAGGTTGTGTCCTTATCTCAATACCAGCCCGTGTTTTTAGCTGAGCTCTATTAATTTACAAGACACTAAGTAATCTTAATATTTAAACCAATGTATCTCGAATATTTAAAAAAATATATAAAACTGGGTGGGTCCTTGATTTCACCCTAGACTACCTGTTGAAAAGGCAGCAAAATCTTTAGAGCTATCTCAGACTCAAGAGAAATAATAAGATCTGGCGATAGCTCCCTATCCAAAACTCAAATTGCGGCTACAACATTATCCTGCCTTTCACCTCAAACCGACCTCTACCTTTAATTGGAGTTCTAATATCTAACTCAAGGTATTGATCCCCAAGATCCACTCTATATCCTAGCCAACAGTTAAAAAGTGAAATAGATAAAGATTCAGAAACTAGTATAGACACAATGCATAAAAATGAACTCAAAAGATATGATTTTTGTAAAAGTATTCTATAGCCTTCCAAAGATAGGATACATATGTCTCCATGCCAATTTGTTGTACTCTATGAAACATTGGCCCTTGTACCAATAATACTTATCAAACCTATGCTCTGATACCAAACTGTCTTAATTCAATATCTTAGGTCTCGATGGTAGTACTCCAACCCACCAGTGGGTAGGCCAAGCCATAGCATGGAAAAGAAAGTAATGAGATAACGAGAAAAAAATGAAAAGAAATAAGAAGAAAAACCAATAAATAAACAAAAAAAGGTGGAAGCATATAAATAATATATATAATAAACTATATAGGAAAAGAAAGAGGATTAAATACACAAAATGAAACTCTCCCAAGTCCTAGTAAGGTTGGTCCTAGAGCCATTACAACTCAAAATTAGAGTACTAAATATAATCCAAAATATGGATGTATATACAATAGTCTTAGAATAAAAAGACTATAATTAGAGTAGGAGGAGGATGAACGTTGAAATAGAAAGAGCTCACTGCATCCCTAACTAAACAGAAAGGCCCGAGAATAACATAAATATCAGTGACTCATACTTAGATATGTACTAGGAAAGAAATATAGAAGTTCAGTATGAGTACCAAAGATAAGGGTACTCAGTAGACATCATCGGAATATTGAGCTCAAATATAGTAAAAACATTAATATAATGCAAATATGTAAGCTAAGTCAATAAGAGTAGGGTTAGCAATATAAATATCTATTGAACCATGCAAGGTCAATAAAGGAAATAAATTAGAGCATTACATGAAATAAACAACTCAACAATAAGCAATACAAGATAACTATAACCTAATTGGACCCCTATTAGCCCTTAAGGCGCACAAAAAAAGACAATTAACCCTATGGATCCCCCATAAGCCGACAAATGCATACAAGGAGTAACAAAAGTAAAAAAACATAAGTAACCACATCTAAACCGATCTTAGGTAACCATATGATACCAAATAAATGATAAAACTATCGAGATATGCATAAGGATTGAACCAACACTAATAGGTAATAAAAAGAGTCCAGACACTAGGCTCAAACTAGAAATAGTAGATAATAATGAGAGGCTATACACTGTGTTTAAACTAGAAATATAGGGTAATAATGAGAGGCTGGATATATAATGTACAAAAAAACTCAGTATCACTGTCGATACTCTTAAAAAAACATAATAAAAACTAGCACACCCCAATTGTATTATAACTAAAAGTTGAACTCAAACTGAAACTCATAGTAACCACATAAAAACCAAAAACTAGTGATCACATGGATAGCCAATCTCAAGTGTAAAACTGATTCCAAATCCATATCATAACCAATGGCAGAGTCAAACCAAAATTTATAATAATAGTGGAAATAAAAAATATACAAAACATGTACGGGAACTGAAATCCAATCATGAAAATATAAACATATCTAGATAAAGGGAAGAATTCCAAGGTTTCTATGTATAGTGACCCTTCAGGTAATTTCAATAATTCTACTTATTTTTTATAATTAAGAGCTTTTCTATAGACTTCCCAAGTCATTTATGACTTGCTGGCATTGATAATTCTGTTATCGGGTAATTCATTTGTTTTTAATGTCAATTCCTTATTTTGAAGTCTTTACTGGTTTGAATTAGATACGCAGTGAAAACTTTAGTCCAACAACCTTATATCCAATTCTAACTATTCCAACAACTCAGAAATGTTAATTTTAGGCTAGGAGGACTCTTGGTTTGGATCTAGAGGCACTTGGGCTTATTTTGACCTATTGGTTGAGAAGTTAAGAAAATAAAATATAGGTGTGGAACACACTTTTAGTTAAAAATACCTCAGATGGAAATTTCGATTGTTCAATTAAGTCTAGAACATTGAATTTGGTAAGGCAACATAGTGTGTTTGCATATACAAGATTTTAAATAAATCTCGAAGTGTTTGCATTGACTTGGAGTATTCCAAGTCTCAGTTGTATCTAGTGCGATCACCAATACTGATCTAGAAGCAATCTACCAAGTATGGCATCACAATATCATTGTCATGAATGTGACTCATGTGAAAGTCACCTAAATCTGTGATCGCGATATTGACTCCCGATCACTTAGAAAGGGTATAAATACACCATTTCTAGTTCGTTTAGACCATTCTTCTTTCATTCTCTAGAAAATTAAACCATAAGCAGTGGAAAAGCTTAGTACTATAGATTTTGGGTTATTTAGGAGCTTTGGTAATTATTCTTACGCAATTTTTCTTTGGATTTCAGGTAAGATTCCTCTATTTCATGATTGATTTCCCCTATTCGTCCCTTAAATTCATAAAATTTGGTGTATTAATTTTATCATTAATATATATCAAAATTTACCCATTTTTAAGGCTAATTACTCCTTGACCATGAGGGAATTCTTGTTGGATTTTGAAATCCAATTTTTGTAAACGGGACTCACATGGGATTTTGATGTAATTTTTGGACCCGAAGCACAATGGTCAAATATGGGTATAATTATTCACTTATTGATGATTATTGTGTGATCTTGATAGCTTGGTATCTTGTAGAAGCTTCTCAAAAGTAAAAGTAGGCAATTTAGCGGATTCTTTGAGCTTTCTTCAGTGTCTAGGTAGGCTAGGTTTTTTCCCCTTCATAGACTAATCTATGTCATAGTCTGTTTATGATATTATACTAAATTTGGGATGGGTCTGAGGTGTTGGTGATCAAATTTGTAATACTTGTGTTAGTTGGTCCTTATAGGCTATTTGAAAATCGTAATTTTGGTGCTTTAGCTTAGTTGCTTAGATCATTAGTAGAATTTCTATCTTAGGGATAATTAAGGACCATTTGACATCAAAAAGTATATTTAGATACCTTATCCTAGAATGGGGTAGATTATGCCTTATACTGGCATTTTGGGGTTTAAAAATATGACTAGATTCATAATAGTCATGATAATTGGGATTTGGAGTTGATGCGAAATACATAAGCACCCAGCGGTTATGATATTGATTACTATTACATTATTGTTTATGATATAATTATATAAATATACACTAGTTTGTGTCTAGAAAAGGATGATGATATGATGATATATGATTACAATATTGATCCTGTAAGATTATTATGATATTTTTTATATGTTTACCGATTCGAGTTTCGATATTGCTATGATATTAGTCATGATATTGGTGGTATGACATCAACGATATTGTTGCACATGATATTTGTTATGGAGCAGGATATTTGTGATATTGTTATGAGTTTCGAGTCCAAAATTGGGAATTGTTCTAATGTTCGCATAATATGGATAGATTTTGGTTGTATCTTGAGTGTTTCTAATTGATGGTGGTTCGGGTTATACTATATTTTTTTATCATCTAGTATTATGGGGGATAATAGTGTTATTTCATTTTCTACTCTTATTGGCTTATGAGGGCTAATTTTGTAGTTATAATCGCATGTCTTTGATCCCTTATATTTTGTTATTACTCAGTTATTTACTGATTTATGTACAATGAGTTTGGAGTTGATTCTAATTTGTCTCTACCTTGACTTAGTTATATCTTGCATTTTATCATATTTTGATCATGATTTAGCTCAGTCATCCAATGATGACTACTGAGTACCTACGATTTTGGCACTCATACTATATTTTTGTACCCTTTGATGCATATCCGTGTACTAGTTGTCGCCATTACTTTGAGTATCCTGTTGTGTTATATTTTAGAGATAGGGTGATATCTTGGAGTCTCCATTCATTACATCTAGTCTCTATTTTTGAGAAAGAAGTGTGTTGACCATTCTAGAATTAGGTTGTATATATAGTAGCTCTTGTACTGGCTCAACAAGGTCGTGGGACGGTTGTCTCTATTATGATTTTGTTTTAGACTATTTATATTGTCTTTCTTGTTTCTTGTGTTAACTTGTCTAATTCTCCCTTTTTTGGGGAAATTTCCACCAAGTTAACCCATTGCAAATAGCTCGGGGTTATGATTTGGCCTACATACTGGCAGGTTCTAGAAGGTGCTATCATAACTCGTCAATTGTGTTGTGACAAATTGGTATCAGAGATAGGATACATTGATATGATTGGTACATAAGCAAGTGTCTAATAGAGTCTTGTGGACCAGAAAAATGACGTCCGTTTCTTACCTTCGGGAGTATATATGACATTCTTAGAAGTTCTTCACTTCTTTTACTCAATTAGTGCTATGTGTCTAAGTTGGTTTGCAAAGAATTCCTTTGACTTTGCTCTTATGCATATGTCTAGGACGCGTTGCTATATATTGTTTTGATGATGATCCATTTACAACAAGGGAATAGGTCCCTGGGTCTTCATGAAAACATACAACTATCACATTTATTCGCAGTTTTGCCTATTAGTGTAACAAACTGTGCAGGTGAGCTGAGCACCTGGAAGGAAACTTGGTGACATGACCTGAACAAGGGCCTAGTCATGTTGGGTATCTTAAGTACAACCAAGATCGAAGGACACACCCAATAACCAACCGTTAATCGGCCTACACCCTATGTTGGGTGAATTCTAAACATATAACAACATAAGATAATATTATATTAAACACATGACATTAAGTCTAAAATCAAAACTGAAAGCCACAACTAATTAACCATCCATTACCAATCCGAATGTCAAACTCCAATACCAATTCTAACACTGATACTGACACCACCCATTCCTATTGTAGTATCCCGACAAAACCTCTAACCAGAATTAAAGGATATCCAGTTGGGACATTCCCCCAGTAATAGCCAAAACCAAAACCAAAACCAAAGAAATAAAAATGATATAAAGAAGTCCTTAGTATAAAATTATGTCTTTTGTAGTATGGAATCTCAATACTTCACTATGAATCAAAAGCTTCCCCCGAATCACCGAGTCACTGAGCAGGAGGAATGAAAGTATAAATGGTTCATGCTTTACGTGGGGATATGGCTCCCGAAGATGGTTAACACGCTGACCGCTAGTATGTAAGTCAAGGATAAAGCTAAAATACTTCTATTAATTCAAAAGAAAATCAAATAACCATATCCAATGACATATATATAAATACATATATATACATATATATATATATATCGTGCAGGGATAGGGAACAATGCTTAGCACACATTTAAAACCTTAACCTGGATTGTGTAGATTTACCAACATAAATCCACTCATGGGCTATATAGGCCCAGTGTTTCCCCCTTAACGGGCCCAATGCGTGTAACCGCATGAACCAGAGATATCATAGATGGCCGGGTATTTTCGTGTATCCTTTACCCTCCATGATACATATATAAAAGTTAGACTTGGGGGATTACCATATACCCCATAAGAATAGGGTCACCAAGACCAACCAACATGTCAGAAAACATGAGTTTCAAGTGTCCATCCTTTGAACTCATACCTTCACGGCTAGCGATCACAACCCTCATTATCACCCAATTAAAACATTTAGCACATAACCAAACCACCAATTCCAGGAGTTAGTTATAAAACATTATTAAGTGGTATCGTCATACCGATTATATCTTGCAAGTAATGTCTTTATCGTAAACTTAGGGGATTCCCATATACCCCGCAGACTATATTTTAAAAGTCACTTAAGGGATTCTTGTGTACCCCGCTAGGTTTTCATTGCAAATTCACTTAGGGGATTCTAGTGCACCCCATAAGTTTAAAATCCACAAGATTAGAGAAGATTACCATTATCAAGTTCAACCACCATACCTATGTACCAATATGTTCAAAACCATATTTAAAACATAGAAAATCATAATTAAACCATAGGGAAACACATATCAACAATGAGCATTCAAAACCCCCAACTTTTATTTCAAAACCATAACAATACCATGAAAGACATACATTAAAACATGAGCTTTTAGTAAAATAACAATGAGGGAGGAGTAACATGCATGAAATACCAAGAAATTTTGAAGTGATTGCACCTTTAGAACCCTAGATGACCACTTTCTTTGAAACCCGAGGCATAACTTGAACAGAGAGTTTGAGAGAGAATTTTGGGAGTATTTTCTTAGGAGTGATGTGTTAATGAAGTCTCAATGGAGGTTTTAAGTCATGGTATCAAAGGTAATTAAAGGGGAAAATGTCCAGAATGGTATCAACTTAAATTCTATAAAAAATCTTCCTTGGTTAGGAGTCGACCCATTAACTCATCACCACATCATATAACTCGTAGCCTTTAGTCGTATCCTAGAGTGTGATTTGGACACCCATGCACTGTCCACCTTACGACTCCATGATCCCACTCGTAACCTGACCCTGTAACTTGTAAGGTCAAACACGGGACAACCTACGACTTTACCTTTTGACTTGTAACCTATCCTTACGGATCCCCATGAGAACTCGTACTAAGAGCCAAGTGAAGCCACTAAGTTACTGAATCTGTAAAGGTTTGTCTTAAAGACTCGTAACCACCAAGTCATAACCAAGGCACAAAACCCAACCTCCATCTACTGGACACCCTACAACTTGGGTCAGCTAAATAGTCAAGACACCACACAACTTGTATGGTCATGTTATAATCAAGGCAGTGAGCTCAAAGCTTAGGAAATTTCCAAGGGACAGAAATTTTGGGTTTTCAATTCTCCCCCAACTGGATTATTCATCATCGAATGATGGGACAAGGCAGTTACTAGCATGATTAAATCCCAAACATCTCTACTCTTCCCTTTAAGACAAAAATAGATTACCATGGACTTCATAAACTTTATGTAACGAAGAGAGAAAACAAATAGGTTAAGAACAATGGGTACCTTAAGCATTATTTTCTGGAGCAGGGAATAGGAATGGATACTTTGACTTCATGTCCACTTCAGCTTCCTAAGTAGCCTCCTTAACCTTTTGGTTCCTCCATAGAACCTTTACCAAAGCTATGGCCTTGATTCAAAATCGATGAACTTATTGATCCAATATTTCAACCGAGATTTCCTTATAAAAAAATTCCAAAATAACTATATCCTTGATAGGAACAATTTTTGTTAGATCACCCACACACTTTCTCAACATAGATACATAGAACACTGGGTGAACGGAGCTCAAGCTTGAGGGAAACTCCAATTAATAGAAACATTACCGATCCTCTTAAAAAACAAATAAGGACTGACATACCAAGGATTGAGCTTCCCTTTTTTACCAAACTATATCATTCTTTTCATGGTAGATACCTTCAAGAACACCCTATCCCCAACCTCAAACTGTAAACTCCTACAACTCACATCCGCATAGGACTTTGGCAACATTGGGTGGCTTTGAGACTATTCCGAATCACCTTCACCTTCTCCATAGCTTGGTGAACCAAGGTCGGGCAAAATATATCGGCCTTCAAAACTCAAACCTTCCACTAAGAGACCTACACCACTACCATACAAAGCCAGAAACAGAGCCATCCCAATGCTAGAGTTGTAGCTATTATTATTCGCAAACAATATAAGAGGAAAATTTTCATCCCAACTACCACCATAGTAAATCACACAAGCTCAAAGCACATCTTCTAATGCCATAATAGTTCTTTCCACTTGCCCATCCGACTGTAGGTGGAAAGCCATACTAAGACTCACTTTACTACCTAAACCTTTCTGAAATGAGCACTAAAAATTATGATGAGAACTCAGCACCATGATCATAAATAATAGAACCATACACCCTATATAACTTCACAATTTTCTCAATAAACATTTTGGCATATTCTCTGCTGAGAAATTTGTCCTTACTGGCAAGAAGTGGGAGACTTTGTCATTCTATCCACGATAACCCAAATTGAATCAGAAAAATACTGAGACCGGGGAAGACCGGTAATGAAATCCATATTGTTGACTTTCAACTTCCATACAAACAACTCAATTTTTTAATAAAACCCTTCGGGCCACAAATACTCAACCTTCACCTGTTTACACACCATGTACTTAGACACAAAAATAGCCAAATCCCACTTCATATTGCTCCATAAATAAATCTCCTTAAGGTCATGATGCATTTTTGTAAATACTAGGATGAATAGCATAACACGACTCATGAGCTTCAGCCAAGATCCTTTTTTGCAACCCATCTACATCGGGAACACATAATATCCCTTGGTACCAAAAGTTACCATCACCATTAATCTCAAAGTTCATCCCTTTTTTTCCCACTTATATCACTCTTGATTTGCATCAAGATAGGGTCTAACATTTTCTTCTATTTTACCTCAACATTAAGAGATGACTTTGCTACTTCTTGAATGTCTATACCACCATCATAAGAGTCAAGAGATGAACTCCAAGGTTAGAAAAATAGTGAATATCCACCAATACCTACTTATCCTCATCCACATGAGTTAGACTCCCAATGGATCATCTGCTAAGAGCATCAATAACCATGATAGCTTTACCTATATGGTAGGGAAGACTCATGTCGTAATCCTTAAGTAGCTTAAGCCACCTCTTTTTATGAGTTTTATCTTTTTTTAGTGAACACATATGGAAAGATTTCATGATTAGGATAGATATCCACATGCAATCCATACAGGTAGTGATGCAGATTTTTAACATGAACACCACAACCAATAAATCCAAGTCATTAGTAGGATAATTCTTCTCATGTACCTTCAACTATCTAAAGGAATAGGCTATCACCTTGCTATGCTACCTCAAGATGCAACCAAGCCCCACATAGGATGCATCACAATAGAACACAAATCTGTCAGTTTCTTAAAGCAAAGTCAAGGTCAGAGCCGAAGTTAGCTTATCCTTAAGCTTCTCAAAACTACCCTCATAAGCATCAAACATAAAAGCCTAACCTTCTTATAAGTGAACTTAGTTAATGGGGCAACTATAGTTGACATACTTTCTACAAATCTCCTGTAATAATTGGCTATACCCAAAAATACTCCAAATATCGATTGGATTCGTGGGTCTAGGCAAATTCTTAACCACTTCAACCTTTTAGAGATCCACTATGATCCTTTTAATAGATACAACATGACTTTAAAAAGTTCCAGCATTCAACCAAAATTTATATTTAAATAAAATGGCATACGGATGTTTCTCTTTTAGGGTCTACAATACTATGAGGAGGTCATGGCATGATCCACCTCACTCTTAGAGTGCAACAAAATATCGGCTATGAACAAAATATTGAACAAATCCAAAAACTGATGACAAATTCTATTCATCAAGTCCATGAATGCCGCTGAGGCATTAGTCAACCCAAAAGATATAACTAGGTCCTCAAAATGCTCATATCGGGTATGGAATGCAGTCTTAGGAATATCCACCTCCTTAATCATTAACTAATGATACCTGGATCAAAGATCAATCTTAGATAAAAACATATCTCCCTGAAACTGATCAAACAAATCATCTATTCTTCGAAGATGGTACTTAATCTTTAATGCCACCTTATTTAACTGTCCTTAATCAATACATATACGAAGGGAACCATCGTTCTTGCGCACAAATAATACTGGTGCAACCCATAAAGACACACTAGAATGGATGAAACCCTTGTCTAAAAGATCCTTTAAAATTTCTTCATGAGCTCATTTAAGTCAGTTAGAGCCATTCTATATAGGGGAATAAAGATAGGATGAAAGACAAGAACAAGATTAATCCCAAAATCAATCTACCTATAAGGAGGGATAATGAGAAGGTCATCAAGGAAGACCTTAGGAATTTTATTTTGAGATAGAATATAAAGAAGGACCCTCCGAGTTAGAATCTTTAACCCGGAATAGATTATAAAGACACCCCTTGGAGATTAATCTCAAAGATCTAAGATATTATATGATCCTTCCCTTGGGTGGCAGAGAACCACCCCCATTCAGTAATCGAATCATTAGGGAATTTAAAGATAACTTTACACGTCCGACAATCTAGAGAAGCATAGCTCGAGTGCACCTAATCTATTCCTAATATAATATCAAAATCAACCATGTCTAATTCAAAAAGATCAACCAAAGTATCCCAACCACCCATAGATACCACACAACACCTATAGACTCTATTGGAAACCATGGAGTTACCCACAAAGGTAGAAATAGAAAAAAGTTCTGAAATATACTCGAGATTGAAACCAAAATGCACAGCCACAAATAGGGTCACATAAGAGAGAGTGAACCTCGGTTTTAGTAAAAAGTGCACACCACTAGAAAAGAGTTTCAGCATACCAATAACAATATCAGATGATGCCTCAGACTCGTAGCGGGTAGTTAGAGCATAGAGTCAGCTCTGACTTGTGTTAAAGCCATATGGGGCACCCATTGGTACCAGAGCTGATGATGAGGCAATAGGGACCTTATTTTCCCTAACATTAACCATGGCCAATAGACAGTTTCTAAGTATATTCTCTAGTTGACGGCTGTTGAAGCACTTATCCCTTCCCATATCACAGAAACCACAATTCAATCGACCACAAAATCTATAAAAAAGATACGATGGAGGTGATTGGGCCCTACTAGCCTATGATTAGACACTCTGTGCCCTATAATTGTCGTCACCCTAGAAATTCCTATAACTAGATGACTTTATGTAGGGAGAACTAGCTATCGAGTAGAACCCATAATTGACCCACTTTTTCTTGGACCACTTTCCACCAACCCTATCCTTCTGATGTTGCCACCGCCCTGCTAAAAAATTCTAAACTTCTTGATCTTCCTCTCCTCTATCTCTGTCTACTTCTTCTCTTAATCAACCTAATCCATGTACATAACCAACCTACATATGTCCATGTCCTTTTTCAATAAAGAAGCCTTACTCTCTAAAATTATGTCTCGGGATAACTCGGTAGAGAAATTCCTCATTCTAGCCCTTAGGCTAAAAAATGCTCTAGAGGTAGAAAGTCCTAGACTGACATCTTTCCTTGCTTCAGATTAACAAACTATTCCACCTTTGTCTTCCTTAGCTCTTGTGGAAAGAAGAGATCAATAAAAGCACTAGAAAAGTCCTCTCTTAAGACAGACTCAAAATCTACACTTCTGATCTACTCTTACTATTCATACAACTAATGAGCTACATCTTGTAACTGGTAGGCTGCAAACTCCACACCTTCCATCTCAGTAATATGTATCACCCACAAAATCTTTTCTATTTCATCTATAAAGCTTGAGAATCCTCCTCAACTTTCATACTGATAAACACAGAAAGATTCAACCTCATACATTGGCCAATTCTAGTGGCCTCGGATGATGGAGTAACATATTCCACATATTTAGTCTGAGAGGTGACCAATTGAGTAAGCAAATAGATTGACTGGAAAAACTCTATATTAGACATGTTCACTTAAGGTATCTGAGGAGGGATAAGAAGAATTGGTGGAGCTCTATTAGGACAATCAGAGATAGTGTCCCTAGACCTATTTTGAACCCTTGGGGTAGGACTTGATCTATTTCGACTGTCCTTTATTAGGATAGATGGGTTTCGGTGGACATTAGATATTTTCGGAGGCATGATCTAAAAGGCGAATAAGTAGGAATTAGAGAGATCCAAGACCTTAGACTTTAAATCCCAATAACAAAACTCAAGGAAGAAAAACATTCCTGAATGCCTCGTATCTTCTCCCTTAAGAGTGTGGCATGCTACAAACCCTTAAAAGAAACTCTACTCGAAACAACTTTGTAGACATCTAATTGACCATGATCCTAGGGCTCTGATACCTATCTGACATGACCCAAACCATGGCCTAGTCATGTCGGGTATCTCAAATCCAACTAGGACAAAAGACACCCCCAATAACCACCATTAACTGCCCTACACCCTATGTCGAGTAAATTCCAAATGTATAACAAGATAAGATAATATTAAATTCAGGACATGACATTAAGTCTAAAATTAAAATTGAAAGTCACAACCAATTAACCATCCATTAAAAATCCTAATACCTATACTAATACCAATCCTAACAAGAATAGTGACACCTCTCATGCCCATAGTAGTTGTCCGACAAAACCTCTAACTAGAATTAAAGGATATCCAGTCGGGACATGCCCCTGACCATAGACAAAACAAAATCCAAAGAAATAAAATTATATAAAGAAGTCCATAGCATAAAATTATGTCTTCTGGAGTATGGAAGCTCAACACTTCAGTCTGACTCAAAAGCTGCCCCCAAATCACCAATTCACTGAGCAAGAGGAATGAAAGTATAGTTGGTTCCTGCATCAGGTGGGGATACAATGCTCGAAGATAGTTTGCAGGGCAAAATCTAGTATGTAACTCAGGGATAAAGATAAAGTATACCATTATTTCAAAACAAAATCAAATAACCAAATGTAATGACAAACATATATATATATATATATCGTATCAGGATATTGACTAAGGTTTGGCATGAATTTAAAACCTTAACCTGTATTGTGTAGCTTTACTTTCATAAATCCATCCGCAAACTATATATGTCCAGTGTTACCCACTAAATGGGCCCCAGTGTGTGCATCTATACGAACTGGAGATATCATAGATGACTGAGAATTCCTGTGTACCCTTCGCTCTCTATGATACATATATATAAGTATAAACTTAGAGGATTATCGTGTAACCCACAAGCATATGGTCACCAAGACTAACCCTCGTATCGGAAAACATGAGTTTCCATTGTCCGTTATTCAAACTCCCACCTTTACGGTTTGCTATCACAACCTCTATATTTACAAAATTAAAAAAAATTATCATATCAAAAAACAACCAAATTAAGGAGTTAATTATTAAAGCATTATTAAGAGGTATAGTCATACCGACTAAAGCTTGTAAGAAATATCTTTAACTAACACTTAGGGGATTCTCATGTACCCCATAATATTCATTATTAATGTCACTTAGGGGATTCCCGTGTACCTCGGAGGGTTTTCATTGTAAATTCACTTGGGGGATTCCGTTGTACCCCACAAGGATTTAAAATTCCCACCTTCCTCATAAATATAAACCAATTTTACAATACGGGTCCTAACTATTTCAAAAGCCATAAGTTTAGAGAAGATTACCATTCGCAAGTTCAACCACCATACCCATGCGACCAAATGTTCAAAACCATATTTAAAACATACAAAACCATAATTAAACCATGGGAAAACACATATCAATAATAAGCATTCAAAACCCCAAACTTTTATTTCAAAACCATAACAATACCATGAAAGCCATAAATTAAAACATGTGCTTTTAGTAAAATAACAATAAGGAAGGAGTAATATGCTTTAAATACTAAGAAATTTGGAAGAGATTGAACCCTTAGAACCCTAGATAACCACTTTATTTAAAATACTAGCCTTATCTTAAACATAGAGTTTGAGAGAGAATTCTAGGAGTATTTTATTAGGAATGATGTGTTAATGAAGTTTCAATGGAGGTTTTAAGTTGTGGTATCAAATGGTCTTAAAGGCAGAAACTCAATATTGCTCAAGTTCCAAGTTTTTGTATGGTGTAAGAGAAATTGTTCTTGAGTCAAGTCTTGGTCTGTAATCAAATTACTTATCTTATAAGAGAAATACTTTCCATATGTATGCATAGTGCTTAGATATATTTACCTATGTTGATATTTGTTAGATTTAATCAATAATGAGAAGAGATCTTGACATAGTTGTCAAGGACAATATGTAATAGAGTTATTAAAAATTAGTGGATCTTATAGTTACATTCATATGGATTCTATAATTATGAGTTTGATTATAGTGAATTCTTGAGTGCTTGTGATGGAAAGCCATGGTTTTTCCTCCCTTGAGCTAGGAGGTATCACGTTAAATCATTGTTTCCGTCTAATTTCCTGAAAAGTTTTATTTCCTTACTACTTTATTATTTGTATCTGACTCTAAGGGACGTGGTCCCTTATAAGGTGATGCACCCCCACGATTTATCAACTGGTATCAGAGAAAGAACACATTAAAAGGTTTTCACTTAGAGTGATTTATTGATCATGACTTCTCTACCTAATCTGGAAGAAGGGCAATCTACCACAAAACCACCTCGCTTTAATGGGCAGTACAATAGGTGGTGAAAACTAGGATGTATGACTTCATATGGCTAAGGACAATGAGCTGATAGATGTTATACTTAATGGTCCTCATGTTCCTAATAAGGAGATCAAAGAAGGAGACATAACAAGAATGGTTGTCAAAGCCAGGATAGAATTTAATAATAAATATCATTAAAAAGTTAAAAAGAATTACAAGGCTAAGAAAATGCTTGTCTATGGTATAGGACTATATGAGTATATCAGGATTTTTGCTTATGAAAATTCTAAGAAAATCTTGGATCACCTGAAGACTGATCATGAAGTATCAACTGCTATGATGGATTCAAAAGGTTACATACTTAATACTCATTATGAAAATTTTTGATGAAAGAAAGAGAAACAATACAAGAAATGCATTCTAGATTCACTTCAATCACAAATAAGCTACACTATCTAGGAGAAGTGATTATCTTTTATGAGCAAGTGAGAAAAATTCTAGGTGTTCTTCCTAAGTACTAGGAAAGAAAAGTGGATGATATAATTGAGGCAATAAACCTGAAGACTCTCACTATAGATGAACTTATTGGTAATCTAACTACTTATGATCTTACGAAGCAGCACATTCAAGAGAAGAAGGAAGTAAAAAGGGAAAATTATCTGGCATTTAAAGCATAAAAGTATGAATCAAGAGTGGAAAACACTGATGTTGCATACCTAGCCCAAAGGTTTGTGAGATCAATAAATAAAAGTGGCCAATATCTAAGAAAAAGAAGTAACAACAAAAAGGGAGGTACTGTGGAAGTTTGTAACAAATATGGAAGTCCTAAGCATTTAATTAAGGATTGTCAACTGCACAAACTAGACTATCAGGAATATCTAATGTCTGGAGATAAAAAAGGAAAGAAGAAGGACCAGGTCCATTAGAAATCAGGAAGAAAAGTTAAGTTGATTATGCTGTGAAACAAGATTTGGCAGTCTAGGAAGATTTCTCTCCAATGAATATGAGAAGAATAAAAATCTTGAAGATGTTTCCATATTGGCAATGGAAGATGAGCATGTCACCTTTTACACCTTTTTTGCTCTTATGGAAAACACTGAAGATGAAGAAGAATATAAGGAAACTATATTTGACATTAAGGAAAATTTAGATAACTACTTTACTAAAAAGATAAAGAATCTTGCAAATTTGTTGATTGATTCTGTGTGCAAACTGATTATTGAGAAAAATAAGTTAGAAGAAAAAGTAAAAAAATCAAGAGCTTAAATTAATTTCCTTGACTCTCTAGTTATTTAAAATAGAGGACAGTTTACTAAGTTGAAATTTGAAAATTTGAGTTTAACGAATCAACTAAAGAAAGTGGATGATTCTAATAGTAAAGGGATGAAAGAAGTCTTTAGGCTTCAAATTGAGCTTGGAGAAAAATTAAGGGACTCTCAAAAGCATCTCATGACTGCTCTTAATAAGAATGAGGAACTAGAAAGGGACTTGTCCCATATAAGAGAAGAACTTAACAAATCACTAAAATTGACCACATCCTCATAAATCCTTTATAATTCAACTAGTCAAGGTGTTAATAATGGTAAAGGCCTTGGCTATTAGTATAGAACCCAATCACTTAGGTCTCAAGGGAAAGTTGTTCATGTTGTTAGAAACAAGTTCCACAAACCTTTATGCACTCATTGTTAAAGAGATGTGTATTTGAAGAAAATCTATTAATGTTGGCTTGGAGATAGAATAAGCGATGCTAGATATATCCAGTTGGATAATTTTTACCCTAAGGGTTCCCAACCCTTGAAAAATGTGAAGAACACTCTACATAGATGGGATAAGAAATATTTGATCACACCTTTATTTTCCTTCTATGAACTCAAACTCAAATGGGTTCACATATCTAACAAATAACTTTAATTGCAGGTAGAAGAAAGGGAATGTAGTCAGAAATAATTTATGGATAGTCGATGCTCAACGCACATGACAGGGAGGATTGACTATTGTCTCTCTCTCAAGAAACTTTAAGATGGAGGTCTCTTTTGTAGATGGTAAAAAGTTCTATATCCATGGTGTGGGAAAGATTGGAATATCACATGATGAAGAAATAAAAGATGGGTACTACATGAATGGCCTCAACTACAATCTTCTACGTGTTTCTTGAATCTGTCATAAAATTAATGAGGTACAGTTCTTATCTGATGGATGTGTTGTGTCAAGATTGATGTTTAGGAGAATTATTTTCAAAGCCAAAAGGTTCAAAAATATGTGTGTTAATAACTTAGAGTCTATAACTTACGCAAAATTATCTTTCTTAAGTGTTCAAAGTAAAGATGATAATCTATGGCATAATAGGATGGGACATGTAAGTTCCTCTTTGTAGAAAAAGTTGATTTCAAAGAACTTGGTCCGTGGCATGCAAAAACTGAATTTTCTAGACAACAAGGTTTGTGATTCTTGTGTTAAGGGTAAAAAAAACAGTTCTTCCTTTAAGAGGAAAAAATAGTTGAATACTTCTAAACCTCTTGAGTTGCTGCAAAAGATCTATGTGGACCTTTTAAAGTCCAAATTAGAGGAGGAGAGAAGTTTGTATTTATCATTGTATATGACTACTCTAGGTTCACCTGGACAATGTTCTTGCGAACCAAGGATGAAACCTATAAGTTTTTGGTAACTTTTTCCAAGAAAATTCAAATAAAGATGAATTGTAAGATTGTTGAATTTAGATCTGATCATGGAACTAAATTTGAGAACTCCCAAGTTTAAGGATTTTGCGTTGAATATGTAACAGTCACAAATTCTCTTCTCTTAAGACTCCTTAGAATAATGGAGTTGTTTAAAGAAAGAACAGACTCATAGAGATTGCAAAGACCATGTTGATTAACCATGGGCTTCCAAAAAGCATTTGGGCTGACCCTGTTAATACTACCTGTTATGTGACAAATACGTGTTTTATTAGATCTCTCCTAAAAAAACCCCATAAGAGCTTATGTTCAATATAAATCCTAAGATGAATACTTCAAACCTTTTAGGTGCAAGTTGCTTGTTCTAAATAATGCGAAGAATAAACTAGAAAATTTAACTCCAAAAGTGATGAAGTAATATTTGTGGGCTACTCTTCAACAAGAAAATCATATAGAGTTTTCAATAAAAGAACTTTATGTTTGGAAGAAAGTATACATATGGTCTTTGGTGAGTCAGGAAATCTAGTGAATCCTGTTTATAATAAAGATTTTGATATTGAAGAACTTATTCCTATTTAGAGGGATTATACTACTAAAGATGATGGTGAAGGACTAAATGATGAAGTTGGTAATGATTAAGGTGATGTTTATCCATAATCTCAGTTATAAACCCTTTCTCCAGTTGAACAATATTAAGATGGGTCCAGTCAAAATCTTTAGGGACCTGGTCCCAGTGTAACTCATCTCAGAAGGTCAAACAAGAGGCACAAATCTTCTTACCCACTTCAAAATTTGAATTCACCTTTGGAATATGGAATCTAAACAAGAGATGAAACCAAAAAATTTATAGCATTCTCAACATTCTTGTCCCAAATTGATCCTAAAATATGAAAGAATCTCTAAAAATTACTGACTATATCATTGTAATGCAGGAGGAGCTTCAATAATTTAAAAGAAGTTAAGTCTGGAACCTGGTTCATAGACTTGTTTACAAAATAATCATTGGGACCAAATAGGTGTACAAAATCAAGTATGATGAGCATTGATGTATCATCTATGATAAAACATCCCCGCCTATACCATGGATTGAGACTATCGGAATTTTTATTACATTTGCTATCTACATGGGGTTCAAACTCTTGTAAATAGATGTAAAAAGTTCTTTTTTTGAATGGAAATTTAAAAGAAGAAGTCTATGTCAAGCAACCTCTAGGTTTTGAAGATGTAGATTTTTCTCATTGTGTTCTTAAATTAGACAAATCTCTATATGGTCTGAAGCAATCACTAAGGTCTTGGTATGAGAGACTTTAAAAGTTACTTCTGGATAATGGCTTTATAAGACAAAAAATTGACAGTACTTTTTAAAGTCTAGAGGTAGAAACTTACTAATTATTAAGATATATGTTGATGATATAATCTTTGGAGCTACTTCTGAATCACTATGTGAAGATTTTGCAAAGCTAATGTGCAGTGAATTTGAAATGACCATGATGGGTGAATTGATTTTCTTTCTAGGCCTTCAGAGCAAGCAAAATTCTTATTGGATAATGATTTTTCAAGATAAGTACATCAAAAAGCTACTGCAGAAATACCATATGGTAGTTTCCAAGCCAATAGTAACTCCAATCAAAACCAGTTCAAAGATGGATAATTATGAACCTAGTCCTTCAGTTAATGCGACCATGTATAGGGGGATTATTGTATCCCTACTATATCTCACTACAAGAAGGCTAAACATTGTATTCAGTGTGGGATTGTCTCAGAAACTATCCCTCTAATTTATTACAATACAAATGCTCTTAACATGGCTAAGAATCTAGTGCATCATAAAAGGACCAATCATATTGATGTAAGGCATCATTTTATGAGAGAAAATATTAAGAAAGGGATCTATTTGAATGAAGTTTTACAAGATCGGGGATCAGATAGCAAATATTTTTTCTAAGGCTCTTCACAAAGAACAATTTCTTAAAAATAAGTTGAGGCTGGGGTAAAATCAAAATAACCTAACCTACTAAGATAAATTTCTCCATAAAATTTGTTATGATCAACAGACAGGTATCCTTGATAAAGTATGTACTTGTTGATTAAACTTAGTACCATACCTTTGCATGTATACACACATGTGAATAACTTTGGAAGAAGAAAGTTGACATAAACATAAATTTAAGGATTCATATAAGAAACAGAGGAGTCTAGTCTCATATCTCATGTTAGTATGGTGAATGTTCACGTTTTTATTCTGTTAGAAAAAGCAACATCTTCTTTATCCATGTCAGTAAGTTGTCTTATCCTAAAAAGAAAAATGAGTCACCACAAAATTGAAATAAATCACAGCTCATACTTTCAAAAAGTTCATCCTTGTGCATATTTATTCCCTTAAAAATTCTCTAATCCTTCCAGAAAATTCCTTTATTGAAATAGTCATGTCCATTGAATTTAGTGTAGTTAAAAATCCACTCTCAAACCTTCTTGAAAGCACAAATACATCTTTCATTCATCACATCCCTATTAGAAAAACACTTGTTGAACTAGTCTCCATAACCACCTCCCCAAATAAACCTCAAATAAATGAAATCCCTAAGAAAATAGGCATTTTTTATGAGCTTGCTTTAAAATAGAGGACAGTAAAAATTTTGATCTCCTTCATGAAGTCATGTTTCTAAAAATCTCCTTTTCCTCCAAAGAATTAACAAAGTTAAGTTATCCTATCCATTCAAAGCCAAAATCCTTCTTCACTTAAATCGTTTGTGAAAATTTATCCCTGAAAGCATATAATCTATCTGGCAGTGTAATGATGAGTTATGATTTGGTTGTTGAAAATCTCATTGTGCTATTAAATAACCCAAAAGGGAGTGTGTTTGGTCCTAAGAAACTATATGTAAGTATGAAAACAAGAAGTGTTATAGTGAAATAAACAAGTCCTACTAAGAAGCAATAGACTTCAGAGGGGCCTAGTACTAAAAAGAGGAAAATGATTGAAAAGGAACCTATCAGTGATTTTTAAAGAAGAGTAAAGTAAAGAAATAGAGGAATTGAATCTTAACACAGCTGCTAAGGATTAAGATATTAGAAAATTACAAATTATAATGCAACAACTTTCTAATAAGGAACCAAATGTCTCTGAAGAACTTAGAACTGAGAATGCTGAACTAAAAAAGTTAGTATCAAGTCGAACTAATTAGGTTCTTATCTTGAATGCAAAGATAAAGCTTCTAACCAAGAAATTATTATACTCTCATGCTGCATAAAATAATAAGGTGGCTATACTTATCCAAAGCCTCTTCCCATATCCTATACTAGTTTCATTTTTTATTTTTTGGGTTATTTCTATGGAACAAAAAATTTAACTGTTTCACTGCAATGATACTTAAATTTTATATATGAATAATTCCTTGTTTTTATGTTTCATCTGCCATTTCTTTACTTTAAAAGTTTTTCTTCATGTTAGTGTTGCCCAGTGGCTATGAGTTAACCGACTTGTGCATATTTTACTCTTGGTTAATATTTTTACTTTTTAATGATGCCAAAAAGAGGAGTACTGAATTCATATGGTAGGGACCAGGTACCAGGTACCAGGTGTGACATATATGTTAAAGTACAAGTATATTGACATGGGAAATCATATTGGTATGTTGACAAGGGTAAACATGTTAGTATATTGATAGGGGGAATCATGTTGCATAGTGATTGGGGGAAATTCATGATAGTAATGGTGATCACTCTAATTGAATGAGGTGAATTAATTTTGGTGCTCCAAATTCTGTGGTTTGTCATCTTAAAGGGGAAATTACTTTATCTTATTTTGATGAAGTTAAGTTGACAACAAGGGACCAGGTCCCTGGGTGTTTATAAAAACATACAGTTGTTACATCTCTTCATAGTTTTATCTGTTAGTGTAACAAACTGTGTAGGTGAGTTGTGAACCATACAGGACAGCAGGCCCAATCAAAATTCTACCATAATCGTTATCCTACTACAATAACAAAAGAAGGCTTATCAATTAAACAACTTTTGCAATTAGATTATTTAAGAAAAAAAATTCAATATTACTTAAGTTCTAAGTTTCTATGTACTGAGAGTGAAATTGATCTTGAGTCAAGTCTTGGTATATAATCGATTTACTCATCTTATAAGAGTAACTCTTTTCTCATGATTGTAGAGTGCTTAGGTTGAGTTACCTAAGTTGATATTTATCAAAGTTAATTACTACTGAGAAGAGATATTGATAGAGTTTTCAAGGAGAGTTTGTAATAGAGTTATGACAGATTGGTAGATCTCAGAGTTATGTTCTAATGGAGTCTATAATCATAAGTTTTATTATAGTGGATCCTTAAGTGCTTGTAAGGGAGGGAAAGCCGTGGTTTTCTTTCTTGGGAAAGGATGTTTCCATGTTAAATCATTATGTTTCTTTAATTTCTTGCAAAGTTTTATTTCCTTACTACTTTACTTCTTTACTACCTGTGTCTGACTCTAAGGGATCAAGTCCCTTATAGAGTGGTGCACCCCTCCATGATTTATCATGCGTTCTACTGCTACATAAAATGAGGGTATTAAGACTGAGCCTAGGGATCCTATCACCATTCATGGATCAACGAAAGTTTGTGTACATTCTCAAGATGTGTCCCTAGCTATGGTCTAGGATAGAGGGCCTCCACCAGACCCTATTCTTATTTTTTAGCCAAAAATTCTTTCGCCTTAATAAGCGGTGGGCCAAGGACCACCCCAGGATCCACTGATATTTATTTATTCTTCAGTTATCATGGATACTTTGGCTTTTGATTTTGGGGTTGGTTGGTGGTGAACCCTCTAATGGTGCATAGTCTACAAATCAGAGTGATATCAAGGCTCCTAGTGTTGAGATTCCTCCTAAAATGGTAGTTACTCAACCAGTGGTTTCTCAACTTTCTATGTCTATTGAAGATTAGAAGATGTTTTGCAAATTCTTAAGATTGGTGTTGCCTAGGTTTTCTAGTGCACTAGGCGAGGATGCATATGAGTTTCTGATTGCTTCTGAGGAAAGGCTCCATAATTTGGACCTAGTTGAGACTCCTGGTATGGATTACACTACCATTTAGTTAGACTTTTAAACCTGATATTGGTGGAGAGGTCATGCTTTAACATGGGCTTAGTTCTTTAAGATTTTCTTAGAGAAGTACGTGCCTCGCAACCTTAGGGATCACTTGAGGGATCAATTCTCAAGAATGGAGAAGGGATCCATGACTATTTTAGAGTATGAGTCTTATTTGTATGAGTTGGATAGGTATGCTACTTCAATTCGAGATACTAAGTATGAGAGAATTCGATGTTTTATTCGAGTATTGAGACTTTTTCTCCACATGTCCAATAAGAGTGTAGTTATTGTAGGTAGATCATTTTACTGAGGCTTTTAATCATGATCAGGTGATAGAGGAGATGCATCATAAGGCCAAAAGAGACAACGATAATTGTCTTAGATATCAAAGTAGTTTTAGTATGAGTAAAAGTGGCTCCCGGTTCAGCGGTAGTGGTTTTTAGGGTATGTACCTCCTCTTAAGTCATATTACCCTTAGAGTTAGCCTAGTAGACCCATTCAAGAAATACTCTAGATTACTAATGGAGATCGGTCAAGTGTCAGTGACCGTCGAAGTTAAGGTAGTGGTCTATCTTTGATAGGTTTATCTTCTTTTTATTCTAGTCGAGGTGGAAACTCTAAGTCTTCCAGATCTTCTGGTTTTGGTTCATCTCAGGTGACTTGTTATAGTTATGTAGTTTTTAGTCATTATTTTTTAGAGTGCCCTAGTCGTAAGGTAATTATTGCTTCAACTTAAAGTGTTACCCCTATTAAAGTAGTTCATCCCTGAGTTAGAAGTGGTTCCATGGTCTTAGGGGTGGTTCTCAGGGTGCTCGAGGTGATTCTCAGGCATGTATAATAGGATATAAGTCATGAGCCTAGCCATGTGATGGGCGTGGTAGTTGTATGTAGTACCTACTAGACCCTAGGCTGAGTCTTCAAATATTGTTGTCACAGGTATAATTCTGGTGTGCCATCAGTTAGCCTTTTCTTTATTTAATTTGGGATCTACTTACTTTTATGTGTCTACTTATTATGATCCACAGTTAAAGTTATCTTTGGATTATTTATCTATGCCATTACGTGTATCTACTCCCGTGAGTGATACTTTAGTAGTGGATTAGGCATTCAGATCTTGTATTATGACTTTTAGAGATAATGATACTCATGGTGATCTCATTTTATAAGACATGTTGGATTCTGATATGATTCTGGGCGTGGACTAGTTATCCTTCTATAATGTGGTCATGGATTTTTTTGCCAATACTATTAACTTATACATACCCAGCATACCCCAGTTGTGTGGCAGAGAGCTATTAGTTGCGAGTCGATGGGGATTATATTTTGTATGTGTTCTAGGAGGCTTATTTGAAAGGGTTGCAAGTCTTATCTTACTTACATTTATGATGTTAGTATAGAGAGTTCATTGCTTGACTCTGTTCTTGTAGTCCTTGAGTGTTCAGATATTTTTCCTACCGATCTACCTGGTATACCTCTTTCCTGTGGGATTGAGTTTGTTATTGATTTTCATCTTGGCATATAACATACTTTTATGCCACCTTACCTTATGGCTCCTGCTGAGCTTAAGGATCTAAATTCTCAGCTTCAAGATCTTATTTGTAAGGGTTTTATTATATCGAGTATGTATCCTTAGAGAGTTCCTTTGTTTTTTTGTGAATAACAAAGATGGATCCATACATATGTGTATTGATTATAGTAAGCTAAATAAGATGACGGTGAAAAATCATTGTCCTATGCCTCATATTGATGACTTATTCAACAAGCTTTAGGGTGCAGCAATATTTTCTAAGATTAATATAAGGTCTAGTTACCATCAATTGAGAATTTGGGTAGAGGATATCCCAAAGACATCTTTTAGTACCTTCTTTGGTCATTATGAGTTCTTGGTGATGCCTTTTGGGTTAACTAATTCCCCAGTCGCATTCATGGATTTAATAAATTGAGTGTTCAGACCTTATTTAGATTATTTTGTGATTGTGTTCATTGATGTCATTCTTGTGCATTAAAGGAGTAGAGGGAGCATGCGTAACATTTGAGGATTATGCTCCAGACTTTGAGAGATCATGTACTTTTTTACAAAATTCTCTAAGTATTAGTTTTACCATGAGTCAATGACATTCCTTAGGCATATAGTGTCTAAGGATGGGATTATGGTATAACCAAAGAAAATTGAGGCCATTAGTGATTGGGCTAGGACTATATCTCCGATTGAAGTTTGTAGCTTCATTGGTTTAGCCGATTAATATAGATAATTCATCGAGGATTTTACTACTTTTTCTGTACCTATGACAAGATTGAGTTGGAAGTAAGAATCCTTATGATGGTCCGAGGAGTGTGAGTCGATCTTTGGAAAGCTCAAGAAGTTTCTTTCTTCAACTTTTATTTTAGATCTTCCTATTGAGGGCGAGGGATTCACTGTGTATTGTGATGCATTTGGTATTTGTTTGGGTTATGTACTGATGCAACATGGTTGTGTTATTTCTTATGCTTTGAGGCAGCTTATGGTGCACGGGAGAAACTACCCCACTTATGATTTGGAATTGGCAATAATAATTTTCACGGTTAAGATTTGAAGACATTATCTTTATGGTGTGAATTGTGAGATTTTAACTAATCATCACAGCCTTTAGCATCTTATGACCCAGAAGGAGCTTAATCCTAGTTTGCGTAGATGTATAAAGTTGCTTAGGGATTATGAAATCTCTATTTTGTATCATCCGAGTAAGGATAGTGTGGTAGTAAACTCTTTTAGTATAAAGGCAGCATGTATAGATAGTTTGGATTGTATTTCTATTTCTTAGAGGCCATTGGCATGTGACATTCAGTCCTTAACCAATTTGATAGCGCAACTACATATTTCAGACCCTTGGAGGATTCTTTCTAGTGTCGAGGAAAGGTGTTCATTCTTTGAGAAGATTTGGTATCAATAGTTTGAGCATAGTCCAATAGGTCTTCCATAGATTCTGAGGGTTTTTTGAGGTTTGATAGTTGCAATTGAGCTCCTAGAGTTGGTGACTTGATCCAATTGATATTGTGTGAGACTCACAACTCTATATATTTTATTCATTCAGGTATATCTAAGATGTATAGAGATTTGAGATATTAATATTAGTGGAGTGGCATAAAGAGAAAAGTAGTGGACTTTATAGCTTGTTGCCTAAACTGTCAACTGGTGAAGGCTGAGCATCAGCGACCAGGTGGATTTATTTAGAGGATTCCCATTCTCGAGTGGAAATAAGAGAAGATTAGCATGGATTTTGTTAGTGGTTTGACCCGTACTTCTTATGGATATGATGGCATTTGGGTCATCATAGATCTACTGACCAAGTTGGCATATTTCATTCCTAACCAGATGTCCTTCCGTGCCGAGAGGTTGGCCAGTATCTATGAGTGTGTGATAGTATATTTCCATGGTATGCCAATATCTTTTCTTTCAGATCGAGGTTTTGTGTTCGTTTTTATCTTTTAAAGAGATATTCAAGAGGAGTTGTGTACTCAGATGGATATTAGTACGCCTTCCATCCATAGACAGGCGTCGAGTAAGGTTCTTGAGGATATGCTCTGGGCCTATGTTATGGATTTTAAAGGTTAGTGGGAGGAGAACTTAGCCTTGGTAGAGTTGCATATAATAACAACTATCATTTGAGCATTTAGATAGCGCCTTTCGAGCCCTTTTATGGTAGGAGATTCCTTTCTCCCATTGGATGGTTTGAACATCTGAGATTAGACCCCGTGGTGCTGATTTGCTTAAGGATTTAATGGATAGAGTCAGGGTGTTTAGGATAGGTTTAGAGCAACTTAGACTAGGTAGAAAGCTTAAGTAGACCGATGGTGTTGTTACTTAAGATTAGCAGTTGGTGATGGGGTATTCATCTATGTTTCACTCATGAATAGTGTGATGAGGTTTAGGAGGAAAGGCGAGCTCAGCTCCAGATATATTAAACCATTCAAGATTTTTTGCCCAGTTGGTAAGGTGGCTTATGAGGTAGCCTTACCTATAGATTTTTATGATATTCATCTAATTTTCTATGTTTCTATGTTGAAACAATAAAGTTATGATCCATCTCATGCACTTAGGTAGGATTCAGTGCAATTGTATGAATAGTTGACCTTCGTGGAAGAACCTGTCCTCATTTTGGCTAGTAATGTCAGAAGGGTGTGCACTAGAGTGATTCTAATGACTTAGGTTTATTGGAGGCACCGCCCAGTACAGGAGTCTACTTGGGAGATCGAGAGAGAAATATGGACCTAGTAGCCTCACCTGTTTGAGACTTCAGGTACATCTTTACCCTTGATTTTTGCAAACAAAAGTCCTTTTAGTAGTGGATATTATAATGACCCTTTAGTTCATTTTCCCTAATTATACTTATTTTATCCATTAGAGATTTTATGTAGCCATACCAAGTTATTTATAACTACTAGGACTGACAGTTCAGTTACCGGGTAGTTCATTTGGTTTTTAAACCTAATTTCCTATTTTGAAGACTTCGCTGGTTTGAATTGGCTACGAGAAAAAAATTTCAGTCAAATGACCTCGTATACCAATTCCGATTGTCCCAAATACTCTGAAATGTTAATTTTAGGATAAGAGGACTCTTGGTTTGGGTCCCGAGGCACCCAATCTCATTTTGACCTATTGGTCAGAAAGTTTAGAAAATGAAATTTGGGTGTAGGACCTACTTTTAGTTGAAACTACCTTGAATGATTATTTTAATTATCCCATTGAGTATATAATATCAAATTTGGTATGGTAGTATAGTCTGTTTGGGTATATGGGATTCTTAATGAATCCCGACAGGTTGGCGTAGACATGAAAAATTCTAAGTCTCAGTTATAACTTATGTAATAGCTATTACCGATCCTTGGATTCCTAATAGCTATCTGGCATCTACTAGAAACTATGGCGATAGTGATACCATTGTCACAAATGCAACTCATTTGGCAGTCGCCTGAAGCTGCGATCGTGAGATGTCGGGTCGCTATAGCAATTTTGGAGCACCTGGAAAGGGTGTAAATACCCTATTTCCATCCTATTTTTTCCCATTCTTCATCCATTCTCTTGAGACTTTAACCCTAAAGAGTGGAAAAGCTTAGTATTAAATCTTGTGGGTGATTCAAGATCTTGGCTAACAATTATTAAGCAATTTTCTTTGGATTTGAGCTAAGATTCCTCCATTTTCATGATTGATTTCTCCTTTTCTTCCTTAAAATCCCAAAACCATGGTTTCTTGATTTTAGCACCAATATAGCATGGATTTCACCCATTTTAAGGGTAATTACTCCTTGAACATGAGGGAATATTGGGTTGGCCTCGGAAATGCGATTTCCATAAATGGGACCCACATGAGATTTTGATGTAATTATTGGACCCAAAGCATAATAGTGCAATATGGGTATCTTTACTTTCGTGTTGATGAGTAGATTGTGATTTTCTTATCTTGTATCTTGTATAAGCTTCTCGAAAAGGAAAGTTAGTGATTTCATGGATTTTTCGAGCTTTATTTGGCTTACAAGTAGGATAGGATTTACCCCTTCGTAGATTGAGCTATAGCATAGTATGTTTATGATATTATGTTAGATTTGGGATGGGTTTTAGGTGTTGGTGATTAAATTTGTAATACATGGGTTAGTTGGACCTTCTAGGCTTCTTAAAAATTGTAATATAGCTTCCTTAGCTTAGCTTCTTAGATTATTAGAAGAATTTGTATCTTAGAGATAATTAAGGCTCATTTTACATCTGATAGTGGATTTAGATACCTTAGCCTAGTGTGGGGTAGCTTATGCCTTATAACAGAAATTTGGGGTTTAGAAGTGATTTTCGACCTACCCTAGGCCAAGACTCGATCTAGTTTTGATAGACCTTTTTACCCTCGGTATTTATCTTGAAATGCTTATTACGACGCTTGATGAGACTAGATACTTAATATCCAAATGGTTGGGTGTTTGGCGTTGATGCTAAATACGAAAGGTCTTAGTTATTATGATGTTGATTACTGTTACAATATTGATTATGAAATGATTATATATATAGTGATTCGAGTCTGACAAATGATGATTCTATAAAGATATATGATGACAAGTTTGAGTCCAGATGTTGATGACAATATGATGATATACTTACCAGTTCAGGTCTGGATATTGATAATGATATTGATAACATATACCCAATTCAATTATGGAAGATTATTATTATATTGATTATATGATTACTTCTTCAAGTTTAGATATTTCTATGATATTAGTTATCATATTGGTGGTATGACATCGATGATATTGATGCTTATGATATTAGTCATGGAGTATGATATTGGTGATATGGGTGTCAGTTTGGAGTCCGGAAGTAGGAATTATTGTAATGTGTCATAATATGGATAAATTTTGGTTGTATGTTAAGAGTTGGTAAATCATGATCGTTCGGGTTATACTATTTTTAGGTGTACACTCTAGGCTTATAGGGGTGTGCCTTGAGTTATATACTTGTCTGCACTTATTGGAATATGGTGGCCAATTTTGTAGTTATAATCGCTTATGTTTGATACTTTATGTTCTTTTATTACTTTGATTATCTACTAATTTATATAATACGATGTTGGAGTTGACTTAGGTTTGTATCTACCTTGACTTAGTTATGTTATCTTGTATTTTATCGTATTTATATCATGATTTAGCTCAGTCAACCGATGATGCCTACTGAGTACTCGTGGTTTTGGTAAACATACTACACTTTTGTACCTTTTTGGGGCTGATCCGAGTACTAGTTGCCGTGGTTGATTCGAGGATCATACCGTGTTAGATTCTAGAGATAGGGTGATCTCTTAGAGTCGAAGTTTCCCCATTTCATTCTATCTTAGTTATGTCTAGTCTCTAGTTTTGTGATAAGATTGTGTTGACTGTTTTAGACTTAGGTTGTATTAATAGTAGCTCTTGTACTTGATCTACTAGGTCATTGGATGGTTTTCTATATTATGGTTATCTTTTAGATTATTTCTACTGTGTTGCTTATTTCTTCTGTTGAATTGTCTAATTTTCCTCTTTTGGGACAATTTCCACCAAGGTAACGAATACCGAATATCCTTAGGTTACTGTTCAGCTTACCTACTGGCGGGGTCTAGAAAATGCCATCATGACTCGTAAATCGGTTCATGACACTAAGCTTATTACCAAACCATAAATTTGTAAATGCAAAATCATAGGAGAATAAGTCCACTAAGGCATGACGGGTCCTTAATTACGAAGTCAAGAAAGAGCGATCCAGGTCAAATATTACTCTACCAAGGGAAAAAGGGGAAAAATAGGCCATATATCAAGTCTAAGTAAAATACAACCCAAGGTAATAGCCTAAAATGGTAGTCAAGTGTCTGACTAATCGTAAAGAGCCGCCAAGCCAAGTATATTAGCTAAAAAGGGTAATCTGGACGACTATGTGGTCCCAAAAACTAAATATATGCCAGAATTTAACCTAATCTAGTCTAAGCCTACCTAATCCTATTTAAAGGTAGTAATAGGACTAAACCTAGCATAAAGGATGATACCACACCATTCTAGGGAATAACGGGCCCATAATCTAAAAATTGAGGCCCTAACTAGCTAAACAAGGAATAAAATGATAAATCAATAACCGTGCTAAAATTGTCTGCCCAAACTAGAATTATAATATGTTGATACCATAAATAAGCTCTATTTAAATATAGGACAAGCCTAGCCTACCTGGATGCCAGAAAACTCTTGTTGAATCCTTTAAATTGGAGCTTTCTGTTTCTGAGAGGCCTTTAAGAGCTGCCATAATATCAAAACAAAAGTCTAAGAACCAAGATGAGAAAAGTGATACCTATATTGTGTATCAATCCTTCGAGTCGGAAATCACACTAAAATAGACAAGGACCGCTTGTAAACCATGAAATTAAAATCATCACAGTGTCCCACACAACTCAAGGATCAAATGCCACGAAAAATCTTGCTAAATCCAAGCACAATAGACTCAAATCATTCCTAACAACAATCCAAAAATAAATATTCAAAATGGAAAATTACGTGGAAAAATTTGTGGGGAACTTACATATTATCGATTATAGAGGGTCCACACTCACGATCTGTAGCTATTACCAGCTTAACAATATGATTATCCCACAATTTCAGGGCTCAATGTGCATTTAATGGTGTTTTGGATTCGAAAATATGAAAAAAATGAAGAAGAAATATTAGATACTACCAGGGGTCCATTCTTTGACAATACGGAACCCCTATTACAAACCCTGGTGCCAGGCCAGACAGAAATTCACAAAAATGATTGGTCTACTATGATTATGAATAAGAGGGATGGACTAGGATGATCAGCCTTATTTTTGAGAATTCAAAGGCTATCCCACAAATGTGTAGATCTAAATCTTGGCCCTCATGAACGCAACCAAGTCCATCCTTATCCTGCACTAGATTCTGATGCATTAACAACTTTTACAATTGCAAATATCCCGAACGGGCCCTCGAGATTTGTTTGGAATCCTATGAATGCATGAATTATACTACCCTTCAAAATTTGACATTCTAGACTCAACAATACCATTGAAATTTCCATCTGAGGTTATTTAGATAAAAAGTGGGGTCGATACCCCAAAGAGTCATTTTTGCCAAATTCTACCCTATAGACCAAAATGAGTTTGAAAGCCTTGAGACCTGGATTAAGGATACCCCTAGAATCACCTTTATAGAACTATTGAGAATGTCAGAAATGGCATCAATGCAGTTTACTTGAGTTTTTGGCCTGACAACCATTTTTTAACTTTTGAAGATCCTAAATAGGGAAATGGCTCTATAGACAAACAAATATCTAGTAACTGAATAATCTATCAAAGTAAGTCATAAATGACCCGGGGTAGCTATAGGAAAACTCTAAAAGCATAAAATTCATGAAAAAAAGGAATGACCTGGAGGGTCATTACAACACTTCTTTAACATAGAGATGTAAAATAGTGGATGCACAAATGCTAACTGTTTAGGTAACTCTAACTTATAAGCCACTTTCCTAATCCTACTTACAATCAAATATGGACCAATATGTCGGATCTGACTTTCCTATTCTTACTAAAATGCATAACACCTTTCGTAATGGTAACCTTACAGATTACCCAATAATCGATTTAAAACTTTTAGTCTCTTTTCTTATATATAAATAAAATTTCTATTAGCTATGCACAATCTTCAACCGCACTTTAATCATTTTAACTTTCTCCATATCCTCATGAACTAAGTCTGGGACTACTAAAGTATCTTCATAAATCTCAAATCAGCAAATAGGAGATCTATATCTCCACTGATCTCAACCAAATAACATCTAACAATAAAGTATAAAGTGGTCGTTGGTTAAAATATTGAACACAACTAAGTTAGGGTCGATCCTATAGGGAAAAGGCTAGAATCTCATTCTATGTGTTATCTAAGTTATTAGTAAATAATTTTTGCTATAGGGTTTTTTTTTGAAGTAGGTTTGGAAAATAGTTTGTGAACAAGTAACAATGTTAAATTTCTTTAATTTTTAATCAGTAGATGAGAGACAATAGGATTGTATTTTCCATGAATTCATAACTCTGCATGTTCTTCATACTGATGATCTATCCCATCTCTTAGAATGCAAAATTAATAAGTTATGTTCACCTAAATAATAATTTATCATCTATTATAAGACATTCGTCAATCACTCATCCAAGTATCATGAGTTGTACAATCTAAACCATATTATGGATCCCATATTATCTATCCCACATCCATGGCTCAAGATATTAAGTGAATAGTAATAGCTCCAAGTCTCCAATGTTTGTTCCATTTTCCCATACTTTACCCCTTCATCCAACAAAAGTAAGAATAAGGAAAGTTCTAACATCTAAAACCGTTAAAAAGAAATAAAATTAAAGACAACAACAATACATGCATACATAACCATCAGGAATAACTATTCACTTCAAAATCTACCTCGTTAACCTGCCATGGTCCCCAAAATCCTAGTGGTGGTAGTTAGCTACTCACAGCTGCAAGCATATAATAATATTTATTATAAAAATCCATAATCATGGACTTATAAAAAGAATAATAAATTCCACAAATCTCAACTATTAATTAAAATCTTAGAAATTGTGTTTAGAACTCGCAAGAACAAGTATATGGAGTCAAAAGTAGTTGTAGAATGTAAAATAAAACATAAGACCTAATAGGAATATTTATAGATACAAAAAAATCCTATGATAAACATAATTGAAAAACTGAGTCAGCAGTGGCAACATGCCGTGTGGATTGAATATGCCTTTTCTCGTATGCCCATAGCTTGTTTGATTATTTTTATGTTAGCTGGTGAAGATAGCTAGTAACGCCGCATAGGGACTCCTGATATGTTGTTGGGTAATCTATTTCCCTTTAACCCTATTGGTAATGTTTGAACACTTTGGCCTCTTCTGGCTTAAGGTGAGTCATGCAAAGACTCATCTCCACTCTGACAGCTTGTAGGGAACACTTGTAGCCATTGAAATTGGTCTACGAATTTATGGAAATTTAAAGTTTTCTTCAGGATAAGTAATGTGATGATGTGTCGCCTATTCTAATGACTCATAGGGTGCAATAATAGAAACTACTTAATCTTCACCTCTTTAGGATTACTTAGTCTTCAACTCGCAGTATAACCCAAAAGCCATGGCCATCACCAGATGCCAAACATAGTCAATTTTAACCTTTTTTGTTTGTGAACCACAAAGTCCTATTTTCCTTTAAACAATATAAACAAACAAATAATACCCAAAAATATCTAATTTCATCATATTTTCTTCATTTTACGCATCTAGAGTTCCCTGTAACTATGATACATCGACACTCTTAAGTTAGAATGTTCCATGTCCTTAGGTAAACATAAAAAACAAACACCTATGGTACTTAAATAAGAGAATCCTAAGAGACCTTCGATAGTCAATTCATTGCTTCTTTAGCATATAATTTTCAACCCCCTCCTATAAAAAATTAAAAATCACCATGTGTATACATGGAACCTATTACCATGACAAAAGAAAATCAAGAGATGTCATATGATTATAATTATGCAACCAAGCACATATGCAAATGAAATTACTTGAATAAATAACAACCAACAATGTAGCCTGTGTTCCCTTACAACAAATATGTCCCATCTTCTCATAGTTAAAGATGTAAATATACATAGGGACTAAATTAAGATAATCTTATACAGAAGTTCTAAAAGTATGTATTAAATTCCATAGGATGGAACATATTTTCTATGAATTAATTTTTAGGGACGATTTGACTAGGATCACTATAGGGATTTTATTGGCTTATAATAAAGGCTTGACTATGGGTATGGTAGATATGGATATAGTGTCATATTTTGTTGGGCCCATTCACACACACGTGTACGTGGTCCACCCAAGTAATATTGTGGCCTTAAGAAAGACAAGTATAAATCCCTTAGGGACTTTTGTTAAATAACTATCCAATTCTAGTTCAACGATAAATATTTAAATAAGTTCTAGTGTAACCAAAAGAGAGTTTGTATGTTAAAATTAAAAGTAAACTCAACAATGCTGGAAAATAAGGGTTTTGAATAATTATGTGGAGAGACCCATGGCCAAGGCACTATGAACAATCATACTTAGCCATATAAGTTTGTTGGTTAAGGTAATTATCTTGGTTTTTGGTTTCCGAGGTTGATTATATGATTATATTCTTCCAAACCTCTATCAACTATCTAACCTAGACTTATAACTACATCCTTGAGTGGGTATGAAAAAACTACGAATACGCCTTTATATTTCATATTTTTTATGAAACAAATATAGTTTATTATGTATATTACTATCATAAACACAAATTATAACTTCAATTAATTGAAATATTACTATCCTAGTGCCTATATCCCAAGTTCTATCCTATCGTTCCTCTTTTCGAGCTCATAATAGAATTAAGCATTTATCCTAAAGGATACAATAACAATAAATAATGATAATAACATTAACCAAATCAATTAAGAAGCAAGAGTTATCATGATCTTGTCCTCAACCCCGAAAGAGAGTTTTTAGCCACTCATGGACGTACAAAGAATCATAGTAGTATAATCTATTTGATAATCCAAAAGAAAGAAAAAGTAAGGAGATAAAAACACTATTTTCAGACTTATCAATCATGTTTGAATACCCCAAGGTCTTCCAAGGTGAATACACAATAGTTGGAGTGTCCTATTTATACTATGACCTAGCTACCCGATTTTGCCATAGTAGTGTGCCACACCAATATCGCACCATATAGGAAGTGTGACATGCCAAAATATAAAGGTATATTGGAATTGACATTACACAAGGAAACCAAGGATGGGACACACCCTTATTGCGGTGTGTAGGGTCCGTGGCACGCCAATGTGTCCATATTTTCTTGTTTTTTAATGCTTTATCTCATGCGCTTGTCCTTCAAGTCCAAGCTTTGTGGTAACTTTTTCTCTTGATTTACAACTTGTATCTCATAAATATATCATTTCCATCAACTCACCAAGAATACTACAACATTAATACCCACACATTATATCTTAAAACATAATCAAATCCAACACGAAGAACTACAATAGAACATAGATCAAGCTAAGAGTACTAGTTTTCTCGTTTGACCTTTAACTTAATGTTTTCACTCCAAACACAATATGAACACACATTAAACACTATTAAAACATAACTTAAGACTTTAAATACTTATTAATACAAAGATTAACTCAATAAGCACAAGAAAAGTCCTTAAAACTAAGCTAAGTAAGCATAGATAACAACACTTAGGTGAATAAATCCACCTAAGATCACAATCCTCCTTGGTGGTACACTATCTTTGGTTCTTATTTTCAACCATATTTATTTTCCTCTCCCTTATTATCCGTTGTTTTTCTTTAAATTTTTCTGTGATTTTATTTTTAAATTTTCCCTTTTTTAAAATTATAATTCATTATTATTTTTTACTTACAAAACCTAAATCTCTTTTCATCTCTTACTAGCTATTTTTTCATACACATATTAGATGACATATCCCTATGATAGCCACCCCTCAACTTAGGCATTTTTCCTAAGTTGAGGTACAATGTGTCTAAGGAGGGACAGGGCAAAAATAACTTCATTACAACTAGAATGGAATGGTTAATAGGTTAATGAAATAAATTGGTTAATTAAGGCTCAAAGTCGAGATTAAGGGATATTCATTACATTTGGTAGGTCCTTTAGGATGAAAGTGGACTTTTTCAGAATGGCCTATGATACTTTCCTACTTAACTATCCTACAACATAGGCATGCATTACAGGGGAAATTCTAAATTACGTACACACAACAAAACTAAGAAAGTACTGCACACACACACATAACACAGGGTTACACTATAGACTACTACCTATCTAGTTTATGTGTTGGTAAGATAGAATTATCATGCCTATAATTTTAATCCATAACATGATCCACAGTGGTCACATTTTTTCAAAAATACAACACATAGTTTAAACAAATTTTTAGGAGGGGTATCACATAAAGATAAAAGTCAAACCATTTCAAAACTTGACTGCACTAAGGTTCCCCTATTTTCTCCTAATTAAACATACTAACAAAAACAACATAAATAAATCAAAAAAATCATAAACATTCTATTTCTACAATGATAGCATAAGTGGAGGAAAAAAAGCACACCAAGAAAAAACCCTAAGTGGTGGTACACCCCTAATCCAAACATTGACAATATGTAGTGTCCTCAATACATAACTATAGCATAAAAAGTAAAGAACAATAGGTAAGGACATATGTTTGGTTCTTTAGGCACCGGATATGGTCTTATTAGCTGGAGCGGTCTTAAAATTTCCTCTAATCTCCAATATTTTAGCCTTAACTGCTGCCAAAGAACTCTAATAAATATTGGAACTAATGGTGATTGGTTTACATAAAGGTGTAGAACTAGCGGGGGCAGTCGTCGTACCCTGACCATTATTAGTATCATTAAAAGCATAAAATTTGGGGTCTCATAAACAATAGAGATCTTATATCCATGACCCTATCATGAATCTTATATAGGTGGTCCTGAGATGACTATTTACTTGCCTCTATTATTTTTTTTATTTTGTTGGGCCAACACTACACATCTTCCACACTCTTTCTTTACCCTTATCTCCTTATATATTTGGCACCTCAACATGCTTAAACTCCCCTATCATAGGCATAGTCAGAGTTTGAAATGCTAGAAACTATCTAGATACTAGGAGCTTCACTACAACGCAAAGGGGAGAAAACATCTCTCTAATTATGATATAATGACCTTCCAGGTAATTTTTTACATTTTTATATATTTTTTTCTATTTAGACCTTTTATATCGGTTCCCTAAGTTATTTGTGACTTGTTGGAGTTGATTGTATAGTTATCGGGTAGTTTGTTTATTTTTTATAGCCAATTTTCAATTATAAATTCTTTGCACGTAAGAATTGTCTATAGGGTAAAATATTTAGTCAGATGACCTCGTATGCCAATTCTAAAGTTCCAAAAGCTCTATAACATCAATTTAAGGCTAGGTGGACCTTTGGTTTGGGTATTATGACTTTTGGACTCATTTTAGGATATTGGACGAAACTTAAGAAAATTGGCAATTGGGTGTAGGACCCACATTACATTAAAATGACCTTGGGTGGAAATTTCAAATATATTGAGTTTGGAATGTCAAATTTTATAGGGTAACTTATTCACTGTCATATATGGGATTTCTAACAAATCCTGAGGGCTCGGTGGAGACTTGGAAAAATTCCAAGTCTTCAGCTGGTGCATTTACTAAAGTAGCCTTTTAGACCCTTTAACAAAGGCTAATTTATTCAAAGTATAGGTGCTTTAGTGACCCTGGCTAGCTTAGTGAGCCACTTTAGCGACCCGCTGATTGCTAAAGTACATGTTGCTATAGCACAAGCTTGTTCGCTTTAGCGGCATGCCTGACATTGGCGGGTACCATTTTAGTGACCCATAGTTTCTTTAGCGCTGAAGGGTAGAGTGGCCCGATTCCCTCTTTAGCGGCACATGGGGACATTAAATGCCCCAATTAATATGATTTTCTCATATTTTCACACAAGTTCAAAATTGAGAAACACTAGAATATGTGAAAACTTAGGAGAAACATTAATATGTTATTTTGGGGTAGCTGTGAGCTTTTATTACTCATTGATTCTGAAAATTCTTGATAAGTTTTCATTAATTTCATGGTTAAAATTTCTATTAATTTTCAAAATCCCTAGTTTATTTGTGGGTTAATTTTATCACCATATAAGCTTGAAATTTACATAATATTTAGGGTAAAAGTTCCTTAAGCATAGCAGGATGTGTTGGTGGTTTCAAAAGTGAGATTCTACAAGCCGGACCATATGGAATTTTTACGTAACTTTGGACCCAAAGCACAAAAATTCAATATGCATACCATTGTGCTCGTATTGATGAGTAGATTATAATTTTGATAGTATGGCATCTTATAGAATCTTATCGAAAGGGAAATTCATCAATTTAGTGGAGTTCATCAGTGTTTTTTTGGTGTCCAGGTAGTCTATGTTTACCTTTCTCATAGATTGGCATAATTTGTGGTGTAATGTATTGTTCTAGATATGGGTGAGGAATTATGTCTTGGAATTATATTTTGCATAATTTGGATCTCTTAGTCAATTTAGGAACGTAAATTAGACATGGTTAACTTAGTTAATTATTCTTAGGGTAAAATTGATATTTTAGGACAAAAATATGGCTTAGATAATATCTAGTAGTGAAATTAGATATATTAACATAGTTTGGGTAAATTTTTTCTTATAACGGATTTTGAGGACTAGGAGTGGGCCCTTTGTCCTAACGTAGGCCAAAACTATCTATATCTCCTCGTAGACTTATTTGTCGTGTTATATCTTTTAAATATATATTCTAGAGTTTGGAGAGGCTATATACATTATACTTATACTATATTTCTATTTTTGATTTGATGGTAGTTTCTATTCAAGTTTGCTAATTTATGATCTTAAGACCAGTCTGATTTGAGCATTGTTCATGACATGAGATCTTGCTCAAGTCCGACAAATTATGACGATGATGACATGTGTTTCGATTTGAGTCCGGCATTGAGAAGTTTTTCATGATATGTTTATTCTAGTGAAGGGTTCATAGGTATTTTCTTTGAGAGGTGGTCATTTAGTATATTTCATGTTACTTCTTCTCTTGATTGCACCCTATGGGCTTATAGGGGCACGCATTGGGTTATTTAATTTTCTACACTTACTGGCTTATGTGTGATAGTTTTGTAGTGATAGTTATGCATTGTTTTATGTTATTATCATTTTAGATTATTTATTTAATTGATTAATGTATTTTGAGCATCATTCTATGTTTGTTCTTTTACTTGACTTAGCTTATTTATCTTACATCATTATTATTCTTATATTATTATTTAGCTAGGTTGATCGATGATGCATATTTATAACCCATGTCTTGGTACACATACTACACATTTGTACCTTTTTGTTGGAGATCTGGGTTATGGTTTTCACCGCTGACGCTATAAACATGCTGACTAGAGTTTGGAGATAGGGTGAGCTGTCAATGCCGAAGCTGATCTTTTCTACTTCTTCTATCTCTTTTAGTCTTTCATTTTTTAAGACTGATATATATATGATTATTATAGTAATCATATTGCTTTTATTAGTGGCTCTTTTATACTAGGTTGTGGGATGTTTTCTTTTTCTTATATATTTATATTCCGTAGCATTAATATTATTCCCTGTTCTATTGCTTGTAAGCTTTTACTTACATATTTCTAGCATTTATGCCATTTTCCACCAAATTAGCCTATTTCATCTAGATCTAAGATATGGATTGGTTTACCTACAGGTGGGATAAATTATATGCCAACATGAATCATAAATTAGGTCTTGAAAAATTTGTATCAGAGCACAATGTTCCCCAGTATTGTTGGTCGAAGAACGGGTGTCTATTAGAGTTCTGCGGATCAAAATAATGATATCCTTTTCTTATCATTGGGAGGCTATAGGACATTCTTAGGATATATTCACTTCTTTCACTCATTTCGTGGTAAGAGTCTGAGTTTCTTTCTTAAGCTTCCTTCAGTTTCACTTTTCTATAGATTTCTAGGGCACGTGTTTCCACTATATGAGATGAGGTCCTCAAGTCTATGATTAGGTATCTTATAGTAGTTTCTATATGACCTTGAGGTTTAGTATGTCTTACAGATTCAACTCCATCTAGGAACCTGGATAGGAGGCCTTTACTAGACTCTATTCTTGATCTCGAGCTAGAGGTTCCTTCACCCCATCTAGTGGTTGGCTAGGCACTAGCTCGGGATCAACTAGTGAGAATATTAAGATGCCACTAGTTGTACATCGGAAGTTGAGCTACTTGGCCTTTAAGTGTGGGGCTCCCATTTTCTCCTTTGGAATAACTAACTACAAAAAGTAGGGGTGCTGCTCCTTCTCCCCACAATCCTTTATTTACTTAGGTAGATGACTCTCATCGCTTCCTCTAGGAATAATGTTGAAAAATTGTTTGAATGATGTTTATCCCTTAGTTCCGTGGTTGCATCCTTGTTAGAATCTTTGCCCTGAAATGGACAAAAGTCGTCATAAGTGATTGGCTTAGCTTCTTCATTTGACTCTAGCACCATTTCATTGACTTCGAAATCTTCAATAACATTTGGTTTAATTGGTTGTGTAATCACTGAGGACTCTTTACTACCAAGCTTATCATTGACCACATAACTTGGTTTCTCTTCTTGATTCACTTACTCTTGGGAAGTGGGAAAGGTGATGGTATTTACAAGATTAGTTTCCATGCCCATTTCCTCTATCTTGTCCATTTCCCTTCAAAATACCTCATTGGATTGATGTATACTGGGTACATTCTCCCCTATTGTGTTACCCGGTCAGAAAAAGTTTAAAGTCTTTCTTCAAAATTATTGGATCTGGCATGTTGTTCTTCCCTTATCATATCATTATACCTATCAAACTCATAAGAGGAACAAGCATCTGGGTTGTCATAATAAGGGTATGGGTCATTTGGACAATCACTCCAATGTCCATCGAGACCACCACATAAAGAACAATCATACTCTAATAGGGTTGAGATGAAGCCATCTCTCTCTGGGGAGCATATTTACAATCTCTCCGAAAGTGAGGTCCATCACAATATGGACATGGATCGTCAAGATAGGATTTCCAACTACCAAAATCATATTTATCCTAAGATTCCATGGAGTAAAGTAAACAAAAAAATCTACCTAACGCAAGAAACAAAAGAAAATCACAAACAATTTTTGACAAGTTTGAAATTAAGCAAATAATCTAAAATTCCAAATTAACTCAATACGAAAAATTGCTCCTAAAAAATGATGCCATATTTTGATAACTCTTAACTTACACATCAATTAAAGTTTTAGGCGGTCATCGTCAATATATTTTCCAAACCATGAGTCGGGGTCGAATCCACGAGGAACAATGTGAGTGGCAATCGAATTAGCTTATAATAAAGGACACTTGCTAAATTCAAACCTAGAATACATGTATGTAAATAGAATAGGGGGTTGAAAAGTGTCTGAACTAATATTTATTGATTTACTTTTAAATTACTAATTTGGGGATACGTATAATTAGAGTATAATCTATAAAATTAGCTATTAGGACTATGCTTTTCTAGGGTCAAGTTATGTATGGGAACTTTATGATTCAGTGTAAATTCTAATCGTTGATGATGTGGTGGGATAGGTTTACAGTCATTGAGGCTAGCTCTTCAACAAAACCTCAAAGATGTCACTCATTCATTTTTACGAGAACCTAATGATTGTGTCAATTAAATCCGCATAATATCTCAATTAGGTACCCTTATTTCTAGGATGGTACCCAAGGGATAGTCAACCTTATAATCACTATTATGTCTAAGATAGTGAAAAATAGAAAACTAAACCCAATAATTATCTACTATTGCCATGGTTCCAACATCCCTCTTTAAATGATGATGAGGGTTCCTAAAGTTCACCCAAACCCCACTTTCACAGATGGTTTAAGTGTTCAAGAGCTAGGGGTTTTCACCCACAAACCTATTTTAGGTATTTAGGCATTTCACCCATGTATTCAAATCAATTTACTAAAGCAATAGTAGAACCCAACACTAACACATTAGCATATAAACAAATGAATCACACCCCACACATAGATAAACCCTATTCTGACATATTCTTAAGAGGAAGAACTAGCTACCCATAAGAGTAACAAGCAAGATATACCAAATAATCTCCATTGATTTGATTTATGAAAGACAAAGTGAATTTTACTTCAAACTTTGAACTTCAACAAATCTTCAATTGGATTTAACTAATCCTTCACTTGGAAAATACTTCAATGTATTCTTCACCCAAAACTAATATAATAAGTGTCCTCAAAAGATGGAAACTAAGGAGTAGACAAAGTTTCAATTATTGGGAATGGATTCAATAATTTCCAAAGTGATAGGGTTTGAGTCTATCAAGGGGAAATTTGGGAACAACTGTGTTCATTTACAACTCTTCCCTTTAGTGCTTTTTCCTCTAAACCACGATCACAGGATCTTGTTCGTGTTCTCAGCCACAACGTCCGTGTGTAGAGTCATATAATTGCGGTATGTTTACCTTCTTGGATGATTGCAATCGCGGTCCTCATAGCACAATTATGGTAAGTGAGGCCATGTTCTACTCCACGTTTTCAAACTACACTTCTTTCCTTCTTTTGATCTTTTTAAGCTCACATCTATATATTTTGACCTCATTACCTTTATGCCTACAAAATGTTGATATTAATGCATTTAATCACAAATATTGTCTCAATTATTCATTCATATCATGGTAATGTGCACGAATGATGAGTGAGAATGAGTGGTAAATTCACCACTTATTATCACTTCCAACTTAAAGCCTTGCTTGTCCTCAAGAAATACTACTTCACCATGAGACAATGCATATTTATGCCAATATAATATGACCCAATGATCACAATGACATCAAGCTTAGTTATTACCTCAAGTCTCTCTTCAAACATGGGCAAAGATATTCTCCCGACACCCCACAACATAAAACGCAAAATGCAATTATGAAAAAGACTCTAAAGAGCAACAATGTAACAATCACTGATACTCTAGGAGTGACTCACTTCTTTTGACCTCAACCACACTATACTCATTTTTTCCTTTTTTTCTTAGAAGATGATATAATTAGCCACCTGAACTTGTTCACATGCCTCCTCATAAGAAGGAAAATTTAACACACCAAGCCACCAAATATACAATACAAAATTTAAGTGCAACACTCTCTCCCTCGTAAGAAATGTCTATGCTAACAAGTGTCATACCATGCAATTGCTCCTATTCTCAATCACCACTACAATGAATGTAAGTGGTTTGATATCTCAAAGAACTTTTTGAGATCGTAATGTAGGTTTGGGGTAGGGTATGATATCATTTTGAGACAATCATGTCTTATACCTCCCTAGAATATCTACGTCATACTTATTTAATCCACCTTTCACTATGGGCCACTTTTTTTTTTTACAAATGTGCCTACTTTTATTTATTTGTTTCACCCATTTTCTTCCATTTTTTTTCTTGAAAATTTCATGCAATTTTTTCCTTTGCTGGGTCCTTTCTTCTTCCATTTATTTTTTCAATTCTCATGCACGTAGGAACTCACTATCAACTTTATGGCCCAATTTTACTTCTTTAAATCTTCACCACCCAAACTTAGGATTTTATCTTGAAGTTGCATTTTTAAGTTCAAGGAGTGTATAGTTCAAAAGAGGGGTAAAAGTTGAAATGCTCATGGCTTGTAATATGTTTGCCAAAGAAAGGTCCAACAGCTTAAAGTGGGTGACTAGGGAAAACAATATTCATGGGTAGGTTTTTTAGGCTAAGTGGGCTTCCAATGTCACCAAGATAGCCTAACATCATCTCACCAACCAAATAAAATCAAAATTTAGCTTTGAGAGACTAATGGGGCAAGTTCTAGATGACACAAATATTCATGACTTTTAGACAAATAAACTCACCACACATGGTATGTGGACTCGCTAAGGAGGTTCAATTTCCTCTCACGTTGGAGACAAAAATGGAGTATCTATCAATATTTACAAGACAAAAATTTTGGAGTAACAAAAAGAGAAAAAGTTTTGTTACAATGTTGCTTACGTCCATGCCCTTGATTTTTGGAATTTTTTTAATGGAGGGGGGTATTTTATTTGCATTTGCACCATGCACAATTTGATAACCATGGAAACAACCCATGCCTTTGTCTTACATTTTTTCTTAATATGGGAAAACCAACCATATGGCTACTCAAACTTCGTTGATGGCCCGCATGGAATCCCAAATCCATAATGCCACATGTACTAAGACTTCCCCTATATTTGTGATCTCGATGCCACGGGTACTCAAAATTTCCCTACATCAATGGCTAAAAAACTCAAGTACGACACTTTTTCCTTAATAATGTTGTCACATAATCTATCATAGGGAAAAGCGCGTCCAATAATACCACAATCAAAATCAAAATAAAGTAAAATAAAAGATCTAAAAGCAAAAAACAAAATGATTAAACCATCAAATATGGGCTCCATCAGAGTGTCCAAATGTAGCAATCAAAAAAACAAATAAAAATCATCCACAATTTCATCAAAGCAATATCAAAAGCATCAAGAAATTCAGAAATTGTCCTAAACAACATAAATCCAGGGCTAGTCACCACTAACTAAAAATCCGGCAGTGTCCCTACTATAGGATCAATAAAAACACAAGCAAAATATAGGAGTGATCCCTGAAACATCATAAGTAGCTTCTTTCTCCTACTCACTCTACATCATCTCCACTAGAATAAGAATCAGGCAACTCATCAAGTGCCTCATCATCACTCTCATCAATAGGAGAAGGTATCTTGTCACAAGGTTTCAGGACCTTACATAGGCCTTTGACCCCTTTCCACATTTTTTTAAGTACTTATCTCTCTTCTTGTCTCTTTTCTTCATCATCTCATGAGAGGTATGAATCACCCTATGAGACTCTACCAGTGATGAGTATGACCTCTCAAGCCTAGAAACTATGGCTTCCTTCTTCTTCATCTCCTCTTGATACTTTTCATAGTTTGAGAAAGAGAGATAAGAATGACGCCTGGTGGAAGGCTCCTCCGGACCTTGAGGTAATCCTAAAACCATCTCCTTGATGACCCTTATATCCACGCCGATGTCTTCTAGAGGCCCAACAATAGATGTTCTACATGATTTAAACTCCTCATTTATTGATTTGCCCAGGTCAACCATTCTCTTGTATATTTTTCTAGATATATACTCACCCCTGATATTGAGTAGTGAGATATGGGGATTTTGCTTTACCCGGTATCTATAGGATACTTCTCTACTTCGGCCCTCTTATATAATTCAATAATAAGGGAAAGAAAAGAAAGAAGTATACCACCCTGAATCTTGAAATGCCTCAATTCTTCAAGAATAATCTGGCCCATATTCAGAGAAATACCAGAAATGAAACAATCGACCATGCAATATCACAAATCAGTGACATAAGTCATATGTGTTCAAGGAAAACCTTGGCTGAAGATAATGTTCAACAAAATTATGGCCTCCTCTGTGAAGTTGTGCATGGAGATTCCTCTTTAGGTGGTAGCCCAGGATCCCTCCTTGTCAGGGCACAGTATGCTAGCCATCCAAGTGCCAATCTCGCATTCCTTCTCATGGAACTCAGCTATATCTGCATTTAGGGGCACATATACCTCATCCACCTACACTACTAAAGAATGTACTTCCTTTTGCCGAATATTCATCACCAAGTTTTTGAGGGAGAATTTTATAAAATTTACATAGAAATCTCTTACCCAGTTCTCATTGGAAAAAATAGGGGTTTAGGGAAAAACATATCCACTCGATAGTAGAAAGCCTGTTGAAAAATTCTCAATGTTTCTTTTGTACTTTGACCATGCAGATGACTCTTTCTGGGAGGAGTTTCATCTTTGTGAGGTCACTATAGTAGAGGCTATGACATTCTGGATCCATGAAATTGATTTGGTCATAGTCTCCTATTTTTGTGGCTGAGTAATTGCAAGTAACATAATATGGACCATCATTAGCGCTATCACAACAAATCCATGCTAGATTTATCAGATGAACTGATGTGGCAATGTTGTATTAGGTTTTGGGTTGAGAAATAAGCGTGCAAAATTTTTGATCTTACAAGAAAATAGTCCTTAGTTATAGCAATTGTGGAGCCTTGACTGTGATTACGGTTCCATGATCGTGGTCCTGATGACCGTGATTGCAATAACTGAGACCATGTTCGTCAGTTTATGCAACATCAACCAAAACACTAGGTTTTAACCCAAAAATTAGATCCAATCAACCAATAGATTATCATGCTCGTAAAACTTAACCCTAAGTGCTCAATTGTTCTCTTAAAAGATAAAGAAGTTTATAATGGGTTCATTAGAGCATTCCATCAAACACATGGTGCACACCCTCATAATATCTTATTTAGACCAAAATTTGGGTACTCGAGACTTCCCTGGTGGTATGTACACCAACTACAATAGTTAACCACAATAATAACCACAAACATCCATGTATTTAGCATTTAGAAACACTATTTCAGGTATACTCCTAAAAAGAAGTTTCAAGTCGAAAACAAACATAAAAACATGGTAGTAGAGACCACATACCGAATTAGAAGATAACAATGAGCCGCAATGCAAACTTGGACATATAGAGAGTTAAATTAAAGTAAAATATTAAGAGAATTTGAAAAGCGGCATAGGGAAGAAATGGTAGTCGGATGGTCTTTTAAGCTTCATTCGATGTGATCATAGTCCACATTCTTCAATCGCATGTACTCGTCTACCTTGATCGCGGTTACACTCACCGTGATCACATTAATTGAGACCAATTTTAAGGTCCTTTGCACTCCCCTGCTCAATTTAAAACACAATAATTTCACACCTTCCCATTTTCAATATCAATCAACACTTCTCATAGCACCACAACTTCATTGATTATGAATAAACAAAAATAAATCTACTCTACCATGCATAAATAAAAGGGTACGTTTCATTTTTATGGCATGATAGGATGTTCCCCATCTTTGGTGGCTAGACACCGCAAAACTATGACTTATGTTTACACTTAGTTAATTTGAATATCCATCCCAACTTTTGATATCTATGACTTGAGCGACAAACCGACATAAGATTCAGATCTTCTAAGATGAAACATGATAGAAACCATGACATGGTGATGCAGTTTCTATCCCGCCACTTTGAAGACTTAAATCTTTTACCCAACTTCACGTCAAATTTCTTATTTAGATCCTTGGGAAATGGTGGGAACATTAAGAGGAAACTAGTTGTACATTTGAAGTTGATCTCCTTGTCCTTCAAGTGTGGGTCTCCCATGTGCTCTTTTGGAATTACGAACTCTAAAAAGTAGGGGTGTTTCTCTTTCTCTGCATGATCCCTTATTTTCTTAGGTAGATGGACTTTCATCACATCCTTTAAACAAAATGTTTAAAAATGGTTTGAATGAGGTCTATCCCTTAGTTTTGGGGTTGCATCCTTGTTAGCATCTTCTCCCCGAAATGGACTCGAGTTGTCATAAGAGATTGGTTTGACTTCTGTTTTTTACTCTAGCACCATTTCCTTAACTTCAGCATCTTCAACAAAATTTGGTTTTGTTGGTTAGGAACCTCGAGGACTCTTCACTACCAAACTCATCATTGAGGACATAGCTTGGTTTCTTTTCTTTATTCACCTCCTCTTGGGAAGTGGGCAACGTAATGATATTTACAAGATTTGTTTCCTTGCATATTTTCTCTATCTTGGCGATCTCCCTTCCAAATGCCTTATTAGATTGATGTATGTCAAGAAAGTTCTCCCCTATTGTAGTTACCTGATCCAAAAGAGTTTGAAGCCTTTCTTCAAAACTATTGGATATGGCATGTTCTTCTTCCCTTAGTGCATCATTATACCTATCAAACTCATAAAAAGGACAAGCATTTAGGATAGCATAATAAAGTGATGTGGAATTTTGAAGATCACTCCAATGTCCATTCCAACCACCATATTAAGAACAATCATACTCCTAATAGGGTCGAGAAGAAGCCATCTCTCCTAGGGGAACATATCTATAATCTCTTCAAAAGTAGGGTAAATCACAATTTGGACATGGATCGTCAAGATAGGATTTCCAACTAGCAAAATCATATTTATCCGAATATTCCATGGTGTAAACTAAATAAAAATAAAAATCTTCCTAACACAAGAAACAAAAGAAAATCACAAACACTTATTTACAAATTTTAATTTAAGCAAGTAATCTAAAATTCAAAACTAGCTCAATATGCCAAATTTCTCCCTGACAACGACGTCATTTTTTATAACGCTCTACTTACATGTCCATTTGAGTGTAAGGTATTAGACGTCAATATATTTTTTCAACTTTGAGTCTGGGTCCAATCCACGAGGAGCAATATGAATGGACATCAAATTAACTTTTCATAAAGGACACTTGCTAAATTCAAACCTAGAATACACTTATGTAAATAGAATGAAGGGGGGTGGGTGGGTAAAAGTATCAGAACTAATGTTTATTTATTGACTTTTAAAGTACTAATTTGGGACTACAAATAATTAGAGTATAATCAATTAAAATGGATCTTAGGACTATGCTTTCCTAGGTGAAAGTTATGCATGAGAACATGATTTGGTAAAAATTCTAATCGTTAATGATGTGGTGGGCTGGGTTTAAAGTCCTTGAGGCTAGATCTTCAGCAAAATCTCAAAGATGTCACTCATTGTGTTTTTTGAGTACCTAATGGGTTTTTCAATTAAATCCACCCTATAACTCAATTAGGCACCCCTATTTGTAGGATGGTACCCAAAGGATAGTTAACCTCATAATTACTCTTATGTCTATGATAGTGAAAATGATCAAACTAGATCCAATAATTATTTCCTATTGCCTTGGTTACCACATCTCTTTTTCAAGGATGATAAGGTTTCCTAAAATTTACTCAAGCCCTTATTTCAAAGAAGCTTTAGGGTTTCAAGATCTTGGGGTTTTCACCCACAAACTGATTTTGGGTATTTAAGGATTTCACCCATAGATCCCAATCAATTTAATCAAGCAATAGTAGAACCCAAAACCAACACATTAGCATATACACAAATAGATAAAACCCCACACATAGATGTACCCAATCCTAATATAATCCGAAGCGGAAGAGAAAGAAACCCATAGAAGTAATAAGCAAGATATATGCAATAATCTCCATTTATTGGATTTATGAAAGACCAATTGAATTTTACATCAAACTTTGAACTTCAACAAATCTTCAATGGGATTTAACTAATCTTTCACTTGGAAATTACTTGAATGTATTCTTCACCTAAAATTAATATAATAAGTGCCTCGAAAAATAGAAACGAAGAAGTAGAAAAAGTTCCAATAACAAGGAATAGATTCAATAATGTCCAAAGAGATAGGGTTTGAGAATCTTAAGGGGAAATTTGGGAACAGATGTGTGCATTTACATCTTTTCCTTTTGTTGTTTTTTTCACTATGCTGTAATTATTGAAGATTGTCTGTGTTTGTGGCAACCTCAATCGCGTACAGAGTCACGCGATTCCAATATACTATCCTGCTTGGATGACTGCAATCCTAGTAACTGAGGCTATGTTCTGCTCTAGGACTTCAATCTACACTTCTTTCTTTCTTTTGATCTTTGTCAGCACCCATCTACATATTTTTACCTTATTACCTATGTGCCTGGAAAATATGGATATTAGTGACTTTAATCACAAATATTGTCTGAATTTTTCATTCAAAACATGGTAATGTGCATGAATGTTGAGTGTGAATGAGTGGTAAATGCATCACTCATCAGAGTACCAAACGTGGAAAATTTTTTCCTCATAAGAAAAGTTATTACTCTTTCTCTCATTGTTTGAAAGTGAAATTTCCTCCGCAAACTTTGAGAGATCTCAAAAATAGACAAGATGTACTTCATACCATATGAATTCAAAAATAATCCCATTAAATTAATATCCCACATATCAAACAACTCAATCTATAGAATTGGGGTCAATGTCATATTATTCTTCGTAAGATATTCCTTTAAATTTAGAATTAGTCATAAGATCTTGCATTTTCATGAGTATCTGAATGAATGGTGGGCCAACAGTGCCCACATTGAAAAATCATATAAGCTATCTGCACACCACAATGATGACCCCCAATTGTGTATGAGTGCCATGCCTCTAGGATACTGATTATGTCAACCTCAAGGACACAAATACAACCATTCCATCTACATAATCCAAAATCGGTACGAATTATCCCAAAAAAATTTATGCACATCTAACATGACCTTTTCTTTCTACTGAAAATATAAGTCCTCAGGCACCATATTGCTCACCAAATATTTGGCAAAATTTGTATACTATGGAACCGAGTCTTGTGATCCAACCAATACCTTCTCGTCTACCAAAGTATCATTAATGTTAAAGTCCTCTTTTAACTTTAGCATTGCCTCTTCTTTAAGTCATAAAAGTGGTTAGCCACATGTATTTGGTCCCTTTCTGCTCTTTGACCTCAAAGTCAAATTCTTGCAATAAAAGTAACCTAGAAACCAATTTAGTCTTTGCATTTTTTTCTTTATAAGATACCTAAGATCTATGTGGTTAGTATGCACAATTCCCTTTATTTCAAGAAAATAGAATTGAAATTTCTCAAAAAAAAAGACCACATCAAGCAACTCTTATTTTGTCACAGTGTAATTTTTCTAAATTGGGTTGAGTTGCTTTCTTTCATAATAGATCAAATGAAGTATCATTGCATACTTTTGGCATAGAAATGCACCTAGCACAACTCTTCTGTCATTGCACATGGCATCAAAAGACGTGGATTAATCAGGTGACATAATTGTAAGAGCCGATTTCAAATTCTCCTTAAGGCACCCAAATTCCTTTAGACATACATCATAACAAAAAATCCACTTCATTCTCCAACAATTTGCATAAAGGCTGTGAAACTCTAGACAAATCCTTGATGAACATCTGATAAAATCTTGCATGCCCTAAAAAATTGCAATTACTTTCTTAAAATTATTAGAGGCAATTTTTCACTCTTTACCTTTTCAAAATAAATTCCCTTCTTTGAAAGCTTGTGGCCTAGCACTATCCCCTTTTTAATCCTAAAACAATACTTTTCCAATTAAGAACCAAGTTGCAATCTTCACATATTCTCAAAAATCTATCCTAACTGGCTAAACACTCTTCAAATATGTTACCAGCTACCAAAAATTATTCATGAATACCTCAATAGAATCCTCCACCACATTTGAGATGATGACATAATGCAATTCTGAAAGGTCGATGGCACATTAAATAATCCAAAAGGCATTCTATTGAAAGAAAATTTCCCATATGGACAAGTGAAAGTGGTATTTTTTTTGTCTTTGGGAGCAATTAGAATTTGATTTTATACGAAATAACCATAAAAAAATGTCATTTTCTACCAGCAAGATGGTCCAATATTTGATCCATAAAAGGAGTCAAAAAGTAATCTTTTTCAATTCATACCTTCAATTTCCTATAATCCATACATAGTTGCCAATCAGTGATTGATCTCATGGTAATAAGCATATTCTTTGCATTTGTAACCATAGTTACCCTACATATTATTGTCATAATTGAACCGAGATTACCCATTTGTTATTTGCAATAGCATAAACCCCACTTGTATCCTACTACTTCATAATCTCCTTCTTGTCTACCTCTTGTGTTGGATGATTAAGCCTACATTTATTCTCAATAATGGAAATACAATCTTACTCGTGGATTTTATGAGTGCAAATTCTAGGAGGAATAATAATAATGTCAGTAATTGACCATCCAATGACACTTTTAAAATTTTGTAAAATTGATACTATAGACTTAACTAGCCACTCAAGCAAATTTACTCCTATAATGATTAGAAAAGTGTAGTTTGCTCCCAAGAAAGTATAGAAAGATAGGATAGGAGAGATTTGAGCTCGAAGATAGGAGGATTCTTAATAGAAGGCTCGGCCAGTGAAGTTGCCCTATTCTTAAAATCCTGATGTAATTTTTTCAATACAAGAGTGTAGGAACCGATATCAGTATGCACTCACTATCTCATCATGTTCATCAATATCCTAAACTTTGAACTTCATGTTCACCACTTCACATGCCTAAAAAATAATCTTCTCCTCAAAAAGAATATCAAAGAATCTTCATCAATTGTATCTGTAATACCCCGATCGTTTCTTAAGCCTAAATCCATCTTTTGAGTGAATATAGAGAACTTCCAAATTTATTGTTATTTATCTCATGTTTTATATCCCTAAATTTTACTCTTGATCATGTGGAGAATTGGATAATATTTCCATCGACATAAGATTCACCCGAATCGGACACCCGGTGAGGATGTTATAGCCATTTTGTAATTCCCCGAGACTCTAACCAATAGTGCAACCATGAATCAAGATATTGAGAAATAAATTATTGTGATTTGGTTGTTTTCTAATTAAGTATGTTGTGTATTAAGACCTTAAAGATGTCCTAACGATTGGGAGAATGAAAGCATTCCTTATCGATTGAGTTCTTGGGAAGGATATTGGTATAGTTAACATCAAACAATCATATCTCTCATTATACTTGGAATTTTTGATCTCATGACCTATCAACTTATATATAATTGGATTAGATTTCCAATGAAACTAATTTTGCCAAAATCCAATATCGGAGCAAAGAGTGAGGCCCATTTTACTCCAACATGGTAAAGCTAGAAAATGGTGACGACGGTTCTTACAGGATGTTACGTTTCTGACGCCATTTCTGACGACGTCGTCACTTTATGACGACATTGTCAGACTTAGGCAGAAAATAAAAAATTTGACCCTTTTGTGATGGCCTATCACGGGTCTGACGGCCTATCACGGATGTCGTTAGCCTTTTTTTCAGCAATTAAGGGGCATTTTTAAAAGGGTATTTTGGTATTTTCCACCCATTTTGACCCTCTATATATATACAAGTAAAGAATGAAACTTGATTCTTCTTCTATTTCATCAAGAATACTAGGGTTTCTCTGTCAAAAATCCAATGCAAATTTCCCAAGAACATCAGGAATCCAACCATAGATTTTATAAATTGGTTCAAGATTGAAGGTCCCCAAGTCAAAAGAATCAAGAACCCTAACTCAAGAAGTGTAAAAAGGAGTCTATAACAAGTTTCTTCATTCAAATCCATAATCAAGGTATGTGAAGTTTGAACAAGAACACTTATTTTGTTCTTGTGCCCAACGATTTAATTTCTACTATTGAAATCCATGATTTTGTAAAGTGGGTTTACACCCAAATTACTTTAATTATGATTTATGATATTTGAGCTATTCAATATCGATACACATGACTATTTCATCATTTTATTTCTTAAATTGAGAACTTATGCCATGAGTTGAATATTATTAGTATGAGTTGATAATTTTCGAATGATTTGAGATAAGAGTCATGATTTAAGCTTTTCTATGAGAATTTGTATTATTGAATGTATATATATTTATATTTGAGCTTGAAAGTCAAGAATGAGTTCTATGATGTTTTCTTGAATTTTTTGATACATGATTATTTTACAACTTCCAAATTATGACTTGATATTTAATATTGTGAATTTCATGTTCTACCATGAGTTGGTATTTCAAGTGCTTTCAAGACATGTGTCAAGCTTTAAGCTTCCTTATGAAAAATTGGATTATTGAGTATGTTGATTCATAAGATTGAGTTGTTATAATGATTCTTGATATTTCCTCAAAGTTATTGATGTTGCCATGACTAAATTAATTGACACATCTTGATGTTGAGAAAGATTGTTTGATTTTGAGTCGAGTTAGGAATCCACAGTTTTATATGATTTACCAATGAGATATATATTTATATTTTGGTCTTTATAATGGACCCACAAATTGATATTGATTAAGGTGGATTTCCTAATGGGTTCTGAGCTGAGTCTGGGAGGAGTATTTAGCATCGAGCAGGAAATGTGGTATTTCCCCAAAACTATGTGCCACCGTAGGATTGATACTGATGATTGTGGGCCAGAGGCCGAGTATGGAATTATGATTGAGAAATTGAGGTTGTACTCCTTGTCAAGAGTACGACACCCCCTCCAATATGGGGTTCTCTCCTTAGGAGGGAAAAATGTTGGACTCTATGTGCCTCACATGGTGTAGTTATGTCGGTTATAAGAATCTCCCAAGTCCATAAGAGTTCAAGTTTCATGAGTTACCGAGTCACTCTAAGTCATGATTTAAAGAGTTTGAGTTAAGAATAATGATTTATGAGATTTATAATTCTTATATTACTATTGATGATTTACATGGAATATATTTTAGTTAACTCAAGCGAAGAAAGTTGTTATCGTCAGCATGCATGATTTTCATAATCATTTATGATATTATTTATTATGTTGCATTGCACCCCCACATACTCAGTACAGTCCTTAAATTACTATATTTCTATATGCTACAGTGCCTTATAATGTAGGTACAAGTTATAGCACAGATACCGTATTCAGTCAGTTCGCAGCTTCCAGTCAGCAGATGATAAGTCCTTTTAATTCTAGGGCATGAGTCAGTTATACAGTTTGAGAAGTGTTGTATTTTTCTTACTTTAGTCATATTGATATTGGGTAGTTGGGAGTCATGACCTATTTATCTGAAGTTAGTACCAGTAAAGGCTTCATAGACAGTCAATAGAAGATGATGTATCCAGTTTTAGTTTCATTTGTAAATGTAGAGTTGTAATCTTATAAAGTTTATATTTATATTGATCAAGTTCAGAGAAGTTCTATATTTTCGCTAACTTTATATAGATTTAAGCATTTTATCAAGTTGTTTATAAGTTATGACAGTAGGAGGGTTAGCTTGGTGTCACTTGCGCCTCTAAGCACCGTGTGACGTACCGAGACCCAAATTTTAGGGCGTTACAAACTTTGTATCAGAGCCAGGTTCAAGTGTCCTAGGGTGTCTATGAAGCCGTGTCTAGTAGTGTCATGAAGAACGGTACGGAGACGTCTGTAATTTTCTTCAAGAGGCTACAATACATTTAGGAAAGGTCTCCATTCTTTCAAGTCTTAGATCGTGCTATAGAATGGTTCGTTGAGAAACTTATACAGATTCTCATCTTACCCTATTCGGGGCATCCCCGTCTTATTTTCAAGGTATTAGAGACAATCAAACTCAATTCTTTGTAGATAGTACTTTCTTAAATAGTCCCCACAGATAGTTATGAAGTTGTAAATAATCTAGAAGGTACCCTATTAGTGCCTTATCATGCTTTGGTTATAAATTGTGAAATAAGCCCAAGTCAGTTGCGCTCCCAGATTTCCTTCTCAGAATCCATATTGATAATCTAAACTTCCTTATCTATGTACTTTTCCTGAGGTAACATGATCAACGAGTTCTAATTTTCTCCCTCTGATAATGCTTTCAGACTTACAAGAGGGAAATTTTTGAAGTCTCACACAGAAGACTGAAAAGAGCTTACCAACGTGTTATAAGTTTCCTAAGTTCAATGTTATTCCCTCTACCTTATGATTCATTCAGTTAAGACAGAGTAAGATGTGTATTGTTAGATTATCAAATATTGTATGGCGAGTTTCTATCTCTTGTAACCGTTTTATCTTCATAATGTTGGAACTTAAAGTCTAGTGAAACCGTATGGGGCTCTTTCGATTCACTAGCATAATTGCTTTGTTATCTATCTCAAATTATTTTTAAAAATGATAGTCTAAGACTAGTGAAGCCGGGTGAGGTCTATTTTGATTCACTAGTGACTCTTTGTGTATCTTGTTTCCTCGTGCTGGTTAGAACTGGTTTAGAGGTGTTGTGGCAAGAAAGGGTGGAAAGTGTGATTTATTAAAAGTATGTGTAATACCCCGCATGTTTCTAAGATAGGAAGTGAATAAGTTTTCCTACGTATGACACCTCTTATGCTGTGAGTAGAGTTTTAGTTCATGACTTACAATGAATATCCTAGCGGTAGGATAGCTTGCGATGTCTTAAGCATGATCATATGAGTCGCTTAGAGTGATGCAAGCTAAGAGTTATTGAATCCATCAAGTGTTAGTGTTTGATTTTTCAAGGGTTATCTTTGAACAATAATAACGTGATTTATATATGAAATTTTGTCAGAGTTAGACCCAACAAATTGTAGAGAATCTAATTACCTTTCCAACAATACCAATTTCATCAAAATCCGACACCCGAGAAAGGAGTTATGGCCTTTCAAAGTAGAAGGTGTCACCTAACCAATCTCACATGGCCACTGGAAAGCATAGCCTATATCATATGCGGTGCCTATGTAAAGCATAGGCGATATCATATGTGGAACCTATGTAGATATAGGAGATATCATATGCGGCGCCTATGTCGGCGCCTATGTATGATTTCATTCACGAAAACACTTAGTTTCTCAGTTATTTAGAGGGTAGTTAAGTCTTTTAACACTCCTTACATGTCCCTAAACCTAACCTCACGAAATTTATAGCTTCTAAACACATTACAACCGTATTAACATCTCAAATCTCATTATCCAAGAGCACCATAGGAGAAAAACAACTAGGGTTGCACAATTAAGTTTGAAGATCAAATTTCAAGGAAATTCCTCCGTCAATCATCAAGAACCTCCCTTCCAAGGTATGTGTAGTGTTCATCCACGTATTACTTTCGTCCGTGGAGTTCAAGAATCAATCTTTAAAATACTAAATCTTGGTTTGTTTTGGTGATATGATAATACTCATGTTGATGCTTATTTGATTTTCTATATAATAGAATCGTGATTGTACATCTCATGAAAGTTATGTTGTTAGTTGAAAAACATGATCTTTAGGTGGATTGATAGAATGCAAGTATGAAATCCACCTATGCCTTAAAGAATGCATGCAAGGTGTTCGATAAAATGCCTAGTATGTTAGAACTTCATATTTACATGATTTCATGATATCTAAATAACATATTAATGTTAGCCATACACTCCAATATGAATTTCCATGCAAATTATGTGTTGTTATTGTTGTGGTATAAAGAATGTATGATATTGGAGATATAAATTATGTACACAAAATATATCCATTCTTTTCCTATCATGTTCGAAATGTTGAATAAATACATGATGTATACAATCCCTTACTTATGATATTGTGAATTGTGGACTCAAATCTTGTAATCAAGTCATGTCATGTGTGTCAGTTTCCTCCTATCGAGTCCTGGGGGTATTCATACCCGAAAACTATATCTGTGTGCCTAGAACCATGTCATGTTTAAAGATATCCGAACCCAAGCTATGATTCCATAAACTTCATTCTGTCATGTGACTTAGGAAAACCTCATGATCTCAGTTAGTTGTCTGATATCAGTAAAATTTCGCCAGCTAATGGAATTTAGTAAGGTTAAGTCATGTATAGTCAGTTATTCATGTACAGTCCCTCCAGATAGGAGTAGAGGTTAGCACCGAGTGAACCCAAGGATGGGAACTCACCTGCCAGTTCAGGGTGTGATTATTAGAAGCAGTCCTTGTGTTCCAGAACTACGTAGCCAGCGTAGGTTGAGACATCTTAACCTATCAGATTAGGGTTGATGAGGTGGTTTAACCCGTCAGTTTAGGGTTCACACCGTTCTTATTGAGTACCTACCTGATAAGGGACACTCACAAGCTGTCCTTACCTATGGCACGGTATTGACACCTCTCCAGTCGGGGCAGAGATTGGACCCCAGCTTAGACATAATGACATTCATGGGGTATGTCGGTTAAACACTACCTCCCACAGTTTCAGTATCAATCTCAGTAAAAGAACTCAGGGTGTTCTTCAGATTTTAGTATATACAGGACTGTCAGATACAGTCGTCCATGTTATTAGCTTGCAGTATCAGTCATGACAGTTATCAGTAAACCTTGTATTAGCTTACATGTCTTGCTATCATGCATTCATGGTCCCAGTTTCTATTTGTATATGTTTTCACTCCCACGTTCATATTAGTCAGTCAGTGTTGTTCATGCATGAAACCCTTTATGTTCAGCCTATCTTCCTCGTATACTCAATACTCCAGTTGTACTGACGCATTTGCGCTATGGTACTTTCTTTTTATATTACACCATAGGTTCCGAGACACGAGCTCCATCCTAGTAGTAGCGGTAGCATTCCAGTCGCAGAGACATAGTGAGTCCTCATTGATTCGAGGACAATATGATTTGATACATTTATTTATTTCTTTAGTTTAGTTTTACTGAGTTAGTTGGATACATGTTCCTTCAACTCCTTACTCATATAGTTTAGAGGCTTTTAAATTTATGTTCAGATTTAAGTTCAGACTTAGCTTTCAGATTGAGTTGTTTTGGGTATTTTCACCCACATGGACATTATGATTTTCAGATATGGTTTCATTCAGTGAACCTTATGGCCTTACGGTTTAACGTATTCCGTATTAGTATGTCATGATTTGCAGTATACATGTACATATATCAGTTATGGGTTAGCTTGTGGTCGCTCGGGGTTATGAGCACCGTGTAGCATTCCGGTTCAGCAAATCGGGGCGTTACAAACATGGTATCATAGACTAAGGTTCAGTAGAGTCCTAGGAAGTCTGAAAGTCGCATCTAGTAGAGTTTTGTACATGGGTGTATTGCGCGCCACATTTATGTACAGGAGTCTATAAGATGTTTTTGGAACAGTCCCCTTTTTTCAGTATTCATGTCATGCTGGTGAGCATAATCACAAGCTAAACTCTCAGTCTAATCCATTCTTCTTTTATTCCAGACCATGGTACCAAAGAGAAAAAAATAGCTAGCTCCTCAGCCCAAATATCCTTTGGGCGAAAATATTTCCCATGGGGACTTTAGAGCCACATTTACCACACTTGCTCAGTCTGTGGCTACATAGAATGAGTTGTCACCAATCATTTCATCCAATACAACGGCCAATCCCATAGAAGCTAGGGTTTGGGACTTCACCCGGATGAACCCTCCATCTTTCCATGGGTCTAAGTCTGATGAGGACCCTCAGAAGTTCATTGACCAAGTCCGGAAGGTCATTGACATCAGGGGTGTTACTTCTATTGAGAGTGCCGAGTTAGCGGCCTACTAGTTACAGGATGTTGCTCATGATTGGTACAAATAGTTGAAGTCTAGAGGTTATATGATGAAGGTCCTATTGAGTGGGAGGAATTTGTCACGACTTTCTTAGACAAATTCTTTCCCCATGAGCTGAGGCAAGCCAAAGTTCTTGAGTTCATCAACCTCAGGCAGGGGAATATGATGGTTAGGGAGTATTCTCTCAGATTTACTCAGCTAGCCAGGTATGCTCCTCATGTGGTTGCAGACAATAGGGTTAACATGGGCAAATTCATGTCAGGGGTCAATGATTGCATTGTAAATGAGTGTAGGTCTGCGATGTTGATCAGTGATATGACCTTATCCTGACTCATGACCCATACCCAGCAAGTAGAAGAGAAGAAGGTTAAGACTAGGGAGAGGCAGAACAAGAGAGCAAGGTCAGGTAACTTCAACTTTGATCACCCCACGTCAGATGGAGGAAACCATTCACAATTTCTCTCTAAGTCAGCCATTTCATCCCCTTCCTCTACCAGCGCTCCAGTGCCGAAGTTCAGAGACAGGCAACAAGCACAAAGTGCCAGGCTCTAAATCTCTGGTCAGTGTAAGCAGTGCCCAAATAAATCCCCTTTGTCAGACGTGTGGTAAGAACCACAAGGGCATTTCCAGAGCCGGTAGGGATGTCTGTTTTGGTTGTGGCAAGCCAGGCCACAGGATTAGGGAGTTTCCGCAGTCATGTATTCAGGGTCAGCAAAATCATTCTGTAGCTCAGTCCGGTCGCTCGAACCAGCAGTGTGCTGATAACGCCCAAATTACAGCTCTCGTTAGAAAGTGTAAGCGGTCGCTGTCAAATATAGAACCCAAATGGGTTGGGTGTCGAATCCCATAGGGAATACTTGGTCACTAAGTGTTGCAATTGATTAGTAGACTGTTGGTTGAAAATTCCATGGAAAAGGGAGGTTTTGATTTAGGCATTAATTAATAATATCAAAGTAACGAATGAATGATTTGTTTAGTAAAGGTTAATCACAGAGAATAATAAGTTAGGGTTATGTCCACCTTGTAGTTTCTACTTCTCTATTAACTATGAGTAACGCGGAATTTAGACATGCATGCACTTATAGAAAATCGTATTCTAATTCTAAATCCAAGTGTTTCCCAACCATCAAGGATTTATTTCACTTTAGCTCTCCCAAGCCTAAAGTGTATAACAAATGGTACAAATTCTCCAATAATTTAATACGGTTAAGGCATTAACGTGTAAATAGAGGTTAGAAACCCTATTTCCTTGTCACACTCTCTTTTCCAAACATGTAACTTTTCTCCTGATCAAGTTAATGCTATAATGGCATGTTCTCTATGTTTGCAACCATGGGAATTTAATTAAAACGATAAGAGTAATGATATAAGTAGCATACACATCAAGAATTCACAAACTCATAGCAACAAATAGTATCTTACAAGGTTTCCATAACCCTAACAGAGAAGTTTAGCTAATCATGAATACGACGGAAATCAAAGAAGACATCATCATCATACCAAAGTTAGAATAATCTCACGATGGGGATGAGTTTGGCGTCAAACAAGAGGTTGTCTTTTTTCTTCCCTTTAGCCGTTCGTGTAGCCTTAGCGTTTTTCTCTCTCTTAAACTTACAGAATTTGTAAAATGAGTAATGACTAATGATCGAATGATGAATGCTGAAAAATTCAGCAAATAAGGTTTTTATAACATCCTTGTCTTACTAAGTTACTGATGCATCCCTAAGTATTTAGAAATACTGATTTTGCCCGAGACAAGTTCTCAATGCATCACATTCAGTCCACAAGCTTCCAAAAGCTGCCTTCCCTCTTATATGAAGTTTTCCTTTGCTTCCCAAAGGTCCACAAAGTGCTGAAATCTTCATCATTAATACCTGAAAACATGCTAATCACATAGGTTAGCTCACTTAAAGGAAAATGGACTAAAAGTGCAGGAATTATATATTTTATCCTCAAAACTTTGCTAAAATATGGGTAAATTATGGTTCTTAGGGGTATAAATACGCCCAAAATCACCACCCCACACTTAAAGCTTTGTTCTTCCTCGAATAAAATATTACGTCCATGCAAACATCTAACTAGAATTTCACAGTAGCAACACAAAATGTTCAACAAGACATGAACGACAATCATTAACAAAGAGTAGGTTTCTTGATCACTCCTAGAAACAATTGAACCTCCAACATAGACTCATGAGGATGGTTAATTCGTATCCACAAGTTATGCCACAAAAAATCATATAACACTACCCAAATATCATCAACCATGTTTGTCTCACACAAGATATCACCCATAATCACTCAAAAGTTTTGCATTATTCGAAACATGGGTATAAGACTCTCCTTACTGTCACTCTCACAAAGAATTCTTATGTTGCAACTGATGACCATAGGCTTTCCCTTAGTGTAATTCTCTACTAATATCAGAATGCTAAGCTTAGGATCAAATAGGTCTTTACAGGTTGTAATGTAGGCTAAGGGATAGGTAGGACTATTTTGGCCAAAAATAGTGACTATGTTCCCTAAGCACTTTAATACACTACGTTATGTCATTAACACTCTCTTTTAAACAACCCCTCTACTTTCCTTTCATCTACTACCCCTTTTCACCTATTTTGTTATTCAATTATAAACACAACTATCTTTTTATTTTTCTATTTCTTTTGTTTTTCTTTTCTCTTTTTTTTTATAAAATACCTCTATGATAGACACTCTTTTTCACAACAATTTCAAGTACCAATACACTCTGAGGCATCACTCTCACCCAATTTCCTCTTATTTTGTCACATGACTCTACAATTTAAAGCGTTCAGGAATTTTGATCAAATTATGGTCTTGAAAAAAAATGGATTAGGCTACATATGAGGTTGTCAAAGAAAATAGCTAAAGGCTCAAAGGGGGTTAACTAGGATAGTTTACAAGGGTAGGTAAAAAGAAGATAAATAATTACAGGCTGCCAAAGAAATGCCTAAATCATCTCCTAAACTCACACTCTTTATTTCGCTTTACACACACACCAGGAAAGTTCAAGAATCAGTCACAACACAGAATATACTATAACCTCACAATTATCACACAGTAAGTCACACTTAGAGTCTAAATGTGTAAATAGTAATGAATTAGCACAAAATCTTGTTATAATACCATGCCGTCTATCAGAACAATTTCATAGCAAAATATAAAAAGAAATTGAAAATTTAACTAACTAATTACGACTAATTATCAAAATCAAGAATAAATGTAGGCAACGAAGTACCATACAACATACAAATACCAGCACCCCACACTTAGATTGGACACACTGCCCTCAGTGGAAAATAAATAAGGAGAACCTGATTAGTCGGACTCTTCCTCTATGTCTGGGGTCATACCCCCTACGTCGGAATCATCATCAGAGTCATCATCATCAGAGTTGTCCTCCACATTTGAGTCTGTTATTCGGCAATTATCATCAGTCGACACGTCATCATCGAGAGGTTTCTCAAAATGTACCCCTACTCCACACATATCCCGCGCATGCTCATTCATCGGGTAGTCATAATCCAACTGCTGAAGATCTGCATCAGTCGGAACCCGACCCCCACTCATCATGGTAAACCGAGTCATGCCATATAGATGGCGAAAGAAACTTTCATCCCGAGCATGTCTTTCTACAGTGGTAAGGTTGATGCCATGACCAGTTTCTGGCTCTTTAACTTTCGTAAGATCAACCTTCTTCGGGTTGTGTGGAAGCTTATGATCTTCAGGTTTCTCTTTAATGTGCTCCTTCCTTAAGATCACAGTCAACAAATTTCCAAAGATGAAATGGGACCTTTTGTGCAGCCTAGCCTTACGCATTGACGATCGTATAACCGCACCAATGTTGATGGGAATATTAGTCATCAGAGCGTACACCAAGCATACTCTATCACGTGTGATATTTGTGTACTATGTCCTAGGAATCAGGCAAGAGTTGACTATCCTCATCCATATACGAGCTTCTCTATTCAAGGAAGCATACGGGAAGGTATTGTGCCGACCGTTATCCTTGTGACGAATCCACCGGGCCATGGACCTTGTTCCACACAGTGTGTGTCTGATTGCCCTGTAGGGCGGTCTGTGATAAATCCCCTTGAGCGGTGATGGATCCACAGATGGAAGGCCCAGAAAAGAGTTGAAGAACTCCGCATTCAGTTGCAAGACTTGGCCCCGAATCTTTACTTCACTTCCGGTAGTCTTTGGGGACCAATTGGCATAAAACTCTCGCGTTAGATCAAGATTCCATTCCCCCATATCTCGTAAAATGAAATCAAGATTTAGTGCCATGATTTTAGCCAAAATACGGGGCTCTCTCTTTTCTAGACTCTCCTTCTGCATCAAATCCACGTGAACATATTTTTTTACTTTGTTGTTCTTGTACCACTCCTTTCCTTCCTCCTCTAGGACCCATTTTATCCCGAAACTGCGTCGAGTCACTTGCAAAGAGGAGGACTCGTCTTGCCCTTTTCTTGACCATTTCTGACCTTTCTGTATGGTGGACACTTTTTCTTTTCCTTTTCGTCCTTTTGGAGCCATTCTACCTGAGATCAAAATAGAGTCATGTTAGCTTCATCTTAGAAGATTCAGTCGAAAGACAAATAGTAATGGCACCACCCCACACTTAATTTGTTTGCCAAGACTAATTAAGTGAGTGATGTCGATTACTCAGACTTCATCGACATACATTTAGGCGATACGTTCCAACAACATGTTTAGCACAGTCATATTCTCATATAATCTTGACAATCCTTTCCAATGTTATTTGATTGGATTAATGCACTTTTTGAACAAGACTACCACATAGAGATTGTATCAAGTTAATGCATAGAAATAATCACCACGTCTCATGCTTGTGGTCAATCATGATCTTTATCTCGATGAACGAGTCATTCAAACATTCAAACTTTTAACTTACAAGATTATGTATTAACTTCACAATTTTGACTTCATAAAACTATGACAGTGTATAACAATCAAATACAAGTCGGAACAAAGTCAAGAACACCCACACGTATTCTTTCACTCAACTAGATGTATCATAACAAACCAACCACATTCTAATCACCACACCCCTTCAAAATCTAATAAATCATTATAAACGTAGCATTTCAACAACTACGTAATATAAAAGAATAACTTACGTGATGATGGATTCGGAAGATGAGGTTGCAAAATTAGATGAGCAAAAAGAAAATTTTTGAGAGAATGGGGAAGCTTGGGCGGCGCCTATACGGAGCAAACAATTGCATTTTGTTCTAAGGGTGAAGATCTATTTATAGCCTAAGCCATGGGTCGGGTTTGATCCATGTAAAATTGGGTTAGGAGACAAAAAGGCATAAGTAGGCGGAGCCTAATGCTTTGCCTATGCTTAGCATAGGTGGCGCCTTTGTCAATGACTAGTTGGACATAAGCGACACCTTTGTCAATGCCTTGTTGGGCATAGGCGGCCCCTTTGCCAATGACTTATTGAAACAGTGAGCATAGGCAATGTAATAGGAGGCGCCTATGGTATTTCCTAGATTTACATAGGCCGCGCCTATGGTATTGCCTAGATTTGTATAGGCAATGCCTTGTCCGTTGCCTATGTGAGGCAGTAAGCATAGGCAATGGTATAGGCCTTTCCTTGTCCATTTCCTAGATTTGCATAGGCCTTGCCTTGTCCATTTCGTAGATTAGTATAGGCATTGCCTTGTCTATTGCCTACATTAGCATAGACAATGCCTAGCTGATAGCATTTGCTCCATCATTCCTACTTTACCACCTTTAGCAGGGCTCACTTTCAACTCAAAATTTAGGACCAATCTCCTCCTTTATACATCTTTCAAAAACAACAAAAAATGATTAGACGGATGGGTTGCCTCCCACTAAGTGCCTTAGTTTTGGTCGAGGCTCGACTTTTCTTTTTGGATTTTTATTTAACAAAAACAAACTCCTAGTAAAACAAAACTATTAAAAACCATGGGTTGCCTCCCATGTAGCGCTTGATTTATTGTCGTGGCACGACATAGTTATCTCGATTACTTTAGACTTCATCGAGATAGACGGTGGCTATACATTTTATCGAGTCAAGTGGAACGATATATGGCTTCACTCATTGGCCATTCACCTTAAAGACACCACCATCATTGTTTTCTAACTCTACTACTCCAGACGAGTAGACTTGGCTAATTTTAAATGGACCAGACCATCTAGACTACAACTTACTTGGAAATAGCTTCAGTCTGGAGTTGAAAAGAAGTACCAAATCACCCTTCTGTAAGTTTCGTTGGATAATCCTCCGATCATGGTACTTTTTCATCTGTTTCTTGTAGAGGTTTTCTCTTTCATACGCGTGTAGACGGAATTCATCCATCTCATTCAGCTGTTCCAATCTCAGATTAATAGCATCATCCCAATTAAGGTTAAGCCGTTTCAACGCCCACAACGCTTTATGTTCGAGCTCGATTGGCAAGTGGCAAGTCTTCCCATAAACTAGTTGGTAAGGTGACATACCAATTGGTGTCATGAACACAGTCCTATAAGCCCATAAGGCATCATCCAGCTTTAGGGACCAATCCTTCCTACTAGCATTTACAGTCTTAGCAAGGATCAGCTTGATCTCCCGATTAGAAACCTCTACCTGCCAACTAGTTTGCGGGTTGTAAGGTGTAGCTACCTTATGCTGCTTGACCCCATATTTCACCAACACGGCTCTGAACAGCTTATTGCAAAAGTGTGATCCTCCATCGCTTATGATGGTACGTGGTACCCCTAAACGAGAGAAGATATTTCTCTTTAAGAATGCTACAACACTCTTACCTTCATTATCAGCCAGCGCTACCGCTTCGACCCATTTGGATACATAATCCACAACAACTAGGATATATTACATCCCAAACAAATTCACAAATGGGCCCATGAAATCAATACCCCATACATCAAATAGCTCCACTTCAAGAATTTTAGACATGGGCATCTCATGGGGCTCTGAAATCGCGCCTTGCCTATAACACTGATCACATCTTCTCACAAAATGATAGGCATCCTTGAATTATGAAGGCCAATAATATCCGTTTTGCAATACCTTCCTGGTTGTCCGATCACCTGCATGGTGACCCCCAACTCGGGAAGCATGACTTGCTTCCAAGATGCTAGGCACCTCCACATCAGAGATGAATCGCCTAATAAAACCATCAGCACATCGTCGAAAAAGATACGGTTCATCCCAGAAGTAGTGTTTCACATCATGCATGAACTTTCTTTTTTGATGAAAGGAGAGATTCTCAGGCATCACTTTACTTACCACGTAGTTCACAAAGTCTGCATACCACGGTAAGTCTTCCACCATATTGGCTAGGATCTCTTCATCGGGAAATACTTCATCAATATCAAGGTCGGGTTGCGCTATATGCTCACTCTCAAGTCTAGATAGATGCTCAGCTACTTGGTTTTTGCAACCTTTTCTATCCTTTACCTCGAAATCAAATTCTTGAAGCAATAACACCCACCGAATTAGCCTTGTCTTAGCATCCTTCTTCGCCATTAAATATCTCAGAGCCGCATGATCTGTATGAACCACTACTTTGTTTCCCAATAAGTAAGCATGGAATTTTTTAAAAGCATAAACAACTGCTAGAAGCTCTTATTCTGTGACGGTATAGTTCTTATGGGATCCATTCAAGGCCTTGATCGCATAGTATATTGGATGAAATAGCCTTTCTCTTTTCTGAACAAGTACAACACCCAAAGCTACCCCACTTACATCATACATCACTTCAAATGGTAGAGACCAATCAGGTGCTACAATAATAAGAGCTTCAACTAGCTTTCCTTTGAGGCATTCAAATGCATTCAAGCAATCTTCACCCAAGTCGAACTATGCATCCTTCTCCAAAATTTTGTATAATGGACTAGAAATCTTTGAGAAGTGTTTAATAAACCTCCGATAAAAAACTGCATGACCGAGGAAACTACGAACTCCCTTTATAGAAATTGGAGGTGGTAGTTTCTCGATAGCTTCAATCTTGGCTCGATCCACCTCAATTCCTCTTTCAGATACTTTATGCCCAAGAACAATGCCTTCCTTCACCATAAAATAACACTTCTCCCAGTTTAGCGCCAAGTTGAATTCAACACATCTCTGCAACGCCATACTCAGATTTGCCAAGCATAATTCAAACGACTCACCTACTACTGAAAAATCGTCCATGAACGCCTCCAAGGTGTCTTCAACCATATAAAAAAAAATGGACATCATACAACACTGAAAAGTGGCAGGTGCGTTACATAACCCAAATGGCATACGTTTGAAAGAAAACGTACCATACGGGCATGTAAAAGTTGTCTTCTCTTGATCTTTAGGAGTAATGCAGATCTGATTATAGCTGGAATAACCATCTAAGAAACAAAACCATCCCTTCCCTGCCAATCGATCAAGTATTTGGTCCATGAATGGCATTGGGAAGTGATCCTTTAGCGTCCACGAATTCAGCTTTCGGTAGTCCATGCACACTCTCCACCCTGTGACAGGTCTGAGTGGAATTAGTTCATTCTTTTCGTTTGCGACTACCGTCATGCCCCCTTTCTTGGGCACACATTGTACCGGACTCACCCATTTACTGTCGGAGATTGGATACACCACCCCAGCATCTAACCACTTAGTAATTTCTTTCTTCACCACCTCTTGCATAGGTGGATTCAAACGACGTTGATGCTCAATTGTGGGCACGCAATCTTCTTTGAGCTGAATCTTATGCATACATATCCCAGGAGGGATACCAATGATATCAGCAATAGTCCAACCAATTGCTCTCTTGTATTTTTTTAGAACAGAGATGATAGTCGCTACTTGTTGTTCACCTAAATCAGCCACAACAATAATCAGAAGTGTATCACCACATCCCAAAAACGCATACTTTAGGTGGCTGGGCAGCTCTTTCAATTCTAGCACTGGTGGTTCTTCAATGGATGGCTTTGCTGGTAGTGAAGGTTGATTCTTAAGATCAAGGTGCAGCTTCTTAGGAGCATGAGAATATGACCCTATTCCTGTTAGAGCACAAATAGTTTTTTCATACTCTTCAACATCCTCACGCTTAAAATTTTTAAGCACAACAACCAATGGATTAACAATAAGCTGCTTCTCTACAAATAATTCTTTCTCATCTTCATAATAAACATCAGCTACAGAGAACACATTTATATCTTTGGGATGCTTCATTGATTTGCATACATCAAAATGAACCACTTCGTCATTCATCCGAAATAAAAGCTCATTAGCTCTTAAATCAATAAGCACACTTTTTGTTGCAAGAAAAGGATGCCCCAGGATTATGGGAACTTCAAAATCCACCTCACAATCCAAAATAACAAAGTCTGCAGGAAAAATGAATGTGGAAACCTTCACCAATACATAATATAAGATACCAACAGGTCATTTTACCGACCTATCTGCCATCACGAGCCGCATATTGGTTGGTGTAGGATCACCCAACCCCAACTTTCTGTAAATAGATAGCGACATCAAATTGATGCTAGCTCCCAAATCACACAATGCCTTAGCAAAATCCAAAGATCCAACCGTGCAAGGAATAGTGAAAGCACCAGGATTTGCCTTCTTCTGAACTAATAATCTTGTAGCGATTGCACTGCAATGATGAACATTATCTGCCAGCTCGTAGCTTGCTGCCCGCTTCTTTGTCAAAAGGTCCTTCATGAATTTAGCGTACCCAGACATCTGTTCCAGTGCCTTCACCAAAGGAACATTAATAGTCAGTTTCTTCAACATAGTCATGAATTTACTGAACCTGGTGTCATCAACTTTCTTCTTCAGTCTCTGAGAAAATGGTGGTGGTGGAAGGGGAATAGTTTTCTTCACCACTTCCTTTTTATCTTGCTTCAGATTATCAATCTTTTCAGGCTGGTGACGTCTAAGTGTAGTCTCATGAACATTCTGACTTTCAGCTTCTACAGAATCATCACAATCTGCTTCAATCATATTCTCTTCTGTATTATCAACCACTTGCTTGCCTTTGGATGGATTTTCCAACACCTTACCACTCCTGGTAGTAATAGCCATACATGATCCATCATTCCTTAGATTTTGCATGGTGTCGCTAGGTAGGGTTCCAGCTTTTCTTTGATTGAGTGTCGCTGATAGTTGACTCAATTGTTGTTCCAACTTTTTTATTGAAGTGGAATGCGAATCAACCAATTGATTTATTGAGGACAAATCATTTTTTACCTCCGTTACTCCCGTGTTAGTTGCCTCCACTCCTTTCAATAGCTTAGCCATCATATCTTCCATGGATATTTTCCCAGAGCCAGATGCCGCAGCCTCACGATTTCCAGGAGGAACATACAATCCACTCATGTCAGCCTTATTCTTGTATCCGTATTTATCATAATAGTTTCGACCTTGGTTTCCTTGGGCATTGCCTCGGAAACCCCCTGATTATTCAAATAATTTTCTTTCTCCTCAGAATCGGATTCATCTCTTCCCTGTGATACAACAGCCTTAACCTTTTTGGTCTTCCCTGATAATAAATACTTGGTAAGAAGATCCATCTGCGTTTTCATGTGAGCCATATCCTGGTCACGTTTCTCTTCTCTTCGCCTTTGTTTTGCCGTCAAGCCAATAGATACAGTAGAGCTTGCTACCTCAGAATCCCTGGTATGCCAAGCTCTACTCTGCTTTGTCATACGATGTAGCATATCACTTGCCTCAATAAAAGCAAGGTCCATGAATGACCCACCTGCAGCATTATCAACCACTAGCTTAGTCACCAAATTCAAAGACCTGTATAATATCTCCATCAAGTGGACATTGGTCATCTGGTGGTTTAGGCACCACATAAGCTTCTTCTTGAACCTCTCCAATGTTTCGTGGAGAGCTTCAGTTGGAAGCTGTCGAAAATTGCTGATCTTATCTCTTAATTGTGCTCTTTTGGATGGCAGAAAGAATCTTTCTAGGAAAGCGTCTTTCAGTTGCCTCCAATTAGTAATAGAATCAGGAGTTAGCCCGTTCAACCATAGAGTTTCCTCTCCAGATAGAGACAATGGAAATAAGCATAGTCGAATTACATTCTGTCCAACTCCGGATTGTCAAACGACTTGCATGTTGAGATAAAGTTGATCAGATGGATATTCGGATCATTGCCTGTAAGTCCACCAAATAACCCTTTGAGTTGTAATATTTGGAAAATGGTTCTAGTGATATTGAACTTGGCTCCGGGTGCCAAGGGCGGAGTAATAATAGCCCCTGTGTCACCAGCCCCATCCAGATCGTCATCATCATCATCAAAAGGAGCCTGCACAGCTCGGCGTTTAGGTCTCATTCTAGCTTGATGATCTCTCCTGTTCACAGGTGCTGCCACCTCATCTGCATGCCATGGATTAAGTAACTCATCATCACCCAGGTCCTTATCATCAGGATTTGTTGCCCGACCTGGGTTATCAATATTTTGTTGATGCACTTGAGCAGCTGCCAATGCAGCTAACCTAGCCTGCTCCTGTTGAGCCGCCCTTCTTTCAAAGTCACGTTGTGCATCCATTCTGCCAATAAGTTGGGGTTCAAGATTTATGGATAATAATGGCTGACCAGATCTTCGTGTGTTTGGCATGCACTCTACCAAACCTGAACAAAACAAAAACAACAAAAAAAAAGTAAAAGTCGAGAATCTTTGACCAAAGGGTCTAGTAACTATCACAAACTTAGTTGACAACCATATTCCCCGGAAGCGGCGCTAAAATTTGATAACGCCCAAATTACAGCTCTCGTTAGAAAGTGTAAGCGGTCGCTGTCAAATATAGAACCCAACTGGGTTAGGTGTCAAATCCCACAGGGAATACTTGGTCACTAAGTGTTGCAATTGATTAGTAGACTGTTGGTTGAAAATTCCACGGAAAAGGGGGGTTTTGATTTAGGCGTGAATTAATAATATCAAAGTAATGAATGAATGATTTGTTTAGTAAAGGTTAATCATAGAGAATAATAAGTTAGGGTTATGTCCACCTTGTAGTTTCTACTTCTCTATTAACTATGAGTAACGCGGAATTTAGACATGCATGCACTTATAGAAAATTGTATTCTAATTCTAAATCCAAGTGTTTCCCAACCATCAAGGATTTATTTCACTTTAGCTCTCCCGAGCCTAAAGTGTATAACAAATGGTACAAATTCTCCAAGAAGTTAATCCGGTTAAGGCATTAACGTGTAAATAGAGGTTAGAAACCCTATTTCCTTGTCACACTCTCTTTTTCGAACATGTAACTTTTCTCCCAAACAAGTTAATGCTATAATGGCATGTTCTCTATGTTTACAACCATGAGAATTTAATTAAAACGAAGAGAGTAATGATATAAGTAGCATACACATCAAGAATTCACAAACTCATAGCAACAAATAGTATCTTACAAGGTTTCCATAACCCTAACAGAGAAGTATAGCTACTCATGGATACGACGGAAATCAAAGAAGACATCATCATCATACCAAAGTTAGAATAATCTCACGATGGGGATGAGTTTGGCGTCAAACAATAGGTTGACGTTTTTCTTCCTTTTAGCCGTTCGTGTAGCCTTAGCATTTTTCTCTCTCTTAAACTTACAGAATCTGTAAACTGAGTAATGACTAATGATAGAATGAATGAATGCTTAAAAATTCAGCAAATAAGGTTTTTATAACATCCTTGTACTACTAAGTTACTGCTGCATCCCTATGTATTTAGAAATACTGATTTTTCCCGGAATAAGTTCTCCATGCATCACATTCAGTCCACAAGCTTCCAAAAGCTGCCTTTCTTCTTATATAAAGTTTTCCTTTGCTGCCCAAAGGTCCACAAAGTGCTGAAATCTTCATCATTAATACCTGAAAATATGCTAATCACATAGGTTAGCTCACTTAAAGGAAAATGGACTAAAAGTGTAGGAATTAAATATTTTATCCTCAAAACTTAGCTAAAATATGGGTAAATTATGGTTCTTAGGGGTATAAATACGCCCAACATCAGGTGTCATTTCCAGTGCTACCAGTCGGCAACACCCAAACAGACTTTATGCTCTTCAGTCCCTGCAGGATCAGGAAAATTCTCCTGATGGCATTACTGGTACGTTACAGATTTTCCATGTTCATGTTTATGCTTTGCTAGACCCAGGTGCATCCTTGTCTTTTTTTACTCCATACATTGAAGGCAATTTCGAAATCAGTCCCGAAATTCTAGCAGGGCCCTTTTCAGTCTCTACCCTAGTGGGTAAAAGCATCATAGCTCGGCGGGTATACGGGAACTGCCTGGTTATGATTTCTCAGAAATCCACGTCAGCAGATTTAGTTGAGTTAGAGATGACTGATTTTGATGTCATTCTCGGCATGGATGGGCTTCATTCCTTCTATGCCACAGTCGAATATAGAAATAGGATAGTTAAGTTTCAGTTCCCGAATGAGCCCGTCCTAGAGTGGTAGTGTAGCATTTCAGCGTTTCCTACCTTCGGGAAAGGAAAATGATTTCTAAGGGGTGTGTGTATCATCTCGTGCAAGTTAAAGATTCCAGTTATTGAATCTCCCAGTCTCAAAACAATCCCAGTTGTTAATGAATACTCAGATGTCTTTCCTAAAGATCTTCCAGGCATTTCTTCCAAAAGGGAATTAGACTTTTGCATAGACCTTCTTCCAGATACTCAACCTATTTCTATTCTGCCATACATAATGGCACCAGCAGAACTCAAGGAGAAGAAAGATCAATTGACGGATCTCTTAGATAAGGGATTCATCAGACCCAGCGTTTCCCCATGGGATGCGCCAATATTATTCGTGCGCAAGAAAGATGGTTCTCTCAGGACGTGTATTGATTACCGTCAATTCAACAAGGTCACGGTCAAGAATAGATATACTCTTCCCAGGATTTATGATATATTCGACCAACTTTAGGGTGCTAGTTACTTCTCCAAGATAGACCTCAGATCAGGCTATCATCAGCTAAGAGTTAGAGAATGTGACATTCTGAAGACAACTTTCCCTACGCGGTATGGTCACTTTGAATTTTTACTCATGTTATTTGGTCTAACCAATGCCCCTGTAGCTTTCATGGATTTGATGAACCGTGTGTTCAAAAAGTACTTGGACATGTTTGTCATAGTCATTATAGATAACATTTGGGTCTATTCTCGCATAGAGCGTGATCATGCAGATCATCTCAGGATTGTTCTTCAGACTCTCAGGGATCACCAGTATTCGCTAAGTTTAGCAAGTGCAAATTTTGGATAAGATCAGTAGCATCCCTTGACCATATTATTTCTAGTAATGGCATTAGAGTAGATCCTCAGAAAACCAAGGCAGTAAGAAACTTGCCCAAACTCGTATCTCGATTAGATATTAGGAGTTTCTTGGGTTTGGCTTACTATTAAAGATGGTTTGTCGAGGGATTTTCTTCTATTGCATCTCCCATATCCAGATTGACTCAGAAGAAGATTAAGTTTCAGTGGTAAGATTCATGCGAGAAGAGCTTTCAATAGTTAAAGACTCAACTCACCTCATCTCTAGTTCTAGCTCTTCCAGATGGTTCAGAAGGTTTTATAGTCTATTGTGATATATCCAGAGTGGGTTTAGGTTGTTTTCTTATGCAGCATAGTAAGGTCATAGCCTACGCCTCCAGAAAGTTAAAGCCACATGAGAAGAATTATCCTACTCATGATCTTGAGTTAGCATCGGTAGTTTTTGCCTTGAAGATTTGGAGGCATTATCTCTATGGAGTTTATGTAGATGTCTTCATAGACCATAAAAGCGTCCAGTATGTATTTTCCAAGAAAGATATCAATCTTCATTAGAGAATGTGGTTAGAGCTCTTGAAGGATTACGACATGAGTGTTCTTTATCATCTGGGCAAGGCCAATGTTGTGGCCAACTCTCTCAGTAGACTCTCCATAGGTAGTATTTCTCACGTTGAGGGTTGAAAGAAAAATATGGCTCAGGACATCCATCAGCTTGCCAGACTAGGCGTTCGCTTAGTCGATTCTTCAGAGAGTGGTGTATGTGTTCACAGTAGTTTAGAGTCATCTCTAGTTTTCGAGGTGAAAGAGAAGAAAAAAAGGGATCCTAGCCTTGTGAAGCTCAAAGAGTTAGTTCAGAATCAGAAAGTTGAGGTTTTCTCCCAAGGGGGATATGGTGCTCTTCGTTGTCAGGGTCGTCTATGTTTTCCAGGTGTAGATGAATTGAGGTAGTGAATTTTTGCAGAAATGCATGTTGTGCAATACTCTATTCATACAGGGGGAACTAAGATGTACCACAACATGTGGGAGATCTATTGGTGGAGTGGGATGAAGAGAGATATTGCAGAGTTTGTGGCTAAGTGCTCTACATATCAGTAGGTTAAGATAGAGCATCAGAAACCTAGTGGATCCATGCAAGAGTTCACCATTCCTACTTGGAAGTGGGAAGAAGTGAACATGGACTTCGTGATGGGTTTTCCTAGAACTCGTTATCAGCATGATTCAATCTGGGTTATTATAGATAAATCGACCAAGTCAGCTCATTTCCTTCCTGTTCATACTTCTTATTCCGCTGAGGATTATGCCAAACTCTATATCAGGGAGTTAGTCAAGTTACACTGTGTTTCACTAACTATCATCTCAGACAGAGGTACCGAGTTCACCTCTCACTTTTGGAAAGTGTTCCAAAAAGGTCTCGGTACCCAAGTGCATCTCAGCACAACATTTCATCCTCCGACAGATTGTCAAACAATGAGGACCATTCAGACTCTTGAAGATATGCTAAGGGTGTATGCAATTTACTTCAAGGGAAGTTGGGATGACCACTTGCCTTTGATTGAGTTTTCATACAACAATAGCGATCATTCTAGTATTCAGATAGCTCCATTCAAAGCTGTCTATGGTATGAGATGTAGATCTCCGATTGGTGGGTTCGACATTAGTGAGGCCTCAGTCATACGTCCTGACTTAGTATTCGATATCTTAGAGAAAGTTCAGTTGATTAGAAAGAGACTCTGGGCTGCTCAGAGCCGACATAAGTCCTATTCAGATATTCGTAGAAAGGATCTTGATTTAAACGTTAATGACTATGTCTATCATAAGATCTCTCCCATGAAGGGAGTGAAGAGGTTTGGCAAGAAAGGGAAACTCAGTCCCCGATATGTCGGTCCCTTCAGAATTCTCTCGCACTTCGGTAAGGTAGCTTATGAGCTTGAGTTACCTTCAGATCAAGCCTCAGTCCATCCAGTCTTCCATGTCTCTTTTCTAAAGAAGTGCATAGGTGACCCAACAGTTATTGTCCGTATTTAGAGCATCGACATTCAGAACAACCTCTCTTATGAAGAGATTCCAGTCGAAATATTAGATTATCAGACTCGTAGATTTAGGAACAAAGAAGTCCTTCTAGTCAAGGTTCTTTGGCGAAATTAGTCTCATGAGAGAGCTACTTGGGAAGCAGAAGTAGATATGCGTACCAAGTATCCTCACCTCTTCCCTGCCAATTTAGATCAAGCTCAAGGTAACAGTTATCCTTAAGCTTATTCAGTTTCATGTTCATGTTTCCAGTATAAACTTGGTACCTATTAATCGTTGCATACTAAGTCATGCATTCATGTATCAGTTGTCCGTGCATCAGATATACATGAGTTCAGTATGTTTAGCATGTTAGTCATGATATCAACTTTCAGTTCTTCATGTTCAGTTCAGGTTTGGTTGTCTTGTATGCCCTCTCAGTAAATTCTCATTCGAGGATGAATGTTCCCAAGGGGGAGATATTGTAATACCCCACATATTTCTAAGCTAGTAAGTGAATAAGTTTTACTACATATGAAACCTCCTATTCTGTGAGTAGAATTTTAGTGCATGACTTACAATGAATATCCTAGCGATAGGATAGATTGCGATGTCTTAAGCATGCTCATATGAGTCGCTTAGAGTGATGCAAGCTAAGAGTTTTTGAATCCATCAAGTCTTAGTGTTCAATTTTTTAAGGGTCATCTTTGAACAAGAATAACGTGATTGATATGTGAAATTTTGGCAAATTTAGACCCACCAAATTATAGATAATTGAATTAGCTTTCCAACCATACCAATTTCATCAAAATCCGACACCCGAGCAAGGAGTTATGGCCTTTCAAAGTAGAAGGCGTTGCCTAACCAATCACACATGGCCACTGGGAAGCATAGGCGATATCATATGCGGCACCTATGTAAAGAATATGAGATATCATATGCGGCGCCTATGTAAAGCATAGGCGATATCATATGTGGCACCTATGTAGATATAGGTGATATCATATGCGGCACCTATGTATGATTTCAGACCCGAAAACACTTAGTTTTTGAGTTATTTCGTGCGTAGTTAAGTCTTTTAACACTCCTTACATGTCCCTAAACCTAACCTCACGAGATTTATAGCTTCTAAACACATTACAACCCTATTAACATCTCAACGCTCATTATCCAAGAGCACCATAGGAGAAAAACAACTAGGGTTGCACAATCAAGCTTGATGATCAAATTTCAAGGAAATTCCTCCGTCAATCATCAAGAACCTCCCATCCAAGTTATGCGTAGAGTTCATCCACGGATTTCTTTCATCTGTAGAGTTCAAGAATTAATATTTAAAATACAAAAGCTTGGTTGGTTGTGCTGATATGATCATACTCATGTTGATGCTTGTTTGTTTTGCTATATAATAGTATCGTGACTGTACATCTCATGAAAGTTATGTTGTTAGTTGAAAAACATGATCTTTAGGTGTTTTGATAGAATACAAGTATGAAATCCACCTATGCCTTAAAGAATGCATGCAATGTGTTAGATAAAATGCCTAGTATGTTAGAACGTCATATTTACATGATTTCATGATATCTAAATAACTAGTTCATGTTAGCCATACACTCCAATATGAATTTCCATGAAAATTATGTGTTGTTATTGTTGTGGTATAAAACATGTATGATAATGGAGATATAAATTATGTACACAAAATATATCCATGGTTTTCCTATCATGTTTGAAATATTGAATAAATACATGAAGTATACTATCCCCTGCTTATGATATAGTGAATTGTGTACTCAAATCTTATGATCAAGTCATGTCATGTGTGTCAGTTTCCTCCTATCGAGTCCTGGGGGTATTCGTACATGAAAACTATTGTTGTGTGCCTAAAGCCATGTCATATTTCACGATATCCAAACTCAAGCTATGATTCCATAGACTTCGGTCAGTCTGATATCAGTAATATTTTGCCAGTCTACAGAATTCAGTAAGGTTAAGTCATGTATAGTCAGTTATTCATGTCCAGTCCCTCCATATTGGAGTAGAGGTTAGCACCGAGTGAACCCAAGGATGGAAACTCTCCTTCGAGTTCAGGGTGTAATTCTTAGAAGCAGTCCTTGTGTCCAAAAACTATGTAGCTAGCATAGGTTGATACATCATAACTTATAAGATTAGGGTTTATAAGGTGGTTTAACCCGTCAGTTTAGGGTTCCCACCGTTCTCATTGAGTACCTGCCAGATAAAGGTCACTCACAAGCTGTCCTTACCGATGGCACGGTATTGACACCCCTCCAGTCGGGGCAGAGATTGGATGCCAGCTTAGACATAACGGCATACATGGGGTATGTCTGTTAAACACTACCTCCCACAGTTTCAGTATCAGTCTCAGTAAAAGAACTCAGAGCATTCTTCAGATTTCAGTATATGCAGGACTGTCAGAGACAATCGTCCATGTTATCAACTTGCAGTATTAGTCATGATAGTTTTCAGTAAACTATGTATTATCTTACAGGTCTTGCTATCTCGCATTCACGGTCCCAGTTTTTATATGTGTATGTTTGCACTACGACGATCATATTAGTCAGCAAGTGTTGTTCATGTATGAAACCCTTTATGTTCAGCCTACCTTCCTCGTATACTTAGTACTCCAGTTGTACTGACACATTTGCGCTATGGTGCTTTCTTTTCATATTACACCATAGGTTCCGAGACACGAGCTCCAGTCCAGCAGTAACGGTAGCATTCCAGTCACAGAGACACAGTGAGTCCTCATTGATTCGAGGACAATATAATTGGATACATTTATTTATTTCTTCAGTTCCATTTTACAGAGTTAGTTGGAGACATGTTCCTTCAACTCCTTACTCAGATAGTTTAGAGGCTTTCAGATTTATGTTCAGATTTACGTACAGACTTAGCTTTCAGATTGAGTTGTTTTGGGTATTTTCACCCACATAGACATTATAACTTTTAGACATGGTTTCATTCAGTTGAACCTTATGGCCTTACAGTTTTACGTATTCTGTATTAGTATGTCATGATTTGCAGTATACAGGTACAGATATCAGTCATGGGTTAGCTTGTGATCCCTCGGGGTCATGAGCACCGGGTAGCATTCCGAATCAGCAAATTGGGGCATTAAAGTATGTATAGCTGAGCCTTTTGCATGTGATCAAGTTAGTGATGAAGTGATATTGTTCTTTTGTGTCAGCTCATGGAAGAAAGAGAAGGAGCTATTAGTGGAGGTAAATTATGGTTTCCTTAAGGTATGAAAAGAGTTGTTGATGGTATGTTGCACAATATAAGTATAAGTTATGGATAATGATACTTAGTGGATAAGTGTTTTTAACTTAGATGCTCCTGAGATTGCAAGGGAAAGTTAAGTTGAGTCTTAGAGAGTTATGAACTTAGTTAAGTTGTGGATGAAGGATAGATAGTAATGATGGGTTGAACAAGGGAGTGTTGATGGATTATAAATGAGAGAGGCCATATGATTATGACCAATTATTGTTATTAGGGGGTTTAAGTGGACTAGTGTTTATTGACTTTTTTTTTATAGTTTCTAAGTTAGAATCGTGTGTGTGAGGTGGAGTTGTAAGTTATGCTGAGCGCTAAGCATTAAGCTTGGATGAATGGTGGCTATGAAGGTGGATGTGATGATTTCTTGGTTAATGGTACTAGTTATAGAGAAGTGATCTAATGGTCTTGGATAGTGTATACGAGAGATTGAGTTTGATCAACTTGTAATTAAGTTTGATTTTGTGTTCTTGGTGAGAAATCTTGCCCAAGGTTCTGTGGGGCTGCTTTATTTTTTTTTCTAGGGTCATTGTATGTGGCGTAATTAGTAAGTATCATGGAGTTGCGAGGTGGAGGAAGACTAGTTAGGCAATGAACGATGTTCCTAATAATTGAGTTAAGAAGTATGATGGATTTAGTCTAAGGGGGAGATAGTAGAACAAGTGACCAGGTTAGATTGTCAGGTTCTAGTGGGTATGCCAATAATTTGTGGAACAGCAGTGAGAAGGGATACTGCTCGACCCATTTTTATTTTAGTATTTTCAGTCATTCCTGTATTTATTCATGCTTTGCGTTTTGATTCCATGATCATGATTCATGTCCAGGCATGCCATAAAAAAAATCCTCTCCTCACTTAGTTACCAAAATGCGGAGTCTCAGACCTTTCACCGGTTGGAATCACAATTCATAGTTACGAATTCCCAATTTAGGTCATGCAACTCATGACTTATGTACTCAAGCTTTATGATATGTTCAGTTCCAATGTTCAAGCGCTACTTTTAATAATCAGCAAAAAAGAAATTCAGATTCATATTCTGCATGTCCCCTGGCCGTATTTCTTTGATGGGTTTATGATGTTAGATCCCCTATTCCTCAAGCCTCAGTTGAGTGTCAAGTTATTCATAGTATCTATTCATGTGTCAGTTCATCATGCTCTAATCTTTTAGTTATGTTTCCTTACCCAAGATAGTGGTGGTGAATAGTTGTTTAGTCGGGAGAGAAGAGATATTTCCTTGTCAACGATTGAGGGTGCCATGCCTACTTTGGCTTGGCAGTAATATGAAGTAAGATTGAGGCTAAGTCTTAGATACATGTTATGGTTAGTTGAAGTTTAATGTGATATGATTGGGAAGATTGTGGTGTGTTCATTTTGTGTAATCCATGAGTTGTAATTCCATAAGTTGGAAGGAATATTGGAGTGAAGCATTTTATTAGGACTCGATTAGCAAGGAGTATGTCAGGTGTGCTTGAGGTGAGTGTATGGTAATTTTATTTATAAGAGGTGTGTAGGGTATGAATAAGAGGCTTTATAAGTGTTTTATTAGGATTGTGCATGTGGTTATGATGATAGGCTTGAATGTCGTGTTTGTGTGCATACGGATGGGTGCCTTGCACATTAGTAAATGGCTAGTGCTAGGTGGATTGGAGTTGTCGAAGTTGTAATGAGAATTACTCTTGAAGTGAGAGGTTGGAAGAATGTAGATGTGTGGGATCTCATAATTCAGAATGGGGTTATGTGGTGAATCTTGTGGTTCGAGGTTACACATGAACACGACGAGGGGGTTTGGTTCAAGTGGATATGAGTAGATGAAGTATCAGTGTCATGTGAGGATTATAAGTCGAATCGATCAAATAGAGTATCAGAAAGGTATAGTATAGTCGAGAGAGTGTTTGAGAAGTGTGGTTGAGTTGAGAGTAAGGAGTTGTATTGCTTGAAGCTTAGTACTTTTATCCTGACTTATGATTCATAGGTTTAGGTTTCAAGTTATGGGATTATGGTAATTTTATGATCTCTGATTTAGATGTCTTGTTTAGATCTTGCCTAAAGTTCTTTGCTCCTTCAGACCATTAGAATTCCTTGGGAGGGTGTTGAATAAATCCTCTACTTAAGTATGAGTATCTAGTACAATTCAGTTTGCATACATAGCAACCCAGTTTTTAAAATTTGGCAGATAGATTTCTATGGTCTTCCATTTTTTTTCAAACTAGTCTGGTCTTACCACTTGAAATTTCATAGGTATGAGCAATTCGATAAGTAGTTGCTCATACCTAATATCTACGAATTTAGTTCAGTATGTGTATCAGGCATCAGTTTCAGATTTGGATATATAATTGTGATTCTGTCTGTGAGCATTCATTGAACAATCTTTGTTTTCCAAGTATTCTAGTCCAGACAATGTAATATCTATTGTGTAATCTTATCCTTGTTTCTCATGACCTATGCCTACAGAAATTATCTCTTAGCCATCTATGAGTATGATTGCACCCTTATCACATCAAGTGAATTCTAAACTCTCAATATGAGCCCGCTCTTTAATATAGGAAGAAGGCAAATCAGCTCAGATTCAGTCTAGAATTACAGTGGTCCTCTATCTATTTTTTTCCAGTCTCGGATCCAGCTGTATAGCTATTCTCATCATTAGTTTATACATTCAACGAAGTGCTTAAAATTTTAGAAGTATATAGATTTAGATTTGCAAGTTGTTTCAGTTGTGTGTCTTCAGTTTTCTCTATATTCTTGGCCAAAAAGAAACATTCAAGGACGAATGTTTCCAAGGGGGAGATATTGTAATACCTCGATTATTTCTTTAGCCTAAATCCATCTTTCGAGTGAATATGGATGACTTCCAAGTTGATTGTTATTTATGTCATGTTGTATTTCCCTAAATTATACTCTCGATCATGTGGAGAATTGGATAAGCTTTCCATCGACATAAGATTCACCCGAATAGGACACCCGGTGAGGAAGTTAGAGCCATTTTGTAATTCCCCGAGACTCTAACCAATAGTGCAACCATGAATCAAGATCTTTAGAAATAAATTATAGTTCTTTGGTTGTTTTATAATCAAGGATGGTGTGTATTAAGTCCCTAAAGATGTCCTAACGATTGGGCGAATGAAAACATTCCTAACCGATTGAGTTCTTGGGAAGGATATTGGTATAGTCAACTTAAAACAAGTATAGCTCTCATTATACTTGGAATTTTTGGTCCCATTACCTATCAACAGATAGATAATTAAATTAACTTTCCTATGATACCAATATTTCAAAAATCCGATATCAGATCAAAGAGTTATGCCCATTTTACTCCAACATGGTCAAGCTGTAAAACAGTGATGACGGTTCTGACGGGCTGTCACGTTTCTGACGCCATTTCTAAGGACGTCGTCACTTTTAGACGACATTTCTGACGACATTGTCAGCCTTAGGAAGAAAATAAAAAATTTGACCCTTTTGTGATGACATTTCGTTACGGCCTATCACGGGTCTGATGGCCTATCACCGATGTCGTCAGCCTTTTTTTTCTAGCAATTAAGGGGCTTTTTTAAAATGGTATTTTAGTCTTTTCCACCCATTTTGACCCTATATATATCCAAGTAAAGAAGAAAGCTTCATTCATCTTCCATTTCATCAAGAATACTAGGATTTCTCTCTAAAAAATCCAATCCAAATTTCCCAAAAACATCAAGAATCCAACCATAGATTTTATGAATTGTCTCAAGATTCAAGGTACCCAAGTCAAAAGATTCAAGAACCCTAACTCAACAAGTGGAAAAAGGATTCTATAACAATTTTATTCATTCAAATCCATAATCAAGGTATGTGGGGTTTGAACAAGAACACTTCTTTCGTTCTTGTGCCCAAAGATTTAATTTTTACTATTGAAATCCATGATTTTGCAAAGTGGGTTTACACCAAAATTAATTTATTAATGATTTATGATATTTGAGATATTCAAAATTGATACATATGATTATTTCATCATTTAATTTCTTAAATTGAGAATTTATGCCATGAGTTGAATATTATTATTATGAGTTGATGATTTCCAAATGATTTGAGATAAGAGTCATGATTTAAGCTTTTCTATGAAAAGTTTTATTATTGAATATATATATATATATTGATATTTGAGCTTGAGAGTCAAGAATGAGTTCTATGATGTTTTCTTGAAGTTTTGATACATGATTATTTTACAACTTCCAAATTATGACTTGATATTTAATATTGTGAATTTCATGTTCTACCATGAGTTGGTATTTCAAGTGCTTTCAAGACATGTTTCAAGCTTTAAGCTTCCTTATGAAAAATTAGATTATTGAGTATATTGATTCATAAGATTGAGTTGTTATAATGAGTCTTGATATTTTCTCAAAGTTATTGATGTTTTCATGACTAAATGAATTGATACATCTTGATGTTGAGAAAGATTGTTTGATTTTGAGTCGAGTTAGGAATCCACAATTGTATATGATTTACCGATGAGATATATATTTATATTTTGGTCTTTATAATGGACCCACGAATTGATATTGATTAAGGTGGATTTCCTAATGGGTTATGAGCTGAGTCTGGGAGGAGTACTTAGCACCGAGCGAGAAATGTGGTATTTCCCCAAAACTACGTGCCATCGTAGGATTGATACTGATGATTATGGGACAGAGGACGAGTATGGGATTGTGATTAAGAAATTTAGGTTGTACTCCTTGGAAAGAGTACGACACCCCCGCCAATATGGGGTTCTCTCCTTAGGAGGGAAAAACGTTGGAATCCATGTGCCTCACATGGTGTAGTTATGTCGGTTATAAGAAACTCCCATGTCCATAAGAGTTCAAGTTTCATGAGTTACCGAGTCACTCTAAGTCATGATTTAAAGAGTTTGAGTTAATTATAATGATTTATAAGATTTATAATGCTTGTATTACTATTGATGCTTTACAAGGAATATATTTCAGTTAACTCAAGCGAAGAAAGTTGTTATCGTCAGCATGCATGATTTTCATAATCATTTATGATATTATTTATAATATTGCATTGCACCCCCACATACTCAGTACAGTCCTTAATGTACTATATTTCTATATGCTACAGTGCCTTATAATATAGGTACAAGTTATAACACAGATACCGTATTCATTCAGTTCGCAGCTTCCAGTCAGCAGGTGATGAGTCCTTTTGATTCGAGGACATGAGTCAGTTATACAGTTCGAGAAGTGTTGTATTTTTCATACTTTAGTCGTATTGATATTGGTTAGTTGGGAGTCATGACCCATCTATCTGAAGTCAGTACCAGTAGAGGCTTCATAGACAGTCAGTAGAAGTAGATGTATTCAGTTTCAGTTTCATTTGTAAAAGTAAAGTTGTAATCTTGTAAAGTTCATGTTTATATTGATCAAGTTGAGAGAAGTTCTATATTTTCTCTAACTTTATATAGATTTAAGCATTTTATCCAGTTTTTTATGAGTTATACTAGTAGAAGGGTTAGTTTGGTGTCACTTGCGCCCCTAAGCACTGTGTGACATCCAGGGACCCAAATTTCGAGGCGTTACACTATCAATAACTAAGATCATATACATGTACTTAGATTGCCTCATATATTGGAAAACATTGAGTCACTTCATCATGATTTAACCAAAATTTCAACTACCCTATTTCCATATCAACCAATGCTCTTCCAGCAATAAGAAACAAGTCTTACTATGATGATGAAGACCTCAAAATCAACATCAAAATTATGGATGATCAAATACACTAGAAATATAAAGGACTCAACACTTAACAAAACATCATATAAAACTTCCATAATATTTTATACAGTGTTGTCCACCGTAATAAGTCTCACCAAAGTTGGTGGGTGACCCCAGTCGTAACTATTTAAATAATACTAGCACCACTAGATTGATTATAACACCCATGTCATATAGTTCCTTTTGAATGCCTCAATGGTTCATCAAATCATGAATGCTCCTGGGTCTTCCCATTACTCCATAAGTAAATGATAAGATATTACACTTCAGTGGTGCAAAATATCATCTTGATAAAAACTCACAACCTATTTCCATCACAAAATCCTTCATAAACTTCGTATAACCAAGCATTTTCTCAATAACCATAACTTGAGAGATATTCAAGGAAAACTGTTTTAGTATCAAGATAAACTTTTGATACTACCCTTCTTTAGACATTTTCTATAATATTTGTGGAAAAGAAGAAGGAGGTCATTGAATGGGAGTTAAAACCTATGGGACCTTCTTTTCCTTCCCCTTTCTACACTCAGTCTTTCTTTCAACAACTAGAGATGGGTTTTCAAATACCTTTTAATCAATCAATTTATTATCTAACTTAGTTTCCTTTTTCATTATCACTAATCATAGGCTCAACCTCATCATTAAAAACTATGGGCATAGGTGGATCAACAATCATTTTCCTCTTTTAATCATCACAACCATCTAATAACTGTCATTCTTCAGACTCTGGATAGTGTATCTTGGAAGTATACCCTTTTGACATTGATTTATTTCCACAGACATCTGCTCAAACAACTGTTCAAGTTTCTTAATAGCAGTAGAATATGGCTTTTCTCTTTTGATATATCTTGTTGAATATCCTTAAGGCTTTTATTAGTTTTCTTCACATCCTTTCAAGACTTTAGAGAGAAGCTCCTCCATACTAGAATTATATGAATTAGCATTACAATGTCCAAGTAGAATGTATAAGATACTTTTGTCATTCTTGTCATCATTTTTTCTCTTCCAACTACCATATCTACCTCTAATCCTATCTCAATACCCAGAGCCACTGTAGTTATTTTCCTTATAATATTTCTAAAGTTTATTACCTTGATCAGAACACTAATTGTCTTGATTATACCATGAGAATTAAGATCAAATTCTTCCACCTAATTATCTAGATATTTTGTCTCCTAATCTAAGTATGTTTCATTATGTCTAGATGTTCTACCTTACGAACTAATTATATTTACATTCTTTACCCCAATTATTGAAAAATATTTTATGAATAAGTTAAACTTGGTCCTTAACTATGCTTCCTCTTGAGAGATTACCTCATTATTAACTATTTTGTGGATGCTCTTATCACATAAGTGTATAAGAATGTAAGAATCTTATGTGTGACAAACTCAATTGTTTTTTGTGATCCTATTAAGTATTTATAGAGCTTTCTCCCAAGTAAAACTTTTAAATACATCACCTGTTATAGTGTCTTATACAACATTATTGTTAGCATTCAAAGCTTAGTAGAAGACGTCAAGAAAAATGTGACTAAGCATTTTGTGATTTGGGACTTTTTGCAGCTTCTTCTTAAACCTCAACCATATATTATATAATGCCAAACTATAACATTCTCAATAGTGGGAATAATATCTCCATGAATTATGACTTCAATTCTCTATAGGTAGTTATCAATCTGCTTGGTAGCTCAGTCAACCACAAAGTTCCTTCACCAGTTAATGAGAATTGAAAAAACCATGGTTTGATAACATATTGATTCACACTACGTACCTCATAATATTTGAAAATACCTACAAAGTTTGTTATATATATGTTTGCATTAGAAATAGGCAGACTATTAAATACTCTTTTCAGGTTCATTGGTAGAATCATCGCACTGGTTATGTCAAACTTTATTTTAAGTGGTAGTATGGGTGTACAATAGAACATATTTCATTTAAGTAATTATCCTTATGATTTACATCATCATTAACATCATCATATTGTGGGACATTATAATGAGGATGCCCATGGCCTATATTCCTTATTTGACTTTATTGTCCTCAGCAACAACCAGACAATCTATTTTTTCGTGTATAGCTTATACATTAACTTTTGCTTGTCGGCCAACTTCTTGTCTTTTCTATTCTGCAGTGAGAATAAAGGTAGTAGCTTTGTCTGCAATCTTGTAAACTCCTTGATTGAGAACTCCTTATTGATTCATTCTTCTAAACCCTCTTAATGTCATTTTAATTACAAGATAAAGTGGATTTAGGGGATTTTATTGACTACCTAATAATAATAGAAAAAGAAAACAACAAACAAAAAGTAATAGTTAGACAAATACAATCAATCTAATTTTAAACTGTACTCCTAAAAAATGTTGTCAAAATTTGATGCTGCCCAAATTACACCTCTTAATGAAATATAAAGTGGTCGGTAAATCAAATTTAAAACCCAACTAGGTTGGAGTTGATTCCACTGGGAATAGGTTATAATCTCAGTAAATGTGGTTATCTAAGTAATTAGAAAGTAGATTTTTATAAATGGGGGGGGGGGGGGGGGGGGGGGTTGGAAGTCGTTTTGGAAAAAAATTGTGAATAAGTAACAATGGTGAATTTCTTTAGGTTATAATGAATAGATGAGAGAAACTAGGGTTGCATTCCCCTTTACTTCATAACTTTATAGGTTCTTCATGCTGATGATCTATACCGGTGCTTAGTATGAAGGTTTGATAAGTTAATTTTACCTAAATAACTGTCCATCTTCTAATAAATGACTATCCTCAACCACTTACTCAAGTCTCATAAGTTTTACAATCTCTCTCTTATAATGGATCCTAGATTATCTTTCTCTCATTCATAGATCAAGCTATTAAGTGAAGGTTGATACCTCCAAGCTATTGTTTTTTGTTCCTTTTCCCCATCCGTTACCCCTTCATCCAAAACAAGTATGCATAAGGTGAGTTCTAACATTTTAAATCATTAAAAAGTAATCAAAGTGAATACAACAACAATACAAGCATATACACCTATTAAGAATGCCTGTGTACATCTAATCCTACCTTGTTAATCTATCATGGTTCCCATAATCATAGTTGTGGGGTTTACCTACTCGTAATTTCAAGCACACAATAATAATTTTGAGAAGAATTCATAATTATGCACTTAGAAGAATAAGAATAAAACCACAAATCTCAACTATGAATAAGACTCTCAAATAATGTGCATACAACTATCACGAAAAAGTACATGGACTCAAAAGTAGTAGTAGAACATAAACTAAAACATAAAAATAGTTGGAGTATTTATCGATGCAAAAGAAATCATGTCCTAAAAATAATTGTAAAGGTGAGTCTTCAGTGGAAATAGAAGTGGTAATAAGTAGTATGGCTTGGCTTCTCTTTGTTTCACACACATGTAGCCAGGTGCTTATTTTCTTTCATACTGGTAATGACAGCCTATGAAACCTCATTACGACTCCCAATGGTAATCGTGTGATTTATTTCCCTAAAGCTTATTTGTAAACTTTTAAGACTTTGGCCTCTTCTTACTCAGGATGAGTCATGTAATGACTCATCTCCACTCTTGATGGCTTATAGGGAGTAATTGTAGACACTACCATGCATTGCACCTTTGTAGAACCTTTGGAATTTTTCTTCAAGATGAGTATGTGATGACTCATCACCTGTTGTGACAACCTATAGGATACAACCGTATCCAACACTTCATCTTCATCTACACTTTGTAAATTTTAGTTGTTTTTTCAACTATTTACCGCCATGACCTATTTTATTACAAAACACCCAAATGAACACCTTATATCTATAAAAGCACCTATGTTCTTTCACGTTTTATTAATTTTAAGAGTTTTAAATATCCATGGAACCATGACACATCATCCTCCCCATAAAGTGCCTCAAGAGTTTCGATGGTGCACTCTACCTGCCCATCGGTCTATGAATGAAAAATGATATTAAAGTTCACCCGTGTACCTAAACCTTTGATGTAATTAGTTAAACCTGATATAAAATAATGGACAAAGGAATTCCATCAAGCTTAGCTATCTTATCATTGTACATCCTATCATAATCCTCAGCTATATTAGTTATCTTAATAGGAAAAACATAGGTTGATTTAGTCATTTGATAAACTCCTCTACATGAGTAACACTTCTTTGATTTAGTCATTTGATAAACTCCTCAACATGAGTAACACTTCTAATAGACAACCTGCAAAGAATATCAACGACTGTATTTGCCATACCCAAATGATATAGCACACTCATATCATAATACTTGAGAAGTTTAAGCTCGCTTCTCTGTGGAAGGTTCAACATATTCTGACCAAAATTTTACTAGATGCTTGTGTGAATTGTGAAAACATCAACATGAACACCATATAGGTAATGACACCAAATCATCAAAGAAAACATTACACGTTCTAACTCAAGATCATGACTGTGGTTAATGTTCTCATTTGTCTTAAGCTGTCTAGAAACACAAGTAATAATCTTACCATTCTATATAAAAACCCAAACAAAGAAAAACCTAGATGCACCATAATAAACTTCATAAGCATGTGACCTTTAAAGAAAGGTCAATAGTGGTGTAGAAGTCAAATAATCCTTCAATTCCTGAATGCTAGCCTCATAAGCTCAGACAACTAATATTTTTACCTTTTTTAGTCAACATGGTCAATTAGGTATAAATTGATAGGAAGAAATCTACAAATCTTATTGTAGATATCTAACCTTAAGAATCTTCTAATATCACAAGGGGTGGTAGGACTAGGCCACCTCTTGACCACCTCAATATTTTATGCGCCGGCCTGACTACAAATAACATGCCTAAGAAAAGCTATAGTCTTTAAACAATTCACATTTAGAGAACTTTTCATATAACTGACAATCCCTGAACAATTATAGTACAATTCTAATGTGATCAACATTCTTTTTCTCACTTTGGGAGTAAATTAAATATCATCTATGAAGATAATCAGACACATGTGTAGGTATTAATTGAATACTCTATTAATGAGGTCATAAAATCTGCAAAAACACTGTTTAGTCCAAACAGAGAAAATAAGAAAATCATAGTGACTATATAAAGTTTAGAAAACTATCTGATGTCACACCCTCGAACCTTTATCTAATGGTACTCAACTTGAGAATAATCTTATAGGAATAGATAAGTGGCACCCTAATGTTTGTTAATAATGTGATCAATTTTTGGAATAAGGTACTTTTTCTAAATAGTGACCTGTGTACAACTAGAAGTAAGCCATATATATCCAAAGGTAACTATCCTTCTTATGCAAAAGGAACAATAGGTCACCTCATAGAGAAATACTTGGTCTAATAAAACTCTTATTAAACATATCCTTTAAATATATTTTTAACTCTTAACTCAGACAGATCCATTCTATATGATTGAATAGAGATGGGATGTGTATATGGAAATGTCTATCACAAAGTCTATTTCTATGTTAGAAGGGACTTCAAGAAGTTCGTAAGTGAAGATTTCTTAAAACCCACTATCTATAAAGACTAACTAAATAGATAAGGTCTTAAAATACTTAACCCAAACTAGATGGTAGATATACATTTTGAGATCATATTTCTAGCCTATATACATGAGATAAAATGACCTTTAGGAATATAAGGACTACCTTTCCCCTCTAAGACAGGCTCATTTGGGAATTAAAAACATTACAACTCTTATTCTATGATCAAATAAGTCATAAGGAGAATACAAGAATGCATGCCTAGAATAACATCAAAGTCTATCATATCTAACTCTACTAAATTAGCTATGGTACTTTATGAAGGACTAAACTAATGCAGTTTATATAGATCCTTCAGGCTACAACTGACTCTCCAACTAAAGTGGAGATAGAAAGAATATCTAGGAGTTGTTTGGGACTAACCTCAAACTTTATACCAACTTAATAGGTTACAAAAGATAAAGTGTATCAGGGGTATAACAAAAATATATGGAGAGAAAACTTTTGACAAACAATTAATGACCATGGGGAAACTCTCCTGATCCTGATAAGAAAACTTATAAAAGTTTTTCTAACTACCACCCAATTCTAAAGTGGTGCCTTTCTAATAAATTTGGATTATTGGAGTAGATGATATAGCAGAAAAAGTTTCCTTATCCCCATTACCCTCTCTAGTAGAGGGAAAATCCATAAGAATTTGAAATAACTAACCATACCAATATTAACCCTCTCTAACATAAGAACTTTTACCTAGATGATTCTCTTCATACTTATTCCAAGTAGTGTAAGTTGTGAACCCTCATACAATACTATTCTGAGATTGTGAGTCCAACACTCTGACTTTTTTACTGTACCTAGGCCTGCCTATAGATTTGTTAGATTAATATGGATTGGTCCAAATGACCTCTTTCTAAGAAGACCGATTCCTATTACCAGTCCTTTACTGACTTAACTTATGATTTATCCCTTTTATTATGGAACTTCTCTCTCTCTCCCATAACTTATCATTCTCAACCAACTTCTCATGAATCATAATCCAAGACTACATATGTCCATGTATCTAATCAATATTGCCACCTGCCCCTCTTTGATTGAAAGTTTGGAGAGTCCTGACAAAAACATACTCATCTTATTCCACATATCGAACACCATGTATAGTGTGTAGAGAGACATTTAGGTGAACATAAGGTTGACCTCCTTCTCACTAGTAGAATCTTTCTCCTTATTGAGGAACTCTCGAGTCTACGCCACCTTTAACTCCTAGGGAAAGAAATGCCCTGATATTGCATCCTCAAAAAACCCCATTCTGGAGGTGAACCATCTTTACCTCTAGATTTCTTCCACTAATCATACCATAAACTTAAAACAACCTTAAGCTAGTAGGAGAAAATATTAACACTTTCAGTGCCGGTAACATACATCACACAAAAGATCTTCTAAACCTCAAAAATATTTTTTTAGATCTACATTAATCTTTTACCCAGTGAACTCATGTGGATTAATTCTGATAAATTTGTCAATATTTGATATGATTGGACACCATGAGGACCTGTATGGGATATTCCTTGACTATTAACATGATTTTTTATCACCTGAACAAGTATTTGAATGGCTTTAGAAATTCAACATAGGCATGGGGTGTTAAAACAACAGATGCATTAGGACCCCTTAGTCTGACTGGTATGGGTGGCACCTAAGGACTATAATTTTGACTAGTTAGACGTACTTCATTCCTGGTTTGAATCACATGAGGTGGATGTGCGGCGATGATATCATATCTAGCACCTAAAGTAGCTTTCTAACTAGCGGTTCTGTTTGAAGGAATGATTTGAAACAAGTGTAAGAATGAGTTAGAATAGTAACAGAGATTTAAATTTTATATCACAAACTAGAGCATGAATGAAGGGGAATAATTCCTAAATATCCTATGGCCTCGCCCATTATAAATGTGGCATGCTTCACACCTATAAAAAAGATTCCACTAATGTGACATTTTAGTCATCATAGGACTCGTAAGAGAATAATATGATACCAAGTTTGTCATCCCCAACACCCTAGGTGTTCCCAACACTTAGATTCACAAGTATCCCAAGAAAAACCTTGGCATAACATATTTATTAAACAATAGTAAATCATCAAAAAATTAAAGAAGATGATGTAAACTAAAATCATGGACAAAATTTTCAAAAATATGACAAATCCTTATGGATTAATACTGGAAGTGTAAAGGACTAATACATAGAAATAACTAATGTTTATTAAATCTCTAAGAACTGGATGAATTAAGTTTATAAGACAAGCCACCGAACTACCTACAAAATAAAACTGTAACACCCAAAGATGGTTGATATGGATCAAGAAATCTTACATGGAATGAAAATTCATGATCGTCACATTTTCATAAAATAGTTACTTTTGATTGCTTTTATTGGTTTGCTTAAAGAATATGAAAACCAATAGCAGAGATCAGTTTGTTCTTCAAACACTTTTGTTCCGCCATATTAAAAGAAGAAAATTTGACTTGAATGAAAGTTAATATTGTTGTTATCACTATTAAGTTCGATAAGATTTTTTCACCTATGTTCTGTAATGTGATGGAACATCTTCCCATCCACTTTGTCCAGGAAGTCTGGCTAGATGGTCCAATTCAAACTAGGTAAATATATCCAAGTGAGAGTTAAGCAAGTGCAACACATTTAATTAATTTCTTAATTATTTAATTATATATCTATTATAAGATATTAGACACATAACGTAAAAGGACAATTGGGAAATTGAGAAAAGATCCTAAAAATAAATATAGGATGAAAGGCTCTATAGTTGAAGAATACCTTTCTAGAAAAAAATCCTAATTTTGTTCTTAGTACAACCAATATCAATCTAAAATCAACCAGGCAGTAGGTCAAAAAGGATATATTTTTGCCGGCTCACTACCATGGCGTACAAATCTGCAACATTGTATGTTTTGTTGAATTGTCCGCAAGTTGTTCCCTTTTTAAAGGAAGAATATTAAATATTTACATATCCAATTTAATTACTTGTTTCACTAAGGATACTAATCATGTTTGCAATGTGAATCTTTAGTTAATTTAAGGTTCAATTATATAAAAATCAAATATATGAGTCATTTGCAACACGATATATAAACCGGGTGAGTAATTTAAATAATAACACAACAAACATTATTTTTTATGCCTTCTTCAACAAAAAATAGTATGTATATATATATATATAGTAAATTTTTAAAGGATATTTACTTCTGATTAGTTGAAGATCATACAATGTCTCACTATATAGTAAATAGGTTTAAATTTTCTACTGAGGAACTCCACAAAAAGCAAAATAAAAAATGGTGGTGTTTAGGTTAAGGGTGTTAATAATGCTGATTACTTTGGTGTTATACAAGAGATTTTAGAACTACTAGTTGCCTAGTTACAAAAATAGTACTCTTTTTATTCAACTAGTTTGATCCAAACACAAGAGGCACAAGTGTACTTAACGAGCATAACATTATTGAAGTTAAACATACTAGGATGAATCCTATTTATGATACTTTTTTATTGCATAAAATGCTAAAAAAAGTATATGATGCTCTAGATCCATTACGAAGAGACCAGTTTGATTGGTGGACTGTAATCAAAATCAAGCCAATAGGTTAGGTGGAAGTTAAGAATAGGTTGGAGATTACATATAAAAATGAAATACAGAATGATCACCAATTAGAGGACACTGACTTAGTGGATAATTAAAACCATTCATAACACATTTTCGAAGAAGTTACCACAGAAGAGGCGTAATGGATATCAGAGGAGAAGACTTTTGAAGAATGTAAATGGTTAAGTGGAGAATCTTCTTGAAAGGAGGATTATCTCTATAGTAGTTGTATTTTTAATTTTTAATTATTGATGTTTTTATACCTTTTACTACTTAATCTTATGAATTTATTCCCCCATTAGCATTTCTAAAAACATTCTTACTTTTGGTATCATAAAATAACTCATGTTCATATTTTTGATAATTATTTTTGGATATCTTCCTACTTTTTGCTTACTACTTTACTAATTGATCAATTTCACAATTTAGAAAAAGTGGCATTCGCCAAAATATTTTATTATCTTAAATAATTTAGATTGTAGGTATGGATGACAGGGGCAAGAAAATAGTTGATACTAGTAAGACAAAAAAGAAAAAGGTACCTCCACCTTATAGATGATCCACAGGGATTAATATATCTGAGCCTTGATTAGATGAAATTCAAACATGACCTTAATATACTATATCATCACATTATTCATATAGTGCTCATACGCATATGGGTCTACTCTATGGCTCTATTGAGTCTTAGCACACTTCTTATATCATACCACCACTTTTATAGTACTAGACCATAGTCAATGGTGCTTCTAGTCATATACCATTATCTTTCCTTTCATCTACTAGAATTTATCCAGGTACTCATAGTTGTTCTACTTCATCGATTGGGCTGACTAATCTTCCACTTCAAGATACACTATCTATTACTCCCAATACACCGATGATAGAACACTCAGGAGCAATTTCTCCACATCTAGGACAGAGAGATGCTAGTCAAAGAATGTACATTATACTATATGAATCAAGGTTTGATTTCAATATATAACAACTCTATTTATTTTTCATTTATTATATTATTCTCTATAATGTTTGATATTTTATTGAAGGTTTAGGATCAATGATAGAAAAACCAAAAATCATCTATAAATTCTTCTGTCACCACTGCATAGGCTATTGGAAAAGTTGAAAAAAGGAACCAAAAAATTATACCGAGGAACTTTTCACAAAATTTCTGGATAAGATCTATAATATTAATTACTTAACGCATTGTTACAACTAAATATTGACTAATAAACTAGTATTTTTGCTGTATAAATATTTCTAGTATGATCTAGGAACAATTTTGAACTACAAAAGAATTTTTTCTAAAGAGTCAAGCTTAGAATTAATGATCTATCAGAATATGTAAGAAGAAAAAGGAAAATTCCAAAGTTTATAGCAGACAAAATATGGCAAAATCATATCCACTACCAGAATAGCAAGGAATATTAGAAGTTGCAAAAAAGAAAGAAAAGTCAGACCGTCAAAGAAGGGTGTCTCTCTACACACTATAAGAGCAATCAAATAGATTGCTAAACATAATTAAGTGGTATGTAACTTATATCAATTTAAATATTTATTTCTATTTTAATTTCTTTTATTTTTGTAGATTAATAATTTTATCATATTTGTGAAAAAAGTATTGGGTAGGGTTATAACTCATGAAGATTTATTCAAAGAGACCAACATACGAAATAAAAAGAACCCAATAAATGTACACAGGTGGGATGAGCCACGTGCAGAAACTACCCATGTAAGAACAACATTCTTGTTTATGTTAATTTTAATAACATCAATATTATTTAATTTTGAATAGCTTAGTATCCTTTTAATGTAAATTTTTATTTTAATTTAAATCTAGATCAAATGTATACTAAATATTAATGAGTTACGTAGTATTCAATATTTTGAAAATCAGTGAAATCGAAAATCCAAAGTAGTATAGAAGTTCTTGAAATAGTGTGGATTTTCAAGTTAGAGGTGTAGTCTATGGTTTTCTAGGAGAAGTTTATAAAAAGATTAGAAAATCTTGGAATTGTGGATCCTCCTCTACAATAGAGTATTGTTGATTGAGAAATCTTAATTATGTTGCAAAGTATAGTCAACTTACTAGAGGACTTGTTGCACAGGATCAAAGTGCGAGAAAGAGAGAGGAGGAAAATGTTATGTCGAAGAAAATAATACAAAAACTTGATGCACAGGCTTAGAGGGTAAGGAAGAAAGAGAGGAACATACTATGAAAATAAAAATAATACATGAGCATATTAATAGTTTCCTTCAGTCTGGACATATTTCTTTGTCATGTCTCGGTGATGCACCTTAGCTGTGAGAGTAATAGCCTTACTTGAGGATTACACTATAGATAAAGAGGATTAGGAGGAGTTGGCGGTGAAGGATCATGAGGTTCCACTACCACGTCGCCATCCCCATTCTCGTTGTTCATACTTTAAAATGTTTTTGTGGTTGGTATTTTAATTTTTATATGTTTTTGTGGTGTGTAGTTTAGTTTTTATTTGTAAACGTTGATTCTAGTATGTTTAAATATTTTGAATGTTTAGGCTTGAAAATTTTGGTTTTGAACTAGTTTTATATGATATGTGTAGCATGTTTCTTTTGGAAATCCAGCATATATGTTGCAGTTTTTTACAAATTACCAGAAAAATTGACCACATATGGCTATCTTTATTTAAAAATAATTATATAATTAAATAATACCAACCACTTATGTTTGATTTTATTAAAAAAGTAATTAAATAATCAAATAGAATTGACCATATTAGATCAGTTTTATTTAAAATAATTAAACTAAAACTAACCACATGTGGTCAGTTTTATTAAAATAAAAATTAAATTAATTAACATAACCGACCACTTATGGTTTGAAATAGTTATATTATTTTTTAATATATAAAAATTTACTTATATTATAAATGCTTATTAAAACTTTTTATCATAAATTTTTAATAAATAATATTGATTAATATATAATATTTTTTCTGAAAAAAAGCTGACCACATGTGGTAGGTTTTAGAAAACCTATCACTACTTTACAAACCACAACTTGTGGTAAGTTTTGTTGTCAGAAAATGGGGAAGACCGACTGCATATGATTGGTTATTGTGTTTGATTTTTCTCTTTATTTATTACTGAGGGTGATATGTCTGTGGTAACCCATGAGGCCAAATTTCATGCCTTGTCTCTCTATGTACATCACTTGATTACTTTAGTGATGGAGAGTATCAAGTATTTTGTGAAAGATTTGAACTCAGGTCTTCAGGTGGCTGCACTATCAGTGGCTATATTCAAAAGACTTTTCACGAACTTGGTTAGGTTTGCAAAGAAAGAGGAAGGGACTAATAAGCAAAGAGAGGTGAAGGCATATAAAATAATGGATAAAAATAGGTATTTTTGTGGTACTTATTCTATGGGCCATGGTTCATAGTGTTATTGTTCTTAACCATTATATTCAGTTGTTTTTATGCTTGCAAGGGGCATATGATCAGCCCTATCAGATAGATAGTTATACAATCTAAGGATTTTAAGTTTAGTGGCCTGCCTTAGACATCAGATGCTATGAGTGTGTGGGATTGGGTCATATTCAAATGTTTTTTCCTACCTATTTATTGTTTGTATTATCAACTAAGCATCCAACTTTTAGTGTCTTAGATCAAGCTAGTTGTGGAGGTGTATGATATGGTAGAGGTCATCCATATATAGGGTGTGTGGTCATAACACAGGTATGGGTGGCTACAAATGTCAACCATGTTAGATGATAGATTGGTTGAGATGGTGAACATACTAGTAGATGTAGTGGTTTGGGTGGTGATAAGGATCATGATTATGTTATTCTAGCTCATCCTGAAGCTAAAGCTTGTAATGTTGTGATCACATATACTATTCTTATCTATGATCTTTTGACTTCTGTGTTATTTGATGGTGGGTCTGTATTCTCTTATGTGTTGATGAATTTTGCCTTAGATTGGGAAATAAAATGTGATTTTTTAATACTTCTAAGTATCTATCCATACTAGTTGACATTTCTCTATGTGTTGATTAGGTTTATTAGGCATATCTTGTGATGTTTATGGTGCATAAAACTTTGGCACACTTAATGATATTTGATATGGAAGAGTTTGATATTATTTTAGGGATAAGTTGGTTGTCCTCTGATTATGTTATCCTTAATTATGATGATGAGACTATCACTATATCTATGCTTAGGAAGGAAAGGTTAGAGTAGAAAGGTACTGTTACGCCTACTCCATTGAGAACTGTGCAAGATATTCATGTCCAAAAGTTAGTTAAACAAGAATGTAGGTGAAATACATCAAAAATCCAAACCAATGCTAGAGTCATGTTTCATGCTTATGAATAGTACATTATTTATCCTTGATAGTTTCATGAGTTAGTTTGATGTATATTAAGGTCTCAAATAAGTCCCAGTTATTAGACAAATCAAAATAATCCTTACCAATTGAAATTTTTTATTAGAATATTACCTTAGTAAACTTCAAATGAGAAAATCATTTGCTCTACTCAGAATTTTCCAGCTCAAGACCAACCGAGCTGTGGAAAATTGAATTAGCTTTCCAATGATACCAATTTTTCCCAAATATAATACTCGAGTGAGAAGTTATGGAAATTTTAGATAAAGTAGTAGCTCAATACGAGTAGCACCGCGTCTCCTTGATCCCAAAAATGGTGTTCGTCCTTTTCCAGTATGTCACTGCGATTGCCACTGCGTTACGCCAAGGGGCTATTTCTTAATTGTCCTTTCCAGTAAGGCACTGCGATTGGCACCGCGTCTCGCCAAAGTGCCAGTTCGGCATTGTCATTTTCCGGTGGCGCAATGCGATAGAACCACATCGCGCCATTGGGAAAATTGGGAAATATCATCATTCCAGGGGCCCAACGCAATACGCTGGAGCCAAAAATCGGGATTTCCAGTTTCATGATTTTAATTCCAGGGACTATTTGGTCTTTTCCCATAGCCCCAAATCCGTCCAAAAAAGGTATTTAAGTCTCTAAATACCACTTTTACATTGCATTTAACAATTTCCCCAAATTGAAATCACTCTCTCATAAAAGAATAAACCCTAGCCTTCAAAATTCAAGATCAAAACTTAAGAATTCACCATCAATTCTCACGAATTCATCAACCCAGGTTTGTTAAGTGTTCATCCATGGGTTCCTTCCACCCATGGATTCCAAGTATCCTCTTTGAAATTTAAAGTTGTGATCTTTACAAGTTATTATGATTTTAAATTGTGATTTTAACCTCGAACTCCCATGAATTTCAATTCTATACCGTGTTTATATGAAATTATTGTGTTTATCAGACCCCACATGTTCTAATGTTTTTATTCACTGATTTAAATCATGATTAAGTGTTATTGATGTCGAAATCATGCTATTACTCTTAGTTTCATACAATTCCCTTGATTAGATTAAACTATGAATATCAAGTGTTTGATAAAATGCCTACAAGAATGAGTATTTGATAAAAACTTTCATACTATGTCCTCCAAGCTTAAGTACTATTTTAGTATTATTGCTATTTAGTCCAGGTGGTTATATATACCCAAAAACTTATCTGTTTACCTATTATCGGTATCTTCAGAATAGTTTCAAAATATGTTATGGGTATTATCAGTTCAGTCAGTCATCACAATAAAAATATGTTATAAACATAGGATTTAACATCAAGCTAGTGCAGGGTTGGCGGCTTCACTGTCAGACATGTAGAGTCGTTAGTAGTAGTATCTGTACTCCAGAACTACATTTCTAGCATAGGATATGAGGATTCACCTATTAGTTTAGGCTTGACTATCTCACAGAGGTCACCTATCAGTTTAGGCTTGACACCTTAAGTCTTTCGGGATAGTACATCAGTATAGTGGATCTACAAAACCAATGTTAGTAATTGTGGCACTGTACTAATACCATTCTAACTAGGGTTAAATTATGGTCCTCGATTATATCAGATTGTGGAAAGTCGGATAGATGATACCTCTTACACTCTTACTCCAGTAATCAATTCAGTAATTCAGTTTTAGTTGCTTGACCATAGCACACATATAACAGTTATTAAGTTATCATATTTCAGTATTCACAGATTTTATTTAGAACATGTTATATGCTTGGTCATGCATCCTCATTACTTACTAATTTATGGCATCCTCAGTACTTACAGATTTCATGTATCCTCATTACTTACAGATTTCATGCATCCTTAATATTTATAAATTTCATGTATCCTCAGTATCTACAGATTTTATGCACTTTATTTAGTACTTCATGTTATATATATATTTAGATAGTTATTATTCATGTTCATGAAACCATGCGTATCGGCCTACCTCATTTAGCATACCAGTACATTAAAATTTTTGCGCATACTCTTTTCTTGCGCTATGATGTATTATATCATAGGTTTGGACTCCTAGTTCCCCAGATCACGCATAGACTTTCCAAACTATCAACCGTAGCAGTGGTGACTCCTTATATTTCAAGGACAAACTACTTTATTTTTATACTTTCAGTTCAGTAGCTAGACGAAGTTAGTTGAGGCCAGTTCCATCAACTCCTATTCAGTCATTTTAGAGGGTTTCAGATATTTTAGATAGTTAGTCAGTTTTTAGATCTTAATTGTCATTGTCAGACATTTTATCAGTATTATTAGTTTGGTTTACGGATTCTATCAATTTTATTACTTAAAACTTTATGGAAATCCTCAGTTAAATTCCATATATAACCTTTTGATATCAGTATTACTCAATGCCCACAGCAGGTACCAGCTTATGGGTTAGCTTGTGGTCCTTCGGGACTGTAAGCACCGTCTGATGCCCAGGGTGTACTCTCGAGGCACTACAAACTTTGTATCAAATCCTAAGGTTTTAAAGTGTCCTAGAAATTCTGAAAGTTGCGTCAAGTAGAGTCTTGTGCATTGGAGTGTAGCGCGCCACAATCATGGGCAAGAGGCTACAAGGCATTATGAAAATTTTTCCCATCTTTTAGTGTGCATATTGTGCAACTGAGAATGAGCTAAAGTTACTCTCTATATAATCTATTCTTTCTTTTATTTACAGAACATGCCTCCAAAAAAGATAAATGAAAGAATAAATGTAAACCAGCTAGCACCTCCGCCCATTCTGGAAGATCCCTTGAATTAGCATATTTCTCATGCAGAGTTTGGGTCTGCACTCACTATTCTAGCCCATTCTGTAGTGGCTTAAAATACTCAACCAACCACTGTTCCGGCCAACCCAGTGGCCAATACTATTGTACAAGGATTTGGGACTTCACCCGAATGTATCCTTCTCTGTTTTTGGGATCCAAATCTGAAGAGGATCTGTAGGAGTTCTTAGACCTATTGCAAAAGGAAACAGATTATATGGGGGTAAGTGCTTGTGAAAGTGCTGAGTTAGTTGCCTATATATTGCAAGATATGGGTCATACATGGTTTAAGTAGTAGAAGGTATATAGAGGCGCGGATGCAGGGCCTATTGAATGGAAGAGTTTGTTATTACCTTTTTTGATAGATTCATCCCATTAGAGCTGACGGAAGCCAAGGTGTTAGAGTTTATTAAATTGAGACAGGACAATATGAGTGTGATGGAGTACTCCCTTAAGTTTACTCAGTTATCTAGGTATGCTTCTCATATGGTAATTGATAGCAGGTGTAAGATGAGCAAGTATGTGTCTAGTGTATCTGACAGTGTGGTCAAGGAGTGTAGGACCTCAATGTTGATTAAGGAGATGGACTTGTCTAGGTTGATGATCAATGCTCAACAGATTAAGGAGAAAAATACTAAAGAAAGAGAGAGAAGGAGAACACGGGGGCTAGAACGGGTAGCTTTAGTTTTAATCAACCAAGGTAAGAAGGTGGTAACCGTCCTTAGCTTTAACAAAAATATTTAGTCCCAGCTCTGTCTTTAGCTAGTTCCCCAGTACCCAAGTTCAGAAATGACAATCGAGATAGGGCACCAGACTTTAAGTCATAGGGTAGTGTTAACAGTGCTCGTATAAATACTCTTTGCTAGAAATACAGTAGAAATCATCAGGGTGAGTTTAGAGCTAGAAGTGATGCATGCTTTGGGTATGTCAAGCCATGCCATCAGACTCAGGAGTGTAGGGTAGTTTCTCAAAATGGTAGGGATTTGCGCTAACAGGGCCAATCCCATAAGTAATCAGTTCCAACCGACCGCCCAATTCAGTAAGGTGCCGCTTCCAGTGCTACCAATGGTCATCATCCAAATAGATTGTATTTCCTTCAGTCCCGTCAGGATCAAGAAAATTCTCCTGACGTAGTTACTAGTACGTTATAGGTCTTTTATTTATATTTTTATGATTTATTAGACCCTGTAGCTTCTCTTTCCTTTTTAACCTATTATACAGGCATCAACTTCGGAATCAGTCCCAAAATCTTAGCAGAGCCCTTCTTAGTGTCTACCCCAGTAGGTGTCCCTATTGTAGCTAGGCAGTTATACATGAATAGTTCAGTTCTTGTAGAGTTAGAGATGACAGATATTAACGTTATTCTTAGCATGGATTGTCTCCACTCATGCTATGCTTTAGTTGAATGTAGAAAAAGAATAGTCCATTTTTAGTTTCAAAATAAACCAGTCTTGAATGAAAGGGTTGTACTACAGCTCTTAGGGGTCAGTTTGTTTCGTACCTTAGAGAGAGAAAGATGATATCCAAGGGGTGTATTTATCATCTTGTTCGAGTTAAAGACTCTAATTCTGAGAGTCCTAATCTTGAGTCTATTTTAGTAGTGAGGGAATTTAAATATATGTTACCTGAAGATCTTCCCGGAGTTTCTCCCAACAGGAAAATTAACTTCGAAATAGACCTTCTTCTAGATACTCAGCCTATCTCTATTCCTTCATATATAATGGCTCCATCCGAACTTAAGGAATTGAAAGAATAGTTGAAAGTTCTCTTAGATAAGGGATTCATCATGCCTAGCATTTCCCCATGGGGTGCAACAGTCATATTCGTGCATAAGAAAGACGGTTCTCTTAGAATATGTATAATTGATGACTTGTTCGACCAACTTCATGGAGCCAGTTATTTTTCTAAGATAGACCTCAGATCAACTATCATCAGCTCAGATTCAAGGAATATGGCATTCTAAAAATAGCTTGTAGAACTCGATATGTTCACTTAAATTTTCTAGTCATCTCCTTAGTTTTCACGAATGCCCCAATAATTTTTATAGACTTGATGAACCGAGTGTTCAAACAATACTTGGATATATTTGTCATAGTCTTCATTGATGACATCCTTGTCTACTTCCTTAACAAAAATAATTATGCAGACCACCTCAAATTATTATTGTAGACTCTTAGAGCACATTTGTTGTTTGCTAAATTGAGTAAGTGCTAATTCTAGCTAAGATCAGTATCTTTCCTAGGCCATATTGATTCTGGTGATGGCATTAGAGTTGATCCTCAAAAGATCGAGGTAGTGAGAAACTAAACCAGACCCATATCTCCGTTAGATATCAGGAGTTTCTTGGGTTTGGTTGGCTATTAACAACAGTTTTTTGAGGGATTTTCATTTATTTCATCCCGTATGGAGTGCATGTTGATGAGTTCATAGATCATAAAATCTTAAACTATGTGTTTTTGTAGAAGGATTTGAATTTGTGTTAGAGGAGATGGTTAGAATTGTTGAAGGATTATGACATGTGTGTTTTATACTACCCAGGCAAGGCCAATATAGTGGAAGATTCCCTAAGTATATTATCTATGGGTAGTGTTGCTCATGTCGAAAGCGATAAGAAGAATCTAGTGTAGGAAGTTCATCAGCTTGCCATATTAGGTGTTTATTTAGTTGATTCAGCTGAGGGTAGTGTTTGCATTCAGAATAGTTTAGAATCTTCTTTGGTTGCTGAAGTAAAATAAAAGCAAGATAGGGATCCTAGTCTAGTGACACTGAAAGAGAAAGTCAGAGACCGAAAGTAGAGGTTTTCTCCCAAGGGTGAGATGGTGTATTGCGTTTCCAGGATAGAATGTGTATACTGTCTATTGATGAGTTGAGACAATAAATTCTTGTAGAAGTACACGGTGTGCGTTACTCGATTTAACCAGGGGCTATGAAAATGTACCATAATTTGTAGGAAATCTATTGATGGAGTGGGATGAAGAGAGATACTGCAGAGTTTGTAGCTAAGTGCTCCATATGTCCATAGGTTAAGATTGAACATCAGAAGCCTAGGGGTCTATACAAGAGTTCAGTATTCCCACTTAGAAGTGGATGAAAGTGAACATTGATTTTGTGATAGGTTTACCTTGTACTCATCAATAGCATAATTCAATTTGGGTCTTTGTGGACAGAATGATCAAATAATCTCATTTCTTTCTAGTCTATATTTCTTATTTTGCTAAAGGATATGCCAAGCTCTATCTCAGATAGTTGGTTAGGTTGTATGGTGTTTCATTATCTATTATCTCAGATATAGGTACTCAGTTTACCTCTTACTTTTAGGAAGCTTTTTAGAAGGGTCTTGATACCCAAGTTTACCTCAGTATAAACTTCCACCCTTAGACAGATGGTCAAGAAGAAAGGACTATTCAGACCCTTAAGGATATGTTAGGAGCGTATATAGTCGACTTTAAGGGCAGTTAGGATGATCACTTGCCATTGATTGAGTTCACATATAATAACAGCTATCATTCCAGTATTCATATAGTCCCGTTTTAGGCTTTATATGAAAAGAGATATAGATCTCTGATTTTTTGGTTTGAAGTAGGAGAAACTATGCTAGCAGGGCCTGATTGGATGTTTGATGCTTTAGACAAAGTTTAGTTGATTAGGGACAGACATAAGGCATCCAGAGCTGATAGAAATCATATGTATATGTGAGGAGGAAAGATCTTTAGTTTGAGATTGGTTATTTAGTATATCTGAAGATCTCTCCCACGAATGGAGCGAAGTGGATTGATAAGAAGGGGAAGATTAGTCCCTAATATGTTGGCCTTTTAGAATTTTAAGTCACTTCATAAAGGTGGCTTATGAGCTTGAATATCCTACAGACTTAGAATTAGTGCACCCATTATACCATATCTCCTAATTGAGGAAGAGTATTAGAGACCCTGCTATAGTTGTTCCATTCGAAAGCGTACATATTTAGAACAACCTTTCCTTAAAGGAATTTCTAGTCAAAATTCATGATCGACAAGTACGTAGACTCGACAAGTTCGTAGACTAAGGAACAAAGAAGTTCCCCTAGTTAAAGTTTTTGGCGGAATCAGTCTGTTGAGGGAGCCACTTGGGAAGCAGAAGTAGATATGCGAACCAAAAACCCTTATCTTTTTACTGCAAACTCAGACTCAACTTAAGGTAACAAACTTCATATAATTTCTCATTTCCTTACTCAATTTTAGCTGCATATCATTCTCATGTCAGTTATACATTCATAGAACCAATTTAGTCATGAATCATGTTTTAGACTTAGTCCTGTACTTACATTTTCATCAGCTATATTCAACATATAATCTCAGTTCCTTAGTTTTTTTAGCTTAACTGGTCTCGTTTGAGGATGAATGTTCCCAAGAAGGATATATTATAATACCCTGAAAATCCAAACAAATGCTAGAGTTATGTTTCAAGCTCATACAAGGTAAATTATTGTTCTTTTATAGCTTTATGAGTTTGTTTAAGGTATATTAATGTCTCAAATAACTCCCATATATTAGACAAATCAAAATAACATTTACCAATTGAAATTTTCGCTAAGAATGTAGCCTTAGTCAACTTCAAACAATCATATGATTTTCTTTACTCAGAATTTTCCATCTCAAGACCAACTAAGTTGTGGAAAATTGAATTATCTTTCCAATGATACCAATTTATCCCAAATAGGATACACGGGTGAGAAGTTATGATAATTTAAGTGAAAGCAGTATCTCAATACGAGAAGCACCACGTCGCGGTGATCCAAAAAATGGCGTTCTTCCTTTTCCAGTATGTCACTACGATTGCTACTGCGTTATACCAAGGGTCCATTTCATAATTGTCCTTTCTAGTGAGGGACCGTGATTGGAATCACGTTGTACCAAAGTGCCAGTTTGGGATTATCATTTTCCAGTGGCGCAATGCAATAGCACAGTATTACGCCACTGGGCTAAATGGAATTGTCAGCATTCCAGTGGCCCGACGTGATTGCACCGCATCTCGCTGGAGCCAAAAATCAGGATTTCTTATTTCACGATTTAAATTCCAAGGACTATTGGGCATTTTACCATAGTCCCAAATTTGCCCAAACACGGGATTTAAGTCCCTAAATACCACTTTTACATCACTTTTAACAATTTTCCCCAAATTGAAATCACTCTCTCATAAAAGAATAAACTCTAGCCTTCAAAATTCAAGATCAAAACTTAAGAATTTACCATCAATTCTCATGAGTTCATCAACCTAGTTATGTTAAGTGTTCATTCATGGGTTCCTTACACCCATGAGGTCCAAGAATCATCTTTTAAATTTAAAGTTGTGATCTTTACAAATTGTAATGATTTAAATTTTTTATTTTACCATGAACTCCCATGAATTTAAATTCGATACCATGTTTACATGAAATTGTTGTTGTTTATCAGACCCCACATTTTCTAATGTTATTATTCACTGATTTAAATCATGATTAAGTGTTATTGATGCCGAAGTCATTCTATTATTCCAAGTTTCATACTATTCCCATGATAAACTTAAACTATGAATATCAAGTGTTTGATAAAATGCCTACAAGAATGAGTATTTGATAAAAACTTTCATATTATGTACTCCAAGCTTAAGTACTATTTTATTATTATTTCTATTGAGTCCTGGTGGTTATGAATATTTGAAAACTTAGCTGTTTACCTAGTCTCAGTATCTTCAGAATAGTTTCAGATTGGCAGAGTCGTTTGGATCAGTCTCTGTACTCCAGAACTACGTAGCCAGCGTATGATCTGAGGAGTCACTCGCTAGTTTAGGCTTGACTACCTCGCAGGGATCACTTGTTAGTTTATGATTGACACCGTTAGTCCTTTAAGACAGTACATTAGTATAGTAGATCTAAAGAGCCAATGTTAGTACCCGTGGCACGATACTAACACCCTTCCAACTGGGGTTAGAAGTTGGACCCCAATTTTTTCTGAGTAGGGCCTTCCGATTAGATGATACCTCCCATAGTCTGAGTCCAGTAATTAGTTCAGTAATTCAATTATTTGCTTGACCATAGCATATAGATATCAATGATTTAATTATCAGATTTTAGTATTTCAGTAGTCAAAGATTTTACTTGGAACGTGTTATATGTTTATTCATTCATATTTAGTACTTACAAATTTCATGCATCCTTAGTACTTATAGATTTCATGCATCCTCAGTACTTACAGATTTCATGCATCCTCAGTATTTAAAGATTTCACATATCCTTAGTATCTAAAGATTTCATGCACTCTATTCAGTACTCTATGTTATATATATATATATTCAGGTAGGTATTATTAATATTCATGAAACCATGCATATCAGCCTACCTCATTTAGCATACAAGTACATTTAAAGTACTGATTGCATACTTTTTTCTTGTGCTATGATGTATCATATCATAGGTTCGGACGCTTAATTCCCAGATCGTGCATAGACTTCCCAGACTATCAACCATAGCAGTGGTGATTCCTCATATTTTGAGGACATACTATTTTATTTCCATACTTTTAGTTCAGTAGCTAGACGAAATTACTTGGGGCCTATCCCATAAACTCCCATTCAGTTAGTTTAGAGGCTTTCAAATATTTCAGACAGTTAGTCAATTCTTAGATTTCAGTTTTCATTGTCAGATGTTTTATCAGTATTATAAATTTTGTTTACAAATTCTATAAGTTTTATTACTTAAAACCTTAGGACATTCCTTAGTTAAATTCCACATATTACCTTTTGTTTTTAGTTTTACTTAGTGCTCACAATAGGTACAAGCTCATGGGTTAGCTTGTGGTCCCTCAAGACTGTAAGCATTGTGTGGCGCCCAAGGTGTACTCTCGAGGTGTTACAGTAGGTCATTCGTAGATTATATTTTGGATGATAGTTCAATAACACCTCCCATTGTATTAGTTTAAGTAACGTGTGAATTCTTATAGGCATTTTCTAAAGACCTCCCATATATGCCTCCTAATCGTGACTTTGACTTTTTCATAACTTAGAGCCGAGCACCGCCCATATCTATCCCTTTTTATAGGATTACACTAAAAAAGATAAGAGAATTAAATTCCTAATTGAAAGAATTGTTGGGTAAGGGTTTTATTTGTTTGAGTATTTTGACTTGGGGTGCTCCTGTATATTTTATAAAAAAGAAAGATGATAGCATGCAGATATGCATCAACTAGTGATAGTTGCAATTTTTAACAAGCAACTTTTCCCTAGGATGGATGTTCTATTTGACCAATTTTAAGGAGTTGTGGTGTTCTCAAACATTGATTTTAGGTTAGCTTACCATCAACTTAAGATTCAGGATGAGGACATTCCAAAACTGCCCTATACACTTGTAATGGACATTATGAGTTCCTAGTTCTGTCTTTTGGTTTGATCATTGCCCCAATATATTTATGAGCTTGATGAATCGAGTATTCAAGCCACTTTTAGTTTCATTTGTTCATGTTTTCATTAATGATATTCTGGTTTACTCAAACAGTAATAAGGATCTTAAAGCACACTTGTTTATAGTGTTTGAGTTTCTTTAGGAGAAGCAACTTTATGCTAAGAATTCAGAGTGTGTATTCTGGTTGTCTTCAATGTCCTTTTTGGGGAATATCATATCTATAAAATGGGTTATGGTCAACCCATAAAAGGTGGAAGCTATTAATAAATGGTCCAGACTGACCAATGTTACAAAAGTCTATAGTTTTTTATGGTTGGCCAGTTATTATCATCGGTTTGAAAAATGGTTCACCATAATTGCTTCTCATATGACTTTCCTGACTAAAAAAGAGGTAACTTTAGTATAGGATAATTAGTGTGATGGGATCATTCAAAAGCTATAGATCTTTCTAAATTCATCTTCTATTCTCACTTTTTCTATTAAAAGTAAGGATTTCATTGGGTGTTGTGATGCTTCACGATATTGTTTAGGTGTTGTTTTAATGCATATAAAGGATGAAATTTCTTATGTTTTGAGGCAACTTAAGCTTGATAATAAGTTTTAGAACCATCCAACCCATGATTTAAAATTTGCAGCAATAGTGTTTCCTTTGAAAAATTTTAGACACTTCTTCTTTTAGGTAAAGTGTGAGTTGTTTGAATCATTTGTTTACTCAATAAGATATGATTCTGAAGCATAGAAGTTGAATATATTTAATCAAAGATATGATATCTTATTTATGTATCATCACCGAAAGTCCAATACGGTGGTAGAACAAAGAGCCGAAATCCAGCAAGCATGGTAAGTTTTCATAGTTAGAGGTCTTAATGTACTCATTGTCTAGAGAGATATATACCCTGAATTGTTGTTTCATGAGATAGCAGGTGACTAGCAAAGGATGAGTGTTAAACCATGTTGAGGCTAAGTATACTTACTTTGCGAATATTAAAAAGAGACATCTTAAAGATAATAAGTTAAACAACCTTAGAGAAAAAAATATTACAAGGTGAGGCCAAGAAGGCCATTGTTGATGAAGTGGTGTAAAGGATTTGAGGGTGTGTGTGTTCCGTATGTTGGAAACTTAGTTCCTACCATCCTACCGTGGCCCATAATTTGAAGTGCTTTCGGGTGCAACCAAAATATATAGAGAGTAACATTTTAGAGGATACCCATCCAGAGTGAAAGTAGAAGATAATTACCATGGACTTTGTCTTGGGTATTCCTATGACCCTAACGAAGTTTCACTCTATATGGATCATCATCGATTGATTGACTAAGTTTTCATACTTTATTATTGTTAGGGTACACTATTATGAAACTATGTTAGCCACGACCTATGTGAAACACATTGTGAGACTTCTTGTGATATCTATATACATAGTGTTGAATAGAGGTACTAAATTTATCTCAAATGTTTGGGAGACGTTTCAGTTAGAATTGGGTAGTAGGTTGGATCTAGGTATAGATTTTCATCCACAAACTGATGGATAGTCAGAATGGATAATCCAGGTACTTAAAGATATCGTTTAAACATGTGTGACAGACATTAGTTTTCAGTGTGACCAATATCAATCCTTCTATGATTTTTCTTATAAAAGCAACTACTCCAGAATTGACATATATCCTTTTGAAAATTTGTATAGTAAAAGATATAGATTATTGATTAGGTAGTTGATGCTTTTGGGGTGAGACCTTTAGGCACTAATGTGCTAAAGGAGTTTAATGAGAAAGTAATGTTCATCTAGGAGAACTTTATATAAACTTTGATACGATAGAAAGAATTAGAAGACAATAAGGTAACGGGTGTGCAATTTGAGAAATCTGAGAAAATGTTGTTGAAAGTATCACCCATGAAGGGTGTAATGCAGTTTGGAAAGAATGTGAAGTTGAGTTTTAGGTATATCAAAACATTTGATATTTTCAATGGGATATGGTTAGTGGTGTATAGGTTTTCTTTGGCACCTAGCTTGTTAGGGTTTCATTTTGTGTTTCATGTGTAAATTCTCAAGAATTACCCCTAAGATAGAGATTACATCATTCATTGGGATATAGAATTTTTTGTCAAGGAGGTTTAGAGGAGCCAATTGGAATCTTGTATAAAAATGTGAGAAATCTGAGGACTAAAGTTATTTTGTATGTAAAGGTTTAGTGGAGAAACCATTCGATTGATGAATCTATAAGGGATATAGAGGCAGATATACGCAAGGGATTACCATACTTTATCATTGATTGAAGTAACATGCTTTCTTGTTTTTTGCATATTTTTGTTCAATATATTAGGGGGGAAATATGGGTAGAATTGGTATCGAGTATAATTACCTAAATCATTGTTATGTTAAAATAAAGAGTAAAACCCTCACATAGTTTGCCTTCAACCAAAATAAAAAATTCAAAATAACCTAGTTGTAGGCATATTTTTAGTGTATTCTAGTTTAGGGAAATTTGGGAATTATTACAGTGTAGATAGGTGATTTTTATTGTACCGTGCATTAGAGGATGAGCTTAGGAAGTCGTAGAAACTTTTGAAGCATAAAACAGGCCAGTAAAACTTTTAGAATAGAGTTACCATGAAAGGTTCTATTCTTAATATCAAATTTTGAGAAGTGTGTTATAAAATGGCAAAAGCTAGGACCAAGTGCTGAGCTTCTAGTTTAGGGGTGATGCGAAGATCAAAATTTAGTTTTCTTACTTTTAAATTAGAAACTAAATTTTTCTTTCCTGTTTTCCTAAATAAATGTTCAAGGTCTTAGAAAAGGAAATTTTAATAAACTTTGGGGGTTTTGAATCTTTAAGGTAAGGTCCTTTTACACTTCAAACTTGAATTACTCCTTTGGATTCATAGAATTATGAGAATCACAAACATGGTGGAAATGGAATTTTTTCCCTAAGTTTATGAACTAGTGGGAATTGGTGGGAAAAGATGTTATTTTTAGTTGTTGTAGGTACTAGGGTGTTAGAAAACACCTCCAATGGTAGAATTCAAGATTATTAGTTGAATAATGAAGATTTCAAAGAGTTGAAAGTGTAGAAAACCCTAAGATAATGAAATAGGTTAACTTCATGAGTTAATTTATTAACTATGTGTTTCTAATGCTTAGGATAGGTGCATTACTGTGTTAAAATCTATGTAATTGTTGTTAGATAAAAAATGTGAAGAAATTGGAAAAAAGTCAAGTTTGTGTATACACAATGTTTACGTGCGAGGAATTGAGGTAGGTTATGATTTATAGTAGTAAATACTTGCTTGATTTTGTGCTTTTATGTGAGTTGGGTGTTTGTGATTAGTTTTTGAGCATTTCTTATGATTATTGACTGTATCATGCATTTAACATATAGCTTTGATATGCTATATAAATTGGGTATCACGACGATTCTATTATATGGATTGGGTGTCACACCAATTCTATTATTGATTCAGGTACTGGTTGACTAACCTCATCCTTGGAGGTCATAGTTGAGAGTCCTTGGTGACTTTAGTATGTGTGTACATCTTGCATGGATGAATTCATCATTTTATTTGTATTCATTATTGTGATGACTATTATTGAAGGAAACATCCTAAGTCTAATTGATATACTTGTATACCTATGCCTTGATGAGATAAAATGCTATAACTGTAATTTCTTGGCAACTAATTCTGACTTGTATTTTAATTGTTGTTACTTGCATTTAACTTGCCTATTTCAATGGTGTTGAGTTAAGTTCACCGATGATTCCTACCACTACTTAGTTTTTGTATTGATACAACCTATACTTATTTTTATTCCTTGTAGAGAATGTTTCAGCATTTCAGATGAGAACTTGATGCTAAGCTGTAACTTCAACATCGATTCAAGGGTGAGCACTATGTCTTGGCAGCCATTGGATCATCTCTTCTTTGTTTATATCCTTTGTTTCAGGACTAAGACACTTCTTTATTTAATATTTTGTTTAATATTTTAGATTTGGTTTTGGATACTATTTAGATAATCTTATAAAATGACTTCTGGGTTCCAGGGTTTGTATAGTTAGAGATACTTCGACACACTATTTTTTATGGACATTAAATAAGCTAGTAACTGAATTGGTTGATAAATATTATGTTTTAGTGAGTCATATTGTATATATTTAAGGAATGTAACTTGTGAAGGTTTGAAATAGTTGGTTAAGGGTTGGTTTAGATGGTTCTCCCACTTTAGAGTTAGGTTGAGTGCCACTTTTGACCAATCAGATCCTAACAACAATGCAACTATACATATAAAAAAATTTCATAAGATAAAGTCACGGGAGAAGCACACATGAAATTAATAGTTAGTTTTCTTATAAGGCCATTTTTTAGTAGAAAGTGGAAAAGTTCATAAATTTGTATTTCATTTCATTTTGTATTTCTTTCTTTTTGTTCATACATATTTGTACAAATAAAATGACCAACACAAAATATTTTTCATATCAGCTTCTTTAATTATTTACATAGTATTAGAGAAGTGAAACGATACATTTTCAATATTATCCTTTCTTAAAATATAATAAGTACAACTAGAACAAATAATGAATCTACTTTCCTACTACTACTCTTAATACAATAGTCACTATTGATTTCAAACACCCATTTCATTTTTAGTCCCCAGACACGTTTAGGATGCACCTTGTCAATACTGTATTTCATAGCAAAGGCTTTTTAGGATGAAATTACTCATTGTTAGTTTTTATTCCTTAAAAGTGAAGCTAGGTCTTATTAATAGTAGTCCTACAAGGCACCAGATCCGAATGTAAAAACATTTCACTATTAAGTCTATGCAATGACATGGTTACCTCTTCAACATTTAACTCATTATCAAAAAACATTGGAAATAGTGTTATTTACTCTAAAACATGAAGGAACTTTTAGAAAGTTTGGATCCCATATTTGAAAAATCAAGAGAGGCTACATTATTTCATCTGCTAAGGAACTGAATGTTCTAGTTTAGAGAAACTTAGATATTGTAGGTTATACCAAAAAATTTTAGAGACTCTATGATGAATTAGACACTTTAAACTCATATATTGTGTGCACATTCACTTATGTCTGTGTTGTGTTAGAATTTTACAACACATTTGATAATTTTTAACTATGGAATTTTGTAGCTTCTGAATGATATATTTGGTGATCAATTTGCATTTTTTGATCATGTGCAAAAACACAGATCACAGACATAAAATTTGGAGTTTTTGGAGAAACAATAATGAATGACAACATATGGATGTAGTGGACAGACCACTCCTTGGAGTCAGGTATCAAGTGGAAACGAATTGTGATGACAAAATAGTGACAACTCAGATGACCAATCATGAATCTAGATAATGAGCCATCAACTCTAATATGTGATTGTGGAAAAGATCTTGTTTGAAGTTGTTCCCAGACTATGTCTTAGGTGATGAGTCATCAATGTAGATGAAGAACTATCATTCTAGCCATAAAAATATGGTAGAGCCTTGGGTTGGAATTGATCCTAAATCATGTCTCAGACTATGAGTCATCAATCATGATAATGGGCTATGGGATAGACATTGGAACCTAAATTTGTACCCATAAAAAGGAGAATGACTTGACTCCAATATATCAAGAACCGTGCTTTCAGATTATGGTCCATGATACATGACATAACTATGTTTCCAATTTCAATTAGAATTTGATTTTTAAGTGACTAAAAATACTATAACTTTAATATTATTTTTATTACTCGATGCCTTTGAGGAACAAGACACTTACTTTTGACTTACCTTTCTTCAGTTTTTATTAATATTCTAAGTGACCTATAGTTTAGTTATTTAACTTAACTATTCTCTATATGTGACACAAGTTTCCTAATGTGTTCCAAAAAAGAAGTAAGAGCAATAAGTAAAGAATACAATGTTATTATGTGGAAAACACCCAGCTTACAAGGTGTAAAAACCATGACCTTTACCTTTATGGGATTTAACCCAAAATTCACAAAATACAAATTAGACTTTCAGCAAAATGTGAAAACCTATGTAACATAAGGTGTACTACAATCTAATTTCTAACAACTCATAAATCACTCAAGGTATGTGTTCCTAGGTATTAGAGTTATCCCTCTAATGCCAACAATATTAATTTAGTTTATAACACACTAAAACTAAGATTATGTATAAATTAATACTCAATGAACAACTCCTAAACATGAATGTTAATACTCTAAACTAAACAATAAACTAGGACAAAGTTCATCAATATTTTTCTTGAGTATTCAAGTAGCACTTGCAAAGTCAATCTGCCAATTGCCTTTTTTCTATGTGAATGCGTAGTTCACTTTGAGTAATTTTCCTTTTATTTAAGCACGACTCTTAAAATGGTTTTTCATCAAGTGAAACTCCTCATCAACACAAACTCTCATTTCTTATAGTTCAAGTGAAAGTACTTCTTCAATTTAAAATCTTGACTATTTAGTGTTGTAATCAAACTACAATTCTTTGAATCAACACATGTTTATTTCCATAAGCCTATAAAAAGTGACCTTATCTATTCCTTGATTATTTCACACTTGTCTAAATTCAGTAATAATTTTCCTACAAATTTATCTTCTTGAGATAATGTTTCTCTAAACCAGATTGACATACATGTCTCATATCCAGCTTGACATACATGTTTCATATCAATTTTTCACTCATCAAAACGGCATAGAATCTAATAAATTCCAATTTTTTTATAATTACAAACCTCTTGCCTTTGTGCATTCAAACATCATTATATGTAGGTGCTGAAGTTTGAAAAACTCAAATGAAATAGGTTAGTCAATGGGTTATAAATATTGAACAACCCTTATCTTGCCCTTTTTGGCCACATTAAAAGCTAGTTTCAGATAATACATTAGCTAAATAAAATTGTTAGACTATTCATATATACAAGGATATCACAAAGTCAATCAATAAAACACATGATTCGACAAAATAAAGTATTAAAAAGAGCAAGAAAATAAGACATTTAAGAAATAAAATAGTTATTACATTAACCTTTCAAAGTAGGGTCTATAGATTATATAAGCTAGTGTTGAACAAGACACAAATTAGCTGACCATTAATTAAGAAAAAAGACACCAGATAGTTGTAGAAAAAGATAGGATACTAAGATTTTGAAGCTAAGAGATGGATGGAGTTTGTGAGATTACTTGTGTCAATCATCAAATAAATTTGACATTTTTAAACCTTTTTGGTTCAACATCAGCCTGTAGGGCCACAATCCTAGACTGAAGGATGTCTTTTCCCACTCATGAGTAGCAATATTCTACTTAATCAATATAATTATCAACTTTTGCAATGGAGTATCAACCCTCCACTGTAAACTAGGTTGAGAAACATGGTTCATCCTACCAAAAACATCCTTAGTTATTTTAAGGGTCCATACCTAAACTGGAATAGAGTAATATTCAAATATTTGGGCCAACTAAAACACATATGGAAGAGAGTGTCATTTTTTATCCTTGATGACCACATGATACATATGCTTATTATAAAACTAGGCGAATGAACTTGACATCTATGTAAAGAAGCTCTATGATTGTCATATATACGTAGTTAACGTTTGGAAAACTATCCTTACTAGGAGTAATAATCTGGTGAACCATATTAAAATATAACATCTGCATAGAAGACTTCTCTCTCTATTGCATAACGTAATGCGGAGTAAGATGTGGATTTCTAGAAAACTTCTTTGTAATTGAAAGAAGATGACATGTTGTCTAGTAGAGACCATTCATATAGAACATAATTATCCCACCCCCAATGGGAATATTTAGAATCCTTGAAATATCTTCAACAACCATGTGCATTGGGACACAAATCTCATTGTAGTAGAAAACTTATTTCCATTCTCATAACCATGAGTATAGAACACATAAATTATAGGACTCCCAAACCTCCGCTGAGTATCTCCTCGAAGGAAAAAGTCAAACCAATTCTTAACCTCTAACTTTTTAGAAAAGATATCCATTTCAAGACCAAAACCATTCATGACCCTTTCTCTAATTATATACTATTTTTTAAAGTGGAGGATGTGTAGTAACTGAGGATCGGTAAGTCCAAAAGTGTCAACATCAATAGGGAATAATATTTTGTGGCCTCAGAGTTAGATTCCTTGGATATACCAAGCTGATCAACTCATTTCAAAGAGTGAGACTTAGGATCATAATTTCATATGGAGGACTATCTGGTAGTATAGAGTAACTTATTCTTTGAGAAGGTTCTTTTTAGTGTACAAACATTCAAAAAGGAGGTGTTTGAGAAGGACAAATTGAAGAGGGTTTTAGGTATGGATTTCTTAACCATTTTCCTCAAAAAATTTACCATGTAGGAAGTCATCATCTGAGAGAGTTATGTCTAAAGGAGGGGGAGCAATATAGGAATGACACTTCTTTTTGTTAGCCCTAAGGACTTCTTCAAGAATAGTGTCCTCTTCCAATTTGCTATTTCTTTCAAGAAGAGGTTTTACTAGACAAGGAGAAGAAGTTTGTTAAATTGTAGGTTCTTCATATGGAATAGGAACAAACACACTAGAACTTTTCTTAAGGCAATATTGAATCTTTTTGTATATCAACTTTGCAATAGGATTTCCCTAGATAGGGGAAATCAGAAAAAGAAAAACATCACAAATAATGGATAAAAGGATTTGATCTAAGGAAGGAGCATTTGAGAAATTGGAAACTGGATTCATGAAATAGTTCCTCAGAGTAACGTTTGACATTTTAAAGGAGGGTGTGGGATGAATTTTCGAAGTAGGAGTAGGAACAAAGCTTTCATGCAAAACATCATCCATGGACTCATAAGAGGGTTGATCTTTGAAAGACACCAGATTTTGGCCCTTTAAAATTTCTTGAGCCCTGAGCTCATTGCTTTGGTTATGAATGGACCACCAGATTCATAGTGTCTTGATGACTTATTGAAATGAGCAGTAACCAAACTAGTAAATTCGAGGCATGGTTCTACTCTGAGTACGAGTGGCTCACTTTGAGTCATAGGGATTTGTTAGAAGTCATTCGGTGTAAATCCTAGGGTGTCTAGTGTATTGCAAAAATAGGTTTTGTGTTGATTAATACTAGGACCTATGAGTATTAGGGTCCCATTACGTGAGGTGTCATTGAGTAGTAACGATAACTATGTAGGGTTCCTTGGTGGTACTGCCTTGCTTACGACTAGAGGTGACGAGCTATAAGGAGTATTTATGAGTCGATGTTTTACTCGTAGTCAAATAGGATCCTTTTTTATCTTTTTAGTTAAGGGAATTCTAGATATTTTCCCATTACCTAACTTGAAACCCATATATTATAACCCCTTTAGGATATCATTAGCCTTTATAAACACACCAAAGTAATTTCTTAATACTCTCGAATTCCCTAAGGTCTATAACTATAACACCCCAAAATTTCACCCCGAGACACCGCAAGGTTCTTGGTGAGCCAGACACTACCTCAAGGAATTCAATTCAACAATAGTCATGCACAACAAAGAGATACACCACATCGGGTTCTAGAGAAATATTGGAGAATACTAGACTGTACAACAAAAATATATTGAATGTTTGTACATCCAACCCTCTAGTCTGACAAAGCCTCTATACATCAAAATCAAGGAGCCACTGGGATAAACCCCCAACTGACTCATACAATACTGAAAGTTATAAGAACAGAACTATATCACCAAAAATATAGACACGGTCCTCGAACCATGAGGACTCACCACTGAGGGAACATAGTTGAGGTAAACGAATATAGCTAATGCAGCTGCGGCTGAGTACCTGAACCCACATTACGAGAAAATATAGCCCATAGCAAAATTATATGGGTCAGTACTTTGGAAGGTACTGAGTATGTGGGGGTGCATGCAACAATGCAAATATCATCATCAATTTCATAAAAATATATATATGTAAAATGATGGGTCACTTGCCTTGAGTTAGATTGAAACATACTTTTCATGATATAATAGTAAATAAATCATATGATAAAAAACTCATAAATCATCATAAATAACTCTACTTTTCAACTCAAGACTCGGAGTGACTCGGTAACTCAAGAAACTCAACTCTTATGGACATGGGCGGTTCTTATAACCAACATAAACCATGTGATCAACATGGAGTCCAACATTTTTACCTCCTAAGGAGAGAACCCTACATTGGTGGGAGTGTCGTACTCTGTCCAAGGAGTATAACCTAGATTTAGTGATCACAATCTCATACTCGGCCTCTGGCCCACAATTATAAATATCAATTCTACTATGGCACGTAGTTTTAGGGGAAATACCATATTTCATGCTTGGTGCTAAATACTACTCCCAGGAACAAGCTCAGAACGCGTTAGGAAATCCACCACAAACATCACAAGGGTCTATCATGAAGATCAAATCAAATCTCTTTCACATTTATCAAATCATAATCAATTTGTGGATTCCAAACTCGACTCGACTCAAATCAATCCTTCTCAATATCAAAATGTATCAATTCATTAAATCATGGAAACATCAATAACTTTGAAGAAATATCAAGACTCATTGTAACAACTCAATCCCATGAACCAATATACTCAATAATCCAATTTGTCATAAGGAAGCATAAAGCTTGACACATATCTTGAAAGCACTTGAGATATCAAATCATGGTAGAAATATGAAATTCACAATATAAAATATCAAGTCATAACTTGGAAATAGTAAAACAATCATAAATAACAAAGATTGAACAATTTATATTCTCATAATCTCATGGTGATGTAATTTGGGTATAAACCCACTTGCAAAATCATATAAATCCATGATAGAAATCAAAGCTTTGGGCACAAGAACGAAAGAATTGCTCTTGTTCAAAAGCCCACATACCTTAATCTTTGAAATTGGATGAATTCTAGTGCTTGAGACTCTATCCGCACTTGTAATAAATTATTCTCGAAGCCTACACTATGAGGAACTTGATTCTTGAAGAAATCTTGAAGATTTTTGGAAGATTAATGACCTTAAATAAAAACCCTAGATATATTTCTTAATAGAATTAGAAGAGAGAATGAAGAAATTAGGGTTTAGATGGGAATTATCATATATATAGGGGCCTCCATAAGATGGAAAAAGACCAAAATACCCTTGAAAAATGTCCTTTAATTGCTGAAAAAAATAGCTGATGACATTCGTGACAAGTCGTCATGAAATGTCATCACCAAAGGGTGGATTTTATTATTTTATGCTTGAGGTTGACAATATTGGTGATAAGTCGTCAAACTTGTGACAAATTATCACAAAATTTCGTTACTGGGGGTGGATATCTGCCTATGGCTGACGACATTGGTGAAAAGTCATCACACGTATGACAACTTATCACAAAATGTCGTCACTCAGTTTTCCATCCTAACATGCTTGAGTAAAATAGGCATAACTCTTGGCTCCAATACCGGATTTGGGTGAAATTAGTATCGTTGGAAAGCTAATTCAATTATATATCTTTTGATAGGTCATAAGATCATTAATTCATAGTATATCGAGAGATATGCTTTTTTGAATTTTAATATGGCAATATCCTTCCCAAGAATTCAATCGGTAAGGAATGTTTTGATTCACCTAATCGGTAGGACATCTTTGTGTCCTTAATACACATCACCCATGATCAGAAAACAACCAAATCACTATAATTTACTTCTCATGAGTTTGAATCATGGTTTCACTATTGGTTAGAGTCTCAGGGTATTACAACTTCTCCCCTTGGCAACATTCGTCCTCGAATGTTGCCAAATAAGCCAAAAACAATAGAAAATGAGGGCATATAGCTGGAACGACTCACTCAAAGGGATTACTTCACTCTATACCTTTGGATACCATACCAAATGCATGAATTCGTGATGGAAGTAGATACACAACTGAATCTTTAATAAGAAGGGGGCTGAATTAAGAAATAATGGTACCTTCTGCTCGCTCCAAACTCACAGTAAAAAGAGGTGAGGCTACTTTGATCGTATATCAGCTTTGGCTTCCCAAGTAACACCCTCACCAGATTGATTTCGCCCAAGCACTTTAACTAAAAAAACTTCTTTGTTCCTTATCCTACGGATTTGAAAATCTAAAATCTCAACCGGAATCTCCTCAAATGAAAGGCTATCTTGAATATCTAAGCTTTCGGAAGAATTAACCAAAACAGAATCACCAATACACTTCTTAATCATACAAAATAAGAAATACCTGATGAACGTTAGACATTGTTCTGGGTAAATCCACCTCATATGCTATTTTCCCAAAACAACTCAGAATCCTCTACGGACCAACATAATGGGGACTAAGATGTCCCTTCTTCCCAAATATCTTCACCCTTTCATGGGTGAAACCTTTAAGTACACCAAATCAGCGATATTAAACTCAAGATCTTTTCTTCTCATATCCGCATACGACTTATGACAACTTTGAGCAGTCTTTAATCTTTCTAGGATCAACTTAACTTTTTCCATAGCCTCGAACACAGCTTCAGGCCTAATCAGAACTGCTTCTCCAATTTCAAACCAACCTATAGGTAATCTACATCTTCTCCCATTCAAATCTTCGAATGGGGCCATCTGAATACTAGAATGGAAACTATTTTTATACGAAAATTCGATCAATGGAAAGTGTTCATCCCAAATACCTTTAAAATCAAGAGTACATTCCCTCAACATATCTTCTAATGTTTGAAAAATCCGCTCAGCTTGACCATCTGTTTGTGGATGGAAAGCAGAACTTTGACAAACTTGGGTACCGAGACCCTTCTGAAAAGCTCTCCAAAACTATGAAGTAAACTGAGTACTCCTATCAGAGATAATAGCCAAAGAAACTTCATGAAGTCTAAAGAATTATCGAATATGCAATCTAGCATAATCCTCCGCTGTATAAGACGAATGCACTACCAAGAAATGAGCTGATTTAGTCAACTGGTCTATAACAATCCAAATTGAATCATGATGACGACGAGAAGGAGGCAAACCAATTAAGAAATCCATATTCACTTCTTCCCACTTCCAAGTAGGAATGCTAAACTCTTGAATTACACCACCAAGACTTTGGTGCTCTACCTTAACCTGTTGACAAGTAGAACACTTTTCCACAAATCCTACTATGTCTTTCTTCATACCGCTCCACCAATAAATTTCTCGCAAATCACGGTACATCTTGGTAACACTGGGATGAATAGAATATCGCGTACTATGCACTTTATCCATAATTCTCTTCCTTAGATCCTCAACATCGGGAACATATAATCTACCCTACAATCTCAACACACCATCTCCCCCTTCGCAGAAAACCTCTACCTTTTGGTCCTTAACTGAATCATTCAGTCTGACCAAACTAGGATTCCTGTCTTGCTTCTCCTTTACCTCCGAGACCAAAGAGAACTCGGAACTACTCTGAACTAACATACTCTCTTCAGCGGAATCAAGTAATCTAAAACCTAACCTAGACAAACGATGCATATCACGAGCCAATTCTTTCTTATCATTCTTAACATAAGCTACACTACACATAGACAACCTGCTATGAGCATCTTCCACAACACTAGCCTTTCCCGGGTGATACAACACACTCATGTCATAGTCTTTTAGCAACTCTAACCATCTTATTTGTCTAAGTTTCAACTCCTTTTAAGTAAAAACATGCTGTAGCCTTCTGTGATCAGTAAACACATCAACATGAACACTATACAAATAATGTCTCCATATTTTCAAAGAAAAAACTACAACTGCTAATTCAAGATCATAGGTTGGGTAATTCTTCTCATAAGGCTTCAACTATCTAGAGGCATAAGCTATAACTTTACCCCTTTGCATTAACACACAACCCAAACCAACTCTAGAAACATCATAATACAAAACAAAACCATCAGTACCAATGGGTAAATCTAACACTAGGGATGAAGTGAGTCGAGTCTTTAACTCCTAAAAACTCTTCTCGCAAGGTTCTGACCACAGGAACTTCACTTTCTTTCAGGTCAACCGGGTCATGGGATACACAATGGAAGAGAAGCCCTCAACAAAATAACGGTACTAACCAGCTAGAACTAACAAACTCCTAATTTCAAATGGGGAGGTAGGACTTGGCCAATTCTTTACAGCTTCTATCTTTTAGGGATCGACTCTAATTCCTTTGGCAGAAACAATGTGACCCAGAAAAGCAATCGACCTTCGCCAAAATTAACACTTGCTAAATTTAGCGCATAATTGATGATCTCTAAGAGTTTGCAAGACAATTCTAAGATGGTCGGCATGATCATCCTAACTTCAGGAATATTCACGAATATCGTCTATGAATACAATGATAAACATATCAAGATATTGCTTTAATACTCAATTCATAAGGTCCATGAAGGCTGCTGGAGCATTGGTTAACCCAAAGGAAATGAAAAGAAACTCAAAGTGACCATAACGGGTTCAGAAGGAAGTCTTTGGAATATAACACTCTCTCATTTTAAACTGATGATAGCCGAATTTAAGGTCTATTTTTGTGAAGTAGCTCGCACCTTGTAACTGATAAAACAAGTCATCAATTTGAGAAGGAGGGTACTTGTTCGTGATATTTACCTTATTTAGTGGATGGTAATCAATGCATATACGCAATGTACCATCTTTCTTATGCACGAATAGAACAAGTGCACCCCACGGAGAAATACTGGGTCGGATAAAGCCTTTGTCTAAGAGATCTTGGAATTGCTCCTTCAATTTTTTAATTTCTGTGGGATCCATACGATATAGAGGAATGGAAATAGGTTGAGTGTCGGGAAGGAGATCAATCTCAAATTCTATTTCTCTATCAAGTGGTACCCTGGGAGATCTTCCGGTAAAACAACAGGAAACTTATTAACAATTGCAACTGACTGAATAGTTGGAGTCTCAGACTTGACGTCTTTAACTCAAACTAGATGATAGATAAAACCCTTAAAAATCAACTTTCTAGCTTTGAGGTAGGATATGAAATGGCTCTTCGGATTTACAGAACTCTCGGACCACTCACACACGGTCTCATCAGGAAACTGAAACTTGACCACTCAGGTACGACAATCTATAAATGCATAGCACGAGTGAAGTCAATCCATACCTTGAATGATGTCAAAATCAACAATATCTAGCTCAACTAAATCGGCACATATGACCTGATGAAGGATAGTGGCAGGACACTTCTTATACACTCATTTAGCAATAATAGATTTTCCTACCAAGGTAGAAACTAGAATAGGTTCAAGAATTCATTCAGGGTCCATCTCAAAATTCACAGCAACCAGAGGTATCATTTAAGAGAAACTCAAACTGTGTTCCATCAATACATACATATCAAAATGAAAGACGCGGAGCATACCAGTGACAACATCTGAAGAGTCCTCCTACTCCTAGTGATGTGGTATAGCATAGAAGCAATTCTGGCGCGAACCACCAGCAATACTAGAAGAAGCGCCCTTAGGAGAAACTAGGCAGACTACGGGAGAGGGAGAACTTGTAACCTGACTTTGGGGATGAGCATCTCAAATCCCCTGTCTAGCATACAGAAAATCTCTAAGTTGGTGGCCTAACTTGCCACAACCAAAGAAACCCCTCTGATCAACAAAACACTCGCAAAAATGATCTCTACCACACTTGGCACATAAAGGATGATGAGGTATATTACTTACACTTTCCTGAGAACTGGATGGGATAGGCCTGTTCCTTTTCTCATGCCTGCTTCTAGGTGCGGAGTCATTAACTGAGAAAGGCGTGAGCATAAACGGACGTCCCTAAAATTGAGGGAAGTTCTCTCCATGGAATCTGGACTGACTGAATCCCTGTTGCTCTTATCTAGATCTTTTATTACCCCTTACTCTCTCCTTCTCTTTCACCTTATCAGCTTCAATCTGTTGTCCATGTTTCATCAACTGAGAAAGGTCTATCTCCCTATTAAGCATAGAAAATCTACACTCTTTCATAATGTAACTCAACATCCCTGTCACGAACTTACTTATGATGGTCCTGGAGTCATCCATCATACTAGGAGCATATTTGGATAACATATTGAATCTAAGACAATACTCCTAAACACTCATGTATCCTTGTCTCAAATTCATGAATTTCTCTATCTTTGCTTTCCTTATCTCAAGAGGAAATAATCTTTCCAAGAACGCATCTTGGAATAACGACCAAGTCATAGGAGAGGCATCCTCCCCTCTACTCATCATCCACATCTCTACCTATTCATATGCAATATCTTTCATTTGATAGACAGCCAATTCAGAACTCTCCTCCTCAGTCACATGCATAATTTGGGTGATCTTTCTCACTTAATCCAAGTACAGCTGTGGGTCCTCACCTACCTTCGACCCATAAAATTCAGGCAGATTCTTCCGTACAAAGTCATGAACTTGAACTACAGTAGAATTATTCTCTTGCAGAGGTGGAATAGTAGACTGGGTGTTAGCTTGAGAATTAGCGGTAACTGCCTAGGCTAGCGCCTAAAAAACTACCCAAATTCTGCATGAGAAACATGTTCATTCAAGGTATCAACTGGTGGAGGTTGTTCCTTATTTCTATGAGCTCCATGAGGAGGCATTTTTTATAATAAGAGAACACGAGATAATTGCAGATAAAGAGACAATTGTAGGAATGATAAACTTTAAAAAGAAAAAAATGACTTTTTCTAAAATATTCCATAGCCTCTTTCTCATAGATGTGGTGCACTACACACTGATGATCAATACTCTACGTAACGCAGCTTGTCAGACTCCCTAGGACTCCTTAAACCTTAGGCTTTGATACCAAGCTTTGTAACACCCCAAAATTTCAGCCCAAGATGCGATACAGTGCTTAGGGTTACACGTAGCCCCAAGCTATCCCTCAAAGCCAGACACTACCTCAAGGAATTCAATTCAACAATAGTGATGGAAAAAAAGAGATATACCACATCGGGTTCAAGAGAATATTGGAGAATACTAGACTGTACAACCAAAATGTATTGAATGTTTGTACATACCAACCCTCTAGTCTGACAAAGCGTTTATACATCAAAATCAAAGAGCCATTGAGACAAACCCTTAACTGACTCAAACAGTACTGAAAGTCATAACAAAAGAATGATATCACCAAAAATATAGACATAGTCCTCGAACCATGAGGACTCACCACTGAGGGAACGCAGTTGAGGCACAAAAAAATCGCTAATGCGGCTGCGGCTGAGTACCTAAACCTACATTATGAGAAAATATATGCCATAGGGAAAATATGTGGGTACACACTTTGGAATGTACTGAGTATGTGGGGGAGCATGCAATAATGCAATATCATCATCAATTTCACAAAAATATGCATATGTACAATGATGGCTCACTTGGCTTGAGTTAGATTGAAACATACTTTTCATGATCTCATAGTAAATAAATCATATGATAAAAACCTCATAAATCATTATAAATAACTCAACTCTTCAACTCAAGACTAGGAGTGACTCGGTAATTCTAGAAACTCAACTATTACGGACATGGGAGGTTATTATAACCAACATAAACCATGTGAGATACATGTAGTCCAACATTTTTCCCTCCTAAGTAGAGAACCCCACATTGGCGGGAGCATCAAACTATATCTAGGGAGTACAACCAAAATTTAGTGATCACAATCTCATACTCGACCTCAGGCCCACAATTATCAATATTAATCTTATGGTGGCACATAGTTTTAGGGGAAATACCATATTTTCACTCGGTGCTAAATACTACTACCAGACATAAGCTCAGAACGCATTAGGAAATCCACCACAAATATCACAAGGGTCTATCATGAAGATCAAAACAAATCTCTTTCTCATTTATCAAATCATAATCAATTTATGGATTCATAACTCGACTCAAGTAAAATTAATCTTTCTCAATATCAAAATGTACAAATTCATTAAATCATGGCAACATCAATAACTTTGAAAAAATATCAAGACTCATAGGAACAACTCAATCTCATGAATCAATATACTCAACAATCCAATTTTTTATAAGGAAGCTTAAAGCATGACACATATCTTGAAAGCACTTGAAATATCAACTCATGGTAGAACTATGAAATTCACAATATTAAATACCAAGTTATATCTTGGGAATAGTGAAATAATCATGTATAACAATGATTGAATAATTTATATTCTCATAATCTCATGATGAAGTAATTTGGGTATAATCCCACTTGTAAAATCATATAAATCCATGATATAAATCAAAGCTTTGGGCACAAGAATAAAAGAATTGCTCTTGTTCAAAACTTCACATACCTTAATCTTTAAAATTGGATGAATTCTAGTGTTGGAGACTCTATCCATACTTGTAATAAATGATTCTCGAAGACCACACTATGAGGAACATGATTCTTGAAGAAATCTTGAAGATTTAATGATGATTTTGGAAGATTAATGTCCTTAAATAAAAATCTGAGATATATTTCTTAAGGGAATTGGAAGAGAGAATGAAGAAATTAGTGTTTCGATGGGAATTCTCATATATATAGGGGCCTCCAAAATATGGGAAAAGACCAAAATGCCCTTGAAAATACTTCCTGTAATTTCTAAAAAAAATAGCTAACGATATTCATGACAAGTCGTCATGAAATGTCATCCCAAAAGCGTTGATTTTATGATTTTCTACTTGAGGTTGACAACATTGGTGATAAGTCATCACACTTGTGACAACATATCACAAAATTTCATCACTAAGGGTGGAAATCTGCCTAAGGCTGACGATATTGGTGATAAGTCATCACACTTGTGATAGCTTATCACAAAATGTCAACACTGAGTTTTCCAGCCTGACATGCTGGAGTAAAATGGGCATAACTCTTGGCTCCGATATCGGATTTGGTTAAAATTGGTATATTTGGAAATATAATTCAATTATATATCTTTTGGTAGGTCATGAACTCAATAATTCATAGTATAATGAGAGATATTCTCATTTGAAGTTGAATATGGCAATATCCTTCCCAAGATTTTAATCGGTAAGGAATGTTTTGATTCACCTAATCGGTAGGACATATTTGAGGACTTAATACACATCACTCTTGATCATAAAACAACCAAATAACTATAATTTAATTCTCATAATCTTGAGTTATGGTTGCACTATTGGTTAGAATCTCGGGGTATTATAATAACACTTATGGTTTTCAAGAGGTTGATCAATTAAGGCTTTAACAGGTGATTTATCTTTATATGTATTACTATTTAAGGCATGTGACTCTTCACTCATAGTTAATTTTCTAAAAAAACATTTGTATTGTAGTGTTATTCACATGGAATTATTTTGGTTTCAAAAATAAGAGTTGTTGGTTTTGAATGCTTATTGTTAAACAATGTTTTCCCATGATTTAATTATGATTATTCATACTTTAAAAATGGTTTGGAACTTGTGTGTGCATGGGTATGGTTGATGAACTAGGGAATAGTTATTTTGACAAACTTGTAACTTTTGAAATGGTTATGACACCAACCTATATTGTGAAATTAGGTTTGAGCTATGATAAATATGGGAATTTGTAAATTGAACTATTCTTGAACTATTGCATGATATAAAGATGTACTTTAAATACAATGATATGATTTAATGAACAAAGAGAGTCAGTGTCCCCCACCCTACATTAATGAACAAAGGGAGTTATTTCTTCCAAGTTAATGAAAATTATGTTGGCAAGGCGTTAATAACATACAAGTGTAGTTGGTATGATGATACTAATAATGTATTCCTTAATGTGGACTATGGTTCATGAATGGTATTTCGTGATGAATGGTTTGACTAGGCCATAAATAGTGTTGTCATTGAGTCATGAAAGCGGAGGTCAGGTAACCAACACTAAAAATTATGTTTGTAGATGCGGGGGTCAAAGTTACAAGGGAGGTTTGAGTCCACCATATTTTTAATATTTCATGATTAGGGAGGTTTGAGTCCCCCGTAAATTATTACATTATCAATTTCTTAAGTCACCTTAGCATATGTTTGAAGGTTTGAGTCCCCCGTGTGCGTATTTATGAAATTATTCTCTGATTCATGCAGCTACATAGACGGGGGCCCAACCAGAAGGTTAGAGCTTGGTCTCGTAGAGAACTTGGGTACTATTATATGATGGTTGATCTACACAATCCACGTTATCTTATAAAGTACATGATAAAAAATTCTTCTATCTCGTATGATATGTATATATAAATTTACATATGGTTATTGTTCATTGTTTTACTTGATTTAAATTAATAGCATTATTATATATTTATCCCTAAGTTACATTATAGCGTCCTCTCTGCTAACTATTTTTGAATGTTGTATGCCTATGCAATTAAGGAATTGGCTATACTTCTACATCTTCTTCTTAGTGATCGTGGATTGATCACAAGTTGATTTGAATTCGTGTGCATCTATGCTTTGAATGGCTCTATTTTAAGATTTCATTTCTATTTTATTATTGTAAACTATCGAATACTATTTTTGTCTTTATTAGGGGATCTTCTGATACTTTATTGATATGCTATTTTGGTTCACTGCTTAGAAGGCTTTTTTGGACTACTATGGTTATTGGGTGGTGTCAGTCTGTCGTTTGGCCTATCATCGGTTATCAATTATAGTTCTGCATTAAACTTTTCTTAAGCTATTGCACTCTATCTTATTATATGGTTGGATTCATCCAATTTTAGGATGTGTTGTGTTTTGGTTTGTTAGGTTGAAGGGATGATCTCCTGTACATGTGGGACTTGAGATATCTGACATGAACAGGCCCTGGTCTAGTTTGTATCAGATTTGTATCAAAGCCTACATTTAGTGTCATAGGTTGTCTAACAAAGCCATGTCAAGATGAGTCTCATTCATGGGTGTGTAGTGCACCACATTTATAAGGGAGAGGATACGAGGCCTTAGGAATGTATCCCTTTCTTGTTGTCTTATTTTAAGCTATAAAGTCTGAGGTCTTGGGTCTCTCTAATTCCCATTTATTTGATTTTTAGATCATACCTCCTAGACTGAAGCTCTTGGAAACTCCTCTATCCCACTTGAGGACAATGCTATTGGGACACACCCTACTTATGGTGCATAGACCTGGTCTAAGGGTCCAGCTCTTGATTACCCTTGTAGAGTTCCACTAATCTCTTTTAGTCCTCCTCGAGATCCTTAGGATGATGTACAGAATGTAGAATTTCACCAGTCTATTATTATGTTGGCTCAGTTTTAGCTTCTCAGTGTGAGTATGTAACTTCTGTTACTTCATTTTATGAAGCCACAAGTGTTGGCTAATTTATGATATTGATTCCTCCTTTGTTCACTGGTTCTGAACTTGAGGAAGATCCCCAAAACTTTATTGATGATATGGAAAAATCCTTTCTTGTGATGGATATTTCTAATGTAGAGGGTGTGAAATTCGTTGCCTATCAATTAAAGGATATCACATACCAATGGAATGATGAATAGGAATAGTCTAGGGGAGATAATACCAAATTTGCAATTTGGGATGATTTCTCTAGTAATTTTTTGGATCTCTTCATTCCTCAGGAGTTGAGAGAGGCAAAAGTAGAAGAGTTTGTTTATTTAAAGCAAGTTAGTATGAAGGTCAAGGAGTACGCCTTGAAATTCTATCAGTTGTCCCATTATGCTCCTGAGTTAGTATCTAGCATGGGAGTTACAAAGTGAAATTTTGCTTTTGGGTTGTCTCGTGATTTAATTTTAGATAGTAAGGAACCTTGCTGAACAAGGATATCGACATATCCATATTGGTTATGTCTATGCATTAAATTGAGGAAGAAGAAAGAAGTAGATAGAGATAGGGGAAACTGTAGAAGTTTAGATTTTCCAATATGGGTAGGGCTCATAAGCTGAGTGGTAGATATGATAGAAATTGGTGTTAGAAGAAGTGGTGGAGTTCAGATTCCTACTTTACTGCTATAAGAAACCATCAGGTGATCATCGTTCTTAGTATGATAGTTGGGTTAGGGAAAAAGGTGCCTAATCTCAGGCTAGTGGGGCTCAGTCCGCCCCATTATATCCTTCTTGTTTATTCCGTAGGTAGGCATACCATGGTTTTTATGAAGAGTGAGGACCAAATTTTTTAAATATGGTCAGATTGGTTATTTGCATAAGGTTGTCCTTCTAAGGTTTCTTCAGGAGCAAATAAGCTTCTTGTTGCCATTTCATCAGCTCTTGCCAAAAGAGTGTTGCTTCTACTTTTGGTACTGGCGCTGTCCGAAATCGCTTGTATGCTCTTGCAATCTCTAGGAATCCATGGGATGTTTTGATGTCTTCAGTGGTATATTATGACTCTTCTCTCATGATGTGTATTGCTTTCTTGATTCAGGCTATACTCTTTCTTTTGTGACCCCATTTATGGTCATAGATTTTGGTTTCAATCCAGAGGGTATCCCTGATCCCTTTTCTATTTCTACCCAGTGGTTGACTCTGTGGTTGGTAAAAGAGTCTATAAGGGTTGTGCGGTATCTATTAGTTGAAGAGAAACTTTGTTAGATTTGGTAAAGTTAGACGTGGTTAATTTTGATGTCATATTGGGTATGGAATGGTTGCACGCGTGCTATTCCTTCTTAGATTATCGAACCTTTAAGGTCATGTTTAAATTTTCTAATGAGCCGATCGATAAGTGGGAAGAGGGTTCTTTAGTGCCTAAGGGGAGATTCATGTCATATCTTACAGCTCAAATGTTGATTTCCAAGGGATGTCATTATCATTTAGTCTGTGTTAAAGATTAAAACTCGGTGAGTGCTTCCTTATAATTCATTCTAATGGTTAATGAATTCCCTTAGGTTTTTCCTGATGATCCTTCATGATAGGGAGATTGATTTTGGGGTTGACCTTGTTCCAAACATATCTTATTTCCATCTTTTCTTATAGAATGGCTCCAAATGTGTTGAAAGAGCTTAAGGAACAGTTGAAAGACCTCCTCAACAAGGATTTTATCCGTCCTAGTGTGTCTCCGTTGGGTGATCTTATTTTTTGTGCGTAAAAAGGATGGTTCCCTTTAGATGTGCATCGATTACCGTTGGTTGAATAAGGTTATGGTGAAGAATAAATATCCTTTTTCTCAAATTGATGATTTATTTGACCAACATCAGGGTGCTAGATGTGTCTCTAAAATTAATCTTTAGTAGGGCTATCATCAGCTATTGATTAGGGAGATGAATATCCCTATGACTATTTTTTAGACTCGATATGGTCACTATGAGTTCATAGTCATGTCTTTTGGTTTGACCAATGCCCCAGCGACATTCATGGACTTGATGAATAGTTTTTTTTTTTAGTTTCTAGATTTGTTTGTCATCTTGTTTATACATTATATTTTTGTGTACACGAAGAATGAGGCGGATCATACTAACTATCTTTGAATTGTGTTTCAGACCTTGAAAGATCAATATTTTTATGCTATGTTTTCGAAGAGCGAGTTCTTGTTGAAATTCATTATGTATCTGGGTCATGTCATTTCCAGTGAATGAATTATTGTATATTTGAAGAAAGTTGTTGTGGTTAAGATGTGGCCTAGGACCACAACTCAAAGAAATATTCAGAACTTCTTGGGTTTAACCTGTTTCTATAGGAGATTTGTAGAGAGTTTCTCGACTATAACAGCCCCATAAACTAAGTTGAACTAGAAAAAGTGACATTCTTGTGGTCTGATAATTGTGAGGGTGGTTTTGAAAAGATGAAGGATAAGTTGACTTCAGCTCCAATTTTAACCATGCTAGAAGGTAATGATGAATTCATGGATTATTGCGATACAGCTAGTGTAGGACTTGGTTATGTGATGATGTAGCATGGTAGGTTGGTGGCCTATTCTTCTAGGAAATTGAAAGTTCATATGAGGAATTATCTGACTCATGACTTAGAGTTGTTAGTTGTGGTGTTTATATTAAAGATTTGATGTCACTATTGTTATGGTGTCCATGTAGATATCTTTTTTTGATCATAAGAGCTTGCAATATGTGTTGACCAAGAAGGAGCTAAATTTGAGGAAAAGAAGATGGATTAAATTGGAGAAAGACAATGACATGAGCCTTTATTACCACCAAGGTAAAGCTAATCTAGTTGTTGATTCACTTAGCAGGTTATCCATAGGGAGTTTATCTTATGTAGATGAGGAGAAGAGAGAATTGGTGAAAGATATTCACCTTTTGGCTATCTTTGGAGTTCATCTCTTGGACTCTAAGAATGGGGGTGTATTTAATTAAAAGGTGGCGCAGTCCTCTCTTAGTACTGCTATAAAAGAGAAGTAGGCATTGGATCCTGTCTTAATAAAACTTAAAGGAGATATGGGTCAGCAAAAGGTTGCAACTTTTGATATTGGTGGCGATGTTATATTGAGGTACCAAGGTAGGTTATGTTTTCCCAATGTAGATGGGTTATGATAGATGATATTGGATGAGGCTTATGAGTCGTGTTATGCCATTCATCCTGGTTCAATGAAGATGTATCATGATCTTAAGGAGATTTATTAGTGGAATAATATGAAGAAATATGTTTCCAGTTTTTGGCTAAATATATGGTGTGTTAATAAGTAATGGTTGAGCACTTGCAGCTCAGAGGGATCTATCAAGAGATTAACTTATCTGTGTGGAAGTGGGAAGTGATTAAAATGGATTTCATTACCTGTCTTCCTCGGTCTCGGAATAAGTTTAATTTATTTTGGGTCGTCGTGGATTGGATGACTAAGTCTACTCACTTTTTTCCAGTGAGGACTAATTTTTTAATAGAGGATTATATGAAGTTATTCCTCCAAGAGATAGTGAAGTTGCATGGGGTACCTTTTTTGATCATTTCATATCATGGTAGTCAATTCTCATCACAGTTTTTGCATTCATTTCAGAGAGCTTTAGGAACTAAGGTGATCCTTAGTATTGTTCTCCACCCATAGTCAGAAGTGAAAGAAGAAAGGACTATTCTGACACTGAAAGACATACTTAGAGCTTGTGTGATTGACTATCATGATAGTTGGGTTGATCATTTGCCTCATATAGAATTTACTTATAATAATAACAACCACTCTAGTAATGGGATGGCTTTGTCTAAGGAATTTTCTGGTAGGAGGTGTAGATCTCATATTAGGTGGTTTGAAGTTTAAGAGGGTAAGATATTTTGAACGAATTTGGTTCACCAATCGATGAAAAAGGTAAACGTGATTCAGGATAGGTTTAATGCTGCCCAAGGTCGCCAAAAGTCCTGCATGGATATGAGGCAAAGGTTATTAGATTTTAGTGTTGGTGGTTAGGTTTTGTTAAAGGTATCCCCCCATGTAGGGAGTGATACTGCTTGGTAAGTATAGTAAGATCAACCTTATATATATTGGTCCGTACTTGTTGTTGAAGAGGGTTGGTAATGTTTCTATGAATTTGAGTTGCCCTCTAGCTTGAGCTCCATTTATCCAGTGTTTCATGTTTTTATTCCTTTGGAGGAGGTAGATGCTTTGGATTCCTTATCTTATGAGAGAGGTCGGTTATTTTGGATAAACGAGTTTGTCGATTATGAACTATTAACGTAGCTTCAACAAAAGTTCTGTGGAGGAACAACAAGGTTAATGAGGCTACTTAGGAAGACGAAGAGGACATGAAGTCCAAATATACGTTCTTATTTTCCATAATAGAAAATAGTGCTTAAGATGTGAGTATTCCCTTACATTTTTTTTTCTATCTTTGTTAAAGGAAATTGTAATTTCCTTATTATCCTTGTTTTCTGTCTTTGTTAAAGGTAATAGGAGAGGTATATGGAGTCAATTCATGCTAATAAATTCCTTGTCCCATTATTCTAGAATGAATGATCCATGTGGGGGAGAATTAAAACACCCTATATTTTTTACAATTCGAAATATCTTGAGCCTTGGGCTTACTGCCTTGGTTACGACCTAACCCCTGGAGTCATAGGGTATGTTGATGACTCGTTAGGATGAGTCAAAGACAAGAAAGTAAGCTTATGACATGTTTCTGCACTGAGTATGAGTGGTTGTCTATGAGTTTTGGGGATTTGTTTTGAGTCATAGGGTGTAAATCATAGGGTATCCAGTATATTCCCCAAATGAATTCTTTGTTGATTATGACTGGGACCTATGACTCATAGGGTCCCATTAAAATTGGTGCCATTGAGTCGTAAGAATTACAGTGTAGGGTGCCTTGGTGGTACTACCTTGGTTATGACTCGTGGTGATGAGTCGTAAGGAGTGGTTATGAGTCCATGGTTGACTAGTAGTCAAAGATGATCCTTTTTTAACATTTAAGTTAAGGGAATTCTAGACATTTCATCCCAAACCCATCTTGAAACCCACGTCTTATAACCCTTTTATGGTATCATTACACTCATAAACACATCAAACTAACTTCTTAACACCCTCATATTCCCCAAGGTCAAGAACACTTAGGGATTTTAAGAGGTTGATCAATTAAGGACTTCAAGGGTGATTTCACTCAGTACATCTTACTATTATTGGCTTGTTACTCTTCCCTCATTGTTAATTTGTTTAAAACATATTATATTAAAGTATTATTCCCATGGAATTGTTTTGGTTTTGAAAACAAGGGTTACGAGTTTAGAATTCTTATTGTTGAACTAGCCAAATAATTGTACTGATATAGTAGACAACTAAAATCACGAATACATATAATAACTTTACATCATCTACAAAGCATGTAATAGAATTTGTAACCATACAACAATAGATAGTTGGGACAAGAACTAATATACCAAGATATAACTATAAATATTACTTAAAGAGTGCTAGACATCTACTAGCTCCAGATGAGAGAAAAGCTCACCAAGTGCTCCTCTAAATCAAAACAAGTGCCTAAAATAGAAGTTTGCTACCTGGAGTACTTGATCCTTCATATATAAAGATGTGACACCCCCAAACATAAGGACGTCAATATATATATACAACATGTACATAAAGCAGACCAAATAACGAGTAGATATATAAGGATGCTCAATGAATTGAATGGCAACATGAGTAACTATAAATAGTTGATTACTAGATACTCTCATTCTTGACTATAACTTATGGGCATAAGAGTGACTAATATGTAATTATATAATGGTAGGATATGTATTTGCCTTATTAATTTATCATATAAATCTTATGAGTAATTATCTTTATAAAGCACTTAGTGATTTGCCTAGATGATGTCCTATGCCTATATCAAAAACAAATTATCATAAGATGACCTACCAAAGGTGGTCTATGTCAAATGAATGGAAATAGTGCCTCAAATGTATGTATGCTTTTGTTATTGGATCGGAGTCGGCTATAAGTTACACCCTTTTGGGGGGTTCACTATGAGGGTCTTCCCATAGGCCATGTGTGTTATATATTTGCTCAAGTCAGGGGAACCAGCAAATGTCTTTCCAGTTTACTTCAAATACAAATGCCAAAAGGTCAGGCACGCAATAATGCTTGGAATAACTATAGTGTTCTGGTCTCAATCTTGGGAACAGGATTACCTCGCGCGAGTGTGCCAAGAAAAACCTATGAATACCCTCCCTGAAATATCCCAAAACCGAGCCATGTGGTATGGGCACCTTAAGACCACATGAACAGAAGGTTTCCCCAATAACACAATCATCATATCAGTCACAAAGGCCGGGTGAATCGCAACCATATAAGATAGCGGAAACAATACTGAAGTCATAAATTAAACAATGTGTAACTATTTCATATATATCAACACACTAACCAATATACCCAAGTCCATAGTCATCCATAATACCTATATACAGACTAAATTTTAGAACTGTATATGTCAGGACAAGCCCCCAACAGTAGCCAAACCAATAAAAATAAGACTAAGTCTAAAGATAAGGGACCAAGAATGAATGTCTTCCAAAATAAGAAAGCTCACCACTCCGTAGTCAATGCACGAAATGCTTCAATCACCTAATCATTTCACAGGAAGAGAAGATAATGCTCCGGCCCCTATGTCGCGTAGGGACATAAATGTCTGGAGACGGTTAGTGGTGGAAATGCTAGCATGCAACTCAAGGATAAGGATAAAATAATATTATCATTTAGCAACAAAAAATATATATATCATATTTAATCAGATTCATAACCTTATCCATACATATAGATATATCATATGCTTATCAAGGGGATAAGTCTTATCAATACTTTGGAAGCTTTCATTAATCCTACATGCATTGGAGAACTCGAACCTTCCATACTTATAGATTCAAGCATTTCACATTAGGCATAGGACTTTAACCATATTCACATATCATCAAGTAAGGGACTCTAACCACACACACATTTATTTGAGTGAGGGACTCTAACCGAATATATATCTATTCAAGTAAGGGACTCTAACCATTCACACGCATTCATGTAAGTGAGGGACTCTAACCACTCACACACATTCATTCAAGATAGGGACTCTAACCGCATGCTTACACATTTGGCAAGGGACTCTAACCTCATTCCATATTAGATAAGGGTCTAGCCCCAAGCCCATAGAACCCAACATGACCAAGAAAAATTCTAACACCTCTCAAGGATATAGGTGAAAGTAATTTAGCAATCACTTCAACTTTTGATTGATCTACGTAGATACCTTTATCTAAAATCTTGTGGCCTAGCATGATACCCTCTTTGACCATGAAATGACATTTTTCCCTATTTAAAATAAGATTGGTCTCCACACACCAACACACCACTCAATGACCTTACTCAAATGATCAAGGAAAGATTCGAATGAGTTACCAACCATGGAGAAATCATCCATGAACATTTTGATGGTATCCTCTACCATGAAAGAAAATATAGAAAACATACACCATTGATAGGTAGCGGATGTGTTGCATAATCTAAATGAAATGTATTTAAATGAAAAGATTCTATAGGGAAAAGTCAATATGGTCTTCTCTTGATCTTCTGGTGCAATAAAAATTTGATTATGAGCTGAAAATCCAATAAGGAAACAATACTATCCATGCCCTTCTAATCGATCCAACATTTGATCCACGAAGGCATATGAAAATAATCTTTTTTTCTTCACGAATTTAATTTATGATAGTCCATACATATCCTCCAACCCATGACCTGACTGGCATAAGATCATTATTTTCAATTAGGACTAACATCATACCACATTTCATGGGAACACGTTAGACTGGACTAACCTATGTACTATTAGAAATTAGGTAGGAAACACCCGTATCAAGCCATTTGCTAATCTTCTTTTTGACCACCTCTTGCATTGGTGGGTTAAGCATTCCTTGGTGTTCCATACTAGGGACATGATCAACCTCCAATTTTATTTTATGACAGCAAATTTTGGGAGAAATACCTATGATGTCCGCTATGGTCCACCCAATAGCATGAATGAATTTTTTCACAATAGATTTCAATGCCTCTACACGCCAAGGCAATAGATCATTCACAATAATAATTGGCAAAGTGTTGTTCTCACCCAAGAAGGTATACCAAAGATGTGAAGGCAATGACTAACACGACTTAATTTCTCAGGTCATGATGGAACCTACTATAACCTATTAGTAGGTAAGCCAAACTCATAGTTTTGAATTGCTGGTAATGGGCTACTAAGATAGAAGAGGGAAGAATGCCGAATAAATATAGAAAAAGATTAAAATATATAAAGTAGTCCCAAAACCTGGTGAAATCAGTATAAGAGCTTCTAATATAATAAGACTGACAAAACAAAGTACAAATGCATATACAAATACAACTCAACTCTGAATACAACACAAAGACTAGTCTAGTACATAAGAGGGAGAATAACAACATTTGAAATGTCAGTAGCCCACCCTATGTCTCTAAACTGTAGTTGCTTTGCACGATGCACACAATAATGGCAAGAACTCGTACTATGATATGTAGGTTGCATAAGTATAGTATGAGTACAAACATATGGGACTTAGTAGGAAACTGCCAAATGAGCTCAAAAGATAATGCAAATAGAAGTGTAAACTACACCCAAATATTCCGGAACTAACAACGTAAAACTAAGGAGACAATAAGGATAAACTATCCTATTCTAGACATACTCAGGAACCTCAACACTATACCATATATCACTGGCCAATTTATGAATAAAGAGCGAAAAAAAATTATATAATATTATACAAAGCCAAGCAATGGATTTATAATATGATTAAATGAAAAAAGGAAGGGATATACGACAATACCATATCTATGCATAGATAGATTTGCATATACATAAACAAGGTTTACTCAAGGGTACAACTAAAGACATCACACTAGTATCTCTAGGCCTCAAATCATAGTAGGAACTAGTACTAAAATAATCAGGGTCCCCAATCCATACATCCAAACAAGAGATAATTATCATAATAAAGAAACCATAAAAAACGAAATCAAAATATCAGGGTCTAAAACCATAATGCCTAACCATGGGATAATTATACGTAATAATATAACCGTATGATGAAAGAATATGAACCATACCTCAAATCTCAATACCAGTTTAATAATTAACTTATCATGTACTAACCATAATAATAACAATAATGGTATAAAGTAACCCACTAGTACAGACAAAGAATACCTAACTAGGACTTTCATAAATCCCCGCCGCCATTAGCTTTAAAGGTTAAATCAATAATAAGCAAACAACAATTAGATCCTATACCTATGCAACCCCCCTAAGGCTGATAAATACAAGTACAAAATAGTATAAACCATAAGTTATACTCATCACCTACACCTATGCGACCCCCATAAGGCAAATAGATATAGGCATATACTGGTGATAGGTAATGAGCATGTAAGAGTGAATGCCAAGTAAGTCACCTTGTCAGGTGTCGCTTAAGAATTCACCTTGTCGCTTAAGCAACAGTCGTTTAGGTGACACTGATATCACTTATGCAATCTGGATTCGCGATACTTGCTTAAGAGATACCCTTTTAAGCGAGTCCAGTGATCTCTTAAGAAGACATTGACAAAATGGTCAATGCCACTAAAGCAAAAATATGGTGCCTACATGGTTCTACCAAAGAAACATGATACTTGCTTAAGTGGTTACATCATCAACCTGATGCACCAGATTTTGTTAAGTTCAGAATGGACTCTGATCGGGTGCGCAAGATTTATATTAATCCTCATATGTGCAAAGAAGATATGCTACCATACTAAATTTTATGTTTTAGACTCAATCGAACCATCAAAACTTTATCCAAGGTCAGTTAAACTAAGTTTGGGCCCACACTTACAATTCTAGTTTTAACATAATCTGCCCAATAGGCCAAAACAAAGCCTGAACCCTCGATACCTGAACCAAGGGTCTCCCTACCTAGAATTAATGTACTAGAGCTATGGCACTGTGGGAATTCTCATCCTAGGTCATAAACTAAGATTTTTATAGCACTGCCAAATCCTAAAAAATGAAAGCTCCAAAATAGAGAAATGAGCCAAAAGTCTAAATGAACTATCTAATAATTGTATCAATAGTTTTGACAAGTCATAAATGACATCTAACCACTGTGAGAAGGCTTGTAATACTAGAAATACACATAAATTAAGGAAATGACCTAGAGGGTCATTATAATATCCATGTAATACCCCAAATTTTAGAAATCTAGACCCACCAACATATAAGCAATTGAATGAGCTTTTTAGAGCCACCAGTCTCACCTTAATCCTAATTGAAGTAAAAAGTTATGGCAAATTTACTAAGACACTAGCAAGTTGCCTGTGATGACACCTCTGACGATGACTCATTGTCAGGATATCAGGTGGAGTCCTTATCAAAACAGTGGGAAATCAAAGTTCCAATCACATGGACTATGACACTTGGGTATCACTCATTATCAGAATACACGAGTGTTCAGATGGAGCCAATATCATAATAGTGAGCAACCAAGATGTTTGTCTTCAGGTCATGACTCCAGGCCATGAATCGTGGTCGGACCTATGAGTCATATCCTGAGCCATTGAGACTGTATTAAAAAAATTTCTTAATGTTTTTAAAAGGGGATTTTGGTATTTTCCCATTCTTTTAACATCTAACCCACGTCATTTTGGGTATCCTAAGGAAAAATATTGGGAGTTAGATATTACCCTAAGCCCTTATTAACTCAAAATTCATCAAACACTTAGTTCTAAACTAACAAAAGAAGCGACTTTCCTTTCCAAAGTTCAATTAGGGTTCTTCAACTTCCAACTCCAATTCCAAAGAATCTTAAAGGATTTCACCTCCAAGTATGTGTGATTTCATCAATGGGTTCCTTCCACCCATTGTCATAAAGATTTCTCCAATACTCAAGTGTAATTCACCATTCAAGTTTAGGGTTTCGTGGAATGCATGAGTTTCATAATTCTTTAGTTTATTTCTGGAATTAAACAATAAATATGTGTTTCCCATAAGTTTAAGCATCTTGCCAAACTTAGAAACATGAAATCCCATTATATTGATAAAATAGTTAATTCTTGGGTTTGAGCTATGAAATTGCCTATCATGTTTTTATTTTGATATTATCATGTTTAGTTACATTCTTCAGAGCTAGTGGGTAATGAACATCAATACCTAGGAATTCATGCATACATTAGTCAGGAGGTTCCTTAAAACTAACAGTCAGGAGTCGAAGCACAAATACTCACCTCATAGAATGATCTGCTCCAGAATGTCCCATCACCAAGGATAAAGACATGTTGAATCCAAGTCATGCATATTACTCCTGCTGAGTAGATCATCTAAAATCCCAGTGAAAGATAAAATGTGAGGTCAAAGACGAATGAACCAATACCGTTCTAACATGCTATAAAGTGAACATCTATCAACCATAATCCACCTGAACTGAAAAAGACCAAAAAGGTAGATAATGGGTAGGCTTAGCAAGCCTATAGATGAAATCCCAACTAAGATAAATCTGAAAATAATGTTTGCACCCAAGCTCGATAACTCTAAGCTAACTCCTTGACACCAAGGTTGAACAACTCAATATGAACCACCCAAACCAAACCTAAAGATGGGTAAGTATCCACACTCTAAATATATCACAACCTCCAAATTGCCATTCCAAGGCGTCAAATCCCAAACTATGCCAACAACGCCTGAACTAAGGCAAAAAACTCATATCGACCTTACTCTCTGAATCCAACATATCCTTACCAAATTATGTCGGGCCAAAATTAAAACATAACTAAAGAATAAAATCATAACAGAGGAAAAATCACTAGGTGAAAACACAAAAAACCAACTCTATATCCACTAGAGGGCATGAATCATCAAAGCATACTCCAGAACTCACAAAGGACACAAACCATACTAGGGATAACTAAAACTCGGAAAAATTAGAGAAATGCAACTTTAGGCGGGAACTAGTAAATAAAATACTATATCTCAGCAAGGAATACTTGTAGACATATATCACCAACAAGAAGAACTCCACTAAGTCTTACTTAGACGAGCAATTTCTGCAATAAGGATTCCCTAAATCCACCCAAGTAGTACAATGTTAACTCAACCAACCAATGAATCACATCACCAGGAAGAAGGTAACAATCTCGACACCAATATCAAGGTCAAGACCACTATCTAAAAGTTAACCAAGAAATTCAAGATAAAGAATTTCCAACCTGCAAACTTAAGAAGCAATCACGGAAAAGATCACCTATCTCTAACTCTCTAACTCCACTTAGATAAAAACCACATCATAACAAAAATGGAGTATCCAAATCAATATAAATACAAAGAGTAAACCACCACTAGAAGATGAACCCAACAAACCAAAAATAATCTAAGATATTTCGACATTAATATCTAACTTCTATTAGGAAATGGACTAGCTAAATCAAAAGAACGGACCCCAAACTAGTAAACCTAAGTAACAAGATACATAGAGAGCGATAGCCAATGCAATAACCTTTGCAACCTAAGAGTACAAGAATCTAAAACTCATGAATAGACTGTATAGCTACATTGCCAACTCCTGAACCATAATAGGACCACAGATGGTCAATTTACCTTCAATATCATAATCCACTCAACAACTAGTCTAGCATTACCAAAAAGAGGAAAACAACCAACCTTACCTTTCTACAAGAGGGAAATCATCTAACAAAGCTAGTTTCCCCAAGCCAATGAACAAGAACCACGAGTAATAAAATTCTAACTAGATAGTCTAGTCTAATCATCTACCAAGAGAGGATTGATTAATTTCACATAATGACAATAATGGTAACAATAATACAAATATCAATATAAGGAATAGGTGGTACTAGAAAAATAAAATCACTAGCAAGTGCCACTATAGGACCATAAGAAAGTCAATTTACCAATGTAAATGGGACTCAAACTGAAATGCTACACCCTCAAGGAAATATTAACATTGATCCACTACTAAAAGATATAATCTATGGGGTAACCATAAAATCATGAACTCTATATTAGGGCACACAATAATTGATATAAATCTACCAAGGCAAAACCTATCTATGGGTACAAAAACCCCAATACACATAACTAAAAAGTTAAAGACACAAAATAAAAGTTCACCTATCATGGTGAAATCTAAAGTCACATGCCTGAAGGGTTCGAGGGAGAAAAAATCTAAATGGTTCCAAACTCAGACTGAGCATTTGAATCATCAACTGATGCGTTATGCAACCCCTAATTAAAAGTCCTACAACTGTACAAGAATGATATGAATGAGTGGAATAACTAATAATGTCATGTTGGGGACACTCTTTGGACTAGTGGCCAATCACTCTACAGTCGCAGCAAATCCCAGAATCCCTAACTTGGTGAGAAATATGAGTTGATCCTAATTAGCTGACCTACAAACATTGAGGGAACTATTTACTAAAATAGCCATAATACCTACAATAATAACACACCTTAGGAACTCTGGGATGGAAAGGAACATATGTTTACTTTGCCTGAACAACCAGCCAACATCTGGGGTATTCTCTAGACCAATGTCCAATTTTACTAAAACCAAAACAAGCTCCTAATATACTCTGGGATGTTGCCCTTGCTTATCCAGAATGACTGACATGGACTAAAGAACCATACTAAATACACCACAAGGTTCTACAATAGTACTTCCTATTGCAACTTTTATGAAAAACCTAAGAGCCCCCCATAGTTTGAAATATTATCTGCATAGAACCAATAGGCTTCAAATGAAGTTGACCTCTATCGAGAGGATCCTTTCTCTTAGATGAAATACCAATAACATTATTTGATGACATGTGATTTTACTACTACCTATATAAGTCTCCATATAATTTTTTACTATGCCCTTCGCATGGTCGACAATCTAAAATAAAGAAGACCCAACTTTTATCAAATGCTCTAATGCTAAACAGAGTGGAAATTCCAAATCTATGATAAATCCATACACCATGTCATGTTCTGAAAGATATAGAATTGAAATATGCCTTGCCCACTTAAGAAATTCAATCTCATATTTTAAAATCACTAAGGAAGCCTGATAAACACCAATATATCCAACTTTGTCTTGAGAATTGCTAGACAAATTGAATGTCATCCCTACCTGTGAGGTATCCATTGAAAGAAATGGGATCCCCGATGCTGAATCTCGAGAGGATATAGCAATTGTACACCCCTTTATAGCCTGAGCTAGTCATAATGCTTTGGCTGACAGGGAAGATATCTGATATCCATACCTAACTTCCTAGTCCGACATTGCATTGAAGATATAGAAATGCATGTCAAAGTCCCATCCACATCTATCAACAACCTCAAATCATCTGTCTCAGATAGAATAGAGTTAAAAGAATATACTTAAGGCTCATAGAAATATGTACACACGACAAGTAGTCAAGGATAGAATTTTCTAAGAAATCCTTATAGACTCCCAAAGATAGGTTATGAATGTCTCTGTACTGATCTGCTTGACTTTACTAGACATTGGGCTTTTGTGTCAATACACTGATAAACCTAGTCTCAGATATCAATTTATCACAACCTAATTTATTAGGTCATAGTGAAACCTACAATAACACATCAATAGGTAAGCCAACTGGTAATTCAGAATAGCTAGTAATGAGCTACTAAAAGAGAAGAATAAAAAATGTGAAATAATAAGAAAAAGAAAAAATATATAAAGTAGTCCCAAAATGTCTAGATAAGCATTATATTTATTCATACTGGGCCATATTAACATGAGATAGGCCAAATAAAAATAAAACACACTATTGTTGTTAGCATGTGCAAGTAGGTGAGTCAGAAACTTGCAAGAAGGTGGATTAGCAATTTGTAGGCTTTTTACAAGCAGGTGCATAAGCTCCTTGTCATTAAAGTAGATGATTCAGTAGCTTTAGGACAAACCCATCTAAAAGGGTCACCCACTAGGAAAAGTTTCCTTGGAGATAAGGGTAAGCCACAGGAAAAGGTAACCTACTGGTGAGGGTAACCCATCTGACAGGGTTACTTTGGAGATAAGGGTAACTCACTGAAAAGGGTAACCTATTGGAGAGGGTAACCAATTATAAAGGGTAACCCACTAGAGAGGACAACTTCTTGCACATGTAATCTAAAGTCATCTTTTAGGCAGCAATGTTGGATGGTGAAGGAGGTCATCTTGTGTATTCTTATTCAATCCACAAATCATCGCAGTGTTTTTGCCTAACGTGTTCTTGGCCTTACAAGCTTTTCTTCATAGATCTGGTCATGTAATACCTTCTTCTATATGATCAATCTTCACCTCCTTATCAAGGAAGATTTTATCTGTATGCTTTTGATGGCGTTGGTGACTACATCTCTCATAATTTCATATGGCGGCTGATATTCTCTTATAGACCATCGGAATTATCCCAGTGGGGATGATCAATGTTGTAGTTCCACCTTACCTATTCCTTTGACTATATCTTTTTGGAATGTATTTGTTATGTTGGAAAATAAAGCATTGTGCCTCATAGTATTCATCTTTCAGGGAGAGTATTGACATGGGAAATTTCTAGAGGAATGAATTTATGGCTTAGGTTAGATGTCATGACCCAGGATTCCTATTGAATGATGTAGTATGAAATCCATTACATAATAGGAATCCCTGAAGCAGCGAATCCAGTATCATTGTCGCTTTCACCACACCATGAATCTTTTTAGAGTTGGTTGGATTTAATCGAACCGCCTAAAGGAATCATACATGAAATCCATAAGAATACAATACTGGTGGTAAAGATACCAGAATATAAATAGGAGTTCTTGCGGAAGGTCATTAGCTAGTGCAATAAATATAGGGTAGAAAGGATATTTTGGGTGTACTCCTAACAACTTTAAGATGGATCCATCATATTTTCTGAATACCTTAAGCATGTAGAAAGTTCTTTTTTCTAGAAGGATAGATAGATGGAAGAGATGCACATATTGATTGAACATATTTGGAGGGAAATATTTTATTTAGGAAGATAGAATTCCTGCTATGTTAAACATGAGGATTTTACAAGCTAGAACTGGTTGTCTTCTCTGGTACTGGATATTAGGTAGAGATCATCATCATAGATATCACCTCAATCTCTGTATACATCTATGAAGAAGTGTGTTTCATTCGTTGGTTCTTTTTCTAGGTCAAAGACCGATTTAAGATCTTCCTCTTTCCTGTAATAGATTCCCAAATGAATAGCTATTTCTTTAAGGAGGTGTAAAGAGTCCTTTGACTTTTTGGCTTGAGAGAAGTTTCATAAAATGTGACCTGGTATTCGGTAGATGAAGCATCCATCATTCTTCTTTTTGTAACTTGATGGGATCCTTCATCTGAAAAACCCAGTTCACTAGATTGCCCTGCTCCTATCGTTGGGAGGTCTTGAGAGTTTGAACCTCTAGAACAATATTTTTATCTTTGATCTCACCTTTTAGCGTAAGTAGGAGAAGTCAGACTTGGTGATGAGGTCATCTCTGTTGTAAGCTTGATCGAGTGTTGGATTATCCTGGATGATCTACTTTCGTACATATCTTTTCATGTATGTGTTGTCCAGAGATTGGAAGATGGCCTGCAAGATATATCCTATCTATGGCATAGTTATGGATTTGAACTTCTCCTCTACAATCATCATTGTGTGGCCTACTAGTATCTTTGGTAGTGATGAGATAAAGGATTTCTTTAGGCTGGGGTCTCCGCCTAACTCAAAGTAGATCTTGTCTATCTTGTAGAAGTGGATATTGATGAAATTTCTATTGAATGATAGGCACTTCACCTCAAAGATATTTCATCGAAACTATTCTTGTCTATGGCCTGTGTTATTGCAAAATACCTCGTGCAGGATTTTGATGTTGGAGGAAAAGTCTTGGGACATCAGACAAGTGTTCTTATCAGAAATCCCAAGAGAGTTCCACCAATCTTTGAGTATTTCAGAGAATATGGATGTGAACTCCAAGAGTATCATGTATTTGTTCCATTCAGCCAGATTCTTCATTGCCATCAAAGTATAGAAGTCATGGATCTTTTGGGGATAAGCTGAAATTTTGATGTCATTGAGAGTGAAGGTGTGAAATACAATTCCCATAGTTTTTCTTAATTTTATAATTGGATCTAGCCTTCTTTCTGGGATTAGATCATCTGTCATCCCATCTTGGTCATTGACAACTTTAAAGACCTCTAGTTCCGTGGAGTTGTTTTCTTTTATAGGTGGATGGTCTTCTCCTGGAGATTAAATTCAGAATTCAGGAGTGTCCTCAATATATTCTCATAAATTAGCAGACTCCTCATTTTCTTCCATGTATCCATACTCTAGAAAGTTATCGCCAGTATTAGAGTATACATTTGCATTAGACAGACCTTTGTCACTTAAAGTTGGATTAATAGGATCATCATCTTGGTTCTTTATGGGATTAGTATCTGAGATATTTTCATTACATTTCAAGTATTCCTCTATTGGATCAAGATCTTTTGTGGCTTCAATGGTTTGTGATCTAGAACTGCATCATTATTAATATTCAAGCCATACTATTTTGGGATGAGTTTATCTGAGTTAGTATTTTGATAACATTAAAACGACAACTACTTGTGAGTGATAAGACCATTGTTCAATAAGGATTTCCATTCTTTATCTTTGTATGACACTTCTAGCTTATGGATTATCAAATTATTATCTGGGAAGATGATGTCGTGGTCTGAGATAATCATGGTCCTTCTGTCTATGATAGATTTCATTTTCCTTTTTGACTACTTCTGAGTTTTCTCAGCTTTTCTTTAGGAAACAATGTCATATTTTCTTTCCCATACAAGATTAGCAATATCAAACACTATTACCTTAGGATCCTTGAGAGGATGCATGGGCTTCGATAGCTTAATGGAGGAAGGGGAAAGATGTGGATCATCTTTGGCAGAGAGTATTATGTGGCGACATAAGGAATAAGGTTAGCTTTAGTAGTGTAGTGGGTGAGGTATTTCCTTGGCATGTGTTGCATCTAAAATTCGACTTTCATGCACAGTGTCCAGAGAAAGGACATTTGCGCAACACAGTAAATCGACTGTTATGATTAAAGAAGTGTATCCAATCATGCTCATCCATAAAGATGCCTCAAAACTAGTGTAGGATCTTTCGGTTGCCGTCTAGTGGATGGTCGTCGGAAGGTTGGTAGATATGGATTGAGAAGTTGGTTTTGGAAGGCTTTATTTGATTTGAGTGGTCGAAACTAATCATTATGGTATTGTCATACCTTATGTCAAAGGTCAGTTTTGGGGACTGGAAAGGTTGAGAATATTCTCTACACTTATCATAGTTTTTGGCCCATGAGTTTAGGAGTACTCTGATAAGTTTATCTCTGGGGATTTGTCTTGGGATCTGAGTACACTGAGTGGTTCCATTAGTGGCATCTATGATTAGGAACAAAGCATTTTTGCCACCTGGATGGGATAAATCCATAGCATGATTCTGGACTTGCCAAAATACCTGGTAGTGGAGAGTTTCCTAACTGGCATCTCTGACCTGCGGAGCTCCGAGAATCAGAACCTGGATCATCAATGCCTCCGTCAGATACGGATCGGAGAGAGACATATTGATGTTTAGAAATATAGTGACAAAGACTGTCCCAATGTTTAGTGTGAATTTACCAAATTGGCATGTTGGTATTCATTGCATCTGTTATCAAGAAGGAAAATATGCGCCACTACTGGATTGCCTTTTTCTTCTGTGATACGTCAATGTAATCATAACAATACCAAAGTGAATATGGGTGAATCTTTGGATTCTCCATTGCCGTGGAAAATCTTCTGGCATCTGTAGAGCGGTGAAATATTCCTCCTGAGTTTAAAAAATAGGAAGTTGGTCTAGTTTTGATGCAACAATATATCCTTTAACTCCTTTTGGTCTTTGTTATACCAAAGAGCGGGTCTGTCGTCATGGCTTGTATGTCTTCTTTGTAAAGACTGAGTAGGGATTCAATAGAGGTAGATATGATGGGGATATTTTATGTTGTGGTGGTAACACATCTACTTAATATAGATAGACATATTTACATGACAGAGTTTTAGTAATGGTAGGTGACATATTAAATCGAGCTAGTGATTAAATGGGACTAGACACACTTGAAGAAGAAGACCCAGGCAGACATATTTTTGTATTTTTTTGGACTATAAAGACTTGATGTATGTTTTCAACAAATTTAAGTAAAAGACTCAATAAAATATTTTTGTATTTTGTGGACTATAAGACTCTATATCTTTGTTCTAAAGATCTAAGGACAAGAAACAACAAGTATTTGTTCTAAAATCTAAGAAAAAAAGTTACGACTCGATTATGTACAAGACGTAGAATATGATAATCGGAAAAACTCTGATAATGGAAATACTAAGACTCAAATTTTGACATGACTTTGATAGTGATATTGGAATGTAAAGACTACGAATTTAAGCCTAAAAACTAAGATAATGAAAAGTAAGGACAAAAATAAAATAAAAAATATAAATCTTGCTCACATGTTTGCAATCAACAGATGGGTTGCAAACTCTTGCTTTCTCTCTCCCTCTAGGAGTGGGGATATCTATGATACCAAATAGATAGGGAGACAGCGGAGAACGAAAGTCTACCGATAACATCAATTAGGTGGCTAGCAATAGAGCTCCAAACTTTCCAACTTGAAAGGCGGTTTGATAACCATGTAGGAGGCACGCCATATGAAATCAAATCTTCTGTCAACACCACAGAAACAAAGACTAACCTTTTCAACATGATAGGCAATTTCACATCAATATAGGCAGTATGCCATACAAAATCAAAGCTTTTAATCGACACACCATAGTTTTCTTATGACTAAGCTACACATCCACAACTGGATAGTTTGCCTTGGTTACAAAGACTTTGCAATCCTCAACGAATTGCATGACTTTGCCAATTTTAGAACACATGAAATATTTTATCTCTTTGGTAGACTCTTCCATATATGACATAAAAGGCTCTTATGGTGGCTCTCCATGCACTGTTTCCCTCAAGCATCAGTAGAATAAAAGGGTTAATAAGATAGACCTCAGATTTACATGTTCTTTCTAAGATCACTAATCAAATTGGAAAGATATAGAATAGACTAAGCCAATTTCATTTCATATACATGGAAAGGACTTAGACTTCTACGTCACATAGATGAAGATGACTTTATTTCATATCCATGGAATGTACCTTTGAAGTTCCATGTTGTAGTCACAACAAGTACTCATCAAAGAATTTCCTTACCCTTCTACTCGGACCTAAAGGATTGAAGTACCCATCCTTTTGGAAGTAAGAAAACAAGAGAGACAGTTTAGCCAACAAATATCTTTATTGATAAAAAGAAAACTATACAAGAAGTTTTTAGGGAGAGAGAAAGATGCCCTCTTGATAAATGCCTATGATTCTAATTCTAGGATACGAAAGCTCTATAAATAAACTTAAAATAATATATTACAATTCTATCCTATCTTCTAAGGGATAAGTCTAATCTATTATGACTAGATAAGCCTTATCTTACAATCCTATCCTATCCTATCTTCTAAGGGATAAGTATTATCCATTGTGACTACATAATCCTTATTTTTATTCACATCAGGCCCCACTAACATAGAATGGGCCAAATAAAAACAAAACACACTAATGTTTTTGGCATGTGATAATATGTGCAAGTAGGTGAGTCAATAGCTTATAAGTAAATGGATCAGAAACTTGTAGGCTTCTTATAGCAGCTTCATAAGCTCTTTGTCATTAAAGTAGCTGAGCCATTAGATTCATGACAAACCCACCTAAAAGGGTAACCCACTAAAAAGGGTTTCTTAGAGATAAGGGTAACCCACTGGAAAGGATAACCCACTGGGAAGGGTAACCCATTTGATAAGGTTTCCTTGGAAATGAGGGTAACCCACTAGAAAGGGTAACCCATTAGAGAGGATAAACACTTTAAAAGGTACCCCATTACAGAGGGAAACTTCTTGCATATGTAATTTAGCATCATCTTTTACGTAGCAACATTGGATGGTGACGGTGATGAGCACACGTATCCTTCTTCCATCCACCAATCAACATCTTGCTTCTTCCTGAGGCATTCATGGACTTCTAAACATCTCTTCAAGGATCTGATAAAGTAATTCCTTCTTCTAGATGATGAATCTTTTCATTCCTGCGGGGGAGCTTTAATCAATATACTTTTGATGGAACTTGTCACTCTATCTCTCATAATTTTATATGACAGTTGATATTCTTTTCTAGATCATCAGGCATCAAGCAAGTAGGGATAATTGTTGGTGTAGTTCCATATTACCCATTCCTTTGGACATATTTCTTTTTGAATGCATCTGTTCTGCTGGAAAATGAACAATTGTTCCTCATAGTATTCATCTTTTAGGGAGAGGATTGTCATGAGAAATTTCCAGAAGAGTGAAATTTCTATTTTATCTTAGATGTTGTGGCTTATGATTCCTATCAGATGATGCATCTTAAAGACCTTTGCATCATAGGAATCCCTGAAGCGTTGAATCCAGTGTTGTCTTTGCTTGAACCACAACATGAATCTTTTCCGAGCTGATGGGATTGAATCAAAATGGTTGAAGGCATCACACTTAAACTCCATAAGAATGTAGTGTTGGTTGCATAAATTCCAGGATAGCCACAGGATTTACAGTGAGAATTCATTGGCTAGTGCGATCAACGCATGGCAAAAAGATATTCTAGGTGCACTCTGAATGGCTTCAAGATGGATCCTCCATTTTTCTAAACTCTAGAAGCTCGTAGAAAGTTCTTCTTTCTTAGAGGATAGATGGATCGAAGGGATAAATATATTAATTGAAAATATTTAGAAGGAAATTTATTATTCTAGAAGATAGAATTCTTGTTGTATTAAATACGATGATTTTACTTGCCAGTTTCTAGTTGTCTTCTCTGGTACAGGATATCAGGTAGTTCATCAACATAATGTTGCCTGAATCTTATATACATCTATGGAGAAGAGGGTGTACTCCATCGGTTCTTCTTATAAGGAGAAGACAGATACAAGGTCGTCCACTTTGATGAAATATATTCCTGCATGATTTCCTATTTCTTCAAAGAGGTGGACAGAGTCCTTTGATTTTTTAACTTGATGATAGTTTCTTTTGAAGTGACCAGACTTTCTGCAGATGAAGCAACTATCATTCTACTTCTTGTAAATTATTAGGTTCTTTTGTCAAAAATACATTGTTCGCCAGATTGCCCTGCTCCTATCATCAAGATGCCCTTGGCATTCTGAACATTCTAAACTATATTTATCTCTTTGATCTCATTTTTTAGTGCAAGTAGGAGCAGTCAAACTTGGTGAAAAGGTCATCTCTATTGCAAGCTCTATCGAGGGTTGGATTATTTTAGATGATCTACTTTAGTGCAGATCTCTTCGTGCATATGCTATCCAGAGCTTGGAAGATGGTCTGCCGGATGTAGCCTATTTGTGGTATGGTTATGGATTTGAACTTATACTCCATAATTATCTTTGAGTGGCCTACTAGCATCTTTGGTAGTGATGATATGAAGGCTTGCTTCAGGATGGGGTCTCTGCCCAACTCAAAGTAGATCTTTGCCAACTTTTGGAAGTGGATATCAATGACATTTCTATCGAACTATAGGCACTTCATCTCAAAGAGCTGTCGTGGGAGCATTTCATAACTGTGGCCTGCGTCTCCATAGAAGACCTTGTGTAAGTTCCTGATGTTGAAGGAAAAGTCCTGGGACATTAGATAAGTGTTCTTATCATAAATTCTAAGAGCATTTCACCAGTCTCTGATTATTCTGGAAAATTGGAAGTGAACTCCAAGAGTATCATATTCATTGTCACATTTAACCAGATTCTTTATTTTCATCTAGGTATATAAGTCTTGGATCACTTGGGTACTACTTAAAATGTTGATATCGTTGAGGGTGAAGGTTTGAAATATGGTTCCAACAATTTTTCTTTATCGATGTACCTGAATTTGGCATTTTTTTTGGGATTAGGTCATCCATATCCTATCTTTGACATCAACAATTTTGTAGACCTTTGGTTTCTTAGAGTGGTTCATGTATATTGGTGGATAGTCTTTTTCGAGTGAATCTATCGAGGATTCATCATCAATAACATCAGTATCTTTGGTGTGTACTGGAGCATCAATAAATTAATCTTTCTTATCTTATATTTTTCATCAAAAGTGCCATCACCAGGTTTTGAACATACATCTATAGGGTAAGTAGAGAATGAGTGTTCTGGATCATCATCATGTTCAAAGCCATACAATTCAACGACGACTTTCAAATACTCTTTTTCTGGGTTATTCTTGATGTCTTGTTCTCGAGTTTTATGATGTTCTGTATAGTTATGATAAGGATTCAGATGAATATCATTTCTATAAAATGATAGGCACTTCATCATGATAAGGATCTAGAACCCAGAGGTCTTCAAAGTTGTCGATGACAAAGATGGGATAATGGATGATCCAATCCTAGATAAATGGCCAGGTCCAAGTACACCGGCAAAGAAAATCGTGTGAATCAACTTTCACACCTTCACTTTTGGCGACATCAAGATTTCAGCTTTTCCCCAAGGGATCCAGGATCCAGGACTTTTATACTTGGATGGCAACAAAGAATCTGGATGAACGGGAGAAATACAAAATACTCTCGGAGTTCATATCTAGATTCTCCAAATTACTTACAGATTGGTGGAACGCTCTTGGGATTTTTGTTATGAATACTTATCTCATGTCCCAAGACTTTACATATAATATCAGGATCCTGAATGAGGTCTTCTACAGAGATGGAGTCAAGAGACAAGAAAAGCTCTGGCAACAGCTCTTCAAGATAAAACGCCTATCGTTCTATATCAACTTCCGGAAGATACCAAAGTTCAACTTTGAGTTGGTTGGATATCCTAGCCTAAATCAATCCTTTATCTCATAACTCCCAAAGATGAAAGCAATCCATACAATGACGATTGTGGAGGACAAGTTCAAATTCATAACCTAACCAAAGATACGCAACATCTGGTAGGCCATCTTCCAATCTCTGGATAGCATATGCATAAAGAGATCTGTACTGAAGTAGATCATCCAAAACAATACATCTCTCGATCGAGGTTGAAATAGAGATGACCTCATCACCATGTTTGACTGCTTCTTCTCGCGGTGAAAGACAAGATCAAAGAGAAAATTATTATTTAGGAGGATTTAACTACCAAATCCTCCCGATGATAGGAGCAAGAAAATTTGGTGAACTAAGTTTTTTAGATAAAGGAGCCCAACAATTTACAAGAACAAAAATAATGGCTGCTTTATTTGCAGAAATCCTGGTCAATTTGCAAGAAATTTTCCTCAAGCGAAAAAGTCAAAGGACTTCGTCCACCTCTTTGAAAAAATAGATGGTCATGTAGGAATCTATCTCAGCAAAGAGGATGACCTTGAATTAATCTTCTCTCTCGAAGATAAACTGACATAGGACACCCTTTTCTCCATAGACGTATATGAGGATTCAGGAGAAATCTATGTTGGTGACCTCTACCTGATATCCGGTATTGGAGAAGACAACAAAAAATTGTCTAGTAAAATCATTATGTTTAACACATCAAGAATTCTATCCTCCAAAATAATAGATTTCCCTCCAGATTTGTTCAATTAATATATGGATACCTTCAATCACTCTATCCTCAGAGAAATAAGGACTTTCTCAGAGCCTTAAATGTTCAAACAATATGCCATATCCATCCTGAAGCCGTTCATAGTGGACCCGAAATACACTTTTTTCCATGTGTTCATCACACAAACCAATAACTTGTCGCTGGAACTCCTATGGCTATTCTGGTATTTGTGTCACCAGTACTACATTCTCATTGAGTTTAAGTTTGATGCCTTCAGGAATTTTAATCGAATTCAACAAGATCTAAAAATATTCATGATGTGGATCAAGACACGATAACTGGATTTGATGCTTTAGAGATTTCTACTATTTAATGGTCTTCATGCTGCATCACCTAATAGGAATCATAAGACATGACGTCTAAGCTCAACTAAACCTTTCACTTATATGGAAATTTCCCATGTCAATACACTCTATGGAAGATGAATACTATGAGGCAAAATGCCTTATTTTTCAGTAAAATAGATGCATTCCAAAAGAAATATGGCTAAATAAATGGGCAACGTGGAACTACACAGATGATCATCCCTGCTGGGATGAAGTACGATGAGCTATAAAAGTATATCAGTCGCCGTATAAAATTATAAGAGATGGATTCACCAACGCTATCAAAATCATACAGATGAAATCCCCCCTTATAAGAATGCAAAGATTCGTCGTCCAGCATAAGGAATTACTTCACTAGATCTATGAAGATAAGCTTTGAAGGCCAAGAACACCTCATGCAGAAGCACGACTTTGATTGGTGGATAGAAGAAGGATACACGTTCTTATAACCCATACAATCCAATGCTGCTACCTAAAATATGACATTAGATGACATGTGCAAAAAGTTATCCTTTCTAGTGGGAAACCCTCTCCAGTTGGTTACCCTTTCTAGCGGGTTACCATTGTCTCTAAGGAAACCATGTTAGATGGGTTACCCCCACCAGTGGGTTTCCCTTTCCAGTGGGTTAACCTATAAGATGTCTTTGCCGTGAAGCTGTTGTCACAGCTACTTCAAGGATAAGAAGCTTATACACCTTCTTGTAAAAAGCCTACAAGATGTTGATCCACCTACTTGTAAGTTTCTGACTCACCTTCTTGCATATGTTGTCACATGCCAAGAACAATAGTATGTTTTTTTATTTGGCCATCAAATATTAGTAGGGCCCAGTTTGAATAAAATAGGTTGTAAACATTAGAAGTGTTTTCTAAAAGATAAGTCTTATCTAGTTATAACCGATAAAGCTTATCTCTTAAAAAAGTATAAGACTTATCTAGTCATAATGAATAATGTCTATCTCTTAGAAGATAGCATAGGATTCTAATATTTTATTTCATGTTTATCTATAGAGATTTCTTCTCCTATAAAAGGAATCATAAGCATTTAGTTAGAGGGCATCATTCAAATACTTAGAGAGATTCCTCTCTACTTAGATCATTCTCTCTACCTAAAAACATCTTGTATAATTTTCTTTCTATCAATAAAGATGTTTGTTAGATAAACTCTCTCTCTTGTTTTCTCTCTTCCAAAGGGATGGGTACTTTGATCCTTTAGGCCGGAGTAGTGGGGTAAGGGTATACTTTGGCGAGTATTTATTATGACTGCAACATGGAACTATGAAGGTACTTTCCATGGATATGAAACAAAGTTGGCTTATTCCATGCGATGTAGACGGCTAAGTCATTTTCATGTATATGAAATGAAATTGGCTTTGTTTGAGCCATATCATTTTGATTTGATTCATTATCTTATGAAAAACATGTAAATCTGAGGTTTGCCTTAGTACACCTTTTGTTCCATGGATGCTTGAGCGAAAAAGGCTAGGGAGAGCCGTTGTAAGACCCGTTTATGTCATATACGAAATAATCTTGTACTAAGAAGACAAAAAATTTCATGTGTTCTAAGACTAGAAAAGACATTCCATCCCATTGAGGGTTGTGAGGTATTTGTTACCAAGGCAAACCATCCTTTAATGGATGCGTAGCTCAGTCTTAAGAAAGCTATAGTGTGTCGATTAAAATCTTTGATCTTAGCCGTAAGAAAACTATGGTGTGTCGATTAAATTCTTTGATTTCATATGGTGTACTGCCTATATGGATGTGAAATTGCCTATCATGTTTGAAAGGTTAGACTCTATGTCTGTGGTGTTGACAAAAGCTTTGATTTAGTATGGCATGCTGCCTACATGGTCATGAAACCACCTTTTATGTTGGAAAGTTTGGAGCTTTGTTGATGGACACCTTATTGCTATTGCAAATAGTCTTCCATGGACCGCTGGCTCCCTGTTTATTTGGTATCAGAGCCATCACCACTCTTAAAAGGAGGGATAAAGATGGAGTTTGCTTACCATCTACTGATTGCAAACACGTAAGCCATCTTTACATTTTATTTTTATTTTAGTTTTTACTTTACTTTGTCTTAGCTGTTAGTCTTAGATCTGTAGTCCTTACTTTATAGTAGTTACTACCAAAGTCCTGTAAATAATAGAGTCATAGTATTTCCATTATCAGAGTCAGTGTTTTCCACTAAACATATTCTGCATCTTGTACGTAATAAAGTCGTAGTATCTTTACTTCGATTTTCGAACAAATATTTATTAAATTTTCCTTTACATCTTTATAAAAAATACATTGAGTGTTATATGTCCATAAAAATACAAAAATATTTTATTGAGTCTTCTCCTTAGATATTTAGCACAAATAATCGAGTCCTTATAGTCTAGAAAATATAAAAATATGTCTAGTCTGTCCAAGTCTCTTGCCAACAAAAACATGTCAACCAATTTCAATAATATGTTGTCATGTAAAATTGACCTCCTATATGCAGTAAATATGTTGTCACCAAGACAACAACCATCAACTACATGCCCACTTGAACCAAACCTTACTCAGCCGGTTTTAAGAAGATATGTAGTCTGAGGATGCAAATCAACTCTACGGTCAAAGAAAAGCCAAAAAGATTTAAGGAATGTAATGATGAAACAAAACTTGTCCAGCACCCTATTCTTGTGACTCTAGATGAACAATTAATATCACTGCAGGTGCAGAGGATTTTTCACAACAAAGGAAAAGCCTTGGATTTACTCATCTCCATATTGGTGAAATACAAATTGTGCTGATATATTAAAGAAGAAAAGTCCGGCTAGTTATGGCACATCTTTCTGTTCTTGATACCAGATTCAACAACTACCAACATGTGAATATGGGCACATAGGAGATTATCCTAGATTATGGTACAGTCTTTGTCACCATGCTCCCTATCTTTAACCTACCAGTATCTAATCCATATCAAGTGAAGGCATTAAATATCTATGTTTAGATTCTTGGAGCTCCACAGGCTAGAGGTGCCAATCAGGCAACTCTTTATTGGAAGATAGCCTGGCAAGTTCAAAACTATTTTATGAACCTATCTTATCCAATTAGTGATAACTCTCTTTTCTTGAGCATAGATGTAACTGATGCAACCACCAAGTGTACTCAGATCTCGAGAAACTTATTTAATAATGAACTAGTTAGCATTATCTCAGCCTCATGGGTCATTATATATGAGAAGTTGAGAGATTATCCTCAACCTCTCAAGTCCACTGATGATTTTGACCACATCTATCCAAAAAGGCCACCTATAACCACCTTTTACATCCTCTTTTACAACCTTAGTGATGATCTTCCGAATGTAAAGGACCCAAGAACAATCCTTAGGTTCTTCACTGGCTTTATGAAAGAACATGATTGATAAAGCATTTCAATCATGAGGGTCGTATTCTGATGTAGAGTAAATGCCCTTTGTCAATACATTACCCATGGAAGACTAATTGTGACTGTAAAATCTGCAATAGAAAGGATGCAACGACTACCTGTTCTAAAGCCAACCCTAATATGCTCATGATGTCCCTTCCCAAATATAGTCACATAAATGATTACCCACTAAAACACCACTCAAAAGAAGATAACCTAATACGAGCTCCAAAAGTACCACATGTTATCCGATCAGATGATGCTCAAGCACCCCCCCCCAATATCCAATACTTATCAGAGCACTCAAAGATAACTTGCAGACCATACATTTTTAAAAATTTCCACTAGGAACCCTATTTATATATTTTCTTCACCAACAGCAAAAAGAAATAGCATGTCTTGAAAAACAAATCTAGTAGCTGAAATACGATTACACCTTACTGAAAAATGCGCAAGTATCCACTGTATTTCCATATAAATTATGCCAAAAAATTTCTACCTACCCACCTAATTCATCCATTCTATTCACTTCATCTTCAAAAAATGAACAAGAATTTGATTTTTGAGGGTAAGGAAAGATGCCATGGCATCAAAAGAAAAAATGGCAAAACACTAGGTACAAAAAATAAAGTATTGTAGCCAGGTTCCATATGATGTTGATAAGATGGTCTCGAGATGTGCTTCCATGTTCTATAATCAAGATACTATTGTACCAGCTGATGTTCTAGAGATCCAAAGCTCAGAAACCTAAAATAATGAGCCACCAAATGTTTTTTTAGTTCAGAGAGTAATCCAAAATTGTGATCTAGAAGAACAACTGTAGGACATAAATGACCTATTAGTTGATCCAACACATAATATGATCTCATGTTTTGAACAAAATTCCACAACTATTGATGAACTCTTGCAGATCCATGATGAGGAATTCCACAACGACGAACAGGTCTATCCAAAATAATGCCTTCTCAAGAACAATAACAAGGGTGTTAACTTGATCAATCTATATAAAGTTGAACCAAGTTTCTTTGTTCCAAAGAATAATGAGAATATGCAAAAAAAGTCATCTCCTCCTACAGATTCCCTTTCCCCTGAGTAGCATAAGGAAACTTTATTCGGTAACACCATGTTGGATGAAAGCTTAAAATCTTTCCACACTAGTGCTACACTTGACAATTAGTTTCTCAAACTAGATTGGTCTCCCCAGCTCTCAAGGTTTCTGGCAAGGCAAAAGAGGTACTTGCAATTGATATAGACAGGCAGAAAGAAAAAACCGCCGAATAAGGATTTGATGATCAACAAAGATGCCAAATCTTCTAGAAAGAAAGATCATTGCAAGCATAAATTCTTCATATACCATCACAAAGTACACTTTGAAAAAGAATGTCTCAAATATAGAAAGGCCAAGAGGGAAGCTTAAGCCTTAAAGAAAACTATGGCTTCTTAGTTCCCAGGAAGGAGGCAAAAACCAACAATAGTGGCGAAGAAAACCACTGAAACTAGGTTTCCCACCTTCACTATCAATGTTGTCAAAACTCTAAGTTAGCCTCATGAAGTTTAGGACCTTTACACTTTCATGACGATGAATAATCTGGCTGAAAGAAGAAAATCCATAAGACTGTCAGCTTGCACCTCCAGATTTCATGAAATGCTCAATGGTTAGTGGTATGCACTTAGGATTGCATCACCCAAGTCACCAAACTAAACAAAACTCAAAACAAAATATTCACCATTAAAGTACCTATACTTAGTAAATTTTAACTCACTAAGTAATCACCTAAGTCATTAAACTAAACTACATTCAAACCAAAAAAAATACTATTAAAGTACCTACACTTAGTAAATTTCAACTCACTAAGTCATCACCCAAGTCACCAAACTAAACGACATTCAAAACAAAAAATTCACCTTTCAAGTACCTAAATTTAACATTTTCAAGTCACTAAGTCATCACCCAAGTGACCAAACTAAACCACATTCAAAACAAAAAATCACCTTTCATGTACCTACACTTTATCAATTTCTAGTGACTAAGTCACCTACCAAGTCACCAAACTAAACCACATTAAAAATAAAAAATTCACCTTTAAAGTACCAACACTTTATCAATTTATAGTGACTAAGTCACCTACCAAGTCACCAAACTTAACTAAATTCAAAACAAAAAATTCACATTTCAAGCGCCTAACCTTTAACATTTTCAACTCACTAAGTCATCACCCAAGTCACCAAACTAAACCACATTCAAAATAAAAATTCACCCTTAAAGTACCTATACTTTATCAATTTCAAGTGACTAAGTCACCTATCAAGTCACCAAACTAAACCACATTTAAAAAAAAAATAATCACCATTCAAGTACCTAAACTTTAACATTTTCAAGTCAATATGTCATCACCCAAGTCACAAAGCTCAACCGCATTCAAAATAAAAAAATCACCATTAAAGTAACTACACTTAGTAAATTTCAACTTACTAATACATCACCCAAGTCACCAAACTAAACCACATTCAAAACAAAAAATTGACCATTAAAGTACCTACACTTAGTAAATTTCAACTCACTAAGTCATCACCCAAGTCACCAAACTAAACCACATTCAAAACAAAAAAATCACCATTAAAGTACTTACACTTAGTAAATTTTAACTCACTAAGTCATCACGCAAGTCACTAAACTAAACCACATTCAAAACAAAAAATTAACCTTTAAAGTACCTAGACTTAGTAAATTTCAACTCACTAAGTGATCACCCAAGTCACCAAACAAAACCACATTCAAAAAAAAAATTCACCTTTAAAGTACCTACACCTAGTAAATTTTAACTCACTAAGTAACCACCCAAGCCACAAAAATAAACCACATTCAAAATTATTAATCATAGAAAAATTCACAATAAAAAATTCACATTTCAAGTACACTTCAACAAAATTCAAAATAAAAGGTCACCTTCAAGCTAAGTAACTACACTTATTCAATTTCAGTAACATATTCATTATTTATAGTATAATTAGTCAAACAAATAAACAAGAGTAAAAAATCAAATAAGTAGAGGCATCACATGTCCCTCTCACACCATATAATCATCACAAACTTCCTATGGCTTTCAAAGCCTTCTACAGCGAACAATCCCAAACTAAACTACATTTAAAGACTTCATTATAAAAAAATAGAGAGAAATCAACTTACCTTTGTTTTGCCTAAATTAAAGAGAGCAAGAGATAAGCGGTCATCGAAAAAATGGAAAAGCAATCCTTTTCCTGAATTTAGATTTTGTCAAACAGTAACATCAAATTCCAAGCAACCCATTAGGCAACTAGAATAAAATAATCTTGATCATTAGAAAAAATAACAAAAATCCTGGCATCCTTATTTTCTCATATTCTTAGCTTAAAATCACCATAAACAAACCACCAAAATACTAAAACTATAATGGAGTATCAACAAAAGTAAATCCTAATTTACTTGCAAAAAGACAGAGAGGGGATCTTGATAAGCTTCACTTGATAAAGTTCACACATACAGTGTCAAAATAAAGAAACAAATGGAATCTTAATTAACCCCAAGTGACCATAAGCACACACAAATGCACAAAATATCAAAATAAAGACACAAATTGAATCTTGAACTAACTAAAAGGCAATTTTCATTACTTTTTTTACTTTGAACTAACTAAAATTATGTAATGAAGCATAATAACTAGAATAAATGCTTTAGTACCAAAATGAAGTTGAAAACAAATATGCATAATAATCTTGATCCTTTAGCAAGTTTCTAACAAGAAAAACAATGATTTGATATTTTTTGCACTAACCGGAGTTTGGGGTCTGCGGCAAACGGCGGTAGATGGCGGCACAAAAGTCAATTTTATGTGTGGGTTGGGTTTGTGGATTTTTTGTGTGTTGGCTGAATGTGTGTGTGTGTTTGATTTGGGGATTTTTTGTGTTTTTGTGTTAAACACTGGTTGGGTCGGGTTGAGTCTTGTGGGGATTGGTCGAGTAGGCTTTATTTATCAAAATATTTTTTTAATTAATTTATAGAAAACTGACCACATGTGGTCGGTTTTCTATAAATTAATTAAAATTTTACAAAATTTTTCACAAAATAAAATATAAGTGTTCGATTTAGTTTTGAAATAGTTATTATCAAAAAACTATCACATGTGGTCAATTTTAATAAAAAAGTTAAATCATATAATTAGTTATTTTATAATAATATTAACGCTATGCATATATGTACAAATCAGATAGTTGGTTATTTTATCAACACATTAACAGGAGTAGTATATTTCCTGAATCGTATAATAATATCAATGAATTTTGCAAATTATGATAAATTTTTGGGTAATTAACTTTTAAATACGATATATATATATATACCTCATAATACGTGTCTTACATTATTACAACTTCAACAACATACGTGTGTCTACCTTGATACAAATAATATAGATATTTACTTAATATTATGACAGATATCAACGTATCATTCAAAATATTTTGATATATAGATTAAGTTATCTAGCTTACGATTACTGCATACATCAGTACTACACAAGATATACGTATATATACATATATTCAATTGTCTATCAGCTATCAAATACATACTATAAACATCACATACACAATTTTACTACCCCATAATAATATACAACGTATTTCACATATAATGAGATACAAAAATTCTAAGCAAAAAAACTCAAATTCACCGCCAAAATTTGGCGGTCATTCAAAATTCGAAGAATATGGTAAGTATATGCTAGTTTCAGGATCCAAATTTCTGTCTCCCTCCCCTACTTTCTTCATCCTCCCCTACCTCGAAATACTTGTCTTACGCTATTACAACTTCAACAACATACGCGTGTCTACATTAACACAAAATAGAATATTTATATCCTCAATAGTATGATATATATCAACGTGTATCATTCAAAATATTTTGATATATATATTCAGTAGTTATCTAACTTTTATTACTGCATACGCCACTACACGAGATATACATATATATACATGCATTTTTTTAATTGTCTATCAACTTTCAAATACATACTGTAAGCATCACATACATAATTTTACTGCCCCATAATAAGATACAACGTATTTCACATATACTCAGACAAATTATCGATTAGTTTATCTTATGTCATTAGTATACCTTCACTATATAATATGTACATACGTAATATATATATACCTATGCACATACATATGTATACACACTGTCGACTATATCAAGTTCTAAATACGTATTATATACATCATATATGTACACGAGTATATTATTCAATAATATAATGTGGTGTATATCATATACATACTCTGATGAGTGATAATTTGATTAACTTACATTAATATAACTTCATCGTGCAGTATATGTTATTACTTCTGTCATTTTAAATCAAGGTATTCAATATGTTTGCATAGATTCTACTAGGTTTTGACTATATCATTCATCAATCGATCACTACATCATATTTATGTATAATACATATATTTATATATATAAACTCTTGAATGTGTACTATATACATCACATACATAAGTATATTATCTTATAATAGAACACATTCATTATATTCTGATGAATTATCAGTTATATATTACATTATTATGACTGCAATAGTAGTATAATATCATTATCCCAATAGTATGATATATATTTACACATATTCATTACGCAAAGATTATGCATGTTTAACATCATTTAACGTATATACAAAGAAAAATATTTATTTTATAAATTGAAACATAAGTAAAAGATAAAGATTATGTTTAACGTAATTTGTTTATTTTATTTGATATACTTTTAGAGTAATTTTTTCACAAAATCTAAGATTGATTGATTTTTATTATTATTATATTGGTTATTGACTACGTGTGATTAGTGTAATTTCAAAAAATAATATATTAGATTATATATATAATTATTTACTTTTTTTAATTCCTAATAATTACTTTTTAATTTATTTTTTTTATATTGGTTATTTTTTAAAATTAATTTTATTTTTTATTATAGTTAAAAATTGACCACAAGTGGTCTATTTTTTAAAATTTGATTAAAAATCGACCACCACTAGTGGTCAGTTTCTAAAAATTATTTTTTTAATTAAAAATTGATCACTTGTGGTCGGTTGCATTAAAAATATAATTAATTTTATTTAAAAATACAAATATTTTTAATTAAAACCGACCAAAAGTGGTCAATTTTTTATTTTTTAAAATTTTTTTAGTTGTAAAGGAAATAGTAATAAATATAAAAATTATTAATTTGAAATTTAAAATACAAAAGCGACCACTTGCGGTCGAATTTATTTTTTTAAAAAAAAATTAATAAAAATCCAACCACATGTGGTCGGTTTTTTCCAACCACATTTTGTGGTAAGTTTTTTGTTGTCGGAAATGTGTCTTTTTTTAGTAGTGGATAAGGAGTTTACAACAGTGATTCGAGGATATAAACCCTCATCTAATCAATTCAAGACTAAAAAGGTGAGAGTTGTATTGAGGTTATAGACAAGGGACACCAAGGCTACACCTTGAGACTTACAAGTTAAAGGGTGAAATCTATCTATGCATTCACAAGATGGTGGATTGTACAGAGCTTGTCAACTTTGTCTGCATAGAAGTTAGATAGGTGGGTTGAACACAAGAATCTTACGTAGTTGTGAAGCCAGTGTGAACATAGTTGTAGTATTCGTCTCCTATTGATTACAAACTCAAGCATTAAAGTTTAGCTACTTATTACTATTGACTTCAAACCCCCCTCATTTATTTTTTGGCACTGGCTATAGATTTTGCCAAGTTTGAGATACAGTTCAACTTAATTCCCTGTGCGTTCGACCCCAACCTGAGTTAGGTTACTATATTTGGCATCACCGTAGATTAATTCTTAGGAGGTTAGTTTTAGGAGACATTAAATTTTGGCTTCATTGCCTTTAATTACAGTGAGAATTATTGATTGAAGTTGGTGGAGTTCACGAGGTTTTATTTTTTTGTTGATAGTTGGGTATACGTCGGTGTATGCCTAGCACAAGGAGTCAAAGAAATCCCACACTCCTTATTGATCCTGGGCCAAAGAGACTTTTCCAAAGGCTACGAAGGATGCTAGGGCATGTTCATGATATCATTCTTGTTGGGGTTTGAGATCCTCATAATATACCTCCCCCTCCTCCTGCTGGTCCACAGAATATTACTGGTAAACAGACAGGGCAATTGTTCATACTGGTAGCTGAAGAGATAAGACTATATGAGGAGGCCCGGTTTGATCAATAGGAATATCTGGCCTTGCCAAGATCGGTACATAATTGTCAAGCACCATTTGACGTAAATCGAGATAGAGTGTGGGATGTTAGAGGTCAATTTATACTAGTATATAGGTACTTACAGCCTTATAATAAAGATGAGTATATGGGGTATGTTGATCCAGTAAAGACATGACCCATTATTCCTCCTACCCTACCCCCTAATGTCAAATTTGATATCACTAGTACAATGATCAAGCTTTTAAACTTAAAGGGTGTTTTTTAGGGTTGGTGACTGATGATGTAAACATGAATGTTGCCAATTTTGTAGGGATTTTCACTTCATATACTATTCCAGGAGTGGAATAGGAAGCTTTGAGATTGTGATTGATCCCATTTTCATTTATAGGAGAAGCATCACTATTGTTGGGGGAACTTCTAAGGTGTTGAATCACAACATAAAATGGATTACACAAATAGTTTCTGAATAGATTCTTTCCTCCTGCTAGAATATTCCAACTTAAAGATGAGATCTCTAACTTTCAACAGTTGTCTGCGGAGTCTATGTATGAGGCATGCTTCAGATTCAAAAAAAAATTAAGCATGGTCCCAAACCTTACATCATTGGATCTATTCTACTGGAAATATTTTACAAATCTCTGAACATGAGATTGAAGGCTATGGCAGACACAATATCTTATGGAGTTTTAATGCAATTGTAATGAAAAGTAGCATAGGAGATGCTTAATGCTATCTCTATTACAAATTGTGGATAGCACACACATGATGTCAAGATAGGTGCAGGTACATATGTAATTGGAGATGCTAGTGATTACAGAGCAGGTGATGATTCGGTTGTACAAGAAGTTGCATAGCTCAGAACGGATATTGGAAAGCTTGTAAAGCAATTTGCATCAATGGCTTTAGAAAAAAGTGAATACAGTGGGGGCATAGGGGTCTACTTCCAGATCTTATGAGTCGGATGCATATGAGGAAGAAAAGTATTTGGATCATGAAGGGGTGGATTTTTTAGCCAAAGGACAAGGAAAGGAAATCAAGGTCAAAACTATAATGATGATAAGTATCGAGACCGGAGCAGAGAATGAGATAATGATTGGAGGTGCAAGGATGACTACAAAGAGAAAAGTGATAGATATGTTCCACTAGATAGCTGAGAAATAGAATCAAGAATGGAATCAATATTGTCGAAGTTGGTAAAAGGACAAGAGAGCCAGGAAATTTGCCTTAAGGAAATCAAAGAAGATATATTAGGGTTGAATCAAAAAGTTGAGTCATATGCCACAACAATTAAGCAACTGGAGCAACAGTTTGGACAAATATCAACCACATTGAACCAATGGAAACCTAGAACTCTTCCTCGTAATACAGAACAAAACTCAAAGAACAATAGTCATTTCCATGCCATTACCAGTCAAAGTGGTAAATCCACCATAGATCCACTTATGCTTATTGTGAGTGAACAAAAATATAACATACTTATTGATACTGAGGAGGTATCTGATGTTGAAGCTAATAAATCATCAGATGTCGAGAATAGTAGCAAGAAGGATAAAGGTAATAGTAAGGCAGATGAACCATCTCTATAAAGTATTCCAAGAACTCACCGATCTTATCTATAGAGAATGAAAAGAAGCAAGAAAAGGGAAAATACCAGAAATTCCTATCAATACTGAAGGAGTTGTCTGTAAACATTCCACTAGATGAGGCATTATAGCAAATTCCAGGATATTACAAATTCATGAATGATCTGGTAACTATAAAGCGGACTGTGAGCTACGAGCCTGCTAATATTCTTTAGCACTATAGTGTTGTTGCTTCTAGATTTTTAGTAGAAAAGAAAGAGTACCCTGGGTCTTTCACCATTCCATCTACTAATGGGACTTTAAACTTTTCTCGGGCTTTGTGTGTTCTCAGAGAAAGCATAAATCTTATGCCACTGATTGTGTTCAAGCAGTTAGGGTTAAGATCACCTAAACCAACAACTATGTGATTGTTAAAGACGGACCAGACTGTGAAAAAACCAGTGGGTATTCTTTGTGATATATTGGTAAAGATTGATTTCTTCATATTTTCTACTGATTTTATGATACTGGATTGCGAGGTGGAATTCCATGTCCCAATTCTTATGGGCAGACCTTTCATAGCTATTGGAAGAAATTTGGTTGACATGGAGTTGGGACTGTTGATGTTTAAACTCAGCAACGACATGGTGAGTTTTTATGTATGCCAGTCTATTTAACAATCGTATGAGTTGAGGGTAGTGTCTATGATAGACACCTTTGATGATGATATAGATGAACTCTGTGTGGTTTATACAGTGACTGCCTATGATATGGGAATAATGATTGTTCATGTCAATGTGAGATTGGGTTTTGAAACCTTAGCAACAATGATTATGAATTTTGATAGTTATGGAATAGAAAAATATGTTGAGATTATAGGAGCTTTGTATAGGAGAGGTTTCTACACTTATGCTCCAAAGATGCTTGATCTAGATTGGAAGAATAGAACCACCTTCCTGCTCATCCGCCAATTGAATAACTACCAGTATTAGAGTTGAAGGACCTTCCATCCCACTTGTATTATGCTTTCTCAGGGGCCAACAACACATTGCTAGTGATCATTGCTGCAGATTTAATATAGACTGGGGTAAAAGCATTGTTGTCTGTATTGTAGAAGTTCAAACAAGATATATGATGGACTATTGTTGATATTTTGGGTATTCCATCTAAAATTTGTACTCACAAAATCTAACTTGAATTGAACTGCATCTCGATTATTGAGCACCAGCGATGACTAAATCCTCCTATGTAGGAGTTAGTAAAGAAGGATGTCATTAAGTGGTTACATATTGGGGTTGCTTAACACTATTTTATCAGTAATTGGGTCAGTCATTTTCAATACATCCCAAAGAAAAGAAGTATTACAGTAGTCCCAAATAAGAAAAATGGGCTTGTGCCAATAAGACTAGTTAGATTGGAGAGTGTGCATAGACTATAGGAAGTTGAACACATGTACTCAAAAGGACCACTTCCCAATGCCATTCATTGATCAAATACTGGATACACTCATGGGAAGAGGTTGTTTTTATGTTCTGGATTGGTATTCAGGGTACAATCAAATCGTAATTGCTCATGAAGATTAGGAGAAGAAAAATTTTACTTACCCGTATGGTAATTTTCCAATCAAGAGAATGCCATTTGGGTTGTGTAACACTCTGACCATATTTTAGTGATGCATGATGTCCATCATCTCTAACATAGTAGATGACACCATTGCAGTATTCAAGGATGATTTTTATGTAGTTGGTGATTCTTTTGATGACTGTTTGGTACACTTAGACAACGCTCTAAGGTGATGTAAAGAATGCAATCTGGTACTTAACTGGGAGAAGTGACACTTTATGATGAAAGAAGGAATTGTCCTTGGAAATAAGATTTTTAAAATCGGCATAGAGGTTGATAAGTCAAAAACTAAAGTGATTGAGAAGCTGCCACCGCCAATTTCAATTATGGGTATTTGAAGCTCTTTGGGAAATACATGTTTTTACAGGAGATTCATCAAATATTGCTAATCCTATATGCAAGCTTCTTGAGTAAGAGGTGAAGTTTTATTTCTATGAAGCATGTCTGAAAGATTTTGAGTGCTTAAAGGAGAGGTTGGTGTCTGCTCCTATCATTGTGTCTCCTGACTGGTCCTTGTCATTTAAGATCATTTGTGATGCAAGTGGTGTGGCTTTAGGGATTGTCCTTTTCCAAAGGAGAAAAAATATTCTGCACCATATCTACTTTTCCAGCAAGGGATTGAACCCTACTCAAAAGAATTATACTGTTACTGAAAAAGTGCTACTAAAAGTGTTTTTTACCTTTGAGAAATATCGGGATTATCTAATTGAAACTAAGGTTGTTTTACATAAAGATCATGCATCATTGAGATATTTGATGGCAAAGAAAGATACAAAGCCTAGATTGTTTATTTGGATTTCTCGCTGCAAGATTTTGATTTTGAGGTGAAAGACCGAAAGGATATAGTGAATCAAGTTATTGATCATTTTTCCAGACTTGAGGATGAAGCAATGTAGAGAGAAGGGAATGGGCTTGAAATGGATGATACTTTTACAAATGAGCAAACTTTGGCAGCATTGCAAGACATTTGCTGACTTTGGAGTACCTAGCTAGTGATATTGTTCTTGAAGATCTATCCTTCTAGTAGAGAAATAGATTTATGCATGAGTTAAAGAAGTTTTTGTTTGATGAACCTTACTTATTCTGAACCAGTGTAGATGGGATTTTTTGTATATCCATCCATGAAGTAGAGATGATGAGCATTCTTGAGGCTTTCCATGCTTCACGAGTTGGGGTTCACCTTAGAGTAACCCGCAGAACCCATAATAGTTTGCAATGTGGGTACCACTGGCCTGCAATATACAAGGATGCTCATGACTTTTCTTCATCCTGTGATCAATTCTAGCGTCAAGGTAATATTTCTAGACACCATGAACTCCCCATGACACTGATTTTGGAGTTAGAATTGTTTGGTGTTAAGGGGATCGACTTCATGGGTCCATTTGTGAGCTCCTTTGGTATGAAGTACATTCTTGTGGCGGTGTATTATATATCTAAATGGTGATGCAATCATTAATGTTGTGTTGGGATTGAGTCTTGTAACAAACTATGTCTAAAACTCTATGTTAATATGGAACTCCTAACGACTTGTAAACATATTTAATGAGTCATTACAGGACTCGTATCCAATGAAATATGAAGGATTAGAAAAGTGTGGATTATAGTACCATTATGACTCACTTAACTTAGACATAATCAATCGTTACAACTCATAATGAGGAGTTGTAATGAGTGGGAATGTTTATGCAGTATATGAAATATTTCATGTCAGGTTATGAGTGTTGGTAATGAGTTGTACTATAATGAGTCCAGTACATGTACTCTATCACCAAACTTTCTTGTTTTTCTTTCTTTTTTAAAGAATTTACTAATTAGTCTTCTGAAAATAGGTACTTATGGCTCCATAAGGTGATTCATCATCAAAACAAACACCAAAGAAGAGCAACAAGAATAAACCTGGACCAAAGTCTGATAACAAATTGGTTAACGAGGAATCCAACGAGTCTAGTGGTGACCTCAAATAATACCCACTAAAGGGGTAGGTAAAGCCAGGAAAACAAATTCCTTAGGGTAAGAAAGTCGTTATAGAGGAAGACACACCTCTTAAAATGGCATGAAAGAAGAATTTGTGCACCTCACCACATTAATTCCTATCCCAATATGTAGAGGGCAGTAACAATGACAATGGGGAGGTTGAATATATCTCTAAAGAAAATAGTGAGTGCGAAGAAGAAAGTGGTAACAATGAGGAAGTGGATTTTAGTTATGGAGAAGACATTTGTGAGAGTGAGAGTAAGGAGCATGTGCCTCTAATTGACATTTATCCACCACTACCACTACCTCAAATTCCACTATCTATTGACCCTGTTGGTGCCTATAGGTGAAAAATGGGGTACCTTGGAATGTAGGATACCTATAATAAGGGGATAGAAGAAAATTAAACCACAATAAATATGAGAAGAGGGACATATCTAGAGAGGAGATTAAATATTGTAGGCATGTTTGAAATTCCTGAATTCGAGACTCGATTCTAACAATATCAATTTTAGTGGATGACCACATCCCTGGGAAAATTTAGTCATGTACTAGTACGGGAGTTCTATGCAGCCTACAAGGGATAGATGAAGAGGAAATACCTATAGTGAGATAGAGTACCTATCTCAAGTTTCTTTCACCGACCAGATTTCCATCCACCAGTGAATACAACTGAAATTGAGTACCGTATAGAGAACATATGCAAAATAACATGGAAAAAACTGGATACGGAAGATAAGATAATGTATTTTCAGTGGATAGAAAGTCTGATTGCTAGAAATAGAGAGAAAGAGAGTTGGGTGGTTGGTGTTTTGGGAGTGAACTCTCACCAGTTTTCGAAAAACACGCTAAACTTCAAGGAAAATAGGTGGTGGACTCTGCACCGACATAGATTATGTACACCAACAGGGGACAATGTTCTAAGTCCATTCTGTACAACATTGATAGCTTAATTCATGATAGGGTATGAGTTTTACATTGCACTTTTCATCACCAGAGATATACGAGACTGAGCTGTGGGTACTGATGTAATTTTGGCATTCCCATGCTTGTTTACTCAGATATGCTTAGAAGTTGGGGTGCAGGTACTTTCAGACATGGATCAATTTATTGAACCAAAGAATACCACAAACTTGGGACTAAATTAGGACACTACAAATCCCATGACTACATATGCCAAATAAGGAAAAGTGATGCTAGCTGAGATACTTTGGAACAAAGCAACCCAGGGTACCACTACTATCAAATTTACTGAGGTATATGATACTCAGGACAAGGGTGGGCCATTTGGGACCCAATATTCTGATGTAGTGGGTACATCCAATACTTCGACCCCTTCACAGAATGCATCACCATGTCCTCCCACTTCCAGATAGTTCCGACAGGATACATGGTCATTACACAGGTTATGTGGAATGAATTTACGAAAAGACTAAGCACCCTAAGAAAAAGGTGTGGTTGATGGAAGCGAGAATAAAACCCCAGGTTAATAACATGCATCTTGATCAAAATAGAATGGTAAAAAAAAGGTTGGATTCTTTCGAGCTAAGGATCACTCGCCATCTTGGAGATGTCTAAGCTCCTGATTTAGAAGGAGTTAAGGCAAAAATTATTGTATTATGAAAGTTCGTAAATGAATTGCCAAGAGGCCAATTTTCCTTATGTCAATTATGACTGATATCCACTCAAAAGAAGATGTCAAAAATATTGGGGTATTGAAATTAAAGATGAAGGTAGAAAGAGAAAAAAGGATAAGAAAAGAAAAAGATGAAGTACTAAAAAATAAAATTTAAAGTGGCAAAAAGATCATGTGTGCAGAGTGAGAAAGGCCTGCAAGTGTAGGTTCAAGAGATGGCACCTGGTATTGGTAGTTTAATTCCGTCCATCGATGTTGAGAAAAGTATTGAGAAAACCCTGATACCAGGTATACCCTTAAGTGCACTGGCCACAATCGGTGCCACTTCTTTATGGATAGTCGCAATAGCTTATGGGACTACCATTGAGGAGAGTGGGGACTAACTTAAGGATACCTATGATAATCTAGTCATAGCAATCTCCTAGGGCCCCCAGGTATTTCCTTAATTAGTTTTACATTACCAGATACACTGTGGACAGTGCATAGGTTTTAGTTGGTGGTAGAGGGTGTACCATAGTTGCCAAGGGTTATGGTTGGAATTTTTTAAAGCTCGTAGGACACAGTATAATTGATGAATCAGCATGTGTATGTACATGATTGTGATGTGCTTAAGATATCCGAATATGGGGCATAGGCTATCAGTGATTTTGTGCTAAATGATTTTGGTTGAAATTAGTATGAAAAAGTTATACCCCTCCTAAAATTTTTGATTACGACAAACTGTGTGATCTTTATGCATGTGCGATTACTGAGAATCCCTTAGTGGCATTAGAATTAGGAACAAAATAACTATGGCATATAGGTTCATGAACTAGATATATAGTGACTCATAATGTGACCCTGTACAAAGTGAGTGTAAGGTGTTACTTAGTTCCCAATGTTTAGGGATTCTATAACTTCCCCAAATCTTTTTCCTAGAGCATAGTATGGTGGGGTAGGAGATTATTATATGTTCTTTTTTTTATTTTTCCACTCGATCCTAAAACGCCAAACAAAATCAGATAGGAATCCCATCATCTTGATATTTAGCCTAATTGACTGACTTTTACTGTTTACACCGATTTCACTTTACCACTTGACCAAAATAAACTTATTCTTTCCCTGGTCCTTCTTGGAAACTATGCACCTCAACTCAAGCAAATTGCCTAAGTTGAGGGTGACTATTATAAGGGTACATTGTAAAAGTAAGTACAAACAAAAAGTTATAGAAGGAAAAATGTTTAAAGGTAGGTAAGGTAAATATATAAGAAAATAAAAGAAAAAAAATGAATGAAAAAGAAAAAAAACCTCCCCCGGCCTAAAAATAGGCAGAAAAGGAATAAAAGGGAGAGATAATGGCAGATTAAATAAAAAGATGGTAGAAAAAGTGGACCCATAAGAAAGCGTAGTGCAAAGGAAGTTGAGTAACTTAAAATCCCTGAAATATACAATAACCAGCCCCAAGCCTAAGTTACAAGCCAAATAAAGTCCTATAGTAATCTTAGCTTGAGCGTCTGAATATTTAGGTATAAAGCATAAGGGAAAGCCTATGGCATTCTATGTACACTGATTGGAAATTCTCTGTAAGTGTGATCATCCCTACACTGTCCCTAAAATAATAGTCTAAATTAAAATGAGTTGTAGGGACTTTTTTACTACGAGGGTACATGGGTTGCAATGTCACGTTATATATTTGTCCGGGTAGTGTATGTTTCTTAGGCCTAGTTGTTCATTGCTAATGTAATGCCATTATTACATTCCTGTGGGTTACACTATAGAACAGGAACATTATACATGGTAGCATTTGAAATAATGAAATAGGGGGGGGTAAAAAGTATTCTTGAATTGACTGATAAATCAACTACCAAATGTGTCATAGACTCTTTGAAGTTAAGCATCATTTTTTTGTGGCTTTGATCTCTATTTTTCCTAAGGACACACAAATATTCTAAGTTGAGGTTGTTGATATGTAATGGAAACATGGAACATTTTATGCTTAAAACAAGGAATTTGTGCTTGGATTTAGGTTATCTTATTGGATATGATATGGTTTTGCGTGTTGTTCCAGGTGAAATAGGTCAACATTAGTGTTGGACTATAAAGATGGACGAAAATTCAAAAAAAGATGACAACCTGGTTAGGCTATGAGTCTTCAAGACACTATAAAACTCGTAGCCATACTCATCAGGATACTAGAAGCAAGAGTGAATCTGAGAAACCAAGAAAAGAGTGAGCACGTCTAGTGACTACGACTCGTAAGAAGTAGCTACGAGTCATTCAGAATAATTATAAAGTGAGCAGAAGCAAAGACCAAGTATAGAGGTGAAGTCATAGAAGACTACGCATCATTAGATCTGACTAAAACTCATTGTGGGAAGTTATAAAGAAACCAGTGTTCAAAGCCCTGAAGTTTAAGGCACAAATGATAACGTGTGAAGGCCATAAGTCATAATGACTCACTTCAACTCATGGTGATGAATTGTAAAGATAATAGAAGCTTTAAGCCTAGAATATGAGAATTCACTAAAATGTCTATGACTAACAGCACACGACTCGTAAGAGACCTTACGAGTCGTAATGATTATCGACTTACTTCTCTATTCTATTTTTATTAGTATTTAGTTATTATCTTAGGATAATATAAATACCTTAGGGTTATTCCTTTATTAGGTTACACAGTCTCAATTAGAGATCTTGGATTTTTCCCCTTTCACTATTGTGCAATTTATTACGTGTCTTAATCATTGATTATATGGATTATTGCATAAGAATGAGCAGCTAATTTCCATAACTGGGGTTGTGGGAACCCTACCGGATTAGCTACATAGAGAAATTGGGAGATTTATATATTCTACTAAAATTGCATGTATTACAATCTTCTTTGAATCAATTGGACCCAAGCTACTGTAGAATCTTGGAAATTTCCTGTATTTGATAACGTCCTCACAAGGGAGTTTGAGATTAGGAAAGGAGTTTACAATAGCAATTCAAGGCTATCAATACTTATCTAATCAACTCGAGTCTTAAAAGGTGAGATTTGTACTGAGGTTATTGACAAGGGACAGCAAGGCTACACCTTGAGACCTACAAGGTAACGGGTGAAATCTATGTACGCATTCACAAGATGGTTGATAGTATAGAGCTTGTAAATTTTGCATGCATAGAAGTAGGATAGGTGGGTTGAACATGAGAATCTTACGCAGTTGTGAAGCAAGAGGGAACACAGTCCTAGTGTTCTTCTTCTATTGATTACAAGCTCAAGCATTCACGTTCGACTAGTTGTTACTATTGACTTCAACCCCCCCTCCCCCCCCCCCAATTTTCTTTTCAACACTATTTGTGGAGTTTATCAAGTTTAAGATACTGTTCAATGTAATTACTATAGGTTTGACCCCAACCTGAGTTGGGTTACTAGGCATCAACCTCAACATACTTCTAAGGAGATTAGTTTTGGGACACATCATCATCCAAATCCTTTCTTGCGATTTTCAGATCTGGATCCTAACTTCCTCTTGTTTAGCAATCATTCTGCTCTTAATTTTTTTAAACTGGGTTTGAACACCCATAATAGAAACCTTAATTACATCAGTAACATAGGGCTTTACCCCTATCTCTAATTTTTTATTTTAGCATTATGCAAAGCTTAGTTTCTTAGGAGATTCTCTAGAAGAGTAGCCAGGACCAGTACATAGCATATAGGCACTAACTAATTGGCACCCAAGATTACTATAGTCTATAAAATAAAGAAAAAAGCGGAACTGGTCTCAAAATTTGGTATCACACTAGTCAGAGCATCTCTCTCCGCATCTTGTAAAGGCATATTTGGTAATGGACCTTGGGTTGGAGCCATCAGATTTCTCAATCCTTAATAAAAGTAGTACCCATGCTCTTTATTGTCCAGATAAATCTTTTAACTATAAAAATAGTAGGCACCTATGAATCTTGCATCAGTTGAGTAAGTAGATATGGAAATGGCATGGTAGTGTTGAACTGCAATACCATGTCTTGAATCTCTTCTACAATATTGCAGAAAATGTTTAACTCTAATTCTTACGACTACTAGACCTGCATTGGCTACACTCAATATTTATCATTTTATGGTTGTGTAATGTGATGTCTCATAATAGACCACAAGGACTTACCGGTGAACTACATAGTCTGCTTATATGTAGCCAATCCATTATCCCAAATGGCTCGCTCCCCAACTTCTGTAATTTAGTCCACCAACCACTTATAGTGTATAGGCTTATCATCAGTGTAAACTTCTTTATCCTTCTCAAACTAGTCATTCAAAAATCATACTCAAGAGTTTCTCCAACTAGCTTAAAGGTATTTACTAAACAAGGGTTTACAAATAGCATTGACAAAAATATCAATCTCCTTACCTCGCATTAGTGTCATGTCCAGCTGTGGCTATATTCTTATATCCTTATCTTTGCAGGAAAGAGTATATTATTTATTGTTTCTATATAATTGGCATAGAACTCCCTCTCTATCTCCAAGTTGTAGTTTTAGAGAGCTTTTGTCATCTACCTTAACTAATACTTATCAAATACCCAGCTAAACTCTGATACTTAAAATAGTGATTTTGGAAAAATCAAGGGCTCTTCATTGATGATGTACTTTTTGTTTCTTCTATTTTTTAAGGAAACCCCGCCTATGTAGTAGTCCTTTGAGTTTGGCACACTCCAATACCTCAGGTCAACACCCTTTTGAGGCACATCTGCAATAGGCCCCTTAGAGGATTTGGGGTTGGATACTTCCTCCTACTCCGAGGATCTTATCTTCTTAACATTATCTCCATAATAACTCATCTTGATTCGAGTTTTGACCTCCCTCTTGAGACCGAAAAGGTTTGATGGGGGTATCTACGAACAATAAGGTAGTAGATAGAGTCTCATTCACCTTCCTAAGTTTTTTAGACTTGGACCTAGTTTTGAGGTGTATGCTAGTCATTGAAAGTACTGTTGGAGTACTAAACCTCATAACCACTAGACTCATTGGACTCACTCTCTGAGGTTGGAGGTGTGTCTTGAGTAGCGCGCTTCTTGGAGCTCTCTTTTTATATTCGCTTGAGGGCCTTGTGTTCCATAGTACCTATTAATAGAAATAACCAGTCTCAACTATGAAGCAAAGATATAGGTTTAGAATTTTTCTTATATGAGCCTTCCTACAATTATGCAATGAAGGTACGATTGTATTTTCAATCGTAGAAAGTGTTCCCTAAATATTTTTGGGGATTGTCGTATTAGATGATCCCATACCATAATATTATATTGATAGGATGATGGTGGGATGTGCTTTTCTGATGAACTCTGGCAACTTGAAAAATTTCACGATATAATGATCTAACCCATGATCATACATTGATACCACGATTGTGGGTTATGCAGTGAAGTGTGCACAGTCACTTTATAAATTTTTTGAAAAACCAAATTAGATCTTCTTAACTCTATTTGATCTTATTTTAGTTAAGAGGGGTACTCAGAATTCCCCTATTGTTCATTCATTAAAATACACACCCCTCACAATGCATAATATATTTTTCAACCATTATCTTGGTGCCCTAGTTCCCTCCTAATTCAAATTATTTCCACTTGGAGCATTTAAAAGGTAATGAACATTATTATTCTTCTCTTATTTCTACTATTTTATCAGAAATTAACCAAAAGTCTAGAAATTACTTATTTGGCGATGAACTTAACTTGATAACTTGTTCAACAACTTAAGGGAATAGGTGTAATCACATCAACTTTAGTGGCAATTTTTGGATTTAGCATTTTACTCAAATACCAGAAGCCAAATTTTAGTTTGAATGAAAAAGAGTGAGAAAAAAGTCAAGGGTATAGGGTTTAACAAATTAAAACCTAAGTTGTGTTGGTTTGGATTGGGTTTTGAATAAATAGTTGGATCCAATAGACGACTCATACCCATAATTGTTAAATCAAACCACGATTTTTATATGTGCTTGTATTAGGAGATATTAGAAAACTTAACTAGAACCTATGATCTAGTCATGACTTTTCCTTAAAATCATAGGTTCTATCTCCTAGATATTGATTGAGAAAAGGTTAATTAGGAAATTTATACCCTAATCATGATAACCAATTATAGGATCACTGCTGAAATCCATCCCTCTGGACTTTAGGAAGATGATTGAAACCATGATCGTAAGACCTTTGCACATTCATGCAATCCTATCATAGGTTCAGTATTGGTTTTAGTTCCTTGATTTCTTTTCTGGATAGTCCCTGGGAAAGTAACACACATTATTTTGTATAGAAAAAATTATAAAATCCTTTGGTTGACTCCCAATTAGTGGTTCATTTAACGTTGCGACATGACGTGGCTAGTTTGGTTACTCGGACTTCACCAAATAGTCCATGGGTTGCCTCCCATCAAATGCTTGATTTAATATCACGGCATGATGCATCTCCCTTGATTACCAGACTTTGTCAAGGGTGAACTCTTTAATTACTTTAACCTCTTTTAAAGTTCCAATGTAGTGTTTCACATACTGACCGTTCACCTTAAACTGATTACCATCATGCCCTTTTAGCATAACTGCCCTATGTGGCTATACCTTTATCAAAGTGAATGGTACAAACCATTTGGACCTCAAATTTCTATGAAATAAGTAAATCCTCAAATTAAACAACATGACTAAATCAACTGGGTTAAATTCTCTCTGATTAATCTTCCGATCATGGTACAATTTCATCTTTTGTTTGTACAATATCAAGATCTGGAGATGGAATTCATCCATCTCATTCAACTACATTAGTCTTAACCTCGGTGCATCACTCTACTCTGTATTTAACCTCTTTAATTCCTATAATTCTTTATGATCAAGTTTAACAAACAAGTGGCATGCTTTGCCATACACAAGCTTATAAGATGACAAACCAATGGGAGTCTTGACAATTGTTCGATAGCCAGTAATGCACTATCCAATTTTATAGCTTAGTCCCATCCTATTTGTATTCACAGTATTTGCCAAAATATATTTGATCTCATGATTGGAGATATCAAATTTCCCGCTTGTTTGAGGATATTTAAGTGTTGCCACCTTGTGATTTACACCATATTTATCAAGCAACTCTTTGTATAGATGATTAAAAACTGCAAGCCTCTATCACTATTGATATCCCTTAGTGTAATGAATCTAGAAAATATGTTCTTTCTCAAGAATTTTATGACACTCTTTTCTTTTATTGTTTAGAAGCGCAACTTCCTCTACATATATTGAAACATAGCCAACAATTACAAAAGTACACTTCATACCATGTGATCTCACAAAGGGGCCCATAAAGTTAATACACTATACATAAAACAACTAAAGCTCTAGGATAATGGTCATTGGAAGCTCTTGCTTTCGCGAGATATTTCCTTGTCATAGACATTAGTCATAAGCCCTTGCATAGTCATATGTTTTTTTGTAAATGGTAGGACAATAGTATCCATATTACAAGATCTTGTTCATAGTATATGATGACCCCTAACTAGGGATGAATGACATTACTTTAAGATACTCATCATCTCAACCATAGGAATACATCTCCAAATCACTCCATCTACACAAATATGGATCATCCAAAAAACTCCATTACATAATGCATGAATTTATTGTATTTTTGAAATGACAGGTCTTCAGGAACTACAACACTCACCAAATAATTTGCAAAGTCTACAATCCACAGAATCAAATCGTACGATTTGTATAATACCTACTTATCCAAAAAGTTATCATCAATCTCAAGATCATTATTTAGTTTAAACATGGCCTCTTCTTCAAGGAGTGATAAGTGGTCAACCACTTGATTTTCAATCCCTTTTCGGTCCATGACCTCGAAGTTAAATTCTTGTAGTAAAAGTACCCAAGAAATCAACCTCAATTTCACATCCTTCTTTTTCAAAAGGTACATAAGAGCTGTGTGGTCATTATGCACAATAACTTTCATTCCAAGAAACTAATATTGAAATTTCTCAAATTCAGACACCATAAAAAGTAACTCTTTGTTCAGTCACAATATAATTTTTTAGCAGGATTAAGAACTTTTCTAGCATTGTAGATGAGTTGTAAGATCTTCTCTCACTTTTTGACTACACCTAGCACCATACCACTTATATCACACATAATCTCAAAATGGCATGGACTAATAAGTAGGCACAATAATAGTGGTTTAAATTAACTTCTCTTTCAGGTGACACTCAAATGTCTTTAAAGAAGCATCATCAAACACAAACTTTACTTCTTTCTCCAACAACTTACATAATAGCATTGTAATTTTAGAGAAGTCCTTGATGAATATATATTTGAAAGAAACCCATATACCCCAAAAATTTAGGTTGCCCATCACAAAAATTAGTGGAGGAAATTTTTTAATCACCTCAATCTTGCCTTGTAAACTTCAACCACTTCTTAAAAATCTTGTGACAAAGCACTATTCCATATTTGACCATGAAATAGAACTTCTCCCAATTTTGAACCAAGTTACACACCTATCATCTCCTTATAACACTAGAGAGATATGCCAAGAAATACTCAAATAAATCACCCATGACCAGGAAATCATCCATAAATACCTTAATAGTATCCTTAACCATGTCAAAAAAGATGGACATCATGTAGTGCTGGAAAATTATTGGTGAATTACATAATCGAAAGTTATCCTCTTGAATGTGAAAGTTCCACACAGACAAGTGAAATTTGTTTTATCATTGTCTTTAAGAGAAATAGAAATTTGATGTAACTCGAATAGCCGTTAGTAAAATAATAGCATACTCTGCCCACAAGATATTATAAAATCTGATCCATGAAAGTCATTAAGAAGTGATCCTTCTCAGTCCATACATTTATCTTTCTATAGTCCATACAAATACGACAACCAAAAACTGTCCTCATAAACATAAGCTCATTCTTCTTGTTTGGAACCACAGTGATTCCACTCTTTTTAGGCACACATTGGACCAGGCTCACCTATTTTCTATTTTGAACCAGCTAATCCACACTCATATCCAACCACTTGATAATTTTCTTCTTTACCACCACTCATATTGGCAAATTCAATCTCACTGATGCTCAATACTAGAAACACAATATATCTTAAGTTAGACTTTATGTATGCAATATCTAGACAAAATCCCAATAATATCAGCAATGGACCATTCAATGTCCCACTAAAATTAAATCAAGATACCAATTCCCCAACTTGGCAATCTAATGAATCGACTATAATAACATTTGAAAAATATTATCGATTCTCAAAAATCCACAAAGAAGATGAGATGGAAGAGCCTTGAACTCTGACATCGGAGGCTCTTTGTAATATCCCGATTGTTCCTTGAGTCTAAATCAATCTTATGAGTATATGGAAATGAATTAAAAAGTGAATTATTATAGAACCATGTAGAATTTTTCATGTATAACATTGAATAAGCTTTCCATCGATACCAATTTCATCAAAATCCGACATCGGATGGGGGAGTTATGGCCGTTTTACTAAGCAATATTGGAATCGCCCAGGCCTGACGGTGGACCTGACGGACCGCCAAGTCCTTGGTGGACCTTCAAGTGTCCTTTCAACATAAGTCAGTGACCCCTATTTTTGGTCATCGTGTGACGGCCAAAGTGGTGGACCGTCAAAAAGTTGACGGACCGTCAAGGGGTCCGTCAGGTCGAGGAAGAATGTCCTAGTTTTGGTGCTCGAGTGACGGACGACTTGGTGGACCGTAAGTCACTCTGATGGACCGTCACAGACCCTGATCAGTGAATTTCAACTTTTTTCAAAGGGGCATTTTGGTATTTTCCGCCCATTTTGGTAATATAAATATATCCAAGTATTAAAGGGAAGATCATTTTCTCTTATTTCTCTCCAATCTATCGAAGAATTCTCTAGAAGCTAGGGTTTTCTTCCAAGACCCAAAAAAATCCAATCTTCTTCAAAGAAATTCAAGAATCTCCTATAGATTTCTCCAAGTGGTTCAAGAATCAAGATTTCCTAGTCAAAGGCATCAAGAATCCTAGCCTAAATGTGCGATAAAGAAGTTCCAATCAAGTCTCTTATTCTCAAATTTATAATTCAAGGTATGTAGGGTTTGAACAAGAACACTTCTTTCGTTCTTGTTCCCAAAGATTTAATTTCTACTATTGAAATACATGATTTTGCAAAGTGGGTTTACACCTAAATTACTTTATTAATGATTTATGATATTTGAGCAAATCAAGATTGATACACATAACTATTTCATAATTTTTTTCCTTAAATTGAGAACTTATACCATGAGTTGAATATTGTTATTATGAGTTGATAATTTCTGAATGATTGAGATAAGCGTCATGATTTAAGCTTTTCTACGAGAAGTTTGATTATTGAATATATATATATTGATATTTAAGCTTGAAAGTCAAGAATGAGTCCTATGATGTTTCCTTGAAGCTTTTGATATTTGAAAATAATTCGAAAGACAAATGCACTTGATATTGAGAAAGATTACGTTGAGTTGAGTCGAGTTAGGAATCCAAAAGATGTTTATGATTTATATATGAGATATATATTTATGTTTTGGTCTTTATAGTATACCCATGAGTTGATATTGATTAAGGTGGATTTCCTAACGCATTCTGAGTTGAGTTTGGGAGAAGTATTTAGCACCGAGTAGAAAATATGGTATTTCCCTAAAATTATGTGCAACCGTAGGATTGATATTGATAATTGTGGGATAGAGGATGAGTATGGGATTGTGATAATACAATTGAGGTTGTACTCCCTGGAAAGAGTACAACACCCCCGTTAATGTGGGGTTTTCTCCTTAGGAGGGAAAAATGTTGGACTCCATATGGCTCACATGGTGTAGTCATGTCGGTTATAAGAAATTCCCAACTCCATAAGAGTTCAAGTTTCATGAGTTATCGAGTCACTCTAAGTCATGATTTAAAGAGTTTTAGTTGAGTATAATGATTTATGAGATATATAATTCTTGCATTACTAATGATAAGTTTCAAGGAATATATTTCAATTAATTCAAGCAAAGAAAGTGGTTATCGTTAGCATGTTTGATTTTCATAATCATTTATGATATTATTTATTATGTTGCATTGCATCCCCACATACTCAGTACATTCATTAAATTACTGACACCCATATATTTCTATATGCTACAGTGCCTTATAATGTAGGTACAAGTGATAGCACAAATACCGCATTCAGTGAGTTTGTAGCTTCCAGTCAGCAGGTGATGAGTCCTTTTGATTTGAGGGCTTGAGTTAGTTATACAGTTAGAAGAGTATCGTATTTTCTTACTTTAGTCGTATTGATATTAGGTAGTTGGGAGTCATGACCCATGTATCCGGAGTCAATACCAGTAGAGGCTTCATAGACAGTCAGTAGAAGTTGATATATTTAGTATCAGTTTCATTTGTAAAAGTAAATTTGTAACCTTGTAATGTTCATAATTGTATTGATTAAGTTCAGATAAGTTCTATGTTTTCACTGATATTATGTATACTTGAGCATTTTATTTAGTTGTTTATGAGTTATGCCAGTAGAACGGTTAGCTTAGGGTCACTTATGCCCCTAAGCACCATGTTACGTCTCGGGATATAATTTCAGGGCGTTACAAACTTGGTATCAGAGCATAGAGTTCAAGTGTCCTTGGGTGTCTATGAATCCGTTTCTAGTAGAGTCTCGCAGAGCGATATGGAGACATTTGTACTTTTCTTCGAGAGGCTACAAGGCATTTAGGAAAGGTCTCCATTCTTTCTTGTCTTAGATTATGCTATAGAAAGGTTTGTTGAGAAACTTATACAGATTCTCATCTTACCCTATTTGGGGCATCGCCGCCTTATTTTCAAGGTATTAGAGACAGTCAAAATTAATTCGTTGAAGATAGTACTTTCATAAAAAGTCCCCACAGATAGTTATGAAGTAGTAAATGAGAAAGAAAGTATCCTATTAGTGCCTTATGATGCTTTACTTATAAATCGTTCAATAAGACCAAGTCAGTTGTGCTTCTAGATTTCCACCTCAGAATCCATATTGGTAGTCTATACTTCTTTATCTATGTATTATTCCTAAGGTAACATGATCATCGAATTCTAATTTTCTCCCTCTGATAATGCTTTCAGACTTACTAGTGTGGAGATTTAGAAGTTTTACAAATCGGCTTGAGCGAAGCCTCCTAGCGTGTTATAAGTTCCCCTAGTTTAATGTTATGTCCTCACCCTTATGATTCATTCAGTTAAGAAAGAGTGAGATGTGTATTCCTAAATCATCAAATATTGTATGCCAAGCTTCTACCTTTTGTAATCTGGTCATCATTATTTTGTTGAAACTAAAAGTCTAGTGAAGTCGTATGGGTCTCTTTAGATTCACTAGCATAATTGCTTTGTTATTCACCTCAAATTCATTTTCAAAATGCAAAAATCAAAGACTAGTGAAGTTGGGTGAGGCCTATTTTGATTCACTAGCGACTCTTTGTGTATCTTGTTTCCTCGTGCTAATTGGAACTGGGTTTAGAGGTGTGGTGGAAAGAAGGGTGGTAAGTGTAATTTATTGAAAGGATGTATAGCCATGCCTTTTTGTGTGTGATCGAGTTAGTGATGAAGTGATATGTCCTTGAACATTAACTCGTGGAAGGAGGAGAAGGATTTATTAGTTAAGGTATATAGTAGTTCGCTGAAGTATAAAAATATTTGTTGACGGTGTGTTGCATAAGAAGAGTATAGGTTATGGATGAAGATAATTAGTGAATGAGTGTTGTTAACTACGGTGTTCCCGGGATTGCAAGAGGAAGCTAAGTTGAGGCTTGGAGAGCTATGAACTAAGTTAAGCTAGGTATAAAGGATAGACAGTAATGATGGGTAGAAGAAGGATGTGTTTATGGGTTGTAAATGAGATAGGCCATATGATTATGACCAATTATTGTTATGAGGTTTAAGTAGGCTAGCGTTTATGGATATTCTGTTTTATAGTTTCTATGTGAAAAGTTTTGCGTGTGAGGTGGAGTTGTAAGTTATGTTGAGAGCTCGGCATTAATCTTGGATGATTGGTGGCCATGAAGGTGGATGTGATGATTTCTAGGTTAATGGTGCTAGTTATAGAGAAGTGATATAACAGGTTTGAACAGTGTGTACAAGAGCTTGTGTCTAATCGGCTTATAATTAAGTTTGATATTGTATCCATGATAAGGAAGTTTACCCAAAATACTATAGGTTGTACTATTTTCAAGGATCATTGCACGTGTAGATAGTGGCGCTCCGGAGCTACTAGGTGGAGAAAAGATTAGTGAGGTAATGAACGATATTCTTGATGGCGGAGTTAACGGGTTTAGATTCAAAATATTGAGCCTTTTTTTTATGTTAGTTTGATTCTCCTGGTTTGGAAATATAAGTCTACAAGCATGATATTAGTAGGTTATAATGGTAGTAGTATGATCCGTCAAAGGTTGGGAAGCATTCAAGTTGAGCATTAGAATCTAAGATTTAAAAATTCAAAAATTGAGTTAATAGGAATGAGGGTTGAGTGTTAGGTGGTGTATACTCCGACTATAGGGATGGTCATGTAGATCTGAAGTTAGTGAGTATGCGGGTATCATATGATGACTACTATAAGTATAGGGGGACAGGATGTAATACAGACGGTGATGTAAGAAAGTGGTTGTATAATTTCAGATGTTGTCACTCGAATTAAATTCTATTGTTCTTGTGTATTGATTATATCCCAAACTCTAGAGTAAAATGATTTCAGTTTATATTAGTGCGTATATGGTCGTTCACTTATTCAGAGTGATGTCTTAAGTCTAAGGGGGAGATGATATGACGAGTAACCAAGTTAAGCTCCCAAATTTTAGGAGATGTGCCAGTAAGTTGTAAGGTACCAGTGGGAAAGAATGATGCTCGACCCATTCTTATTTCGAAACTTTTCAATTTTTTTCCAATAATTACTCATGATTTATTCTTCAGTTTCATTATCATAACTCATGCATACCATAAATAATTGTGCCTTCTCTTAGTTCCCAAAATGTGGAGTTTCAGATCTTTAGCAGTTGGAATTACATTCTGTAAATCGTGAGTTCCATATTTAGGTCATGCGGATCATGACTCATGTACTCAAGTCCTGTGGTATGTTCAGTTCAAGTACTCAAGTAATGCTTGTAATGATCAACAAAAAAATTAGATTTATATCGTGCATGTCCTCGGGCTATATTTCTTTGATAAGTTTATGATGTTAAATACTCTATTCTTCAAGCCTCAGTTGAGTGTCAAGTTATTCATAGTATCTATTCATGTGTCAAATCCTCATGCTCTAATATTTTAGTTGCATTTCCTTAATCAATATAGTAGTGGTGAATGGTTTTTAGATGGGAGAGAGAAGATATTTCCTTATCAATATCAAAGGGTGGCATGTTTACTTTGGATAGGTGGTAGGGTGAAATAAGATTGAGGATAAGTCTTTGGTACATGCCATGGTTAGTTGAAGTTTAATGTGTTATGATTGGAAAGATTGTTGTATGTTCATTTTGTGTAATTCCATAAGTCTGAGGGGAAAATTATAGTGAAGCGTTTGTGTGGGACTTGGTTAGTTAGGAGTATATCGAGTGTACTTTTCTAAGGTGAGTGCATGAAAGTTGTTCTTGATAAGGGGTGTGTATGACATGAATAACAGGCTTTATACTTTATAAGTGTTTGATTAGGAATGCATATGTGGTTATGAAGACGGGATCGAAGGTTGAGTTTGTGTACATGTGGATGGATACATTGCACCTTAGTAAATGACTAGTACTAGATGGATTGGAGTTGTTGAAAAGGTAATAAGGATTACTTTTAAAGTGAGAAGTTTAAAAAAAATGTAGATATGTGGAAGTCAATGATTCAGAATGGTGTCATGTGGCGAATTTGGTGGTCTTAGGTTAGGCATGAAAACGATGAGAGGATTTGGTTTGAGGAGATATGAGTAGATGGAAGCATCAGTACCATGTGAGGATTATAAGTCGTATCGATTAAGTATTGTATCGGAAGGGTATAGTATAGTTTAGAGAGCTTTCGAGAAGTATGGTTAAGTTTGAGAGTAAGAAGTCGCATCACTTGATGCCTAGTACTTCTATCCCAACTTATGATTTACAAGTTTATGTTCTAAGCTAGGGGATTATGGCAATTCTATGATCTCTGATTCAGATGTCTTGTTTAGATCTTTCCCGAAGTTCCTTGCTCCTACATACCATTAGAATTCCTTGGAAGGGGGTTGAAGGAATCCTCCACTTAAGTATGAGTATCTAGTACGATTCCGTTTGCATAGTCGGCAACCTAGCGTTCAAAATTTAGCTGATAGGTTCTATGGTCTTCCATTTTTCAAAACTAGTCTGGTCTTACCACTCGAAGTTTCATAAGTACGGTCAATCCGGTAAGTGGATGCTCGCAACCAAAAGCTATGAATTCAATTCAGTATATGTATCAAGCATCAGTTTCAGATTCGGATATCTAATTATGATTCAGTCTGTAGATATTCATTGAACGATCTTTATTTTTTTTCCAAGTATTCTAACCTAGATAATGTAATACCCGTTGTATAATTTTAGCCTTGTTCCTTGTGACCTACGCTTGCATAAATTATCACTTCGCAGTCTATGAGTACGACTGCACCCTGATCACATCAAATGAATCCAAAACTCTCAGCATGAACCCGCTCTTTATTATAAGCAGAAGGCAAACCAGCTCAGACGTAGTTGAGAATTACAGTTGTCCTTTATTCTATTATTTTCCAGTCTCGGATCCAACGGTATAGCTATTCTCACCAAGAGTTGTACATTCAACGAAGTACTCCAAAGCTTAGAAAGATATAGATTCAGATTAGTAAGTTGTTTAAGCTATGTATCTTTAGTTTTCATTGTGTTCTTAGCGAAACTCTCAACATTCAAGGACGAATGTTTCCAAGGGGGAGATATTGTAATACCACGATTGTTCCTTAAGTCTAAATCCATCTTCTGAGTATATGGAAATGACTTCCAAAGTGAATGATGATAGAACCATGTAGAATTTCTCTAAGTCATGATTTAAAGAGTTTGAGTTGAGTATAATGATTTATGAGATATATAATGTTTGCATTACTAATGATGAGTTTCAAGGAATATATTTCAATTAATTAAAGCAAAGAAATTCGTTATCATCAGCATGCATGATTTTCGTAATCATTTATGATATTATTTATTATGTTGCATTGCACCCCCACATACTCAGTATAATCTTTAAAGTACTGACCCCCATATATTTCTATATGCTACAGTTCCTTATAATGTAGGTACAAGTGATAGCGCAGATACCGCATTTAGTCAGTTTGCAGCTTCCAGTCAGCAGGTGATGAGTCCTTTTGATTTGAGGGCTTGAGTCAGTTATAAAGTTCGAGGAGTATCGTATTTTCTTACTTTAGTCGTATTGAGATTGGATAGTTGGGAGTCATGACCCATCTATCTGAAGTCAGTACCAGTAGAGGCTTCATAGACAGTCAGTAGAAGTTGATGTATTCAGTATCAGTTTCATTTGTAAAAGTAGAGTTGTAACCTTGTAACGTTCATAATTGTATTGATCAAGTTCAGATAAGTTCTATGTTTTTGATGATCTCATGTATACTTGAGCATTTTATTCAGTTTCTTATTAGTTATGCCAGTAAAAGGGTTAGATTAGGGTCACTTATGCCCCTAAGCACCGTGTGACGTCTTGAGACCAAATTTCGGGGCGTTACACTCTTCAATAGAAGGCCTAGCTCGTGGGTCACTCTATTTTTCAAATAAATATCTAAATTTTTTAGTGAATAATTGTATGAACCCTTACCATTAAGTGTTCTTACCATCTCATCATAACTCTTAGTATAATTACCCCAAAATTGATAATTGCCACTATTAGGGCCTTGACTCCCAAGCCTCTCCTCAAACGAAGCTACCAATGTGTCCTCATTGACTTTATCAAAAACCAAAATCACATGCATATCCTATGGATACTTCATGGATTACATACATTAAATGTAACCTGTTCATTGTACAATTGAAACCTCATATGTCCAATCTCTCTAATCGCAAGAAATGGTCATGCCAAAATAATGGGAACTACACAGTCAAGAATGAAAAAATCAGCTGGAAATATGAAGGATGCAACCCTCACCAAAACATTACACAAGATTTTCACTAGCTTCTTCATAGTGTGGTCCGCTAAGAGAAGTCTCATCAAGATTAGTTTGGGTGACCCTAACCTCAACTGTCTATAAAATGCTTGCAAGAATAAATTAATAATAACACCTAAATCACACAAAGCTCTTCCAAAATTATAACACCTAATAGGTCATGAAATCATGAATGCTCCTATATCTTCCTTCTTCTCAACCAATGATCGAGAGGTGATTGAACTAGAATGGTGCACATTATCAATGGTCTCCAAACTCACCATCCCCTTCATAGATACCAAATATTTCATAAACTTCTCATTACATGTCATTTGTTTGATATCCTCAACAAGAGGGAAATTCACTGACAACTCATTCAACATAGAAATAAACTTTTGGTAGTTTCCATCTACATCTTTCTTCTTTAGTCTTTGCAAAACAAAATAAGGAGGTCATGGAATAAGAGTCAGACTAGATATTTTTCAAATGCGTTCTCATTGTCTTAATCCAAACTAGGACCTAGTCCTGACGGGTATCTCAAGATCATCGTGAGCTGGAGACCACACCCATAGCCTAAAATCAAGAACACAATAAAATAATATAGAGGAATCAAACCAAATAGTAATAAGAAGGATAGATAATCAAATCTAAACTAGATAAATCAGAACCAGCATCCAAACCATACTTGTCCCCAAAAGACTCTAAAAGATGAAAACCCAAATAAGCCGGGACAACCCCTAACCCTGACCAAAAAGAGAATCTAAGAAAAAAACTAAGACATAAAGAAAATAGATGAAATGGCCAAGCCTTCCGAAAGAAGGAGGCTTACCGCTTCATATCAGTTCCACACGAATACTGAATCAATTAACTCTGCTTAGGAGTAGTAGAAAACCCTTCATAACCTATATCATGAAACAATGTAGCATCTAGGAAAGGTAAGTGGTATAAGCACTCGCATGTAACTTAGGGAAAGTAATAAGATAATGCTAATGCCAAAAGAAGAAAAAACAACACATGCACAATAATTATATATACATATATAGGATGTCAAGATAAAGATAAGGGTCATTAACTTGAGAGTTTAAACAACTATCCTGAACTATTTAGCTTGCTCCGTCCTAAAGGCGCCAACATGCTATATGAGTTTAGCTCCCTCTGCTAAAAAGGCCTCAGTGTATGTTAGCCACATGAACTAAGGAATCCAAAAGAAGGTCTAATGACACAAAGACTCTAGCCATCCCAAAATATAATGTGTGAATAAAACACATGATCATATAAACCCCCACTCCAGCAATAGTGGTTTCCAGTGTTAACCCCCCAGGGAATACACTTTCACAGTGTGCTACACAATTCCCTTTAATACCAGATTAAAATAGTTTGCACATAAACACAACCATTAACCCAGGATTTGTATGTGCATTTACCACTTTGTATCGTCATAATGATTATTCTTGCACGCTCATATAATCATGCAAAACCAATCCGTGTTTATGTTTGACTCCCAAGTTCCATTATAAAATCTAAACTATGATTACCAAGGGCCTTTCAAATCCATTTTAACCAATTTTCCATTAATGCAATGCAATGAGTTCATAAATAAGTTGAATTATTCAATTATCTATATGCAAAACCAAATTTACAATGTGGGTTGGGGTTATTGCCATTACCAAGCCAACAAGTCATCAATTTAGGGAAACCTATATTTTTTATTCCAATTCCCATAATAATGCACCCATTCAGTCTAAAACTCATAAATTAAAGAACGAGTCATCAATTTAAAACATGGGAAAAGTAATTCAAGCAATTCCAATCACAACCCGTTTACCTAATGACACGACCTAAACTAGGGCCTAGTCATGTTGGGATTTTTGGGTCCAACCGGGACTAGAGACCGCCCCCAAACGTAACCATAACTGTCTTGCACCATATGTCAGATATATTCTGAACATATGAAATTATAGAATAATCATAAATCAAATACATTAGTTAAAGTATATAGACCTGTCCAATCGATGCCAACCCAATACCAATACCAATGCCAAGGCTGACACCAATACTGACAACGCCAATGCCCAAAGTATGCACATAAATCCTCTAACCGAAAACAAAGATAATCGAATCAGGACATGCCCCCGACCATAGCCAAAACCAAAGTCCAAAAAATAAATAAAAGTATGAGAAAGTATCCATAGTGTGAAATGGAGTCTTTCGAAGTATGGAAGATCACCACTTAAATCCGACACAAAGCTATTCCCAAATCCAAGATAACTGAGCAGGAAGAGTAAAACGCCCAAAGACGGGTTAGCTAGTGAATGCTAGCATGTACTCAAGAATAAGGATAACTAATCCCATTATTCAAAACCAAAGTAAATATCCAAATAAAATCACCTTCATACATATATATATATTATGCCAGGAAAGGGAACCGAGTTTTGCATGCATTTAAATTTTTTACCTGGGTTGTGTAGCATAACCATCGTAAAACTACCCACAGGCTATATGGATTTAGTGTTACCCCTTGAACAGGCCCAGTGCATGTAACCGCAAGAACCAGAGATATCATAGGGGACGGGGATTCCTTCGTATCCTTCGCCCTCCATGTCACATATATACAAGTATAAACTTTGGGGATTTTTATGTAACCCATAGGCATATGGTTGCCATGACCAACCCTCATGTCGGCAAATATGAATTTCCAATGTCCGTCCAATGGACTCAGACCTTCACGATTACCTATCACAACCCGCAATTATTGCCAAATAAAAACCTTTATGACATTACCAAACCACCAGTTCCAGAGTTTATTACCAAGGTATTATTAATTGGTATCGTTATACTGACTATAGCTTGCAAGAAATGTCATTAGCCAACACTTAGGGAATTCCTATGTACCCCATAAGATTTCCAACAAATAAAAGCCATATCTACCAAGACCTTTCAAAGTCCTTTATTTCAATAAAACCATTTAGGGTTCCATTACTAAATTATGCAATTCAAGGTTTTCAATAAAAGTCAAGTTAGGTGACAAAAACACTCTTATTGGCATTTTAACAAACATGGTGAGGGCATATAGTATCCAATACCAATATCCTTGATAGGCACAATTTTTGATGGATCACCAATTCACTTCCTCAACATAGAAACATGGAATATCGAGTGAGTGGAGCTCAAACTAGAGGGAAATTCCAACTCATATACAATATTTCCAACCCTCCTCAAAATCAAATAAGGACCCACATACTGGGACTAAACTTCACCTACTTCCCAAACTACATCACTCACTTCATGGGAGACACCTTCAGGAATACCTTATCTCCAACCTCAAACTCTAAGTCCCTTTGCCTCACCTCCACATAAGACATTTGGCGACTTTGGGTCGCCTTAAGCCTATCCTGAATTACCTTCACCTTCTCCATATCTTGGTGGACCAAATCCATTCCGAACATATCTAACTCACCAAACTCGAACTACCTAATAGGAGACCTACACCTCCTACCATACAACTCTTTGAATAAATCCATCCCAATGCTAGAGTGGTAGATATTATTTTAAGAAAACACTACAAGAGGTAAGTGCTCAACTCAACTACCACTATAGTCAATCACGCAAGCACAAAGTATATCCTCCAACATATGAATAGTTCTTTCTTCTTGCCTATCAGACTGTGGGTAAAAAGTAGTACTTTGACTCACCTTAGTCCCCAACCCTTTTTGAAATAACTGCCAATAGTGAGTTAAAAATTGTATCCCACCATTAGAGATGATATAAACTGGTACCCTATCCAACTTTACAATCTCTTGGAGGTACAACCTTTCATATTCCACAACCTAGAAATTAGTCCTCACTAACAGAAAGTGAGCAGACTTTGTCATCGTATCCATGATAACCCAATCCAAATCAAATTAATGTCGAGATCTAGGAAGACTGATAACAAAATCCTTGTTGATCACTTCCTACTTCCATTTAGGTGGCTTAATTTCTTGATATAATCCTTCAGTCCTCATATGCTCAACTTTCACTTATTGGCACACTATGCATTTGGACACAAAATTAGCCACATCTCTCTTCATATTATTCCGCCAATACATCTCCTTGAGGACATGATACATTTTTGTCAAACTAGGATGTACAACAAAGAACAACTCATGCGCCTCAACCAAGATCCTCTAACGCAAACCATCTACATCAGGAACACATAATCTCCCTTTGTACTGCATTGTACCATCACCGTGAATCTCATAGGTCATCACCTTATGCCCACCTATATCACCATTGATCCTTATCAAGATAGGATCCAACATTTGTTTTTCCCTAATTTTAGCATCAAGTGACGACCGATTCCCTTGCTATATCAATACACCACCATCCTTGGGATCCAAGAGGTAAACTCTAAGATTAGCCAAATGGTGAATTTCCTTCCCCAACACACACTTCATCTTATTCACATGATCGATAATTCAATAGATAACCTGGTAAGAGCATCAAGAACCATGTTAGCTTTACCTGGGTAGTACTGAAGACTTATATCATAATCCTTAAGAAGCCCAAACCATCTCCTTTGCCTATGGTTAATCTCTTACTCAGTAAATACATACTGCAGGCTTTTATGGTCAGAAAAAATATACACATTCACTCAATACAAATAGTGACTTCAGATTTTCAATGCGAACACTACAACTAACAATTCCAAGTCATGAGTAGGATAGCTCCTCTCATGTACCTTTAATTGCCTAGAGGCATACAGAATCACCTTTCAATGTTGTATTTTAACGCAACCAAGTCCCATATGGGGATGCATCACAGTAAACCACAAAACCATCAGTTCTTTCAGGCGAAGTCAAGACCGGAGCCAAAGTTAGCTTATCCTTCAGCTTCTTAAAACTAACCTCACAAGAATCCAACAAAAATAACTTTACCATTTTCTGAGTCAACTTAGTCAATGAGGCAGCTATTGTCAAAAAGATCTCCACAAACCTCCTGTAGTAACAAACTAAACCCAAGAAAATCCAAATCTTGATTAGAGTTGTGGGTCTTGTTCAATTCTTCACAACTGTTACTTGATACAGATCCACCCTGATCCCTTCATAAGAAACAATATGACCCATAAAAGTGACTGTGTTCAACTAGAATTCATATTTTTAAAATTTGGCATAGAACTGTTTCTCCTTCAATGTCTACAATACAATGTAGAGTTGATTCGCATAATCCATCTCGCTCTTAAAAAATATCAAAATGTCATCTATAAAAACAATGACAAAAAGATCCAGAAACCGATGAAAGACCCTATTCATCAAATCTATGAATGCCTCGGGGGCACTAGTCAACCCAAAAGACAAAACCAAAAACTCAAAGTGCCCATACCGAGTACAGAAGGAAGTCTTTAGGATATCCTCCTCCCTAATCTTTAACTGATAATACCCGTATGTAAGATCAATTTTAGGGCAAAACATAGTACCCTGCAACTGATCAAACAAATCATCTATCCTTGGAAGAGGAAAGGTATTCTTTACTGTTACCTTATTTAATTGTCAGTAATCAATGAACATCTAAAAGGAGTCATTCTTCTTACGCACGAATAACATGGTGCACCCCACAGGAACATACTTTGGTGGATGAAAACCATTATCCAAATGATCTTTGAGTTGATCCTTAATCTCCTTCAACTTAGCTGGAGCCATTCTATATGGGGGGACAAAAATTAGACAAGTGTCCATAACGAACACCAGGAAGGTCATTAGGGAAGACCTAAGGGAATTCATTCACCACCGAGATGGAATGTAAGGAAGGACTATCTGAGTTAGAATATTTAAACCAGGCTAGATAATATAGACACCCCTTGGAGATTAATTTGTAAGCTCTAATATAAGATATGAACTTCACCTTAGAAGATAGGGAACTACCCTCCCACTCAATAACCAGCTCATTGGGGAATTTAAAGACAACCTTACGAGTCTGACAGTCTAGAGAAGCATAGCACAAGTGCAACCAATCAACCCTAATATGGCATCAAAATCTACCATATCTTATTCAAATAGATCCACCAAAGTTTCTTTATAACCAATAGATACCAAACACACTCTAGAGAGTCTTCTAGAAATCATCGAGTCACCTACCGGGGTAGAAATAAAAAAAGGGTCCAAAATTACCGCAAGAACAAAATCAAAATGCACAACCACAATGGGGTCACATAAGAGAGAGTGGACCCCAGATCAAGTAAATAGTACACATCATAGGAAAAGACTTTAAACATACCAAACACAATATCAGGAAATGCCTCGGAATCTTATTTGGTAGTGAGGGCATAAAGGAAGTTTTGACCAGTGCCAAAATTAGATGGAGCATCCATCGGTACCAAAGATGATGATGAAGCAACTAGAATCTTGTTCCGCCCCGAAGAAACCTTACCAATTGGACAGTTTCAAAGCATATGCCCTAGCTGACCATAGCTAAAGCACCCGTCCCTCCTCTCTTTATAAAAACCCCAATGCAATCTACCATAAAACTTACAGAGAGGATATAATGGAGCTGACTGAGCCCTACTAGCCTAAGATTAGGCACCCTGTACCCTGAAGTTTTCACCTTCTTGGAAACACCTAGCACCCACTGACTTAAGGTAGGGAGCACTAGTTATTGAGTATGACCCAGAATTGTCCCACTTCTTCTTGGGCCACTTATCTCCATCCTGCCACCATACTGTTGGCCACCACCCTGCTCAGAGAACCTAAAATTCCTACCTTGTCTCTCCCCTATCTTAGCTTGCTTCTTTTTCTCTTCCTCTACCTATTGCATGTACACAATCAACTTTGAGATATCCATGTCCTTGATAAACAAGAAATCCTTACTCTCCAATATCAGATCTCTGGACAACCAAAAAGCGATCTTCCTCAGCCCTTATGCTAGAAACCATCTCTAGAGTATACCGGGATAACTAGAGAAACTTCAAGGCATACTCCTTGACATACATCTTACCTTGCTTCAGATTAACAATCTTTTCCATCTTAGCTTCCCTCAACTCTTGAGGAAAAAAGCATTAGAGAAAACCTCCCATAGAGATGACTTAACATCGACACCCATTGCGTGATCCTAGTCATCGTACCATAAGTACGCCACATTCTTCACCTGGCAGGCCATAAACTTCACGACTTCCACATTAGTGGCATGTATAATATAAAAGATCTTTTTAATCTCATCCATAAAACCCTAAGGATCTTCCTCCACCTTAACACTAATAAATGTTAGAGGGTTCAACCTCATGAACTGGTCAACACTTGTTGCCTCAGAAGATGGATTAACTAGAACACCACGCCCTGCCTGAGAAGCTACCAACTATAAAAACATACGAATAGACCTACAAAACTCAACATTCATCACATCAACATAAGGAGCTAGAGAAAGACTGGAGGGAACTAATGGAACTCCAGGAGAAAAATTAGCAACTGGACCCCTACACCGAGTCTAGAACCTATAAGTAGAATAGGTCCCATCAACATTATCCTCAAGTAGGATAGAGGAGTTTCCATGACCTTCATATCATCGAGGAGGCGTGATATGAAAAACGAACAAAAAGGGATTAGAGGAGAATTCAAAAACTTAAACTTTACAACTTGAAAATAGAACATAAGAAAGAGAAGTATCCCTAAATTCCTTGTAGCCTCTCCCTTATGAGTGTGGTGTACTATACACCCAAAAAGAGACTCTACTCGACACAACATTTATGGATTTCCAAGTAACTATGAACTTAGGGCTCTGATACTAGTCTGACATGACCAAAACCAGGGTCTAGTTATGTCAGGATCCTCGAGTCTGATTATGACTAGAGACCGCACCAAAAACACAACCATAACTGCCCTGCACCCTATGTCGGGTGTATTCTGAACATATGAAAAGATAGAACAATCATAAATCAAATGTATCAGATAAAGTCTATAGGTCTATCCAACCAGTGTCAACCCAATACCAATACCAATGCCAAGGTTAAGACCAATACTAACATTGTCGTCTAACCAAAAACAAAGAACATTCGGTCGGGATATGCTCTCGACCATAGCCAAAACCAAAGTACAAAAAATAATAAGAAGTATGAGAAAGTATCCACAGAGTGAAATGGAGACTTTTGGAGTATGGAAGCTCACCATTTCAATCCGAGACAAAGTTGTTCCCAAATTTGAGATCATTGAGCAGGAGGAGTAATATGGCCGATTCCTACATCACATGGGGATACATTATTTGAAGATGGGTTAGCAGGTAAATGCTAGAATGTACTCTAGAATAATAATAAAATAATACCATTAATCAAAATCAAAGTAAATATCCAAATGCAATCACATTCATACATATATATTATACAGAGGAAAAGAACTGAGTGTAGCATACATTTAAATTTGTAACCTGGGTTGTGTTGCTTAACTATCCTACAACTGCCCATAGGCTATATGGGTCAAGTGTTTCCCCTTGAAAGGGCCCAGTGTGTGTAGCTGCACGAACTAGAGATATCATAGGGGTTTGGGATTCCCGTTTTCCCTTTGCCCTCCATGATACATATATAAAAGTATAAACTTAGGGGATTCCCATGTACCTTACAAGTATATGGTCACCATGAACAACTCTCATATCGGCAAACATGAGTTTCCAGTGTCCTTCCATTGGATTTACACCTTCACAGTTAGCTATCATAACCCACATTTTTTCCTAATTAAAACCTTTAACATATAACCAAACCACCAATTCCAGAGTTTACTACCAAGGCATTATGAATTGGTATCGCCATACTGACTATAGCTTGTAAGCAATGTCATTAGCCAACACTTAGGGGATTCCCATGTACCCCATAGGATTTCCAACCACTCAAAACCATGGCTTCCAAGGCCTTCCAAATTATTCAATTCAATCAAACCATTTAGGGTTCCATTATAAAATAATACAATACAAGGTTTTAAATAAAAGTCATGCTATGTGATAAAAACATTTTCATTGTCATTTTAACAAACATGTAGAGGGTATATAGTTTCCAAAACTAAAACCAAGAACCAAATAACCATTCCCATTCAACCACATGTTCAAACCAACATTATAACATGAAAATAATAAATAGAACATGGGAAAACATTATCCAACCATTCATAACCAAAACCCTCCAACATCTATTTTAAAACCTAAAATAAATACACAATAATACCATGAAAACCATTCATTAAAACATTCCTTTAGTTGAAATAATAATGAGAGAGGAGTAAAATGCCTTTGATACTAGAGAAGTCAGAGATAAACCACCCTTGAAAGCCTTACTTGACCCCCTTGAAGAAACCCTAGTCTCTTTTTGAACCAAAAGCTTAAGAGAGATTTTAGAGTATTAAGAGAGTGTTTGATTTGTGAATAGTAGGTTAATGAAGTCCCAAGAATGTTTTAAGTCATGGGATCAAAAGTAGGTAAGAAGGGAAATGTCTAGAATACCCCCAACTTAAACTGTAAAAAATTCTGTAGGTAGGTATGGATTGGACCCCTCCACTCGTACCCACATCATACGAGTGGTATCTTCCACTAGTACCCAAGACAGAAAGTTGGACTCTATATTCTATCCAACATACAACTCCCCTTTCCCGAATCGTACCATTACCATATGACAAGTACCTACCTAGTCGTACCCTAAGAAGAATGTCAATTGCTAGACATCAGACAACATATGATTTTGACCCAATTTCTTATATCATGTACATACGACTCATATAGAGTCTTATCATACCTAGGACAAAAATTGACCAAACCCACACTGAGTAACATACGACCAATACCCTAAACCGTACCCACATTAAATAAAAAGTAAGAATGAGTCATATGATGGTCAAAAAACACAAACTCAAGAGATTTCTAAGGGTCAAAACTCAGGGTATATGACCTAATTTCAATACCATCAATTTAAACCACATGGATAATGAATAAATAATTTCCATGATGTAAAATTAATGTTAGGAAATAAGATATATGCTTAAAAGGCATAAGAAATTGAACTGAATTGAAAGTTTAGGGCGTAGATGGTGAACCCTTTGTAAAGACCTTGAATTTACTTAGGTTTTGAGTTTAAGAGAGTAAGAATGGTGTTTACTCTTTGAAAATTGAAGGAAATAGGGTTATTATATTTTTAAAGGCCGTGTAAGTGGTAAAAGACAAAAATCTCCTCATCCCAAGTAAAAAAATAAAATTGGATGAATTTAACATAGCAGTGTGGGATGCCAATATTGCGGAAGGTAGCCTCCATGCTACACCCTTATTGTAGAAGCTAAACTCTATGGCACACTAATATCATACACCCTCACGACCTCAGGGTCCTTAAATGACCCCAAAACCCGTCCAAAAATTCTAAAACCTTCCAAAAACACCCTTCTAATATCCATAAAAATAATTCAAGTAAAAAATCAACATTACAAATATGGGAGGGTCAAAAATAAAACCATCAAAAAATTTTGGGGTCTTACATTATGCTCCCCTCCCAGGACAGTCCCTAAATGAGGAGTTAGGACATATTTGGCACGATAATAGCAAGAACACATCATATTCTTCCTCATCTTCCTATATAGCTACTTCTTCCTTTTGGTTTCTTCAAAGAACTTTCACCAAAGCTACAACCTTAGTACTCAATCTAAGAACTTTCCTATCAAATATCACAATCGGTACTTCCTCATAAGATAAGGAGTAAATAACACCAACATCCTTAACTAACATTATCAAGAAAGGATCACCCACAAACTTTTTCAGCATAGACATATGGAAAACAGGGTGAATAGAAGCCAAATCTGTTTGTAACTCTAACTCTTAAGCAACATTACTAACTTTTCTTAAAATCTGGTATAAACCAATATAACGAGGACTGAGATTCCCATTCTTCCCAAAACTCATGACTTTTTTCATAGGAGAAACCTTCCAGAACACCTAATTACTTACTTCAAATTCTAACTCCCTTTACCTCACATCCACATAAGACTTTTGGCGACATTGGGAAGTCTTAAGTCTTTCTCTAATTACCTTCACCTACTCCATATCTTGATGAACCAAGTTATAACTACATAACCTAGTCTTAACTATCTCAAACTACCTAATAGAAAACCTACATTTTCTATAATAGAGAGACTCAAAAAGAACCATTTGAATGCTAGAATGGTAAATATTACTATACGCTAACTCAATAAGATGTAAATGGTTAGAGAAAATACCCTTAAATTCATTTACATAGGCCCTTAACATATACTCCACAGTATGAATAGTATGCTCTATTTGTCCATCATTTTGAGGGTAGAAAACAGTCCTAAGCTTCACCTAAGTACCGAAACCATTTTGAAAAAAATACAAAAATTGAGAAGAGAACTACGTATATTAATCTGAAATGATGGATATAGGCATTACATGCAACTTGACTATCTCCTAAATGAACAACTTGACATTATCCTCTCCTGCGTAGTTAGTCCTCAAAGAAAAGAGGTGGACAGACTTAGTCATTCTATCTACAATGACCCAAATAGAATCATACTGATTATGAGACTATGAAAGACCAGTAACAAAATCCATATTAATTATATCCCACTTCCAAATAGGAAACTATGTCCCTTGAGATATGAGGCACCAGGAGTCAAGTGTTCAATATTGGCATGCTGACGAACCATATATTTAGTCATGAAATTTGCCATATCTCTCTTCATATTATTCCACCAATAGATTTTCTTTCATTAATGATACATCTTAGTCAAACCCAAATGAACTGTATATCTAGACTCATGAACATCAGTGAAAATCCTTTCCCACAACCTATCAATATCAGGAACACGCAACCTTTCTTAATACCCCAAGATGCCATCTTCCCTAATCTCATAAGCCATAACCTTTGGCTGACCTATATCATCCTCAATATGTATAATTATAAGATCAAAATCCTTGTTCTCCTTTACCTCTGCATCAAGAGATAATTTTCCCACTTCTTGAACAATCATTCCCTTATCCTTAAAGTCAAAAAATGGACCCCTAAGTTAGACAACCTATTAATATCCTTCACAAACCCTTTTTTATACTCTTCCACATGGAATAAGCTTCTCATAGATAACCTGCTAAGAGTATCAGCAACAATACTAGATGTACTTGGATGATAATGAAGGCTCATATCATAATCCTTAAGAAATTAAAGCCACCTCCTTTGCTTGATATTTAATTCCTTCTAAGTTAACACATACTGCAATCTCTTATGATCTGAATAAATCTCCATATATACCCCATACAAATAATGATTCCATAACTGCAAAGCAAATAACACATCCACTAACTAAAGATCGTAAGTTGGGAAATTTCTATCATGAACTTTAAGTTGCCTAGAAGTATAGGCCAAAACCCAACCCAATCCCACACAAAATATGTCACATAACCCAAAAAACCCATCAGTACCCTTGGGTAAGGCCAAAACTGGTCTAGAAGCTAACTTATATTTTAAACTCTCAAAACTACCCTCACAAGCATCAGAACAAAAAAACTTAACCTTCTCCTAAGTTAACTTTGTCAATGGAGCAATAATAAAAGAGAAACTCTCCTCAAACCTCATATAATACCAAACCAAGCCCAAGAAGCTCCTAATATTAGTTGTAGTCATGGGTCTAGGCCATTTATTATCTTCCTTAACTTTTTGTGGATCCACCTTGATCCCCTCACAAGCAATAACATACCCCAAAAAAGTCACAATATTCAACAAAAACTCACACTTAGAAAATTTTGCATAGAAATTATGGTCCATAAAAGTGTTCAACAAAATTTGGAGGTGGTTGGCATGATCTTCCTTAATATTATAGTACACCAAGATGTCATCAATAAATATTGAAACAAAAAAATCCAAAAACTGCCTAAACACCTAATTTATAATATCTATGAATGTAGTTGAAGCATTATTCTACCTGAATGAAATAACCAAAAACTCATAATTACCATACAAGTGTTCAAAAAGAAGTCTTTGGAACATCAACCTCCCTAATTTTTAACTGATGGTAGCTCGAACGAAAATCAATCGATGAGAAACACCTAGCACCCAGAAGCTAGCAGAAAAGATCATCGATATTAGGAAGAGGATACTTATTCTTCACTGTAACCTTATTCAACTGAAGATAATCTATACATATTTGAAGAGACCCATATTTCTTTCACATGAAAAACAACGGAGTACTCCAAAGGGAAACACTAGGGTGAATAAACCCTTTATAAAGAAGATCTTTTAACTCCTCCTTTAGTTCCTTCATTTCATCCAGATCCAACCTATAAGAAGGAATAGAAATGGGATGGGCATACGGTAGAAGATTAATACCAAAATTTATTTCCCTATCAGGAAAAATTCTAGGTAGATTATCAGGAAATACTTTAGGAAATTCATTAACCACGGTGACATATATCAAATAAGGAATTTTTGGATTAGAACCCTTAACCCAAACTAGATTATATAGACATTCATTTGAAATCAACTTTTGGGCTCTAAGATAGGAAATTAAAACACTCTGGTTTCTGGACCTTAGAAAATTTCCTGGAATTCTAGTCTCCAAACCAAATACTCTTCATGGGAAAGAGTCATATGATGGGGTATGAATAGTATAGTTCGGTCATATGCTAACTAGTATTGGTTGGTGGGATGGATTTTGGTTACTGTAATTAATACAACTTAGAGATACGAGTCGTAGTGGCGGTTAAAAATCATTTGGTGGTTACATATGGATTTTTGTTACTGGTCTAATAATAAGAGTCTACAATATGTGTTCACTCATACGGAGCTCAATCTTAGGCAGAGGAGATGGTTGGATCTTCTCAAGGACTGATATGAGTATCCACTATCTCCTAAGTAAGGCTAATATAGTTGTTGAGGCTTTTAACAGGTTGTGTATAGGGAGTTTGGCTCATGTGGAGAAAGAAAAGCAGGAATTGGTGTAGGATAATCATAGATTTTTCCTCTTGGACTCCAAGAAATAGAAGTGTAATAGTACAAAAAGTGGTTTGGTTGTCTTGGTGCAGAGATTAAAGAGAAGTAAGTGTTGGATCCTGTCTTGATAAAAATCAAGGGTGACATTAATGGGAAAAGGTATTTGTGATTTAGATCAGTGGTGACAGTATTTTATGGTACCAAGGAAGGTTGTACGTTCCTGATGTTGATGGTTTGCGATAAAGGATTTTGGTAGAGGCGCATGAGTCACGTTATCTTATTCATACTAGTTCCACAAACTTGTATCATAATATCAAAGAGATGTATTAGTGGAATGGTACGAAAAGGGATGTGTCTAATTTTATGGTCGAGTGCTTGGTGTGTTAACAAGTTAAAGTTGAAAACATCAGACCTGGTGGGTTGTATTAAGCTATTGTTTTGACCGAATGGAAATGGGGGGTAATCGATATATATTTTGTTACCGATATTCCTCGATCTCAGAATCAATATGATTCAATTTTTGTCATCGTGGATAGGATAACAAAGTTTGGTCACTTCCTGCAAGTGAGGACTACTGTCTCGGTAGAGGATTATGCAAAGTTATATCTTCAGGAGACTGTGAAGTTGCATGGAGTAACTATTTTGATTATTTCTGATCGTGGGATGCAGTTTATGTCTCACTTCTGGCAATTTTTGTAGAAAGGGTTTTGGATAAGATGTTCCTCAAGGTATCTCCTATGAAGATAGAAGTACGGTTTTGTAAGAAGGGAAAGCTCAGTCCCTTATATGTTGGTCTTAATGAGATTTTGTGAAGGGTTAGTAACGTTTCTTATGATTTGGAGTTACCTTCTATCCTGAGCTTGGTAAATCTGGTATTTTATGTCTCAATGTTGAGGAAATATATTAGTGATCCTTATTTGATTGTTCATTTTTAGGGGTTTGGTATCTCAGACTTTCTATCTTATGAAGAGGTCTCAGTAGAGATCTTGGATAGGCAGGTTCGTCAGTTGTTTACCAAAGATGTGGCATCGGTTAAGGTTCTTTTGTAAAACCGTTAAGTGGAAGAAGCTACATGGGAAATGGAGGAGGATATAAAGTCTAAGTATCAATATATGTTTTCTGCTCCTAGGATTTGTGTGGGAGGTATGTGTCTCCAACAATCTTTAGTTAAATGAAATATTAATGTCTTTGCCTATATGTTTTCAATCTTTGTTAAAGATTGGGAATATATTTGATAATGCAAATGAATCGTGCATGTGGTTACCCCTACCTCGTCCGTCATTCAGGGATAAATGTTCCTAATGGGGGAGACTAAAACACCCTGGGTTCCGAACCTTAGAAAATTTCCAAAAAATTTGGTATCTGGACCCAATACCACTTATGGGAATGATTCATATAATGGGGTACAAATAGTATGGTCCTTCCGTATGCTGACCAGTATTGGTTGGTGGGATGGATTTTGGTTATTGGAATGGATAAAACTTAGGGGCATGAGTGGTATTAGTGGGTATGAATTATTTGGTTCCTTAATTTAATCTTAGACTTTGTTACTTAGGTTGGATATGAGTACGAGTGGCTCACCATGAGCCGTAATCCAGGGTAAGAGTCATACCCAGGACTCGTACAGTGGGCAATGTTAAAACCATTTGTGTTTCTATCTTATCAGGGATACGGGTGAAGGGTATGATTCAAATGTTGTCAATACGACTTGGGTAGGATGAGTCATAAACTGGAAAGTGTTGGGTCTAAGGTTTAAGACATAGGATACGAGTAGTGGGTATTACCCTATCGAAGGGTACGACTTGTGAGAGCCATTCATACCCCCTGTGATGGGATTTTGAGCAACTTAAGTGCAGGTAATTTGGACATTTCCCCACTTATTCCAATAAGGTACCATGACTTCTAACTCTCTTGGGTGTCTATTTACTCTATTATTCTATTCATTAACACGTATAAACTCCTCCTAAATACTTTATAATTCTCTCAAAACTTTATGGGGAAGAAAGCTAGGGTTTCAACTAGAGTACTAATTTGGGGATCTTGTTGGTGGTTTTTCTCTATCTACTTTGTCAATTAAGGCATGTTCTCTTCCCTCATTGTTAGTTCCAACTAAAAGTATAATTTTATACAATGATTTTATGATTTCATTGTTGTATGATTCGGGGTTTTTAACTATGATTTCGGGGCTTTGGTTATAAATTCTTGTTTATGGTTTTCCTAAGTTTTAATTATGATTTTATATGCATTAATGGTGGTTTTGGATAATTGGTTGCATGGGAATGTTTCTTTGGTAATGAACTTTTGTTTTGAAAATACTATGCTCCCAATGTGTTTGATAAAATGCCTTTAACAATGTTTTCATTATAATATTGGTTTTTAACGGAACTTACGGATGGTTTAAACTTGGTAATGCAACCCTAAATTGTATGAATGGTTTAAATGATTTTAAATTGATTGAAAAGGACTTTGATGCCATGGTTTTGGTTAATTAGAAATCATTAAGGGTATATGGAATACCTTAAACCTATATATAGTTGGCTATGGAAAAAACTTGCAAGTTATCATTGGTATGATGATACCACTATTAATGGCCTTGGTTAATAAATGGTTAATCGACTGGTTTGTTGCTTGGTAATGGTTTAATTGGGCCATAATAGTGGGATGTATAGAAAAGTCGTGGAAGGTGGAGGTCTCAGGGTACCAAAACTGGAAACTCATATTTACCGATGTAAGGTTGGTCTTGGTGACCATGTGCATGATGTCACATTTTATATTTGGGGGATGTACTAGTCTTCCAGGTTTTATTCCCTAGTCGTGCAACTTCATGCACTTAGGCCCTTTCAGTAAGGGGATCTGAACCCATGTAGTCCGTGGATGGTTTAGGATGGCAGAGCTACACAAACTAGGTAAAGGTTTTAATAGCATGCTAAACTTGGTTCCATTTCCCGACATGGATATATATATGTATTTTTTGTGTGCATATGGATGGTTTTACTTGGTCTTATAAACAACATTATTTTAACCTTATCCTGATTTCATGCCATCGATCACTTGCTAACCCGTCTTCGGGTAGTTGTATACCCAAGTTATTCAGGAACCGACCATTCCACTCCTCCTATATAGTGATTGACTCAGAGACAGTTATTATATTGAAGTGGTAATATTCCATCTTTTTGGAAGGGTCCATTTTATGTTATGGACATTCTTAGAGAGTTTGATTAACTTCTGGATATTTGTTTTGGCTATATTAGGGGAATATCCCAATCGTATATTCTTACTCTTTTGGTTAGAGGCTTTGTGTTACTGCTATGGGTTGGAATGGGTGGGTTCAGTAATGGTGTCAGATGTAGCATTGACTTTGGTATTAGGGTTGATACCAGTTGACGATATTATTGGTTATTCCGTCATATTTTATTTTGGGATTAATTATATTATGTTTTGGAACTTATTTGGTTATGGACTGGTTTATGGCTCTTGTTTTGGTATTGGTTTGGTATGGTTATTACGGTTTTATGTGACGTGATAAGTAGATAGGGATGGTCTAGGAATAGACCTATCCCAAAGTCAGTCCTTGTCCAGTTTGTGCTATCTTGTTATATGTTCGGTTCTCAGCCGACTTAAGGTATGATAATAGTGGTTGGGTTGGGTAACAGGGGGTGGTCCCCGGTCCTGGTTGGACTTGGGAAGCCCATTACGACAAGTCCCCCAGTCGGGTCATGTCAGAAATAAACCTCCTTATGGGCACTAAGAAACTCCATCATATTCGATCACCAGTTCATTAGGGAATTTGAAAACTAACCTTTCACGTCATTCAATCAAGAGAATCATAACACAAATTGAGCCAATCCATCCCCAAGAACAAATCAAAATCCACCATATCAATCTCTATTGAATCCACTAATGCCTTCCTATAAAAGATGGAAACCACACAAACCCTATAGATTTTCTAACAATAATAGTATCACCCACCAGAGTAAACACAGAAAATGGGTCGAAAATATTTTAAGAACTAAAACCAAAGTTTAAAGCCACATAAGGAGTCACATAAGATAGTAAAGAATCTGGATTAAGCAAATAAGAAACATCATAAGAAAAGAGTTCTAATATAATAGTAACAAAATCTGGAGATGTCTTAGACTCCTAATGGGTATTAAGTAAATAGAGACAGTTCTGGGAAGTGTTAGTACCAGAAGAGGCGCCCTTAGGAGTAGGATCCAATGAAATGGAGTCAGAAACCTTATTAGCTCTAATGGAAACCTTAGATATAGGAAAATTTCTCATCACATGTCCTAGCTGACAATAATTGAAACACAAGTTCCTACCCTCCCAACAATATCCACAATGAAGTTGTCCACAAAATTGTTAAGGAGAATTATAAGGCGGGGATAACTGAGCTCCACGAACCTGAAACTGGGAACTCTATGCCTTATGACCACTACTAGTCTGAAAGCAATGATCACTAGAAGACTTAGGATAAGGAGCGTTATCTTTCGAATAATAATTACCCCAATTATTCTTTGTAGTGCACTGTCTACCATCTCCCCCACTATTCTACTGACCAGCACCCTAGTTTGAATACCTAAACTTCTTGTTCTTCCTCATTCCCATCTCTACCTTCTTTTTTTTCTCATCCTCTACCTACAACATATTAACCACCAGATTAGATATGTCCATATCATTATTCAACATAGAAGCTTTACTCTCTAATACCAAATCACGAGATAAATCTAAAGAAAACTTCCTCATTCGAGACCTCATGTTAGACTAGAAATCTGGTGTATAGCGGTCAAACTAATGAAAATTCAGAGCATACTCCTTAACACTCATCTTAACGTGCTTCAAGTTCACAAACTCTTCAACCGTAGCTTCTCTCAACTCTTGAGGAAAGAAGTGATCAAGAAAGTCCCTTGAAAACTCATCCCACAATGCCGGTACAACATTATCACCCCTTATTACTTTAAATTTTTTATGCCACTGATAAGATATATATTTCAATTGATATGTAAAAAACTCTACACCTTCAGAATATGAAGCATGCATCGCCCCAAAAATCTTCTTCATCTCATCAATAAACCCGTGAAGATTCTCCTTAACCTTAGAGCCTATAAAGGTTAGGGGATTTAACCTTATAAAATGGCTAACCCAAGTGACCTTAGAATAATAAGAAACAAAACCAACACTATAAGACTAATAAGACTGAGATGCCACTAACTGAGTAAGAATATGAATAGACTTATGGAACTCTGCATTAAAGATATCTTCCTTAGCCGACTGATCATAAGTATCACTAGGCCGAGAAGTCCGAGGAGGACTAGTAGGGACCGGTTGAACCCTAGATAGAGTGGTACAATTAGAAATAAGGACCCTAGACTAGATTTGTACTCCATAAATAGGGCGAATCCTCTCCACAGTGGGACAAAGGTTCTAGTAGAATTTCTACAAATGTCAGATCTTTAGGGAGGCATGATCTAAAATACTAGTAATCCAGGAGTTCGAGAAGTTTCAATACAACTAGACTCTAAAGCCCAAAATAGAGCAAAAGAAAGGGAAACATTCCTAAAAGCCTTATAGCCACCCCTTATAAGTATGGCATGCTACACACCTATAAATGGGACTCTACTCCACATGTCTTTGTACACACCCAAATACCTAAACCAATTTCTGATACCAAGTTTCTCACCACCCGAACCAGGTCCTAGTCATGATAGGTATCTCAATCTCACTATAAGTTAAAGACTATGACTTTAGCCTAACATCCAAAACATAATATAATACATCAAAAGCCCACCAAATAGTAATAAGAATGATAGATAATCAAATGTAAAGTCTATGAATCAAAACTAACATCCAACCAACACTTGTCCATAAATGTCTCTAAAACCTAAAATGCCAAAAAATTGGGATATTCCCCCAACCATGACCAAAAATAAAATCCTAGAAAAATACTAAGGCATAAAATAATTAGATGAAATGATCAGTCCTTCCAAAAGATAGTGTCTCACCACTTTAAAACAAATCCATAGGAATACTGAATCACCTAATGCTGCACAGGAGTAATAGAAAATCCTTTGGACTATACATCATTAAATGATGTGGCGTTCAGGGATGGCCAGTAGGACTTAAACCAACTATTATATCCATCAATTTAAACCACATATATAATGAATAAATAAATGCCACAATGTAAAATTAAAGTTAGGGAATGAAATACATACTTGAAATACAAAAGTACTTGAAGTGAATTTGAAGTTCAGAGATTAGATGGTGAATCCTCTATAAAAATCATGAGTTTTCTTGGGTTTTGAGTTTAAGAGAGAAATAATGGTGTTTAATATTTGAAAACTGAAGGGAATAGGGTTATTTTATGTTTAATGGGTAATGTAAGGGGTAAAAAGACTAAAATTCCCTTACCCTAAGTAAAAAAAACAAAACTAGACATATTAAACATAGCAGCATGGCACACAAATATCGCAGAGGGTAACCTCTATGCCACTCCCTTATCTTAGAGGTAAACCTCTATGGCATGCCAATATCATGGACCCTCACTACCTCAGGTCCCAAAATGACCTCGAACCCCTTTCAAAAAATTTAAAACTTTTCAAAAAAACTGTTTTAACATCCCTAAATATAATTAAACTCAAAAATCAATATTACGAATGAGGAAGGGTCAAAAATAAAATCATCAAAATTGTATGAGGTCTTACACTCATCCACTACCAAATCTTTAGATTCAAGAACTTTCCAATCATCGATGATCACCATTCTACCTTATTATAAAAAATCACAAACATTGGTGCATCAAAGACCATCTTGCAATCCCTGGTAGTAATAGCGAAGTAATGACCATTATTTTTTTAAAAAATTTGGATGGTGTTATGAAAATGTATAACTTATTGACACTTATTAAATGAGTCGTACATCTGACCAAACTATTGCTCAAGATAGTTTATACCAATATTATATAATTCAACCTTTTGACTCATTCCCAAATGCATGAATCTCTTTAAGGCAGTTTTTTATTTTCTATACCTCTTTCACAACTTCTGCAAGCATGTATTCCATCTTCGAATTACTTAAACTAGCATCATGTCTTCTAGGTAGAACATAAAGTCAACTCTTATCATTATAACCAATACTTTATCCTCTAATCATCACTCACTTCCTATTCCTATCTCTATATCCTGACCTATTATAATCATTATCTCTATAGTAGTTTTGACCTTAATTCAACTACCTAGAGTTTTGATTGTATTAGTTAGACTCTCATCTCTTGGCTAGAAAATCCATCATTTCTTTGTCAAGATACTTTGCCTCCTCCTCAGAATTTGAATCCTTATACCTAGGTGACTTACATTATGAACAACCATTTACTCATTTTTTACTCATGATGCTAGAAATTGCTTCATAAGTAACCCAATATTAGTCCTCAATTACGCTACTTCTTGACATACTGACTCATCTAATGCTCTCTGCTCTACGGATGCTCCAATTACATCGGTGTTTGTGGTTCTATATGCATCTCGAGAATGCCAACCTTAATTTTTTTACATGATTCAATCTAAGATTTCAAAAGCATGCTCCTAATGCATACTCATAAATACCCCACCAATGATAGTGTCTGCTCCAGCCTTAGTGTTAGAATTCAAGGCTCTTTAGAAGATCTCAGGAAAGTTTCTACTGGTCATTCGATGATTTAGAGCATTTTGTAGGTTTTTCTTAAACCTCAACCAAGTCTCATAAATGTCTCCAAATATAACTGCCTAAAGTTATTAATCTCATCTTTCAACAGCAACATTCAGGAAAATGGAAAAAATACGTCCATGAACTAAGTCCTCAATTAATTCTAAGTTTTTGATCGATCTACGTGATAACTTTACTAACCATAACATAAATTCTCCTATTGTAGAGAAAGGGTATAGTCATAGTCTAGTTGCATTTTGGCTCACTCTAGGTTGATTACATGATATGCAATTCCACGTAAATATTATAACATGCCAATTTATATCAGTAAAAAGGCTCGAGAGCACACCCTTCAAGTTCAACAAGTGTATCATAGCACTAGTTATGTCAAATTTAATCCCTAGAGGCAATTCTTATGGGATATTAGCACATGTTTTAATTATCTCCAAATAATCCAGAGCTTATTCTAAATCCTTATAGGATGGGAGATACTATTAGAAATGTTGTTTCTCCTTTTCCTTATTAGTCTTACTCACTTATCAAGTGCAACTAGATGATTTGCTTCATCTTGGATAGCTTTTCTTCATAGTTGTCTATCTTGTAGATTCTTTCCAATAATTCTACTCCGCCATTAATAGAGTGATGATATGCTCTAAGGTTTTTTGACCATCATAATAATGTGGTCACATATTTAAGATTGTTGCATCAACATGAAAGCCCTCAAGAAAGGCTCCTTGATTATGAACTCCTTCATTCACCATCTATTGATTTCTCAGAGTTCTCAAAAGTTTTATATCAAGTGGAATTAAGGGATTTCCATGACTCCAAGTATTGGGAATATACTAATGTGTTCTATAAATAATAGAAAAATAAATTTAAGAAACAATAACCAATAACCTGACAAACTCAATCAATTAACTCTGTAGGTGTAATCCTAAAAAATAGGGCCAAAAATTAATGTCAGCAAAATTATACCTCTAAATAAAGTAAATATTCTAGTTGATTAATTATAGAACCCAACTAGGCTAGGGTCGATCCCACAGTGAATTGGTAAAAATCATTATCAAGTATGAGTCTAGGCAATCGACAAATAAGTACAAAACAGGGGATTTTGTGTATCAATATGTCACTTGTATTAGTTGTTGATTTGTTTGGATTCATAATCAAGATATGATAGAAATAAGACTGTGTTACCCATGACTTAATAACTACACATGCTATTTGTGATATAAATTTATCCCATATCATGCAAGATCTAACATGTTAGGTTTATGTAAATATTTCTTGACCTTGATTAGATGAATATCTCTCGTCACCTCTTGGTATTCCACTTCTAACCCTTGTACTTCATATCATATTAACTCTCTCTGTTAAGGCTTAAGTTATTATATGAAGATTGATAGCTCTAAATATATATTGTTATTCTTTTTTCCTAATCTCTACTTATCTCCTAAGAAAGTCCTGAATTTAGGTGAGTTCTAACATTTTGCACTTATTAGAAGGAAATCATAATAAAGAAAATACCAATACATGCGTGTGCACCATTCTATAATTACAACTGCTTTGTTAATTCTTCATGGTTCCCATAACCCTAGTTATGGAGTTCAGCTACTCATAATGACAAGAACACAAGAAGAATTTTGATAAGAAAGCATAGTAATGAACTTACAATAAAAATATGAAAAACTCTAAAAGTTCACTTCAAATCAAAATACTAAAAGTCAATATATGTAATTCATAGACCAATAATATGCCTTACAATCTTTTAATAAATCATTAGAATGTGAACTAATACAAAAGATCAAATTGGATTATTTATACACAAAATAAAACCCATCGTAAATATAACAAGATTTATAGAGTCGATCACTTCAGAAGAGTGAAGGTACGATTTTGTTTGATTCCACGATCACCCTAGATGTTTGTAGATTGGCACTGGACTTTATCATATTTAGATCTTCAATGCTAATATTCTCAATAGGACCTTATACCTTCTAGGTATTGTCGTGCAATGTACTCGGCTGATCCTCTTCTATTTTAACTCCAGTAGACTCCAAATCTGAACCTTCCTCCCATGAAACCTTGGTAATATCATAACTTTGAGATACAGTCATGGGAGGAACTTATCTAATATGCTTCATTTAACATCTGTAGCCTTGTTTCTATGTCCCCTAACCATAATCAATCTGTGCGATCATAAGATCAATGCACAATCTTAGAAACTTCTATTTGCTTGACACCTAGGAGTTTATACTTTATTTTATGCTATGATGACATAGTACAACCATGGTCATGGAATGGTTCATCTGATGCCCTTAAGCCCAAAAGTTTAGCACTTTACTTCTTCAAACTAGTTTGACCTACAAATACCTAAAAATACATCATATCCATATTACCTTCATACTTTCAATTATTCATCAGTTTGAGAAATAAAAGTGTTGTAAGTTCATGGAACATCACCAGTAGAGGTCAAAATAAGTGTAGGAATTATTTGCTAACATTATAAATTATAAGTTGAAGGAGCGATACACTAACTTTTAGGTGGTTATATTATCTCATGTAGTTGAATATTATAGTTTCAGTGTAGTTAGTTAGTGTAACTCTTTCACAAATTGATCGACTATGCTTACCAAAATATTACTTGTATTTAAATATTTTATGGGTTATTGTTGATATACTGAAGGTGTGGTTCTCAATTGTGACTGGTATATGTAAATCTTCCACTATTTGATTTATTATACTTATCGGGAGCTAGCATAAGATAACAATTAAGTTAAAAACATGTTTGGATGTACAATACTATTAAGGTATTATCTTAGTGTAAGTAATTATTATGAGTAATATGAGATGCGTGGTTTCAATAAAATATCCTGGAATTATAAAGTTGTATATGATTTTGAGTATGTCTTTATTTTTGTAATTTGAGATTCATATTGATTTTTCCTAATTTGAAGTATTCCATGATTTCTATTGGGTCCTTTATGATATACTTGGATATTCATGTGTGGTAAATCTATGGATATCATGTTAGGAAATTTTCTAAGACATGTAGTTTTTTTGAGATATTGATTAAGCATAAATGAGTTGAGAGATTTTTAAACCATGTTATAATTGAATATAGAATAATGTATTGACCCTACATTATTAAAAACTATTAGAACATGGGGGGTGGGTGTAATAAAGTGTTAATGGGATGACATCATTCTGGAAAGACCTAGGAAAAACTAGACTCGGAGTCACTAGTTGGGTATCGCTGTAGCAATAGATTTTTGTTGCAATAACATCCCAATAAAAACTCCCTATTGCTTTTACAATGTCGCTACAGTTGTAAAATGGTTTTTGTAGTGACACACAAAATGTAGCTAAAAGAGTCCTCTTGAAACACCCCAAATTTTGGCCCTTGAAAACTTCTAGAGCTTTGGACTCACTGCTTTGGTTACGACTAGACCCCTCAGTGTAGTAGGGTGTCTTAACGACTCATTGGGATGAGTTATACCCAAACCAACAAGATTGAGTCTTGATTCTGCTCTGAGTAAGAATGTCTCACCTAGATTCATAATGAGATATTACGAGTCATTAAGTATAATCGTAGGGTGTCCAGTGTATGTTCCAAATTATAACCTGTGTTGACTACAACTGGACCCTATGAGTCGTAAGGTCACATTACGATGGGTGCCATTGAGTCATAAGGATAACAGTGAAGGGTGCCTTGGTTATGACTCATGGTGATGAGTCATATGGTGTGGTTATGAGACAAGGGGTTAACTTGTAACCAAAGACATCACTTTTCAGCTTTTAAGTTGAAAGAAATCTAGATATTTTCTACTTTAACCCCTTTGACCCCATGACTTAAATCCTTTCTTGGGACTTTATTACCATATCATTCCCAATAAAACACTTCAAAATTCTCTCTCAAACTCTTTGTTTAAGTTAAGGCTAGGGTTTCAGAAGGTTGATCAATTAGGAATCTTAAGGGTGGTTTCTCTCCATACATCTTACTATTTTAGGCTCGTTACTCGTCCCTTATTGTTAATTTTGTAAGAGCATGTAATTTGATGTATTCTTCGTAAGATTATTTTTTTGGTTTTGAGAACAAAAATTGGGGGTTTTGAATGTTATGAATTGAACTTGTGGGTACATGGGTATGGTAAATGAACTAGGGAATTGTGATTTTCCAAAATTTGTGGCTATAATGTGGTTATAACCTCAACCCATAACGTGAAATTGCTTTTAGTTATGAGAATTGTGGGAATTTTTAAAATTCAACTATTATTGACCAATTGCATAATATAAAGAAGTATTTGAAATACAATTATAGGATTTAGTGAAAAAAGTGAGCTAGTTTTCTCTAATGTGTATTAGAGAACAAAGGGATTTTTTCTCCCTAAGTTAATGGAAATTGCTTAAGCATAATGTGTTACATTGCAAGTATAGTTGCTATGATGATACCAACAATTTATGCCTAAAAGTGTAATGTGGTTTATTAATGGTAATGTGTGACAATGGTTTTAAATGGCCCCTAATAAGGGTTTTGTAGCTTAGTTGTAACATTAGAGGTTTGAGTGATCAACGCTGGAAATCGCACTTGCCGACGAGGGGGTCAAAGTGACCAGGGAGGTTTGAGTCCCCCCTATTATTATTTCATTGTTAGGGAGACTTGAGGCCCCGTAAATTATTATATGATTGGGTGTTTAAGTCACCTTGGTATATGTTAGAGGGTTCGAGTCCCCCATGTAAATATATATGAGATTAGTCTCTAGTTCGTGCAGTTACATGCATTGGGGCCTGACCTAGGGGTGAGTGTTGGGGACCATATAGCCCGTGGGTACTATTATATGATGGATGAGCTATACAATCCTGGATAAAATTTTGAAATGCATGTTAATCCTTATTCCCTATCCAAGCATATGATATCTATATATATATATATTTGTTTATGCATTTAACTATGTGCACTGGCTTTGGATGATTTTAAATTATTGATCATATCATTATATTATCCTTATCCCTGAGTTACATGCTAGTGTTCACCCTACCAACCGTCTTCATACTTTGTATCCCCATGCAATATAGGAATTGGTCATACTTTTACTCCTCTTGCTCAGTGACTTGGATTCTAGATTAGCTCGAGAGTTAGATTGAAGTGGTGAGCTTCCATACTTTGGATGACACTATTTCTTGATTATGGTTTTCTTTACATTTTGACTATTCGTTTGGACTTTATTTTTGGCTATGGTTGGGGCCATGTCCCAACTGGAAACTCGTCTATCCTACTTGAGTACAATGCTAATAGGAAACAGCATACTTATAGAGTACAGACATAGTCTAGGGGTCTAATTCTTGATTGCCCTCCTAGAGTTCCACTGGTCCCGTTTAGTCCTTCTCAAGCTCCTTAGGTTGATGTGTTGAATATTAAATTTCATACATCCATTTATATTTTGGCTCAATTTTTAGCTTCTAAATCTGAGCGTGTAGCTTCTGTTGCTCCCTCTTTTGAGGCCACAAGGGTTGTCCAGTTTATGAGATTGAGGCCTTCCTTGTTCATCGGTGTTAAGGTTGAGGAGGATCGTTAAGGTTATATTGATAAGATGGAGAAGATCTTTCACATTATGCATTCTAATAATGCGGAGGGTGTAGAATTCATTGTCTATAAACTTAAGGATATAACATACTAGTGGTATGAGGAATGGGAACAGTCTAGGGGAGATAATGCTGAATCCACATTGTGGGATAATTTCTCTAGTGTTTTTTTGGATTTCTTCTTACATCAGGAATTGAGGGAGGGGAAAGTGGAAGAGTTTGTTAATCTTAAGAAAAGTCGGATGACAGTCAAGGAGTATGCCTTGAAATTCCATCAGTTGTCCTTATATGCTCCGGAGTTAGTATTTAGCATGATAGCTAGAATGAGAAAATTTTCTTCTATGTTGTTCCATGATTTTATTCTAGAGAGTAAGGCTACCTTGTTGAACAAGGATATGGAAATCTCTAAGATGGTTATGTAAATGTAGTCGGTTGAGAAAGATAAGAAGAAGTAGGAAAAGATAGGGGAAAGATAGATTAAGAAGTTGAGATTTTTTATCAGGGCGGAGGTCAGCAGCAAATAACAGAGATGGTGTAAAGTGGTCTATGAAGAAGTGGGGGAATTTTGGTTCCTACTCACGGCTATTGCTCCTTATCCAAAGTTGTTGGGTGATCATCGTTCTCTATATGATAATGGATTTAGGGCACAGGGTACCCAATCTCCAGTTGGTGGGGATTAATCTAGTCCATCATATCTTTCTTGTAAGTATTGAGATCAGGTGCATTGCGGTTTGTCTGAAGAGTGGAGGACTAAGTGTTTTAAATATGGTCAGATTGGTCACTTGCATAGGTATTATTCTTCTAAGGTTGCTTCAGGGGTAAATAAGATTTATGTTTCCATTTCATCAGCTCCTACACCAAAGGGTACTGCTTCTGCTCCTAAAATAGGCTCTGACCAAAATTTTGTGTGTGCTCTCACTACCCACCAGGACTTTAATGTATCCCTCAATCTTATCACTGGTACGTTATGAATCTTTTCTCATGATGTGTACTGTTTTCTTGATTCGGTCAACACTTTCTTATATGACTCCATTTATGACTGTGCATTTTGGTTTCGAACTCTAGTGTATCCTTGATCCTTTTTCCATTTGTACCTCTGTAAGTGACTCTATTGTTACTAGAAGAGTCTATATGGGGGGTGTGATATTTGATGGTGGTATAGCAACTCTGGTAGATTTGATGGAGTTAGAAATGGTCAATTTTTATGTCATATTAGGGATCGGTTCTTTCATTCATGATATGCCTCCTTAGATTGTCAAACCCGTAAGGACATGTTTAAATTCCCTAATAAGTCAGTCATTAAGTGGGAAAGGTATTCTCTAGTGCCTAAGGGAAGAATGGTTGTGTATTTGTACAAGAGGTGGTGAAGACATCCGTTATTGTTGAAATAAAGAAGAAGCAGGTACTGGATCTTGTCTTAATAAAGATTAAGGGAGATGTGGTTCAGCAAAAGGTTGTAGCTTTTGAGATTGGTGGTGATGGTATCTTGAGGTACCAAGGCAGATTTTGTGTTGGCAATGTAGATTGGTTGAGAGAGAGAATCTTGGTTGAGCATTATGAGTTGCATTATTTCATTCATCCTGGTTCGACAAAGATGTATCAGAATTTTACGAAGATTTATTGGTGGAACAATATGAAGTGAGATGTGGACAGTTTTGTGGCTAAATGCATGGTATGCCAGCAAGTAAAGGTTGAGCACATGAGGCCCGATAGGCTGACTCAAAAGATTGACTTGTTATGTGGAAATGAGATATAATTAATATTGATCTCATTACCAGTCTTCCTCGATCTTTGAATTAGTTTGATTCTATTTGGGTCATCATGGATAGGATGACTAAGTCTACTCACTTCTTGCAAATGAGGACTAATTATTTAGCAGAGGATAATACAAAGTTGTTCCTCCAAGAGATTTTAAAGTTGCATAGGGTGCCTTTTTCTATCATGTCAGATCATGGTACATAGTTCTCATCATATTTTTTGCATTCATTCTAGAGAGGTTTGGGAACTAAGGTAGCCTTAATACTGCTTTCCACCCGCAGTTGGACAGGCAGGCAGAAAGGACTATTTAGACATTGGTATATATGATTCAGGCTTGTGTGATCGACTATGGTGGTAGTTTTGTTAATCATTTTCCTCTTTTAGAGTTTGTGTATAATAATAGCTATCACATTAGTATTGGGATGGCACCGGTTGAGGCATTGTATGGTAGAAGGGGTAGGTATCCTATTTGGTGGTTTAAGGTTGGCGAGGCGGAGATGTTTGGCCGGAATTTGTTCACCAAGCGATGTAGAAGGTAAAGGTGATTTAGGATAGACTTAAAGCATTCCCAAGTCACCAAAAGTCTTATGCAGATTTGAGGGGTAGGGAGTTAGAGATTGAGGTTTGAAATTAGGTGTTCTTGAAGATATCTCCTATGAAGGGAGTAATGCGGTTTGGGAAGAAGGAAAAGATTAGTCCCCGATATGTTGTCCCATACTTCACCTTGAAAAGGGTTGGTAATGTTGTGTATGGATTGGAGTTGCCTCCTTGTTTGAGCTCCAGTCATTCGGTGTTCCATGTGCCAATATTGAGGAAGTGTGTGGGTAATCCATTGCAGATTATACCTATCAAGGATATTGGTATTTTTGAAATTCCTTATCATATAAGGAAATCCTAATTGAAATTTTGGATCAGCAAGTTCGTCGGTTATGGAAGAAGGATGGTCGCAGATGAAGGATATAGCTTTGGTAAAGATTCTATAGAGGAACCACAAGGTTTAAGAGGCCACTTGGGAAGACGAAGAGGAGATGAAGTCTAAGTATCAATTCTTGTTTTCTTCTCTGGATAATCATGCATAATATATGTGTTATTCATAATATCTTTGTTTTAACTTTGTTAAAGAAAAGATTAATTTCCTTGGCAACTTTATTTTCTATGTTTGTTAAAGGTAAGAGTAAAGAAATATTGAGTCAAATCGTGCTAGAAATTGCCTTGTCCAACCATTCAAGGATGAAGGATTCAAGTGGGGGAGAATTGAAACACCCTAGATTTTTTCCCTTGAAGACTTCTTGAGGTTTAGGCATATTTTCGTTGTTACAACTGGACCACGGAGTTGTAGGGTATTTGTAACACCCATCATTTTGTGCTAGAATAAAAACCATCATTTCTATGCATAGATGATCCAAAAGCTATAAATGCTATGCAAATTTTGCATGTTAATCAATTATGTATGTTAATCAATTATGTAGTTTGTGAACCTATTTAAGCATGAATTGAGATCATAGAGGTTCCCTAACACAAGGACAAGTTAAAAGCTCTCCTATCATTCGAGTTTGAGTGAGCATCAAAACTTGGGTCAAATTCAATGGACCTTAAATCTTTGTATATAATGAATTAGAGGGCCTACTATATATCAAATGAAAGCTCTTAGAATTAGCATTCAGACGATACTAATTTCACCTAAATACAATACCCGATCAAAAATTTATGGCCATTTTAGTGACTGAGACAGTAGCATCATGGGATAAGTGTGCGACGCACGTACTATCGCATGTACTAAAACTTGAGGTTCTGTTTCCGCATTTTTAAGGGTAAAATAGGTATCTTCCATCCCTTATCCAACTATAACACGGGATTAAACTCCCAAAACACCAAATATGATTCTTTTCTCTCAAATTCATCAAGAACTCACCCTAGGGTTTCAAACTAAAAACCCAAATATCTCAAGATTTAATCGTGGGTTTTCCTTAATTCTTCAAGATACGGAATCCCCATTGCGAGGGCTACAAGAGATACCCATGAATCGTATGTATAGCATCCCAAAAGCTAGAGTTCATTCAAAAGCTTCTAATTTAAGGTATTCAGGGTTTTCCTAAAATATTATGGGTATGGAAATCAGGAATTTAAGAAAGGGTTTTTCAGATTTATGAATATATTCATGCTTTAGAAGCATTGATGATATTGTTTTGGCCTTTAGCCTTTCCCCCAAATTGATTTGAAATTATATATATATTGTAAGCATGTTTTTTAAGGTTGCTGATTGAATTGAGAGCATGTTTCTTGAAAAATTCCTCTCTTGTGATGATTTTCATTTACTTATGATATACTATGAAATCGTTTGAATGCATCTTGAAAAGCATTTTATGAAATGTCTTGAATAATGTTATATTTGGATTATGATTTTGATTTTAAAAGAGAGAGGATTGTTTTTGTTGATGAATGATGAAAACAATTATATAATCAGAAGGGTTGCATGGTTTATTAAAGATTACATGACCACCACTTATTTATTGAAGGATGGGAATTTTGCATAGTTTTGACATATGTTTTCGAAAAATGAATTCCTTTTTGGTAAATTGCAAGTTTGGGTGGCCTGAACTATGTTTTAATAAAAGAAGCATGCATGATGCATTATGTCTCAGAAATAGGACTTCCAAGTCTTGCTGTGATGACACCAATCAAAATAATGCCATGGTAATTCAGAATAGAATAGAATGCATGTTTGAAGTCATATTTTTTAGATGTTGAAACTAGATAATGCATGATTTAAAACAGGATAAAATTAGGTGTAAAGAGAGCTTAGGTGGTTTCCCGAAAAAGGCATGAGTTCAGACAACTCATTGCCCAAAACCGTGATTTGCTGATCTGGGTATATTATTATACACTGGCCTAGTACCCTGTGGCATATCAGACTCAGACACTCCAACCCTTGAGTCACACTTGAGTTGGGGGCTTCCCCGCCGAGTCAATGGCGGATTCCATATAGCCCGTAGAATATCAGACTTGTAGGGGAGTGCCACCTAACTCAGAAGTAATACAATGATCAGAAACTGCTTTTGACAGAATGTTTTTTAATGTTTTTTTCAAGAATACCCATGTGTTTTTAAAATTATATATTTCATGATGTTTATGACTAGATCTCAACTATTTTATTTATATAAAAGATTTATTTTCAATTGCTCTGCGTACCAATACATCTGTATTGACCCCCTCTCTCCAGGTTGTGAGGCACAGTCTAAGGGTCCTGATAAGCAGTAGATTTCATCAGACAGGAATGAAGAGTACCAGTTGGTAAGCCTGCTATATTTTAGAAGGACTAGTTTCTTTCAGACAGTTATTATTTATTATAGTTTTGGTCTACTGGGGGCCTTATCCCAGTTTACAAACAGTTGTTATTTGATCATGTAGTAGAGATTTCGCAGATGATTTTTAGATGGTGTTTAGTTGCTATTGGATTTTATTTCTCACTGTTAAACTAAATTTAGATTATGACCATGTTTCCATGGAAGATTTTATTTCCGCATTTCCTATTTATATATGAATTGTGTATATGATTACAAGTTAGAAGGGCTCTCAAGCTTTCATAGTTCAGGATGTCCGTCATGGCCAGGGCCATGGTTTGGGTCATGACAAACTTGGTATCAGAGCACGGTTCATGGTTCCAGGGTGTCTGCAAAATTGCGTCAAGTAGAGTCTTGTTTATGGGTGTGTAGCGCGCCACACTTATAAGCAGGATGCAACTAGGCATTTAGTAATGTTTCTATTTCTTCATGTTCTAGTTCGTGCTATTGAGACAGAATGTTCCTATTCCATACTTTAATTTGTGCTATGGTGTCTCCCATACGAAAGTAAAGTTATCCCAATTCTTTTCTTACTTTGAGGTGCCCAGATATGTCTCATTATTGAGGTGATTCAAGTACAGAAGTTTAGAGTCTAAATGGTATGGTACTTTTTGATTGAGCCATATAAGAGGTTAAAATTTTTGCAAGGACTTGAGAAGAGTCCGTTAGTGCTTTAGAGAGTATTGAATTTTGTGTGAACTTTGATTCTAATGAAATCGTGCTTTTCAGCTGCAGTATAAAGAGTATTCCATCTTTTTTCTAAAATTTATGTTGCAGATGTTATGCTTCAGGGGGAATGATGTGTAGCAGAATGTTGGAACTTTATTTCCACCTGATTAGTAGTATAAGTTAAAGTTTCGGTGTCATGACCTATTGTTAATAAGATTAGACCAAGAGGTTGGTGATATGAAGTCATAAAGTTAGAAGTCAGAGTGAGGGTGACTTTTGTGTAAATAAATATTTTAGTTGAATAATGAATATTTGAGGATGATTTACCACTTTATAGTGATAGACTAATGTAGTAGCTAGTAGCATGTGTTGATTGTATTGTAGTCTGTGGGGGAAGTGTTTGACTCAAATTTTTATTTTTACAGAGTAAGATGCGTATCCTTAGATCATTGAATATTGTGTGTTAATTTTCTATCTCTTGTAATATGTAATCTTTTTATCATAGTGTTTTTGAAAAAAAATTCAAATTCTAGTGAAGTCGTGTGAAGGTTTTTCGATTCACTAGCATAGTTGATTTGTTATTCTTTTCATTTTCTTGTTCAAAACACAAAAATCAATGTCTAGTGAAGCCATATGAGGCCTATTTCTATTCACTAGCAACTTGTTGTTCTACTAGTTGTTCTTGTGTTGGTTGAATATATGTATAGTCAAATCTTTTCGCATGAGATTGAGTTAGTAATAAAGTGATACGTCCTTGTGTGTTAGTTTAGTAGAAGGTAGAGAAGGAGTTATTAGTTAAGGTGAATTATTGTCTGCTTGAAGTATGAATATGGGTAGATGAGCGAGTAAGATAAAATTATAGACTCATGGTTGTTTGTGGAATTTGAAGGTAGTCTAAATGTACGCTTGGGTAAGTAAGTGTGATATGAGAAAGCCGTATAAGTAGACAAGAGTGTATGGGGTTATAATGTAAGATTAAGGTTGACCAGTCTATTATGTGACTTTACCCTCCTTGACCTTCTTTTCATTGGTAGTTGTAAACTAGTACTACTTGTGAGAAGGTATGTAGTAGATTTTAGAGGTATTTGGATAGAATGTCCCAATTTGATGGACTAGTATATTATGTTGCCTTCATCATTGGTGGTAGATGATTGATGCTAGACTATTGGCTTGAATTTAATATAGGATGTAGATATAAGAATTTTGGCTTAAGATTAATGATGAATGTTTTGTAAGAATTGTGTATCAGGTTGGGTTGTAAATCATGCTTAACACTAGATATTAAGTTCGAACAGTTGATGTCCATAAAGGTGGATGTGATGATTTCTTGGTTAATGATACTTGTTATATGGAAGTGATCTAATAGGCTTGAATGGTGTATGCAATAGATTAAGTTTATTTGATTAGTAACAAAGTATGATGTTGTATGTATGAGGTAGAAGTATGCCCAAGGTGGTATGGAGTTGCGGTATTTTCTAAGACTATTACATGTTGCGTGTGGCTAGTGGACATAGTAGTACCGTTGAGTTTCTAGGTGGAGAAAGACTAGTAGTATGATTTATCAAAGTCTTGGTGATATCTATGATTAAGTGTTATAATCTAATTTTGTATTTTTGAAGGTTGAACCGACAAAAATAAGAGTTAAAGCGTTATAGGGTGTGTACTTTGACTATGGGAATACTCACAAGGATTCGAAGTTAGTAAGTGTTCAAGTATTATGTGATTGACTATTGGGGCTATATAAAGATAGAATGTGTCTCCGAAGGTAGGATTAGCAGCGGGTTTTCCCTTTCCAGTTGTAGCCATTCGGGTTAAGTTCTATTAATTAGGTGTATTATCGTATTCTAGACCCCAGAGTGCAGTGTACGTAGTTCAGTTTAGAATCTCGCGTGGTATCTGTCTAACTTAAGATAATGACTTAATTCTAAGGCGGAGATGGTAGAACAAGTAACCAAGTCAGGCTCTCAGATTCTAGAAGTAATGTCAGTATGATATTGAACATCAAAAAGTGACGGTGAGACTCAACCCATTCTTATCTCAGTATTTTTAGTGATCCTAATACCTACTCATGCCTTACGTTTAGTTCCATGATCATAGTTCATGTTCATGTATATGATAGAGAATCACATGCTTTTCCATTTCTAAAATGAGGAGTTCCAATTCATTTAGTAGTCGGAATCACATTCCATATGTTATGAACTTCAAATTGAGGTCATGCAGCTCATGACTCATGTACTCACTCTTTATAATGTGCTCAGTTCCCATAATTTATGTTATACTCTTTATGATTGATGAGATTCAGCTTATAGTCATGTATGCCCCAATTCAGATCACTTTGATGAATCCCTAATGTTGATTTGCTAATCCTTCGGCCTCAGTTAAGTGTCAAGTCTCGTATAATATCCTCCCATGATTCAAGGTCTTATGTTCTAACCTTTTAGTGACTCCTTCTTGTATGATGATAGTGGTGATGAGTAACTATTTCTTGTTACTGAAAGATCATAGTATGCTTGTTTTAGATAAGGCCATAAGTGTGAAGTAAGATCAGGGGCTAAGTTTTTGATATATGTGATGGTTAGTGGAAATTTATGTGGGTATGTACTTAGGGTAGTGCGTGTATTTATAGTGGATTAGAGAATATGTGAAGTATGTCCTTATGGAAGTTTTCCTTTGAGTTCATATGTGGTTATAAAGATAGGCTTGAATGGCATATTGAGATTTAAGTGGAGGAGCGCAATATGCGCTAGTGAATCCATAGTAAGAGATTAGATTTAGTCATTGAACTGGTAAGGCACGATATACTTAGGGTGTGATCGAGAAAAAAAAATATATAGAAGATTGAATCATATGGTTTAGACTAGTATCGTGGTGTGGCATGTTGTATTTTGTGATTTGAAGTTAGGCTTGATCATGGTAAGAGAACTTATGTTACTTTAGGCATTAGTAGAAAGATTTATCAATGCCCATATAAGAATTCTAAGTTGAGTCAAATGGGCATGGTATTTAAAGGGAATAATATAGTTAAGGGAGTATTCGAGAAGTGCGCTAAGCTTGAAAGTAAGAAGTTGCATTGTCTAAGGCCAGGTAATTCTATCCTAGTTTATAAGTTATATGTCTATATTCCATGCTATAAAGTAGTATCACTATTGTGATTCCTTAGTTGGGTGTCTTGTGTAACTCATGCCCAAGATTTTTTGCACTCTAATTCTACTAGAACTTCTTTAGAAAGAGTGTTGAAGAGATACTCCAGTTAAGTATAAGTTTCTAGTATAATTCAGCTAGTATAACCAGCAGTTCAGTTTAACAGTCAGGCACACAAGTTACTGTGGTTTTCTACCTTTAACCCCAATCCTGCTATCTGAAGTCCCATATGTATGGCCATCCCAAGAGATAATCTATTCCATCCATGTAAATTGCGAATTTAGTTTAGTCCGAACATCATGTTTCAAAGTCAGCTATTTAGTCATGACTCAGTTCATAAGAGTTCAACGCATAGTCTCAAATCTCTCTAGGAATTTTAGCTCAGACAGTGGAATACCTTTGTACGATCTAAATATTGTTGTCTCAAGATTCGTACATACATAAGTTATCATTTCTCAATTTAATACGTATGATAGGATCATGAACAACTAAAGAGAATCCTAAATTCTTAGCATGAATCAGCTCCTTCAAATAAGTAAGGTCAAGTCAGCTCAGAATTCAGTTTCATGATGAAAATTGAAATATTTCAGATCAGTATATTCTTTCTTAGAAGACATATCATGTCAACATTATTCCATACCCTTAAGACTTCAATATTTCTACCCATCATTCGGTGATGAATGATCCCAAGGGGGAGATAATGTAACACCCCGTATTTCGGGCTAGAATAAAAACCATTATTTTTATGCATAGATGATCCAAAAGCCATAAATCCTATGAAAATTTGGTATGTTAATCAATTTTGTAGTGTGTGAACCTATTTAAACATGAATTGAGATCATAGAGGTCCCCTAACTCAAGGACGAGTTCAAAGTTTTCCTATCATTCGAGTTTGAGTGAGCATCAAAATTTAGGTTAACTTCAATCGACCATAACTCTTTTTATATAATGAATTAGAGGGACTACTATATATCAAATGAAATATCTTCAGATTATCTTTCCAACATTACCTATTTCGCCTAAATTCGATACCTTAGCAAAAAGTTATGGCCATTTTAGTGACTGAGATAGTAGCATCATGCGATAAGCGTGCGACACACGGCCTATCACACACACAAAAATTTCAGGTTCTGTTTCAGCATTTTTAAGGGGAAAATGGGTATCTTCTATCCCTTATCTATCTATAACATGGGATTAAATCCCAAAACACCAAAATATGATTCTTTTCTATCAAATTCATCAAGAACTCACCCTAGGGTTTCAAACTAAAAACCCAAATATCTCAAGATTTAACCATGGGTTTTTCTTAATTCTTCAAGATTAGGAATCCCCATTGTGAGGGCTACAAGAGGCACCCATCAATCGTACGTATAGCATCCCAAAAGCTAGAGTTAATTTAAGAGATTCTAATTTAAGGTATGCGGGGTTTTCCTAAAATATCATAGGTATGAAAATCTTGATTTTAAGAAAGGGTTTTTCAGATTTATGAATATATTCATGCTTTAGAAGCATTGATGATATTGTTTTGGCCTTTAGCATTTCCCACAAATTGATTTGAAATTATATATATATTGTAAGTATGTGTTTTAAGGTTGATGATTGAATTGAGAGCATGATTCATGAAAAATCACTCTCTTGTGATGATTTTCATTTCTTATGATATACTATGAAATCGTTTGAATGCATCTTGAAAAACATGTTATAAAGTGTCTTGAATAATGCTACATTTGGATTATGATTTTGATTTCAAAAGAGAGAGGGTTATTTATGTTGATGAATGTTGAACACAATTATATAATGAGAAGAGTTGCATGGTTTGTTAAAGATTACGTGACCACCATTTGTTTATTGAAAGGATGAGAATTTTGCATAGTTTTGACTTATGTTTTTGGAACATGAATTCGCTTTGCTAAATTGCATGTTTGGATGGTCTGAACTATGTTTTAATGAAAGAATCATGCATGATGAATTATGTCTCAGAAATAGGACTTGCAAGTCTTAATGTGATGACACCAATCTTGATAAAGCCATGGTAATTCAGAACAAAATAGAATACATGTTTGAAGTCAGATTTTTTAGATGTTGAAACTAAAATAATGCATGATTCAGAACAAAATAAAATGGAGAATAAAGAGAGCTTAGGTGGTTCCCTAAAAAAGGCATGAGTTTAGACAACTCATTGTCCAAAACTGTGATTTACCTATCCGGGTATATTATTATACGCTGGCCTAGTGCCCTGTGGCGTATCAGACTCAGACACTCCAACCCTTGCGACACACATGGGATGGGGGCTTTCCCACTAGTCAAAGGTGGATTCCATATAGCCAGTGGAATATCAGACTTGTAGGGGAGTGCCACCTAACTCAGAAGTAATACAAAGATTAGAAACTGCTTTTGACAGAAAGGTTTTTTATGTTTTTTTCAAGAATTCCCATGTGTTTTTAAAATTATATCTTTCATGATGTTTATGACTATTTCTTAACTATTTTATGTATATAAAAGCTTTATTTAGCTTTATTTCTGATTGCTCTAAGTATCAGTACATTTGTATTTATCCCCTTCCCTCCAGGTTCTGAGGAACAGTCTAGGGATCCTGATAAGCAGTAGATTTCATCAGATAGGAGTGAAGAGTACTAGTTGGTGAGCCTTCTATATTTCAAAAGGCCTAGTTTCTTTCATACAGTTATTATTAATTATAGTTTTGGTCTACTGGGGGCCTTGTCCCAGTTTTCAGACAATTGTTTAGTTGATATTGGATTTTATTCCTCATTGTTAGACTAAATTTAGATTATGGACATCTTTCTATAGAAGATTTTATTTATGTATTTCCTTTTTATATATGAATGGTGTATATGATTACAAGTTAGAAGGGCTCTCGGGCCTTCATGGTTCAGGATGTCCGTCACGGCCAGGGCACTGGTTCGGGTCGTTACAGTGTCTTAATGACTCATTGGGATGAGTCATACTGAAACTAGTAAGTTTGGGGCTTTATTATGCTTTGAGTACGAGTGTCTCACTGATAGCTGTAATGAAATGATATGAGTTGTTAGGTGTAATCAAAGGGTGTCCAGTGTATGTCTTGATTTATGTTGTGTTGACTACCACTCGACCCTAGAAGTCGTAGGGTCCCATTCGGATTGGTGCAATTGAGTTGTATGGATAACAGTGTAGGGTGCCTTGGTGGTACTACCTTGATTATGATGCGTGGTGACGAGTATGGTGTGGTTACAAGTCAAGGGGTTGACGCATAACCAAAGTTGCACTTTTCAGCTTTTAAGTTGAGGGAACTCTAGACATTTTCCACTTTAAACCCATTGACTCCACGAATTAAAACCTTTGTTGGGACTTGATTACCACATCTTTCCCAATAAAAAACTCCCAAAATTCTCTCTTAAACTCTCTGTTTAAGTTAAGGATAGGGTTTTAAAAGGTTGTTCAATTAGGGCTCTCATGGGTGATTTCTCTCCTTACATCCTACTATTTCAGGCATGTTACTCTTCCCTCATTGTTAATTTTGCAAAAGCATGTGGTTTAATGTACTTTTTATAAGATTATTGCATAGGTTTTGAAAACAAAAGTTGGGGTCTTTGAGAGTTATGAATTGAATAATGTTTCGCATGGTTTGTATATATGATTTTCATACTTTAAACATGGTTTTGAACTTGTGGGTTCTTAGGTATGGTGAATTAACTAGGGAATCGTGATTTTCCCAAACTTGTAGCTTTAAAGTGGTTATAACCCCCAACCCAATAAAGAAAAATTGGTTTTAGTTATGAGAACTGTGGGAATTTGTAAAATTGATTTAGTCTTGAACTATTAGATAATATAAAGAAGTATTTGAAATACAATGATATGATTTAATGAACATAAGTAGTCGGTGTTCCCTAATGTTTATTAATAAACAAAGGGAGTTGTTCTCCTCAAGTTAATGGAAATTATTTTGGCATGATGTGTTACTTTGCAAGTGTAGTTGGTATGAAGATACCAATAATATATGCCTAAAAGTGTAATGTAGTTCATTGAATCGGAATGTGTGACAATGGTTTTAAATGGGCTTTAGTAAGGCTTACGTAGCTAAGTAATGAAAGTGGAGGTCCGAGTGGCCAATACTATTTACCATATTTGCCGACGCTGGGGTCGAAGTTACCAGGGAAGTTCGAGTCCTCATTATTATTATTTCATGATTAAGGAGGTTTGAGTCCCCCATAAATCATTATATGATCTAATGTTTAAGTTACCTTTGTATATGTCGCAGTGTTTGAGTCTCCCATGTGCATATATATATATATGAGATTATTATCCAATTTATATGGCTACACGCACTGGAGCCCGAACAGGGGGTGAGAGTTGGGGCCCATATAGACCGTGGATACTATTATATGATGGTCGAGCTATTGAATCCAGGCTAATGTTTTGAAATACATGTTAAGCCTTATTCCCTATCCTAGCATATGATATATATATGTGTGAGTGTATGTATGTTTATGCATTTGATTATGTGCACTGGCTTTGAATGATTTTAAACTATTGATCATATCATTATGTTATCGTTATCCTCGAGTTACATGCTAGCATCCACCCTACTAATCATCTTTAGACGTTTTATCCCTATGTGATACAGGAACTGATCATACTTCTACTCCTCCTGCTCAATGAATTGGATTAAGGATCAACTAGCGAATCAGATTAAAGTGGTGTGCTTCCTTACTTCGGAAGACTCTATTTAATGATTACGGTTTCCTGTACATTTTGAATATTCCTTTGGATTTTGTTTTTGGCTATGGTTAGTGGCATGACCCGATTGGATATTCATTGATTTTGATTAGAGGACTTGTCAAAATACTGTTGGCATAGGCGCTGTCGGTATCAGTATTTCTATTGCTATTGGTATTGGCATTGATACCGTTATCGGTTGACTTTGGTTGTAGACTTTCTTTAATTTCTTTAAATTAATATTCCCTTATCATGTTTTATGTTCAAAATTCAGCCTACTTTAGGGTGTGATATGTTTGGTTTGGCTAGGTACAGGGGGTGATCTACGGTCCAAATGGGACTTTAGATACCCGTCACGACCAGGCCCTGGTACGGGTCGTGACACCTCTATTTTTAAATTTTTTTGTGCTATGTAAAAAGGTCCCTATATTTGTAATACTCATGAGTAAAAATAGTTTTCCTAGCATAAATAGCAAGATGCTAGTTTTTTAAGTTAAAGTACCATAAAATTGAAGATTCTAAAGGTGTAGAATGACTAAATGATTATTATTTACATCCCTAAATTGGGGCAACCCTAGACTAGAAAATAGAAATAAAGTGGGGAAGGGGATATATTAATGTGAATTAGGAGGGTTGATCTAGTTGGAGGCCCTATTATCTCCAAGGCTTGAGGTGTCGGAGACCCCTTTTATATTGTATTAAGGAAGGAGAATTCCTTATTATCCTCTTTCTTTAACTTTGGAAGTTTTTGATTTAGGACGACAGACTTAAACATAACCTTCGCAGTCTTCTACATCTGGGATAGCATGTGATTTTGAGAGAGCCTCTTTTTATTTTCTTTATTTAACATCCTTTTGTTCTATGCATTGGCTCGAGTTGTGTCTGGTGGAGCTATGGCTATTGAAGGAGTTGAACTTGGGGGAAGTTTGTGAGACTGCTCTAAGTAGGTCTAAACCACATCTACATCTCCCTCCAAGTGTTAAAGGGCCACAAGTGTCTGGGTGGGAGGGGCACTAGAGTCCTCGCCCTCTGCGACACTACTTCTCTCTCCCTCTGCCCCTATCTTTCTCTTAATTTTCTCCTTTCATGTGAACCCTTCACTTTCAGTGGGATGAATATTACATCACACTCTTCCATAGAATCATTCCCCTCACTCGATACATCCACCCTCTTGTACAACTTAGCGATCAAATCCTTCGAAGGTCCTCCCTTCGTATAGAAATTATTTTACGTGTCAATGAATTATATCTCCATATTCATAACAATCCCTAATAAAGTATAATCCATCACCACAACACGGTGAAAGGTCATATCTGTAACATTGCTTGAAGGGAGAATCCTCTAGGACACCAAGTTCAGCCACCTCCGAGCCTTCAAAGTAAAAGGGTAAGCTAAAGGGTGGATGTAATGGGTGAATTTATTGAGTATACTTGGAATTTCCTCTCTGTCAATATTAGAGGCTAAGTAAGTGGAATTGGTTTGATGGTGAAAGAAGGAGTCAATATATTTATGAATTGTCATGGTATATAAAAGGAAATTAGGAGGAGGTTATGTTTGTAAAACAATATGGGGAATAGTTTCTTATATTAAGATTTATATTTATGTAACAAATAAGTGGGAATAAATTAGGGCTAAGGTGTTCCTAAGTAAATTTGGCAGTCGAGATAAGTATATATAGAAATTGTGTGGTAATGAACCTTGGTGATTGGGTAGGTATGAGTAGTTTAAATATAGTATAGACTTGATTTGACTCCGTGCTTATATGTAAGATGAACCTTTGTAATTATCCTTTAGGTATTACTTGTGATAGTTGAATATCATCATAAATTAAACATTGGAACTGGAAGTATACACTGGGATGATATTTAGATATTGTTTTTGATTATTGTTAACAAAATTTCTTGAGTGTAAGTGACATACATAGGTACATAGATATTAAGGTATGTCTTGATGGTATGTAGATATTATTTTCTATATGTATCGTATCTATATGTGAATGCACTATGTTACCTTGTTCTAGATTGTGTTGTCAATTTTAGGGTGAAAGTAGTTGATTGACAATGAGTATTAAAGTATAGAATAGTGGGTCAGAATGGTCATAAAATTAGGATAGTAGGAGTTTTTAATGAAAGTGAGTGCATAAATAATGGGGGCTTTGTTAGTGCTAAAGAGTTGTGATTACTTGGTCACTTAGGGGGAGATAATATGGCCAGAATAAAAACAGGGTATAAGGGTGAGAGTCGAAAAAAATGCTACAAGATGTTAGTAAGGTTCAGTTGCTTGAGTATTTATTAGGATCATGATCCTTCCCTAATTTCTATTGCTATTGTTTATTTTTAACCTTGGTCAACCGATCATACCTACCAATACGTGTGGTTTTGAATTAAGATTTTCAATGTATAATAATTTCAACTAATTTGAGTTATTTAAATAAAATGAATATTTAATTAATATTTAAAGGTGAATACAAAAAGCAGATGTGTACAAGTAAAAAGGAACATAAAATGTACTATAACCAAAAAAAGGTCCTAGCATCTCAGTGATACAATCCTAGCCTTCAAAAATAATTTAAATGCATAACTATCTTATAACTCTAATAACAAATACTAACACGACTCAAACTTCGGACCATGTCGTATAGGAACCTCAAGCTCACACAAACCGGAGTTCGCCCCTATAACCCAACGTAATCTTCTCAACATACCATAAGAGTCGGAGGAAATCCAACTCACTAATCAGAATAGCGTAAATGATAAAATAAGTCAACATGTGATTCATTATAACAACTACACCAAAGTTCATAGTTGTTCACAACACCTCTATACAATACCGAAGTCAATAAGTGTATTTGTCGGGAAAAGCCCCCAACTATAGCCAAACCAAGTATTAAAGAGAATAAGTCTAATGATAGTGACCAAGAGATGGAGTCTTCCAAAATAAGGTAGCTCACCGCTTCAAGTGAAGCATGAACTACCTCAATCTGCTAATCACTATACAGGTAAAGAATAAGGTGCTTCGGGCCCTATGTAGCGTGGGGATATAGCATCAGGAGAAGGTTAGCGGTTGGAACGCTAGCATGTAACTCAAGGATAAGTGATAAAATACCATAATTATTCAATAACAAGACACTATATCAAATTTCATCTCATTCACACACTTATACATACATATAGATATATCACATGCTAATCAAGATATCATATCAAAGCTCGTCATCATTCTCAGGCATTCATTCATTATACATGAAGTGGAGAACTACCACCTCCCACACTCATAGACTCATCATTCTCAACTTTCTATTGACTTCAACCACAATAACATTATCATTAGATTAGGGACTTCACCTGTGCACACAAATTCATTTCCTAAGGACTTTAACCACATTCACAATCTTTCAATCAAAGGACTTTACCTATACACATTCATCTAGACAAGGGAATTTAACCTCATTCTTGTTTGTTAGATAAGGGACTCTAACTTCATATCATATATGGACTATAACCACAAGCCTTTTCATAAGGCGAGATACATTGACCATTTGAGATCTCATTAGGCATGGGACTCTAACTACATGCAATTTTATTAGGCAAGGGACTTTAACCCCAATCCATTTCATAAGGTGAGGTACTCCAACCACAATCCATCACAACCATCATAACCGACATTAGGACTCTAACCCTTTACACATGCAGCATTATACATTCAATGGACTTTAACTAATTCAACACTATTCATGACCACAAGGTCCTTATGGGAGCCTTCATTGCTCAATCATCTTATCAAGATGATGCCTGAATTTAATTCATCACACAATTTTTTTATGGTCCTTAAGACCCTCACAAGACATTCACATTTCAATAGCATTCTTATACCACACTCTAGTTTAATACACTATGCAAGTTCATTTCACATTTAGGGACTTCAACCCTATATTGGTCATTAGCTCAACAAGGTTATCATCACACCTTGCATGGATTATAATACCCCCACTATATCATTAAACAATCATTCATACTCATTTGGGTTCTTTCCCTAGCTTAACACATTGTCAACATACAACTAGTCATTTCATTTAGAAATTTCCACAAACTTCGTTTGTGCATATCTTTAACAAGGTCATTTTCATGGTAGATATCATCAAGGTCAAGGTTAATCAAGACCTCATGTTCAACAACATACAACAAGAATCTACATATCCAATCTACCATCAATAACATGTATCAACACAAGTACAAGAAAGAATCATCATTATTCATGGTTAAATATCAAAACCCTTTTTTATTTTATTCAAAACCACCATGTACACTTACTAATCCAAGTGTTAAATACATGGTTTTTCATTTATTTAAGGATGATAATAGTTACATGCCTTAACCAAAAATACACACAAAAAATCTTGACTCTTCCTCTTTCCACAAAATGAACACCTCCAAACCCTAGCCTCCAATCTTGTTCCAAGATCCTTTTTGAGTGGTTGGAAAGTTTAAGTCTTGAAAATGAAGACTTGGGAGGCTACCATGACTTATATAGGTCAAGGAATTAGGGTTTTAGGAAAAATAAATGACCAAAATGTCCTTGGTTAAAATATGGAAAATACACACGTGCAGGGGTACGACTACCCCTCACGTTTCACTTGACATTCATTACCTAAGGTACGAGTGGTACCCTAACTCGTACCTTAGTCTTCTCCAAGGTCAACCACATTGTTGTGGGTAATAAATGCTACCTTTGATTCATAAACAAGGGTATGACTCACCCTCCAATCGTGAGCTCAAGTTGTGACCAAAACAGTCCACTCTAGGTTTGAGACTTTACTCTATACGGTTGACTAGTATACGACTCGTAAGCATGGTTACGACCAAGGTATGAACTTTTCGTATGGTGGGAAGAATACTAAACTAAAATAATGTATATGATACTAAAGTGTAGGTAATGGTAGGTACGATTCATGACCTAGGGTATGACTCATGTACCCCCCAACCGTATCCACTCCAGAGACATCAAAGAGGTTGTTGTCCTCTTCAAGGGTTCAAGTCTAACTATTTCAATCCTTTATAACATGGATAGATGAGTATAGATACAAGTTTAACACCTTAATATGAACTAAATAATTCATTAAAAATCTAAAAACAACACACAACAAGGATACAATACAAGACATATCATGATCCTTACCAATCAACCAAAGATTGTGCAAAGTCACATTCTCGGGTGTTTCATTCTTCCATACTTAGGATTATTCGTCCATGAATGAAGGAAAAAGTAAGAATAAACACAAGTTGACACAACAACATTCCTAAAACAAAACCTTACACAAGTTACAAATAAGCATACAAGAAGGATGCAACACAACACATGTCATAATCGTCAACAATCAACCATTTCATTTTATTTTTCTTGAGACTCAAACTCATTATTTATCTAATAGTTGTTCATTTCATAACTTAGGGACTCCAACCCATCAACTCATCAAGGATATCGAGAAACTTAAGGCATTGGAGACTTTACTCTACCATTTATAAAGAATATGAATCAATTCAAAGTATTAGAGACTCAAATCCATCACAATAAGTCACACATCATTTCATAGTATTAGGAACTTTAATCTATGGTTTAACAAGACACCAATCATTTCACACATTAGGAACATTAATCCATTGTCTAACAAAGACATACATCAACACATACCTCCATCATAAGCTTCTAAAATAGGAAATAAATGCGGGTACTTGGACTTCATGTCCTCTTTTGTCTCCCAAGTAGCTTACTCAGACTTTTGCTTCCTCTATAGAACCTTCACCAAAGCCACTTCTTTTTTTCACAATCGGTGAACTTATCGATCCAAGATCCTTACCGGGATCTCCTTATAGGACAAAGAGAGTGTAATACCAATGTTTTTTTTAGGGAAAAAACAAGGAAGGATCACCCACATATTTCTGCAACATAGACACATGGAAAACTAGGTGAATAGAGTTTATACTAGGAAGCAACTCCAACTCATAGGTGATATTTCCAACTCTCTTCACAATCAAGTAAGGGCCAACATATCGAGGACTAAACTTCCCCTTTTTAACAAACTACATCACTCCCTTTAGGGGAGACACTTTTAGGAATACCCAATCACCCACATTAAACTCTAAGTCCCTATGCCTCACATCTGCATAGAACTTTTAGTACCTTTGAGCGATTTTCAATCTATCACGAATCACCTTCACCTTTTTTAATGCTTGGTGAACTAAATTGGGAACAAGAAACTTACCCTCTCAAATTTTGTACCACCCAATAGGAGATCGACATCTTCTACCATACAATACTTTGAAAGGTTCCATGCCAATACTAATGTGGTAGCTATTATTATAGGCAAATTCAATCAAAGAAAAGTGGTCATAAAAACTACCACCATAATCAATTACACAAGCCCTCAACCTATCCTCCAAAGTATAGATCTCTCCTCTTGGCTATCCATTTGCAGGTCAAAAGCGGTGCTAAGGCACACCTTAGTTCCCAAACCTTTTTGGAACAACTTCAAAAAGTGGGATGAAAATGGAGGACCATGATCCAATATAATAGACACCGGATAACCGTGCAACTTTACGATCTCTGCAGGGTACAACTTAGCATAGTCTTCTGCTCAGAAATTAGTTATCAGGGAAAGAAATAGGAGGACTTGTTCATTCTATCAACAATAAGACAAATGGAATCATATTAATTTTGAGATCTAGGAAGACCAGTAACGAAATCCATATTAATAGACTCCCACTTCCACTCGGGCAACACAACCTCTTGGTATAGGCCTCCAAGCCTCAAGTACTCAACCTTTACTTGTCGGCACACCATACACTTAGCTACATGGCTAGAAACAATACACTTCATATTATTCCACAAATAGAATTCTCTAAGATCATGATACATTTTGGTGGAACCGGGGTGAATATATTAATGGGCTCCTTGATCCTCGGCCATTACTCTTTCCCTGAATCCATCGATGTCGAGAATGTATAACCTACCTTGGTACCTCAAGATACCATCATCACTAATCATAAAGTCTGCAACCTTTTGTTGAACCACATTGCTTTTGATCTTCATCAATTTAAGGACCAAGACTTGTTTTTCCTTTTTCTCAACAACAAGAGATAATTGATATAATGGATGTACAAATACACCACCATCCTCAGAGTCCACAAGTAAAACTCCCTGATACGCCAACCGATGAATATCTCCTATCAATTCCTACTTATCCTTATTAACATGGGCCAAACTTCCCATAGACAATTTACTAAGAGCATCGACGACTACATTTCACTTACTAGGATGGTAATGAAGACTTATATCATGGTCTATCAATAGCTCAAGTCACCTTATTTGTCAAAGATTCAGCTCCTTTTGGGTAAAGATATATTGGAGGCCTTTATAATCAGAAAAGATATTAACATGAACATCATAGAGATAATTTCACCAAATTTTTAAAGAAAAGACCATGACTAACAATTCTAAGTCATGGATAGGGTAGTTCTTTGCATGAACTTTATATTTCCTAGAAACATAGGACACCAAACTACCACGTTGCACAAACATGCAAGTAAGACCAACTTGAGAATCATCATAATATACCACAAAACAATGACTACCCTCGGGCAAGGTCGACACCAGAGCTGAAGTCAATTTATCCTCAACTTCTCGAAACTACCCTCACACGCATCGAACCATAATAACTTGATCTTCTTTAGGATAAATTTAGAAAACAGGGAAGGTATGGTTGAAAAACTCTCCACAAACCTTCTATAATAACCAGCTAGATCCAAGAAGCTCTGAATATCAATTGGAGTTGTAGGTGTAGGCCACTTCTTAACCATCGCAATCTTTTGGGGATCCACCATGATCCCTTCACTAGAGATGACATAACTAATAAAAGCAATGGATTTCCACCAAAAATCTCACTTGGATAACTTGGAATACAAACAATGATCTGATGTTGGGTGTATTTATGCATTCTAGTGTTACTATTCTAGTCTGTTTAGCCTTGTTTTAAGAATAATCCGTGTTCTTTATGTGTTAATATGATATAAATAATAATTTAAGTATAAAATCATGTTATTACAATGTTCAAAGTGTTTTCCAAACAATTTTGTACTTAATTGAGTCATTTAAGGTTTAATCGAGAAAACTAGTTTTACTAACTTGAGCTACTTGCGTGTTTAGTTGGTTTTGTTTGATTCTAATGTGTTTAATTTGTTCCAAATGGTTTAAATGTTTTATTATAAGTGGAATAACTTGTTTTAAAGATACAAAGTTTAATTTGGGTAAGTCAAGAGTCGAAATATAAAGTTGATGATCATTGCGAGTTAGCCTAGTCTTAGCTTAAGTTTTGATTCATCGTCATGGATATTGTGTTGTTATGATCTCTAATTTGTGGTGTGTGATTATGTAGGGTAATTTTTGAGATGAATATAGTGATATAATCATTATATAAAGGCTGAAAATCCATGGGAAATACACCATAATACAAGGGACGAAAGATGGGATGATAAAGACTTAACCAAAATTTTGGACACAACTTCCAGTGTGTGTGCACGATGAGCGTGCATCGATTTCTCCATTTCAGTGATCCACTACCTTAGAATAATTTGAGAAGTGTAATTCCAGTTCACACATGAAAATAGTGTGCGATACATGATGCATTTCACCGCTCAAAGTTTTTAGTCAATTTCTACTTATACACGGATAGAGATTAAGTAAAATGATAATGTAATATATTCCCATATGGGAATCTTGTCTAAATTATGTGGTAATTTTATTGTATCATGTGCAGCCCCCTAATCACACAAGTATTTGGATTAAATTATTATATATACACATTGTGCACATGTAACATTGTGGGTGAAGCAGTGGAGACAGTTCTTGGACGTAGTGGATTAATTTTGTGAGGCTGCTGGTATTTTAATTTGGTTTTATTATTTTTTATTTATATTTTAATTATTCATAACAAGAATTCAATTAATTGGATCGTGATTATGAATATTATCGGCTAAAAACCCGCTTTCTAGGGTTAAAGCCAAGAACATGAGTACTATTGTTTTGGATTAATTTTGTTGGATTTTCTTATCATATTTGGTCTTTTGTTTATTCTTTTTTTAATTAAATTATGGATTGATCACCCGTAAAATACATATTTTGTCGACCTTTTGATCTCGGGAGTGGGAATAGGTAGATAGAATATGGAAATAAACAAAGTAGGATTTGTATTCTTTTATAAAATAAGAAATTCAAATTAGTGTCTAGGATAGAGATGTTATTAGATGCCTTACTTGATTCAAACATAGGAGGATAGCGTTAAAAATACTTAATTTGATTATTGCATCCCTGCTCAAAAACATAGTTGTAATGTTCATATTAAGTTAAAGATTAGAGGTCGTGAGACCATGATTATGCAATTAACCCTATGATTGTTCGGAGTGATTTAACCCTGTGCATTAATCCGTTGATTTTTCCAAGACTTCTATTTTTATGCACCATTTATTTTATTTTTAGTTTGCAATTATTCAACACTCTTTTTGGTTACTTGATCTCAATTGTTAAACTAAAATTTGATAGTTGTCGACACAAGTCTCTGTGGGATTGATAGTTTGCTTTCTTGAAGGCCACTATATTTATTAGTAGACCACATACACTTGCGTGTGTTCTCAGGCTCTATCAAGTTTTTGGCACCGTTGTCGGGGACTTGAAATAGGCAACTGTTTTATTTTAGTTTTCTCTTTTGATTTCTTTGATGTTTTTATACTTGGTCATGGTTTTGTGATTACAAAAGATGGGTTTTAAGATTAGGAAGATAGAAAGGGATAGGGATTTTGTTGAACCAAGCCCCGAACCAAAACAACACTTCCATCAATGAAGGAGAGGCACAATCCATCTCCCCTAATTTCTACAAATAGAAGAAGACCAATTAGTTCCTGCTCCAATAGTTGAAGAACAAGCAGTCCGCAGGACCGTAAGAGAAATAGCAGTCCCACTTCCAACAAACTTGACTTCCCTAATTCAAGGATAGGATGTAAGGGGGAATTTTGAGTTAAAGCACAAAATGGTGCAACTTCTAATCAACAGTGGACAGTTTGTAGGGATTTCACACGAGGATCCCCAGGTCTACTTGTTGAATTTCACTAAGCATAATGATATATTCATTCTAACTGGGGTGAATACTGATTATGTTAAGATGATACTTTTTCCCCATTCACTGTTGGAGAAGAAAAAAGGTGGTTGAATGTAAAGCCGGCCAATTCAATCACATCATGGGTCATCTTAGGCAAACAGTTCCCTATTAGATTCTTTCCATCAGGCAAGACTGCGAGACTTCACAGTAAGATAGTGAGCTTCAAGAAAAAAATGGATGAAAACCTCTATTATACTTATTGATGCTTTATGGTTCTTATTTGGGACCGTCCACATAACCAACAATCTAATGAGGTACTTGCTCATACTTTTGAAGAAGAACTTGATCACAATACAATGGTTTTCTAGATTCAGTCGCAGGTGGTCAAGTGATGGATTTGACTTATGATGAGCTGTACATATTGTTGAACCACATAGCACAAGGAAATCTAGAATGGCATTCAGATTCTAGAAGTGCCACAAAAATAATTGTGGGTGTATTAGAGGTAGACAAATCACAGCATTATCAGATCAGGTTTCTAATTTAAATTTTTTTATAAACACTCATTTTAGAAGCATGAAATTAGGAGCAGAACAACTTGTAGCCACAGTCAATGTCATCCAATAAGCTGCAGGTTCGTCTGAAGTATGCGGTAACAATGGTCACTTGTCAGACATGTGTGCATCAAATCCAGAATCGATAATGTATGTAGGCAATGCTCAAAGGACAAATTATGGTAATGCCTACAACATGAAGTCGAAGACTCATCCATGGAATGCACAACATTAATAAATTCAGCAACCACAGGCTTCACCAAATCAGCCAACTAGCAACATGGAAAAAACGTTCAAACAACTTCTATCTAATCAAACACAGTTGGTTGTAGACATGAAAAATTTACAATCTAACCAGCGAAGCTTAGAGTCGTAGATGGGGCAGCTATAAAAAGCATTAACTACTAGGACAGAAAGTGGGTTGCTCGAAGATACAGAAAATCCAAAATAGGTTATGGCGATCACCTTGAGGAGGGTAAATAGCTTCGACGAGAACCTACAGAGATAACTAAGGAGGTATATACTGAGGAGGTAACTCCATAGGTTTCTAAAAAAGTTTTTGAACTAGAAGTAAAGAAGACACCGCCACTACCCTTCCCTCAGAGGCAAATTAAAGCGAAGGAGGATGCAATATTTAAGAAGTTATTTTACCCATTCAGAGATCTTCACATTAACTTAATTTTGTTAGATATTTTGTAGGTTATGCCTAAGTATTAAAAGTACTTGAGGGATGTGGTTGCTAATAAGGTAAAATTACAGGATGTGGGGGCAATAACACTCACTAAAGAGTGTAACGCTGTAATATGATGAGTGGTGATTTTACCACTCATTCACACTTATTATTAATGGACATTACCTTGTGCTGAAAGAGTTGATGAGATATAAATGTTATTTATACACTAATATCCACTCTTTTCAGCTATAGGAGTTAAAAATACAAAAAGTTATGGATTGGAGTTTGAAATAATAAAAAGAGAGCAGAAAAAGTGTAGTTAAAGACCTACAGTGAAGTAGCCTAAGTTACTGCGGTTGCGGTCAATCAAGATGGTTAATCACCGCGACCGCAAAATTTAAGTGCGGTCGCATAGCCATGGTAGTAGCCAGACTTGCGTGATCGCGGCTTGGTAGAAATGTTCAGCCCATGGGCAAAACTGTAATTGCACGTGCTGATCCTAATTTGAATAAAAAAATTCAAACCCTAATTTCATGTATCATTTATTCCATCACATTCCTTCTTCCCCAATTTTTTTAGGTTTTTTGCTTGAGACTTTATAGCCCTATTTTTGGAGAAGAAAATATTGTGTAAATTTTTGGTGAAGAATACATTATAGACTTTCTAAGTGGATGATTTTCTCACTTCCATTGTTGATATTGTGGTAGAGAAAAGTTTAAAGTAACATTTGCTTAGACCTTTTAAAACTTTGATTCAATGGAGATTATGGGTATATCTATCCTTGTTTATCTTATATGTAGCTAAATCTCCCTCTTGGTGCTATGTGTGAATAAGTCTTAAAGTATGTGTTGGTTGTGATTGTTAGCATCTATTTGGTAGTTCATATTTATGGGTTTTATTATTTCTATGCTTTTTTGGTTGGGATTTAATGAGTGAAAGATCTAAATACCCACTGGGTTTGATGGGTGAAAGCTCCAAGATCTAGAAAGTTCAATAACATCTTCGAAAGAAGGGTTTTGGGTTATCTTTAGGAATCCATATCATCTTCGAAAGAGAGATATGGAGACCAAAGTAATGATAAACAATTATGTGTGTAGTTTGCTAAATTCTCGCTATCTTAGAAATAAGGGTGAAAGTGAGGTGGACTATGCCTTGGGTTTCATCCTAGAAATAGGGATTCCTTGATTGAGGTTGTGGTTTAAAATTGTTGAACACAGCTGTTAGGTATTCGAAAGAATTAATGGATCAAAGTTCTTTGTTTTTTTGAATGACTAGCATCAAAATCTATAACCAAGCCTACCCATATTTGAATTATTGAAGTGATGTCGATAATTATCTCTCACATATCACTTTCTTAGTAATGCATAATCCTAAGATCCGTGCATAATTCTTAAAACTCTAAATATTAGTAGCCTAGAATTTACATTAGAAAATTCCTAAAGGAAATATTAGGGTAGGACCTCACCTTCTCTTTTTTATATTTTTGTAACATTTGTTTGAATTTAACTTGTATCGATCATTTCTACTTTATTTGATCATCACTCACATTGTTCCTCATGGATTTAACCCCAACTCCAAAGTTGGGTAAATATATTGATGACGATCATCTTGTACTTAAATTGACATGTAAGTTGAGCATTATCAAAAAATGGCGTCGTTGCTGGGGAACAATTTGGTTTATTGAGTTAGTTTGGAATTTTAGCTTACTTTCTTAAATTCAAAATTGTATATACATGTTTGTGACTTTTATTTGTAGGTCGATTTCATTTTATTTTAACTTTTTTTGATTGCATCTTCTAACAAATATGAGTTCAATGATTGGAAGTCATATTGTGGTCCCCCATGTTTGTATTGTTATGGACCATACTTTAGGAGATATTGTAAGTATACTCCATAAGGAGAGATTTTACCATCTCATTTCGAGTGGGAGTATTGTTTCCCTATGTGTGTTTGTCTACAAGTACATTGGGACGAGTGTCCAATCACCCCCTACCCTATTATACTAATCAAATTGTTAGTTCTTCGTTCGATTTTATTAGGTCATATGATGAGAAATCAGAAGAACAATGTACCGAGTCCAGTAGTTGTGACCCAAGTTTACTATCCATATTGGATCGGGTAGATGCAACGGGGGAGAAAATGGAATACATTTACAAAGAATGGACAAGTGTAAAGAAAGAGCTATTGAGCAAAGAAGAAAAGCTTGAAACTATCACTACCTATCCCACTACTCAAGAGGAGTGTTATCATAAAGAGAAACCAAGCTATGATGATGATCTTGGTATCGAGGATTCCTCAATGACTTCCTAATCGTTTAACCCATACAAAGGAGAAGAAGCCATAATAATGGAAATGAGACTAGAGTCAAAAGAAGAGGTAAGTCAAACCTCTTATAATGGCTCTAGCTCATTTCAGGGTGATAATGCTTTGGAGAAAGCTAACCCAAAGTTAGGTGTTGCACCTCGTTCAACCCATATTTTAACACTGGGCATAGAGGATATGATGGGGATCTATCTTTTTTACCAAATGAAGGATAGTGGGGAAGTGGAGTCCAACTCTTGTATTTTGGAGTTTGTCATCCTGAAGGAACACATGGAGCCTCGTCCATCAAAAGCCATGATACTTAACTTCTGAAGTGCAAGGAATGGCTTATTGATTTTCTTAGTTTTATCCAAAGAGCGAATCCAAAAGATCGATGTGAAGTCGGGTAAAAGGTTTAAGTCTTCAAAATGGTGCGATCGGAGCTTTCTAGCCATTTTATCACCTCTTTCAAGTTTTATCTTAGAAGATTTGAATTTTCTATCCCTCTACCTCTCATTGTATATTGAGCGAATGTTGGGATGGAGATTCAAATCTTCCAAGTGGCGACTTAAAAGGAAGTGGTGGAAATGTGAAGCTACGATGTTAAACTAAGCGCTCAATTGGAGGCAACCCATCACGCCACAAAAAGTGGCATGTATCCTTTCCTTTTTATGCATTATAAAGTAGAATAAATTATTGTTTGTGTGCATGCATAATCCATATAATTTTGGGGTTCCAAGAGAATTTTTTATTGAATTTGGAAAGGAATGTATGGAATTGGAAATTTGGACCGAGCAGGAAACTGGATTGTTTGGTCTCAGTTACTATGACCGCGGTATGTGTCACCGCTATCGAAGAAGCCATGTGATCTCGATTGCGGAACTTAAATTGCGATCGCGGTCTGACTAACTTAAAGTGACCATCCAATTCCCAACTCCTCAAAATTTCTCTCTCAAATTCTCTCTAATTTCTCTCTAACTTTTAGGCTTTCTGTGGTATATCTACCTTTGATTCCAGTTCACTTACATCTCCATATCAAGTATGTTTTTCTCACCTCCCTGATATGAACACCATTTCATATATTAAACCTATAGTGTAGAAAAGGCCTAACTTAGTAATTTCAATTGCTAAATTCATGCTTAGTTAAAAATTGTGTTGAGAGTAGTTGTTGCAACTAATGTGCACATGATACAGGAAGTTTTGAGTACACAAAATTGATACTTAAATGTCTTAGATTGAAGTGAACACCATGTGTTCAATTAAATTCCCCTTCGAATTCTTTTTCTTTTAGGGCCATGATCACACACTCTAGGCTTAAATTCACTTCTTACAATGTTACTATGCCTAGATAGAATGCGGTATTATGATTAAAATTGAATTTCAACCAATGTGCAAAACCTATCAAAATTGGTCTCGAGTACGGCGATCATATCCTGTTGACTGTGATAGCGTTACCGCGATCGTGGTCAGAAGTCCGTGATCTCTAAACCTGAGATCACGCTTTGATAAGAAGTAAAAATTTTGCACATCCTTTAATGTCCCCAAAAACTCCCACAGCATTACTCCATGAGCTTATGTGTTTGTTATATCATGTTTTGGGGTGAATGTACTAATATTGGTCTGAGATATATTTCTCACAGGTTCTACAGTTCACAAAAATGAGAGATTTTAACGATATCAGGTTTATGTCCGCAGAATGCCAACACCAGTATCTTGTAGACTACCACAAAACAAAGCTACTCCTTGAAAAGGGTATCAGCCTAGACAAGGTGGAAGAAAAGTTTCTAGAATTTTATGTCAGGATCACTGCAACCCGGTGGACGTGTTTTGCCCCGGAACCACACTGAGAAAATGAACAATGGGTGCGTGAATTCTATACAAACCTCTGTGTGGTATCACTCAAAGACCCGATAATGAAAATCTGGGGTAAATTAGTCAACTTTTGAACAGAGCAGATTAATGCACTTACGGACTCCCATATGCTGACATGGGGGAGTTTAGTGCCAAGGGGTGAGAGGTAAGGACTTAGATGGCTGACGTCTTATGCCCTGGAAAAGAAGTCCTATGGCCTACCACGAAGCAAGATATTTTGATGGACTTCAAGTCGGAAGCCACGCTATGGTTACACATCATCTGTAGAAGAGTCTCACTATGCACGCACATGACTATTATTATAGACCTCAGAGCTTGTATGGTAGCTTACATCTTATCTGGCACTGCTCTGAGTGTAGGTAAGATTGCTCTCTCTGAGTGGCGTCATTTCAAGAACTAGAGAGGTACTCATCTTCTCCTTCCTTCTCTTATCACTAAGCTATGAAATAGTGCAGAAATGGAGGTTTATGATATAGATACTTGGGTGCACCCTGTCGTCCCAATCTGCCCACTTAAATTTAGAGGTGATGGTGCACCAGGTTAGAGTAAAAAGAAAAAGATGGACTCAGGCAAGTCAGTCCATAAGGACACAGACTCTTGCAGACCCTCTTCAGCCACTACCTTTGATGATATATCTGTTTTGATGTAGAGAATTAAGGAACTATTGTACAGACTACCTCAGGGACCAGGGGATTCCTCCACTTCTTTTTATTTATATGTGGCACAATCAGATTATGAAAAGTACATAACAGAGCAGAAGAAGCAAGATGCAACATTGGCCATCTTATTGAGCCCTAGCTGAATATCACAGGGACCTCAAAGACTCACATGATGAGATGGTAGAGAGAGAGAAAAAGAGAGATAAATTCTTCAAAAAGGTCTGGAAGGGGGTGAAAGGTATCTTCAAGGTGCTCAAATCCAACCAACAACTTCCTTCACCGAGATTAGATAGTGACGATGAAGCACCTGTAAAGTGGTCAACTGGTGATGTCGAGTCAACAGGAGGAGATATCTTGAGATACAGATACAAGGAGTCCCCTACATTTATTTCAGTAGGGGTGGCCCCAGATTTATGTTGTGTTGGGTTGCGGTACAAGCTATTTCTATTTATGACTATTTTGGATGATGTTGTGGATATTGCTTCTTATGTTTTTTTATGCTACATTCTTGGGTACCTAGATGGTGCCCATGTTTTATGGATTATCATGTTTTTCTTTTATTTTAGTTTTAGTTTTAGTTTTTTATTACATTCTTTAAATATTATTATGAATCTTAGTGATGCATGACTAGTGGTGCATATGAGTTGATGAGACATAGGTGTAGGGGAATTATGAGTACCTATGGCATTTATGTTAAGAATTCAAGGAAAGTCTAAGTACCTGTGGCATTTTACTTTGTATGAAAAGTTGGGATCACTTTATACACCATTGGTGAAGTCTAAGTAGCCATACAGTTAGTTTGCCCGTTTTGAGCCAAGATGTTAGACTAAGGCTTTGATTATAGCCATAGTTTAGCAATTTGTGCATGGTGCTATTGGAAATCAAGAAATAACCCCCCCCCCCATCTCCATTTTTGAAAAATCAAAGGCATGGACGTGAGCAATGTGCAACCAAACTTTTTCTCTTTTTGTGGCTTTATAGATTTTAACTTGTAGATAATAAATAGATTATCCATGATCGTTTCCATTGGGAGGGATATTTGAGCTCCCTTAAAAAAATTTGTATGCCATGTATGGTTAGAATATTACATTCATCTCTTGTATACTCTTGTTATATAAAACTTGCCTCATTAGTCTTTCAAAGCTAATTTTGATTGTATTTAGTTGGAGAAATGATCTTAGGTCATACTAATGATTTTGGAACCCACTCTAGCCTAAAAAGCCAACCTATGCATAATTGTAATCCCTAGTGCCCACTTTGAGCCTTTTTACCTTTCTTTAGCAAGCATATTACAAGCCGTGAAACATTTTTTTCCCTGTTTTGAACCATACCCTCTTTGGACTTGAAAATGAAAATTGAGGCCAAGATCCAAGGTCAAGAAAAAAGTAGTCATAAGAAAAGAGAGAGAAAAAAGAAGAGTGGCCCATAAGTAAAAAAAAGGATTGAAAAGTGTGATGTAGATGTTCAACAAAGGGTGTAACCGTGCTGTTCCCAAATGATATCCTACCCTAAGCCGAACTTAAGTTACAAGCTTAGAAAGTTAATTGAGATCTTCGTCCATTTACTTTCTTTGTAGTGGTGTTTGAAAATGGGGGCAAGACTATGGCATGATGCTTGTTTCATTGAGATTTCTTTTGTAAGGAGAGAGTTCTTTCACTTAAATTTCCTTGTTGCCTATGCGGTAGTTTGGTGTGTGGAAATTCTCTTCTAGTGAGGAAGGCATATAAATGAGTTAAGGTGAGTGACTTTAGTCACCTTCCAAATAATGAGACAAATGGAGTATAACTTTATTATGGTCAAGAGGAAGCCATTTATAAAGTATTGGTCTTTGTTGATTTATTTCTTATTAAAAGTCTTATGCATTCTTTGAGTATTGCATTGTATAATTAGGGGTGTTGTAAAATTATTATAGCACATGTGCAATGAGCTACTTGTGGTTGCAATCCAAGTTGAAGTCATTATGGCCCTTAAGGCATAAAATTTGGGCGTAAATGATTGTCTCGTTGTAAAAGGTAGTGTTTCTTGAGTACAAGCAGATACTTTAAGTTGGGGGTGTTGATTAGTGGTGATTTTAATACTCATTCGAACTCATTATTAATGGCATTACCTTTTGTTAAGTGAGTAGATGAGACATAATTGTGATTTAATGTACTAATATCCACTCTTTGCAGGTATAGGAGTTGAAAAGACAAAGAGATGTGGATTGGATCTTGAAATAATCAAAAGGGAGTAGAAAAAGTACAGTTGAAGACCTGTAGTGAAATATCCTTAGTTACCGTAGTCATGGTCCGTCAAGATGGTCAATATACTGACTGCGGAAGTCAAATATGGTCGCATAGCCACGGTCGCAACCAGACTTGCGCGATCGCAGCTTGGCGGAATGTTCAACCCAAGGGAAAAACTTTATTTGCACGTGCTGAGCCCAATTTGATCTAAACGACTCAAATCCTAATTTTATGTACCATTTATTCCATCACATTCCTTCTTCCCCAATTTTTCTAGTTTTTTGGCTTGAGACTTTGTAGACTCCATTTTTGGAGAAGAAAATAGTGTGTAAATTTTTGGTGAAGAATACATTGGAGACTTTCTAAGTGGAAGATTTTCTCACTTCCATTGTTGATATTGTGGGAGTGTCAAGTTTGAAGTAAAATTTGCTTAGATCTTCTACAACTTTGATTCAATGGAGATTATGGGTATATCTATGCTTGTTTATCTTATGTGTAGCTAAATCTTTCTCTTGGGATTATGTGTGAATAGGGCTTAAAGTGTGTGTTGGTAGTGATTATTAGAATCCATTTTGTAGTTCATGTTTATGGGTTCTATTATTGCTATGGTATTTTGGTTGGGATTTGATGGGTGAAAGCTCCAAGCTCTAGAAAGTTCAATACTATCTTTGAAATAAGGGTTTTAGGTGAACTTTAGGAATACATATCATCCTTGAAAGAGGTATATGGGGCCCAAAGCAATGATAGACAATTAGGTGTACAGTTTGTTAAATTCTCGCTATCTTAGAAATAAGGGTGAAAGTGAGGTGGACTATACCTTGGGTGTCATCCTAGAAATAGTGATGTCTTGATTGAGGTTGTGATTGCAAATTGTTAAACACACCCATTAGGTATTCAAAAGAATTAATGGCTGAAAGTTTGGTGTTCTATTGAAAGGCTAGCATCAAAATCTATAACCAAGCCTACCAATATTTGAACTATTGAAGTGATTTAGATAATTAGATCCCACATGTCACTCCCATAGTAACACATAATCCCAAGATCCGTGCATAATTGTAAAAATTCTAATTATTCGTAGGCCTAAATTTACACTTGAAAATTCCAAAAAGAAATATTAGTGTCAGACCTCACCTCCCCTTTTTTATCTTTTTGTAACATTTGTTTGAATCTAACTTGTATTTATCATTTTGAATTAATTTGATCACCACTCACATTGTTCCTCATGGATTAGACCCTGACTCCAAAGTTGGTAAAATATATTGATGATGACTGTCTTGCACTCAAATTGACATGTAAGTTGAGCGTTATCACAATGACATAGAAAAAACTAAAGAAATTATGAGATCCAGGGAAGTTTAGTCTACCTATCCATATTGTGAGTAAAGTGGTCCACACACTGAGTGACTTAAGGGCTAGCATAAATTTGATGCCCCTATCTTTATTTGATACATTGTTCTTGGGAAAGCCTAAATCGACCAAGGTGGTTTTGCAGCTAGCAGACGGATCCATGGCATACCCGAAAGGAATAATTAAGGATGACCTCATAAGTTTGGTAAATTTGTTAATCATGCTGACTTTATTGTTCTTGATTTTGAGGCAGACGAACAGGTGCCAATCATCATGGGGTGTCCGTTCTTAGAAACTGAAGGAACGTTGACTGATATTAGAGAAGGCACGCTCAAAATGAGGGTAGAGGATGAAGAGGTGGAATTTGATATTTACAAATCACCCACAATAACATCCCACTATAGAGATTTGTGTATGATCAATGTGATTGAAGGGGACAAGTTTGGGGTGGTTAGTCCACCAAAGACCTCTTTGGACTACCTAATTGAGCAGCCTAAGCTTCTATCACCTAAGCCTGATTTGATGCTAATTGATGAGCCTGAAAAGGCTAAAGTTGAGGAATCTGCTGGTTTTGAAAATTCACACCTAAGAGGGGTAAAGAGAATAAGAATATGGAGACCAAGCGTGAGAAAGAAAAGGAAAGAGAACGACTAAGTCGTTAGTTGGGTTGTGCCGCTATACTAAATCAGGGGCTTCTTGGGAGGCAACCCACGCTAAGGTATGTTTTCTTTTTAGTTTTTAGTTTTTACTTCATGTAGATTTTCATTTTTGATTTGAGTCACTAGTTGATGGAAAGTCTGAGTACTAAAAACCGGAGCTAAGGAGCATAACATAGACTGAGTGTGCGGTTTTCAAACCTTCATGATGCAAAAAAATGCTACTAGCTAGGCCTAAAAGCCTAAGAGAGTATTTCTATCTCTTACTTTAAAAAGTTCACTTTGGGGATAATGTAGATTTTTAAGTATGGGATGGGGTAATTCCCAATTTATGGCTGAATTTAAATTTTTTATAGCATAGGAATAAGTGAGATATTTGAGTTGGTGCTATTTTTGATTGCATGGTTCAAGTGTTTTTATTTGTTAAAAGCATGTTGATTGAGTGAATTACTACTTTTGAGACTCTTAGGTTCATGATGTTACTCTTATACTTGTTGGCTTAAAAATTAAATTCATGTTATTTATTGATTTAGAGTCTATGATGATCCTATATGAGTCGAGCATGTGTCATATACGTGTGAATTTTTGTATATTCCTTATTGCATGTGATATATCTAACTTGCTCGGTGTGTGTGCAAAGCGAAATAAAAAGTGTGAGTTTAGGTGATGATGTAGGCATTTCTTTGATAGACTTGTTTTTACCTTCTATTTGACCTACCATTTGTGTTTAATATTAGTAAACCCCATTAAGCCTTTAGATTTTTCTTTGTGAGCCTCATGTGTAGCCTAATTCCTTCTTTTACAGACCATAATTTCATTCAAAAAGCTCCTAGGTGCTTTAATGAAAAATTAATTGAGTAAGGAGTTTGAGAAATAAAAAAAAAAGGTGAATTTGATGCCCCAAGGTAATAGTTATTGGTGTTGATAATTGATGTGTGGCGGATGGTTGTGATAGACATTATGCTACAAATATTACCATGGTTAAAAAAAAGGAAAAAAAATTGATTAATGTGGTAATAAACAATACTTCCACCAAGTGTTTGTGAAAATGCTTAAAAGAGATGGGGAAAAACAAAGGTGATGGGTGGATGAAAAAAGTGTAATTTAGTTGTTGGAGATTGGTTATAAATGTATAATATAGTATATTAAAGAGCTTAGAGAGGTTAGTCACTATTCCCAAATAGTTTCTACCTGTCCCTTAGCTTACATCACAACCCGAAAAAGGCCTACATGATCCTAAGTTCATCATTACGATATTAGTGGAGCACTACACTAAGGTCAAGCTTATGGTTCATTGTGTGTAACTTGTGAATTCCTTGAGAGAGTGAGCGTAATTTTATTCTTGTACCCATTATGTTATAAATTGCATTATTGTGAGTGATTACGGGTAACTCTCTTGTTGTGAGGGGCACATGTTTGATGAAGTTGGGTGATTTTTATGATGTCCTTTATTGAATGATACGCATGATTTTGCACCTTAGGTGAGTCAATTCTTGAGGCTAGGATATTTTGGAGTAGTGTTCATGAGCTATCAATTGTGTAAATAACGTGGTTTGTGTTGAAACATGCATTCTGTTTAGTAATTTGGGTAGTAGTTTGAGTTTTGGCATGTAGTAGAAGTGTAGAGTCTCCTCAACTAATAATGCTTAGAGTTAAGAGTTGTTCGTGGACGAACAAGGTTTTAAGTGTGGGGTGGTGATATTGGGTGTATTTATGCATTCTAGTGTTACTATTCTAGTCTTTTTAGTCTTGTTTTGAGAATAATTTGTGTCCTTTATGCGTTAATATGATATAAATAAGCATTTAAGTGTCCAAGGATGTGATTACAATGTTCAAAGTGTTTTTCGAACAAGTTTGTACTTAATTGAGTCATTTAGAGTTTAATCGAGAAAACTAGTTTTACTAGCTTTAGCTAGTTGCATGTTTAGTCTGTTCCATTTGATTCTAATGTGTTTAATTCATTCCAAATGGTTTAAATGTGTAATTATGAGTGGAATCACTTGTTTTAAAGATACGAATTTTAATTTGAGTAAGTCAAGAGTCGAAAAATAAAGTTGAAGATCATTGAAAATTAGCTTAGTCTTAGCTTATGTTTTGATTCATCGTCATGGATATTGTGTTGTTATGATCTCTAATTAGTGGTGTGTTATTATGTAGGAAGATTTGTGATCTGAATACGGTGATATAAAGGATGGTAATCCATAGAAAATACACCACAATACAAGGGACGAAAGATGGGACGATAAAGATTTGACCAAAATTTTGGACGCAACTTCCAGTGTGTGCGCGCGCGATGAGCATGCGACGCTTGCTCTAGTTCAGTGATCTGCATCCTTAGAATAATTTGAGAAGTGTAATTCCAGTGGAGGTATACAAATAGCATGCGACGCATGAGGCATTTCACCGCTAAAATGTTTTTGTTAATTTCAACTTATACACGGATAGAGATTGAGCAAAATGATAATATAATATATTCCAAAGTGCGAATCTTGTGGGAATTTTCTTGGATCATGTGCAACCCCCTAATCACACAAGTATTTGGATTAAATTATTATATATAGACATTGTGCATACGTAACATTGGGGGTGAAGCAGTGGAGATGGTTCTTGGACGTAGTTGATTAATTTTGTAAGGTTGTTGCTACTTTAATTAGGTTTTTATTTTTATTTAGCTTTTAATTATTCATAACATGTATTCAATTAATTGGATCGTGATTATAAATATTATCGTCTAAAAATCCTCTTTTCGAGGTTAAAGCCAAGAACATAAGTACTATTGTTTTGGATTAATTTCGTTGGATTTGCTTATAATATTTGGTTGTTTTTTTATTCTTGTTTTAATTATTTTATGGATTGATCACCCATAAAATACATATATTGTTGATATTTTGATCTCAGGGGAGAGAATACGGAGATGGAACATGGGAATAAAAAAAGTAGGGTTTGTATTCTTTTATAAAATAAGGTATTCAAATTAGCGTCTACGACAAGGATTTACTTAGATGCCTTACTTGATTCAAATGTAGGAGGATAGCGTTAAAAATACTTAATTGGATTATAACATCCCCGCTCAACGATGTAGTTCTAATGTCCATGTTAAGTAATAGATTAGAGGTTAGAAGACCATGATTATGCAATTAACCCTACGAATCAACAACCAAGATAAGCAAGTTAACGAATGAAGTTCAATAACATAGTATGATTATTTGGAGTGCTTTAATCCTGCGCTTTAATCTATTGATTGTCCTAAGACTTTTATTTTTATGCACTGTTTAATTTATTTTCAGTTTACAATTATTCAACACTCTTTTCGGTTACTTGATCTCAATTGCTAAACTAGAATTGGATAGTTGTCGACACAAGTCCTTGTGTGATCGATATTCGGCTTTCTTGAAGGCCACTATATTTCTTGGTAGACCACGTATACTTGCGTGTGCACTCGGACGCAGTCATGATTCCTCAAAGTTTGCAACATGGCATGGAGGTGATCTACATGATCCTCCTCACTCTTAGAATATTTGGAGTTATTTGATTAATTTATGATAAAAATTAGATTTAGATATCCACCAAAACAATATTTATAATATTTGTTTAGATGAATAACGTACAAAAACTACAACAATACAAAGAATTAAAACAAATAATATCTGAAAAACGTAAAGAATTAAAAATAAGGATAGAAAGACTATAGTATAACATAATTGTCGGAGTTAGTAAAAACTCAGTAAATGCACAAAAAGAAGAAATATCAAATTTAGAATCAACAATAGATAGTCTAGAATATATATATCAACATAACCTATATACATTTAAATAAAATGAACAAAGAAGAATTTATAATAGATGAAAAGACATATGAAAATCACGAAGGATTAAAAATAAAAATAGTATTCTCTAATTTAGGAAGGAGATATAACAAAATAGGTGAACATTTATATTTAATGTTAGAAAAAAAAGAATTAAAATTAGAAGATAAGTTGACAGCCATGGTAAGAATAGAAAGAGAAAACGAAGAGATAGACAGAAGAAAGGAAATAGATAAAATAAAACATTAAACCACAAAAGATATATGAAAAATAGAAGAAACTAAAAATAGTAGGATTGTTGAATTAGAAAAAGAACTACAAATGCTAAAATATTTATATGAAAAGAGACAGAAAGAAAAAACAGAAAAAGATAAAGAACAAAAATTATTAATTGAGATAAATCAATTTAAAGAAAAATTAGAAATAAAAAATAAAGAACCAGAAACCAGTGAATTAGAAATAAATACAATAGATGTTGAAGAAACAAATAATTATGATTCGGAAGATAGTGAAACATATACAGAAATTCTAGAAAACATAGGAAAACTAGAAATTAATGAAAAACAAGAAGTAATTAATAAAGAAAATCTAGAACTAATAAATACAGAAGTAAATACTCTAGATAAAAATACAATACCTAGTACATCAGAAATAAGAAAACCAACCTATAATTACAAAAATAAGTTTAAAAGATATAATCCACAGGATGAATATAATAAATGGACACCAAAATAAATAATTAATTACAACTTTTTAGATTTAGATTGTGTAATAGATAGAAATAAAATAATATAACTATGGGTAGGATACATGCCAAAACAATTATTAGATAATAAAATATATACAACAAATACACCAGAATATATAGAAAAAACATTAATAGGAACAACAAAATTATGGTTTTTAAACCTAGCCGAAAAAGTAAAAAAGTTCTAAGATCTGATAATAAAATAGAAGGAACATCAATACCTACTAAAATACTACCAACAAAAATATTGAAAAAAATATGAAATAGCTATAAGAGAAGAATTTAGTAGTATAACAACAGAAGAAGAAGAGCAAAATAAAGTGAAAGATACGAATACGAATTTAATATTAAAATTAGCAATATGTAATATGTGTTATATAGATGAGTATACGTGCGCATTTAAAGAATATTATTATAAAGGAACATATAATATAGAAGAAAGTAAAGAAATAAGAAAATTATATTTTAGTAAAGTACCTGAACCATTTAGTTCAAAAATAATAAAGAGTTGGGATGAAGCAAAAATAGTAGATACCCTAGGAGCAAGAATAAAATTTTTACAACAATGGTATAGAAATTTATGTGAAAAATATAGAGAAGAAATAAAAATGAAAAAAACATTAATAAGAAATTTAGCATGTTGCAAAGATAAAATAACACCTCAATTTGAATGTGAAGAAAGATATTATAAGAAAAGAAAAAGACATAAGAAATATAAGAAATACAAAAAATAAAAATATAAATATAAGAAACCAAGAAAAAGATATTATGTAAAAAATTATAAACATAAAAGACCATATAGAAAAAAGAAATCTATAAAAGAATGTACTTGTTATAATTGTGGAAAACTAGGACATTTAGCTAAAGATTGTAAATAACGAAAAAACCCAAAAAATAAACAAATATCAGAAATAAAAATAGAAAATACAGAATATATTCAGATAGATTATATAGATTATGAATTAGAAAGTGAAGAATATATGCAGATAGATTATATAGATTATGAATTAGAAAGTGAAGATAGTATATATGATATTTCGGAAAATGAAATAGATAGTGAATTAGATGAATCAAATGACTGAAGAAGATATAAAAATAAACCAAATAACTGAAGAAGATATAAAATAAAAACAAAGGAAGAATATGTAAATGAAGAAGGAACAAATCAAAAAATAATATTTGACAGTAATATATTTGACGAAATAAAAGGAAAAGAGTTAGACTTAAGTGTAGAAAAAATATTTAAAATACCAACAATAAAAAATATATTTAGTAGAAAAAAGGAAGAATACTACGTAGTAAGTCAAAAAGAACATGTAATAGACTGTAGATATGCAAAAGGAAGAGCTAGTATACCACTAGTAAGAAAAAGAATAGTTAATAAAGAAATAAACGATATAAAAAATAAAGACCCAATAAAATATATACACCTTGGAGGAACAGATATATTGATAAAAGAATGTATTAGAGAAGGAATAGATACACCAATAGAATTATATTTAGCAGATGATAGAATTATAAAACCTATAGAAAAAAGTATAATAACTGCTATAAAAGGAAATTTAATATACCAAAAATTTAAATTTATAATAAGTGTGAATTATTCAGTAGAAATAACAGATAAAAAGATAAATAGATTATTAGTATTATATTGGAAAATATCAGGAATAGAACTAACCCCAGGAAGTAAAATATTTACAGCAAGATGTAAAAATCTATATTATTAACAACAAAACATAAAATAATAGGAAAAAATAAAATTAATAAAATACAAATAGAAAGTCCTTTTGAACAATTTGTAAAAAAAATTGATAATAATGATTATAGTTACAAAGACATAAATATAGAAGAAGATTTAGAAATAATAAATGACAGAATAAGCACAACAAAAAGAATAGCTAATGAAAAACCAGAATCATCAAGCTCATAAAAAAGAACATGTTATGAAACAACTTCAACAGTTAATTTAAATCAATATTATATAACAGGAATAATAAATGAAAAAGAATATTTAATACTCTTAAACACAGGACAAGAGGAAAATTATATAGCAAAATATCTAGTAAAAAGTGAAGAAATAAAATCTAATAGTGATATATGCCCAGATCTACCAAGGAGTCTAATAAACATTAAAGATACGATAGAAAAAGAAATAATAATAGGAGTCAGAAAAATAAAAATAGAAAAATTTGAAATAAAGGAAGAAATGCAAAAACAGACATAATATTAGGAATAAAATGGTTAGAACAAGTAAAATCATACACAATTATCTATAACATATAATAAAGAAAGATTATTCATAAAAAGAATTTTAACATGATATGAAAATATATGTACTTGTAAAAATAATAGTAGAAGGATATTATAATAGGTATTATACACCTATGATAGATACAGGAGCAGAAGCAAACTTATGCAGATACAACTGTTTACCAAAAAATAAATGGTATAAATTAAAAACACCAATAGTAGTCAAAGGATTTAATAATGAAGGAATCTTAATTACATATAAAGTTAAAAATGTAAAAATACAGATATGGGATAAAATAATAACAATAGAAGAAATCTATAATTATGAACTAACATCAAAATATATGCTTTTAGGAATGCCATTTTTAGATAAATTATACCCACATATAATAACTAAAACAGATTGGTGGTTTACAACACCATGTAAACAAAAAGTAAGAGAAAAAAGAGTTATTAATAAAAAAGAAAAAAAATGATTGGATAGAAGGAAGTGAAAAAATTACACAAAAGTTAGAAAATATAAAAAATACAGAAGGCACAGTAGAACTAGTTTATTTTCAATAATTAAAAAAGAAATAACTATATTTTCAATAGATAAGGTAGAAATAATAAAGATAAAATTAAGACAATTATATAAGGAAGATCCATTAAAAGGATGGGAAAAACATAAAACTACTATAAAAATTGAATTAATAGATAAAAATAGCATAATAACTCAAAAACCATTAACATATAATTTTGACGATTTAAAAGAATTTAAAATGCATATAGATGAATTATTAGAAAAACAATATATACAAAAAAGTAATAGTGAACACAATAGTCCAGCATTTATAGTAAATAAACATAGTGAACAAAAATGAGGTAAAAGTAGAATGGTTATTGATTATAGAAATTTAAATGCAAAAACTATGACATATAATTATCCAATACCAAATAAGATATTAAAAAGAAGACAAATACAAGGATATAACTATTTTAGTAAATTTGACTGTAAATCAGGATTTTACCACTTAAAGTTAGAAGAAGAATCTAAGGAATTAACCGCATTTATGGTACCATAAGGATTTTATGAATGGAGCGTATTACCATTTGGATATAAAAATGCACCAGGTAGATATCAAAACTTTATGGATAGTTATTTTAAACAATTACCTAATTGTATAGTATACATAGATGATATACTATTATATACAAAAACTAAAGAAGAACATTTAAAATTATTAGGACAATTTACAAATATAATTTAAAAATCGAGAATAAGTTTAAGTGAAAAGAAAGCCGAAATTATGAAAAAACTGATAAAATTTTTAGAATACAAATAGATAAAAGTGAAGTAAAAATACAACAACATATAGTACAAAAAATAATAAGGTTTTTGTACTATATGTTGTTACACAAAAACCTTATTATTTTTTGTATTATATGTTGTTGTATTTTTACTCCACTTTTATCTATTTGTATTCCTGAATATTTTTTCTAGTTTTTCATAATTTTGGCTTTCTTTTCACTTAAACTTATTCCCGATTTTTCTATTATATCTGTAAATTGTCCTAATAATTTTAAATGTTCTTGTTTAGTGTTGTATATAATAGTATATGATCTATGTATACTATACAATTAGGTAATTATTTAAAATAACTATCCATAAAGTTTTGATATCTACCTGGTGCATTTTTATATTCAAATGGTACTACGTTCCATTCATAAAATCCTTATGGTACCGTAAATGCGGTTAATTCCTTAGATTCTTCTTCTAACTTTAAGTGGTAAAATCCTGATTTACAGTCAAATTTGCTAAAATAGTTATATCCTTGTATTTGTCTTTTTTTAAATATCTTATTTGGTATTGGATAATTATATGTCATAGTTTTTGCATTAAAATTTCTATAATCAATAACCATTCTACTTTTACCTCTTTTTTGTTCACTATGTTTATTTACTATAAATGCTGGACTATTGTGTTCACTATTACTTTTTTTGTATATATTGTTTTCTAATAATTCATCTATATGCATTTTAAATTCTTTTAAATCGTCAAAATTATATGTTAATGGTTTTTGAGTTATTATGCTATTTTTATCTATTAATTCAATTTTTATAGTAGTTTTATGTTTTTCCCATCCTTTTAATGGATATTCACTATATAATTGTCTTAATTTTTTCTTTATTATTTCTACCTTATCTATTGAAAATATAGTTATTTTTTTTTATTTATCGAAAATACAACTAGTTCTATGTGTCTTCTGTATTTTTTATATTTTTTAACTTTTGTGTAATTTTTTCACTTCCTTCTATCCAATCAGTTTTCTTTCTTATTTTATTAATAACTCATTTTTCTCTTACTTTTTGTTTACATGGTGTCGTAAACCACCAATCTGTTTTAGTTATTATATGTGGGTATAATTTATCTAAAAATGACATTCCTAAAAGCATATTTTTTATGTTAGTTCATAATAATAGATTTCTTCTATTGTTATTATTTTATCTCATATCTGTATTTTTACATTTTTAGCTTTATATCTAATTACGCTTCCTTCATTATTAAATCCTTTGACTACTATTGGTGTTTTTAATTTATCCCATTTACTTTCTGGTAAACAGTTGTATCTGCATAAGTTTGCTTCTGCTTCTGTATCTATCATAGATGTATAATACCTATTATAATATCCTTCTACTATTATTTGTACAAGTACCTATATTTTCATATCATGTTAAAGTTCTTTTTATGAATAATCTTTCTTTAATATATGTTATAGATAATTGTGTATGTTCTATATTGTATGGTTTTACTTGTTCTAACCATTTTATTCCTAATATTATGTCTTTTTTTTTTTTTTGCATTTCTTCATTTATTTTAAATTCTATTTTTATTTTTCTGACTCCTATTATTATTTCTTTTTTCTGTCGTATCTTTAATGTTTATTAGACTCCTTAGTAGATCTGGGCATATATCACTATTAGATTTTATTTCTTCACTCTTTACTAGATATTTTGCTATATAGTTTTCTTCTTGTCCTGTATTTAAGAGTATTAAATATTCTTTTTCATTTATTGTTCCTGTTATATAATATTGATTTAAATTAACTGTTGAAGTTGTTTCATAACTTGTTCTTTTTTATGAGCTTGATGATTCTGTTTTTTCATGAACTATTCTTTTTGTTGTGCTTATTCTGTCATTTATTATTTCTAAATCTTCTTCTATATTTATGTCTTTGTAACTATAATCATTATTATCAATTATTTTTACAAATTGTTCAAAAGGACTTTCTATTTGTATTTTATTAATTTTATTTTTTCCTGTTATTTTATGTTTTATTGTTAATACATATAGATTTTTACATCTTGCTATAAATATTTTACTTCCTGGGATTAGTTCTATTCCTGATATTTTTCAATATAATACTAATGATTTATCTATATTTTTATTTGTTATTGCTACTGAATAATTCACTCTTATTATAAATTTAAATTTTTGGTATATTAAATTTCCTTTTATAGCGGTTATTATACTTTCTATAGATTTTATAATTCTATCATCTGCTAAATATAATTTTATTGATGTATCTATTCCTTCTCTAAAACATGCTTTTATCAATATCTCTATTCCTGCAAGGTGTACATATTTTATTGGGTCTTTACTTTTTATATCGTTTATTTCTTTATTAACTATTCTTTTTGTTACTAGTGGTATACTAGCTCTTCCTTTTACATATCTACAGTCTATTACATGTTCTTTTTGACTTACTACGTAGTATTCTTCCTTTTTTATACTAAATATATTTTTTATTGTTGGTATTTTAAATATTTTTTCTACACTTAAGTCTAACTCTTTTCCTTTTATTTCGTCAAATGTATTACTATCAAATATTATTTTTTGATTTGTTCCTTCTTCATTTAAATATTCTTCCTTTGTTATTATTTTTATATCTTCTTCAATTATTTGGTTCATTTTTATATCTTCTTCATTCATTTGATTCATCTAATTCTCTATCTATTTCATTCTCCAAAATTTCATATATACTATCTTCACATTCTAATTCATAATCTATATAATCTATCTGCATATATTCTTCACTTTCTAATTCATAATCTATATAATCTATCTGCATATATTCTGTATTTTTTATTTTTATTTCTGATATTTGTTTATTTTTTGGATTTTTTGGTAATTTACAATCTTTAGCTAAATGTCCTAGTTTTCCATAATTATAACAAGTACATTCTTTTATAGATTTCTTTCTTCTATATGGTCTTTTATGTTTATAATTTTTTACATAATATATTTTTCTTGGTTTCTTATATTTATATTTTGTTTTTTTGTATTTTTTATATTTCTTATGTCTTTTTCTTTTCTTATAATATCTTTCTTCACATCCAAATTGAGGTGCTATTTTATCTTTGCAATATGCTAAATTTCTTATCAATGTTTTTTCCATTTTTATTTCTTCTCTATATTTTTCACATAGATTTTTATTCCATTGGTGCAAAAATTTTATTCTTGCTCCTAGGGTATCTACTATTTTTGCTTCATCCCAAATCTTTATTATTTTTGAACTAAATGGTTCAGGTACTTTACTAAAATATAATTTTCTTACTTCTTTACTTTCTTCTAAAATAAAGTCTAAATACTGATTAAGTGATATCTGAGTATACTGATACTGAATTACTGATAATTAAATGACTGTATCTAATAGTATTGATTCTGTGGAACTATATTGAGTTCCGTACTGAATTGAGTGATTGTGTCTGACAGTTCAGAATCTGTAGAACTAAACTGAGTTTAATACTGAGACTGAATCTGAAATTGAGACTATGGAAGGTAATCATTAATGGACATGACCCTTTCTAAATAGATTGGGGTCCAACCATTAACCTCAGTTGGAAGGGTGTCAATACCATGCCACAGGTAAAGAAAAGATATGAGTTAACCCTCTCTGACAGGAAGCTCTTTCATAAACTCTCGCTAGCAGGAAAAACTTGAATGAGATGTTTCAACCCTCGAAATATCTAGAAGGAAGATATATCAATCTACGCTGGCTACGTAGTTCTATAACATAGGGATTTATACTAAGGGTGAAACACTCTGCTGGAAAGAATGCCCCTATCCCTGGGTTAACTCACTGCTGAATCCTATTCCTCTCTTAATAGACACTGAACTGATTCCTATTTCATACTAGGCTTGACTGAACTGTTACTGATTATACTATATAACTAAACTGAACTGAGTTTATTGAGTTTCATTGACTGATGGAATACTGTTGAATTCTGTTGACTAATTGAATTTTCTGAGGTCTGAACTGAATATTGAACTAGACTGGACCGATACTGAGTCTACTGAGTTTTTCCTGAGTTCTATAACTGACCGAGAGTACTACTGATTGTGACATGACTGAGACTATCCTGAGACTGACCATGGCTTTAGGTAATTAGCTAAATTGTCGAGTATTAAATAACCCCAGGACTGGATAGCATAAATTATAAGACATGGAACAATCTTGAAACATGATAATAGCTAGTTGATCATCATTTATTTATTGGGACATTCTAGCAAACACTTGCATGACATGAACTTGAATACATTCTAATCATGATATAATTTCATTATTACTTCGAATGAACAACTCATCAAACACTTGGAAGGCATTGTATATGCACATAGAACTAATCAATACATGAACATCATAATTTCAAGGATTTAACATTAATTCACATGATACTACATACATGATAGTTGTTTTTACATAAATCTTGCACTTAATCATGGAATAAAAATCCAATTAACATTATAATTATGAATACACTTGAATCTAAATCATAGAAAGCATAAAATCTAGCTACCTGAAGTTTAAAAGAGTTTCTTGGACTCCAAGGGTCAAAGGAACCCTTGGATGAAGACTAAACATACCTTGGTTGCTAAATTCCTGAAGATTAATGGTGGAATCTTGAGCCTTGAATTTGAAATTTAATCTCCTAGGTTTTTTATTCTAGAGTATTTTGAGAAAGAACAAATATAATTTGCTAACTGAGGGTTAAATCTCATGTAATGGGGAATGAAGGATACAGGAAAAAGACCCAATTAGCCCCAAAGACTCAGCTTTTTAATGACTAAAAATTAAACTAAAGATGCGCAGACCAATGCACCGCATCGTTGGCATCGATGTGATAGCCGATGAGCTGCATCGAGTCTGCATTGGTTCACTAAAAATTTCAAGTAGGAGTCAAGGAAAATATTTATCGACTCGATGGCTTATGCACCGCGCTGAGATTGCGTCGATACACTATATTGGATTCCCAAACATGGTTCAAATAAGGTCCGAAAAATATGAAACTCGACTGGGAACACCTACTGATATTCTTGATCATGAATTAACCTAAATATTGATATTTTAAGGTCATCGAGGTCATTAAATATAATTTCCAACTTATGAAGGCCAAAATGACACTATGTCTGAATAATTAGCTAGAATTTTCTAAGTTTGGGACCCCTTAGAAAGCTTAAAAGACTGAGTTGAGCATAGGATTTTGCGGGGTCTTACAATATCTTTTCCTTGGGAACATTTATCCTCGAATGAGACTGATTAAACTGAGAATACTAATAGACTGGATTTAGACACTGGACATGCAAAACTGAAGCATGATTTCATGATTGAAATTACTGATATACTAAATTATCATACTGAACATGCATATCTGATGGATGAGTACATAGATTAACATGATTCGTAAATGCATGACTGGGATTACTTATAATATGAGTTTATATACTGAACATACATATCTGATGCATGAATACATGACTGAACTAATTCGTGAATGCATGATTGAGTGTGCAACGTTAATTGATAAAAAGTTGGTAGCTGTATCTGAATGTGAGACTGAGTAAATTCAAAGGAAAACTATTACCTTGGGATAAGTATGAGCTTGCGGAGAAGAGGTGAGGATACTTAGTACTCATGTCTGCCTCTACTTCCCAAGTATCTCCCTCAACGAACTGATTCTGCCAAAGAACTTTTTCTAGAGGGACTTTTTTGTTCCTCAGTTTGTGAATCTGATAATAAAGAATTTCGACTGGGATCTCTTCATAAGAGAGGCTGTTCTGAATATCTATGCCCTCTATAGGGTCTACGACTCCTGGGTCACCTATGCATTTCTTAAGCAAAGAGACATGGAACACTAGGTGCATTGAAGCTAAGTCTGAAGGCAACTCAATCTCAAAAGCTACTTTTCCAAAACGGCTGAGAATTCGGTAAGGACCGCCATATCAGGGAATAAGTTTCCACTTCTTGACAAACCTTTTGACATCTTTCATAGGAGAGATTTTTAAGAATACGAAGCCACCATTCTCTAACTTGAGATCATTTACTGAATACGTATGAATGGGAACATGGGAACATAATTGAGCCTGAAAATTGATACAGGAACTAAATATTATGAACAAAACAGAGCCTCTGAATACATGGCTTATGGATGAGATTTGAACTTGAGGGTCCACCTATGAGAAACGATTATTCCAAATTGGATTCATTACATAAAGAGAAACTAGGAGGTTTAGGACATGAAAGCTCGAGGGTTATGGTGCATCTCCCCCTTGGGACATTATGTCCCTTGAATAATGCTGACTTGGTTGAGATATTGAGGAAAAGCTGGGACAATGCATAGGGCACCTCTAAACTGAGTCATGACTTAATATCTGGGATATGAAACATGGAAATGATACATGAACGGAGATGAACACGCAGCTACACGGTTGCTCTATCTTGGGATAGTTACATTCATAAGGCTTCGGATAGTACGACTAAATGGAAAGATGGGACACTAAACCATACAAACTTATCTACCTGGCTGCTAAGATGAATTATTGGCTTAAGGACTAACTCATGCTGAAAACTAATACTAGACTGGAGTATTTCCTTGACACTCTTTCTATAGAGTTCTAGTTACTTTAGGGAGCAAGGAATCTTGCACGGGATGAATAAAACATCTGCATAAGAAATCACATCCTGGATAAAATTTTGTAATATAAGGTGAGGCCAACGAATCATCATCTATGATAGAGTGACAAATACTTATGCACTACAACTACAATTTCTTAAGCTTAGACAGATTCCTCGAATACTCTCTTAACTATACTCTCCACCCCATTACTACACTTCACCTAAGACTACTGTAAATATTCACATTGTATTTGTGCATGAATGCATAAACATACTTACTTGTCTGATTAACTAAATGGTAGATAGATCAATATTGGTCATGTAAGATTGAACTGTACTTAGTCTGGACTAAAACTGTAGAGTATTTTACATATGAGGTAAGCGCTGACTGAGCAACATAAGGTACTGAGCATGAATACGTGAAGACTATATTATTTGAGAATTCAAGACCAAGTGTATAACATGATCCTAAAATAATCTATAAATTGAGGTACTGAAATACTGATAACTGAATAACTGATAATTGTACGCTTGGTCAAGCAAATCCGAAACTGAATTGAGTTATTAATCTGATTACTGTACTGGGACTGGTACTAAGACTGTACTGGAACTGAATACTGGGTTTTGACAACTCTACCATCGGAGGTCTGATCTGGACTAAACTCTCCCACTATGTTCATGCCTACTCAAATCTCCAAAATGCATTTAGCCACTTACACATCAACATGACATTCAATCCTATCTTCATAATTACAGTCTCATGTAAAAATAGCATGCAATAATCTTTTCTTAACATGAAACATGTACTCTCTCCCTTCTAAGAAACTGCTCATCACTATATTATTTTGTAAGAAGAGTCCACTGAAGGGTTAAAATATGAGGACATAATGTATACATGAATACTATACCAAACTTGACACTTAAATAAGGTCTAAGATATAGAAAATCAATACCATAAATTTATCAAAAGATCTAAACCGAGGATATGCATGATGAAATCTGAATTTAACCGATCGCTAGGAGTGTAGCATGGGTCATGGGAACTTAGCATAATGTATAACATGGCATGGGTACCTGAGTCATAAGCTGCATGACCTGAGTTTGGAGTTTCTGTATTCATGGAACATGATTCGTAACACTGAGGAAACTGGAACTCCTTATACTAGGAACTGCAAGCGTCCATAATTGCTAACATGCAAGAGTATGGGCTATAATCATAGAGCTGATATGTAAGACATGAATAGATATCATAATAACTGATGGGTTTCAAGAGTCTGAAATACAAATCTGAGATGATATGCATTATTATTCACCCTACGAGAATAGACAAGAATGTCATCTATGAAGACTATGATGAACATGTCCAAGTACTGCTTGAACACATGGTTCATCAAGTACATGAAAGATGCTGGGGCATTGGTAAGACCAAAGGACATGACTAAGAATTTAAAGTGACCATACCGAGTTCTAAAAGTTGTCTTTAGGATGTCATATTCTCTGACTCTGAGCTAATGATAGCCTGATCTGAGGTCTATCTTAGAAAAGTAACTGGCACCCTGAAGTTGGTCAAACAAGTCATCGATTCTGGGAAGTGTATACTTGTTCTTGATTGTGACTTTATTTAGTTGACGATAATCAATACACATTTTGAGAGAACAATCTTTCTTATGCACGAATAAAACTGGTGCGCCCCATGGGGACACACTGGGTCTGATAAATCCCTTATCTAGGATATCTTTTAACTGCTCTTTTAATTCTCTAAATTATGCAGTTTCCATTCTGTACGGAAGAATAGATATGGGCTGAGTGTCTGGAAGAAGGTCTATTCTGAAGTCGATTTCCCTTTCAGGAGGAACTCCAAAAAGATCTTGGGTAAACATATCTTGGAATTCAGATACTACTGACACTGATTCAATAATAGGGGTTTCTGAAATAGAGTCCTGGACTTGAACGAGATGGTAGACGCATCCCTTAGATTTCATTTTTCACGCTCGAAGGTAAGAAACAAGATGACCCCTAAGTGCTGAAGTAATACCACTCCATTCTAGGATGGGCTCATTCAGAAACTGAAACTGGATAATTCTATTTCTATAGTAGTCTAAGGCATAGCAGGAATGAAGAAAATCCATGCCATGAATGACATCAAAATCAGTCATCTCTAATTCGACTAAGTCTGCTAAAGTGACTTTCTGAGATATCATAACTGGACGGTTCCTGTATACCGGATGGGCTATGATATATTTACCTACTGGGGTGGAGATTGATAAGGACTCTTTTAGAATTTCTGTACTGACTCCGAAATCAACGGCTATATATGGAGTAAAAAAGGATAACAAAGCTCCTGGATCTAGCAAAGCATAAACATGTAAATAAAGAACTTGTAACCTACCAGTGACCATATCAGGAGTACTTTCATGATCTTGTTGGGAATGAAGTGCATAAATACTATTTGGGCATTGCCCACTAGTGGAACTGCAAGTGGCACCTTGCTGATATGGGTGACCGAACTGAGCTAGGGAACGATTTTGCTGATCCTGGGAAATTAAATGGTGACAATCTCTTACTCTGTGACCGGTCTTTCCACACTGGAAACTACATCACTGCCAGTTCTGCAGATACCCTTGTGGTTTCTACTATATTTCAGACAAAGGGGATTAGTTTGACCACTATTTGGCCTAGCCGTTTTGGCCCTCTTATTCTTTTCCCATTTTTCCTATGCCTTTATTCCTTACTCTATGGAGCATGAGCCATCAGCCTAGCTAGGATAACAGCCAGCTGATTTTTTTGAGCAACTATTGAATGGGCTAAGGAAGTGAAAGCAACTCTAAACTCAGCGTGAGAAACATGTTCATTCAAAGGATCTGCCTGAACGTGTGAAGGGGCTGACTAGTTTTCGTTACTTCTTTTGTTAGATTCCCTAGAAGACATATTCTAGAAGTATAAGAAAGATATGAATTAGACTGAGATTTTAACTTGAGCTAATTCTCACTCGCACAACATGAATACTAAAGGAAGGGAAACTTTTCCTAAAACATCTAATAGCCTTCTGTCCATAAGTGTGGTGCACTATATCCCCATGTACAATACTATACTAGATGCATCTTTTAGACTTCCTAGGACTCTATTGAACCTTAGGCTTTGATACCAATATTGTAACACGCCGAGTCTGTACCCCGGATGCTACACGGTGCTCATAATCCCGAAGGACAACAAGCTAACCCATGACTGGTACCTGCTGCATTAACTGAATGATAATACTATAATATACAGAAATTAGATGAAAAAACATGCCATAAGGTTTAATATTAAAATAAAACTAAATACGATACAACAATACCAAAACTGAAATATTTTTCTGAAAATACTCTAGTCTGATAAAGCCTTTAAACTATTTGAAATGTGGAATTAATGGGACAAGTCCCCAACTAACTCTGGATACTGAAATAAACTAAAATACTGAAATAATAGTCATGACCTTGAACTATGAGGACTCACCACTAACTCTCACTGCTAAAAATCTGTAATTGCTAGGGATGATCGGGAGTTCGTGCATCTAAACCTATGATATAAAACATCATAACATAAAAGAAAGGTATGTGACAATACATTGAATGTACTGGTATGCTAAGTGAGGTAGGCTGAAATGCATGGGCTCATGTACATGAACAGTACTGACTAAATGACATGAGTATAACTGGATGCGAGTACATACATAATTCATAACTATAACTAAGATTGTGATAACACTGAATATGGATTCTGAATACTGATTAATTGATATCAGAGTATACTAATACTGAATTACTGATAAATGACTTACTGTATCTGATAGTCTTGATTTTGTGGAGCTATACTAATTTCCATACTAAATTGAGTGACTGTGTCTAACAGTCTTGAATCTGTAGAACTGAATTGAGATCTGTACTGAGACTGAATCAGAAAATGATACAGTGAGAGGTAATCATCTAACCGACATGCCCTTTTTTAAATAGATTAGGGTCCAACCTGTAACTCCAGTTGGAAGAGTGTCAATACCGTGCCATGGGTAAAGACAAGCTATAAGTTAAGACTCTCTGATAGGAAGCTCTTTTGTTAACCTTTGCTGGCAGGAAAAACTCAAATGAGATGTATCAACCCTGATAATATCTGGCAGGAAGATATCATAACCTATGCTGGCTACATAGGTCTACAACTCAGGAATTGCTACTAAGGGTCAAACCCTCTGCTGGCAGGAATGCCCCCATCCCTGGGTTAACTCGGTGATGAATCCTACTCCCATCTGAATAGGCACTTAATTGATTCATAGTTTATACTATGCTTGACTAAAATGTTACTGATTATACTATCTAACTGAACTTAACTGAGTTTATTGAGATTCATTGACTGATGGAATACTACTAAATTCTATTGACTGACTGAATTTACTTAGGTCTGAACTAGAATGGATTGATACTGAGTCTACTGAGTTTTTTCTGAGTTCTATAACTGACTGTGAGTACTACTGATCATGACATGACTGATACTATCTTGAGACTGACCATGGCTCTAAGTAATCAACTAAATTTTTGGGTATTAAATACCCCCAGGACTCAATAGCATAAATTATAAGACAAGGAACAATCTTGAAACATGATAAATAACTACTTGATCATCATTCATTCATTTGGACATTCTAGCAAACACTCGCATGCCATGAACTTTAATAAATGCTAATCATGATATAATTTTATTATTTACTTCTCATGAACAACTCATCAAAACTTGGAAGGTATTGTATATGCACGTAGTACTAATCAACACATGAGAATCATAATTTCAAGGCTTTAACACGAATTCACATGATACTACATATATGATAGTTGTTTTTACATAAATCTTGCACTTAATTATGGAATAGAAATCCAATCAACATTATAATCATGAATACACTTGAATCCAAATCATAGAAAGCATGAAATCAAGCTACTTTAAGTTTGAAAGAGTTTTTTGGACTCCAAGGGTGGAAGGAACCCTTGGATGAACACTTGAAATACCTTGGTTGCTAAATTCCTGAAGATTAATGGTGGAATCTTTAGCCTAGAATTTGAAATTTAATCTCCTAGGATTTTTGTTCTTGAGTGTTTTAAGAAAGAATGAATATAATTTGCTAATTGAGGGCTAAATCTTGTGTTATAGGGGCTGAAGGATATGGGAAAAAGACCCAATTACACCAAAGACATGGCTTTTTAATGACTAAAAATTAAACCATCAACGCACAGACCGACGCACCGCATTGTTGTCATCGATATGATTGCTGATGCGCCGCGTTGAGTTCGTGTTGGTTTACTAGAAATTTCCACTTGGAGCCAAGGAAAATATTAATCGTTGTGATGGCCGATGCACCGTTCTGAAATCGCTTTGATACACTGTTTTGGATTCCCAAACGTAGTTCAAATGAGGTTTGAAAAATACGAAAATTATCTGGGAACACCTACTAACATTCCTAATCATGAATTAACCTAAAGATTGACATTTTAAGGTTATAGAGTTCATGAAATAGAGTTGCCAACTTATGAAGGCCAAAATGATACTAAGTCTAAATACTTAGCTAGAATTTTCTAAGTCTAAGACCCCTTAGCAAGCTTAAAATACTGAGTTGAGCTTTGGATTTTGCGGGGTCTTACAATTATTAAACAAAGTTGGGCCTAAAAATTGGCCATTTATGGCACCACCTACGGTCTATAGGTGGCAGTCCATAGGTGGGATAATTTTTTGGACCATTTTCCCCTACTTTCTGGACTTTATATTCTAACATATATTGCACTGCTTATGAAGTCATAAATGGTATTTAAAACATCATAAGTAGATTCCTAAGTTCTAGTCCAGAAAATCACCCAAAATCTTCAAAATTTCATTTTAACATTCAAAGCACAACTTACTTGGCCTGAGTTGGACTTATGACCTTCATGAGTTGGTCTCAAAGTCCCCTTACCTGGAATATTCTGAATGAAGCAATGTATTTCTGTGTTGCAGGACGTTCTTCACGATACTATTCCTACAAAAAAAATTGTGAAAACTAAAATACTGGATTGCCTCCCACCCAACACTTTATTTAACATTACGCCAGGACGCGACTAAATTTGTTACTCAAACTTCACCCACAATCCCATGGGTTGCCTCTTGTACAATGCTTGATTTAACGTCGAAGCATAATGTGGTACCTTGATTACTCAAAATTCATCAAGGTACCCAAAAGAGTAACCTCCAGGATCATAAACACAATGAATAACCAATACCACCCTCATGTCGGTTGTCTACTTCATAATTCTTCAAACATTGAATGTAACTTCCTCGTTATTGACTCTAAACTTGAGATCTTCTTTCTCCATATCAACTATTACTCTACCCATGGCCATGAAGGGTCTTACCAATATAATGGGCATCTCAATGTCAACCTCATAATCCAAAATGACAAAGTCATCTCAAAAAATAAAGTTATCAACTTTCACCGACACATCAAATGATATGACCATGAGTTTCCTTATTATGTGGTTTTCTATTGACCACCGCATAGTAGTTAGATCTATAAGTCTCATGCCCAAATTATTGAATACATCCATCTACATCAAATCAATGTTGGCTACTAAGTCAAATAACGCTTTGGAGAATCTGGATGTCCCTACGGTACTTGGGATTGTGAATGATCTGAGATCACTCTTTTTCTGTCACAGAGACTTAGAAATGATACCACTTAAATGGTTCAATCCACCAATATCTTCAAAACTAGCTTCTCTTTTATTTGTCACCAATTCTTTCGTAAACCCAGAATTCCTAGGCATCTGCTCTAAATCCTCAAGAAGAGAGATGTTCAAAGTCATACCTTTCAGTATCTCAAAAAATCTCTTGAACTTTTCTTCCTTCTTATTCTCTTTCAATATTTATGAAAAAGGTGGGGGGGATCATGGAATTTTCTTTACTACAAAGATATTGAACTTACCCTTAACCTTATCCTCACCAAACTGGCATTAACACCTGTTGCCTTTTCTTATTCCACGGTAGGTGTTTCATCAACCATAAAACTATCATTCTTCAGCACATCTATAGTAGGTAATGAATGATAAAAAACAGACATACCACTCTGAGTGGTAATAGCAAGACAGTGACCATTATTCATTGGATTTTGTACCGTCTTTCTCAGAAAGGTATCAAGCTACCTGTGATCGAAAGTAGCAGACATTTGCCTACACTGCAACTCTAACTACTTTATTGCAGTCGCATAAAACTCAACCTTCTTGGTCAGACTTAAGATATCAACCTTAATCTCCTGAAGGAATGTTTCTTGATCTGCATGACCCTTAACTAGTTTGGAGAAAAATACCTCCATTCTTGATTCATTATCATGACTGCCCAGTAAAAGATACCTATCTCCTTTCTCTATGTAGTCATCCTATCTTCTCCAATCACTATCATACTCTCTATTGAGGTCTCTGTATCTATCTGCATAATATTTTCAACCTTGGTTTCCTTTCTCCTTGGCTAAAAAACTCACCAATTTGCAATCAAGATACTTAGCCTCCTCTTTTAAGACAGACTCGTATGCTCCAGAGGTTGTACCTTATGTACTTACCATATTTACCTTCTTAGAATTAAATGTTGCAAAATTTCTTTATCAGCAACCCAACATCATTTCTAAGTTGCATAATCTCTTATTCTATAGAATCATCACCCGCTCTATGGTCATCAAAATCCCCAATGTCATAAGTTCCAACACTCCTCTCTGCCTCCTGACTATGCCACCCTTATTTGGTTAGAGAGATCTATTCTAGAATATCAAATGCTACTTCCCAACATAAAAATATGAAAGATGCTCCAGTGATTATTTCTTTCATGGCTCTGGAACTGATGTTCAAGGCTCTATAAAATATCACCAACAAGTTTGTCCTATAAAGGCGATGATTGGTTACCATGCTCAACTTCTTCTTAAACCAAAACAAAGCCTCTTACATCGACTCAAAATGTAGCTACCTAAAGTTGTATATATAATTATTTAACTAAAACATTCTGGATGAAGGAAAGAAACAACCTAAGATTTTCCTGGACAACTCATGCAAAGTGGTAATGGATCCTCTAGGAAGTTCCCCCAACCATAAAAAAGCTTCTCCAGTCAACAAAAAAGGGAACAACCTTAATATATGTACCTCTTAGTATACCCTAGGATAATGTAAGAGGTCTAGATGTCAATAAAATTAGCATGACACATATTTACGTCATCCGTAGCAAAACCAACAAACACACCTTTCATATTTAAGAGTTGGATTATGGAACTAGTTATGTCAAACTTAACACCTAGTGGTTGAGAAGAAGGAATGATAGATCCAGTTTCTGTCAGCTCAATGTATCCCATATCCTTATAATCATCATGTGGCTGAAAGTACTAATATATATTGAGATCACTTGAGCTCGACCACCTTGAACTCTATATCGATTATCATTTAGTGTTGCTCGATGATCAACTGCTGGTCTTGGCTAGGATAGTTTTTCCTGTTGATATAACAGATGGGCCTCCTCGTCCCTTGTCAGATTAGTAGCTGCATCTGCTAACAATTGCTCCATTTGTTGATCAATAATGTTTTGAAGATCTCCTAGAGTAGGGGTAGGTACCCTATTTGGATCATCCCTAACCCCTTCAAGCTGACCATCACATATGTGTTTTGTCATCATATGATTAGGCTGTTGGATTTTTTATGGGTTAGGATTTAGTTGGAGTAAGGGATTTTCTTGGATCCTTGTATTAGGCATACACAACGTACGCCTGTCAAAACCCTGAGGGTTTCACCATACAGTGAGGGTTTATGTCCCTCAAAATTAATCATAGACAAAGTACACAAAAATAACAAGCAAGTAAGAAATGGTGCAGAAAGAGTAAAAACACAAAAAAATTTAAATGGAAAACCAAAAAGGGAAAAACCATGGCATGCCCTCACAAGCACCAAGGAAATCCATTATAAACAACCTCCTGATTAGAGATTAGATTTTAGCCTACCTCTAGGTTCCTTTCACTTATTGTAACTCCACTACAAGCTTATCTTGGTAACTCTACTAAGGACCCTCTATGCTAATTAAATCTAATCAACCTCATACTTAGGCAACTCTACCTAAGCACATCTCTCAAATAGAAAATACTACTCTTATAACATGACTTGTCTAGTTACAAATCAATACTCAATCAAGAACACTCACTCACTCATTAAGCATACTACAAAGATAAGAACATTAGCAATGCTGAGCGTTCTAGAAATAGAGTTCTTGCTCTCTCTCTTCATTCTATAGAATTATGCAAACAACTTATTTGATGAAGAGGTGACTCTTTTATTTTATAGCTGAGTGATGATTAGGGATGAAAGATCATTGGAAAAACTTTCCTAATCAGTACAAAATAGTACTTGGATGTTTGTTACACAAGAGGACAAAACTGTGCAGATAATGCATGGCAGCTATGCCGTACCTTGCACATCGAGGGACCTACTCCCTTGCAGTTAGCTTCTCAACATAAAAAATACATATTGCAACACCCAACTAAAAATAAAAAATAAAAACCTGAACGCTTAAGCAACTTTAGTCAATAACTCAAAACTGTATTACCCAACAACGACACCAAAATTTTGATCAACACCCAAACTACACCTCCAATTGAAGATAAAGTAATCATTTTCAAGTAAAGTAACGTAACTTAGGTTGAGGTAAAACCCATAGAGAATATGTGGACTTGTCTCTCTTGTTTGCTGGAATCAATGAAAAGTACTGGAAATAATTACGGGGCTTATAGTAATAATATTAACCAAGTAACTGAGCTCAAAAGATCTGGTTGTAAACAGTCAAAAATGAACACTAGACTTGTGATCCCCTTACTTCTAACTTAGTAGGCTTCTTGTGCTCAATCCATTTATGAAATTATTGTGCATGTAGAATCTGGTAAGTTAGGTATCACCAATTGCATCTCAGCATACTTCGATGAATTTCACTCATCTCATGTTAGTCTCAGAGCATCACCTAACTAACCCTTACCTTGGACCCTAGTTTTAACTATCTCCCCTCGGTCTTAAGTTAATTAGATGTAAGTTAATCATCTTAAGTAGATAATACCGGTAAGCTTATTCAGCAAATAACCTAAAATTACTATTGTGATCTCCTTTTCCCAATATCTATCTCCCTCCTAAGTTCTTAGTGAATACATGTTGGAACCTAACATTTTCAATCATTAAGAAAGCAATAACTATGAAGAAAACCACAATACATGAAACAACAACAATCTAGAAGGACTAAATACTTCTCCTACTTCATTATTTAGTCAGGGTTCCCAAGACCCTAGAAAAGGAAATTAGCCACTCATGGTTGTGATACGATCAAAAGAATCTGTAATAGAAGTAATTCAAATAATATCTCAATAATCAATGAATAAAAACCAAAGTCTTTAACTGAATAAATAAAAAAAATCAATACAAAAGTAATCCCAAGATCAAAATTGAATCCTAGAATCAAATATATTCTTGTAAGTATAGAGAGTGTGTAAACTAACTAAAAAACAACAAAAGGGAATTTATACAATATAAGGAAACCCTAGAAAACCACCCCAAACGAAAGAGGAAAATCGAGGTTTGGTGGCAACTTATTGGGCCACCTATGAGCTGTAGATCACACCTATGGACCATAGGTTATCCCACGTAGGTTCCCCCTTTCTCTAAAAGCTCCTGAACTCTTTGGACTTGACTTTTCTATAACATAGTCTGTATCCTATGGGCTGTAGGTTCCCTCTGTAACTGATAGGGTCTTCTTTTCTGAACTTTTGAGTCTGTGTATCTCTATTTTCTGACACCTACTTTGACACCTATGGGTCGTAGGTGCCCACATCAGTGGCCCAAAAATTCAAATTTCACTCCTTTTTTCTAGAATAGTCCCGAAACTTGATTTCCAACAAAACATCACACTAAACCTGTCATATCTAACAAAAGGACTTAAGTACTTGCATTTTCTCATCATTTTAAACATCAAAAATTCAATAAAACCATTGTATATCAGGTACCTCAAGACTTCTTACAGCGCATGGTAGAGGATTATAATGAGAACAAAACCCAGTTGATTGAGGCAGAGTCCCAAATTTCAACATTATATTAACTGATCCATCCTTTGGTCCAAATAGCTTTGGAGAGTGCAGAGACTTGAAATTTGGATATTATGATAGATGAGATAGCTGAGATAAAGTTCGAGTTGCATGGCTATATTGATTTTTTTGAGAGAAGAGTATATGTATGATTTATTAATATTGAGGCACCTGATCTAACTGGAATTAGGGAGAAGGTGGATACATTACGTACTAAGGTACTCTCTTACTGAGAGACATATTCCAGCTATTTCTCTTGAGGTCTCCTTATTTTCCCAGTCGATGATACCACACTGGCCTAGGCATTTAGATTTTTTTACTAAGGAGGAGTCGGTCCCCAGAGTTAGGACCAAAAGAGCGAGAGATAATCAGCAGGATCCTAACTTGCAATATGATTAGGCCTTGAAAAGTCCATGGATGAGTCAAAGAAGTATGTAGTTGTCGATAGGTAGAGGTGTGTTGAGATAGTTGTGGGTGCATCCTCTAGTGGTGCACCGCCACCACCAACGCCTCCATCTTTTGAGATATCCCATTAAAGGGACGAGCATGTCACAGATACCAAGTGCATCCCAGGTATGTCCTTATTCCCTTGCTTTAAATTATGTATACGCAATAGGGATAAAGCATTATTTTTTAGTTGGGGCCGGGTATACCAAAGCTACTGGGGTTTTTGTTTTTGTGCTTCATTTTTCTTTCGATATGGTATGGTTGTAAAATCAGTATATCTAGGGTAATTTTATGTTGTATTATGTTTTATTTTGTATTGTATTGTGTTTTTGTGTAATAAGGAGATTTTAGAGTATCTAAGGCATTTGATGTACTTTGTTATTTAATTGGGCCACCTATAGGCTGTAGATCGCACCTATGGACCATAGGTGGTCCCACATAGGTTCCTTCTTTCTCCAAAAGATCCTAAACTTTTTGGACTTGACTTTTCTACAACATAGTCTATCTCCTATGGGCCGTAGATGCTCTTCGTAACTAATATGATCTTTTTTTCTAAACTTCTAAGTCTGTGGATTTCTAATTTCTGACACCTACTTTTGCACCTATGGGTCTTAGATGCCCACATCAGTGGCCCAAAAATTCAACTTTCACTCTTTTTTTCTAGAATAGTCTCAAAACACGATTTCCTACAAAACATAACACAAAACCTATCATATCTAACAAAAAGACATAAGTACTTGTATTTTTTCATTATATTAAACATCAAAAGTTCTATGAAACCATTGGATATCCGGTACCTAGAGACTTCTTACAGCGCAGTGTAGAGGGTCATTAAGAGAACACAACCCAGTTGATTGAGGCAGAGTCCCAAATTTAACCATTATATTAACTGATCCATCCTTGGGTCCAAACAGCTTTGGAGAGTGCAGAGACTTGGATTTGGGATATTGTAATGGATGAGATGGCTGAGATAAGGTCCTAGTTTCATGACTATATTGATTCTTTTGGGAGAAGAGTACATGTACAATTTATTAATATTAAGGCACCTGATCTAACTAGAATTAAGGAGGAGGTAGCTACATTGGACACTGAGGTACATTCTCTTACTGAGAGATATATTATAGCTATTTCTCTTGAGGTCTCTTTATTTTCCCAGTTAATGACACCATGCTATCCAAGGCATTTAGATTTGTTTACTAAGGAGGAGTCGGTCACCAGAGTTAGGACAAACAATGCAAGAGATGATCTACAGGATCCTGACTTGCCATATGACTAGGCCTTGAAAAGTCAACCAATGAGTCAAAAGAGTATGTAGTTGTTGGTAGGCACAAGCGAGTTGAGATAGTTATGGGTGCATTCTCTAGTAGTACACAACCACCACTACCGCCTCTTCCAGTTGAGATATCTCATAAGGGGGATGAGTATGTCACGGATGCCTAGTGCATCCCAGGTATGTCCTTATTCCCTTGCTTTACATTATGTATAGGAACTAGGGATAAAGTATTATTTTTTAGTTGGGATGGGGTATACCAAAACTACTGGGGGTTTTGGTTGTCGTGCTTCTTTTTTTGTCGATGTGATATGGTTGTAGAATGAGTATTTCTAGGATAATTTTATGTTGTATTATGTTTTATTTTGTATTGTATTGTGTTTTTGTGTAATAAGGAGATTTTTAATTATCTAGGGCAGTTGATGTACTATGTTTTTAATATTTGAGAAAAAATGATACCACTCCAAAAAATTATTTTTGAATTGTGTGATATGTATATAAGTGTGACCATTGTGATCTCGTCAAGGCATTAAAATTAGGGACTTAATAATCATAGCTAACTTGTGCATGAACCAGATAGGTAGGATCTTGTAATACAATCCTGTGCTATGTGTGTGTGAGATACTACTTAGTTCCTTTTGTATGTTGAATACAAAACTTTCCCAGTTTATTTTTCCTAGGCTGTAGGATAGTCGGTTAGGAAAGGATCATAAGTGAGTTTTTAAATTAGTCTACTTTTACCCTAAGTGACCTTTTGAAAGTTAATAATTATCCCTTGATCTTTATTTTCAGCCTGTATAGCCTATTTTTTTTTATTTCTCCTTTCACCTTTCTATTTGTGTTATAATGAAATTGTTCTGGTCTTGGTCCTCCTTGGATATTGTGGGCCTGAACTCAAGAAAATTGCCTAAGTTAAGGGTGACTATCATAGTGGTGTGTAATGTGAATTGGGCATGAAAACAGGTAAATAAGAGAGAAAAGTAGGGCTGAGTGTGGTAGAAAAAGCAAAAAAAAATTGAAAAAGAAAAAAAAAGAATAAAAGAAACCACACCCAAACTGAATGTGCAATAAGATAATAAAAAGGTATAAATAAGGGTGGAAGAAAATAAATTTATTGATAAGTGTACCCCTAATGTAAGTGTAGTGCAAAGGCTTAGTCACTAAATGTCCATATGTACCATACCATCACCAAACCTACATTACAAGACGAGTAAAGTCCTATAGTGATTCTAACTCAAATTTCGGAAAAATAAGGTGAAGAAAATAAGAGAAAGTCTATGGTATTTGATGCACATTTTTTGGAACATCTCTTGTGAGTGTAAGTGTCTCCTAATACATTCCTGCATTGACATAGATTATGTTGCTAGCTGCTTACTTTTTTGGGTAGTGTAACTTGTACATATGCACGGTTGTTTGTTGCTAATGTAATGTCATATATTGATTACCTTGGGTTAGATTGTTGTTCTTCATTGATAGACACAATTGGTTTTAAAGTGTTAAAATAGGAGAGGGGTAGTGTTCTTAAACATTAAGTTGATGATTGACTATCATAGATAGCTTAGGTTTCTCCAAGTTAAACATCATTGTTTTGATTGTTATATTTTATTGCTTAAGGACATACAAAAATTCTAAGTTGAGGGTGTTGATGTTCTATGGTTGCATAGAACTTTCAATGCTTAAAACTATGAAAATATGCTAGTTACTTCCGTCCTTTTGTTAGATATGATGTGTTTTGTGTTATGTTTTTCAAGAAACTAGGTTTTGGAGATGGAAAGGAGAAAAAAATGTGAAATTAATGATTTTTGATTACCTTTGTAGATACCTACGCCCCGTAGGTACTATCTACGTGGAGTAGGTATTTGAATATGTGCTAGAATGCGGAAAATCTAAGATTCTTTAGGATCAGGTAATGTATACAAATATCTGGAGTCCCTTATAGCCCCTTATCCGTAGCCACAATGCCAGAGAAGGATGGTCATCGTAGGTCTTTCCTTTGTGATCTATTGATCTGGAGGAGATTATACACTAGGTACATTTGTCACTTGGATTGGACATGGTTTACTATTAGTTTATGTTGCATTTATTGATGTGCATCACCTATCACCAATATAATTGTTTTGTGTTTATATCTATTGGCCTTATGGGGGGATATATAGGTATATGCTATAATTTCTATTTGTTGAGTGCTTGCTTGCACCTTTTGGTCTTATGGGGCATGGTTAGGTCATTGTTTGTCTAGACTAGCAAGTAACCTTGTTGTTGATAATTCTTATTAGTTCGTGGTAGGATGATTATTGACTAGTTTTTGAGGTTGTCACTACATTTTTTATCCCATTTCTTTATTATAGTTTTGATATGTTATTGTTAGATTATTTTATGTTTAGTCAACTTTTGGTTAGCGACCCTGATTATGCTAGTGCTAGTTTTCCTTCTTAGCTATGATCCGTACAATGTTAGATTAGTACCTTCAGGTTATTATCTCTGAAATTAGTCCTATCTAGGTGTATATATTTATATATATGGCATTACCTTGTATCTCTCTGTTTCCTTATTTATTGATATTATGTATGTATCCTTTGGCCTTGTATTACTACTATATAGCATTCCTTCACTCTTTATTTCTATATTGGCTATTGATATATAATATTGTACTTTAGTTCCCGAATACTGTTAAAATAGGATAGTTTACCATAATTGCTTTATTAGTATAATTATGTTTAGTTTTTTGGATCGTTGCTTGTAGTTTATATTCATGCTTTACCTGTTATTTATACTTTCACTATATTTGGAGATCACTCAACAAATGCCTACTAAGTACCATATGTTTTGATACTCATACTATATTTCTGTAGCCTGCAGATCGTAGTATGAGTTCTCATCATTGATGTGTACATCCTGTGGAGCATCTATGAATCGGAAATTTGGGTGAGCTTATGACGTTTGAAGTATTCCTTCTCTCCCTTGTATTGATTAGGCCTATTACTTTTTTTAATTTTGGAGATAGTTTCTACATGTATATGTATTCTGTATTTCCTTTATACTTTAATTGTATTAGAAGCTCTTGTACCAACTTCACCAGGTGTTGTTGTTGTAATCTATATTAGTCTCTTGATTTCATTATTTGTCATTGTTTCTTTCATTTATATTAATAGACCATTACTCCCCTGTTATGGACTTTGGGTTGGCTTTCCTACTGGTGGGTCATAGTAGGTGCCATCACGACCAGAAAAATTAAGTCATAAAATTTATGCTTTGCATGCTTGATGGGAAATTATTCCAGATGGATTTACATATTCATGGAATGTATATACCGATGGTAAATTCCAATTTACATGCTGAATGGAGAACTATTTTGGGAGGGTATATAGACCTCCCGTGTCCTCCATTACATCATTTTGCATTCATCTCATTATTTTCATTTGATTTACTCTGTTGTTCCCCACAACAGCCAACCCAAAAAAATATTAAAAACCCACTCCTTTATTATTTCCCTAGGTCTCCCCATTCTTTAAAGCACTTAAAACCCCACCACCCAGTCATGAATTTTAGAGCTAGGATTCATGAGTGAGGTTTTCAAAGTATACCCTACAAGAAAATGACATGGGAAAATTCCTACTACGGGCGGGACAACTCTCTCACCTCTAAATAGCATCATGGTTTAACTATGAGGTAGGTTATGCTTTATTTATCATAGTAATTAGACTTGGATTAGATTCGTGTAATATTGATAGTAATATAAGGAGTTCTCAGGTGTTAGGAACAATATTTGGAATGATGGAAGTGATAAAATTTTGTTAGGCTTTAATAATGTGGTTAATTTTTGTTGTACTTCAGTGATATAATTTTCATGGTGTAGAATGAGTTGAATTTTATGACAATCTTAACTAGTTGAGTGAATACTATGGTTTGTAAGCATAGTGAAAGTTTAAGTATGGTAACAAAGGAGGGTAGCACTGAGCTAGGGTGTGATAGGGGGTCCTCTTGGTGAATTAGAATACTACATCTTGAATTGAGGAATGATAATGAAATGTAAATGGGAAGTAGCAGTTAAAAGCAACCTAACAGAGTTTTTAGGTGATATAGAACAAAATTATATAGGTAGAATAGTCTAAAGACAACCTAGTGGTAGGGTACGCAATAAAATAGACAAGTAGATAAGAGTTATCTAATTAAGGTAAGGTTATAAGGTCAAGTATGATAATTTCAATAAAAGTATTTAGGAAGTAATTTGTGTGCAATGTCAGGAACATGAATGAGAGTCGTGAAAATACAAGACTAGTAACAACATCTAGGTGGATATTGTAACTCCCTTAAAATCAAACTAAATATCAGAACCATGCTTCATGTATATGTAAAACAAAACATCAAGCTTTTGGTTGTATGATAAGTGATTTAGCCATGTATTAAGGCTACGAGTAACTCCTAGCTCATAGCCATGTGGAAACATTTCTTCCAGATTGATTTCTTGTGAAGAGTCTTTCTATAGTCAACTTCAAACGAGCATAACTAATAGATTCTGAAGTACTTTTGAGCTAAAGACATATAAAATGATAGATATTTGAATTATCTTTCAAATTCATCCAATATTGTCTTAATCCTATATCGAAGTAATAAATTATGTCCCTTTTGGTGAAGAACTATCCAGCAGTGATAACCTAATAGTGTAGGAACATTCTTGGAGAATTTATGTGACCATACAATTCTCTTCTCTGTTCGAAACAACCACAAAGATCTAAATTTTGAAAAGTATACCTTTTAATCATAATAGTGAACCATGATCATGGATAGAAACCACTATCTTAGGTACGATCGTGACTTCTAAAGTGATCCGATTAGAACCTACAACCTGCGAACCAAGATACGATTATAAGTGGGTCGCATAATTGTACCAAGGCTCATATAGTGGAGTTTGGAGATAAAAAATTCATCCTCCAAACCATTATCACCACCCAAAATCTTAGGTGAGATCCACAATCATGGAATAGTCCATATGACTCAATTCTACATATTTTCAGTTACGTTTTGTGAGTGGCTTCATAGTCTTTTACCACCAAAATGGCAATTATCAAAATCCAGTAAACCTCCGCGATTCCACTGCATCGCGGTGGATTTCTAGTTCGCAACCAAGGTGGAAACGCAATTTCCACCGCGTCGCACCAAGCCTCAGTTTCCCAATTGCCCGATTTCCAGTAAGCTGGCGAAATTATGGCTCGTCGTGCCAGTATGTAAAATTAAGATTTTTTTAGTTCTGGATTTTAATTCCAAGGGAAAGACAGTCATTTTATACCCCTACATATACTCTTTAACATGAGATTTCTCATTATTTCACCCAAATATACTAGTTTTCTCTCAATTATCTTCAAGAACAACCATTAGGGTTCATAGCTCAAGACCCAAGTCATCATGATTCCTCCGTAAATCTTTCGAGAATCATATAACAAGGTATGTTAGATGTTGATTCTTGGGTTCCTACCACCCAAGAAGTTCAAGAATCCTTTTCTAAATTCAAAGATCTTATATTTATTAGTTTTCATGATTCATGTGAATTGAAATTGAAGTTTATGTTATTGAGTTTTAATTAATGATTTAGACTACCAATTTCAAGAGTTGATTCTACTATGTGATGAATTGTATGATGTTCATGATAAAGCCTCTTCAAGTTGCATGATATTGATATATTCATGATGATTAAGTATAGAATCTATGGTATAACCAAAGCATGCTCCCCATATGTTTGATAGAATGCTTAAGTAAAGATAATAGTGCCTATTTAGTATGTTAAGCATGAAATCCCAAATTTTGTGATAACTAGTGCATGCCAAGCGTTTGTTTAAATGCCTTAATGAATGTATTATAATAATTTGCATGCATTCTTATCCATGTGTATTCCTTATTGAACAACTATGAGATATTAGTATGCATTACCTTTACATTTACATGTGTATGACATTCAGGTGATTGATGAGATGTTGCATTGATTGTGTTGTGAATGAAAGTCCATCGTCATGATTATTCGAGAATGATTATGTTTTACGTTTATGTTATCGAGTCTTGGGGTATTTATACCCAACAAATTAACTGTTGTTTAGAGCCAGTGTCATTTTTCATGATAATCTCAGTCAAGACATGATCCTTCGAACTCTATCAGTTATAGAATTCAGTACTCTCAGATAGTTACAGAACTTAAGAAATCTCAGTAATCTAAGTATCATTAGCATTCCAACTTTAGTTCAGTACTTAGCTCAGATCTTAGTAGTATTAAAGAATTTAGTTTCAGACCTAAGTAGAATTCAAATAATCAGTTCAGAACTAAGTATCTTCCAGTCAGATAACGAGATTCAGAAGTATTCCATCAGATAATGGAATCAAGTAAACTCAGTCAGATCAGTCAAGTAAGATAATCAGTAATCAATTTAGCTCAGTCTAATACTGTGCAAGAATCAGTTTAGTGTTTTTTAGTTGGGAGTAAGAACTAGCACCGAGTGAGTGCAGGGATGATGGCTTCCTTATTACAGAGGTAGAGTCATTAGTAAGAGTCCCTTAACTACAGAACTGTGTAGCCAGCGCAGGACCAGGAGTCACCCGTTAGATTAAGGCTTGACTGTCATATTGCCTTAGGCTAGACCTTTTGTTCAGGGTCACCTGTTAGAGACGCTTGACCATAGCAGAGGTATTTACTCGTGGCATGGTATTTTCACTCTTCCAGCTGTGGTTATAGGTTGGACCCCACTAGATCAGATTCGGGGTATGTCGGTTAAGTGAGAACTCCTGCAGTTGCAGTTTCAGTATCAGTCTTTAGAGTAGAACTTAAAAATTTGGAATGTCAGATACAATCAGCCATCTCAGTAAGGAACTTAGATAATTCCATAGATTTATGGACCACCCACTATACAGGACTGGTCTCACATAATGTTAATCAGTATTAGTACTAATAGAGCCGGAGATCACCAGTTAGATAGGCCTAATCTCAAACACAGTCCATCATTTCTATTATTAAAAGATTCAGAGATCTTATGCTAGATAGGTCAAATCTTAGATACAATCATTCTTTATCATTATTAGTAGATTCAAATATCATCCATTAGAAAGGTTTGATTATAAATTTAGTTAGTCTATAGTAGCAAACTTAGAACTTAGTCATTGATATGAGCAGATTTAGTTAATCAACATTAATATCATAAGTTTCAGAGATCAACCGCTAGAGAGGACTAATCATAACTTCAGTACTTAATTATCAATATCAGAAGATTCAGTTATTTAGTATCTCAGTATTAGTAGTAAGTTTAGATGTCAGTAAATATGTATTTGAGTATCAGTATTAAGAGTCACGCTGATTTCAGGTATGGTTGGTGTATTCATGCATACGTCCTTATTTAATACTCTTATGTTATTCATCTAAGATGTGTTCATGCATAAGCCCTTGCATTTAACCATACCTCATCTAGCATACCAGTACATTCAAAGTACTGATGCATGCTTTTATTTTGCACAATGATGTTTTATACCATAGGTTCAGAAACCTGAGATCTAGAGCACCCTTAGTAGTCAAGACTCAGTCAATAGCAGTGTGTCTTCTTTATTCGAGGATGATACTTATTTTATTATGGAATTAGACTCAGTTTATTTTCACTAGACGGAGTTAGTTTGGGACATGTCCCATCAACTCTATAGTTTAGACAGTTATAGGCTTTTCAGATAGATGTATCAGTATTCAATGTTCAGTTTTGAGTATTTTAGATTTTTTGAACCTTATGGAAAGTTTCATTCAGTTTTCCACATTTATTATATTATATTATGTAGTGCTCAGGTACATATATCAGTAGAGGATTAGCTTGTGGTCCTTTAGGATCATGAGCATCGTGTGGCATTTTGATTCCAGAAAATTGAGGCATTACAAACTTGGTATAAGAGCCTAATGTTCATTAGTCCTCTAGGAAGTCTGAAATACGTATCTAGTAGAGTATTGTTCATGGGTGTATTGCATGCCACATTTATGTACAGGAGGCTATAAGATGTTTTAGGAAAAATTTCCCTTCTTTCATGTCTCAGATCGTGCTATAGAAAGGTCCTCTAAGTAAGTTATATAGATTCTCAGCATGCTCCACTCATGTCAAATCCACCTTACCTTTAAGGTAATTGAAACAGTGAAGCTCAATGTCCTAGAGATAGGGATTTTTAAGATCATCCCTGTAGATAGTTATGGGATCACCTAAAGGCTCAGCAATATTCCATCAGATCCTTTCTCAGAATCCTATGATAGCATATGACCTAGAGTTAGAATCATGAACCATGGAGTTTAGTAGTAATAGAGTTGGAATAGCGTTAATCATATCGAGCTGATTATGTACTTATGGGGATATTTGTATAAGAGGTAAATCAGTAGGCTTGAACAGTGCATGCAAGAATTTTAGTTTATTGATCATAAACTAAGTGTGAAGGCGTGGATATGAGTTAGGAGGTGTAATCCTAGTAGTTGATGAAGGAATAAAAGTAGATGCTATGTTTAGCGAGACAAGCATGTATCGAAAAGGGGTGTAGGTATGTGATGATGATGGCAAAAACTAAAGAATATTAGGAGTTGTATTCCAGAAGATAGCATTAGTAGTGAGTTTTATACTTTTAGGTGCAGACTTTCCGAATAAGTTTATCATTCATGTGCATTATTATGCCCCAGACTCTAGAGTAGATTGATTGAAGTTCAGTTAAGAGCTTAGTAAAGTGTTCTCAGACTTTAGTAATGATTTGAAGCTAAAGAGGAGAGTATAGTTGAAAAAGTGCAGAAGAAGTACTTCAGTCAAGTATAAGTTTCAACATGAGTTAGTTAGTAAAGTCAGTAAGTCAGTTTAGCAGTCAGACAGTCAGATCTGTGTAGTTTGTTTTCTCATTTTTCAATCTAGTCATGTTTTCTGAAATCTCAAGGAAAGATAACTATGCCAAGGTGGAAAGTTCTAGTCTTTCAAGATAAGTTCAGTTGATGAGTCATGCGTTAGTTTCATCTCTCCGAGGTTCAGTAATGATCTAGTTTGTAGGTGCCTTGTGCATCTTCTCAGTATTTCGGTAAAGTAAGAATTCTTAGAGAGACATAGTGTCCCAAGGGGGAGATACCCATGATTCCCAGATGTTTTCAATTCTTTAAACCCATTCAGTTGTATGTTCAAACATTTCTCACAAAGATAGCATCCGTTATTATTACATAATCAGTCAAGAATTCAAAAGTTAGTTCAGTAAAGTATTCATGCATTAAATATGTATGTACATTATGAGAATTTAGCTTATGAGTAGCTTCAGTTGTGTATTCTATGCATCATATATGTATGTTCAGTATGAAATCTCAGTATATCAGTAATTCTAGTTATATAGACATGTTTCTCATGTTCATTTCTAGAAAGTAAGTTCAGCCTACTAGTATTCTCAAGTTAATCAGTCTCATTCGAGGATGAATGTTCCCAATGGGGAGATATTGTAATACCCCACCCTTCTCCTAGTTTAAATTTGTCTCTAGAATATCAAAGATCTTGCTTCAAAGATGAATATATTTTATTCCATGTGAAATTTTTAAGATTTTGACTTTTTATCTCGTGGGAAATCAAATAAGCCTTCCATCAATACAAAATTTTCCCAAATTCGACACTCAGGCGAAGAGTTAGAGATATTTTAGTGAGACAGTGTACCACCTGGTACTTTAGTACGTCGCAGAGCCAGTAAAAATGACAATTGTCAAAATCAAGTAAGCCTCCATGATTCCACTGCTTCGCGGTGGATTTCCAATTTGCAATCAAGGTGGCAACGTAATTTCCAAAGTGTCATGCTAAGGCTCAGTTTCCTAATTGTCCAATTTCCTGTAAGCTGGTGCGATTATGGCGCGTCGCGCCAGCATGTAAAATCGGGATAATTTTTCAGTTCTAGATTTTAATTCAAAGGGCAAGACAGTTATTTTGCTACCCCTATATATACTCTTTAACATGATATTTCTCATTATTTAACCCAAATATACTAGTTTTCACTCAATTTTTTTCGAGAACAACCATTAGGGTTCATAGCTCAAGACCCAAGTCATCAAGATTCCTCCATAAATCTTCCGAGAATTATATTACAAGGTATGTTAGATATTGATTCTTGGGTTCTTTCCACCCAAGAAGTTCAAGAATACTTTTCTAAATTCAAAGATCTTATATTTATTAGTTTAGATGATTCATGTTAATTAAAATTGAAGTTCATGCTATTATTGAGTTTTAATTCATGATTTAGACTGCCAATTTCAAGAGTTGATTCTAGTATGTGATGAATTGTATTATGTTCAGGATAAACCCTCTTCAAGTTGCATGATATTGATGTATTCATGATGATTAAGTATAGAATCTGTGGTATAACCAAAGAATGCTCCCCATATGTTTGATAGAATGCTTAAGTAAAGAGAATAGTTCCTATTTAGTATGTTAAATATGAAATCCCCATTTTTGTGATAACTAGGGCATGCCAAGCATATGTTGAAATGCCTTAGTTAATGTTTTATGATAAGTTGCATGATTCTTATCCATGTGTATTCCGTATTGAACAACTATGAGATATTAGTATGCAGTCCCTACACATTTACATGTGTATGACGTTCAAGTGATTGACGAGATATTGTATTGATTGTGTTGTGAATGAAAGTCCATGGTCATGATTATTCAAGAATGGTTATGTTTTACTTTTATATTATCGAGTCCTGGGGGTATTTATACCAAACAAATTAGTTGTTGTCTAGAGCCAGTGTCAATTTTCACGATAATCTCAATCAAGCCATGATCCTTAGAACTCAATCAATTATAGAATTTAGTACTCTCAGACAGTTACAGAAGTTACGAAATCTCAAAAATCTAAGTATCATTAGCATTCCAACTTCAGTTCAGTACTCAGCTCAGATCTTAGTAGTATTAAAGTATTCAGTTTCAGACCTTAGTAGAATTCAATTAATCAATTCAGAACTAAGTATCATCGAGTAAGATAACGAGATTCAGAAGTATTCCGTCAGATAATGGAATCAAGTAAACTCAATCAGATCAGTCAAGTAAGATAATCAGTAATAGACTCACCTTAGTCTAGTACAGTTCAAGAATCAGTTTAGTGTCTTTCAAGTAGAGTAGGAACTATAACCGAGCGAGTGCAGGGATGAAGACTTCCCTATTAGTGAGGCAGAGTAGGCAGTAATAGTCCCTGAACTACAGAACTTCCTAGCCAACGCAAGACTAGGAGTCACCCGTTAGATTAAGGATTGACTATCATATTGCCTTAGGCTTGACTTTCTGTTTAGGGTCACCAGTTAGAGAGGCTTGAACATAGAAGAGGTCATTACCCATGGAATAATATTGGCACCCTTCCAGCTGGGGTTACAGGTTGGACCTCACTATATCAGATTCAGGGTATGTCGGTTAAGTGAGAACTCCCGCAGTTGCAGTTGCAGTGTCAGTCTTCAGAGTACAACTCAAAAATCAGGACTATCAAATACAATCACCCATCTTAGTAAGGAACTTAGATAGTTCCATAGATTCATGGACCACCCGCTAGATAGGCCTGGTCTCACATAAAGTTAATCAGTATCAGTACTAATAGAGCCGGTGATCACCCGTTAGATAGGCCTTATCTCAAACTCAGTCCGTCATTTCTATTATTAAAGTATTCATAGATCTTCAGCTAGATAGGTCTGATGTTAGATACAATTATTCTTTATCATTATTAGTAGATTCAGAGATCATCCGTTAGAAAGTTTTTATCACTAATTTAGTCAGTCGATAGTAGCAAACTCAGAACTCAGTCATTGATATGAGCAGATTTAGTTAATCAACTTTAGTATCATCAATTTCAAAGATCAACCACTAGAGAGGACTGATCTTAACTTCAGTTCTCAGTTATTAATATCAGAAGATTCAGTTATTTAGTATCTTAGTATTAGTAATGAGTTGAGATATCAGTAAAGCAGTATCCGAGTATCTGTATTAAGAGTCACGATGATTTTAGTTATGGTTTATGCCTTCATGCATAAGTTCTCATTCAATACTCTCATGTTATTTAGTTAAGCTATGTTCATGCATAAGCTCTTTCATTTAGCCTTACCTCATCTAGCATACCAGTACATTCAAAGTATTGACGTATACTTTTCTCTTGCGCTATGGTGTCATATACCATAGGTTTAGAAGTGAGAGATAAAGAGCACCCTTAGCTGTCCAAACTCACCCTTAGCAGTAGTAGACGTAGCAGTGAGTCCTCTTTATTCGAGGATGATCCTTATTTTATTATGGCATTAGAATCAGTTTATTTTTAATAGACGGAGTTAGTTGGGGACATGTCCCATCAACTCCACAGTTCAGAAAATTAGAGGTTATTCAGATAGATCTATCAGTATTCAATGTTCAGTTTTGAGTATTTTAGATGTTTTGAACACTATGGAAAGTTTTCGCTAGTTTTCTGCATTTATTATATTATATTATGCAGTGCTCTAGTATAGATATCAGTAGAGGGTTAGCTTGTGGTCCTTCAGGATCATGAGCACCGTGTGGCATTCTGATTCTAGATAATCGGGGAGTTACAACTTGGTATTAGAGCCTAAGGTTCATTAGTGTCCTAGAAAGCTGAAAACCGTATCTAGTAGAGTCTTGTGCATGGGTGTGTTGCGTGCCACATTTATGTACTGGAGTCTATAATATGTATTAGGAAAAAATTCCCTTCTTTTATGTCTCTCCTTTGTTCTATGTTGTCTTATAACATAGGTTCGGATGCTCAGTTTCCCAACCGTTCTTAGATGACTCAGCGTTACTCAGCAGCAGTGGTGAGTCCTCATCCGTCGAGGATAATTATTTATTTATCCCAGTTATCTCAGTATTTCCTTATGTTCAGTAAGTCAAAGTTAGTTGGGGGCTTTCCCCATCAAATCCTCATGATTTTTAGAGGCTTTCAGATAATCAGTTAGATAGTTCTTTTAGTCTTTTTCAAAATTTTCAAACATGTTCTTATTGTGTATTTCAATATTCAGTTTTACAGTATTTTTATTAGTTTATCCTCTACACATGTGTTGTATTACTATTTTGTTCAGTGCTCAATACAGGTACCAGACTCATGGGTTAGCTTGGGGTCACTTGTGGCCTTAAGCACCATTATGAAACTAGAGGTAGACTCGGGTTGTGACACAACATCTTGAACCCATAGACTTTCATCTGTCCATGAAACTACAACAACTCCTCCTCCACATCCTACATCACTATACCCCTCGCAAATTCTTTCCTTTAAAATTAAAACCTACCAACTTCCTCCAAAATCCATATAAGTCAAAACCCTAATTTTTCTTGGAACCAACTTATCTAAATTTCATGTATTGCACATCAAGGCTAGGGTTCTTCATATTTTCAATATTCAATTATGATTTTTGCAAAAAAGGTAAACTTATTGGCTCCTATAATAATATATTGTGCTAAATTTGAAATAAGTAAGTTGGTATGTTTTATTGCTTGTAAAGTATGTGGGAATCAACAAAATTATGTATGGGATCATACAATTAACCTAAAGTAAAAAATAAGTGCATTATTTTTAAATTATAACTTGATGATCACAACTTACATAGAAGTTGAAGTTGAATAGGTCGAGGAATCCCAAAAGTCTTGTATGTTAAATTTGTATTGTAAAGTTGATTCTAGATTTATGTGCAAATATTAGACTTGTTGGGACTGACATAAATTTGGAGATTTTATTCAAGTTTTTAGTCCCTCACTATCTTTCAGACACTAGCACTTGGTTTTTTCAGGTGCACATTGCAACAAAGGAATCAATAAAGATGGTTGTACTTTCAAGGAGAAGGAATGACTCCTACAAGAGTAGTGTCTCAAAGGATGAGTACCTAACTTCCCTGACTAAAGCTAGCCCACCATTGTAATATGGCCACAAGCTAGATCCCAAAAACATTCTACAATAGAGAATATTATTAAAGCTACCTTGGATATACCACTTGCAAACCATTCACAGTGAGGTAGATGGTCTACTTCTACTTGGCTTAGAACACAACCATAGATTAGTACACTAGTATCTAGGTCGAGAATGAAAAAGGAAAGGATGTCACCTCTACACTCTTCCTAGTATGACAAGGAAGAGGATGATACGAAGGAGGTGGAGTCTGAGTCACTTCCAGCGGAAACTTTACATAATCCTCAATCTAAAGAGGGGTTCCAGGATGATTCCCTTGAACCAGTCCCTATCCATCTTTTATGGTACTCTAGTATAAGGAGAATACAACACAGACATCCTACTATGATCCTCCAGGCTAGACTTTTGACCCTAGTCACATCTCAACAGAGCTTATTGATGAGGTCAAACCTAGATGGTGTATCAAAAGGTTATGACTACTTTATGATAAAGACAACTTTGTGAACAAAATGGGTCATCCCAAAAGGGCTATATATGACGAAAGATGTATTGAATTGTCTGGGTTGGTTAGAGAACCATTATTGCAGGCTATATTTGATAGGTATTAGCTGAGGTGGATGGAAAAACACTTGTTTCATTCATCCTTGCATTGGTGCGAGAGTTCTATGCCTCCTACCATGACATAGTATCTTTTACTTCATATAGAGGTAGTCGGCATATTTATCTTCCATAGTTAAAGAAGGTGCTTGTGAGAAGGTTCATGGTTGATAGTTCAGCGATGGCCACCTATAATGATCTTTTTTGCCCCAATTATGTTGCCTCTATGTATTCAATAGAGTGTGATCACTGACTGAGATTAGTATGTGACTGACACGCTATGAGAGAGTCTATGCATAATTGTTAGTGGGTAGGTTTGGTGAGATGGATCGCCAGTTATATTTTACCCTTGGTATGTATTCTTATTAGGTTAAGTATCAAGGTGTGATTAAGAAAGAGGTACTAAATTTCACCCTAAAGTTTTGGTAGTTTTTAGTGTGTTATCATTTATGTTCGACTGTAGTGAATAACTTACTTGCATAGGATGGTGCAACGCAAATTGCAAACATAGATGTTGGTTATGATATTGACTTTACAGCCATCATCAAATATGAAATTCATGCGAGAGAATTTACAGAGATGACCACACTTTTCTTTCCTTGTCTGGTCTAATTTCTATGTTGTGAGGATGGTGTACTAGATATTCCTGATGTTTATGTGAGAGTAGAGTCAATGGGCAGGGCCTAGACTCAGTCCTTACACGAATGTCGTGATCTCCTCCGATAGTAATTCTGACCTAGTCTAAGGTCCTATTAGTTCCTGTAGAGCCTACTACTAGCGAGGGAGTAGATGTTGGTGTTGGTATAGATTTTGAGATGGGGGAGAAAAGAGAGGCCCTTGGGACATCTGCATTTCCCCCTTACCCATCAACTACAGCTGCTACAACGGGTATGGTTTTTGTATAAAATGAGTTTTTACAGATCATAGTAGATAGTAAGAGTTCTAACACAACCCGTCTAGAAATATTAAGACTGAGGTGGCATAATTATATGGATAGATCCGGTCTTCATTTTTGGATGACACTTGAGGCAACAAAGACTATATTACATGTTGTACCCAAGGTTGAGATGTTAGAGTTTTAAGCTGAGGTGCATCTGTGTATAGATGCTTTTGAGTGCTGAGTATTAACCTGATTGAGTTTAATATACCTAATTTGGGTAAGGTTTAAGAAGAGGTGGACACTCTATGGGAAGAGATATACTCTCTCATTGAGAGAAATATTCCAGCAATCCCATAAGTTAAACCTCCAATTGTTAAGCCGACACCTCCTTGTTGACCTAAATGCTTTTGACTTGTTCATGGATAATGAGGAGACAGTCACCGTAGTTTCTACAAAGAGAGGCAAAGAGATGGAATTTTAGGATCCAAATATACCATACTATTAGGCCCTGAGATGGTACATACATGATTGAGAGAGACTGACTTTGTTGATAGGAAAATATATTCCAAGATAGTTACGGGTGTATCCTTTAGTAATGCGCTGCCCCATCAACACCTCCGCTAGTCAAGATACCCCAACATAGGGATGTTCATGATGCAAATATCTAGTGTGTCCCAGGTATGTCCTCATTCCCTTTTTTTGTATTCTTATATGCACTAGGGATAATGCGTATTCCTTTGTTGGGGTGGGGTATACCATAGCCGCCGCGAGTTTTTATTCCCATGCTTCTTTTCTGATCGGTCATGATATGGTTGTAGAACTTGCATGTCTAGGTTAATTCTGTATTGTACTGTGTTTTGTTTCATATTTTGTTGTTTTTTTATATAAATAGGAATTTTTTGAGTATATAGGGCCATTGATATATTTTTGTTGTTAAGTTTTGAGAGAAATGATACCCCTCCAAAAATTTGTTTAGAACTATGTGAATGTATATATATGTGACATTTGTGGATCTTGTAATGGAATTAGGATTAGGGACATTATAATCATAGATAACAATTGTATTAACCGTACAGGTAGTAGCTTGTGATGAGTATTTTTCCAATGTGTGTGTGAGATACTACTTAGTTCCCATTATGTATTATAGACAGAACATGCTTGATGTGTCTTCCCTTGGTTATAGGATTGTCGATTGAGAAAGTATCATAGGTCATACTTGATATTAGTCTACTTTTAGTCTAATTGACCTTCCATATGTGAGTTAATGTCCCTTCATCCCGATTATTAAGTCTTATAGCCTATTTTTCTTATTACACCTTTCACCTTCCTATTTGTGTTAGACTGAACATGTTTTGTCTCCGGTCCTCCTTGGAAATTATACACCTCAACTCAGACAAATCGCCTAAGTTAAGGGTTGATATCATATGGATGCGTGATGTAAAGTGGGTATGAATAAGTGTAAAATAAGATCATAAGATAGCAGGGCTGGGTGTGGTAGAAAAAGAAAAAGAGAAATAATGTGTGGGAAAAGAGAAAAAAAATGAATAAAAGTAACCATACCCAACATGAATGTGCAATAAAAGAATAAAAAGGGAGAAATAAGGGTGGAATAAAAAAGAAGTTGGTTGATAAGTGGGACCCCAAATTAAGTGTAGTACCAAGGAGGCTTAGTCACTAAATATATCCATATGTAACAAACCATCCCCTAAGCCTACATTAAAAGCCAAATAAAGTTTGATAGCAATCCTAACTCGGCTGTTTCAAAACTAAGGTAAAGAAAATAAGGGCAAGCCTATGGTATTTGATGCACACTAGTGGAACTTCTCTTGTAAGTTTCTCTTGACTCTCCCTGCATTGACATGCATGATTTCATATGAGTGGGACCTTTTTGTTGTGAGGGAACATGGGTTGTATAGCTAGCCGCATACTAATCTGGGTAGTGTAACTTGTATATATGCATCGTTGTTTGTTGCTAATATAAATCTATATATTTATTCAAATGTGTCACATTGTTGTGCTTGATTTATACACATAGATGGCTTTAAATTATTGAAGTATGAGAGAGTAATGTTTTTGACATTAAAGTGTTGATTGAATGACTTAGATAGCTTAATGTTCTCCTTGTTAAGCATCGTTGTTTATTTTATTATGATGGTGTTGCTTGAGGATATGCAAATGTTCTAAGATGAGGGAGGTAGGGCTTAGGAAAGGAGATACAATACTTATTTAGGGTTAATTGCCAAAATAAGCTTAACTATATTATGTACTTAAGAAGATTAACTTACATCTAATCAACTTGAGACTGAAAGGAGATAGTTGAAACTGGGCTTAAAGGTAAAAGTTTGTAAGGCGATGCTCTGAGACTGATAGGATATGAGTGAAATTCACCAAAGTATGCTGAGATGCGGTTGGTGATGCCCAAATTACCAGATTCTACATGTGCAGTAGATTGACAGTTGGATTTAGCATGAGAAGCCTACAGAGTTTGAAGCCAAAGGGAACACAAGCCTAGTGGTCATTTTTGAATGTTTACAAGCAAAGTTTTTGAGTTTGGTTAATTGTTTAATATTACTACTACCCCCACCTTTACTTTCAGTACTTATCTTTGATTCCAGTAAGCTAGAGAGATAAGTCCGCACATTCTCTATGGGTATGACCCCAACCTCAGTTGAGTTACTTTACTTTATAGTGACTATTTTATCTTCAATAAGAGGTGTAGTTTGGGTGTTGAATAGTACCACAATAAAGCCTGGAGCAACAGAAGTGACAGTGGCACAATGAGGCCTATGAGATACCCTACTCGGCTCAAAAGTAAAGGCTGGGATAAAGAAGATGTGGTTGGGGTCCCCTCCCCCTTAATGCTTATCTGAGGTTCCTCTCTCTGCTCACCCATCTTGAATTCCATACTCCCATTTTCATCAATAACATATCTATCACTCGGATCTGCAGAAACTAATGGTCCCTCAAACTAGTTTCAAATCGCTATCGAAGGTCTATGGGTCCTCTGAGAAAGGACCGAGTTTCCAGATCCTTGATCAAAATCATCTAGGCAACCCCCATTACCTAAAATCTCTGATCAACACCTGGAACCTCAGTTACACTAGCCTCAATGCAAAACTGCTAGATAAGGAAAGAAAAGGGTAGTTTAGTTAACTCACCCAAAGGTAATGCATGTAGCTCATACCTGATAATAACAACAAAGTTTATATCATATCCAACCATCAGACTCACGATCAATGAAACACCATCCCATCAAAGAAAGTTGTTTTCAGCAGTTAGACATAAACAATAATGAACCACTATCCACCAAAACTTAGTGGAAAAATCAGTGTTACCGTCTTAATCATTTCTTACCTCTCGATCCAGGGAGCCTCCTTACCAATGTCTGAAATATAATGGGTGATCCATCTTGCCAACTCTACCCTCTGTCTCCTATGCTTAGCATCCCATATAGTGCATCTATCTCGTGCAAATGTAAATTTAAAATTGCACTTTACAATGGACACCAAAGTTGTATAATGAGGTCAAAAGAGAGTTCGGTGGATAGCCCCCACTGAAATATCAACCAAGACACCTCTAGACAATGTTTTCACTAACAGGGTCTATTCTATATGCCTACCACCTCTGGGTGTGGTAAAAAATACGATGGAGTAATAAGAGTTATAGAAATCTCGCACCAATGCTTGTCTATATAAAACCTAGGGTCTAGTCATCCACTCCAACTAATAACAATCAAACGCAGCTTGTAAAATTAGTGTTCTAGATAAACCAGATAACTCAACCTTTCTCTTCCTCCAAATATCCCTCTTAGGGTATCCTGCTTCAGTTATAAAGTTGTCTCTCTGATAGATCATCTATAACCATCCTATATACTACCTCAGGTTTATCTCGATAATAGGCTCAACCTATATTTTGGTAGGGTCAAAAGTTAGGTCAGTTTGGGCAAGTGGATCTACATCTGGTGTAGGTACCTGATGAGATGTATAGGTTGTGAACTCCTAAGGCTGGGGTACTATAAATTATGGATTAGGAGTTGCTACTATAGACTCATCTCGGGAACCCTTCTCATACTGGGGGTCTGTGTGGTTGCATCTACTAGTGGCTCAGACTCCACCTCCTCATCATCATCATTATCTCCTTCCTCAAAGTAGGGAGATTTTGGTGGTGACAACCTTGCTAAATTCAACCTCATATTAGGAACAGGTTGGATGGCCTCTAGCTGAGCCCTAGCCTAGTAGAAGTAGGTTTTCTACCCTACTATGTCTATTCTAGAAGTTGGATGCCCAAACTGTCTTTACAAATAGTCTCGACCACAACTGATCTCTAAGCACTTGTCTATGGGTGAACTGCTCTGGTCGGGGAAATTGGGTACTCCTCCACTAAGCCACTACGCTCGAGGGATTTGTCTTGTGGCCTTGATGGTCCTACATTCTTTTTGGTATCCTTTGTTACCATCGTACCTAAAAAACCAAGTATTAGTTCCCAATAAAGAATAAGAGGTTGTAAAATTTAAATAAAAGCTCAAAATTATAAGATTTCGAATTTTTCCTAAATTTTACATCACTATAACCTGTACTCAGCCCAAGCAAGTCTAATATTTTCACATATAACTTGAATCAAAGTTCAAACACACATGTTTTATGCAAGAGTTTTAGGTTTACTCAACATCATCAACTTCTACTTCTGTTTGGAGTATGATCACAAAAAAATTATTTAAGAACAATGCACCAATTTTAGCTTTTAGGCTAATTCTAAGATCTATACACAAATTTGTTGGTTTATACATATTTTGAAAGAATTTAACATACCAACTCACTTAGTTTTAGTTTAGCAATAGATAATACTACTTGAAGCCAAGAATTTTACCTTTGATTTTGAGAATTGAAAGTGTAATATGAAAAGATAGAAAGAAACCCAAACTTGAATGCATATTACTTGCAATTGGATATGTTGGTACTGAGAAAAAGGAGATTTCTTTCCGCATATAAAGTGTAAGGGAAGTAGGAAAGTTTGAATTTTAGAGGGATTTAGAGATTTTGAGTTTAATGAAGCTTTTGGGTCGGGTTTGGGGCTTAAAAAGAAGAAGGGTAGCCGATTTATAGGTTGGTCGGTTCGGGTAGGCCCAATTTTTTAAATATATGGGCCTATAATTTTAGGCACCTATAGGCCACTTAGGGACCATAGGTGGCACCACCATCCCGTAGATGGCCTAAAATTTTATGCTCAGTTTGGGTCTCTAAATTTCATACTCTATCATCTATGGAACCACTTACAAGGTCATAAATGGTATTTACAACACCATAAATTGGTTTGTATGTAAGAATTCAGAGATCCCTAAGAGTCCTAAAAATCTTTTTTTGATGTTTATTACACAATATACCTAGCCCGAGTGAGATTTATGACCACCATGAGTGGGTCAATAGTCCCCTTTCCTAGAATTTCTAAATTTAGAAATGAAGAAACAATGTGAACGCTAAAATAGTGGGCTTACACCCACCCAACACTTGATTTAACATCGCGGTACGACGTGGCTATGTTGGCTACTCAAACTTCACAAATAAGCCCATGGCTTGTCTCCAAAAAAGTGATTCATTTAATGTTGCAAAACGACATGGGTACCTTGATTACTGAGAATTCATTAAGGTAACTAAAGATGTGGACTCCTGGGTCATCAACACAATGAATATCCATCACCACCCTCAAGTCGGTTGGATGCTTCATAGTTCTAAAGATGTTGAATGTGAACTCTTCATCATTCAATTTGTAATTGAGCTCTACTTTTTCCATCTCCACCAATGCTCTTCCCATAGGTAAAAATGGTCTCCCTAAGATTATGGGCATCTCAAAGTCTACTTCACAATCCAGCACAACAAAGTCAACTGGAAAGATGAAGTTGTCTACTTTGACCAAAACATCATAAGATATACCCATGGGTTTTTCACTGTAAGGAGTATCATCAACAAATGCATCGATGTAGTTTTTAAAGTGATCAAGCCCAATTGTTTGAACATATCAAGTGGCATCAAATTAATGTTGGCACACACAATGCTTTAGCAAACCCAGATGACCATATTGTGCATGGATTCAAAAATGCTCCGGCATCACCCTTCTTTTGTGCTATATATTTTGAAGTAACTACACTATAGAGATGTTATCCATCGACATTCTCAAGACTAACCGCTCTGTTCTTCATTAACAAATCCTTTCTAAAATTGGTGTATTAAGTCATCTGCTCAAGAGCCACAACAAGAGGGATGCTCAATCTTAAATCTTTCGATAAACTTTTTGAACTTTCCTTCATCCTTATTTTTTTCAAATTTTGAGGAAAAGGTGGGGGAGGTCATGGAATTTGCTTCATTGCAGTCTCATAGACCTTTCCCCTACCTTTATCCTTCTCAGAATCATAATTAACACCTGTAGCCTTTTCTATCTCAGCTTCATGAGGTTTATCAACTTCAACGCTATCATCATTCATCTCGTCAACCATCGACATAGAGGTATCAATAGTAGCCTTACCACTTTGTGTGGTTATTTCAAGATAATGACTATCATTTTTAGGATTATAACCTGTGTTGCTCAAAAGGGTACCCGACTGCCTCTGATTCAAAGGTGCAAACATATATCAAAACTATATCTCTAATTTCTTTCTTGTAATAGCATGTGATTCTATCTTCTAGGTCAACCATTAGATGTATGAGTTAATCTTCTTAAGGCAAGTTTTCAAATTTTCCTAACCTTTGACTAGGTTGGATAATAAAGACTCCATCCTTCACTCAGTGTAATGACTATCTGGTGGAACATATACACCACCCTTCTCCTTGTAATCATCCTTGTGTCATCAGTCACCATCTAGATCTCTACTCTTAACTTTGCATCTATCCCCATAATAGTTCTAACTTTGATTTTCATGACCCTTTCTTAAAAACTGCTAACTCTCTATATAGGTACTTTTTCTCTTCTTATAAATTAGAATCATATGATATAGAGGGCTTACACTATATGCAAGCTACATTTACTTTCTAACAATTTATCATTATGAACTTTTTAGGCAATAGTTCAACCTCCTTCCTTACCTAAGCAACTTCTTGTGCCACTGTATCATTAACAACTCTGTGCTCACTTGAAGCACCAACAACATATGTGCCAGTGCCTCTCTCTGCCTCCTGATTATGCCATGCTCGATTGGTGAGAGAGATCTGATTTATATATTTAATGTTGTTTCCCAGTAGATATGCATGAATAATCCACCAGTAATAGTGTCTTTCATAGCTCTCAACAAAGTTCTACCCCAAAATCTTGTAGTTAGGCGCCATCATCAATTTCTTTTTAGTCAAAACCATGCCTTATATAGTTACTCGTAGTGTCAATACCTAAAATTATATATATCATCCTTTAACTGAGGCATTTTGGAAGGTGTAAAGAAATAATACTGCAACCCATTCCCAGTAGTAATTGATCTTTGAAAAAGTTCCCCTAACCATAATGTAGCTTCACCAGTCAATGAAAATGGGAACAACCTAAGTTTAAGAGCTTTCTAATTTACCCTAGGTATAGTGTATGAAGTACATGTTTTCATCGTTTATCAGAAAGCCTGTAAATGCACCTTTTAGTTTTCAAGAGTTGGACCATGGCACTCATGATGTCAAACTTCATATTCAGGGGTCATGCAAAAGAAATAATAGCTCCTATCTCGGTAGGCTCAACATATCCCGAATCCTCCTCTATATCATCATATGGAAATAATCACTAATAAGCTGGGAGTACTTGAGCTCTGCCACCTCTAACTCTATATCAATTTTTGTCGAGTGCTGCTCAATGATCTATATCTAATCTCTAAATTTCAAGATCTGCCTCTTGAGCTATATGCCCTCCTTTGGTTAGAAGCTTCTGCTAATAACTAATCTATTCTCTTGTCAACAATGTCCTGCACATCTTCGGGGGAGGGAGGGAAGAGGTACAACATTTGGGTTATCTCAAACCCCTTAAAGATGTCCTTCTCATACGTGTTGAGTCATTCTACTAGTTCGCTTTAGGATTCTCTCATGTTCAGGATTTTGTGGGAGTAAGGGATTGCCTTTACTCCTTGTGTTAGGAATACACTGGCATGCACCCAACAAAAAATAGAAAAACAAAATCCCTAAAACTTCAACAACTTTCATCAATAATGATCCCATTCCTCGACAATGGTGCCAAAATTTTGATATTGCCTAATGTTATACCTCAAACTGAAGATAAATCAGTCAATGCAAAATATAGTAACCCCACTCAGGTTGGGGTCTAACCCACAAGGAATATGTGAATTATCTCTTTAGATTGTTAAAATCCATAGGTAGTACAGAAAAGTAAATGGAAGGTTTGTAGTTGAAATCTGTGAAAAGTAACAAGACGTGGAATACTTTGGTTATAGTAAATTATGAATGAACACTAGGTTTGTGTTCCCCTTGGCTTCTAACTATTTAGGGTTATTATGCTCAATCTAACTATAAAATAGCTGCACATGCAGAATATGGCAAGTTCTGAATCACTAATAGTCTCTAGATACTCAATGGTGAATTTAACTCATATCTTCTCGATCTCAGAGTGTCTCTTTACTAACCCTTGCCCTGGACCCCAATTTCAACTATCTTCTCTCGGTCTCAAGTTGATTAGATAAAGATAATTATCTTAAGTATAGTTATAATAGGCCTTTTTGACAATTAACTTCAAATCACAGTTAAGGTCTTCTTATTCCATTATCTACCTCCCTCTCAGGTTCGTAATGAATACAGGTGGGATCCTAAGGTTTGCAACTGTTAAGAAATTAATAAGTGTGAAGAAAACCACAATACATGTTGCAACAATAACCTAGAAGGATTGAGAACTTCCCCTACTAAATTAATCCACCAAGGTTCCCATAACCCTAGTTAAGGGAATTAGCTACTCATCATTGTGAAGAAATCAATAAAATTCATATTCAAAACCATTAAATCAATCTTACAATAATTAAAGAATAAAACCCAAAGTCTTGAATTGAATAATCAATCAAAATAATGAACAAAGCAATCCCAAGATCAAAATAGAATCTCAGAATCAAATATATGTTTGTAAGTAGTAAGAGTGCCTAAACTAACTAAAAAATGTCAAAAGGGTATTTATAGAATACAAAAAACCCTAGGAAATGAATCCTAAACAAAAGTGAAAAATCAAAGTCGGTGGCCACCTATGAGATAACCTTAGGGGTGTACGTGATCCCACCATAGGTGACAAGAACCCAAAACTTCTAAGAACTTTCTGAACTTCATGTATTCTGACACCTATGCGACGTAGGTGACAATGAAATTTCTTTAGCTTTTGAATCTCTGGTCTTCAACTTTCTAGCACATATTTTGATACCTACTCGATGTAAGTAGTCCAAAGTTATAAATTTTCTTTTTTTTCAGCTCCAACACTAGGTTTCCTGCAAAACACAACACAAAACCCATCATATCTAATAAAATGCTCTAAGCAACTTGCATATTTTCATTGTTTTAAGCATAGTACATCAAATGTCTACACATCCATAACTATAACCATGTCTTTTATAAGGATCACGTACTAACCTAGTGTCCAATTAATCTATCTTTTCATGGGACTATCTATTATAAAATAAGGAAAATATGCAATAACTTAGGTAATTTTGTGAGTATGATGTGTTTATCTGATATTGTGCAAGAAATAGGGTTCAAAAGGAAAACCAGAGAAAATAAGAATCAAGTCATGAACAAGTAGCTGCAAAAAGAAAATTTCTAATTACCAAAAGTGGGACATAGGACCCGTCACTAGGTCTATGATTCATATACTGGATCAGTGGGAAAGATTCTAATTTCGTAACTCTAGTCTATGATTTGTAGACTGATCCACAACTCCAATCTACAATTGGTAGAAATATGCCGACCTATATCTTCTACATAGTTTAGAATAGGATTCCTTTTATATCTATTAATACTTCTATTAGATTTTGTGATTATTTTACATTCTATTATATTATTCTAAGTTCTACGACATATTTTTGGTCTTGGAAACACAAACATTGATATTAGTGTTTTTATTGAAAGTAGGAATTTGGAGTTTTTCATCTTATTATTGAAAGTTCATAATTATCCTTTCTTATCAAAATTCTTCATGTGTTCTTGCAATTATGAGTATCTAAACACTTCAACTATAGTTGTGGGAACCATGTTGTACTTACAAAGTAGTGTTTCAAACACATGATGATTCTCCAAGGTAGTTGGGTATGTATTGTTGTTTCTTTAGGTATGATTTCTTTTAAATAAGTACACGTATTGGAAATTATCCTATCTCTACCCTGGAATGGCAAGGGTAGCTAGATTAGAATAGTGAATCAACAACAAGACTTGGAGTTATATTCAGTTTATTAGCCTTGTGTGGGTAAACAATAAAGACTATATGGGTCAATAACGAAACGCTCATGACACATTAACCTTTGTGCTTGGGGATAGTTATCTAAAAGGGGAGTAACATAGTAAATTTGATGATACATAGCCTATCAATTATGCATGTCGAATACCATAAGATATCACTAAGTATGTAGAACGTATGGAGTAATAATGTTATTTGGGAACACAATCCTAGTGTTTTTCGCATATTGATAACAAATCCAAAAAATAAACACTCGTTACTATTGATATTTTGTTTCACAAAACCTCCCTCTTTTACTTACTTGCCAATTACTTAGGCAAATATGTGATTGGATTTGTCCTATTCCCTGTGGGATTGACCCCAACCTAGTTGGGTTCTATGTTTAATTAGAAATAATTTTACACATTTGGGGAGGTGTTATATGGGTGAAATCATATTTTAGTATCGTTGTTGGGAAATACAACTAAGCTTTGTTTGGTAATTTACTTTTCTTTTATTTTTTAGGCTCACACTAGTGTTTGTCGAATACTTGAAGTCCAGTTAACCTCTGGATTCCATTATATCCTAAATTTGAGAGAACTTTGAGATAAATTGAATGATGGAGAGAGAAGGAGTTCATGATCATAAAGCCTTGCTCAAAAGGATTCATGATGACCCAACACTATTGAATTAGCCACTTTAGCTTATTTTTATGAAACTATAGAACAAGTCACTATTCGGTTAATGGCTGAGAAAGATGCTCGATAAGCAGCTATTGGAAAACTAGTAAGGGAAGAAAAGGCTAGATAAGAAGATGCAGATCATCTAGCTATACTGATGCAAGGAATAGATTGAGAAAAAAAGGGGACAACAAACCATCTAACAATGTCTACATATTTATGATGATCTAGGAGTATATTTAAGGTATGTCAAGAAAATTGAAATAGGTGCAATAATTCCACCAAAATTGCCTCGAGGTACTAATTTTGATATCACAAGTGCAATGATCTAGCTACTAAATTTGAAAGAGGTTTTTGTTTGCACTAATAATGCAAACATGAATATTATGAACTTTGTGGGTATTTGGAATTTATATAATATATATAGGGTGAGTCAAGAGAAGATTCGAATGAGATTATTCCCATTATCTCTGATGAAGAATGCTACTCTATGATTAGGTGAATTTCCCTATGGATCTAGCACTACTTGGAAAAAGTTGATAACTAAGTTATTAGAACATTTTTTCCCTCCCTCCAATAAACTATAATTAAGAAAATATATATATAACTTTGGACAGTTGTATTCAGAGGCACTATACGAGACATAGTTGAGATTCAAGAAGAAGCTATAGAATGTGCCAACTCAAAGGTTTACTGGTCAAAACATTTTAGAGATATTCTATAGAGTATTGAATGCTAACACTAAGGTGGTATCTTACACTATCATTGGTGGGGCCTTCAAGATTCTATGATGGGAGCATCGTTCTGAGATCCTAGATTGGATTACTATAACCAACCGAGGGTGGCATACTCAAGAAATAGATACATCATCCAATACATATGAAATTAGATCCTTCAATGGGTAGTGAACACTATATGAGATTGTTGCTCAAGAGGTGGCTCGGTTAAGGATTGATATTGGGTTGCTTACAAAGCAATATGCGGTAGTAGGTGAATAAAAGTTCAATGCAGTAGGTGAACGAGGTAAGGCTTTTATATATGAAGATTTGAATTATGAAGAAGAAGCTAAATATCTTGACTGAGAGGTAGCGGGTTTCTAAGACAAGATACAAGGTCAAACTAAGATAAACTCTAGGCAAGAGAATCATGGTTAATACTATTATAGAGATAACTATAAAAGGTCTGGGTATAGAGATAGGAGTAGGGATAAATATGGTTGTTAGAAGCAAAAAAATTATTACAAAGATAAGAGTATCCTTTATATTCTGCTGGGGAACCATGATGTTGACTTTGGAAATTCATAAATGGAAGTTTAGCTAGAAAAACTTGTTAAAGGTTTAGAGAGCCAAGAGACTACAAATTGGGGAAGATATCTGGAACATTAAGCCAACATCAATTGAGCACAGTTCTAAGAAATAGTATCCAAAATATTAAGAATGATAATGTAACACCCTAATTATCTGAACCGGAATGCTACATGGTTCTTATGACCCTGAAGGACCACAAGCTAACCCATGACTGATATATGTACCTGTGCACTGCAATATATAATGTAATAATGCAGAAAACATGAACATGTAGGCCATAAGGTTCAACTGAATGAAGAATCTGTAAAATAGTAACATCTGTGACGGTGAAAGATACCCAAAACAACTGAAAATTGAATCTAAAAGCTAAATCTGAGCGTAAATATGAAAGACTGTAAGTACTGTCTGAAATAAGGATTTGAAGGAACATTTCTCCAACTAACTCTGAAAAAAAACTAAACTAAAGAAATAAATGAATAAATCAAATAATGTTATCCTCGAATGAAGAGGACTCACTGCAACTCTGTATGCTGAATGCGACTGCTACTGCTGGTCTAGGACTCGTGCCTCTGAACCTATGGTGTAACATAAAAATTAAGCACCATAGCGCAAATGCATTAGTACAACTAGAGTACTGAATATACGAGTGAGGTAGGCTAATGCAAGGGTTTACGTACATGAATAATACTACTGACTGACTAATATGAATGTAAGATTACAAACATACATACATAGTAATTAAGATCGTAAGTACATGATGTCTAAATCTGTATGCTAATACATGGCTGGAACCGTAGTTCTGATAACATGGATGACTGTATCTGACAGCCCGAAATCTGGTTGAACTCTCTGAGTTTCATGCTATAACTGAATTTAACCGTATCTAACAATCCTGGTATACTGATATCTAACAAACTTTTTGAGTTCTTTTACTGATACTGATAATGAAACTATGGGAGGTAGTTGTTTAACCGACATACCTCATATGTGCCATTATGGCTAAGATGGGGTCCAATCTCTGCCCTGACTGGAAGGGTGTCAATACCGCGCCACTGGTGAGTAAAATATTTGAGCAACCCTCATATAACAGGTTAAGACACCTCATCTACCCTCATATAATAGGCTGCGATATCTCAACCTATGTTGGCTACATAGTTCTAGAATGCAAGGATGACTGCTAAGAATCACACCCTCATATACAGGTGAGTTCCCATGCTTGGGTTCACTCGGTGCTAACTCCTAATCCCATTTAAAGAGACTAAATATGATTCAACTGACTGTACATGGACAGATTAATTGACTTCCATTGAATGACGGAGTAGTACTATTATCTGAAAGTTAACTGGGATCATGGGATTTCTGAGGTTTCCTGAGTCACATGACTGACTGAGTTGTATAGATTATAGCTTGACTGAGATTATCGTGACAATATGACATGACTCTAGGGACATAACTATGTTTTTCAGGTACAAATACCCCCAGGACTCGATAGAAGAGAACTGACACACATGACATGACTTGATCAAAGGACTGGAGTCCACAATTTGCTATATCATTAGTAGAGGATAGTATACTTCATGTATTTAATCAATACCTCAAAAATGGTAGGGAAAGAATGGATATAATTCGCACACAAAATTCATATTTCCATCATCATACATACTTCATGCCATCACCATAAGAATACATAAATAGCATGGGCATTTATATTCAAGTGTATCTCTAACATGGACTTGTCATTTAGATATCATGAAATCATGTAAATATGAACTTCTAACATTCTAGGAATTTTATCAAACACCTTACATGCATTCTCTAAGGCATAGGTGTATTTCATAATTGCATTAGTTCAACCCACCCAAAGTTCATGATTTTCTACCAACAATCACATATATTCCGTGAAAAACATCCTTAGATATCATCTTAAAACTGGTAAAATTGGTACAACAATCATCATCGTGTACGTTCTTATATCACCACAAAAGTTTACAAAATAATATTCAAAAGCATGGTTCTTGAACTCTATGAACGTATTGAATCCATAGATGAACACTACGCATACCTTAAAGTTTGATCTTGAAAGAGATCTAATGTTTTTGAAGGTTCCTAAAGAAATCCTTAGGACTGCCCTTGATTTTTCTTGACTAGGGTTTAACCCCTTTGTGAAAGAATGCTCTTGTTCTTGAGGAGATTATCTTGAGTGAAAACCCAAATCTTGTGGTTGAAAGTGTCAGAGAGGGTTTTTAAGATGTCTTAACTAAAGGGAATGGAATATAATATGTTCCTTGAGGGTTATAAGTCATGGTAAGTGAAGAGAAAGGACCAAAATACCTTTATGAAATAAATTCCAAGTTTCTGAAAATCATAGATGATGAAATTTGTGACAAGGCGTCAAAAGTGTGGTAAGCCGTCAAAGATGTCATCACACAAAAGCTGGAACTGATGGTTTTTGCCTAATTATGACGACCTTCGTGGTAGGGCATCACAAATGTGGTAAGCTACCACAAATGTCGTCACATAGGAGTTGGATTCTGCCTAAGGCTGACGACCTTCGTGGTAGGGCGTCACAAATATGGTAAGCTACCACTAATGTCATCAATTAGGATCTGGTTTTTGCCTAAGGCTAACGAACTTCATGTTAGGGCATCACAAATGTGGTAAACTACCACGAATGTCGTCACGCAGTTTCCAGCCTGACATGCTGGAGTAAAATAGGAATAACTCTTTGCTCCGATATTAGATTTAGGAGAAATTGGTATAGTTGGAAAGATAATTCAATTATATATCTGTTGATAGGTCATGAGATAAAAAATTCCAAGTATAATGAGATATATGCTCGTTTGAGTATGACTATCGAAATATCTTTCTCAAGAATTCGATCGGTGAGGAATGTTTTGATTCGTCTAATAGTTGGGAGTTATTTGAAGCCTTAATATAAATCTAACCTACTCATAAAACTATAAAAGAACCATGATGTACTATGCATGATCTTGGTACATAGTTCTAATATTGGTTTGGATTTTTTTTTGGGGTATTACAATATCTCCCCCTTGGAAACATTCGTCCTCGAATGATGACTGCTTGAGAGGGGAGAAAAGATAAAATGATACATACACTGAACATGCTCAAGTGGCACATGATTTTAGGACTGAATTTAATTGTAAACTAGATATTGCCCAACTGAACATGCATATCTGATGCATGACTGAAAAGCTGAACACATGAATGCATGATAAGCTATGCACTGATACTTGATACCAATTTTATACTGGAATTTTGAACTTGTAACTGAATAAGCTTAAGGAAAATGGTTACCTCAAGCTAAGCCTGAATTAGCGAAGAAAATATGAGGGTACTTGGTTCGCATGTCAGCTTCTGCTTCCCAAGTAGCTCCCTCCATGGATTGATTCCGCCAAAGAACCTTGACTAGAGGGACTTCTTTGTTCCTCAGCCTACGAGTTTGATAGTCGAGGATTTCGACTGGAATCTCTTCATAAGAGAGGCTATTCTGAATGTCAACTCTCTGAATAGGGACTACAACTGCTGGGTCACCTATGCACTTCTTGAACAAAGAGACATGGAAGACTGAATGAACTGAGGCTAGATCTGAAGGCAATTTGAGCTCATAGGCTACCTTGCTGAACCGACTAAGAATCCTGAAGAGACTGACATATCGGGGACTGAGCTTTCCCTTCTTTCAAAATCTCTTCACTCCCTTCATGGGAGAGATCTCGAGATATAAATAGTCATCGACCTCGAATTCAAGATCCTTTCTACGAACATCCACATAAGACTTCTGTTGGCTCTGAGCAGCCCGAAGTCTTTCTCTGATCAACATAACTTTCTCTAAGACATCGAATACTAAGTTAGGACCTATGACTATGGTCTTACTAACTTCAAACCAACCGATCAGAGACCTACATATCCTACCATAGAGAGCTTCGAATGGAGCCATCAAAATACTAGAGTGATAACTGTTGTTGTATGCAAACTCAATCAAAGGAAAGTGGTCATCCCAGCTTCCCTTAAAATCAATTGTAGAGGCCCTTAGCATATCTTCTAGAGTTTGAATGGTCCTTTCTGCTTGACCATTTGTCTGAGGATGAAATGCTGTACTGAGATGAACTTGGGTACCAAGACCCTTTTAAAACACTTTACAAAAGTGAGAAGTAAACTGGGTACCTCTGTCCGAGATGATAGATAGTGGAAGACAGTGTAATCTGACCAACTCACTGATATAGAGTTTGGTATAATCTTCAGCTGAGTAAGAGGTATGAACTGGAAGGAAATGAGCTAACTTGGTCATTCTGTCTACAATGACCCAAACTAAATCATGCTAATGACGTGTTCTTGGTAAACCCGTCATGAAGTCCATGTTCACTTTTTCCCACTTCTAAGTAGGAATAGTGAACTCCTGCATGGAACCACTAGGTTTCTAATGCTCTATCTTAACCTGCTGACATGTAGAAAACTTAGCCACAAACTCTGCAACATCCCTCTTCATCCCACTCCACCAATAGATCTCCCGTAATTCGTGGTACATCTTAGTGTCCCCTGGATGAATAGAGTATCGCGCACCTTGAACTTCTTCAAGAATTCGTTGCCTCAAGTCATCTACACCGTAAACACACAGACAACCCTAAAAACGAAGAACACCATCTCCCCCTTAAGAGAAAACCTCTACTTCCTGACTTTGAACTGACTTTTTTAGCTTGACAAGGCTAGGATCCCTGTCTTTCTTCTCTTTCACCTCGAAAACTAGGGATGACTCTGAACTACTCTGAACATATACACCACCCTCTGAAGAGTCGACTAAGAAAATGTCTAGTCTGGAAAACTGATGAATCTCCTGAGCTAATTTCTTCTTACTATTCTCAACATGGGAAACACTACCCATGGACAGTCTACTGAGTGCGTCGGCCACTACATTGGCTTTGCCTGGATGATAAAGGACACTCATGTCATAATACTTCAAGAGCTATAACCACCTTCTCTGACAAAGATTGAGATCTTTTTGGGAAAAGACATACTGAAGGCTTTTATGATCTATGAAGACGTCTACATAACACCGTATAGATAATGCCTCCAAATATTTAAGGCAAAGACAACTGCTGCTAACTCAAGGTCATGAGTTGGATAATTCTTCTCATGGGGCGTTAATTGTCTAGGGGCGTAGGCTATGACTCTACCATGCTGTATGAGGACACAACCTAAACCTACTCTAGATGCATAACAATATACTACGAACCCATCAAAACTATCGGGAAGTGCTAAAACTGGAGCTGAGGTGAGTCGAGTCTTCAACTCCTAAAAAATCTTCTCGCAAGGTTCTGACCACTGAAACTTAAACTTCTTCTGAGTCAATCTGGACATAGGAGATATAATAGAAGAAAATCCCTCGACAAACCATCGGTAATAGACAACCAAACCCAAGAAACTCCTGATATCTAATGGAGAGACAGGGCGAGGCCTATTTCTTACTGCTTCGGTTTTTTGAGGAACTACTCTAATGCCATCACCAGAAAATATATAGCCAAGGAATGCTATTGATCTTAGCCAAAATTCGCACTTAATTAACTTGGCGAACAACTGGTGATCCCTGAGAGTCTGAAGAACAATTATGAGATGGTCTGAATGATCACTCTCTGTGCGAGAATAGACCAGAATATCATCTATGAAGACTATGACGAATGTGTCCCAGTACTACTTGAACACCTGGTTCATCAAGTCCATGAAAGCTGCAGGGGCATAGGTAAGACCAAAGGACATGACTAGAAATTCAAAGTGACCATACCGAGTATGAAAAACTATCTTTGGAATGTCACATTCTCTAACTCTGAGCCGATGATAGCCTGATCTGAGGTCTATCTTGGAGAAATAACTGGCACCCTGAAGTTGGTCAAACAAGTCGTCTATCCTAGGCAGCGAATACCTGTTCTTGACCGTGACTTTGTTGAGCTGATGGTAATCAATACACATTATGAGAGAACCGTCTTTCTTGCGCACGAATAAGACTGGCGTACCCTATGGGGATACACTGGGCCTGATGAATCCCTTGTCGAAGAGATCCTTCAACTGATCTTTCAGTTCCTTGAGTTCTGCTGGTGCCATTCTGTATGGAGGAATAGAAATAGACTGAGTATCTGGGAGAAGGTCTATGCAGAAGTGTATTTCCCTTTCGGGAGGAATGCCTAGAAAATCTTTGGGAAAGACGTTTGAATATTCATTAACCACTGGGACTGATTCGAAATTGGGAGATTCAGAACTTGAATCCTTAATATGCACGAGATGATAAACACACCCGTGAAAGATGAAGTGCTACCCTTCCACTCTAGGACGGGCTCATTCGAGAAGTGAAACTGAACTATCCTTTTTCTGCAGTCGACTATGGCATAGAAGGAATGAAGAAGACAATCCATGCCGAGAATGACATCAAAATCAGTCATATCTAACTCGACTAAATTTGCTGACATGGATTTCTAAAATATTATAACCGGGCAGTTCCTATATACCCGTCGAGATATGATGGTTTTACCCACTGGGGTAGAGACTGAAAAGGGCTCTGCTAAAATTTTGGGACTAATTCCAAAATTGCCTGCTATGTATGGAGTGACAAAAGACAAGGATGCACCTGGGTCTAGCAAAGCATAAACATGAACATGGAAAATTTGTAACGTACCAGTAGTACTGGAAGTGCATAGAGTCTATTTAGGCATTTCTCACTAGTAGCACTGGAAGTGACACTCTGTAGGTTTGGGCGACAAGACTGAGCTGTGGAACGATTTTGCTGGCCCTAAGGACCTGGCTGAGGATAGTCCCTAACACTTTGGCCTGGCTTGCCACAACCAAAAAGAATGCCTTGACCCGCTCTACACACACCCTGATAGTGCTTACTGCAGGTCTAACACAGAGGATAAGTGCGGGTACTCTAACACTGCACTGAGATTTAGAGCCTAGTGCTCTGTCTCTGTTTCCATCCTTGAACTTTGGTAATGGGGAACTAGAGGAGGAAGGGGTTGGAACTGCTGACTTAGGATGAAACTACAAATGATTTCCTCCCTCTGATTTGGGTTGACTAAAACTAAAACTTCCTGCTCTTGCTTTCTTGTTCTGCCTCTCCCTAGTCTTAACCTTTTTCTCATCTATCTATTGCGCATAGGTCATGAGCCTGGCTAAAGTCATATCATTGTTCAGCATCGCAGACCTACACTCATTTACCACGCTATCATTCACCACTGACACGAACTTGCTCATCTTAGCCCTATTGTCTGCAACCACATGAGGGGAATATCTAGCTAGCTGAGTAAATCTAAGAGAATACTCTCTAACTATCATATTTCCCTGCCTGAGATTGAGGAACTCAAGAACTTTGTCCTCTCTCAACTCTTGGGGAAAGAATTTTTCTAAGAAATCCGTGAAAAATTCTTCCCACTCAACCAAACCTGCATCATCTAACATTTATGCTAACCACTGCTTGTACCAAGTGTGAGCGACATCCTACAATTGGTATGTGGCTAACTCGGCACTCTGAGAAGAAGTGAATCCCATGATATCAATGAACTTATGGACTTGGTCAATGAATTCCTATGGACCTCGTCTGGCTTAGACCCAAAGAAGGAGAGAGGGTTCATTCGGGTAAAGTCCCGAATCCTAGATGCTGTTGAATTAGCCATTGGGTTGGCCAGAATGACTGTTGGTCGTTCATTATAGGCAGCTACAGACTGAGCAAGAGCGGTAAATATGGTCCTAAACTCCGTATGAGAAACATGTTTGCCCGAAGGATCTTCAGACTGAGGAGTTGGCTGATTTCTTCTCTTTAGAGACATATTTCTTAAATAAGAGAAGAGCGGATTGGACTGAGAGACTGACTTGAAATTATGCTTACTAGCATGACATAAATACTAAAAAAAGGGAACTATTCCTAAAACATCTCATAGCCTACTGTACATAAATGTGGCTCACAACACACCCATGTACAAGACTGTACTAGATGCGGCTTTCAGACTTCCTAGGACTCTATTGAACCTTAGGCTCTGATACCAAGTTTGTAACACTCCAATTTTCTGAACTGGAATGCTACACGATGCTTATGATCCCGAAGGACCATAAGCTAACCCATGACTGATATCTGTACCTGTGCACTACAATATATAATGTAATAATGCAGAAAACCTGAACATATAGGCCATAAGGTTTAACTGAATAAAGAATCTGTAAAATGGTAACATCCATGAGGGTGAAAGATACCCAGAACAACTAAAAACTGAATCTGAAAGCTAAATCTGAGCATAAATCCAAAAGCCTCTAAGTACTATCTGAAATAAGGAGTTGAAGGATCATGTCTCCAACTAACTCCAAAGAAAAAACTGAACTGAAGAAATAAATGAATAAATCAAATAATGTTGTCATCGAATGAAGAGGACTCACTGCAATTCTATATGTCGAATGCGTCTGCTACTGCTATTCTGGGACTCGTTCCTCTGAACCTATGGTGTAACATAAAAAGAAAGCACCATAGCACAAATGCGTTAGTACAACTGGAGTACTGAGTGTACGAGTAAGGTAGGCTAATGCAAGGGTTTACGTACATGAATAATACTACTGACTGACTGATATGAACATAAGAGTACAAACATACATACATAGTAACTAAGATCGTGAGTACGTGATGGCTAAATCTGTATGCTAATACATGGCTGGAACCGTAGTTCTGATAACATGGATGACTGTATCTGACAGCCCTAAATCTGGTTGAATCTCTGAGTTCCATTCTATAACTCAATTTGACTATATCTAACAGTCCTGGTATACTGATATATGAAGAACTGTCTGATTTCTTTTACTGAAACTGTGGGAGGTAGTTGTTTAACCGATATGCCCCATATATGCCATTATAGCTAAGATGGGGTCCAATATCTGCCCTTACTGGAAGGGTGTCAATACCGCATCACTAATAAGGACAATATATGAGAAACCCTCATATAACAGATAACTCTAGTAGGAATGGTGGGAACTCTCATATAAAAGGTTAAGCCACCTCATCTACCCTCATATAACAGGGTGCGATGTCTCAACCTATGCTGGCTACACAGTTCTGGAATGTAAGGATGACTACTAAGAATCACACCCTCATATATAGGTGAGTTACCATCCTTGGGTTCACTCGGTGCTAACTACTACACCCATCTGAAGAGACTAAACATGATTTAACTGACTGTACATGGAAAGATTAACTGACTTCCATTGACTGACGGAGTAGTACTATTATCTGAGAGTTAACTGGGATCATGAGATTTCTGAGGTTTCCTGAGTCACATGACTGACTGAGTTCAATAGATTATAGCTTGTTGAGATTATCGTGAAAATATGACACGGCTCTAGGCACACAACTATGTTTTTCGGGTACGAATACCCCTAGGACTTGATAGAAGAAAATTGACACACATGATATGACTTGATCACAAGACTGGAGTCCACAATTCTCAATATCATAAGTAGGGGATAGTATAATTCATGTATTTAATCAACACCTCAAATATGGTAGGGAAAGCATTGATATAATTCGTACACAAATTTATATTTCCATCATCATACATACTTCATGCCATCACCATAAGAATACATAAATAGCATGGGCATTCATATTGAAGTGTATCGCTAACATGGACTTGTCATTTAGATATCATGATATCATGTAAATATGAACTTCTAACATCCTAGGAATTTTATCAAACACCTACATGCATTCTTTAAGGCATAGGTGGATTTCATACTTGCATTAGTTCATCCCACCCAAAGTTCATGATTTCCAACCAATAATCACATATATTCCATGAAAAACATCCTTAGATATCATCTTGAAACTTGAACAATAATCATCAACATGTACATGCTTATATCACCACAAAAGTTTACAAAATAACATTTCAAAGCATGGTTCTTGAACTCTATGAATGAATTGAATCCATAGATGAACACTACGCATACCTTAAAGCTTAATCTTGAAAGAGATCTAATGTTTTTGAAGGTTTCTGAACAAATCCTTAGGCTTACCCTTGATTTTTGTTAACTAGGGTTTAACCCCTTTGGGAAAGAATGATCTTGTTCCTGAGGAGATGATCTTGAGAGGAAACCCTAATCTTGTAGTTGAAAGTGTAAGAGAGGATTTTTAAGATGTTTTAACTAAATATAATGGAAGATAATACATTACTTGAGGGTTATAAGTCATGGAAGTGAAGGGAAAAGACCAAAATACCTTTATGAAATAAATTCCCAGTTGTTGAAAATCATAGCTGACGATATTTGTGACAAGGCATCAAAAGTATGGTAATCCATCAAAGATGTCTTCACACAGGAGATGGAACTGATGGTTTCTTCCTAAGTTTGATGATCTTCGTGGTAGGGCATCATAAATATGGTAAGCTACCACGACTGTCATCACACATGCATTAGATTCTGCCTAAGGCTTACGACCTTCGTGGTAGGGCATCATAAATGTGGTAAGATACCATGAATGTCGTCACTTAAGAGATGGTTTATGCCTAAGGCTGACGACCTTCATGGTAGGGCATCACAAATGTGGTAAGCTACCACGAATGTCATAATGCAGTTTTCAGCCTAACATGCTGGAGTAAAATAGGAATAACTCTTTTATCCGATATCGGATTTAGGCAAAATTGGTATAGTTGGAAAGCTAATTCAATTATCTATCTGTTTATAGGTCATGAGATAAAAAAAATACAAGAATAATGAGAGATATGCTCGTTTGAATCTGACTATGGAAATATCTTTCTCAAGAATTCACTCGGTGAGGAATATTTTGATTTTACTGATAGTTGGGAGTTTTTTGAAGCCTTAATATACATATAACCTACTCATAAAAGTATAAAATAACCATGATGTACTATGCATGATCTTGGTACATGGCTCTAATAGTGGTTTGGATTTTTTTTGCGGTATTACAGATAGCCATTTTGTAGGCATTAGTACTCAAAGTAGTAAGCTACTACTAATCCACCTATACTCATGGTTGATGACAAGATAAACAACCTTGTTATCATTAATTATGTGGATATGAATGAAATGGAGAATTTTGTGATGAATGAGGAGACATCTCCAAAGCCTCTAGTTATTTAGAAACAGGCTGAAGCTAACAAAAGAAAGGATAGTGATTTTTGAGTCAGTGGATAATTTGCACTAACGTAGTGCAGTTTCTTCTCGTTCTCTAGTTTAGAAGAAGGAATATTTCAGATCCTTCAAAATTCCTTATACTATTGGATCTTAGAAATTTCCATGGGCCTTATGTGAATGAAGTACTAGCAATAATATGATGCCACTAGTCATTCACAAGTAGCTGGGGTTAGGATCCCCTAATCCAACCTCTTTGAGAATTTTGATGGAAGATCGCACAATGAAAAAGTTGGTGGGTATCTTATGTGCTGTATTGGTGAAGGTAGCATCTTTCATATTTCCAGATGACTTCACAATTCTTGATCATCTTGGGAAGGCCCTTCCTCGCTATTAGTAGAGTATTAGTTTATATGGAGACTGCACAGATGAATTTTTAACTAAATAATAAACAAGTAACTTTTAATGTATGTCAATCTATGAATCAACCAAAGGGTATGTGTGTGACCTCTATAATAGATACTATATATGAGGATGATTTGGTAGTTTCTACTGAGAAAAGACTCGGTGTTGAGGCACTTGCAGTAGTGAAAATGAATTTTGATCCTGATGGTATTGAAGAGTCAGATGAGATAGTGAGTACACTTATTTTTAAGGGTTCAAACAATTATGCACAAAAGAAGTTAGATCTGGATCTGAAGAATAATGTTACTGAACTTACTAAATGGTCCATTAAGAAACCTCCAATTTTAGAGCTAAAGGTACTTTATTCTTATCTGTGTTATACATTTTTTAGGGCCCAAAAATACCTTGTCGGTTATCATTGAAGCTGATTTATTGAGTGGCTGGTTGAGGCCTTAGTGTCTGATTTGCAAAGATTCAACAGAGCCATTGGATGGACTATTGCTAATTATTTTTATTCTACCTAGGATTTATACTCACAAATCCAATTGGAACCTGATTTCATACCTAGCATTGAGCACCAACAAAGATTAAATCCAACCATGCAAGTGGTTATGAAGAAAGAGATCATTAAGTTGTTGGATACCAGTGTGGTTTATCCAATTACAGGCAGTAAATGTGTGAGCCCAGTCCAATGTGTGACAAAGAAAGATGGAGTCACTGTGAATACCAATGCAAAGAATGAGGTAATTCCTATGAGACCATTCACCTGATTGCAAGTTTTCATGGACTATAGGAAGCTAAATTCATGGACCTAGAAAGATCACTTCCCTATTCCTTTCATGGACCAGATGTTAGACCTCCTAACTGATAGAGGAAGGTATTGTTTTCTTGATGGTTATTTAGGGTTTAATCAAATTTCAATTTACCCCAAATACCAAGAGAAGAACACTTTCACTTGACCATATGGAACATTTCCATTTAAAATGATGTCTTTTGTTCTATCTAATGCCCTTGCCACTTTTCAGCCTAATATGATATCTATTTTTTATTACATGATAGAGGACACTATTGAGGTTTACATATATAATTTCTCAGTTGAGGATGATTTATTTGATAATTGCTTAGAGAATCTTGCCAATGTTCTAAGCAGATGTGAAGAATATAAGTTGGTGATAAATTGGGAGGATTGTCATTTCACAGTTACAGAAGAGACAGTGCTCGGTCTTAAGATTTCTAATAAAGGGATTGAGGTCTACAAAGAGAATATTGAGGTGATTGATAGATTTCCTCCACTAATTTCTGTAAAGGTCATTCATAGTTTTTTGATGCATATAGGTTTTTATAGATGATTCAACAAGGAATTCTCTAAAATTTCAAATCCTTTGTGAAAATTATTGGCTAAAGAGGTAATTTCATGTTTTATGAGGCGTGTCTAAAATCTTTTGAATGTCTAAATGAAAAAATGATCTTTGCCTTCATTATTGTGTCTCTAAATTGGACCTTGTTGTTTGAATTCATATGCAATACTAGTGGTGTAGATCTAGGACCAGTCTGGAAAAAGACAATAGAAGATACTATACCTGATCTACAATTCTAGCAAAACACTTAATCCTACTCAAAAAAGTTGCACTATATCCAAACAAGAGTTGTTTGAAGTGGTGTTTACATTTGAGAAATGTCAATCTTACTTGATTGATATAAAAGTCATTGTGCATACAGACCATGCAGATCTAATGTACCTTATGACAAAGAAAGATGCAAAGCCTAGGTTGATTCAATAGGTACTGTTGTTGCAGGGGTTTGACTTTGAGATTAAGGATCAACAGAAAACTGAGAATCAAGTAACCGACCGTTCGTCATGACTTAAAGTGGAAAAAATGCTAAAACTAGGGGGATGATCTTGAAGTACTTTTTAAGATGAGATATTCTTGGTTGAGTCACAAGACTTAGTCCCTTTGTTTATAATTTTTTATAATTATTTGGAAAGTGATATAGTTTCGAAAGATATGTCATTTCGACAACGAAAGAAATTCATGCATGAGGTGTAAATTATTTTGGGATGAGACATACTTATTTTAGGTCTATGAAGATGGTGTAATTTGAAGAAGTTCTTCAGAGGTTGAGAGGATGAGTATCTTAGAAGTGTGTCACTCTTCACTAGTTAGGGGTCATTATATAGGTGCTCAAACTATGCACAATATATTGCAATATTGCTAATACTAGCCCACAATTCCAAAATATGTGCATGACTATGCAAGGGCATGTAACCGATGTCAAAGGAAAGGGAGCATCTCTCAAAGACATGAACATTCGATGACAGCTATCCTTGAGCTCAAATTATTTGATGTATGGGGTATTTACTTTATGGTCCCCTTTATGAGATTGAATGACATGAAATATATATTGGAGGCTTTAGTCTACATTTCAAAGTGGGTGGAGACAATAACATTTCTCAACAATGAAGGTAAAAGTGTCACAACTTTCTTGAAAATGAACATTTTCTCCAGATTAGGACCCTTAAAGATCTCATTAGTGTGGGAGCATCCCACTTTTCCTATTGTCTATTTAAGGCCCTACTTTAGAAACATGGTGTGAAATACAAGGTGTAAACATCTTACCATCTACAAATAAGATGGCAAGTTAAGGTCTCTAATTGGGAGATCAAGTTCATTTTGGTGAAGATTGTAAATGTAAATAGGATAGATTGGGTAAGGAAGTTATATGATGCACTATGGTCATATTATACTACATTCAAAACTCCTATTAGTGCATATCAATATTCGATTGTGTATGGAAAGGTAATCCACTTGCATGATAAACTTGACCATAAATCATTATCTGCATTAAAGAGGTTAAATCTGGAACGGAGTGATGCAGACAGATTGAGACTTAAAAATATGAATAAGATAGATGAATTTTTTCTCTGCTCATATGAGATCTTGACCTTATATAAGGAAAAAATGGTGTCGTATCATCATCAGAAAATTAAAAGGCGGGAATACAATGTTATTGACATGGTAGTACTGTTTGATTCAAGACTGAAACTATTTCCAGGACTGTTACAACAAAAATAGAATGGCCCATATAGAGTGGTTTCACTGTTCTCTTATGGTACAATTGAACTTAAGAAGAAGGATGGAATTTTTTTTTAAGTCAATGGAGAACGAGTGAAACATTAACCTGGATTGATTTGTGAATTGAACTTAAAGGGGTCTTGAAAAGCATGAAAAATTAAGTTGCACCACGGCATTAAATTAAATGCTTCATGGGAGTATTGCATGGGATTGTTAGTGAAGTATAAGTACCCAACATAGCTTTGTCCTACCACAATGTTAAATTAAGCAGTTGTAGGGAGGCAACCCAAGGATTTACATTTTCACTTTGCTTTGTTTTTCTTGTGTTCGTCAATATAGGGAAGGGTATTGAATAACGTAGTGACAAATTCTACTAAGACAAGGATGAAAATATGGAATCTCTAGGTATGTATGTCTACGAGTTGAGTTTAGGAGTCATGTACTAAGTTTATGAATTATAGAATCCACCCGCATAAATCAGAGTGGATTACCTTTTGTAGAATATGTTACAATGAGTTGAATCCATGAATCGTACACTATGTCTATGAGCCACAGATTCCACTCATGGAAATCAGATAAGATGGTGGATTGTAGGGCTTGATCCACATGTCATATACTATGTATACCACTAAAAGATTTCACTTAAGAAAATCAGATAAACTTTTAGGTTTCAGAACATATACCACGAGTTGGTTCCATGGGTCATGAACTATATCAACGACCCTTAGAGTCCACTTATGGAAATTAGGTAAGTATTTTGTTATTTGTTTTTATTTTATTTTAACACTCATTCCCACATGTTGATCCGACCTGCCTATTACCCTAATTACCTATCAAAACCCAAAAAGAATCAAAATTTATTTCTACTTAAAATCAAAACCATACTACCATAATTACCTATTCATCAACTCAAAATACAAAACCATAATTGCATAAACCATATCTCAATCAAAATCCCAAACCCCAAATACCCTACTCTAATACCCGACCTCCAATCCTATTGAACCAGATTCTACTGAAACCAATTCCATCAAACTTTCATATCCCTAATACCATATTTAAATTGTGGTAAAAGTTAGAAGTTTGGGTTATATTATTGTGTCGATTACTCGAGCTTCCTTGATCCTCAAATATATGTCAATTTAGTTTATTATCCATTTAGTGTTGATTCGCCATTAATCGAGTAGGGTTACAATTGTGATTTTATATTCTAATACCCATGGGGATTCACGACCTGAAGTTAGCATGTTTGAGTTGGGAACTAAGTGTCTAATAATTTTAATAGTGTTGGACCACAATAATGGGAGAAATATTATGGATACTCAGTTTGAAGCCTACCAGTCCAACCCCCAATTCATGAAGTTTGTTCATAATTCATGGATTGAACTCATAGAAATTAGACCTAAGGGTATAAATATGGTTTTTCTTTGAATCTAATGAGTGGGTTCCACTATTCTTGAACCCAGTCTATGACTTGCAGACTTGACTTATGCACTTCAGACCTAAAATTCATGAGTTGTTTCCATGAGTTATGAACCCAATCTACAACTCGTAGACTCTAGAACATAAGTGAAAAGTTCTTTACTACTTCTTATTCATTTAGTTGCATCCTAATTCGTTTATATATAGGTATAATTCCTCCCACAAGTAATAAACATAATGTGATGTGACTCCCATATCCTAAAGGGGGGCTAGAAGTTTAAGAACCCAAATCTAGACTCTTATATGAGTCTTCTGAACAGTAAAAAAATATGTTTGATAAGGAATATGAGATTGAGAAGGATAAAATACAACTTGTTCCTATCCATATGAGGAAAAGCATAAAGGAACAAGTTGTAACTTAGGCCATACTAAGGTGGCCCCACATCCTCAACCATAGGTTCCACCAATACCTACTATCCAGAAAGACACCTCTTCCAGGTATAAAAAGGAAGGGGAATCATCTTAGTTTAGTAATATTGAGGAGAATAATGTTGCTTCCTCTTCTTTTGGTACAAAGTTCCACAAACACTTTGACACTACCCGTAAATGAGCAAAGGGCTCGGTCAGTCATAGTTTGGAAAACTGGAAGGTGGTGTGTTTAGTACATAAAACTGATCTACAATAGGGATAGTGATCCGACTTAGAGATTGGTTGAAGAGGAATATTATCAAGGAACCTCATTTTCAATAATAGATTTTGTTGGGATTCCATAGATAAGGACATTATTTGATAAATACGGGTTTAGATGTATAGAGAAACCATCAGATGCTATATTTTAGAGATAGCTCATGAGTTCTATGCCTATTATGTTGATTTAGTAGACTTGATCACACCTTTGGGGAAGAAATATTGGGACTAACCTCTATTGTCAAACACATTGGTTTGAGGTACACTAGTTGATATCTCTAAGCTTACAATTTTTTGTGTCTTGTTTAGGGCTAAACATTAGGTTCTAGTGAGTACGACAAAGTTTTATTATCACATGGAGATAGTAAAATATTGAACCAAAATGAAAGATCCTAAGCACAAATGGGAGTTATTGAGTTGTGATGCTAGCTAAATCACTAAAAATAGGGTTGATGCCACTTGGGTTACAAGGAAAACAAAGATAAAGAAGTCTTAAATGGACTTTACAGGTAAGTTTTTAGTGTCAATTATGCAGAGTCGATTAGGCCCTACAAGAAAAGATAATTCACTCACCCTTAACTAAGCAGTTTTGGAGGCCATCATTATGGTCAACTATGGTAGAAAATTTTCTTGGTGTATCCTTCATTAGATTCATGAGAGAGATTTTAGAGACATGACACGTATCATATTCCCCTACTATATTCAAAAGCTATAAGATGTTGTGGGGGAATTGCGGTACTACTGGGAGTCGATCATAAAGTTTAAGTGACCCTTATAGTAGATGTGGGGTTGATTCAAGATGATACTAACCTGATTTCCCAAAAAAAAACATACCATTCTACTTCATTGGGAAAGGCCTTAATTAAGAGTAACGCCCAAAAAATGGGTCCCGAGACGTCATAGGGTCACAGGTGATCCCAAGCTAACCCTGCTATTGGCATATTGATAAGCAACTAAATAAAATACATAAATCTGAACAAAATCAGCAGAAACAATAAAACTTCTCTGAACTTGATCAATACAAAATATGAGTTTACAAGAGTACAACTCTGCCTTTACGAACAAAACTGAAATAAAATACATCTACACTACTGATTGTCTATGAAGCCTCTACTAGTACTAACTATGGGGATCTGGTTCATGACTCCCAACTATCCCAACTCAATATGACTGAATAAAGAAAATACAATACTTCTCAAACTGTATAACTGACTTGAGACCCTGAATAAAAAAAACTCATCTCCTTCTGACTGGAAGGTGTGAATTGACTGAATATTGTGTATACGCTACAAGTTGTACCTACATTATGAGATAATATAGCACACAGACGTATATGTGGATCAGTACTTTGAGGATGTACTAAGAATATGGGGGTGTATGCATTTACATAAAACAATAGCAGTACTCTTTAATGAAATCATACATCCAATTAGAAATGACTCACATAGCTTGAATAAGTCTAAAATATAAAACTCGTAAATCATAAATAGTGAAACAAGTAACACAAATCTCATAAGTCATTATACTTAACTTTAAAATCTATACTCTCCTATTATTCTCTGTACTTGAAGGATAAAGGAAGCTTTAAAAAAAACTTTCAAAATCATGATTTTATCTTGTGGAGAGTAAAACTTCTTTAAAACATAAATACTTAGAACTTTTAGGAACTTTTAACACTTGAGAACTCTGGAACTCTGTTAGACTCGGGACACTTGGAACTCGGGAGTTTCTTCTAACCGGCATAAACCATGTGAGCTACATAGAGTCCAACGTCTTGCCCACATTGGGGAGAGTTGTTCTATCCCTGCCATCAGAGTAGAACCTCATCTTTAGTGATCACTGTCTTAGCCTTGGGCATATAAATTGCAAACCTACGGTGGCACGTAGTTCTGGGGTATGAGACCTTAGAATCATACCCAACTCGGCGCTAAATAATACTCCCATACTTAGCTCAGAACTCTTAGGAAATCCACCTCAATATAACTCAAGGGTCTACAATGAAGACCAAAAGATATTTCTCTTTCTTTAAATCATAAGTAGTGTGGATTCCTATTTTAGCATTTAAAAGTACTTATCAAAATTTGTCAATAAGACTTTGAGATCATAATCTCCTTATAAACTCATCACTTGTACTTAGGACTCAAAATATAAAGCTTTAATGCATCAAAATCATATCTCAACTTCACGCTCAACCATCATCTAAAAAAGTTTACTATAATCTCAATCAAGATATTAGAAAAATAACTCATACTATGAATCTCATGATTTCAACATCTCAAAATTCATGCTTGATAACAAAACAATCATAATAATCTTAAAATATGGAAAATTCAGAAATCGGCATGGAAATATAAACAAATTCATGTAATTCAACCTTTAATCCATGAGAAATCTTAAAATCTTGCAAACAATAATAATGGGTATAAACCCTAACTTCAATTTCATGAAAAATCTCATAATTTGTAGAAATTTGTATTTAAAATAATCCTTTGGGCACAAGGGTGAAAGAGTTTCCCTTGTTCAAACCCCACAAACTTTAGATTTTGAAATTAGATGAACAAATTTGCTTGACACTCTTTTTTGCACTCTTCAATGAGGGTTCTTGAAGATCTTGACTTGGGAGTCTTGAATCCTAACTTAATTTGTAAAATCTATGGTGTGTTCTTTAATTTCTTGGAGGAAGATTTGGACCTTGTTCTTGGGAGAAATTTTTGCAAGAAACCCTAGATGTTTTATGCTTAAGGAGAATATGGCGTTTTTGCCTTGGCCAGATGTATTTAGATGTTGGAAAGTATGGAAAATGGCCAAAAAGTCCTTTTTAAAAAATGACTTAAAAATACTGAACGGGATTTGCGACGGCTCGTGCGATGGTCCATCGATGGCTCGAAGGTCCGTCAGCCTGACCGTCGCACCTGGGTCAGAATGGGACTTACTGTCTTGGTAAAAAAGGCTTGGGCGACGGTCCATCTCTAGATCGATGGTCCATCAGCCATTCCATCACGCCTGGCAAGAAGGAGGACTCACTACCTCTGCTACAACGGTTTTGGCGACGTCCTGTTGCTAGCTCGATGGTCCGTCGGACTTTTCCATCACACCTGGGAAGTTCAGACTGCTTTCTATAAATCGTCCATAACTTTCTCTTTCAGCGTCGGATTTTAACAAAATGGGCATCATTGGAAAGATAATTCAATTTCTCACATGATAAAAAGTCAAAATTAGGAAAATTCTATATGATTTAAACACTTCTCACTTTGGAAGCCATTCCTTAGCCTTTTGAGAGCAAAATTAGGCTTCACATGATTGGCTCTAATGGATTATACTATGAGGGAACTTTACGAGGTCTTACAATATCTCCCCGTTGGAAATATTCATCCTATCATGATGCTAGTTAGACTAAAATACCAAGGAACTAAGGATGCATAGCTGAAACAAATGGCTAAATCGGCTTTATCTCTTTCTAAACTTTTGAATACTTCGGAAGGTATAAGAACTTGTCGTAAGAATAGCTCTATAGCTGAATCTCTTATTAGAGAGGAGCTGAATGAAGGAAGGTTGTTATCTTCATCAGAATCTAAGCTAACTTGCCTTTTTCTTATTATGAGGAGCTGACTAATGATGAGAGTTTAGAATTCACTTGATGTGCTCATGGTGCAATCGTACTTATAAACTCCGAAGCAATAGTTTATGCAGTCATAAATCACAAGAAGATGAGGATAAGGTCACACAATGGGTATCACATTATCTGATCTGGATTACTTGGAAAACAAAGATCGTTTAGTGAATACTTATGGAATGAATAATGACTAGATACTCATACTCAAGTGGACATTTTCTTCAACCGCCATTTTAGGGATTTCTAACGATATGAGGGAGCAAGAAACTTTGGACAAGATCTGAACAAGACATCTGAATAAGAGATTACAATATTGCTATGAATTTATATCTTGGAATGTAGACCTATGAATAATAAGTCAGGATATAAGTACTAGGCCTCAAGAAATGTAACTTCCTACTGTCAAACTTAGCAACACTTCTCAAACACTCCTTCAACTATAGTATTCCTCTCAAATACTATACTCTCTCGGTTCAACTTATAATTTTCACATGGAACTGATACTTCTATACACTAATGTTTAGACTGAACTAAATTCTCTCACCATGTTCAAACCTTACTAAAAGTCACAAGATACACCACATAATGTTGTAATACTAGTCTGAACCATGAATTCAACACACCCTGCATTTCACAACTTCTCATCTCATGCAAAGTTCTCATTACCACTCCCATAACCACATTCAACCTCGTACTAGACATTTACTAACGCGTAATGCCTTCATTCAGATATACAAATATAACGTTCAATACTATATTTAAAACCACATATACACTTCTCAGCAACCATTCGTAAGGCATCACTTCATATTATCTAAACCTCTATCAACAATAGAATTCCTTCACTATGCTTAAGAAGACATACATAAATGTTTAACTAGGCATGAAATGTATCAAAGACTTGTCCTCAACATTACTTCTCACTTACAGTCTCAGCTAAAACAAACATATAACAATCTTCCAATAATGAAAAAAAAGGTTTACTCACTCCCATCTAGATAACTATTCGTCATCACTATCTTGACCTGAGGAAAGGTAACTAAATGGTTACAACAGGAGGACCTGAAACATGAAGGAATACTGTGTATAACTTGACACCCAACTGAGGCTTGAGGAATAGAATATTTAACATTGTGAACTCATCAAAGAAGTCTGATCTTAAGGCATGTTTGCTATAAGTCTGAATTTTGCTGATCATTAAAAATATTGCCTGAGTACTGGAATTGACATACTGTAAAGATTAAGTACATGGTCCATGAGCTGCATGACCCAAATTTGGAGTTCATAAATTATGGAATGTGATTCCAACTGCTGAAAGAACTGGAACTCATCATATTGGGAACTAGAAGAGTACATGATTCTCTATCGTATGCATGAACGTGAATTAAGATAATGGAACTAAAACGTAAGGCATGAGTAGGTATTGGGACAACTGAAAATAGTAAAAAAAGATTGGATCAAGCATCAACCTTTTTCATAGTTATTCTACAACTTACTGGTACATCTACTAGAATCTAAAAGTATGACTTGGTTACTAGTTCTATAATCTCCTCCTTTGATTTAAGACATCACTCTGAGGTTGTGAACCACTATATAAACTCTAGTCTAACTGCAATCACTTTACTCTAGAGTATGGGATATAACAATTCACATGAAAAAAAGAACCTAACTGAAATGACTACCCCTGAAAGTGCAAAACCAACTCCTTACACTACCTTCTGAGTTACACCTTATCTTTCTATATCCCCAATAGTCATCATATAATACTTGAACACTTACTAACTTTGGATCTGCATAAGCACCCCATAGTCGAAGTGCACACCATCTAGTGATTCAACTCTTATTTTTATTAGCTCAATCTTCAAAGTTTCAAACTTAGATTCTAATGCTTAACATAAATATCTCCAAACCTCCGACGGACCATACTACTTCTGTCCTAGCCTACCAATTTCATGCTTGTAAACTTATATATCTAAAGTATGAGAATCAAAATCATACTTAACAGGATCCACATCTTCAATCATAACTCCTTAACTTAGCTTTTAAGAACATCATACATTAACTAACTAGCCTTTCTTCACCTAGAAACTCAACGTTACTACTAACCATAAAACATGCAATAATTCTCGAAAATAATGCAACCACATAGAACCTTGGGCGTACTTCCACATTATACATACAACATCATACTTTATTACGATCCAAATAAACTTAAGCTTTTACATACACTATTCAAGCCTACTTGATCACTTCCATACGATTAATATTCAGAACACATCAATCATTATATCCACCTTGCTCATATCAACTATTCGAACATAGCATCTCATTCTAGCAATGATTAACCATAATCTTGACAGCTATTCTTACCTGCCCAAGATCCGAAAATACTAGCCCGTTAAAACCTCATAACAATAATGATCAATCACAATCCTATGGTTTTTCTTATTTACAATCCGTTACCACATCTTTCTTCTACACCTCATTACTATTCACCTATCTATACACCTAAACTTCTTTCATAGCTCTATAAGTTTAAACTAAACTTCATCTTGCAATCTCAGGAAAGCATAAATTAACAACACTTCTCCACTAAGTACTTTTATCAATAACCTATACTATTCTAGCACAACAAACACCGTCAACAACTCTTTTCTTACTTCAATAAAACAACAATTTTCCTTAACTAATAACTTCTTCTCTCCATTCTTATAAACTAACACACAAGGACAACAAGATGAACAACAAGTGGCTAGTGAATTGAAATAGGCCTCACACGGCTTCACTAGACTTTAATTTTCAATAACACAATGATAACAAGATTACAAGAGATAGAAAGTTGAAACACAATATTCAATGATCTAAGAATACATATCTTACTCTATCTTAACTGAACGACTTATAAGAATGAGGCATAACTTTAAACTTGGGGACTTATAACACACTAGAAGGCTTCTCTCAAGCCTCTTCACAATATTTTTAAAACTTCTTGCTAGCAAGTCTGAGAGCATTATCAGGGGAGGAAATTGGAACTTGCCGATTAGGTTACCTCAAGAAAAATACATAGATAAAGAGGTATAGATTATCATTATGAATTCTAAGGAGAAAACCTAAAAGCACATCTGAATTGGGCTTAGTGCATAATTTTTACAAACATGATAAAGCACTTCAATCTTCAGAACTCAAAAGCACTAATGGGATATTTTCTAGCCTTCTTATAAACCTATAACTATCTATAGAGAATTAAGCTTGATAGTTTCTGGTACCTTGAAAATGAGGCAGAGATAACCTGAATAAAGTAAGATAAGAAGCTGTTTAAGTTTCTTAGAGGACCTTTCTATAGCATGATCTGAGACTTAAAAGAATGAAGACATATCCTAAATTCCTTGTAGCCTCTCGAAGAAAAGTATAAACGTCTTCGTACCATTAATTAAGACTCTACTAGACACGGCTTCACAGACACCCTAGGACTCTTGAACCTGGCTCTGATACTAAGTTTATAATGCCTCAAAAATGGGTCCCGAGACGTCATACAGACCTTAGGGTCATAAGTGATCCCAAGCTATCCCTTCTACTGGCATACTTACAAGAACCTGAATAAAATACATAAATCTGAAGAAAATCAGCGGAAACAATAAAACATCTCTAAACTGGATCAATACAAAATTTGAGCTTACAAGATTACAACTCAACCTTTACGAACAAAACTAAAAAAAAATACATCAATACTACTGATTGTCTATGAAGAATCTACTAGTACTAACTATGGGGAGCCGAGTCATAACTCTCAACTATCCCAACTCAATATGACTGAAAAAAAATATAATACTTCTCAAACAGTATAACTAACTCTAGCCCTTGAATCAAAAGGACTCATCTCCTATGGACTAGAAGCTGTGAACTGACTGAATATGGTGTATGCACTATAACTTATACCTATATTATGAGATAATGTAGCACACAGACGTATATGTGGATCAGTACTTTGAGGATGTACTAAGAATATGGGGGTGTATGCACTTACATAAAACAATATCAATACTCTTTAATAAAATCATACATCCAATTAGAAATGACTCACATAGCTTGAATAAGTCTAAAATATAAAACTCGTAAATCATAAATAGTGAAAAAAGTAACACAAATCTCGTGAGTCATTCTACTTAACTTTAAAATTTATACTCTCCTCTTATTCTCGGTACTTGAAGGTTAAAGAGAGATTTAATCAATACTTTCAAACTTATGCTTTTATCTTGTGGAGAGAAAAACTTCTTTAAAACATAAAGACTTAGAACTTTTAGGAACTTTTAGCACTTGAGAACTCTGGAACTCTTTTAGACTCGGGACACTTGGAACTCAGGAGTTTCTTCTAACAGACATAAACCATATGAGCTACATGGATTCCAACATCTTGACCATATTAGGGAGAGCTATTCTATCCTTACCATCAGAGTAGAACCTCATATTTAGTAATCACTAGATTGGCCTTGGGCCCATAAATTTCAAACCTACAGTGGCACGTAGTTCTGAGGTATATGACCTTGGAATCATTCCCAACTCGGTGTTCAATACTACTCCCATTCTCAGCTCAAAACTCTTAGGCAATCCACATCAAAATAACTCAAGGGTCTATAATAAAGACCAAAATATATTTCTTTTGCTCTAAATCATAAGTAGTGTGGATTCCTATCTTAGATTTTGAAAGTACTTATCAAAACTTGTCAACAAGACTTTGAGATCATAATCTCCTTATAAACTCATCACTTGTACTTAGGACTAAAAATATAAAGCTTTAATGCATCAAAATCATTTTTAACGTCATGCTCAACAATCATCTTATAAAGATTACAATCATCTCAATTAAGATATTGGAAAAATAACCCATAATATGAATCTCATAATTTCAACATCTCAAAATTCATTCTTGATAACAAAACATTCATAATAATCTTAAAATCTGGAAAATTCAAAAATAGGCATGGAAATGTAAACAAAATCATTTAATTCAACCTTTAATCCATGGGAAATTTCAATATCTTGCAAACAATAATAAAGGCTATAAACTTTAACTTTAGTTTCATGAAAAATCTCATAATTTGTAGAAATTTGTATTTAAAATAAGCCTTAGGGCACAAGTGTGAAAGAGTTACCCTTTTTCAAACCCCACATACCTTAGATTTTCAACGTTGATGAACAAGCTTGCTTGAGACTCTTTGTTTCACTCTTGAATGAGGGTTCTTAAATATTTTTACTTGGGAGTCTTGAATCCTAACTCAATTTGTAAAATCTATGGTGAGTTCTTGAATTTCGTGTAGGAAAATTTGGACCTTGTTCTTGGTTGTAATTTTTGCAAGAAACCCTAGATTTTTTATGCTTGAGGAGAATATGGCATTTTTCCCTTGGCCAGATGTATTTCGATATTGGAAATGATGGAAATTGACCAAAAAGTCCTTTTTAAAAAATAACTTAAAAATACTGAACGGGATCTATGACAGCTCGTGCGATGATCTGTCGATGGCTCGACGATCCATCGGCCTGACCGTCGCACCTGGGCCAGAATGGGATTTACTATCTTGGCGGCGACAACTTAGGTGATAGTACGTCACTAGATTGATGGTCTATTGGCTATTCCATTATGCCTGGCCAGAAAGTGGACTCATTGCCTTCGCTGCGATGATTTAGGTGATGGCCCATTGCTAGCTTGACGGTCCGTCGGACCTTTTCATCGCACCTTGATTGTTGAGACTACTTTCTGTAATTCGGTCATAACTTTCTCTTTCGGTGTTGAATTTTGACAAAATGGGTATCGTTGGAAAGATAATTCTATTTTTCATAAGATAAAAAGTCAAAATTAGGAAAATTCTATATGATTTAAACACTACACACTTTGGAATCCATTTCTTAGTCCTTTAAGAGAGAAATTAGGATTCACTTGACAGGATCTAATGTCTTAGACTACGAGAAAGCATTGCGGGGTCTTACATTAAGGGTCCTATAGATATGAATGAATTGGTAGATACCTTAGTATTGGGCAATGGGAAAGAGGGTTTCATCTAGCATAATGAGAAATAACCCTCGTGGGTAGTGTGAAGGTCGCTGGCATCATATTTTCACCATCTACTTTCACTATACCTCCGCATTGTAAGACTTAACAAAATTTGGACAATTTTATTTTTGATCCTCCTGCATGCGTAATGTCAAATTTTGACTTGAATTATGTGTAGGGGTGTTAAAAGGGTATTTTGGAAAGTTTGTAAATTTTGGAAAGGGGTTCGGGGCTATTTTGGAACTCTGAGATAGTAAGCCTATATGATAGTTGCATGCCAAACAATGTAGCCTCCATGATAAGGGCATGGAATGGAGAATAAGATATGTGATAGCGACATGCCACTCAACTATACATTTTTTGCCCAATTTTTTTTTTGACTTGGGGTGAGGATATTTTGGTCCTTTCACTCCTTGAATGACTTATAAACAAAAAATTTACCCTTTTCCTTTAGTTTTCAAAATAAAATGCTACTATTCTCTTCTCTGACTCCCAGACCAAGATAAACTCAAGTGTTTTTTCAAGAAATCACAACTCTAGGCTCTAAACTTCGATTTTCTTCAAATTCTTTGGTATTTCAGGTATGTTTCTCATCCCTAGCTTGTAATTTTACATTGTGGTGTTTATTTAATCATTATTCGTCAGTTTGAAATTGGGTTAATGGGTTTTTTTGGTATTACTTAAATTACATTTCCTGTGTCTTAAATTGATGATTCAAGCTTTAATTTATAATTTTTTGGACTATATTGGCGCATTATAGTAATGGTTGGAATGGGTGACATAGTTTTCCCCATGCTGATGGATTCTTAGTTTGGTAATCGCATTACCCTCAACCCACTTTAAAAAATCTTGGTTTTAAACATGCAACTTACATCATTTAACTTACCTTTGGAACATTGCATTGCATTGCATTAAAGGATAATGCATAGTAAAAAGGGTTTGGATTTCGTTTTGGTGGCCGTGTTTTTTGATATTAAATTAAACTTGAGAGTCTAATGGTTATATGTCTTTCTTTGGCAAAATTGAATTATCTTGCAAACATATCAGTTTGACAATACCCTGGGACCAACACTGGAAACCACATTTTCCAGCGTGGGGGTCTATGTTACCATCTGCTTGGTTCACATATTATATTTTGGATGTCTATCGACGTGCTGTCTTTAGCCTTTTCTCAATTTTCTCAATTCTTACAGCTAACATGCACTAGGGCCCTTCCAGCAGGGGTAGCTAGACCCATATAGCTCGTGAGTGCCTTTAGAAAAGAGCGAGCTACACAGTTTTGGATAATGTTTTAAACTCTCATATTCAAGACTCGTGTCCCTATCTCAACATCCTATATATATTAATATTGTGCATGTGGTTTGATTGGTTATTGGAAATGACACTATTTTACCACTTTCCTTAGAGTTATATACTAGTGTTGGCCCCACTGATCATCCTTGGATGTTATATCAATTCATGATGTAGGGACCTAATGTTTTTCTGTTACTCATGTGCAGTGTTGGATGATTTGGTACTCCTATGGATCTGCTGAGAAGTGATGAGCAATTATCTTTTCAAAGTCTCTATTATTTCACATGTTTCCTTTATTTCTTAGTATTTCTTTTTGGATACTTTTGTCATAGTTGGGGGCATGTACCAACTTAGTTTGGTATTTTGTTTTTAGAGGCTTTTTTGGACAAATGTGGGGTTGGTTGTTTATTATAATTCTGAAAACTTTTATTTTGTTTATCTATCTTTGTTGTTATTATTTTTGGTTAGCTTCTTCTATTTATATTTATGTGCTCTTGAGGTTAGGGTAAGGGGGTGGTCTCTGGCTCATGGTGGTCTTGAGAAACATGTCATGACTAGGACCTAGTTTGGGTCATGATAAGCTTTGTATCTGAGCATGGTTCAGGGTCTTACGTGTCCATAAAGCTATTGGGCAGAGTACCTTTTAAGGGTGGTGGCGCGCCACACATACAAGAGGAAGGTTATAAGGAATTTAGGAATATTTCCCTATCTTATGTTCTGTGTCAGGATTTAGAGTCTAGTTATCTTAAATATTCTCTAACTTATTGCATACTCATATTTTAGATCATGTCTGCCTAAAGATTAGATGATCGTAGAAACTCTGTAGGAACCTGTAAAGCCTTAATTTTTCTGGAATTGGAATGCCACACGGTGCTCATGATCCCGAAGGACAATAAGCTAAAACTCTGCTGGTACCTATAACTGAGCACTGTATAATATACTTAAATAAATATAGAAAACTGGTGGAAACTTGCCATAAGGTTCAAAACGTCTAAAATACTCAAAACTGAAAATTGAATACTGATACATTTGTCCAAAAAGCCTCTAAACTATCTGAACTATGGAGTTGATCGGATATGTCCCCAACTAACTCCATTTGCTGAAAATAAATAGAATCTAATGCCATAATAAAATACAGATCATCCTCGAATGAAGAGACTCACTGCTATATCTACTTCTGCTGACTGAGTCTTGACTACTATGGGTGCTCTGGATTCTGTATGATTGAACCTATGGTATAAGACACCATAGCATAGGAAAGTATGTGTCAATACTTTGAATGTACTATTATGTTAGATGAGGTAAGGCTGAAAGCAAAGGCTTATGCATGAACATTACTTAACTGAATATCATGAGAATACTGAATGGGAATATATGTATGAACGCATAAACCAAAACTGGAATCACAGTAACACTGAATACAAACTCTGAATACTGGTTTTTGAATATTGATTTACTGATTACTGTGTCTACTAATACTGATGTCTGAGTTTACTAACTCCGGAATACTGAATAACTGAATATAATCATATCAATAACTGAGTTCTGAGCTTGCTACTATAAACTGACTAAATCCAAGATCAAACCACTCTAACGGATGATCTTTGAATCTACTATTAATGACAAGGAATGATTGTATCTGAGATTATACCTATCTAGTGGAAGATTTCTAAATCTTTTTATAATAGAAATGATGGGCTGAGTTTGAGATTAGAATTATCTAACGGGTGATCTTTGGATCTATTAGTGCTGATACTAATTAACTTTATATAAGACCAGGCCTATCTAGCGGGTGGTCTATGAATCTATGGAACTATCTAAGTTCCTTACTGATATAGGTGACTGTATCTGACTGTCCTAATTTCAAAGTTCTACTGTGAAGACTGATACTGAAACTGCAACTGTGGGAGTTCTCACTCAATCGACATGCCCCAAATCTGAACTAGTGGGTTCCAACCTGTAACCCCGGTTGGAAGGGTGTCAATACCGTGCCACGAGTAAAGACCTCTACTATGGTAAAGCCTCTCTAACGGGTGACCCTAAACAAGAATTCAAGCCTAAGGTAGTATGATAGTCAAGCCTTAATCTAACGGGTGACTCCTAGTCCTACGCTGGCTATGCAGTTCTGTAGTTTAAGGACTGTTACTAACGACTCTACATCTCTAACGGGGAAGACTTCATCCCTGCACTCCCTCCTCCCAAATAAAGAACTTTGAACTGATTCTTAACTCAACTTAGACTGAGTTGAATCTGTTACTGTTCATTATTCTTGACTGATCTGACTGAGTTCCCTTGGTTCCGTTATCTAACGGAATGCCACTTCGATTCTACTATCTGGCTAAAATGCTATTGAATTCTTATTAGCCTACTGAGTCTCACTGAAGCCTGAGATAAATTCTGAATATGGCTAAATACTGATTACTTCTGAATACTATTGAGTTAGAATCGAATACTAAGTCAGATTAGACCGATACTGAGACTGGATTGCACTTAAACTGAGATCACTGAATTTTCTTAAGTTCTGTAACTATCTGAATTCTACTGAGCATAGAACGATTGAGATTATCTTGAGACTAACTCAGCTCTAGACAAGAAACTAAATTTTGGGTATTAAATACCCCCAGGACTCGATAACATAAATATCATAAAATAGGACAACTCATACATGATATGACAATAGGATATCATCCATAACATAATTAATGCTACATCTCACAAATCACTTGAATATAATGAACATGTAATGGTATGGGAAGTTCATACCAATATCTCAAAGTTCACTCAATAAGGAATACATCTGAATGGGAATGCATACAACATATCATAAATCATTCAATAAGCCTTTTCAACAAACTCTTGGCTTACATAAAATTATACATAATTGGGGATTTCTTGCTAACCATGTTATATTGACTTTATTTCTTTCACATAAGCATTTTTTCAAACATGTGGGGAGGATGCTTTAGTTATACAATAAATACTACACCTAAGTATCATGATTTCATCAATCAACATGTAACTTAAAGAGGGTTTATCATGAACATCACACAATTCATCACATGCTAGAATCAATTCTTAATACTTGTAGTCTAAATCATGGATTAAAACTCAACAAAACATAATCATTAACTTCAATACACATAAATCATGAAATCTCATCAATACAAAAACTTTGTAATTTTAAAAAAGATTCTTGGACTTCTTGGATGGAAGAAACTCAATAATCAACATCTAACATACCTTAGGAGACACTTTCATAAAGGTTCTTGGAAAGATTCTTGGTTTCTTGAGTTTTCTTGAAGAAAGTTTATGATCTTATTCTTGGGTTTTTGATCTTCAATGAAACCCTAGATTTTGATGTTATAGATGAATAATAAAGTTGGGATCCTTGATCTGATATAAATAGGTGCTAAAAAGGGTGGAAAAAGACAAAAAATCCCTTTTTAAAATGACTAAATATCACTGAACGAGACATGTAACGGTGGGATGCGATGGTTCATCGATACTAAATTTGCCCAAATCCAACACTCGGGCAAAGAGTTAGAGACATTTTAGTGAGATAGTGTACCACCTGGTACTTTAGCATATCGTGGAGCCATCCAAAATGGCAATTATCAAAATCCAGTAAACCTCTATGATTCCACCACATTGCGGTGGCTTTCCAGTTCTCAAACAAGGTGGCAACGCGATTTCTACCATATCGCACCAAGGCTCAGTTTTCCAATTGTTCAATTTCTAGTAAGCTAGCCCAATTATGGCACCTCACGCTAGCATGTAAAATCAAGATTTTTTTTAGTTCTTAATTTTAATTTAAAGGGCAAGACCATCGTTTTGATACCCCTATATATACTCTTTAACATGAGATTTCTCATTATTTCACCCAAATATACTAGTTTTCTCTTAATTTTCTTCAAGAACAACCATTAGGGTTCATAGCTCAAGACCCAAGTCATCAAGATTCCTCTTTAAATCTTCCGAAAATCATATAACAACGTATGTTAGATGTTGATTCTTAGGTTCCTTCCACCCAAGAAGTTCAAGAATCCTTTTTTAAATTCAAAGATCTTATATTTATGAGTTTTCATGATTAATGTGAATTGAAATTGAAGTTCATGTTATTATTGAGTTTTAATTCATGATTTTGGTTACCAATTTCAATAGTTGATTCTAGTATGTGATGAATTGTACGATGTGCATGATAAACCCTCTTCAAGTTCCATGATATTGATGTATTCATGATGATTAAGTATAGAATTTGTGGTATAACCAAAGAATACTCCCCATATGTTTGATTGAATGCTTAAGTAAAGATAATAGTGCCTATTTAGTATGTTAAGCATGAAATCCCCAATTTTCTGATAACTAGTGCATGCTAAGAATTTGTTGAAATGACTTAGTGAATATATTATGATAAATTGTTTTCATTCTTATACATGTGTATTCCATATTGAACAACTATGAGATGTTAGTATGCATTCCCAATACATTTACATGTGTATGACATTCAAGTGATTGAATAGATATCGTATTGATTGTGTTGTGAATGAAAATCCATGGTCATGATTATTCAAGAACGGTTATATTTTACTTTTATGTTATCGAGTCCTTGGGATATTTATACCCAACAAATTAGTTGTTGTCTAGAGCCCAGTGTCAGTTTTCACAATAATATTAGTCAAGTCATGATCCTTAGAGCTCAATCAATTACAGAATTCAGTACTCTCAGACAGTTATAGAACTTAAGAAATCTCAGTAATCTAAGTACCATTAGCATTCCAACTTCAGTTCAGTACTGAACTCAGATCTTAGTAGTATTCAAGAATTCAGTTTTAAGCCTCAGTAGAATTCAAGTTATCAATTCCAAACTAAGTATCATCCAGTTAGATATCAAGATTCAGAAGTATTCCATCAGATAACGGAATCAAGTAAACTCAGTTAGATCGGTCAAGTAAGATAATCAGTAATAAATTCAGCTTAGTCTAGTATAATCCCAGAATCTGTTTAGTGTCTTTCAGTTGGGAGTAGGAACTAGCACCAAGCGAGTGCAGGGATGAAGGCTTCCTCATTAGAGAGGTAGAGTCATCAGTTATAGTCCCTAAACTCCTTAACTGCGTAGCCAGTGCAGGACCAGGATTCACCCGTTAGATTAAGTCTTGACTATCATATTGCCTTAGGCTTGACTTTCTGTTCAGGGTCACCCGTTAGAGAGGCTTGACCATACCAGAGGTCTTTACCCGTGGCATGGTATTGACACCCTTCTAGCTGGGGTTATAGGTTGGACCCCACTAGATCATATTTGGGGCATATCGGTTAAGTGAGAACTCCTATAGTTGCAGTTTCAGTATTAGTCTTCAGAGTAGAACTCAGAAATCCAAACTGTCAGATATAGTCACCCATCTTAGTAAGAAACTTAGATAGTTCCATAGATTCAGGGACCACCCACTAGATAGACCTAGTCTCACATAAAGTTAATCAGTATCATTACTAATAGAGCCGGAGATCACCCGTTAGATAGGCCTGATCTCAAACTCAGTCCGTTATTTCTATTAATAAAAGATTTAGAGATCTTCACTAGATAGTTCTGATCATAGATACAATTATTCTTTATCATTATTAGTAGATTCAAAGATTATCCATTAGAAAGGTTTGATCATAAATTTAGTCAATCTATAGTAGGAAACTCAGAACCCAGTCATTGATATGAGCAGATTCAGTTAATCAACTTTAGTTTCATCAGTTACAGAGATCAACCACTAGAGAGGACTAATTTCAACTTCAGTACTCAATTATCATAATATTTAGTTATTCAGTATCTTAGTATTAATAGTGTGTTAAGATGTCAGTAAAGCAGTATTCGAGTATCAATATTTAAAGTTATGATGATTTCAATTATAGTTTGTGCATTCATGCATACGTCCTCTTTCAGTACTTTCATGTTATTCAGTGAAGCTATGTTCATGCAAAAGTCCTTGTATTTAGCCTTACCTCATCTATTATACCAGTATATTCAAAGTACTGTTGCATATTATTCTTTTGCGCTATGGTGTTTTATACCATAGGTTCAGAAGTGCGAGATCTAGAGCACCCTTAACAGTCCAGACTCAGTCAGTAGCAGTAGACTTAGAAGTGAGTCCTCTTCATTCGAGGATGATCCTAATTTTATTATGGCATTCGACTCAGTTTTTAGAAGATGGAGTTAGTTGGGGACATGTCCCATCAATTCCACAGTTCAGACAGTTAGAGGCTTTTTAAACAGATGTATTAGTTTTCAGTGTTCAGTTTTGACTATTTTAGATATTTTGAACCTTATGGAAAGTTTCTTCCAGTTTTCTATATTTAGTATATTATATTATGCAGTTCTCAGATACAGATATCATTAGAGGGTTAGTTTGTGGTCCTTCAGGATCATGAGCACCGTGTGGCATTTCGATTCCAGAAAATTGGGGCATTACAAACTTGGTATCAGAGCCTAAGGTTCATCAGTATCCTAGAAAGTCTAAAGGTCGTATCTAGTAGAGTCTTGTGCATGGGTATATTGCGTGGCATATTTATGTACAAGAGGCTATAAGATGTTTTAGGAAAAGTTTACCTTCTTTCATGTCTCAGATCATACTATAGAAAGGTCCTCTAATAAAGTTATGTAGATTCTCAGCATGCTCCACTCATGTCAAATCCACCTTACCTTTAAGGTAATAGAAACAGTGAAGCTCAATGTCCTAGAGATAGGGCTTTCTCAGACCGTCTCTGTAGACAGTTATGGGATTTCCCACAGGCTTAGCAGTATTCCTTCAAATCCTTTCTCAGAATCGTATGATAGCCTATGACCTAGAGTTAGAAGCATGAACCGAGGAGTTTAGTAGTAGTAGAGTTGGAATAGCGTTAACCGTATCGAGTAGATTATGTATCCATGGGGATAGTTGTATAAGAGGTAAGTTAGTAGGCTTGAATAGTAAATGCAATAATTTCAGGTGATTGATCGGAAACTAAATGTAAAGGTGTGGATGTGAGTTAGGAAGTGTGATCCTAGTAGTTGATGAAGGAATAGAACCAGATGATTTGTTTAGCAAGACAAGTATGTGTCAAAAAAGGGTGTAGGTATGTGATGATGATGGAAGAAACTAAAGAATGTTAAGAATTATATTCCAGAAAATAGTATTAGCACTGAGTTTTATACTTTTAGGTGCAGTCTTTCTGGATAAGTTTATCATTTATGTGCATTATTATGCCCCAAACTCTAGAGTAGATTGATTGTAGTCCAGTTCATAGTTTAGTAAAGTGTTCTCAGACTTATGGTGATGACTTGAAGCTAAAGAGGTGAGTATAGTTGAAAGAGTGCAGAAGAAGTACTTCAGTTAAGTATAAGTTTCAGCATGAGTTAGTCAGTAAATCCAACAAGTCAGTTTAGCATTTAGACAGTCAGATCCGTGTAGTTTATTTTCTCATCTTTCCATCTAGTCATGCTATCTAAAATCTCAATGAAAGATAACTATTCCAAGTTAGAAAGTCCTATTAGTTGCAAGATAAGTTCAGTTCATGAATTATGCATTAGTTTCTGCTCTCCGAGGTTCAGTTATGATCCAGTTCTTAGGTGCCTTGTGCATCGCCTCAATATTTTGGTGAAGTATGCATTCTTAGAGGTAAATAGTGTCCCAAGGGGGATATACCCCACGATTCCCAGATGTTTTCAATTCTTTAAACCCATTCAGTTCCATGTTCAGACGTTTCTCACAAAGATAACATCTGTTATCATTGCATAATCAGTAAAGCATTCAAAAGTCAGTTCAATCAAGTATTCATGCATTAGATATGCATGTCCATTATGACAATTCAGCTTATGAGTAGCTTCAGTCGTGTATTCCATGCATCAGATAGGCATGCTCAGTATGAAATCTCAGTATATGAGTAGTTCTAGTCATATAGTCATGTTTCTCATGTTCATGTCCAGCAAGTAAGTTCATCCTACTAGTATTATCAGATTAATAAGTCTCATTTGAGGACGAATATTCTCAATGGGGAGATATTGTAATACCCTACCCTTCTCCTAGCTTAAATTCATCTCTAGAACATCAAAGATCTTTCTTAAAAGGTGAATATATTTTATTCCATATGAAATTTTTAAGATTTTAACTTTTTATCCTGAGGGAAATCGAATAATCTTTCCATCGATACAAAATTCGCCCAAATCCAACACTCAGGCGAAAAGTTAGAGCCATTTTAGTGAGACAGTGTACCACCTGGTACTTTAGCACGTTACGGAGCCAGACAAAATGAAATTTTTCAAAATCCAGTAAGCCTCCAAGATTATACCACATTAAGGCTCAGTTTCCTAATTATCCAATTTCCAGTAAGCTGGAGCGATTATGGCGCATCGTGCCAGCATGTAAAATCAGAATTTTTTCTTAATTTTGAATTTTAATTCCAAGGGCAAGACGGCGAATTTTCTACCCCTATATATACTCTTTAACATGAGATTTCTCATTATTTCACCCAAATATACTTCTCTTAATTTTCTTCAAGAACAACCATTAGGGTACATATCTCAAGACCCAAGTCATCAAGATTCCTCCTTAAATCTTCCGAGAATCATATAACAAGGTATGTTAGATGTTGATTCTTGGGTTCCTTCCACCCAAGAAGTTCAAGATTCTTTTTCTAAATTCAAATATCTTATATTTATGAGTTTTCATGATTTATTTGGATTGAAATTGAAGTTCATGTTATTATTGAGTTTTAATTCATGATTTAGACTACCAATTTCAAAAGTTGATTCTGGTATGTGCTGTATTGTATGATGTTCATGATAAACACTCTTCAAGTTGCATTATATTGATGTATTCATGATTATTAAGAATAGAATCCATGGTATAACCAAAGCATGCTCCCGATAAGTTTGATAGAATGCTTAAGTAAAGATAATAGTGCCAATTTAGTATGTTAAGCATGAAATCCCCAATTTTGTGATAACTAGTGCAAGCCAGGCGTTTATTAAAATGCCTTAGTGAATGTATTATGATAAGTTGCATGCATTCTTATCCATGTGTATTTCTTATTGAACAACTATGAGATATTAGTATGCATTCCCTATACATTTACATGTGTATGACATTCAAGTGATTGACGAGATATCGTATTGATTGTTTTATGAATGAAAGTTCATGGTTATGATTATTAAACAATGGTTATGTTTTACTTTTATGTTATCAAGTCTTGGGGGTATTTATACCAAAAAAATTAGCTGTTGTCTAGAGCCATTGTCAGTTTTCACGATAATCTCAGTCAAGCCATGATCCTTAGAACTCAGTCAGTTATAGAATTCAGTACTCTTAGAAAGATGCATAACTTAAGAAATCTCAGTAATCCAAGTATCACTAGCATTCCAACTTCAGTTCAGTACTCAGCTCAGATCGTAGAATATTTAAGAATTCAGTTTTAGAACTCAGTAGAATTCAAGTAATTAATTCAGAACTTAGTATTATCCAGTTAGATAATAATATTAAGAAGTATTCCATCTGATAATGGAATCAAGTAAACTCAGTCAGATCAGTCAAGTAAGATAATCACTAAAAGATACAACTCAGTTTAGTATAGTCCAAGAATCAGTTGGGAGTAGGAACAAACACCGAGCGTGTGCAGGGATGACCGCTTCCCCATTAGAGAGGTAGAGTTGTTAGTAGTAGTCTTTGAACTCCAAAACTGCGTAGCCAGTGCAGGACCAGGAGTCACCAGTTAGGTTAAGGCTTAACTATCATATTGACTTTGGCTTGACTTCCTGTTCAGGGTCACCCGTTAGAGAGGCTTGACCATAGTAGAGGTCTTTACCTATGGAACGGTATTGACTCCCTTCCAGCTGGGGTTATGGGTTGGACCCAACTAGATCAGATTAGAGGTATGTCGGTTAAGTGAGAACTCTCTATGTTGCAGTTTCAGTATAAGTCTTCAGAGTAGAACTCAGAAATTAGGACTGTCATATACAGTCACCAATCTCAGTAAGGAACTTAGATAGTTCCATAGATTCATGGACCACCTGCTAGATAGGACAGGTCTCACATAATGTAATTCAGTATCAGTACTAATAGAGCCAGAGATTACCCGCTATATAGGCCTGATCTCAAACTCAGTCCATCATTTCTATTATTAAAAGATTCAGAGATCTTCAGCTAGATAGGTTTGTTCTTAGATACAATAATTATTTATCATTATTAGTAGATTTAGAGAACATCCGACAGAAAGGTTTAATCATAAATTTAGTTAGTCAATATTTGCAAACTCAGAACTCAGTCATTGATATGAGTAGATTCAGTTAATCATCTTCAGTATCATCCATTTCAGAGATAAACCACTATAAAAGACTGATCCCAACTTTAGTACTCAGTTATCTATATTAGAAGATTCAGCTATTCACTATCTCAGTAATAGTAGTGAGTTTAAATATCAGTAAAGCAGTATCCGAGTATCAGTATTTAGAGTCACGATTATTTTAGTTATGGTTTGGGCATTCATGCATACGTCCTTATTTAGTACTCCCATGTTATTCAGTTAAGCTATGTTCATGCATAAACCCTTTCATTTAGCCTTACCTCATCTAGTATACCAGTATATTCAAAGTACTGATGCATATTTTTCTCTTGCGCTATGGTGTCTAATACCATAGGTTTAGAAGTGCGAGATCTATAGCACCCTTAGCAGTCCAGACTCAGTCAGTAGCAGTAGACTTAGCAGTGAGTCCTCTTCATTCGAGGATGATCCTTATTTTATTATGGCATTCGACTTAATTTGTTTTCAAAAGACGGAGTTAGTTGGGGACATGTCCGATCAACTCCACAGTTCAAACAGTTAGAGGCTTTTCAGAAAGGTGTATCAGTATTCAGTGTTCAGTTTTGAGTACTTTAGATATTTTGAAACTTATGGCAAGTTTCTTCTAGTTTTCTAAATTTAGTATATTATATTATGCAGTACTCAAGTAAGATACTAGTAGAGGGTTAGCTTGTGGTCCTTCGAGATCCTGAGCACCATGTGGCATTTTTATTCCAGAAAATTAAGGCATTACATTACGTCGCTAGAAACATTAGTTTTCATCCTGAAAATATTTCCAACCCATTTTGTTGTCTCTACTCTAGAGGGTGACTCTATTATTTCTATAAAAATCTATAGGGGTTGTATCGTGTCAATCTTTCATTTGAAGACATTAGTGAATTTTATAGAATATGATATGGTGGATTTTAGGTAATGTTGGGGATAATTGGCTTTATACGTGCTATGTTTGTCTATATTGTAGGACCTGAAAGGTCAGATTCTATTTTCCTAATAAACCGATGATTATATGGGAGGAGAGTTCCTTAGTAGCCAAAGGGAAGTTTATTTACTATCTTAGAGATTGGAAAATAATATCCAAAGGGTTTATGTATCAATTAGTTCGGGTTAAAGGTTCTAACTCTAAGGGTCCCTCTTCGCAATTTTTCCTTGTGGTTAATGAATTTCCTAAATTTTTTCCTGATGATTTTCCTGGAATCCCTCCCTGTAGGAAGATTGATTTTTGGATTAATCTTTTATCGAATACCCATCCCATGTTCAATCTTCCTTAAAGAATGGCTCTGACTGAGCTAAAGGAGCTAAAAGAGCAATTGAAGGATCTTCTTGAAATGGGTTTCATTCATTGAAGTGTTTCTTTATAGGGTGCTCCTGTCCTTTTCTAGCAAAAAATGATGGCTCTGTTTAGATGTGTATAGACTATCGGCAACTGAATAAAGTTACAGTGAATAATAGGTATCCTCTTCCGAGGCTTAAATAATTTTTCAACTAGCTTCAGGGTGATAGGTGTTTCTCTAAGATTGATCTTAGTTCGGGCTATCACTGGTTGAAAATTAAGGAGGTTGATATTCCCAAGATAGCTTTTTGAACCCGGTATTACCATTATGAATTTTTGGGTATGTTATTTGGATTGACTAATGATCCAGCTGCTTTCATGGATCTTATGAATTGGGTGCTTGGGAAGTTTTTTGGAATTATTTGTTATAGTTTTCATTGATGACATCTTGGTGTAATCTAAGATTGAGGAGGATTGTGTCAATCACCTTTGAATTATGTTGCAAACTCTTAAGGACCAAAAGTTATATACGAAGTTTTCTAAGTGTGAATTTTGGTTAAATTTTATAACATTTCTTGGGCATGTTGTCTCTAGTGAATGTATCAACGTGGATCCATAGAAAGTTAAAACAGTTATGAAATAGCCTAGACCCACGACTCAAACTAACATTAGGAGCTTCTTAGGTTTGGCTGTCTATTATAGGATCTTTATGGGGACTTTTTCTTCGAGTGTTACTCTGCTAATGAAGGTAACTATAAAAAGGTTAAGTTTTTGTGGTCAAATTCTTTTGAGAGTAGTTTTGAGAAGTTCGAGGATAAGTTGACTTCTGTGCTAATTTGACCTTGTTCGAGAGTACGAATAGATTTGTTGTGTATTGTGATACATACCTTGTGGGAATGTGTTGTGTTTTTATGTAGCATGGTCAGGTTGTGGGCTATTCTTCAAGGAAGATTAAGGTTCATGAAAGAAATTATTCGACTCAGGATCTAGAATTAGCGACTGTGGTCTTTTCTTTGAAAATCTGGCACCATTATCTATATGGGGTATATGTGGATATTTATTTAGATCATAAAAGCTTGTAGTATGTATCTATAAAGAAGGATTTGAACCTCAGGCATAGGTGGTGGCTCAATCTGCTTAAGGATTATGACTTTAGTCTACACTACCATCCAGGTAAAGCTAATGTTATTGTTGATGCTCTTAGAAGTTTGTATATGGGAAGATTATATCACATCGATGGGTAGAAAAGAGGGTTGGTGAAGGATATTCACAAGTTGGCAAATTTAGGAGTTTGTCTCCCGAACTCTAAGGATGGATGAGTAATTATTCAAGAAGTGGTTAAATCATCTCTTGGTGTTAAGGTGAATAAAAATCATTCTTTGGATCCCATACTTATGCATATTAAGAATGACGTGGTTAAACAAAATGGTATGGAATTTGAGATTGGGAGAGATGGCGTCTGAAGGCATCAAGAAAGATTGTGCGCTCCTGATATTGATGGACTGTAGGAAAGGATTTTGACTGAGGCTCATGGGTCTAGGTATATAGTTCATCCAAATTCAACTAAAATGTACCATGATTTGAAGGAAATCTACTGGTAGAATAATATTAAGAGAGATATGGAAAATTTTGTTTCTATGTTTATGGTTTTTCAGCAAGTCAAAGTTGAGTATTTGAGGCTTGGTGGCATGTTTGAAGAGATATAATTTCCCATGGGAAAGTGGGAGATCATTAATATGGATTTCATTATGGGTCTTCAACGGTCTCGTAATTAGTACAATTCTATTTGGATCATTGTTGATAGAATGACTAAGTCTGCTCACTTCTTTCCTGTGAGGACTAACTCCTCAGGAGAGGATTATGCTAAGTTATTCATTCATAAGATAGTTAAGTTGCATGGATATCCAGTATCCATCATTTAAAACTAAGGTACATAGATTTCTTCTCATTTTTGGCATTTGTTTCAGAAAGGATTAGGTACTTAGGTGAACCTTAGCATCACTTTCCACCCTCAAATGGATGGGAAACTGGAGCAGACTATTCAGACTTTGGAGTATATGCTAAGGGCCTATGTGGTTGACTTTAAGGGCAGTGAGTTGACCATTTGCCTCTTATTGAGTTTGCTTACAATAAAAGTTATTATTCTAGCATTCAAATAGCTACTTTTGAGGCTCTTTGTGGTAGAAGGTGGAGGTATCCTATTGGGTGGTTCGATGTTGGAGAAACTAGGTTGTTTTGATCTGAATTGGTTCACCAAGCCATGGAGAAGGTGAAGGTTATTAGGGAAAGGCTTAAGACTAATCAAAGTCGCCAAAAGTCTTATATGGATATGAGGTGATGGGAGTTAGAGTTTAAAGTAAGTTATTTGGTCTTCTTGAAGCTTTCTCCAATGAAAGGAGTCATGAGGTTTGGGAAGAATGCAAAACTTAGTCCCCATTACATTAGTCTGTTTCAGATTTTAAGAAGAATTGGGAATGTCGTGTTTGAGTTAAATTTACAAATAAATTTGACTTCTATTCATCCTATTTTCCATGTGTCTGCCAAAAAAGTGTGTGAGTAACCCTTCCATGATAGTGCCTGTTTAGGATGTTGGTGTTACGGATTTTTTGTCTTATGAGGAAGTCCTGATTGAAATATTGGATAGGAAAGTTCATCGATTGAGAACTAAGGTTGCACCTATGGTGAAGGTTCTTCGGAGAAATCAAAAGGTGGAAGAAGCTACATGGGAAGCTTAGGAAGATATGAGAGCAAAGTACCCGATCTTATTTCCAATATTGGATTAAAATGCTTAAAGTATGATTTTAATTCTCTCTTGTAGTATTTCGAATTTGTCTTTGGATTTTGCTGCATTCTTAATATTGTCGTGCCAAAAGTATTCTAACTCTCCATTCGGGGATGAATGATCCAAAGAAGGGCGATATTGTAAGACCCCGTAAAATTTTGACAATTTTATTTTTGACCCTACTATGTGCGTAATGTAGAATTTTGACTTGAATTATGTTTAGGTATTGTGAGAAAGATTTGGAAAATTTTTGGACGGTGTTCGGGGCTATTTTGGAACTCCGGGGCAGTAATCCTCCGCGATAGTGGCACGCCATACCACTTATTCTCCGCGATAAGGGCATGACACGGAGGTTAAACTTTGTGATAGCAGCATGCCATGCCGCTATGTATTTTTTGCTCAAATTTTGTTTTTTCACTTGTGGTGAGGGGTTTTTGGTCCTTTCACTCCTTGAATGACTTATAAACATAAAATTAACCCTTTTCTTTTAGTTTTCAAAGATCAAACACTACTATTTCTTCTCTAACTCTCAACCCAAGAAATGTTCAAGGGTTTTTCAAGAAATCACTACTACGGGCTCTAAACTTTGATTTGCCTTCAAATTCTTTGGTATTTCATGTATGTTGTTTATCCCTAACTTGTAATTTTACATTGTAGCATTTATTTAATCATAATTCGTTGTGTTTTGAATTTGGTCTAGGCATTTTGTTTAGAATTACTTGAATTACTTTCCTCATATCTTAAATTGATGATTCATGTTTTAATTTATGTTTTTTGTGATTGAATTGGTGTATTATAGTAATGGTTAGAATGGGTGACAGGGATTTCCCTAAATTGATGGATTTTTGGCTTGGTAATGGCATTAACGTCAACCCAGTTTAAAATTATTGGTTTTGAACATGCAATTTATATTACTTAACTTACCTTCGGAATATTACATATTATTAAAGGATAATGGATAGTAAAAATTGTTTGGATTGCCCATGGTGGCTATGGTTTTGTATTTAAATGGAACTTAAGAGTCTAATGGTTATATGGATTTGTTTTGCATAATTGAATTAGCATGCAAGCATATTTGTATGATGATACCATATTGGTAAATACCTTAGTAAATGTCTTCTTGATTAACTAGTTGGGTTTATGTGGAAATTGTAAGGGGATTGTGCATCTACCATAAGGGTGTAGTCCCGGGAGGACCAACACTCGAAACCTCATTTGTCGGTGTGGATGTCTATGCAACTATGTTCTTAATGCATACATTATATTTTGGATGGCTATAGCCTTGATGTATTTAGCCTTTACTCGACTTCCTCGGTTCATGCAACTAACACGCATTAGGGCCCTTCCAGCAGTTTAGGACAGAGCGATCCCAATGGTGGTTTTAGGACGGATTGAACTACATAATTTAGCTAATGGCTTAAACTCTCATGTCCATGACCCTACTCCCTATCCTAGCTACTATATATGTAGATATAAATATTGTGCATGTGGATTGACTAGTTTTTAGCAATGACATTATTTTACCACTTCATCCTAAGTTACACAACAGTGCTTTCCCTTTTGACCATCCCCGGATGCTACATCATTTCATGATGTTGGGTTTGAAGGGTTTTGTATTGCTCCTATGCAGTGATATATAATTTGGAACTCCTATGGATCTACTGTGAAGTGGTGAGCATCCATATTTTGGAAGGACCTATCATTTTACTTGTTTTCCTTTTTATTAGTATTCTTTTTTGGATACTTTTGTCATAGTCGGGGGCATGTCCCGACTTAGTTTGGTATTCTAGTATTAGAGGCTTTTGTGGACAAGTGTGGGGTTGGTTGTTCGTTTTGATTTTTAAAAATTTCATTTGGTGTATCTAACTTTCTTACTATTATTTTTGATTGGCTTCCGTTGTTTATATTTGTACTCTTGAGGTTAGGCTATGGAGGTGGTCTCCGAACCATGGTAGGCTTGAGATACCCATCACGAATGGGCCCTAGTTTGAGTTTTGACTCTCGTCCACCTATTTTTGGTATGGTTCCAATGTTACATGAATTTCTACAATATTTGGTTGATAAATAGACACAATTTGGTGAGAGGTAAACGTATACTGATACCAAGTTGGACAAGATGCTGACACAGATAAATCCATTGGTCCAGACTTTGATTAAAGTATCTATGGCTCGGGTAGATGCCTGAGTGACTCCAGCGATGGAGAGATTTATTCAAGATATGCATAGGCATATTGATAGCATTGAGATTTGGATAGGTGACAGACTGCGTGAAGCTCACATTATAGATATGTCTACATTGAGGACACAAATCAGAGCTTTAGAATCCGGTCACACTCTTGTTATACCATCCACTCCCTAGTTTATTCCTATAGAACAACATTGTAGTTTGATATTTTTATAGATTAGAGACACCTAATGATATGGGAAAGAAGGAACAGAGCCCCGAGTATCATAGTATGAGTAATAATGAGTTTGAGAAGGAACTGAGGAGGGAAGCTAAGGTGCACTGGAATGATTATTATGTTGAGAATACTTCCCACAAACAATGAAAATTAGGAGCATCATCCAGTCAGCAACCACCAACACCTAGCTCCATCCTAGGGTGCGTACTGACACCCCAGCGGAGGGTGAGTCCACATCTGGCACCTAGAGTATTGCAGGTATGTCTTCACTCCCTTATTATATTATTTCTATAGTTATGCACTAAGGAAAATGCATCATATCAATGTTGGTATAGGCGTATACCACCACTAGGGGTTTTTTGTTGTCATATTTCTTTTCCTTCAAGTGCGCTAACATAGTAGAACTGGCATGTCTAGGATGTTACTTATGTTTTTTTAATTATGTGTTGTTGTGTCTAATTAGGAGAAAAATAAGGAACCTTAGTGCAGTAAAGTTTTGAACGATTCGAAATTGAATTTTGATGAATAAATGATTTTTGAGGTTTAAAGGATACCTGATCTAAGGTGGATTTATGCACTTCAATGTTGTTATCCGGGCTTATTTAGCCTTATTTTGAGGAAAACTTATGTGATTTATGTGTTAATGATGATATAATTAAGAATATAAGTTCTTAAGTATGTGATTAGAGTTTTTAAGGTGTATTTCAAACAAGTTTTTATTCAAATTGCTCATTTTTAGTTCATATGATAAAACTAGTGTTACTAGCTTGAGCTAGGTGTTTGTCTAGTTGATCTCGATGGATTCTAATCTGTTGAATGAGTTAATAATGGTTTGATTGTGTAAATATGTGTGGAAAAAGTTTTTTATAGTGTTAATAGTTTAGTTTAATCAAGCCAAGAATCAAAACTAAGTTAAAGATCAAAAGGGGAAAGACTAGTATTCTTAGCTTAAGTTTCAAGTTCGTCGTTTTGAATGTTGTGTTGTTTTGAGATCTAATACGTGGTGTTTGATGTTATAGGATGATTTATGAGTTGATTGTGATTATATATCAAGGATATAAAAGCTGTAAATCAAGTGGAAACAACACAAAAAGTCTTGAAATGGATCAACGAAAGCATGGGACAAGATTTGACGTAAAACGGACACTTTGGATGTCCATGGTGCGTATACAACCCAAACCATTGATATAGAGTACGTTACATATATATATATATATTACTAAGGGATATAAACATTTTTTCTTGACAATGAGGGCGCGTAGTGCAACCTAGTCCCTGCTATAAGCTCCGCAATGCGGACCTAGTACAAAAATCAGTAGTTTTGTCCTTCGATAAATAGGACAACAACTTTGAAACTTTGAGAGGGGCTGGAAAAAACTTAAATTAGGTTTTTTATTCTTTTACTTTATCTTTTTAATGAATTATATCATGTGTTCATTAACTTGGATTACAGTTATGTCTATTAGTGGCTAAACGCCCTCTTTCTAGGGTTAAGGCCAAGAACTTGATTACTATTGCTTTGAATTGATATGGTTTTGATTTCTTATCATATTTGGTTGTTTATTTATCCTTTTAAAAACTACTTTAAGGATTATCTACCCTTAGTATACATCCATTGTCAACTTCGTGTGCCCGGGAGGGGGAAGAAGAAGCTAGAATGTGGGGATAGATAGAATAAGATTCTTATTCTTTTATAAAATAAGTAATTGGAATTAGCGACTAGGATAGGGATATACCTATAAGCCTTGTTTGGTTCACATGTAGGATTATAGCTTCATGCATCTAATTGGATTACTACAACCCTGCTCAACAATGTAGTTGTAATGTCCAAGTTAGTTAGACGATTAGAGGTCGGGAGACCGTGATCATGTGATAAACCCTACGAATCATCAACCAAGATAAGTAATCTATAACTAATAAAGTTCAATAACATAGTATGATTATTTGTAGAGCCTTAACCCCAGGTTTCTATCCATTGCTTGTTCAAGATCTTTACTTCTATGCATTATTTACTTTATGTGTAGTTATCATCTTCAAACTCTTTTGGTTATGAATTGCATGAATTTAATCTCAATAGTTAAACTAGAATTGGATAGTTTTTAGCACAAGTCCCTGTGGAATCGATAGTTGGCTATATTTAAGGTCATTGTATTACTTGGTGAGACCACGTACACTTAAGTGTGCGCTTAGGCACATTAATACCTCTGCTAAAGTTTTGTTTTAAATTGTGTGTTGTGGTTGTATGAAATTGTGACCATTTTTGGATCCTCTTATGGCATTAGTAGTATAGGAAAAATAATTGTAGCTTAGTGATACTTTAAATAGATGGATAATAGTTGATAATGTAACCCTGTGCTATGTGGGTGTAAGATTGTTTACCAAGTTTACTTTGTATATGGAATCCAGAAATTGCTCGAGTAGTCTTTCTTAAGTTGTAGGATTGTTGGTTGTGAAAGGATTATAGACCGTTCTAGAATAAGTCCACTTTTAGCATAAAAATGACCACTAAATGAAATAAGTATCCCTTGATCTTGAATTTGAGCCTTAATAAATTATTTTCTTTCATTAGCCTATTCGCCTTCTCGTGTCTACTTATAATGAACCTGTCTTAGCACTGTCCCTCTTGGACATTATGTACCTCAACTCAGGCAAATTGTCTAAGTTAAGGGTGCTATCATAGGGGTGCATAGTTTCGTACGGGTATGAAGAAGAAGTTAGTAAAGAAAAGAAAATAGATTTTGGTATGATAAGAAAAAAAAAGAAAAAAATATGTGATGAATAAATTTTTCAAAACAAAAAAGATGAAGAAAAAGAGAGAGAAAAATATATAAAGTAAAAATCAAAAACCATATATGAAATTTGAAGATAAACGACAGAGAATAAGGGAGAATAAAATGAGCAAGGACAAAAAGTGGAGCCAAAAATAAGTGTAGTGTCATGAAGGGTTGAGTTACTTTATCCATATTTACCATACCAGTATCCAAGCCTTCATTACAAACCGATAAAATTCCTATAATGTTCCTTGTCTAGCTATCTAAAGAACTAAGGCATAGAAATAATGGCAAGCCTATGGTATTTCACAAACACTATTTGAACTTCTTTGTGAGAATGAGTAATTTGATGTAGTCCCTATGCTGATATTCATTTTTATATTATAAATCTATGGGACTTCTTTGCAGTGAGAGTTCATGGGTTGCATTGTTAGCAGTTATTTGTTTGGGTAATATCAATTGCATATATGTTTGGTTCTTTGTTCATATTTTGATGCCATCGGTTGATCCTTTTTTTTGTCGTGGTAATGTGTTGTAGGTATATGCATGGTGGGTCTGAATTTTTGAATTTGATGTGGTTGAGATTTTGTGTTAAATGTAATGAGTTGACTCACATAGGTCCCTTAGGTTTCTCTTAGTTAAGCATCGTATATGTTTACTTTATCTTCTTTTCCTGAGGACATGCAAACTTTCTAAGTAGGGGGTGTTTATCTGCCATGGTTTCATGACACTTTCGAGACTTAAAATAAGGAAAATATGCAACATAGATATTTTGGGTTATTATGATGTATTTTATGATATTTTTATGAGAATGGAGTTCGGAGGCAAAACGAAGAAAAAAGGACCAAAACTGATAGAGGGAAGAGTGGCAAAAAGCATTACGGATCGTGGACTTTTCCAAGACCCATGAAATCAAGTTGTGAACAAGAAGCTACAGAAAAAAAATTTCAAATTTCCATGAGTGTGACCTATGATATGTAGAATGGGACTACGATTCACAGACTGGATCAGTGGAAAAGTTTCTGAGTTTAAGGACTCCAGTCCATGATTGGTAGACTGATCCACTACTCTAGTCTATGATTGGTACAAACCTATTGACCTGTTTCTCCTGCATAGTTTAGTATAGGATTCCTTTTGTATCTATAAATACTTCTATTAGGTTTTCTTATTGTTTTACATTCTATTACATTGTTCTAAGGTTCTACGGAATAGTCTTGGTCTTGGAATCACAAACATCAATTTTTAGGATTTTAATTCAAAGTGAGATTTTGGAGTTTTTCATATTATTATTGTAAGTTCATAATTATGCTTTCTTATCAGAATTCTTCTTGTGTTCTTGCAATTATGAGTAGCTAAACACCTTAACTATGGTTGTGGGAGCCATGACGGATTAACAAAGTAGTATTCAAAGTACAATGAGATTCTCCCAGGGTAGTTGGTCATTTATTGTTGTTTTTTCTACTATGATTTCATTTCAATGAGTGAATGCATAGGAACATTTTCTATCTCTATCTTGGACTGTAGCAAGTGTAACCAGATCGAAATAGTGAATCAAAGACAGGACTTGGGGCTACCTTAATTTAATAAGACTTTTGCCGGTAAAAGAAAAAGACTATATTAGGAACATAGATAGGGGTATCTAATGAAACTCTCATCACATATTAACCTTTTTACTTGGGGATAGTCATATACAAGGGGAATAACATAGTTGGTAGATGATACATATCCTATCAACTCTACATGGTGAACACCATAAGAGATCACTAAAGTATGAAGATCTTATGGAGTTATGATATGATTAGGGAACAAAGTTCTAGTTCATTTCACATATTGACAACAAATCCAACAAATCAATGCTCGTTACTATTGACATTTAGCTTCACAACCCCCCCTTTACTTACTTGCCAATTACTTTGACAAATATGTGATTAGATTTTGTCTTATTCCTTGTGGGATCGACCCCAACCTTGTTGGGTTCTATATTTGATCAGTGACAACTTTATGCTTTTGGGGAGGTATAATTAGAGCGACATCACCAACTATCTTCGTAACTATGGTCTCGATCCCAATAATACATAATCATTATTTTAAAACCTCTTTAATCGAGAAAGTATAGTGATCAAGAGCATAAATGACTAAAAGGATCTAATAGGATAAATACTTCCCAATTCACTAAGTTAAATGGTAAGTCTTATACTAAAGGATCATTAACATCAATCTATCATTAATCATGTCTATAACAAAGGATAATATGGTTCTATGGCTAAAACAAGCATCGTATGCTAAGGTTCGTATTGAATTTCAATTCAAAATTCCCTGAAAAGGCTATGACATGGTATACTAGTGATAAACCCATCCTATAATACCTACCTAATGTACATTCTATACTATAAACAATCACTTAGATAAAAGTAGACTGAATCCTATCTAAATGTTGAACCGAATTCATGAATCATCCATAATTCAGCCTACCTCAATGTCGAACCACATTCTTGAATCATCCATAATTTTCTTATCCCTGTTCCACGATCCCAAAATGACGTCGCACTATTAAAATAGTAATCTACATGTTAGTAGGAGTAAATGATGCCCATATTTATAAATAAAACTCCAAGGACAAAATTGAGTCAAAAATGAGTCTGTGGGTCCTACTAATGAAATCCCAAAATTGAACCCGTCATAAGCTCCCTCAAAGGACAAGGAACATGTTCTCAAAATTTGAGCACAATTGGGTTGCAAATCGGGAGCTAATCAGCCCCAATAGTTGGGGAATTTAGGAGCTAAATTCTAAGAATTTATAATGAAAAAGTATGGAATTTGATGGGAAATAATAAAAATTGTCCTAGGCATGTTGAACTACCTTTTCTTAGCTTTAATGGATGATTCCCCACAACTTCCTATAATTCAAGCTCTAAAATAAGGGGAAATTCCCTCGGAAATAAAGGGAAATTGGGTAAAGGAGAGAATGTAATACTAGCAGTGTCCATATAAGTGACCACTGGTTGCTTAAGAAACACTTGACCACTAAAGAGATGGATCAAGAGAGGCAGGGACCGCTAAAGTGACACCTTGATCACTAAACCGGCCCTCAGCTGGGTAGTGAAGGATACTAATGTGACATAAGATTGCTAAAGTGAGTATTGCTTAAATGAACCCAAGCATATTAAGCTACTTCACACCAACAAATGAGGAATCTAACTTTTCTAGGTCCAAATGGACTCCGATTGGGTGCTTGAGATTTTTTCCAAACCTCGCGCATGCAAACGAACTATGCTACCGTACCAAATTCGACATTTTAGACTCAACAGAACTATTAAAAGTTTCATCCAAGATTTTTTGACTAAATATAGGTCCCATACCTAGTTTTGTTTTAAACAAACTCTACCCAATAGCCCAAAATGAGTCTACAAGCCTTGAGATCTAAACCACGGGTCCCCCAACCTAAAATCAACCTTCTGGAGCTGATGGCACTGTTGAAATTATAATCGGAGATTTTTTGATTGAATTTTTTGTCTAACACCAATTCTTTAGCATCTAAAGCTTCAAAATAGAAAAATAAGCTTAAACATAAATGAACTACTCAATAATCAAACAGAAGCTTTGGCGATTGATAAAAAACTTCTAGCAATAGTGGGAAGGCTCAAAACACTAAATATGCTTAGAAATTAAGAAAATGACCTGGAGGGTTAATACAATATCCACTACTAAAAGGACTTGTGTCCTAAAAAATCAAAGGAAAAAAAAGACCATAATCTCAAAAGGACAAGGTATTGGGCTTGCATGACCCGAGCATGAATTAGTAGATAAACTCTAATGCAAAATAGCACTTTCAAGGGATTTCACCAAAGGTATCCCTTTTTCACCTAATTCTTAGTTAACTTTCCGAATAGCGTAAAATGCAGCTTCAACAACCAACTCGCCTCCAACTAAGACGACAATGGCTAACGCACATAAATCTAAACTAAAACACATTGATATCACACTACTACATGCACAACCAAGAAACAATCCAACCAAGCTAAAGTCGAACTAAGGCATGAGTTATACAACCAACTCTAATTTGAAATCCAATATTCTTTCGCCTTTCCAAACCTGCCATCAAATCTGATCTGCATAGAATATCATCTGAGTCCTGTTTGCACGGTCACATTATACTAACCTTAAATGATTTAATCTAATACACTAAGAATCCATAATGGAAAGTAGAATAATAAGCCCATATAGTTCTACATGGATACCTAAATAGAGATATTCAAAGGTTATGATCTCTAGCCTAAGCTAAAACTGGTCTAGATGACCCTCAAACCCAATAATCAGGAATCCTAAGCATAACATCTTGAAGTTGAATAATATGCTCCATAATTTCCCACCAATGGTGGGTGAAACCATGCTAAGCCCAACTTAAGCACACTTTTTCTACTAAGAAAACAATCCAAAAATTCAGAAAAAAATTAAGGATCAAGGTCAACATAGTATAAGCCAATACCACGTGCCAACGAACTATCCCTCGAGTATTTATAAATCATAACCCATCTAAACTGAAGAAAGATGAGATCATAGGTAATGAGTAGGCTTAGTCAGGGTATAATTGAATGCTCAACCAAACGAATCTGGAGACGTGATGTAATCAAGTTATACAATCAATATCTATAATTGCAACACCAAATATGAACTACTTGACCTTAACTAACCAAATTGATCCAATTAGTAAGTGATGTGTCATGAAAACATGGCACTTTTAATTCTTAAAACCATGAATTTATGTTTGGACTAAGGTTATTTAGGAGATATGATGTGCTTTTATGCTTGTTGTTGATGAAACAGGTAAATAAAAGTCTTAGAAAGAAATTAGAAGAAAAAGTTGTAAAAAGATAAAGAGTACAGATGATACGAATCACTTTATGAGTCATCAACACACCATACGGATGATAGGCTGACTCGTAAGAACAAGAGAACCAAAGGCTAAGAAAACATTCTAAGTAAAGAAAAGATAAGACTCAGTCATACGAGTAGTAAGATAAGGATATGGGTCATGTCAAGAAGTTATCAAAAGAACAGAAACTAAAAATCAGATATAGTTGAATTCTAAGAGGAAGATGAGTCGGAAGTCTTGAGTAAGACTCAAATGATTAAACTATAAGCTGACCAGTGCCTAGAGAATGAAAGAAAAAAGTCCCAGGTGGAATGATTGAAGTCCACAAGTTGTATGGGCAAGATACAACTCGGTAGGATAAGTCGTAACAAGAACAAAAAGTTAAATCCTAGAAGATTAGACACTAAAGAACATACGAGGGTCACCATATGAATAATAAGAAGACCTTACAAGTCTACGATCGAGTAGTACCTTGTGCTGACTTACTTTTGCCTTTTCCATTTTTATTAAGATTTTTGGGTTATTTTTAAATACTTTTGTAAGACTCCGCAAAATTTCTAAGCTGAATTCAGTCATTTAAGCTTGTCAAGGGGGTCCTAGACTTAGAAAATTCTAGCTAAGTTTCCAAACTTAGCTTATTTTTGGCGTTTGAAAGTTGGAAATATCATTTTGCGACCTTAATGTCCTTTAATGGTCGGTATTCTTACTAATTCATGATCGGGGAGGTCAATAGGTGTTCCCAAGTAAGTTTTGGATTTTTTGGACCTCGTTTAGACCATGTTTGTTGTCCCAAAATAGTGAACAAACACGATCTTGGCGCGCCGCATCGCCTATTGCATTTGTTAACATTGTTCCAGGTTGTTAGAGCCAAAAGTACTAAGGCTTGGCGCAATCATGGTGCAACGCGTCGAGTATCGCGTTGGTGCCATTGACCTTCCACGCCGCTAATCGCGTTGATTCCCAGTTTTCAGTCATTAAATGTTTGCATCTTCAAGGGGGAAAAGGTTCAATTTCCCACTCCTATATAAGCCTATAACACGATATTCAGCTAGGTTTTCACCAAAATATAGTTGTTTCTCTCAAATTCCCTCAAGAACAAGTCTAGGGTTTTCAATTGAAGGTTCTAATCTAGGAGATTCCACCGTAAATATTTATGAAACTTCCATCTAAGGTATGTAAAGTGTTGATTCATGGGTTCTTTTCACCCATGAACCTCATGAAACCCTTTCAAAAATATTAATTTTGAATTCCATGTTATTAATTGAATCATATCCATGCTTATAATGTAGTATAATTACCAATTTGAAATCTTTAATATATATAATGAAATTATGTTAGCATGTTGTTGCAATTCTTGTATTTGAAGTGAAAAATGTTGCCATGATGTATTATTTTAATGTTCATGCCTAAGCCTCAAGTTATGCATGCTAGGTGGTTGCTAAAATGCCAAAGAGAATAAGAATTATGCTTTATGACTTAAGAATTATGCTTTATGACTCAATTGTGACCAAATTGATGAATCCATGTTTTACCCTAATGTTCACAATGACCTCCATATTATTGTTATTCATTGTAATGGTTTGGTGGAATTCTCATGACATTAGACTTACGAAATTATGACATGTTTAAATGTATTCCTATTAATGTGTAAGCTTATGACATACAAATACTTCATGAAAATACCCAACGTTTGTACTATGAATTGTTGACTATGGTCATGTGTTCAAGAAGTGTCATGGCTTGCCAGTATTATGCTATCGAATCCTGGGGGTACTTGTACCCAACAATTTAGATGTGTGCCGAGAGCCAGTGTTAGTTTTAAGATAATCTCAGACACGTCATGATCAGTAGTATTATGAGTCAGTTTCAGAACCTAGTAGAATTCAATTAGTTACATGACTGAGGAAAACTCAGTAATCTCATGAACTCAGTCAGTTAACAGAATTCAGTAACATTCTATCAGTCCATGGAACTCAATGAACTCAGTCTATTTCATCTTAGTATAATTAGTTCAGTGTCTATTCAGTTGGGAGTAGTATTCAACACTGAGCGAACCCAAGGTTGAGGGCACACACTGATAATAGATGGTATGACCCTTAGACGAAATCCTTGCATTCCAGAACTACATAGCCAGTGTAGGTTGAGATGTACCTCTACGAGTGTAGTGATTATACATTACATTTGAGTTCTCCAACTAGGAGGGGTTGACGGAAGATCTCCTTGTCAGTGAGGGTTAATTCACAGCTTGTCCTTACTCATGGCACAATACTGACACCCTTCAACTGGGGTTACAGGTTGGACCCCACCAATTCAGATTCAGGGCATGTCAGTTAGATAATTACTTCCCACAGTCTCAGTAAAAGAACTCAGCTAGTTTTCTAGATTCAGGACTGTTAGATACAGTCACTCGGCTCAGTACGAATCTCAGCTAGTTCTATCAGAATCAAGATTGTCAGACATAGTCACTCAGTTAATAGTTTATCAGTTATACGAAAATCATGTTATCGGTATTCAGACTCAGTAGTCAGTATTATCATTATCTTATTTACAGTTACGTATTAATGCATGTATTCTCATATTCAGGTTATTCAGTCAGTTATTATTGTTCATGCATATGAACCCCATGCATTCAACCTACCTCACTTTGCATACCAGTTCATTCAGACGTACGGATGCAAACTTTTTTTCTGTGCTATGGTGTTTTATACCATAGGTTCGGATGCTCAATCTCTCGATCGCACTTAGCTTCATATTTGGCAAACAACAATAAATTTTTAGTAAGTCCTTATCATTCGAGGATAGCATGATTATTTCATTACTTCATTAATTCTGTTTTAGTAGACGGAGTTAGTTAGGGACATGTCCCATCAAATCCACAGTGTTCAGACGGCTTAGAGGCTTTTAGACTAGCTTGTTCAGACAGTTTATTTTCATTTTGGTATTGATATACCGTATTTCCAGATGTTATTTTTTATCAGAAATTTGAACCTTATGGACTTTCATATCTCTTATTCCATATTTGTACAGTATATTATGAAGTGCTCAGTTACAGATATCAGTCATGGGTTAGCTTGTGGTCCTTCAGGATTGCAAACACTGTGTAGCATTCTTAGTTTCAGATTCGGTGAGTTACGAACTTAGTATCAGAGCCTAAGGTTCAATAGAGTCTTAGGATATCTTTAAAGCTGCATCTAGTAGAGTCTTGAGCATGAGTTTGTTGTATGCCACATTTATGTATAGTAGGCTATAAGATGTCTTAAGAACAGTTTCCCTTTTTTCAATACTTATGTCGTGCTAGTGAGCATGGGCTCAAATTTAACTCTCAGCCTAATCGGTTTCATTCTTTATGTTTAAAGAAAATACCTCCTAAAAGAAGTAATGAAAATCAGTCAGCCCCTCAACAAGTTTAGGAAGATCCCCTAGACGAGCATGTCTCCCATGCAGAATTTAGGACTGCATTCACTACTTTAGCTAAGTTAGTCACAGCTCAGAATGAACGGCCAGTTGCTATTCCAACTAACTCAGTGGCCAATACTTCTACAGTCAGGATTAAAGACTTTACCCGTATGAATCCTCCCCTATTAGCAGGTTCTAAATCCAAAGAAGATCTAAAGGAGTTTCTCGATAAAGTTTAGAAAGTCACAAATATTCTAGTAGTGACTTCCAGTGAGAGTCCTGAGTTATCCTCTTATCAGCTACAAGATGTAGCTCATACATAGTTTAAGCAGTAGAAAGTAGACATGGGTACAGATGCAGAACCCATAGAGGGGGAAGAGTTTGGTACTGCCATTCTAGACCGATTCTTTTCCCTAGAGTAGAAAGAAGACAAAGTGTTTGAGTTCATCCATCTCAGAAAAGGTAGCATAAGCATAAAAGAATATTCCCTCAAGTTTACTCAGTTAGCTAGGTATGCTCCCCATGTAGTAGCAGATAATAGATCCAGAATGAGAAAGTTTGTCCCTGGGTATCAAGTAGAGTTGTTATGGAGTGCAGGACTGCGATGTTGATTAAGGAGATGGACATATCTAGGATTATGTTCCATACTCAACAAATTGAAGAGTAGATGCTTAAGAAGAAGGATAAAGAGAATAAAAGAGCTAGAACAGGTAACTATAGTTTTTCTTAGCCAGGGTCGTAAGGTGGTAAAAGTTCTCAGCATAGTCATAAGTTTTCAGTCCCAGTTCCATCCTCAGCTAGTGTGCCAGTAAAAAAGTTTAGAAATGACCATAAGGCTAGGGAACCAAGCTCTAAAGCCCACGGTAGTGAGAGCAGGATTTTTACTGATCTGCTTTGCGAAAAGTGTGGTAAGTATCATAAGGGGGTATGTAGAGTTTGTAGTGATGTGTGTTTTAGATGTAACGAGTCAGGTCACAATGTTTGAGACTATCCTAAACCCGACCCTTGAAGTTAGAACAGTCATCTTTTAGCCCATTTTGGTCGCCCGAATCAGCAGGGTGTGAATTCCAGCACTATCAGTGGGCAACGCTCAAACAGACTCTATGCTCTTCAGTCCCGACAAAATCAGAAAAATCCTCCTGATGCAACCACAGGTATGTTACCGATCCCTTATTTACATGTTCATGTTTCTTCAGATTTAGGAGCTTATTTTTCCTTTGTAACTCTTTACATAGCAATCAACTTTAAGGTCATAAAATATGTTAACAAGACTTCTCTCAATCTCCATCTATTGGATCAACCTATCATAGCCCGGCAGGTATATAGGGACTGTTCAGTTATGATATATTAGAAAGTCAGGCCTTCAAGTTCCAGAAGTAATACCGGTATATGTAGGAAATCCATAAGGGCAGATGATTCTAGACCCATTCTTACCTAAGTGCAAAGTTTGGTACCTCAACCATCTTGATACTTACGCATGCTTTACATTTCAGTCCAACGAATAAAACTTATATCCACGCGTTTTTCATACAATATTATGTGGTTACAGTTCCTGGTATGAGAAGTTCCAGTTCACCCCGTGTTACGAATTATGTCCTATGAACACAGAAATTCCAGGCTCAGGTCATACAGATCATGACTTATGCTTTACTCCTAGTGATTAGCCAAACTCAAATTATGCCATGTATACTATCAGTTTAGATCCCTCGGTGAATTCATGGTGTTGATGGTCTATCCCTCTAGCCTTAGTTACAATGTTAGTTCAGTTATTAATACTCAGTAAAGGACTCAGATAGTCCTACCGGACCATGGCTTTCAGAAATTAGAAACTTAGCCATCAGAATTTAGTACTTCAGTACCAATCTTAGTTACAGTTATAGTCTCAATTAACTTCTTAGATACAATCACAGTCCCAGTCCTAGGCCAGTAATCAATTGAGTAACTCAGTTTAGTTTTAGGATTACTCGACTATAGCATATGGCCATCAGTTACTTAGTTATTAGTATTTTAGTACCCCAGTTTATAGAATGTTTTTGAAACATGTTAGATGCCTAATCTTGCATTCTTAAGGTAATACAGTTTTCACTCACTCATGCTCAGTTACCTCATGTTACCCAGTCGATCATTAACTTTTATGAATTATACTCTATAATTTCAGTCCGGTTGTTCAGACTAAGTTCAGTTAAGTTTTACAGATTCAGTATTCAGTAATCAGGACTTTAGTTAATCAGATGAGTAGTATATTTAAGCAGTCGTGCTCAATACCCATGTTAATGTTTTTGGTAGTCTCGAATGATGTGTTGTACTAAGTTTGAGAGTATAGTTGAAAGAGTGTCGGATAAGTACTTTAGTTAAGTATAAGTTTTTGGTATAAGTTAGTTTAAGAATCCAGTAATTCAGTTTAGTAGTTAGGTTAACAAGTTCAGATGGTGTGGTTTCCCTTCGTTCCATCTAGTCGCACTATCTGGAGTCCCATGAATGTGATCATTCTAAGATGGACCAAACAGGTAGATGTGTTCTCAGCTTAGTTCATGTATCGCGTCTTAGTTTCAGATACCATATATTCAGTCACAATTTAGTTCGTAGGTGCCTTGTGCATCGCCCTAGTTTTCCTCAGTATCTCAGGAAAATCAGTTTTCTTCGAGGGACCTAGTGTCAAAAGTGGGAGATACACTATAATTTTCTGAACTTTCATGACATAAAAATGCCACTGTCTCTCCTCATAAGGAATACAGTTAGAAGTAAGGGGTACTCATAAGTTCACCCTCAAACTCCGATCTCAACCGCAAGCCACGTATTCAAGGTTCTCAGTTCAGATAATGATATTCAGTATATATACCATATTTCAGGATCAGATATGTTCCCGTGTTCCCATTCATGCATTCCAATAAGTGATCTCGGGTTCATCAGTATTTTTGGTCTAAGGTAACAGTCTTCCATGAATTCACTCAGTTCCATGTTCCATATTGCGTCTCTACGCATACGCAAGTGTACGTGATCGTGCAAGTACTATAATGACTTAGACAGTCATATATCGTTCCCTCGAAGATCAATAAACTAGAAATTTATTCAATCTTTAGTTCAAGACAATTGAGTATTAAGTATTTGATTGTATCAAGATTAAGATGAATCTATAAATAAAATGTAAATTACTAAAAAAGTAATAATTAATAATGACTAAAGCAAAGAAAGCGATGGTTGTAATCAATAATGAGAACGATTCTAGGGTTGAGGTATTTGAAACAATCATACAATTCTCTATTCTTTTTACCGTCTAATTAGTTATCGGGTTGATTGTTCGCACGAGTTATGCCACGATCTTGGTATCCCAACCTCAAATATTCTATCTATTGAATGTTATAACTACAACTCCCGCAGAGTTACAACAAATCTTCTAGATTTATGATTTTGTCTTCTTGCAATTGAACCAAGCAAGGCTTTTAGGTATATCCCTATCCTAGATGCTAATTCAAATCCCTTATTTTATAAAAGAATAAGAACTTTGCTCCCTAATTTGTTCGTTCTATCCTATGATTCTCCTCTGTGATTCACATAGAAATATAAATTTATTATAATAGTGGCCAATCATTAAAATAGTATCCTTAAGAAATCAAGAACAACCCATATGATAATCCAAAACGAAACTATGAATTAGAATATTAAAGAGTACTCATGTTCTTACCCTCAACCCCAGAAATAAGGTGTTTAGCTACTCATGTTTGAATTCATCATCCAAAATAAGTAACAAATCATACAAAAATCAATCCTTTAAATAAAGAAATTCAAAAGAATGTTTAAGAATCCTAAATGAGAGAAATTTCTTCTTTTCCGCCGCTGCTCTTCTTGAAAAAGTCCCTCACATTATCTTGACTTTTCCTTTTATAGCTGGGACAAAACACTTAAAATATTCCTGATTTGTCCACCCGCCGCGTCGCGCCATGACTTCGATTGATACTTTTCATTAAAATCCAGGAAATTGCGGAGCTCAAGTAGTCCCTGATAATTGTAAAATGAACCTTTACCGCGACACGCCACTATTGTGGTGAGCTACTGGATTGGGAAAATTGTGAAATAATCATCCTCTGTATTGCGCTAACCCTTCAGGTCATAAAATATGATAAACAAAACTTCTCTGCGATGCGGTGGTTTCTCAAACCTTCACTGGAATTTGACCATTGCTATTTTGTTGATCCTCGCGACGCAGAGTGTCTTCAAATAAGGATTCCTACTTTCCATTTTCCCTTTTTCAACTTAATTTCAGTCCCTTGCATTCCTTCTCTACTTCCATATCCTCGTTGTATCCAATTATTCATAATTCTTCATGATTTCGAATCTGAAAGTACTAATCATATCCATTAGGCAAAAAATAGAATAAAAGATGAATTATACTTAAGAATTCATACCAAAGTTCTTGAACTAAGCCCAAATCTAGGTGAATATTGGTGCTTTGAGCATATAAATATGCCCAAGATCACTACCCCACACTTAAAACCTTGTTCGTCCTCGAATACATGAATTCAAAAACATAATTACTTCCTCTTTTCATCACAATCTCAAAGTTATGTGACCATGGGCACTAACACTTTGTAATAGTGAATTCATACATCATCTTGTCAAAATAGTTTTTAGCACATGAGACAATTTGGTACAAATTTTTCTATCTCAAAAATGAATTTCTAATATGTTGGTAAACACAATCAAAGAAACACAATAAGTAATATGGCTTTTATCCTCCTGCATCCTCACTCAAGAAAATTTCCCCATATTAACTCATAACGATATCTATGCAAAAATAGGGGATTATCAACATCAAATCGCTCGCTCTCAACAAAGAATTCATACATTCTAGTGAATGAACCATAAGCTTGCACTTAGTGTCCGACTACACTAATAGTTAAATGTTTAGGTGAAGGATCAACTAGCTCTTTTTAGGGTTGTAATAAAGGCTTATAGACTTGTAGGTACTAGTTACAGAAATAGTGACTATTACTCCTAAGTGTTTTAATACAAGAACTATCAATTAACTCAATTTTCCAACACCAATTTATCCTTTTATTTCTCCCCATACTTTCATTTGTCAACACCTTTTTCAATAATCTAATTTTCTCAAACTAGGTTGGGAGCATTAGTCATTCCTTCCATATTCATGTTAAGCACACCTATTATATCCACCCTTAACTTAAGAAAAAAGGCCTTCATTAAGGTGCACATTATCCAACTAGACCAGGGCCAAAACAGATTCATTGTAACATTTCTATTTACTCACTCCCAATTAACCCAGCATCATCAAACATCAATAACAACAACTTTGGGGGCATCAAATGATTACCTTATTTCCTCATTTTCTATCTTAATCATCTCTTAGTCTTATATTAAAAATGCTCAGGATCTTATTTAGATCAAATTATGATTCAACAAAGAAGGGATAAGGTTTCATAATAGGCTACCAAAGAAAGAGGCTAAAGGCTCAACGGGGCTGACTAAGACTATACACCAAGGAAGGTCTATTAAAGTTAGAAACAAGGCTGTCAAAGAGATGCCTACATCAATTCCTGCACTCAACACCCTTTATTTCGCTTTGTAGACACACCAGTCAAATTCTAGTCATTTCTATTCATGTAGAATATATACTAATCGTCACACTCACAGTGCATGTATGGAATCAGCCAAAAGTTCCCAATCATGTTCTTTATTGAATTCAAAATTAAGCCAACACATCAAATTTCATTTATTGAGATTAAATTCTCAGTACTTCAAATAAAAAAACACTCTTATGCTTATTTATACTAAAATTAGTTTCAATTATTTCAAAGATGGCCCATTTCACCTACTCCTCTAAGATAGTTATTAGGTTCTACTAAATTTGTTTACTTCGCACGACCACTCCCCTTAAGATGGTCGTTATCCATCTATCATAGGGGATGGCAACTAACTATGACTATTTATTCCTAATTACCAAAAAGGGTAAAAGCAAACGTAACTACTTGAAACTAAACTTGCCAATAATGGCAAAAAATAACAATAACATAATACTTTAAACTAAAGCAATATGCGATAAATGCCAGAGAGTGAAAATTGTAATCCACAAAGACAAAGTTACTAACTATTACAGACCAGTGTTCCAAAAAGCTAGTACTTGCACACACATCAAAATAGAAAAATAAAATTGTTCAGTCGAATAACAAATGAAGATGCAAGAGAATACGAACCCACCACCCCACACTTAAAATAAATCATTATCCCAGTGCTTCCAATTAAGATTATGGTAGGGTGGAAGTATACTTCCTGATCACTCTAACGGGACTATAACAGTCATGTCCTCAGGATCCCCATCCACATCATCACTATCATCGTCACCTCCATCATCATCAAATTATTTCTCTTTATCAGACTCCATGTTAGAATATCTATAACCGTGTTCTACATCTGTGGGTACATCATCATCAACAAGCTCAATAAAATATGGTCCAATCTTCAACATGGTCCTAGCATGATGGCCAAGTGAATAGTCGAGCTCGACAGCATAGAGCTTCTTTGAGGTAGCAGGTCTTCCTCTTGTTCTCAACATCATCATTATGAGACCATACAGCCTACCCAACATCTCATCAGTTCTTGTCTGTCATTCTATCATAGTCAAAATTTGGCCAGATACCCCAGATGTGCTTCTTGCAGTAGTTATATCCTTAGAGCGAGTGATTACCTTAGGTTTATAGTCAAGATCTTCTTCATCCACCCTATGCCTTCTTAAAAATCTAGTCATCAAACCTCCAAATCCAAATATGTGACCCACCTGGGTAAACACCTTCTTCATCGTAGAAAAAATTACACTTCCAACATTAATCTCCACATCAGAACAAATTAGGGCATAAATCAAACATACCCTATCCCTAGTCACCTTAGTCATATATTTGCCCTAAATCAAGCATGCATATGTAAAATCACCCCATATTCTAGCTTTCTTATTCATCTGAGCGTAGGGGAAAGAAGAATGTAAACTTATGACTCGATGCCTCGTCCAACAGGCTGAAGATCGTTGGCCACACAAAAAATGTCGGATGTGTGCATAAGGAGGAGAAACAATAAACTATCGCAAGAAATTTGGGTTGGTTTTTGGGATACCCGACAACTTGTTAATATCAGCATTTATGAACCGAATCACCTTCCCACGAACCGTCAACAAATGACAGGATAGCTGGGGTCCCAATTGGCATAAAATTCTCTAACAAAATGCAAATTGCACTCAGTCGGCTGATGGAAAATGAAATTCATATTGAGTGCCTCGATTCTCTATACCATAGATGGACACTCTCCCATCAAGCTAGCCCGATCGATATAAACCTTCGAAATATACTTCGCATCAGTATGCTTAGTATACCACTACATCCCATCCTTTCGTATAGCGTTGAAGCCAAATTTTAGAACCTACCCCCGCTGAAGTAGGGGGCCTAAGTCACTCTAGTTAAATTCCCTTCAGATGGTCTTCTTCTCTTTCTAGCAGGAGAAGAAGGTCCGGCCTATGACTTTTCCTTGCTTGATTGTGATTCCATTATGCCTGAAATTAAGAAAATGCAACAAATATGCAAGCATATTAAACTGAGGATTATCTAAACTGAGTGTGCATTATGGGTGCCTTTGCACCCCACAATTAGTTGTTATCCAAAAACCTATGTTAACCACCAAGGTACTAAGACTTCCTTTTGTGTAGGCCTTACTATCATATTCAAAGACATCATATTACTCTTCGGGACACATCATCCCTTGTCATTTCCTTGACACAAAACATCATGTCATCGACTCCCAGCTAATCACATAATATGATACTATAAATAAAATCATATTAATATAGCATCTCACATTCTAGAATTCTACTAACTCAACTAATATCAGACAATAAGGGTATATTCACAGTGGAACGAAGTTACCCCCTAACTTTCTAAATAGTGTAGCTTTACACCTCCAGCTACGATACCCTTACACTCCCCATCCGCTAAACTAACATATTAAAAACATTTAACCCCAAATACCAAATGCATATACCCATGGAATTTTGCTCTCATCGATTTAAAATAATGACAAGTAGTTTAAGATGTCACAAATCTGACAAAATAGCATAGGCAATGCTAAAATTTACAACTATTATGAGAGGGAAAAAAATTATGCCTAAAAATACTATCAATCATCACAAGATATAACAAGAAAGATAATAAATAAATAAATCTTAAAGAACATACTTCAACAATTAAGAGAAGGTTAAAAAAAGTGAAAAAGTGTAGAAGTTTATCGGAGACTGAGTGAGAGGGTTGCGTTGGTTTAGGGTTTGTGGGGTTATATTTATAGAGGGGCGGGGAGGGTTAGGGTTAATGAAATTTTTAAATATAATTTTAGCCCACCGTGATACGCTAAGATTTACCATTTAACTGCCCACCGTGATACGCTAAGATTTACATACACTTACTGTAAATTGACAATTGTCAATTGTCCAAGTTTTGCGTCACGCTAAAAATCATGACAATCCACTAGAACTTGATAATTCTTAATTTAAACTTCTTCTCGTCGTGGTGGAAATCGCCTATCCTTACAGGAATTTGACAATTGTCAAAATACCCAGTTCCGCATTGCGCCATTCTTCAAACTCAGATTCTTTATGTAATTCTCACTCTTTTCTTACCTGAGTAAATCCCCATTTACACAAACCTGATTCATTTCCTAAAATGTGGTAATCTTCTCATTTTTCTTTAAAATTCCCTACAATCTCATACGAAAACAACAAAATTATAAGTAAATGTGGGTTGCCTCCCATTCAGTGCCTTAGTTTTGATCGTGCCACGACTCATTTTTTTGTATTTTTCTTTTCTTTTTTGATTTTACAAGACAAAAATTAAACTACCTATTACAATACATTTGTGGGTTTCTTCCCATATAGCTCTATTTTATGTCATGACATGACTCAGCTCATCATCACTCATCAGTGAAAATGATAGATACTTTGTGCTTGTTCAGATGATCCGCCCAATAATGCTTTACACGCTGTTCATTCACAAGGAAATTCTCCGTCTTCTCTTTATTCCATGACTACAAAGCTTCAAGGGGTTTCATGCCCACCACCTCAAATGGTTCAGACCATTTTGATTGAAATTTACCCAGAAATAACTTAAGCCGGGAATTAAACAACAACACAAGTTGTCCAGGTTCAAATTCCCTAACTTGAATGTGCTTGTCATGCCATCATTTGGTATTCTCTTTGTAAATCTTAGAGTTTTCATAAGCGTGGAGTCTAAAATCATCAAGCCCATTCAATTGCAATAACCTTTTTTCTCCCACGACAGTCATCTCAAAATTAAGCTTCTTCATAACCCAGTATGTTTGGTGTTCCATCTTTATAGGAAGATGATACTTCTTACCATACAGTAAGTGATATAGATATTTCCCAATGGGCATTTTGTATTCTGTTCGATATGCCCAAAGTGCAACATCCATCTTCTCCGCTATATCTTTTCTCTGCCCATTCACGGTATTCTAAATTATTTGCTTAATCTCCCGATTGGATACCTCTACTTGTCCACTCATTTGGGGATGGTATGCAGTGGCCACCTTGTGCCGAACACCATATTTAGAAAGAATATTCTTGAACCAATTGTTGAAAAAGTGCATACCTCCATCACTAATTATTGGTCTTGGCATACTATCTGGAAAATATGTTCTTCTTCACATACTTAAGCACCACTCTTTCATTCTTAGTAGGACTTGCCATAGCTTGCACCCATTTAGAGACATAGTCAACTACAACAAAAATGTACAAATTTCCTTTCGAAGGTGGGAAGGGCCCCATGAAATCAATCCCCCAAACATCAACGACTTCTACTTCTAAAATATTATTCAGGGGCATCTCATGACGCCTGGCTATAGTACCCAACATTTGGCATTGATCACAACTCTTTACAAACACCACTGCATCTCTAAACAGAGTCGGCCAGAAAAAAACTGATTCCAACACTTTCCTCGCAGTCTTCTCAACCTCATGATGTCCACCACATGGAGATGAGTGGCAATCTTGTAACACCTTTAAAAATCCAGCCTCTAAGATACACCTATGAATCACTCCATCTTGACCCTTCTTGAAAAGGTACGGTTCATCCCAAATGTAAGCACGAGAATCATGGAGTAATTTCTTCCTCTGTTGTGAGGTGGTTTCGGGAGGATACACCCTACAAACTATCAGGTTTACAATGTCAGCATTCCATGGGAACTCAACTGCTTCTAATAACAACAACTTCTTATCAGGAAAGTCTTCCTTGGTACTCTAAAATTCATCCAAAATATGGTCTCAATTTTCTAGTCATGACAAGTGATCAGCAACTTGATTTTCAGCTCCTTTTCTATCACGCACCTCAAGATCAATTTTTTGAAGTAGCAGAATCCACCTAATTAGTCATAGCTTTTCATATTTTTTTTCAAAAGATACTTAATGGCAGCATGGTCTGTATGAAAAATGACCTTGGTACCAATTAAGTAGGATCAAAACTTATCAAATGCATATACCACAACCAACATCTCTTTGTATGTAACTATGTAGTTAACTTGAGCATCATTCAGTACCATGCTAGCATAGTAGATCGATCAAAATACCTTATTTTTTTCTCATGTGGTTGTAGATAGTAGGGACAAGATGAGTAAGTTTGTTTTTGGGGTGAACGATAGTTTGGTCAACAAGTGTAGGTCTGCGATGTTGAATAGTGACATGACTTTAGCCAGTCCTATGACTCATGATTAGCAGATAGAAGATCAAAAGGTTAAGATGAGGGAGAAATAGAATAAGAGAGTAAAGACAGGTATTTTCAACTTTGCTCAACCCAAATCAGAAGGAGAAAACCGCTCTCAGTTTTGTCCCAAGTCATCAGTTCCAGCTCTTTCTTCAGCCAGTGCTCTATCTCCTAAGTTTAGGGATGGAAATAGAGATAGGGTGCCAGGATCTAAGTCTCAGGGTAGTGTCAGGAATGCCTGAACTAATCCCCTTTGTCAGACTTATGGTAAGAATCACAAGGGTGATTGTAGAGCTGGTAGCGATATCTATTTCAAATATGCCAAGCACTAGGCCACAGAGTCAGAGATTTTCCCCAGTCAGGTTATCAGGGCCAGAAGAACCATTCCTCAGCTTAGTTCGGTCGCCCAAATTAGCAGGGTGCCACTTCTAGTGCTACTAGTGGGCAATACCCAAACAGACTCTATGCTCTCCAGTCCCGATAAGATTAGGAAAATTCTCCTAATGGGGTTATTGTTACATTATAGATCTTTCATATACATGTTTATGCTTTGCTAGATCCAGGAGCTTCCTTGTATTTTGTCACTCCCTATATAGCAGTTGATTTCGAAATAAGTCCTAAAATTCTAACAGAGTCTTTTGAAGTCTCTACCCCAGAAGATAAAACCATCATAGCCCAGCGGGTATACAGGAACTACCCGGTTATGATATTTAAGAAAGTCACTTCAACAGATTTTATCGAATTAGAGATGACTGATTTTGATGTCATTCTTGACATGGATTGGCTTCATTCTTGCTATGCCACAGTCGACTGCAAAAATAGAAAAGTCTAGTTTTAGTTTTCAAGTGAACCCATCCTAGATTGTAGGCGTAGTACTTTAGCTTTTAGATGTCAGCTTGTTTCCTACCTTCGGGCATGGAAAATGATATCTAAAGGATGTATCTATCATCTTTTTCGAGTTAAGAATACTATTTCTAAAAATACCAGTCTTGAATCAGTTCCAGTAGTGAGTCAATATTTAGATATCTTTCCTAAAGATCTTCCAGGAATTCCTCCCTAAAGGGAAATAAACTTTGGCATTGACCTTTTTTTAGATACTCAGCCTATATCTATTTTTCCCTATAGAATGGCACCAGCAGAACTCAAAGAACTGAAAGAGAAGTTGAAGTATCTCTTAGATAAAGGATTCATCAGACCCAATTTGTCCCCGCGGAGTGCACCAGTCTTATTCGTGTGCAAGAAATATAGTTCTCTCAGAATATGCATTGATTACCGTCAGCTCAATAAAGTAATGATCAAGAACAAGTATCCTCTCCCCAGAATTGATGACTTGTTTGACCAACTTCAGGGTGCCAGTTATTTCTCTACGATAGATCTCAGATCCAGCTATCATCAAATCAACTTGTGACATTCTGAAAACAAATGTAGCATTCCAAAAATAGCCTTCCATACATGGTATGGTCACTTTGAATTCCTAGCCATGTCCTTTGGTATTACCAATGTCCCAGTAGATTTAATGGACTTGATGAACTGTGTGTTTAATAAGTACTTGGACATGTTTGTCATAGTCTTTATAGATGATATTCTGGAATATTCCCATAGTGAGCATGATCATGCAGACCATCTCAAAATTGTACTTCAGACTCTCAAAATTCATCAGTTGTTCGCCAAATTGAGTAATTACAAATTTTGGCTAAGGTCAGTAGCACTCCTTTGCCATATCATTTTCGGTGATGGCATTAGAGTAGATCCTCAAAATATTGAAGTGTTAAGAAACTGGCTCAGACCTCTCTCTCCATCAGACATCAGGAGTTTCTTGGGTTTGGATGGCTATTATAGATGGTTTGTTCAAGTATTTTCATCCATTACATCCGCTATGTCCAGATTGACTCAGAAGAAAGTCAAGTTTATGTGGTCAGATACATGCGAGAAGAGCTTTCAGGAGTTGAAGACTCGACTCTCCTCATCTCCAGTCTTAGCTGTTCCAGACGGTCTAGATGGGTTTGTAGTGTACTTTGATACATCCAGAGTAGTTTTAGGTTGTGTCCTCATACAACATTGAAAGGTCATATCCTACACCTCTAGACAGCTTAAACCCCATGAAAAGAATTATCCTACTCATGTTCTTGAGTTAGCAGCCGTGGTTTTTGCCTTAATGATTTGGAGGCATACTTGTATGGAGTTCATGTAGATGTATTCACCGATCATAAAAGCCTTTAGTATGTCTTTTCTCAGAAAGATCTCATTCTTCGTCAGAGAACGTGGTTAGAGCTCTTGTAAGATTATGACATGAGTGTCCTTTATCATTTGGGCAAGGCCAATATAGTGTCCGACGCTCTCAGTGGAATATCTATGGGTAGTGTTACTCATGTCGAGGACAGTAAGAAAAAGTTATCTCAGAAAGTCCATCAATTTACCAGACTAGGTATTTACTTAGTCGATTCAGAGGAGGGTGATATATGGGTCTAAAGTAGTTCAGAATTATCTCTAGTTTTTTAGGTGAAAGAAAATCAAGATAGATACCCCAGTTTAGTCAAGTTGAAAGAGTCAGTTAAGGACCAGAAAGTAGAGGTTTTCTCCCAAGATAGAGATGGTGTATTACGTTTTCAAGGTCGTCTCTGTGTTCCAGGTGTAGATAACTTAAGGCAGTGAATTCTTGCATAAGTGCATGGTACGCGCTACTCTATTCATCCAGGGGCCACAAAGATGACCCACGACTTATGGGAGATCTATTGGTGGAGTGGGATGAAGAAAGAAGTTGCAGAGTTTTTGGCTAAGTGCTCTACATATCAGTAGGTTAAGATAGAGCATCAAAAGCCTAGTGGGTCCATGCAGGATTTCAATATTCCTACTTGGAAGTAGAAGAAGTAAACATGGACTTTGTGGCGGGTTTGTCTTGTACTCGTCGCCCGCATGATTCAGTTTGTGTCATTGTAAAAAGAATGACCAAATAAGCCCATTTTCTTCCAGTTCATACCTTTTAGTCATTCGAGTATTATGCCAAACTCTATATCAAGGAGTTTGTCAGATTACACGGCATTCCATTATCCATTATTTCAGACAGAGGTAACTAGTTCGCCTCTAATTTTTGTAAAGCGTTTCAAAAGGGACTTGGTACCCAAGTTCATCTTAGTACAACCTTTTATCCTCAGACAGATGGTCAATAAGAAAGGACCATTCAGACCCTAGAAGATATGCTAAGGGTGTGTGAAATTGATTTCAAGGGTAATTGGGATGACTACTTGCCTTTGATAGAGTTTGCAGACAACAATAGCTAGCATTCCAGTATTCGGATGACTCCATTCGAAGCTTTATACGGTAGGATATGCAGATCTCTAGTCAGTTGTTTTGATGTTAGTAAGGCCTCGGTGATAGGACCTGACTTGGAATTCGATGCCTTAGAAAAAATCTAGTTGATCAGAGAAAGACTCTGGGTTGCTCAGAGCCTAGAGAAGTCTTATGCAAATATACGTAGAAAGGATCTTGAGTTCAAGGTTGGTTACTATGTCTATCTAAATATCTCTCACATTAAGGGAGTGAAGAGGTTCGGTAAGAAGGGAAATCTCAGTCCCCAATATTTTGGTCCCTTAAAAATTCTCAGTCGCTTCGACAAGGCAGCTTATGAGCTTGAATGGCCTTCAGATCTAGCCTCAGTTCAACCAGTCTTCCATGTCTCTTTGCTCAAGAAGTGTATAGGTGACCCAGCAGTTCTAGTCCCGATTCAGAGCATAGATCTTCAGAATAGCCTCTCTTATGGGGAAATTCTAGTCGAAATTCTAGACTACCAGACAGAGGAACAAAGATGTACCTCTAGTCAAAGTTCTTTGGCGAAATCATTCCATTGAGGGAGCTACTTGGGAAGAAGAACTAGACATGCTCACCAACAATCCTCACCTCTTCTCCTTAAAATCTAGCTCAAGGTAACAGTTCTCCTTAATCTTTTCAATTTAACTTTTATATTTCAATTACAAACCAGTTTCATGCTCAAATTCCCATTTTAAAACTTGGTATCCATTTACCATTATATATTTAATCATATATTCAAATATCAGATCAGTCATGTGTTCATACAATAGACATGCATTCTCCTTATGAGAAGACTTAGTTAGTAGAAATCTCAATTATGTATTCATGAGTTAGTTTAGTCAAGTATTCATACATCAGATATGCGTGATCGGCTTATCATTACTCTCAGTCATGAATTCATGTATCATCTCAATCATGAAATCATGCATCCGATATGTATTCTCTGTATGAATCTCAAAAATGTCAGTTATATAGTTCATGTTTCAGTGTTCATGTTCAGTATGTACTTTGTCTTATCATTTCTTCCCTCTTATATGGTCTCATTTGAAGATGAATGTTCCCATGGGGGAGATATTGTAATACCCTAAAATTTCCTAACTAATTTTGTCTCAAGAATGTCAAGTATTATCTTCTAAATTGAATGATGTTTATTCCTTGGAAAATTTTCAAGATTTTTACTTTTTGTCATGTGAGAAATTTCATAAAATTTACATCAATATAAAATTTGCCTAAATCTGATAACCGGGTAGGAAGTTATGACTATTTCAAGTCCCCATCATAAAACAATGCAATATTGGTCAGTGGCGCACCGCACCACCAGATAAAATGGCAATTTTCTTTTTCCTAGTGTCCTAGCTTAATTTCTCCATGTCGCACCAAATTTCAGGTCGAAAATAAAGTGGCAACACGATGGCTCTGCGTCGTACCATTTCCCTATTTCCCAATAGTCAAATTCCAGTGACACGGTGCGATAGTTCCTCATCGCGCCAGGGGTCCAGGTCTGGAAATTTCCACCAATTTAAAAGATACGTCTAGGGTTAAAAGGGTCAATTTCTCACCCCTATTTAAGCGTTTTAACACGAGATTCAGCTATTTGGAACCCAAAATATACTAGTTTCTCTTAATTTTCTCTCAAGAACAAGCTAGGGTTTCAATTGGGGATTCAATTTCAAGAAAGTCTCTCCGTCAATATTCGCTAAATCATGAACTAAGGTATGTCATGTATTCATTCGTGGGTCTCTTTCACCTATGAATATCAAGAATCTCTTTTCTAAATAAAAGATTTGTATATTTTCGAATGTTCATGATTTGATTGAATTGAAAAGTGATGTTCATGTTGTTTTTTGGTTTCATTCCATGTTATTGACTATTAATTACAAGAATTGATTCTAGTATGTGAGGAATTATGTGGTATTTATTATATACCCTTAAATTCACAAGTTGATTGATGTATCCTTGATTATTTGATGTGTTGATGAATGTATAACCATAGAATGCTCCCCCCTCCCCCCATCTTTGATTAAATGCCAATGTGAAGGAAAAGTGCCATACTAGTATGATAATATGAAATCTCCATTCATGTACAAATTATGTATGCCAAGAGTTTGATGAAATGTTTTAGCCAATGAATTATGTATTGTTGAAGTTGGTCCTATACTCAAGAGAGTCATGCTTTGTCAGTTTTCTTCTATCAAGTCCTGGGGGGTACTTGTACCCGAAAAATAAAATTGTGTTCCTAGAGTCCGTGTCATGTTTTCATGATATCCTCAATCAAGCCATGATCCATTGAACTCAGTCAGTCATGTGACTCAAGAAAGCTCAGAAATACAGTAATCTCAGTACTATTCTATCAGTCAATGAAACTCTATTAATACTGTCTAGTTTAGTTCAGTAATCCATGATTACTGTCTATTCAGATAAGATTAGAAATTAGCCTGATAACGCCCAAACTACATCTCTCGTAAGAGTGTAAGCGGTCTCTGTCAAATATAGAACCCAACTGGGTTGGGTTTCGAATCCCACAGGGAATAGTTGGTCACTAAGTGTTGCAACACATCTGATAATCACAAGTTGTCACATTCAGAGTCAGAGAATGTGACATTCTGAAAACAAATGTGTCATTCCAAAAATATCCTTCCATACATGGTATGGTCACGTCGAATTCCTAGTCATGTCCTTTGGTATTACCAATGCCCCAGTAGCTTTAATGGACTTGATGAACTGTGTGTTTAATAAGTACTTAGACATATTTTTCATAGTCTCTATAGATGATATTCTGGTATATTCCCGCAGTAAGCATGATAATGTAGACCATCTCAAAATTGTACTTCAGACTCTCAAAATTCATTAGTTGTTCGCCAAATTCAGTAATTACAAATTTTGGCTAAGGTCAGTAGCACTCCTTTTCCATGTCATTTCCGATGATGGCATTAGAATAGATCCTCAAAATACCGAAGAGTTAAGAAACTGGCTCAGACCTCTCTCTCCATCAGACATCAGGATTTTGTTGGGTTTGGATGGCTATTATAGATGGTTTGTTCAAGGATTTTCATCCATTGCATCCGCTATGTCCAGATTGACTCAGAAGAAAGTCAAGTTTAAGTGGTCAGATACTTGCGAGAAGAGCTTTCAGGAGTTGAAGACTCGACTCTCCTCATCTCCAGTCTAAGCTCTTCCAGACGGTCTAGATGGGTTTGTAGTGTACTTTGATGCATCCAGAGTAGGTTTAGGTTATGTCCTCATACAACATTGAAAGGTCATATCCTACACCTTCAAACAGCTTAAAACCCATGAAAAGAATTATCCTACTCATGTTCTTAAGATAGCAGCCATGGTTTTTGCCTTAATGATTTGGAGGCATACTTGTATGGATTTCATGTTGATGTGTTCACCGATCATAAGAGCCTTTAGTATGTCTTTTCTCAGAAAGATCTCAATCTTCGTCAGATAAGGTGGTTAGAGCTCTTGAAAGATTATGACATGAGTGTCTTTTATCATTTGGGCAAGGACAATATAGTGTCCGTCGCTCTCAGTGGACTATCTATGGGTAGTGTTACTAATGTCGAGGACAGTAAGAAAAATTAGCTCAGAAAGTCCATCAGTTTACCAGACTAAGTATTTACTTAGTCGATTCAGAGGAGGGTGATATATGGGTCTAGAGTAGTTCAGAATTATCTCTAGTTTTTGAGGTGAAAGAAAATCAAGATAGATACCCCAGTTTAGTCAAGTTGAAAGAGTCAGTTTAAGGACCAGAAAGTAGAGGTTTTCTCCCAAGATTGAGATGGTGTATTACGTTGTCAAGGTCGTCTCTGTGTTCCAGGTGTAGATGACTTAAGGCAGTGAATTCTTGCATAAGTGCATGGTACGCACTACTTTATTCATCCAGGGGCCACAAAGATGAACCACGACTTCTGGGAGATCTATTGGTGAAGTGGGATGAAGAAAGAAGTTGCAGAGTTTTTGGCTAAGTGCTCTACATATCAGCAGGTTAAGATAGAGCATCAAAAGCCTAGTGGGTCCATGCAGGATTTCAATATTCCTACTTGGAAGTGGAAGAAGTAAACATGGACTTTGTGGCGGGTTTGTCTTGTACTCGTCGCCCGCATAATTCAGTTTGGGTCATTGTAGAAAGAATGAACAAATAAGCCTATTTTTTTCCAGTTCATACCTTTTATTCATTCGAGGATTATGCCAAACTCTATATCAAGGAGTTTGTCAGATTACACGGCATTCCATTATCCATTATTTCAAACAAAGGTAACTAGTTCGCCTCTTATTTCTGTAAAGCGTTTCAAAAGGGACTTGGTACCCAAGTTCATCTTAGTACAACCTTTTATCCTCAGACAGATGGTCAAGAAGAAAGGACCATTCAGACCCTAGAAGATATGCTAAGGTTGTGTGCAATTGATTTTAAGGGTAAATGGGATGACCACTTGCCTTTGATTGAGTTTGCAGACAACAATAGCTAGCATTCCAATATTCGGATGAATCCATTCGAAGCTTTATACGGTAGGATATGCAGATCACTATTCAGTTGGTTTGAAGTTAGTAAGGCCTCGGTGATAGGACCTGACTTGGAATTCGATGCCTTAGAAAAAATCTAGTTGATCAGAGAAAGACTCTGGGTTGCTCAGAGCCTAGAGAAGTCTTATGCAAATATACGTAGAAAGGATCTCGAGTTCAAGGTTGGTGACTATTTCTATCTAAAGATCTATCACATGAAGGGAGTGAAGAGGTTCAGTAAGAAGGGAAATCTCAGACCCCAATATTTTGGTCCCTTCAAAATTCTCAGTCGCTTCGACAAGGTAGCTTATGAGCTCGAATGGCCTTCAGATCTACCCTCAGTTCAACTAGTCTTCCATGTCTCTTTGCTCATGAAGTGTATAGGTGACCCAGCAGTTCTAGGCCCTATTCAGAGCATAGATCTTCAGAATAGCCTCTCTTATGGGGAGATTCTATTCGAAATTCTAGACTACCAGACTGAGGAATAAAGAAGCCCCTCTAGTCAATGTTCTTTGGCAAAATTATTCCGTTGAGGGAGATACTTGGGAATAAGAAGTAGACATGCACACCAAGAATCCTCACCTCTTCTCCTTAAAATCTAGCTCAAGGTAACAGTTCTCCATAAACTTTTCAATTGAACTTTTAGATTTCAATTACAAACCAGTTTCATTCTCAAATTCCCATTTTAAAACTTGGTATCCATTTACCATTGTATATTTAATCATATATTCATATATCAGATCAGTTATGTGTTCATACAATAGACATGCATCTCCTTATGAGAATACTTAGTTAGTAAAAATCTCAGTCATGAATTCATGAGTTAGTTTAGTCATGTATTCATGCATCAGATATGCGTGATCGGCTTATCAGTACTCTCAGTCATGAATATATGTATCATCTCAATCATGAAATCATGCATCAGATATGCATTCTCTGTATGAATCTCAAAAATGTCAGTTATGTAGTTCATGTTTCAGTGTTCATGTTCAGTATGTACTTTGTCTTATTATTTCTTCCCTCTTATATGGTCTCATTTGAAGATGAATGTTCCCAAGGGGGAGATATTGTAATACCATAAAATTTCCTAACTTATTTTGTCTCAAGAATGTCAAGTATTATCTTCTAAATTGAATGATGTTTATTCCTTAGAAAATTTTCAAGATTTTTACTTTTTCTCATGTGAGAAATTTCATAAAATTTACATCAATATAAAATTTGCCTAAATCTGATAACCGGGTAGGAAGTTATGACTATTTCAAGTCCCCATCATAAAACAATGCAATATTGGTCAGTGGCGCACCGCACCACAAGATAAAATGGCAATTTTCCTTTTCCTAGTGTCCTAGCTTAATTTCTCCATGTCGCACAAAAATTCCAGGTCGAAAATAAAGTGGCAACACGATGGCTCTGCGTCGTACCATTTCCCTATTTCCCAATAGTCAAATTCCAGTGACACGGTGTGATAGTTCCTCATCGCGCCAGGAGTCCATGTCTGGAAATTTCCACCAATTTAAAAGAGACGTCTAGGGTTAAAAGGGTCAATTTCTCACCCCTATTTAAGCCTTTTAACACGAGATTCAGCTATTTGGAACCCAAAATATACTAGTTTCTCTTAATTTTCTCTCAAGAACAAGCTAGGGTTTCAATTGGGGATTCAATTTCAAGAATGTCTCTCCGTCAATATTCGCTAAATCAAGAACTAAGGTATGTCATGTATTCATTCATGTGTCTCTTTCACCTATGAATATCAAGAATCTCTATTCTAAATAAAATATTTGTATATTTACAAATGTTCATGATTTTATTGAATTGAAAAGTGATGTTCATGTCGTTTTTTGGTTTCATTCCATGTTATAAACTATTAATTACAAGAATTTATTCTAGTATGTGAGGAATTATGCGGTATTCATGATAAACCCTTCAATTCACAAGTTGATTGATGTATCCTTGATTATTAGATGTGTTGATGAATGTATAACCATAGAATGCTCCCCCCTCCCCCCATGTTTGATTAAATGCCAATGTGAAGGAAAAATTCCATACTAGTATGATAATATGAAATCTCCATTCATGTACAAATTAGGTATGTCAAGTGTTTGATGAAATGTCTTAGCCAATGAATTATGTATTGTTGATGTTGGTCCTGTACTCAAGAAAGTCATGCTTTGTCAGTTTTCTTCTATCAAGTCCTGGGGGGTACTTGTACCCGAAAAATATAATTGTGTTCCTAGTGTCCGTGTCATGTTTTCATGATATCCTCAATCAAGCCATGATCCATTGAACTCAGTCAATCATGTGACTTAAGAAAGCTCAGTAATACAGTAATCTCAGTACTATTCTGTCAGTCAACGAAACTCAGTTAATATTTTCTAGTTTAGTTCAGTAATCCATGATTACTATCTATTCACATAAGATTAGGAATTAGCCTGATAACGCCCAAACTACAGCTCTCATAAGAGTGTAAGCGGTCGCTGTCAAATAGAGAACCCAACTGGGTTGGGTGTCGAATCCACAGGGAATACTTGGTCACTAAGTGTTGCAACACATCTGATAATCAGAAGTTGTCACATTCAGAGTCAGAGAATGTGGCATTCTGAAAACAAATGTGACATTCCAAAAATAGCCTTCCATACATGGTATGGTCACTTCGAATTCCTAGTCATGTCCTTTAGTATTACCAATGCCCCAGTAGCTTTAATGGACTTGATGAACTGTGTGTTTAATAAGTACTTGTACATGTTTGTCATAGTCTTTATAGATGATATTCTTGTATTTCCCGCAGTGAGCATGATCATGCAGACTATCTCAAAATAGTACTTCAGACTCTCAAAATTCATCAGTTGTTCGCCAAATTCAGTAATTAAAATTTTTGGCTAAGGTCAGTAGCACTCCTTTGACATATCATTTCCGGTGATGGCATTAGAGTAGATCCTCAAAATATCGAAGTGTTAAGAAACTGGCTCAGACCTCTCTCTCCATCAGACATTAGGAGTTTCTTTGGTTTGGATGGCTATTATAGATGGTTTGTTCAAGGATTTTCATCCATTGCATCCGCTATGTCCAGATTGACTCAGAAGAAAGTCATGTTTATGTGGTCAGATACTTACGAGAAGAGCTTTCAGGAGTTGAATACTCGACTCTCCTCATCTCCAGTCTTAGCTCTTCCAGACGGTCTAGATGGGTTTGTAGTGTACTTTGATGCATCCAGAGTAGGTTTAGGTTGCGTCCACATACAGCATTGAATGGTCATATCCTACACCTCCAGACAACTTAAACCCCATGAAAAGAATTATCCTACTCATGTTCTTGAGTTAGCAGCCGTGGTTTTTGCTTTAATGATTTGGAGGCATACTTGTATGGAGTTCATGTAGATGTATTCACCGATCATAAGAGCCTTTAGTATGTTTTTTCTCAGAAAGATCTCAATCTTCATCAGAGAAGGTGGTTAGAGATCTTGAAAGATTATGACATAAGTGACCTTTATCATTTGGGCAAGGCCAATATAGTGTCCGACGCTCTCACGATACTATCTATGGGTAGTGTTACTCATGTCGAGGACAGTAAGAAAAATTTAGCACAGAAAGTCCATCAGTTTACCAAACTAGGCATTTACTTAGTCGATTCAGAGGAGGGTGATATATGGGTCTAGAGTAGTTCAGAATTATCTCTAGTTTTTGAGGTGAAAGAAAATCAAGATAGATACCCCAGTTTAGTCAAGTTGAAAGAGTCAGTTAAGGACCAGAAAGTAGAGGTTTTCTCCCAAGATAGAGATGGTGTATTATGTTGTCAAGGTCGTCTCTGTGTTCCAGGTGTAGATGACTTAAGTCAGTGAATTCTTGCATAAGTGCATGGTATGCGCTACTCTATTCATCCAGGGGCCAAAAAGATGAACACGACTTCTAGGAGATCTATTAGTGGAATGGGATGAAGAAAGAAGTTGCAGAGTTTTTGGCTAAGTGCTCTACATATCAGCAGGTTAAGATAGAGCATCAAAAGCCTAGTGGGTCCATGCATGATTTCAATATTCCTACTTGGAACTGGAAGAAGTAAACATGGACTTTGTGGTGGGTTTTTCTTGTACTCGTCGCCCGCATGATTCAATTTGGGTCATTGTAAAAAGAATGACCAAATAAGAACATTTTCTTCCAGTTCATACCTTTTATTCATTCGAGGATTATGCCAAACTCTATATCAAGGAGATTGTCAGATTACATGGCATTCCATTATCCATTATTTCAGACAGAGATAACTAGTTCGCCTCTTATTTCTGTAAAGCGTTTCAAAGGGTACTTGGTACCCAAGTTCATCTTAGTATAACCTTTTATCCTCCGACAGATGGTCAAGCAGAAAGGACCATTCAGACCCTAGAAGATATGCTAAGGGTGTGTGCAATTGATTTCAAGGGTAATTGGGATGACCACTTGCCTTTGATTGAGTTTGCAGACAACAATAGCTAGCATTCCAATATTCGGATGACTCCATTCGAAAATTTATACGGTAGGATATGCAGATCTCTAGTCAGTTGGTTTGAAGTTAGTAAGGCCTCGATGATAGGACCTGACTTGGAATTCGATGCCTTAGAAAAAATCTAGTTGATCAGAGAAAGACTCTGGGTTGCTCAAAGCCTCGAGAAGTCTTATGAAAATATACGTAGAACGGATCTCGAGTACAAGGTTGGTCACTATGTCTATATAAAGATCTCTCACATGAAGGGAGTGAAGAGGTTCGGTAAGAAGGGAAATCTCAGTCCCCAATATTTTGGTCCCTTCAAAATTCTCAGTCGCTTCGACAAGGTAGCTTATGAGCTCGAATGGCCTTCAGATCTAGCCTCAGTTCAACCAGTCTTCCATGTCTCTTTGCTCAAGAAGTGTATAGGTGACCCAGCAGTTCTAGGCCCTATTCAGAGCATAGATCTTCAGAATAGCCTCTCTTATGGTGAGATTCTAGTCGAAATTCTAGACTACCAGACTGAGGAACAAAGAAGTCCCTCTAGTCAAAGTTCTTTGGCAAAATCATTCCGTTGAGGGAGCTACTTGGGAAGAAGAAGTAGACATGCACACCAAGAATCCTCACCTCTTCTCCTTAAAATCTAGCTTAAGGTAACAGTTCTCCTTAAACTTTTCAATTGAACTTTTAGATTTCAATTACTAACCATTTTCATGCTCAAATTCCCATTTTAAAACTTGGTATCCATTTACCATTGTATATTTAATCATATATTCATATATCAGATCAGTTATGTGTTCATACAACAGACATGCATTCTCCTTATGAGAATACTTAGTTAGTAAAAATCTCAGTCATGTATTCATGAGTTAGTTTAGTCAAGTATTCATGCATCATATATGCGTGATCGGCTTATCAGTACTCTCAGTCATGAATTCATGTATCATCTCAATCATGAAATCATGCATCAGGTATGCATTCTTTGTATTAATCTAAAAAATGTCAGTTATGTTGTTTATGTTTCAGTGTTCATGTTCAGTATGTACTTTGTCTTATCATTTCTTCCCTCTTATATGGTCTCATTTGAAGATGAATGTTCCCAAGGGGAAGATATTGAAATACCCCAAAATTTCCTAACTAATTTTGTCTCAAGAATGTCAAGTATTATATTCTAAATTGAATGATGTTTATTCCTTGGAAAATTTTCAAGATTTTTACTTTTTGTCATGTGAGAAATTTCATAAAATTTACATCAATATAAAATTTGCCTAAATCTGATAACCGGGTAGGAAGTTATGACTATTTCAAGTCCCATTCATAAAACATTGCCATATTGGTCAGTGGCGCACCGCACCATAAGATAAAATGGCAATTTTCCTTTTCCTAGTGTCCTAGCTTAATTTCTCCATGTCGCACCAAAATTCCAGGTCGAAAATAAAGTGGCAACACGATGGCTCTGCGTCGTACCATTTCCCTATTTCCCAATAGTCAAATTCCAGTGACACGGTGCGATAGTTCCTCATCGCGCCAGGGGTCCAGGTCTGGAAATTTCCACCAATTTAAAAGAGACGTCTAGGGTTAAAAGGTTCAATTTCTCACCCCTATTTAAGCCTTTTAACACGAGATTCAGCTATTTGGAACACAAAATATACTAGTTTCTCTTAATTTTCTCTCAAGAACAAGCTAGGGTTTCAATTGCGTATTCAATTTCAAGAAAGTCTCTCCGTCAATATTCGTAAAATCAAGAACTAAGGTATGTCATGTATTCATTCATGGGTCTCTTTCACCTATGAATATCAAGAAACTCTTTTCTAAATAAAAGATTTGTATATTTACGAATGTTCATGATTTGATTGAATTGAAAAGTGATGTTCATGTTGTTTTTTGGTTTCATTCCATGTTATAGACTATTAATTACAAGAATTGATTCTAGTATGTGAGGAATTATGCGGTATTCATGATAAACCCTTCAATTCACAAGTTGATTGATGTATCCTTGATTATTAGATGTGTTGATGAATGTATAACCATAGAATGCTCCCGCCCTCATGTTTGATTAAATGCCAATGTGAAGGAAAAGTGCCATACTAGTATGATAATATGAAATCTCCATTCATGTACAAATTATGTATGTCAAGTGTTTGATGAAATGTCTTAGCCATTGAATTATGTATTGTTGACGTTGGTCCTGTACTCAAGAAAGTCATGCTTTGTCAGTTTTCTTCTATCAAGTCCTGGGGGGTACTTGTACCCGAAAAATATAATTGTGTTCCTAGAGTCCGTGTCATGTTTTCATGATATCCTCAATCAAGCCATGATCCATTGAACTCAGTCAGTCATGTGACTCAAGAAAGCTCAGTAATACAGTAATCTCAGTACTGTTCTGTCAGTCAATGAAACTCAGTTAATACTGTTTAGTTTAGTTCAGTAATCCATGATTACCATCTATTCAGATAAGATTAGGAATTAGCCTGATAACGCCCAAACTACATCTCTCCTAAGAGTGTAAGCGGTCGCTGTCAAATATAGAACCCAACTGGGTTGGGTGTCGAATCCCACAGGGAATACTTGGTCACTAAGTGTTGCAACTATTAGTAGATTGTTGGTCGAAAATTCTACGAAAAGGGGGAAATTTAAGTTTGGCGTGAATTAGCACTATAGAAGTAAAAATGGAATGCTTGATTTAGTAAGATTTAATCACAGAGAATAATAAGTTAGGGTATGTCCACCTTATGAGTTCTACGTATCTATTAACTATGAGTAATGCGGAATTCAGACATGCATGCACTTATAGAGATTCGTATTCTAATGGTAAATCCTAGTGTTTCTCAACCATCAAGGATTATTTCACTTTAACTCTCTCGAGATTAAAGCGTATAACTAACGGTACGAACTCTCCAATAGGTTAACCCAGTTACGACACTAACGTGTAAATAGGGGTTGGTAGCCCTATTTCCTTGTCACACTCTCTTTTCCAAACATGTAACTTTTCTCTCGAACAAGTTAATGCTATAATGGCCTATTCTCTATGTTTGCAACCACGAGAATTAAATTAAAATGAAGAGAGTAATGATATAAGTAGCATACACATCAAGAATTCACAAACTCATAGTAATAGATAGTATATCAAAAGGCTTCCATAACCCTAACAGAGAAGCTTAGCTACTCATGATTGTAAAGGAAAACAACGAAGACATCATCATCATCATACCAAAATGATAACAATCTCATGATGGGTATGTATTGGCATCACTATGAGAATGACGTGATTTCCTCTTTAGCCGTTCTTGTAGCGTTTTTTCTCTGTCTAAACTTACAGAATCTATAAACTAAATTATGAAAAGCAATCGTTAATGAATGAATCAATTCATGAATGCTGAAAAATTCAGAAAATAGGGTTTTTATAACATCCTTGTCCTAGTCCTACTAGGTTACTGCTGCACCCCTAAGTAATTAAAAATACTTCTTTTGCCCGGGACAATTTCTCCATGCGTCACATTCAGTCCATAAGCTTCCAAAAGCTGCCTTCCCTCATCTATGAAGTTTTCCTTTGCTGCCCAAAGATCCACAAAGTGCTGAAATCTTCATCATTAATACCTGAAAACATGCTAATAACGTAGGTTAGCTCACTTACAGGAAAATGGACTAAAAGTGCAGGAATTATATATTTTATCCTCAAAACTTAGCTATAACATGGGTAAATTATGGTGTTTAGGCGTGTAAATACACCCAACATCAACACCCCACACTTAAAGCTTTGTTCGTCCTCGAACAAAATATTACGTCCATGCTAACATCTAACTAGGATTTCACAGCAGTAACACAAAATATTCATCAAGACATGCACGACAATTATTAACAAAGAGTAGTTTTCTAGATCACTACTAGAAACCATTCAACCTCCAACATGGACTCATGATGATGGCTAATTCGTATCCACAAGTTAAGGCACCAAGAATCATACAAAACTACCCAAAACTCATCAACCATGTGTGTCTCACACAAGATATCACCCATAATCACTCACAAGTTTTGCATTTTTCGGAACATGGGTATAAGATTCTCCTTGCTCTCACTCTCACAAAGAATTCATATGTTGCAACTGATGACCATAGGCTTGCCCTTAGTGTAATGCTCCACTAATATCAGAATGTTAAGCTTAGGATCAAATAGGTCTTTACAGGTTGTAATGTAGGCTAAGGGACAGGTAGGACTATTTTGGCCAAAAATAGTGACTATGTTCCCTAAGAGATTTTATACACTACGTTATGTCATTAACACTCTCTTTTAAACAATCCCTCTAATTTCCTTTCATCTACCACCCCTTCTCACCTATTTTTTTTATTCAATTATAAACACAACTATCTTTTTATTTTTCTATTTCTTTTTCTTTCTTTTCTTTCTTTTTTTTTCTTTTCTTTTCTCTTTTTTTTTATAAAACTCCTCTATGATAGCCACTCCTTTTCACAACAATTTCAAGTACCAATACACTCTATGGCATCACTCTTACCCACTTTCCTCTTATTTTGTCACATGACTCTACAATTTAAAGCGCTTAGGAATTTGGATCAAATTATGGTCTTGAAAAAAATGGATTAGGATACATATGAGGCTGTCAAAGAAAATAGCTAAAGGCTCAAAGGGTGTTAACTAGGATAATGTCCACGGGTAGGTAAAAAAAAGGTAAACAATCACAGGCTGCCAAAGAAATGCCTAAATCATCTCCTAAACTCACACTCTTTATTTTGCTTTACACACATACCAGGCAAGTTCTAGCATCAGTCACAACACAGAATATACTATAACCTCACACACACAAGGCACATGGTCAACTTTATTGGGAGAAGTATAGACTCTTGACCCAACAGGTGAATGAATTGAACCACACAATTATCACACAGTGAGTCACACATAGAGCCTAAATGTCTCAATAGTAATGATTTAGCTCAAACTCTTGTTATAATAACATGCCATCTATCAGAACAATTTCATGCAAAATCTAAAAAAATTCGAAAATATTACGACTAATTAGCAAAAACAAGAATAAATGTAGGCAAAGAAATACAATACACCAGACATATACCCGCACCCCACACTTAGACGGGACACACTGCCCTCAGTGGAAATAAATAAGGAAAACCTGATTAGTCGAACTCCTCTTCTATGTCTGGGGTCATGCCCCCTGCGTTGGAATTATCATTAGAGTCGTCATCATCAGGTTTCTTCCCCTTTTCTGACCTTTCTTTCCCTTTCTGTGAGGTGGACACATTTTTTTTTCCTTGTCGTCCTTTTGGGGCCATTCTACCACCTTTAACATTGCTAACTTTCAAATCAAAATTTGAGACCAAGCTCCTCTTTTATACGTCTTCCCCTACACTTAATCAAAAAGAACCAAAACGATTAGAAAGATGGGTTGCCTCCCACCAAGCGCCTTAGTTTTGGTCGTGGCTCGACTCTTCTTTTTGGATTTTTATTTAACAAAACAAACTCCTAGGAAAACAAAATGACTAAAAATGATGGGTTGCCTCCCATTTAGCGCTTGATTTATTGTCACGGAACAACATAGCTATCTCGATTACTTAGACTTCATCGAGATAGATGGTGCATCGTTTCCTGAATGGATTCAAACGACGCTGATGCTTACTTGTAGGCATGCAATCTTCTTGGAGATGACTCTTGTGCATACATATCCCAGGAGGGATACCAATTATATCATCAATAGTCCAACCCATATCTCTCTTGTACCTCTTCAGAGCAGAGATGAGAGCCTCTACGTTCTGTTTGCCTAAATCAGCCGCAACACTCACCGGAAGTGTATTTCCACTTCCCAAGAACGCATACCATAGGTTAATGGGGAGCTCTTTCGATTCTAGCACTGGTGGCTCTTCAATGGAAGTCTTCGCTGTTGGTGAAGGTCGATTCCTAAGATCAAGGTCCAGCTTGTTAGTAGCATGAGAATAGGACTTTATTTCTGTTAGAGCACAAACGGTTTCTTCATATTCTTCAACCTCCTCACGCTCAAAATTCAACAGCGCAGCAGACAATGGCTCAACAGTAAGCTGCTTCTCTACAGATAATTCTTTCTCATCCTCATAATAAACATCAGCTACAGAGAACACATCCATATCTCTAGGCTGTTTCATTGATTTGCATACATCAAAATGGACCACTTCATCATTCAGCCGGAAAAAAGCTCATTAGCTTTTAAATCAATAAGCACACTTCCAGTTGCGAGGAAAAGACGCCCCAAGATTATGGGAACTTCATAATCCACCTCACAATCCAAAATAACAAAGTCTGCAGGAAAGATGAAGGTGGAAACCTTCACCAACACATCATATAAGATACCAACAGGCCATTTTACCGACCTATCTGCCATCACGAGCCACATATTGGTTGGTGTAGGATCACCCAACCCCAACTTTTTGTAAATAGATAGCGGCATCAAATTGATGCTAGCTCCCAAATCGCACAACGCCTTAGCAAAATCCAACGATCCAATCGGGCAAGGAATAGTGAAAGCACCAGGATCTGCCTTTTTCTGTACTAGCGATCTTGTAGCGATTGCACTGCAATGATGAACATTATCTGCCAGCTCATAACTTGCTGCCCGTTTCTTTGTCAACAGGTCCTTCATGAATTTAGCATACCCAGGCATCTGTTCCAGCGCCTCCACCAACGGAACATTAATAGTCAGCTGCTTTAACATGGTCATGAATTTACTGAACCTGGTGTCATCAGCTTTCTTCTTCAGTCTCTACGGAAAAGGTGGTGGTGGAAGGGGAATCGTTTTCTCCGTCACTTTTTTTTATCTTGCTTCCGATTGTCGATCTTTTCAGGATGCAGGCGTCTAGGGGTAACGTCAGGAACACTATCTTCAGCTTCTACGGCATCTTCACATTTTGTAACCATAACATTATCTGCTATATCATCAACCACCTGCTTTCCTTTGGATGGATTTTCCAACGCTTTATCACTCCTGGTAGTAATAGCCATACATGATCCATCGTTCCTTGGGTTTTGCACAGTGTCGCTAGGTAAAGTGCCAGCCTTTCTTTGATTGAATGTCGCTAAGAGTTGACTCAATTGTTGCTCCAGCTATTTTATTGCAGTAGAATGCGAGTCAACCAATTGATTTATTGATGACAAATCATTCTTCACCTCAGTTACTCCCGTGTTGGTTGCCTCCACTCCTTTCAATAGCTTAGCCATCATATCTTTCATGGACATCTTCCCAGAGCCAGACGCCACAGCCTCACAATTTCCAGGAGGAACATACAAACCACTCATGTCAGTCTTATTCTTTCAACCACCTTGATCGCGGTCCTTGTATCCAGATTTATCATAATAGTTCCGACCTTGGTTTCCTTGGGCATTGCCTCGGAAACCCCCTGATTATTCAAGTAATTTGCTTCCCCCTTAGAATCGGAATCATATCTTCCCTGTGATACAATGGTTTTAACCTTTTCGGTCTTCCCTGATAATAAATGCTCGGTAAGAAGATCCATCTGCGTTTTCATGTGAGCCATATCCTGGTCACGTTCCTCTTGTCTACGCCTATGCTCTGCAGCCATGCCAACAGATAATGTAGAGCTTGCTACCTCAGCATCCCTGGTATGCCAGGCTCTACTCTTCTATGTCATACGATCCAGCATATCACTTGCCTCAATGAAAGTAAGGTCCATGAATGACCCACCTGCAACATTATCAACCACTGTCTTTGTCACTGAGTTCAAAGCCCTGTATAATATCTCCATCAAGTGGATGTTGGTCATATGATGATTTGGGCACCGCATAAGCTTCTTCTTGAACCTCTCCCATGTTTCGTGGAGAGCTTCAGTTGGAAGCTGTCGGAAATTGCTGATCTCATCTCTTAACTGTGCTCTCTTGGATGGCGGAAAGAATCTTTCTAGGAAAGCGTCTTTCAGTTGCCTCCAATTAGTAATAGAATCAGGAGTTAGCCCGTTCAGCCATAGAGTTGCCTCCCTAGACAGAGACAATGGAAATAAGCGCAGTCTAATTGTATTTTGTCCAACTCCTGGATTGTCAAACGACTTGCATGTTGAAATAAAGTTGATCAGATGCATAATTGGATCATCGCCTGCCAGTCCACCAAATAATCCCTTGAGTTGCAACAACTGAATCATGGTGCTAGTGATATTGAACTTGGCTCCGAGAGCCAAGGGTGGAGGAATAATAGCCCCTGTGGCACCATCCCCATCAAGATCGTCATCATCATCATCAAAAGAAGCCTGCACAGCTTGGCGTTCAGGTCTTATTCTAGCTTGATTATCTCTCCTATTCACAGGCGCTGCCACCTTATCTACACGCCGTGGATTAAGTAACTCATCATCACCCAGGTACTCATCATCAGGATTTGTTGCCCGACCTGGGTTATCAATATTCTTTTGATGCACTTGAGCAGCTGCCAACACAGCTAATCTAGCCTGCTCCTGTTGAGCAGCCCTTCTTTCAATGTCACGTTGTGAATCCATTCTGCCAATAAGTTGTGGTTCAGGATTTATGGGTAATAATGGCTGACCAGATCTTCGTGTATTTGGCATGCACTCTACCAAACCTGAACAAAACAAAAACAACAAACAAAAAGTAAAATTCAAGAATTTTAGACCAAAGGGTCTATTAACTATCACAAACTTAGTTGACAACTATATTCCCCGGCAACGGCGCCAAAATTTGATAACGGCCAAACTACAGCTCTCGTAAGAGTGTAAGCGGTCGTTGTCAAATATAGAACCCAACTGGGTTGGGTGTCGAATCCCACAGGGAATACTTGGTCACTAAGTGTTGCAACTATTAGTAGATTGTTGGTCGAAAATTCTACGGAAAGGGGGAAATTTGAGTTTGGCGTGAATTAGCACTATGGAAGTAAAAACGGAATGCTTGATTTAGTAAGATTTAATCACAGAGAATAATAAGTTAGGGTTATGTCCACCTTATGAGTTCTACGTATCTATTAACTATGAGTAATGCGGAATTCAGACATGCATGCACTTATAGAGATTCGTATTCTAATGGTAAATCCTAGTGTTTCTCAACCATCAAGGATTATTTTACTTTAACTCTATCGAGCTTAAAGCGTATAACTAACGGTACGAACTCTCCAAGAGGTTAACCCAGTTACGGCACTAACGTGTAAATAGGGGTTGGTAGCCCTATTTCCTTGTCACACTCTCTTTTCCAAACGTGTAACTTTTCTCTCAAACAAGTTAATGCTATAATGGCCTATTCTCTATGTTTGCAACCACGAGAATTAAATTAAAACGAAGAGAGTAATGATATAAGTAGCATACACATCAAGAATTCACAAACTCATAGTAATAGATAGTATATCAAAAGGCTTCCATAACCCTAACAGAGAAGTTTAGCTACTCATGATTGTAAAGGAAAACAATGAAGACATCATCATCATCATATCAAAATGATAACAATCTCACGATGAGTATGTATTGGCGTCACTATGAGAATGACGTGATTTCCTCTATAGCCGTTCTTGTAGCATTTTTTCTCTGTCTAAACGTACAGAATCTGTAAACTAAATTATGAAAAGCAATCGTTAATGAATGAATCAATTCATGAATGCTGAAAAATTCAGCAAATTGGGTTTTTATAACATCCTTGTCCTAGTCCTACTAGGTTACTGCTGCACCCCTAAGTATGTAAAAATACTGCTTTTGCCCGGGACAATTTCTCCATGCGTCACATTCAGTCCATAAGCTTCCAAAAGCTGCCTTCCCTCGTCTGTGAAGTTTTCCTTTGCTTCCCAAAGGTCCACAAAGTGCTGAAATCTTCATCATTAATACCTAAAAACATGCTAATCACGTAGGTTATCTCACCTACAGGAAAATGGACTAAAAGTGCAGGAATTATATATTTTATCCTCAAAACTTAGCTATAACATGGGTAAATTATGGTGTTTAGGCGTGTAAATACACCCAACATCATAGCCCCGAGTTAACCAAAGGATTGGAACACACACTATCAGATGAGGGTGTGATTCTTAGATGTCATCCTTGCATTCCATAACTATGTAGCCAGCATAGATTCAGACATCAGTACTATCAGATGAGGGTTAATAAGGTGGATAAGCACTATCAGATGAGGGTTAATAAGGTGGATAAGCACTATCAGATGAGGGTCCCACCGTTCTCTTTTGGGGACACTATCAGATGAGGGTCACTGATAGCTTTTCCTTACCAGTGGTATGGTATTGACACCTTTCTAATTAGGGTTACAGATTGGACCCCAATTCAGTCATAATGGCATATTAGGGGCATATCGGTTAGATAACTACTTTCCACAGTTTTAGTTACAGAATCAGCACTGTCAGATACAGTCATTTAGTCTTAGTAATAGAACTCAGATAGTTCTATAGAATTCAGGACTATCAAATACAGTCAACTCAAAATAGTACAGAACTCAGCTAATTTCATCATATTCAGGACTATCAGATACAGTCACTCATGTCATCAGTTATATCAGTCATCAGAATTCAGTTATCTATCATGTTAATTTTCAGTAAATTCATGTTATTAAGATCTCAGATATAGTGATGACGTATTCATGAATGTATTCTCACGTTTATATTTTTCAGTTAGCTAGTATTTTTCATGCATATGAACCCCATGCATTCATCCTACCTTCCATGCATTCTAGTTCATTCAAAGTACTGATGCATTTGTGCTATGGTGTCTTATACCATAGGTTCAGAAGCACGAGCTCCAGAGCATCAGTAGCATTCCAGTCTCAACAGTCACAGTTAGCAGTGAGCCCTCATCTTTTGAGGACATGATCATTTACTTGATTTCTTCATTTCTTAGTTTATTTTAGTAGTTGTAGTTAGTTGGCGACATGTCCCATCAACTCCTTATTCAGAAAGTTTAGAGGCTTTCAGACTACAGTGTTTTCAAACTAGATATTTCCAGACATTGGTTTAGTTTTGGTATTATCGTACTGCAAAATTCAGATATGGTTTTATCAGATGTTTATCAGTTTTGTACCTTATAGCCTTTCATCCCTTATTTCCGCATTATATAGTATATTTTGCAATTTTCAGGTACAAATATCAGTCATGGGTTATTTTGTGGTCCTTCCGGGTCATGAGCACCATGTAGCATTTCAGGTACCAGATTCGCGACGTTACAACATCCATAAATAATAACCGAGTTTGAGTAGTTTTATTTCATCTACAAGTTCATGACTGGTCCACCGTGTTCGTAATTAGTCTAGGTCAGTGGCCTTTATGAATGTGAAGGGCTAACCGCGTTCTTGATGAATTCACTAAAATAATACTAATGCACCACCTCTAGGCAAAAACCTCATTTTAACCATTTCAAGGCTTGGGAGTTTGTTTTTTAGAGAACCTTGGAGGATTTTCCAATGTTTATTCGAGAAAGCTTCTAAACCTATTTTTAATCATTACTCATTGATTATATTGCCAAATCATCTTCAAAAATTGTATTTTAAACTTGAAATTTTAGGTTTTACCTGATAAAGTAAAAATGAGTAATTCAATGATTTCAAACTCGATTCTAACTCAATTTTCAATGGATATAAGATTGAAACTCTTAAACTATGGGCAAAGTGATTATTATAAAATTACATTTTTACCCTTTTATTTTTTAGATTGATTTTCAAAGTGATTTTGGATCTAATATAAAAATATACCAATATAAGTATCAACAGACTCGTAGTTATATATAGATACCATTTTTAATAGATTAGAGAATTCTGAATCAACTCAAAAAGGAAAGGCTTTGTGTTGATTGTTTCTACAATGATTTAGTAACTCAAAACATGATGACACCTACTATAACTTACTAGTAGGTAATCCAAATACGTAGTACAGAATGGCAATTAATGGGCTAATGATCCAGAAGATAGAAAATAAGGTAACAACACTAAATAAAGCAACTAGTAAGGAAATAAACAAAACATGCATACATACAATGAGGGGAAGGAACAAAATATATAAAAATTAATGCCCCAAGACCTAGTATAGTCGGTACTAGAACCACTAAACATAAAGGGGTACTAGACAAGTGCAATATATAATGAATAGTCTTTGAAAGTATAACATATCCTAAATAGAAGGAGAAAGAGTAGCTCGGGTCATTAATAACTTACCATTTCTAATCAATAACTCTAAATAAGGATAACGTTAGCAGCAATGACACGTACTAGGATCTACATCTGCCTAAGGATACTAGGTCCATTTTTCATACTCAGTCATCCGGGTCTTGTGGCTAGGAATACAACCTCTTTATGACCATCTGGCTAGTATTACAACCACTTTATGACCATCTGGCTAGTATTACAACCCCTTTATGACCATTTGTCATACTCAATCACCCTTTTGTCCCACTCACCTAGACAGTGTCTCTACTAGACCTTTACTACTAAAATCTCCCTAGAATGCAACCTTTTGATATCTCTAGATAAATAGCGATTGGCTCTTCCTCAAAAGTTAACCTATTATACAAGTGAACCAAATAACACTGGATCACATGAGACTAATCTAGAATATAAATTCTAAGTCTCGACACATGTAAAATAGAATGAACGGCAGAAAATATTAAAGGTAAGGCTAATTCATATGCTACATCCCCAATCTTTGTAGAATCTCAAATGGCTTGAGATTCTTGGGTATAAGCTTCCCTTATTTCCAAAACCTTGTCATGCCTTTTATGGGAGACATTCAAAAAATACACTATCACAATATCAAAATATCAATACACAAAGCCTATGTCATCATAGTTCTTCTGCCAGCTCTGAGCGGCCTAAAGCCTATCCTGAATCACCTAAACTCTATCCACTGACTCCTGCAACAAATAAGTACCCCACAACCTAGACACAATGAATTTAAATAGCCCAACAGGAGATCTACATTGCCTATCAGACAATTCCTCAAATAAATCCACATAGATTCTCAAATGGAAGTTGTTAATTAGGCAAACTCTACTGAGGTTAGAAATTGGTCCCACTGACCTCTAAAGTTCAAAATACATATTCAGAGCATGTCCTCCAAAACATTATAGTCTGATTTGATAGACCATCATTCTGGGGTGAAATATTGTTCTAAGTTCAACTTGGGTACCCAACCCTTCTAAAAAGCTCTCTAAAATCTAAAGGTGAATTGGGAATCTCTATAAAAATAATGGACACTGGCTCCCTATAAGAATATACCAACTCACCAACATAGATCTAAGCTAACCTCTTGGACTATTGAAATATTAAATAGGTACAAAGTGGTAGACATGTTCAACTGATCAATGAAGACCCAAATGTTATTAGAACAACAAGAATTGTGTGATAAACTAATCATAAAACTATAATAATATGCTCCCTCCTCCACTCAAGAATAGGTAGACTCTGAAGCAAACCACCAGGTTCTAAATACTTGGAGTTCATATACTGAGAATGTAAACATCAAAATACAAAGTCTACAATGTCCATTTTTATCTCGCTCCACCAATAATGATGCCTCAGATCTCTATACGTCTTAGTTACGCTGAGATAAATAGAATATCTAAAACAATAAGTTTGTGATAGTATCAATTAAATTAAATTACCAACCCTTATAACATAGATACCACCCTTGAATCTCATGAAAACCTTTGGATCTAAAATGGACTTTCTTGCTCCACCTTTAGAATCTAATCTCAAATTCTCGATAGTCAACTATCCGTAACTGTCACCCTTGAATATTCTCTAACAAAGTAGATGGATCCTTAAGATGGGCAATAGTTATCTTGGGAATAAAAATATAAAGTAGAACCAACTTATTGGATAAATATTAGATGTCCAAGTCCAAGGGTTGCTTCATAATTAAAGACTCGCTGCCTTTTGGATCAAGGTATTTTCTACCATATTTGCCTTGCCTAGATAATATAGAATAGAAATTTCATAGTCCATTAGTAACTCTAGCTACCTGCACTCCTCGAATTAATATCCTTCTTGCTCAGAATATACTAAAGACTTCAATGATTAGTAAATGTCTTACAATGAACACCATAAAGGTAATCCTTCAAATTTAAGTGTAAAAACTACCATCTCCGATTCTAAGTCATAGGTTAGTTAGTTTTTCTTGTGTAACTTCAGTTGTCTAGAAGCATATGATTTCACTCAGTCCTAGTGCATTAGAACACAACCCAAACTAACATCTAAAGAATCACGATAGATTAAAAATGGCTAGCCCTTAACTGGAAGAGTCAAATTAGAGATGAGGTCAGTAAGGATTTAAGAGTTAGAAAGCTCACCTTATACTCAATGAACTACTATAATGGGAAATAATTCTTTGTCAATCTTATTAGTAGCACTACTATAGTCCCTACCGTATGTTGAGAAATATTGGGAAGGTAATATTTGAGTTAAAGTTTCCCATGAAATTGGTAGTAGTGCATCCAATCTTCTGTGTATCTTTATTAAAGAAGTGTATTGGTGATATGTCACTTTTTTCTTCAATAAGAAAGTGTTGGGTATAAGGAAAATATTTCATATAAAGAGGTACAAGTTAAGATATTAGATAGTAAAATCCATAAATTGGGGAATAAAGAGATTGCATCAGTAAAGTTCTTAGGAAGAAATTAGTTCATTGAGGGAGCTACATGGGAAGACAAAATAGAAACCAAGTATCCGCATGTTTTCATTCATAGCACCAATACAGCTTGAGTTAAAAAAAAATTATTTCCTTAATGACTCCTAAAAAATTCATTTCATTCGTACTTTAGTTGTGTTTTAAACTCTTAGTATAAGTCAAACCCATCTAGCCTAGTAAAACTAGCTTCTAATATCAAACAAATAATAAAAAGTAAGTATATTTCATCTCAGTTCAACTTTAGTCTTCATTGAAGTATGAATGATATCAAAGAGAAATATTGTGACACCTAAAATTCCAAACCTATGAATACTCAACATATAGTATGAAAACTCAAAGTCTGAGGCTTGAACTATAACACCATGAATTTCTGAACTAAGATCTGACCCATTCATTAAATGGGCATTGAACCAAACCTAATGATTTATAATTTTAAATAGGTTCTAAGATCAATTCCTTAGTGTTTGAAGAGCTTTGAATATTAAATAATTTCATAAGGAACCTCTAGCCCAAAGTTGAGTTGAAAACTTCTATATTGATTGAGTTTTAATATTAGATTTTACTAAGGTCATCTTTAAATTATAATAACTTCTTGGATATTAATAATTTTTTAGGTACATACCTACCAAATTAATGTTCTTTGAGTCTTCTTTGAAATGCCACTGACTATTTGTCAATCCAATACCCGAGTAAAACATTATGCTTATTTTATCAAAAGGTGTATATGAGCTAAAGACTGATGAGTGAGATCACTTGGTTCATGACCCATCAAGTGAGGTCATCGACCTTAACTAGTAAGCTCAAAAAATAACCCAAAAGTTATGAGATAGTTCATGATACATCAGCGGGTTAACAAGCCATCAACCAACTATTAGACTGGAATTTTTTATAATTGTTTTAGTTTTCTTAGGGGTAGTTTGGTCCTTTCCTTACCCAAAATCTCCCTCCGCCCTGACTTTAATCACCTAATAAAATATTATTTACTCAATTATTAGCGAAATTCATCACTTATTGCCCCTCCAATCTCAATAAAAATGAAATTAGAGTTTCTTCACAAAGTTCAACTTCTAAGGCTTTAGACACAAGTTTTCTTTCAAGAAATCAATAAGTTCAGTTATATGGGATTTTCAACAAGGACTTTAATTTATCCTTGTTCCTAAATACGCCCTTTTTAATGAATTTCTAAGTTATTAATTAGGCTTCAGACACCCAATTATCATGATCTTGAGCTCCATGTTTTTGTAACAGTGTGCTAATGTATTATGACTAAATTTCTAATTTTACTTATTGGTTTATCATCTTGTTTACGGGTTTTAATCACATGTTATATTTTACCATTTCTTTTAACATAAAGTATTATATTATTTTGACATGACATGAACTATACACCATATATTTAGTATTATGGACTTAGAATTAAAGGTGAACCCAGGATTTAGGGGTCGTGGGTGCTCGAGAATTTAAGGCATGTATATTGGTCTCAAACCTTTAAGGTTCTTCTCAGACATTAAAGAACTAAGTTATATTCTTCGTTTACTAGGTACTTTTCTATACTTTTTAAGTATAGTACCAATTTTTATATATTTATTATTTAATTTTACCTAGTCTACCTCAAATTTAACCAGTGCCAGAGAACCAAAAAATAGTCGTAGGTTTTCCCCTGCTTAAAATCATTATAAATCTTATGGGTTTGATATATGATGATGAAATATACATATAATAATGAATGCTCTCTCAGACTTATAGGCTAGTTATATGTACTTCATGGTGCACTCTTTCCAGTATGAGTTTCAATATGTTTTTTGGAGTAGTATTGAGTACCGAGAAAACATAAATTTAGCATGCCTAAGTCCTAGAACTATGTGCCATTATAGTTTCACTTAGCCTTTTGGATTATGTTCTTGGATCCATAAAATCACACTTTTATACCATTGGAAAAGGTATATTGGGTCCTCCCAATGAGATGTATACATTAGATTCCACTCAATAATGTCTTTATACCCTAACAAGGTATATTAGGTCCTTCTATTGGTCATATACATCAAATTATATGTTAGATTATGTGGTTTATGCTAGTTAAGAGAATCTCCTAGTACATGTCAGTTTATATATCTAAGTGGATGTGTCTCGCTAGTTTTACTGAGTTATGTTTTGATACTTATTATCTTATGACTTTCCAGTTTTCTATGATCATTTTATAAAAATGGTGAGTCATTATATACTTATCATGCATGTTTTATTACTATGATTTATGATATCTTTACATGTTGCATGTACCCTACATATACTCAACATATTCCATAAGTACTGACCACATACTATTTATGCTCTACATCCTATCATGATGTAGGTTCTAGTGTTTGTCTTGAGAATCACGACAAGCCATAATCATCGTTTCCTACTACTTTCAGTTGGTAGGTCCTCATGTTCCGATGACTTAGACTTATGATTTGTTATCAGTAGTTTAGCTTTATGATTATCTCACACCTTATGGTTTTTGGGTTAGCTGGGGCTTGTCCTAGTGAATCTTCAGTATGTTTAGAGGCTTGTCTAGACTTAGTAGATGTTTTCAAATTTAGCATGTTTCATATGGCTTAGTGTTTTTGTTGACACTATTGGGATTTTATTTACTTATTTCAGTTTAGACTTAATCTTTTACATCTTTTGCTCATGGTTTTAAATATTTAGAACATAAATTCATTGTTAAGAATCACATAACATCCAGAGGTAGTCTTGGGGCATTACCATGTCCCAAAATGGTTTAGCTATTCCAAGTCACCAGACTCGAGAAAGGCTATACTAGTCATACCCAGACTCATGAACTAAGATCAAGAGGCTCAACAAAATACCCATAAAACCACTAGTTAGTGAACAAGTCATGCTATTGAAATAACCCAAATTTTCGATCCTTGGAAATTTCTTGATCTTTGAGCTCACTTCCTTGTTACGACCGGACCCCTAGAGTCATAAGGTGACTTGGCAACTCATAGGAATAAGTCATAACCAAATTAGTTAGTTGGTGGTTTGAATCTGCTCTGAGTATAAGTGTCTCACTAAGATCCATAAAGTTAAGTGGGGGGTCATTAGGTGCAATCATAGGTTGTCCATTGTATACCTCAATTTGGGTTCTGTGTTGACTACAACTAGATCCTATAAGTCATAGAGTCTCATAATGAATGGGTTGGTCAGGTCGTAAGGTCAACATTGTATGGCATCCTAGTCACTGTCTTGGTTATTTCTCATGGTGATGAGTCGTAAGGTGTGTTAATGAGTCGATGGTTGAGTCGTAGTCAAAGGCAACACTTTTTTAGTTTTTAAGTTGGGGGCACTATGGATATTTCCTACTTTAACCCCGTGAACCCCATGACTTAATGCATTTTTTGGTACTTCATTATCACATTGTTCCTAATAAAAAAATCTCAAAATTTGCTCTTAAACTCTCTATTCAAGTTAAAGATTGGGTTTGAAAGAAAGTGGTCATCTAGGGTCCTAAGGGTGCTATCTCTTCCAAATTTCTGGGTATTTCTGGCATGTTACTCTTCCCTCATTGTCAATTTTGTAAATGCATGTGATTTAAATTACTGTTCATGAGATATTGATGTTGGATATTTAACTATGGGTTCAGGGTTCTTAATATAATCTTCTTAAATGTGTTTTCCATGAAATTAATAAAACTATTATGCTTAAATTGATGGTTGGTAAATGCATTAGGGTGCATGGGAATTGTGGATGGACATAGGGGCACAAAGGAAAACCCAAATTGATAGTTTGGTATGGAATTGGTAATAACCTCAACTCACTTGTATTACTGATTTTGGTTTAGGCATTATCACTTGGCTTGGCTTGTTTCTTAAAACTAATGCATGGTATAAATGGTTAATGTTTAGATAATAATTATGAAAACCTTATAGGGTACACGGGAATCCCCCAAGAGATTTTAATAATATTGTCTGTTGGGTACTTGGGAATCCCCTAACTATAGGAAAATGAAATTGCTTGCAAGATATGCTCGGTATGATGATACCACTTAATAATGCCTTAATATTTGACTCTTGAAATTTGTGGTTGTATTATGTGTTAAATGTTTTAATTGGAAAATAATAGTACTTGTGTTAGCTAACCGTGAAGGTATGAGTTTGAAGGACTGATACTGGAAACTAGTGTTTGCCGACATGACTGTTGGACTTGATGACCATGTACTAGTGGCATACAGAAGAATCCCCCAAGTTCATATACGTATATACATATCATGAAGGGTGAAGGGTACAAGGGAATCCCCGATCATTTATGATATCTTTGGTTTGTGAGGCTAATATGCACAGAGGCCCATTCAGGGGACCCATATAGTTTGTGGGTTAAATTGTAATGGTAAGGCTACACTAACTCAGGTTAAGGTTTTAAAATTTCATGCTACGCATGTTCCCTATCTCAGCATTATATATGTATATACATGTATATTCATGGATGTGTACATGTGTTTTGGTTTGACTTAGTTTTAAATTAATGGCATTCTTTTATCATTATCCCTGAGTAACATGGTAGTGTTCACCCCACTAACTGTCTTTGGATACTATATCCCCATGCGATGTAGAACTTGCCATACATATACTTCTCTTAGCTTGATTATGATTTGTGATTAACTCATGAGTACTGAAGTGGTTAGCTCCCATGCTCTGAAAGACCCTATTTTATGCTATAGATTTTGGTATGTCTTTACTATTCCTTTTGGTTTTAGCTATGGTCGGAGGAATGTCCGGATTGGATATCCTTTGGTATCGATTATAAGCTTTATTGGACTACTATGGACATAAGCGATATTGATATCGGTATCAGTATCAGCAGTTGTATTGGTTAGTTATTTTGTTTTTGGTGGTTGGTTTTGGTTATAAACTTATCATAATGTCTTTAAATTGATATTTTCTTATATTTTTATATGTTTGAAATTTATTCAACCTGGGGTGTAAGAAGTTTAATAATTAGGTATTGGGGTGGTCTCCAGTCCTGGTTGGATTGAGATACCCGACATGGCTAGGCCCTGGGTTGGGTTATGTCAGATTGGTATTAGAGTGCTAGGTTCATGATTAATTGGGTGTCCACAAATCCGTGTCAAGTAGATTCTCTTTTGTGGGTGTGTAGTGCACCACACTTATAAGGGAGAGGCTACGAGGCATTTAGGAATGTTTCCCTTTCTTGTTGTTTTTTCAAGCTTTAGAGTCTAAGATCTTAAATCCCTCTAATTCCAGTCTGCTTATTTTTTAGATCATGCCTCTGAGAAGATCTGATAGCCATGGAAACTCTTTTTTCCAGTCTGGGGACAATATGGACAGAAATCATCCTACTGTAGAAGTTCAGACCTGGTCTAGGGTCGCTAATTTTGATTTCCCCAAGGGAGCTCCATTGGTTCACCCTGTTCATCCTCAGGCACCTCGGACTGATGTGTCTAATGTTGAGTTTTTCTAGTTTATTAATTTGCTTACCTAGTTGGTAGCCTCTTAGACTGAGCATTTTGCTTCGATTAATCCATCCTTCGAGGCTACTAGATTTGTACAATATATGAGATTAAGTCCTCTTACTATCACTGGTTCTAAGGTTGAGAAAGATCGTCGATAGTTCATTGATGAGATGTTAAAGATCTTTCGTGTGATACATGCCACTAATGTGGGGATTGTGGAGTTTGCCGCTTACCAATTGAAAGATGTGGTATTCCAATGGTACGAGGAATGAGACCAATCTAGGGGCAATGATAATGAGTTCTCTTTATGGGATAATTTCTCTAGTGCTTTTTTGTATGTTTCTTTCCTCAAGAGTTGAGGGAGGCAAAAGAGGAAGAGTTTGTTAATCTAAAATAGGGAAAGATGACAATCAAGTAATATGCCTTGAAGTTTCACCAATTATCTCGGTATGCTCTAGAGTTAGTGTCTAGCATGAGGGATAGAATAAGAAATTTCACTTCTAGGTTGTCCTGAGACTTGATACTAGAAATTAAGGCTGCCTAGATGGTGGTCTATATGCATCAAGTCAAAGAAAAAAAAGAAGGTTGTATTTTAGGAAAGGCAGAGTAAGAAATTCTTCTATTTGAACCAGGGTAGAGGTTAATAGTAGAGTAGTAGAGACATGGAAAAGTGGTCTAAGAGGAAGTGGGGCAGTTCTGGGTCCTATATGATGGCTAGTGCTCTTTATTTAAAGTAAATTGGTGATCGACGTTTATAGGTTGGCAACGATTTTAGGGCACATGTTGCCCAATCTCAGGCTAATGGGGCTCAGTCAGCTCAATCATATCCTTTCTGCGGATTTTGTAGTCGGTTGCATCATGGGTTTTATGATGAGGGAAGGTATAGGTGTTTCAAATATGGTCATCCAAGGCATATGCTTAGAAACTATCCCGTGGGTTAGGTTACTTCTGGAGTAAATAAGTTTTTTATTACCTTTTCATCAGCTCCTGCACTAAAGGGTGCCCCTTATGGTTCTAGCACTAATTGAAATCATCTCTAGACACTCACTACTCGTCAGGAGCCTGAGGCATCTCCAGTTGTCATTACTGTTACGTTGAAACTCTTTTCCTGTGATATGTATTATTTACTTTATCCGGGGTCCACTCTTTCTTATGTGACCCTATTTGTGGTTGTGTAATTTATCTTTGGTCCTGAGTGTATTATGGACCCCTTCTCTATTTCTACCCCAGTAGGAAACTCTATGGTTGCTAGAAGAGTTTATAGGGGTTGTATGGTGTATATTGGTGATAGAGAAACTATTATAGATCTAATAGAATTAGACATAGTTTATTTTGATGTCATATTGGGATGGATTGGTTGCACTCGTACTATACTTCCTTAGACTGTCAGGCCCGTAAGGTCATTTTTAAATTCCTTAATTAGTCATTTATCGAATAAGAGAAGATTTCCCTAGTACATAAGGGAGGTTTATATCATTTCTTAGACCCCAAAAATTAATTTCCAATGGGTGTCTCTATCATTTTGTCTGGGTTAAAGATTCTAACTTGGAGGATCCTTTCTTATAATCCATTCCCATGGTAAATGAATTCCCTGAGGTTTTTTCTAATGATCTTCCTGGTATTCCTCTTAATAGGGAGATTGATGTTGGTATTGATCTTGTCCGGGACACTCGTCCAATCTTTATTCCCTCCATATAAGATAGATCAAGCATAGTTAAAGGAGCTTAAGTAGAAGTTAAAGGATCTTCTAAACATACGTTTTATCCGTCCTAGTGTGTCCCCATAGGGTGCACCTATTTTTTAATGTGTATTGATTATCGGCAATTGGATAAGGTGACTGTAAAGAATAAGTTTCCCCTTCTAAGTATTGATTATCTCTTTGATCAGTTATAGGGTGCTAAGTTCTTTTCTAAGATAGATCTTCAGTCCATGTACCATCAATTGAAGCTTATGGAGGCGTATATCCAGATCTTCAGTCCAGGTACCATCAATTGAAGCTTATGGAGGCGTATATCCCAAAGACTAACTTCTAAACCTGGTATGGTTACTTTGAGTTTTTGGTGATGTCCTTTTGTTTGACTAATGCCCCAACGACATTTATGGATCTTATGAATAGAGACTTCCATTAATTTCTAGATTTGTTCATCATTATTTTCATTGATGATATTTTGGTGTACTCTAAGAGTGAGGTGGATCATATCGATCACCTTCGCCTTATGTTGCAAACCTTAAAGTATCAGTAGTTGTATTCTATGTTCTCTAAGTATGAGTTTCATTCATGCAGTGTTTCATGTGTCTATGTGATAAAAATATGTGGGTGATCCTTCGTTGGTTGATCCATTAGAGAGAATTGGTGTATTGGATTACCTGTCATATTAGGAGGTCCCGATGAGGATCTTGGACCAGCAAATTCGTCCATTATGGATGAAGGACATGGCTTCAGTAAATGTTCTATGGCGGAACCAAAAGTTTGAGGAAGCTACTTAGGAAGTCGAAGTGGATATGAAGTCCAAGTATCTGTTGCTATTCCCTATTCCAAAAAATTATGCTTAAGGTATGTGTTGTTCCTAAAATCTTTGTTTTTTGACTTTGTTAAAGAAAAGAGTGATTTCCTTGGCATCTTTATTTTCTGTGTTTGTTAAAGGTAAGAGTATAGGAATATGGAGTCAAATCATGCTAGTAATTGTCTTATCCCATCATTCGAGGATGAATTATCCAAGTAGGGGAGAATTGAAACAACCAAGATTTTTGGCCCTTGGAAATTTCTTGAGCCTTGAGCTCAGTGCCTTGGTTACATTGGACCCCTGGAGTCATAAGGTGCCTTGATGACTCGTTGGGATGAGTCGTAACCAAATCAGTAAGTTAGTTTCTTGACTCTTCTCTGAGTATGAGTGGCTTACTAAGAGTCGTAAGGTTATGTTACGAGTCATTAGGTGCAATCATAGGGTGTCCGGTGTATACCACAATTTGGGTTCTGTGTTGACTATAATTGGACCCTATGAGTCATATGGTCTCATTACAAATAGGTTAATTAAGTAGTAAGGTTGATAATGTATAGGGTACTAGTCATTGTCTTGATTAAGAATCGTGGTGATGAGTCGTAAGGTATGGTAACGAGTCGATGGTTGACTCATAGTCAAAGGCAACACTTTTTTAGTTTTTAAGTTGAGGGCACTCTTTACATTTCCTACTTTAACCTCTTGTACCACATGACTTAAATCCATCCTTGGGACTTCATTATCACATCATTCCCAATAAAACACTCCCAGAATTCTCTTTTAAACTCTCTGTTCAAGTTAAGGCAAGGGCTTCAAAGAAAGTTGTCATCTAGGGTTCTAAGGGTGATATCTCTTCCAAATTTCTTGGTATTTCAGGCATGTTACTCTTCCCTCATTGACAATTTTGTAAAAGCATGTGATTTAAAGTATTGTTCATAAGATATTAATGTTGGGTTTTGAACTATTGGTTGAGGGTTTTTGATATAAATTTCTTCAATGCTTTTTCCATGAAATTTATGAAACTACTATGCTTAAATTAATGGTTGGTAAATGCATTAGGGTGCAAGGGATGGTCGATGGAAATAGGGGTACAAAGGAATCCGAAAATTATTATTTTGTATGGAAATTGGTAATAACCTCAACCCACTTGTATAACTGATTTTGGTTTATGTAATATCACTTGGCTTGGCTTGTTTCTTAAAACTAATTCATGGTATAAATGGTTAAATGGTTAGGAAATGATTATGAAAACCTTTCGGAGTACACGGGAATCCCCCAAGAGATTTTACTAATGGAGTTTGTGAGGTACTTGGGAATCCCCAAAGTGTGGGCTAATGAAATCGATTACAAGTTATGGTTGGTATGACGATACCACTTAATAATACCTTAATTTTTGAATCCTAAAATTGGTGGTTGGATTATGTGTTAAATATTTTAATTGGGCAATAATGGGAGTTGTGTTAGCTAGCCGTGAAGGTGTGAGTCCGAAGAACTAATACTGGAAACTCATGTTCCCCAACATGAGGGTTGATCTTGATTATCATGTACTAGTAGGGTACAAGGGAATCTCCAAGAGCACATACGTATATATGTATCATAGAGGGTGAAGGGTACTAGGGAATCCTCAGTCATGTATGATATCTTCGCTTCGTGCGGCAAACACGTATTGGGGCCCGTTCTAGGGTTAACACTTGACCCATATAGCCCATGGGTGGAATTGTGATGGTAAAGCTACACAAACTCAGGTTGAGGTTTTAAAAGTTAATGCTAATCATGTTAGCTATCCCAGTTTTATATATGTATATACATGGACATAAATAGATGTGTACATGTGTTTTGGTTTGACTTGGTTTTGAATTGATGAATTTATTTTACCTTTATCCTTGAGTTACATGAACCCCGCTAACTGTCTTCGGATGTTGTATCTCCACTCTATGTAAGAACTGTACATACTTCTATTTCTCCTGCATATTGATTAGGATTCTAGATCATCTCGTGAGTCAGACTAGAGTGGTGAGCTTCCATACTCCATAAGACCACATTCATGCTATGGATTTCTTTATGTCTTTACTATTCCTTTTGGTTTTGGTTTTTTCTATGTTAGGGGTCATATCCTGACTGGATATCCTTTGGTTTTGATTAGAGGCTTTGTCAAACTACTGTGGACTTGGGTGGTATCAGTATCGGTATTGGTATTGGTATTTCTATTGGTTGGTTGTTTTGTTGTTAGTGGTTGGTTTTGGTCATAAATTTATCATAATGTCTTTAAACTGATATTCTCTTATCTTGTTATATGTTAAAAATTCATCCGAATGGGTTGTAAAGATGTAAATAGTTGGGTATTGGGGGTGGTCTCCTGTCTTAGTTGGACTTAAGATACCCGACACGGCCTGGCCCTGGTTTGGGTTATGTCAGCAATCAAGGTACGGGTCATCGGATGAACCATATTGTGAATCAGAAAGGTTATCTCAAAGTTTGATGAACTCCCAGTGACCATGATTCCTTATACGAGTCATAGCATAGACCATGAGTCATACCCTAACTCGTGGTTCCTTGCACTAGAAAAATTCAACAATATTATAAAAGTAGAAATTTCATATTTTTCATATTCCCTAAGCCTAAAACTAAGTCATTTTGGGTCTAGAGAGGGATATTATCAAGCAAAACATTAGTTACCCCTCATTCTTATGATTTAACTTCCTGAAAATCAGAATAAAGGGATCTTAAGAAACACATCTTGTACTTTACGTTCAATTCTATCTCCAACTCAAGAAAAATCAACCTAGATGATTTATAAATCAGGTTTGTTGTATCTTTAGTGAGAGTTTACTTTCACTCTCATTCTTATTTTCAGAAAATGAAGTATGACTTTTGAAAATATCAAGTTTAGGGTTAAATACCCAATTATTGATATTTTTGTGATTTTAATTTTAGCAAGTTATTATGATGTTAAAGTTCTTATTTTTAATGATGATGCATGACATTAATAGTATTATTTCTATCTATATGCTTGAACAATCATTTTTACATAATTTATTACCATTTAGCTTCACAGACTTAGAATTTGGTTTAACCAGATGCTTTAAGGTGAGTATCTATCACGACCTGAACCAGGGCATGGCCGTGATGGGTATCTCAAGTCCGCTGAGGATAGGAGACCACCCTCTTTGCCTAGTCAACAGAACACAATACGCTAACATTAGCTGAATTTTGATCATATAACAAGATAGATAAAGATAATCTCAAAAATTTTAAGATACATCAACAACCAATACCCAGTCCATAGTAATCCATAAGCCTTTAAACCGACTGAACCAAAAATTAATATAAGTCGGAACATAACCCCGGCGATAGACAAAATAAGTCCAAGAAAAGTCTATGATCAAGAAAAAGAAAAACCATGTAATGTAGCTCTTCCGAAGAATGGAAGCTTACCACTTCAAGCTAACTCATGACACCCCAATATTCTCACTCCGAGAAAAAGTAGAAATGTCTTCGTATCCTACACTCATGGGGATACAACATCTGAAGATGGTTAGCGGTTTGAGCGCTAGTATGTAACTTACAGATAAGGGGATAAAATAATGACATCATTCCAAAATCAATTCAAAACCATTTCATATGCACTCATACAAGCATATGCATATGTACATATATTTATAAGATGCTAGGAAAGGGGACACGGTTTAACATGAACTTTAAATTATTAGTCTAGACTGTGCAGCTTGACCATCCAAATAATAATCCATGGTCTATATGGGTCTATCTTTCACCCCCTGGTCGGGCCTCGGTGCATGTTATTCACAAGAACCGAAGATACTATAAAAGACCCAGGATTCCTCGTACCCCACGCCATCTATGATACAAATATATATATATAGTGTGATGCAAGCATACGATCATCTAGACAAACCCTCATGTTGGCAAAGCAAGTTTGCAGTATTAGTCCCTCGAAACTTCCACCTTCATGGCTAGCTCTACAATCTCATTTAAGCCCAATTAAAATATTTAGAGCATAACCCATCCATTAGTCCAAGAAGTCAATCATTAAAGAATCATTAAGTGGTATTGTCATACCGACTACAGCTTGTAAGTGAATTTCATTAAGCCAAAACATGTGGAAATCCTCATACACTGAGACTCTATGATTAACTCATCTTGGGAAATTCCTTGTACCCCGCAAGGTTTTAAAGAAAATCATTCACTTAGGGAATCTTTGTACCACATGGTTTCAAAGAAAATCATTCACTTAGGCAAATCCTTGTACCCAACAAGGTTTTCAAAATCATTATTATCCATTTAGCCATTTATGTAATGAATTAGTTTTAAAAAAATAGGCCAAGCCAAATGATTATTCACATTCCAAAACTAGTTATGCAAGTGGGTTGAGGTTGTCATCAATTTCAATAACAAAATCCAATTATTTTGGGGAATCCTTATACCCCTAGTTTCATTGTTTACAATTTTGGGGAATCCTTGTGCCCCTATTTGATTCACCACTCCCATGAACCCCAAAAAGTTCACAAATCATAAATTCAATGTATAATAAATCCATAGTAATCATAGAAAAAGTATTTAAACAATTTACATCCAAAACCCTCAACCCATTATTCAATACCCAATATCCAACCCATGTAAATATTAAAATATTTCATGCAATAATAAAAACAAAAGTTTAGGGAGAGAGATACATGCCTTAATCACCAAGAAATTTGAAGAAGAAATCACCCTTAGAGCCCTAGATGACTAATTTCTTGAAACCCTAGCCTTGTCTTTGAATGGGGAATTTGAGAAAGTTTGAGAGAGTGTTTATGATTTATAAAGGTTAGAAATAATTCCCCAAGGTGATTTATGTACATGGGATCTAAGTGGGGAATGAGGGAATTGACTATAATTCCCTTGCTTAAAAATGCTGGAATTTATCGTCTAGTCATTATGGGTCACCCTATGACTCGTAACAACTGGCTATGAGTCATACCTTGACTCATAGTCAATGCAGAGTCATTGGTCACACACACTGCTAACCCTACGTCTTATAATAAGATCCTACGACTCATAGGGTCCTAGTCATAACTAAGACAGAAGCATTTGGGTAACACACTAGTCACCCTACTATTGGTACATTATGACTCATATTGAGTCATTATGTCTCGTGACCACCAGTCGTAGTCACAACAAAAACTTTAGGCTAACACACTGGTCAGGCTATGATTGAGTTTTTTAGACCCGTATAGAGACCTTACGACTCGTATAGTCAGTCCTAGTCAAGGCAGTGAACTCAAAGCTCAGGAATTTTTCAAGGACAAAAAATCTGGGGTGTTACAGTAGCATACTTTAATTTCATACAAACAAAATTTATCTATTTATGAGAAAATAGTAAGTATAATATATTTTTAGGAGTAGTATTTATCATTGAGAGTATGCAAGTTCAGAGAACCCAAGTTTCGTAACTACGTCATCATTATAGGACTAGAGTCACTCTCATATGAAGGTTGACTTCTTGTTAGACCAAAAATCCTAGTAGCGAATCCATATCAGATGGGTTTTATACCTTTGGCAAGGTATAAGGCAGCTCTTCCAACTGAGATTATATATTACTTCACAAGCTCACATGATGTATGTTGGTTATAAGAAACTCCCTCGTATTATCTTTAAATCACATCAACTATTTATGAATTTAGAGATTTAGAGCTCAAAAATATTTTAGCTTACCTCACAGAAAATAATTTGAGCTTTCAACTTTAATTTATGAATTCTTAAATGCTTATATCTTACATATTTTGGACACACTTTTTGTGATAATTCTTATCTCACATTTTAAAGTTATTTTCATGATCTCACATACTCAATACATTTCAAATTACTAACTGCATACCTTTCTATTATGTTATATTTTACCATGATTTTGATCAAGGTGCCCACTTCTATACTCGTGGCTAGCTCAGTAAGGTTTTCAGTCAGCTTGATGAGTACTCATTATTTGGGGACCTTGGATCAATTTAGTTTTCTAGTTTGTCTTTAAACTCTTACTTAAGTTGGTTTATAGTTAGTTGAGGGTCTTGTCCCAGTAACTCATAGTTATCAGTAGAGACGTTCAGACATTAAATAAATCAAGTACGTTTGGGTTTAAGCTATTATTTTTAGTTGTTTTGGCATTTGTTTTGCCCATAATTCTTATGATAAAGATTTCTCCCAAAAAAGTAAAGTTATGGTCTTAGAAGCATGCCAATAATAAGGATTCGCTTGGGATAACTTGTGTTCCTAAGTGTCGGTCACATCTAGGGTGCAGACTTTGGTCATGAAAGTAACCCAATTAAATAAATCAAAAGAGAACAATTAATCTGAAAAGCAACAACCTAGGTTTAGAGGGCATGAGTATATACCATTAAGTACAGACAATGAAAGAGTCTAAATTATCTTAAATATGAAAATAAAATCATAAAGATAAGATAGAAGTCACTAAGATCGGCAGCAGTGACTTCAAATCTGCAGAAACACTAACACTTAGAATCATAATCAATGTCTGGGGGTCATCGACTAAGTACCTACATGTAAGGTGTAGAAAGAAAAACATGGGTGAGTATATAACCACTTGTAATCAGCAACATTATCGATTAAGATTTGCGATTAACATTGGACCATGATTCTTGTCTCGAGATTGCATCATAAGTCAATTTTTAAAGTCGTTCTCAAATTGGGTTGAATGTCGGGTTGAGTTCCAAATCCCAAGTCAAGGTTATAATTTTATATTTAAGTCGAGTTTAGGAGTCAAACCTCTAATCGAGGTCAGATTCTGGGTCTTATGTCTTGGATCATGATTGTTAGTCAAGTTTCAGATCTGAAGTCTGGTGTTGGAGATGGGAGTTAGGTCTCAGGTCGAGGTCAAAAGTTGTGTCCCATTTCAAGAATTGGGAGTTAGGGTCGAGAGTCAAACCCTAGGTTAGTGTTTGAAATTGATACTTGGACTTGGCTTAGAGTGGAAAATTGGAGTATGAGGTTGAAAGGGAGTCTCTTACAGTTTTAAGGGAAGTCATTTTTCTTAAATTGGATAAAAGTAAGTTTATTTGGAAAAACATTTTTCAAAATATTTACGCCAACCAAACATGAGAAAATTGGACGGGCTTAAAACTTTCTCCTTTCTTCTATGCTTTATGTTGGTCAACAATCAACTAAAGTTCTCTATACTTCTTCACTACTTGTATAGGAAAGGTAAAAGAAATTTAGTCTCTTTTTTTAGAAATAGAGCAGTCACGTAATAAACAAAACTCATGCAAAAAGATTTTCTGAAAAATGTTTTCCTACATACCAAACATACTCCTCATATTTTCCTCTTTTCTCTACCATCACCATTAAAATCTCCATTTTCAAGTGAGATTTCTCGAGGAGCAACTTAGATCAAGACGAAAACCACTATCGTAGCGGCAGATCTGATCTGATGCACTAATGGAGAAAAAAATGTTTTTATAAAGATTTGTTTGAAAAGGAAAAAATATCATTTGTTTCAGATATGTTCTGATTGAATAAATATTTTTTGTTATTTCCAAAATCTGTTTCAAAATGAAAAGAAAAACCTCTTTTTTTTAGACTAGTTTCGGGTATGGAAAGATTCAAACTTTTTTATTAAAGGAATAACTGATTTTTGAAACAATTGTAAGTGGAAAGAAAAATATTACTGATTAAAAAACATAACTTCAAATCAGTAAAAGAAAATTGGTCATGATTAATAAAAGAATGCAGATACTTGAAGATAATTTACCTGATTTAAAAAGTAAATTCTAATCAGCGTAAATGTATTCTCAATTGCATAGAGAAAAAGATGTAGTGACTAAAATTGCATAGGTTAAATAGAATTGTCATATTTTTTAGAACCAAAACATCAGCTTATGACTCTTGATACCAATAAAGGATTACAAACATATAATCTGAAATAATTAGATAATACATAAATAATAAAACAAAAACTTACTTGTTCTTTGTGTATTGAAAGTCATTACTAGTCGATGATGATTGGTACGATGTGGGTAGTGCAATTAGCTTGTTGTAACCTTGTAATTTTTGGGTTATATAGTTTGTGTTTGGTTCTTTGATATCTGTGGCTCTGGGGTTAAGGTTTAGGAAAGCTTGTACTCTGTAGATATTTTCTATGTATTTTTGGGATGTATAGTTGTAAACTTTTTTATCTTGGTTCAGACTATCTCGGTATGTGGTAATTGTTGGGGGCATGAACAAGGGGTCTTTAACCCTTTATGTATGGGCAAACTACATAAATGGTCCTCATAATTGGTAGTTTTGTTTTTTTATCCTCCGTAACAAAAGTCCTACAAAACTAGTCTTCCTCCTTTTATCTATAGAATAAACCTATTTGTCCCTGTATATTTTAAATATTTCTAAACAACTCCAAACTTATTTATATTTCAAAGCCTATTTTTTTCTTTTTTTTATTTTACTTTGATTTTTATTTTTTATTTATTTTTTAAGTTTTTCTCAACCCTTACCCTTTTTTCTCCTCTCAACTTCTATTTTTTTAAAATATCTCTTTTTTATTTCATCTTTTCTCTTTGTTTTTTAGTTTTTCTCAACTGTTCCTTTTTTGTCCTTTTCTCTGCTCAACTTCTATTTTTTTCTCTTTTTGATTTTTATTTTTTCATTTCTAAAAAAAAAAATCTCAAACCTTACTTTTTTCCCCTTTCTCCTCTCAACTTCTACTTTTTTAAAAAAAATCTCTTTTTTAAAAGAAAAAAATTCTCAGCCTTTATTTTAGTTTTATCTTTTTTTCTTTCTCCACTCAACATCCTTTTTTTTATTTTCTTTGATTTTTATTTTTTCTTTATTATTTTCATTTTCTGCAACTTTTATTGTGTTACTTTTTTTCTTCGATTCCTTCCAAACAACAAGCTATGCCCCATGGACAAGGATTGACACTATCACGTTGTATCTTGATTTATGATATGATCTATAAATCTTGCTATGACATTTTATCTTGATTTATGATATGTTTTATAAATTTTGCCTTAGAGACAAGACTTAGGACTTTCAAACAACAAGTTACGTTTCATGGGCAATAGTTGATACTACTATATTGTATTTTGATTTATGAGATATTCTATAACTCCTACCTTAGAGGAAAGACTTAGACCAAGGACTTTTAAATAATAAGTTATGCCCCGCGGACAGGAGTTGACACTACCACGTTATGTCTTGATTTATGAGATGTACTTTTTGTGTGAAAGAAAGATGGATCTCTCTGGTTGTGTATATATTATCGTCAACTAAAAAAGGTTACAATGAAGAATAAGTATTCTCTTCCTAGGATTGAAGATCTTTTCGATCGCTTCAGGGTGTTAGGTGTTTCTCTAAGATTGATCTTCGTTCTGGCTATCACAAGTTGAAAATTTAGGAGGTTGATTTTCCTAATTTTTCTTTCCAAACTTGGTATGGCCATTATGAGTTTCTTTTTATGTTATTTGGGTTGACTAATGCTCCGGCTGCTTTCATGGATCTTATGAATCAGGTGTTTAGGCAATTTCTGTATTTTTTTGTAATAGTCTTCATTGATGACATTTTGGTGTACTCTAAGAGTAAAGGGGAACATGTAAATCACCTTCAAATTGTGTTGCAGAATCTTAAGGACCAAAAATTATATGCAAAGTTTTCTACGTGTGAATTTTAGTTAAGTGTTGTAACCTTTCTTAGGCATATTGTTTTGAGTGAGGGGATATTAAGGTGGATTTACAGAAGGTTGAGGTAGTTAACAAGTGACCTAGACCCAAGACTCTAATCAACATTAGGAGCTTCTTGGGATTGGTTGGTTATTATATTAGGTTTTTGAAGAGTTTCTTATCTATTACTGCTCCACTGATGAAGTTAACTCAGAAAAAGGTAAAGTTTTTGTGGTCGATGCTTGTGAGGGTAGTTTTGAGAAGTTTAAGGATAAGTTGACTTATATGTCTATTTTGACCCTACCCAAGGGTACTGATAGTTTTGTGGTGTATTATGATTATCCCGTGTGGGACTGGGTTGTGTTTTAATGCAGCATGGTAAGGTTGTGGCCTATGCTTCCAGGCATCTTTAAGTTCATAAGAGGAATTACCTAACTCGTGATCTAGAGTTGGAGACTATGGTTTTTTATTTGAAGATTTGGTGCCATTATTTGTATGGGGTGCATGTAGACATCTGTTCAGACCATAAGATCTTGCAGTATGTGTTTATGCAAAAGGAATTGAATCTCAGGCAAAGGCAATGGCTCGAGTTACTTAAGAATTACGATATGAGTTTGCACTACCATCCAAGTAAAGCTAATGTTATTGCTGATGCTCTTAACAGATTGTCTATGGGAAGCTTATCCCACATTGATGAGAAGAAAATAGGATTGGTGAAGGATATTCATAGCTTGGCTAAGTTTGTCTTTTGGACTTTAAATATGGAGGAATGATTATTCAGGAGGTGGTTAAGTCATTTTTTGGCACTGAGGTGAAGGACAAGTAGGATTTAGATCCCATACTTATACAGATTAAGGATAATATGGGTCAATAGAAGGTTATGACATTTGAAATTGAGGGAGATGGAATTCTGAACTATCAAGGAAGATTATGTGTTTCTAACGTAGATGGGCTGCGAGAAAGAATTTTGACGGAGGCTTACGAGTATAGATATATAGTTTATCCGAGTTTGACAAAGATAGACTATGAATTAAATAAAATCTATTGGTGGAACAATATGAAGAGAGATATGGCAAACTCTATGGAAATGTGTATAATTTATCAGTAGGTCAATGTTGAGCGTTAGAGGCCCGGTGGCATGTCTCAAGAGATTGAGTTGCCCAGGTAAAAGTGGTACATGATTAACATGGATTTTGTTATAGGTCCTACATAGTCTCGTAATTAGTATAATTTTATTTGGGTAATTGTGGATAGAATGACTAAGTCTGCTCACTTCTTACCTGTAAGGACTAACTACTCAGGAGATGATTATGCTAAGTTATTCATTCAGGAGATATTTAAGTTGTATAGAGTGCTGATGTCCATCATTTTAGACCGAGGTACGTAGTTTTTTTCTAACTTTTGGAATTCATTTTAGAAAGCTTTCGGTACTCGAGTGAACCTTAGAACTGCTTTCTACACTCAAATGGATGGACAAGTGGAATAGATTATTTAGACTCTGGATTACATGCTAAGGGCTTGTTTGAATGATTTTAAGGGTAGTTGGGTTGATCATTTACCCCTTATTCAGTCTGCATACAATAATAGTTTTAGATGGCTCCTTTCGAGACTCTTTATGGTAGAAGGTGCAGGTATCCCATTGGGTGGTTTGGTGTAGGTAAGACTAGGTTGTTTGGTCCTAAATTGGGTCACCAATCCATAGATAAGGTGGAAGTGATTAGACAAAGACTTAAGACTACCCGGAGTCGCCAAAAGTCTTATACGGATGTGAGGTAGATGGAGTTGGAGTTTGAGTTAGTAATTGTGTGTTCTTGATGGTTTTTCCTTTGAAAGGAGTCATGATATTTGGGAAGAATAGAAAACTCAGTCCCCATTACATTGGCTTGTACAAAATTATGATGAGAATTAGGAATGTTGCCTATGAGTTGGATTTGCCTGTAATTTTGGGCTCTGTTCATCCTGTTTTTAATTTGTCTATGCTGAAAAAAGTATATGGGTAATCTTTATTTGATAGTCCTATTGAGGATGTTGGTGTTTTGGATTCCTTATCTTATGAGGAAACCCCGATTAAAATATCGGATAGGGAAGTTCATAAATTAGGACTAAGGATATAACTTCAATAAAGGTGCTTTGGTGGAATCAAAAGGTAGAAGAAGCTACTTAGGAAGCTGAGTAAGATATGAAGGCTAAGCATTCATTCTTGTTCCCAACCTTGGATGAGAATGTTTGAGGTATGAGTTTGTTTCTTCCTTGTTTCCTTCAAATTTGTTCTTAGATTTGGCTACATTCTATCTATTATTATCCTAAGGGTTCCCTAACTTCTTATTCAGGGACGAATGGTCCTAATGGGGGAGAGGGGTAATGTGATACCTCAATTACTTGAACTCTATGCCCTCTAGGTATAAGCTCTTAAATTGGCAAATTTCTATAATAGAGTCGAAATTGCCATGACCTCTAGGTGGGACTCGATGTTCGAGCAGTAAGGTTTCCCAGGAGTTCTGCCTTGATCACGAGTCTTCACCATGAATCATGAAGATTTATAACTAGTTATGATGAGCGAGTCGTGGTCCAAAAATTGAGGTGCCAAGTTTTTGGTCCTCAGGTAAAACCCATGGTCAGTCATCACGGGTTGTTCTAGAGTCCTGATGGGTGAGCCCAAAATTTCCTACACATTTTAATTAAGGTTATTTTGGTCTTTACCTTCCACCACACTATTCCCACAAAAACACACAAAGGCCCTGATCATCAGTTAATCAAATCAAAACACTATTCTCTCCTTTTTAACTCTCAAGGCAAGAATATTAGGGGTTTACAAGGCAATTAGTCATCCAAGCTCTAGTCCTCAGATTTCCTTCCAATTTTTTTGGTATTTCAGGCATGTCTCTCATCCCTAACTTGAATTTTATACTATGGCATATGTTTTAATCATTGTTCATGTAATTTAATTATTGGGTTTGAAATTGGGTTAAGGGCTTTCGATGATTACCACTTGAATTATATTTTCCATGGTTTAAATGTCTTGCGTATAATTAAATTGATAATTTATGGGACTGAATGGGTGCATTATTGTGGAATTTGGAATGGGGAACATAAGTTTCCCCAAATTGATGAATTTTAGTTTGGTAATGGCAGTAACCTCAACCCACCTGTATAATTTTGGTTTTAAATATGGAATTTGCCTGATTTAACTCACTTTTAAAACTATTGCATTACGTTAATGGACAAATGGATAAAAACCAATTTGAAAGGACTTGGTGGTCATGGTTTTGTATTTTTATAGGAACTTGAGAGTCAATTGGTTAATTGAAATGGATTGGCATGATTATACAAGATTGCAAGCATAATTTGTATGATGATATCAAGTGGAAAAGGCCTTAAAATAAGCCTCATTGATTTATGGTTGGGAATATGTGCAAAATGGTTTTAATTTGGGCTTAAGGGGGCCGTAAAGGTGAAGGTCCCGTGGAGGACCAGTAGTGGAACCACGTTTATCGGCAGGGGTCTATACGACCGTGTGGTTAGGTCACACATTATAATCTTGGGATGGATGTAGCCTTGGTGTCTCTATATCTCCTTAGGATTTCCTCAGTTCATGTGGCTAACACATGTTGGGGCTCTTTCAGCAGGGGGAGATGAACCCATATAGCTCATAGGTTCCCTTAGGATGGATAGATCTATACAATCTAGGTTAATATTTTATAATCTCATGTTCATGACCCTTTATCCTATCCTAAAATCCTATTTATGTGTATATGAATGTATGTACATTTCTTATCCCACTGACGTCCCTGGACGCTACATTGTTTCATGATGTAGGGTTCTATGGTCTTTCTGTTACTCCTGTGTAGTGTTGGGTGGTGTGATACAGTGGTCGAATTGTTTTGAAGTGGTGAGCCTCCATCATTGGAAAGCCTTGCCATTTCATTAGGTTTCTTTTAAGATTTTAGGAATTGTGAAATCTCTTTTGTTATGGTCGGGGGAATGTCCCTACCTAGTTTGGTAATCTGGTTTTGAAACTTTTATGGACAAGTGTAGGTTGGATGTTTGTTTGATTCATAGTTTACATTTGATTATCTATCTTCTTTATTACTATTTTTGGTTGTCTTCCATTATTTATATTTATTATTCTCTATAAGATAGGCTAAAGGGGTGGTCTCCAGCCCACGGTTGGCTTGAGATACCCGTCATGACTAGGCCTTGGTTTGGGTCGTGATCGTTAGTGTGAGAGGCATTTACATACCATTTCATTTACAATAGCAGTATATAAATACCAAAAGTATGATGGAGGGTATATACGTACCATTTATCATAGTTAGGGGTATATATACGATCGGGCCCGCTTGACCAACGACCATCATACTATGATCATAGTATGATTAGTTTTTTGAAATTGTCAATATAATTGAATGATTTTATTCGAGGGATCTTTCCCCCTTTCAGAATTGCATAGAATTATTATTTATTCTGATGAATTATTCATTCTAATCGCCATTATAAATCTAAAATCTAGTAGTAGTATTTTTTGTAATTTTGAATTATTTTGATTGAATTTATTTTAATTATTTTTGTTTTTATTATTTTAGTGTTTAGAATTTTATTTTGATTTCTTTTACTTTTATTTGATTTATTGTTAAGACGAGATATCCTTATCTCTCTCCCACTAAGACAGAAAATTAACAAATGAGAAATATAGTAAGATCAAGCAAAAAATTATTTTTTCTCCAAGAATTTAGCTCAAGAGACAAGTAGAATGTCTTCATTCCATTATTCGATGAAATATCTTGAATTTTATGTTGAATTTCTAGGTGTATGTACATGTATCAATCAAGTAAATTTTGTTCTGGTGGGATTAATTCAATAAAAGAAAAAAAGTAATTCAAGACAGTCTTGAAACAATTCATTGCATTTTCTCCCAGACTTCCTAGGTAAATCCATGAGTCACTAGACACTATGTATCTACTTCACGTATTTAATGCATATATATATATATATATATATACTTATGTTTAGAATATATGCATATATAGATATTTTATCCAAATAGTGAATAATTCCAAAATTAATAAAAAAGGCCGTTTTAACTCAGTGGTAGAGTAACACCATGGTAAGGCATAAGTCATCACTTCAAATACGATAAGGGCCTTTGTAAGACTCCAATCTAGTATTAATATTTAAGGAGATAATTGCATTTTAATTTGTAAGAAAAAAAAAGTAACTAACTGTATAATACATTATGATTATACTTAGTTATAAAGTTGAACATTTGTTTAGTCAATTTTCATTATTATGAATTTCTGAATAATGAAAAGTCACTTCTTGAATCACCCACAGAATATTCCTATTTTTCATTATACCAACAAAATCCATCGAAAGGTTAGAAATCAACAAAAAAAAAGGGAAGTGGACCTGACCTATTAAATCATGACTATATCTGTTATTCTGCTATTAAAATTTGATAGAGATGAAATTGGAGTAGTTGATTTTTTTATTTCATTTTTTTGTTTTGGACTGCACAAGAATTTGTCGATATCTTTTATTAAATCTTCTTGTTACTAGATTTTCTATAGGAAAAATTATAGGAATGAATTGTTATTCCATTCCTCTACAGAGAAACCTTTCTTCCATGTCACACCATAAGAGCCATTTATTATCTTTCTTTGATTCTAGATCAAAGATTAATTTCTATCTAGATTATATATCTATATTAAGTAGATTGTAGATTTCGATGTATATCTATCAGATCGTGGCTTCATGTACCAAATATTTCAATCCTGTTGCATCCGGCATTTTTGTTTTGTTCCAACAGTGTGATGGAGAATAGATCCGAGAAAGAGATTTTCATTTCTAGTCTCCTAGTTATTTTATTTATTTTATTGAATTTTAGATTTTCTAAAAAGAAAAATACTAGATTATCTCTTTTTCTAATAGACAAAAGAATCTAAAAATAAATATTTTCTCGAACTTTCTTTTTTCTGTTGATCCGTTGAAAGATATACTATGGAGTTTTAGATTTATTTATATGAAGTATGAAGGAAAAGGATTGTTTGGCCCTTGAAGCGTTCTTTCAATACAAGGGATTGATTGAATTATCTTATTAAGACAATTCATGGTTCATATGCTTAGTTAGAAGGAATAATCCAATGGAATTCATGAACTTACCTAGGTTAGTGTATGGGTTAATGTATATAGGATTTTTATCTTCAAAACCCAATAGAAAGGGTAGTGCAAGAGAAATCATACAAAAATGATCGAATCTTCAGACGCCCCAAAAAAGATATGAGGTTCTCAAAAATGGTAGAAGTAGTTGAATAGGATGATCTCTATGACCATATCCATTGGTAAGTTTACCAAAGATAAAAGTGATTTATTTGATATTATGGATGATTGGTTACGGAGGGGCCATTTCGTTTTTGTAGGCTGGTCTGGTCTATTGCTCTTTCGTTGTGCCTAATTCATTGTAGGGGTTTGGTATACAGGTACATTCTTCGTAACTTCATAGTATACCCATGGATTAGCCAATTAATATTTGGAAAGCTGCAATTTCTTAACTGTCGCGGTTTCTACTCCTGCTAATAGTTTAGCATATTCATTTTTGTTACTATGGGGTCCTAAAGTATAAGGAGATTTTACTCATTGGTGTCAAATGGGGGGGAGGGGGCTCTATGGACTTTTGTTGCTTCCCATGGAGCTTTTGGCCTAATAGGTTTCATGTTACGTCAATACAAGCTTGCTCAATCTGTTCAATTGAGACCTTATAATGCAATCACATTCTCTAGTCCAATTGCTATTTTTGTTTCATTTCTGATTTATCCACTAGGTCAGTTTGGTTGGTTCTTTGAACCTAGTTTTGGTGTAGCAGCTATATTTTGATTCATCCTATTTTTTTAAGGGTTTCATAATTGTACCTTGAACCTCTTTCATATAATGGGAGTTGTTGGTTTATTAGGCGCTTCTTTTCTATCATGACCCAAAATAGGTCCTGGCCATGATGGGTATCTCAAGTCCACTATGGACAGGAGACCATCCCCTTTACCTAATCAAATAGAGCATATACACTAATAGATACTAAATTTCAAACATATAAAAATATAGAAGATATAAACTCAGAGACATCTATGATACACCATTAGCCAAGACAATACCAATACCCAAGTCTATAGTAATCCACAATGACTTCTAATCAAAACCAAAATCAATAAAGTCAGGTTGTGCCTCTGATGATAGACAATAACAAGTCAGAAGAAAATTTTATGACGTAAAGAAGATATAATATGAAATGAAGCCTTCCGAAGTATAAAAGCTCACCACTTCAGTCTGACTTGCGAACTATCCCACGGTGAACTAATCATTGTGTAGGAGAAGTAGAAGTATGCCTAATTCCTTTATCTTGTTGAGATACAACGTATGAAGACAGTTAGTGATTTGAGAGATAGCATGTAAATCATGGATAAGAGAATAAAAATAATGCCATGATAAATAATTCAAAACAAGTCCAAATTCAGTGTACATAAATATATGCAAATACATACATATATATATATATATATCACATGTCGGGGAAGGGAACAAGTCTTAGCATGAACTTTAAAACTTTATCTTGGATTGTGTAGCTTAACCTTCATAATAGTACCCATGGTCTATATGGGACTCAGTTCTCACCCGTTGGTCAGGCCCCAGTGCATGTAGCCACAAAAACTGGAGAATAATCGTAGATATATGCACGGGGGACTTGAACCTCTTACTCATATACTAAGGTGACTTAAACATCACATCATGTAATATGATATGGGGGACTCGAACCTCCCAATCATATAGTAAGTGGGACTTAAACCTCCCTGGTAATAAGCAAGGGGATTCGAACCTCAGCCCATTTAGACCCCGACGTCGACTAATGTGGTTTCCAGTGTTGGTCCCTTGGGACCGCCACTTTCATGGCCCAGCTACACAACCCTCTTTTATGCCCAGTTAAAATATTTAGCACACATTCTCAATTAAGAGAACCAATTATACATTAAGGCATCTAGTTGGTATCGTCATACCAACATCACTTGCAAGTTCATTATCATGCCATGTCAACTACTTAGCCTATAGGGACTCTAACCCCTCAGCCAAAAGGACTTCAAAGTAATTAGTCATTTTGGACTCAAACCCATTTAATCAATTGGGACTCGAACCCATTTAATAAATTTGGACTCAAACCAATTTAATCAATTAGGACTCAAACCAATTTATGTTTCAATAATCCAATTATGCCATGCAAATAGTTTTTAAAGATAGTTTAATATTCACATGACCCAAACCGATGCCTAGACATGTCGGGCATCTCGAGTATAACTCAGACTTGAGACCACCCCCAATGCCTAACCATAACCGCCCTGTACCCTATGTCGGATGAATTTCGAACATATAACAAGATTGAACAATTTTAATTAAAAGGCATTCAATAAATTCCAAAACCATAACTACCCAAACATCTGACCAAGCATTCATCCATTGTCAGCCCCAATACCAATACCAATGTCAAAGATGACACCAATACCAACACTGCCCATGCCTATAGTAGTCACACAAAGCCTATAAAAAAATTCAAGAACATCTAGTCGGGACATGCCCCCGACCATACCCAAAACCAACGTCCAAGAAATAAATAAAAAAATGAAAGGTAGTCCATGGCATGAAATGGATCATTTTGAACCATGGAATCTCACCGCTTCAATCTAACACCAAGTTGTTCCCTAATCCAAGATCATTAAGCAGGAGGAGTAGTATGGTTGGTTCTTGCATCGCGTAGGGATAAAGCGCCCGAAGACGGGTTAGTGCCCGTGGGGATAAAATAATGCCATTATTCACAACCCAAGTAAATATCCATTTGCAATCATATACATATATATATACACCATACAGGAAAAGAAAAACGGGTTTAGCCTTCATTTAAAACCTTTAGCCTGGGTTCTATATTTGTACCATCATAATCCACCCATAAAATATATGGGTCTAATGTTATCCCCTGAACAGGCCCCAGCGCGTGTAGAAGAGATATCATAGGGGTCGGGGATTCATGTGTACTCTTAGACCTCCATGATACATATATACAAGTATAACTTGGGAGATTCCCATGTACCCCATAAGCATATGGTGGTCATGACCAACCCTCATGTCGGTAAACATGAGTTTGTAGTTCTATCCATCGGACTCACACTTTCAAGGTTAGATATTACAACCTGCTATTATTGCCCAATTAAAACATTTAGCACATAACTAAACCACCAATTCCAAGAGTTTATTATCGAGGCATTATGAAGTGGTATCATCATACTAAGTATAGCTTGAAAGTAATGTCATTAGCGAACACTTGGGGGATTCCCTGTACCCCACAATATTTCAAATTAAACCAAAAGCCATGACCATAAAGGAATTTCCATATTATGGAATGGAAAATTTTCAATAATAGTCAAACTATGTGACAAAGTCATTCTCATAGGCTTTTTAACAAATATGTTGAGGGCATAAGATTTCCAAAACCAAAACCAAGTATCAATTTACCATCCCCGTGAAATCACATGTTCAAAACCATATATATAACATGAAAACCATTATTAAACATGGGAGCATTAGCAAACCATAAGCAACCAAACCCCCAACATCTATTTCCAAACCCAAAACCCTATCACAATAATACCATGAAAACCATTCATTAACACATGATTTTAGTTGAACTAATAATGAGGGAGGAGTAAAATGCCTTAGACCACAAGAAAGACAGAGAGAAACCACCCTTAGGAGACTTAATTGATTAACTTGAATAAAACCCTAGCCTTTCTTGAACCAAGAGCTTGAGAGAGATTTGAGAGTGTTTAGAGAGTGTTTTGAATGAGAATAATAGGTTAAGAAAGCTCCAAAGGTGTTTTATGTTGAGGGTTCAAGAGAATTTATTGGGGTGAAATGTCCAGAATACCCCAATTTAAACTGTAAGAATTTTAATAGGTGGATACGATTTGGACCCCTCACTCATACCCGCATCTACGAGTGGTACCTTTCACTTGTACCTTGATTAGAAAGTTGGACATCATATTTTGTCTAACATACTAATCCTTAGTCCAACTTGTACCCTCACCATACAACTAGTACCCTTCAAGTCTAGAACCAAGCAAAATCCTCTAGGTTACACACTGCACAACATACGGTAGAACCCTAATCTATCGTACTATCTCTATACAACTCGTACAGAGTCTTGTCGTACCTTGGACAAAAAATTACCTAGAACACACTATTTATCATGCGACTTGGGTTCCTAAGTCATTAGAACAATATGTGACTAGTATGCTTGATTCGTATGGTTCCCAGAGAGTTCAAAACTCAGAAAAATTCTAAAGGTCAAAACTCAAGGTGTTTCAATTTTCCCCTACTTGGATCATTCATCCTCGAATGATGGAACAAGGTGGTACAAGCATGATTTAAACCCCCAAATGTCTCTACACTTACCTTTAAGATAGAAAACAGAATACCAAGGAATTAATCTTTCCTTTAACAATATTTGAAAATGAAGGCATTATGAAGAACACATACCTTCCCCACGAACTTCCGAAGCAGAAAATAGGAACGGATACTTGGATTTCTTGTCCTCTTCAGCTTCCCATGTAGCCTCTTCCACCTTGTGGTTCCTCTAAAGAACCTTTACCGAGACCACATCCTTGGTCCATAACCGATGAACCTGATGATCCAAGATCTCAATTGGGATCTCTTCATAAGATAGGGAATTCAAAATACCAATATCCTTGACTGGCATAATTTGTGACGAATCACCTATACACTTTCTCAACATGGAGACATAGAATACAGGGTGAATGGAGCTCAAGCTAGAAGGCAACTCCAACTAATATGCGACATTGCTAGCCCTCTTAAGAATTATATAAGGAACCACATACCAGGTACTGAGCTTCCTTTTATTCCCAAACCACATCACTCTCTTCATGTGAGACACCTTCAGGAACACCCTATCTCCTACCTCAAACTCTAAGTCCCTTTTCCTCATATCTTCATAGGACTTTGGCAACTTTGGGAAGCCTTAAGTCTATATCAAATTACCTTCACCTTCTACATAGCTTGGTGAACCAAATCCAGGACAATCATATTTACCTCACTAACCTCAAACCACCTAATACAAGACCTACACCTTCTACCATACACTGCCACAAATGGAGCCATCAATGCTATAGTTGTAGCTATTATTGTATGCAAACTCTACCATAGCCAAATGCTCAACCCAACTACTACCATAGTCAATCACGTAGGCATGAAACATATCTTCCAATGTATGAAGAGTCCTTTTTGCTTGCTCATTTGACTGTGAGTGAAAGCGGTACGCGAAATTACCTTAGTCCCCAACCCTTTCTGAAACAACTACCAAAAGTGAGATAAAAATTGCATACCACAATCAAAGATAATAGAAATAGGTACACCATGCAACTTTACAATCTTATGGTGATACAACCTCGCATAATACTCAGTCGAGAAGTTGGTCCTTACTGGCAAGAAATGAGTTGACTTTGTAATCCTATCCACGATGACCAAAACTAAATCAAATTGATTTTAAGACCAGGGAAGGCCAGTAATGAAATCCATATTGATTACTTCCCACTTTCATACGTGCAAGTCAATTTCTTGATACATTCCTTCTGGCATCATGTGCTCAACTTTCACCTACTGGCACACCATGCACTTGGTCACAAAATTAGCCACATCTCTCTTAATATTGTTCCACTAATACATCTTCTTGTGGTCATGATATATTTTTTGTCAAAAAAGGATGAAAAACATAGCGTGACTCATGCACCTCAACTAATATCCTCTCTTACAAACTATCCACATCAGGAACACATAATCTCCCTTGGTACCACAAAGTACCGTCACTATAAATCGCAAAATCCATTACCTTCTACCCACCTATATCACCCTTGATCCTTATTAAGGCAGGATCTAACATCTTCTTCTCCTTGATTTTACCCCCAAGAGATGACCGTACCATTTCCTATAGCAACACACCATGATCCTCGGAGTCCAAAAGGAAAACTCCAAGGTTAGCCAAACGGTGAATATCTTTCACCAACTCATGCTTCTCTTTATCCACATGAGCTAGAGTCCTCATAGATAACCTGCTAAGAGCATTAGCAACCACATTATCTTTACCTGGGTGGTAGTGAAGACTCATATCATAATCCTTGAGAAGCTCAAGCCATCTCCTTTACCTGAGGTTAATCTTTTTCTGAGTAAACACATATTGAAGGATCTTATGACCAGTAAAGATATCCACATGCACCTTATAAAAATAGTGATGCTATATTTTTAACATGAATACCATAGCCAATAACTCCAAGTCATGAGTTGGCTAATTCCTCTCATGCACCATTAACTATTTGAAAGCATAATCTATCACCTTCCTATGCTGAATTAGTGCACAACTAAGTCCCATACAGGATGCATCATAGTAGACCACAAACCCATCAGTGCCTTCAGGAAAAGTCAATATCAGAGCCAAAGTTAACTTATCTTCCAATTTTTCAAAACTCCCCTCAAAAGCATCAGACCACAAGAACTCTCCCTTCTTCTTAGTCAATTTAGTCAATGGGGCAGCTATAGTCGAAAAACCCTCCACAAACCTCTTGTAGTAACAGGATAAACCCAAGAATCTTCAAATATCGGTTGGAGCGTGGGTCTAGGACACCTCTTTACCACTTTAAGTTTTTGTAGATCTACCATGAGCTCTTCACTTGAAACTATATATCATAGAAAAGTGACAGTGTTCAACCAAAACCTACATTTTCAAAAATTTGGCATACAACTGTTGCTCCTTCAAGGTCTTTAATATAATACAGAGGCGATTCATTTGATCCACCTCGCTCTTAGAGTACACCAGAATATCATCTATGAAAATAATGATGAATAAGTACAGAAACTGATAAAATACCCTATTCATCAAATCCATGAATGTTATAGGGGTATTGGTCAGCCCAAAAAACATAACCAGAAACTCAAAGTGCCTATATCGGGTATAAAAGGCAGTCCTAGGGATATCCACCTCCCTAATATTTAACTGATGATACCTAGATTGAATATCAAATTTGGAGAAAAAGTTAGCACCCTGCAACTGATCAAACAAATCATCTATCCTTGGAAGAGGATACTTATTCTTTACTGTTACCTTATTCAACCGCCGGTAATTAATAGGCATTCGAAGGGAACTATCTTTCTTATGCATGAATAACATAGGTTCACCCGATGGGGACACACTAGAATAGATAAAACCCTTATCTAAAATATCCTTGAGTTGCTCCTTAATCTCCTTTAATTCTGTTGGAGCCATTCTATATGGAGGAATAGAAATTGAACGGGTGTCCAAAACAAGATCAATCCCAAACTCAATATCCCTATCTAGAGGAACACCAGGAATATTATTAGGGAAGACCTTAGGAAATTTGTTCACCACGGTACAGAATGCAAAGAAGGACCCTCCGAGTTAGAATCTTTAACCCGGACTAGATGATAGAGATAACCTTTGGAGATTAATCTTAAAAGTCTAATATAAGATATAAACTTCCCCTTAGGATCTAGGGAACCACCCTCCCACTCAATAACCAGCTCATTAGGGAATTTAAAGAGAACCTTACAGGTCCAGTAGTCTAGGGAAGCATAGCACGAGTGCAACCAATCCATCCCTAATGTGATATCAAAATTCACCATATTTAATTCAAATAGATCCATCACAGAGTCTTTTGTACCAATAGATACCACACACCGCATATATATTCTTCTAGCAACCACAGAGTCACCTATCGAGATAGAAATAGAAAAAGGATCTAAAACACACTCTAGACCAAAATCAAAATGCACGTCCATAAATAGAGTCACATAAGAGAGAGTGGACCCCGGATCAAGCAAATAATATACATCATAGAAAAAGAGTTTCAATGTGCCAGTCACGATATCAGGAGATGCCTCAGAATTCTGGCGAGTAGTGAGAGCATAAAGACTGTTCATACCAATGACAAAACTATATGGTGTACCCTTTGGTGTCGGAGCTAAAGATGAAGAAACAAGAACCTTGTTTGCCCTAGGGGCAACCTTACCAACTTGATAGTTTCTAAGCATATGCCTTGGTTGACCACAGTTGAAGCACCTGTCCCTCCCCTTATCACATAAACCCAGATGCAAGCTACCATAAAACCTGTAGAGAGGATGTGATAGAGATGAGTAGGCACTACTATCCTTAGATTGGGCTCCCTGTGCCCTAAAGTTTTCGCCATCTTGGAAATGCCTGTCACCCAATGGCTTTGGGTAGGGAGCACTAGTCATCGAGTAAGACCCAGAATTGACCATTTCTTCTTAGGCCACTTCCCGCCATCCCTGCCACTCTACTGTTGGCCACCACCCTGCTCAGAGAACCTAAACTTCTTGCCTTGCCTCTCACTCCTCTCAGGCTTATTCTTCTTATCTTTCTCTATCTACTATATGTATATAACCAACTAGGATATATCCATGTCCCTATTTAATAAAGAATCCTTACTCTCCAAGATCAAGTCTCTAGAAAACCAAAAAGTGAACTTCCTCATTCTATCCCTTATGGTAGAAACTTACTCCAAAGCATACCGAGATAACTAGTGAAACTTCCCGGCATACTACTTGACAAGTATCTTTCCTTACTTTAAATTAACAAAACTCTTCTGCCTTAGCTTCCCTCAACTCCCAAGGAAAGAAGCGGCCCGGGAAAGCATTAGACAAATCCACCCATAGAGTTGACTTATCACCATCACCCCTTGACTGATCCCATTCCTTGTACCACTGGTATGCCACATCTTTAAGATGGTGGGAGGAAAACTCCACACCTTCCACATTAGTAGTATGCATAACACAAAAAATCTTTCCCATCTCATCCAAAAAACCCTAAGGATCCTCCTTTATCTTAACAACAGTAAATGTCAAAGGGTTCAACCTCATGAACTGGCCAACCCTGGTGGCCTTAGAAGATGGAGTAAGAGATGCACCATGCTCAGCTTGAGAAGCTACCAACTAAGCCAATATATGGGTAGACCAATGAAACTCAGCATTCATCACATCATCCTGAGGAGCTCAAGGAAGACTGAAGGGAATCGGTGGAACTCCATGAGGTAATCAGGAACTGGACCACTTGATTAGGTCTGGACCCTACAAGTAGAATGGGTCCCATCAGTATTATCCACGAGTGGGATAGAGGAGTTTTCGTTAGCTTCAGATTATCAAGGAGGTATGATCTGAAAAGCAAACAAATGAGAATTAAAGAAAAATTATATACCTTAGACTCTATAGCTTGAAAACAAAACACGAGAAAGAGAAACATTCATAAATGTCTCATAGCCTCTCCCTTACAAGTGTAGTATGCTACACACCCTTAAAAGAGACTCTACTCGACACTGCTTTGTGGGCTCCCAATTGACCATGAACCTAGGGCTCTAATACTAATATGACATGACCCGAACTAGGGCTTAGTCATGTTGGATAACTCAAGTTTGACTTAGATCGAAGACCGCCCCCAATACCTACCCAAAACTGTCTTGTACCCGATGTCGGATGAATTTCAAACATATAACAAGATAGGACAATTTTAATTGAAAGGCATTCAATAAAGTCTAAAACCATACTACCCAAATATCCAACCAAGCATCCATCTAGTGTCAAACCCAATACTAATACTAATGCAAAGTCTGACACCAATGCCAACACCGTTCATGCCCATAGTAGTCATACAAAGCCTTTAACAAAATTCCAAGAACATCCAGTCGGGACATGCCCTCGACCATAATCAAAAACAGCATCTAAAAAAAAATTATGAAAGAAAGTTCATGGCATGAAATAGAGCCTTCCAAAGTATGGAAGCTCACCACTTTAATCCAACACCAAGTTCTTCCTGAATCCAAGATCACTGAGCAGAAAGAGTAGTATGGTTAGTTCCTGCATCACGTGGGGATACAACACTCAAAGATGGGTTAGCGGGTGAACGTTAGCATGTACTCAGGAATAAGAATAAAATAATACGTTTATTCAAAACTAAAAAAATAGCCATATACTATCATATACATACATATATACACCATATCGGGAAAGGGAAACAGGTTTAGCATGCATTTAAAACCTTTAATCTGGGTTGTATAGTTGTACCATCATAATCTACCCATCGGCTATATGGGTCCAGTGTTACCCCTAAATAGGGCCCAGTGCATGTCGCCGAGATATCATAGGGTCTGGGGATTCTTATTTACCCTTCACCCTCCATGATACATATATACAAGTATAAGTTGGGGGATTCCCATGTACCCACGAGCATATGGTCGTCATGACCAACCCTCATATCGGCAAACATTAGTTTGCAGTATCCGTCCATTGGACTTACATCTTCACTGTTAGCTATTACAATCCGCCATTATTGACCAGTTAAAACATTTAGCACATAACCAAACCACCAATTCCAAGTGTCCATTATCGAGGCATTATGAAGTGGTATTGTCATACCAATTATAGATTGCAAGCAATGTCATTAGCCATCCTTTAGGGGATTCCCATGTACCCCATAATATTTTCAATTAAACCAAAATCCATGGACATCAATACCCTTCCAATCTATTTAAAACTAGTTAAACCAACCTAGGTTCCATTACCATAGTATGCAACTCAAAGTTTTCAATAATAGTCAAACTATCTGACAAAATCATTCTCATAGGAATTTTAACAAATATGTTGAGGGCATAAGATTTCCATAACCAAAACCAAGTATCGATATACCATACCCATATAATCACATGTTCAAAACCATATATGTAACATGAAAACCATAATTAAAATATGGGAAAACGTTAGCAAATCACAAACAACCAAACCCCCAACATCTATTTCAAAACCCAAAACCCTATCACAATAATACTATGAAAACTATTTATTAACACATATTTTTAGTTGCAATAACAATGAGAGAGAAGTAATATGCCTCAGACCATAAGGAAGACAAATATAAACCACTCTTACGATCCTTAGTTGATTGACTTGAAAAAAACCCTATCTTTTCTTAAACCAAGAGCTTAAGAGAGATTTGAGAGTGTTTAGAATGTTTTGTAATGAGAATAATAGGTTAAGGAAGCATCCAAAGGTGTTTTATATTGTGGGGTCAAGATAAGTAATTGGGGGAAATGTTCGAAATACCCTCAACTGAAATTATAAAAATTTCCGCAAATGGGTACGATTTGGACCCCTTACTCGTACCTACATCATACAAGTGGTACCTTTCACTCATACCTTGATAAAAAAAGTTGGACATCATATTTTGTCCAACATATGACTCCTTAGCCTAACTCGTTCCCTAACCATACGACTAGTACCGTTCAAGTTGTACCTCAAGCAGAAATATCTAGGCTAGATAGTAGATAATATACGGTTGGACCCTACTCTCTCGTACCATCTCCATACGACTCGTATGGAGTTTTATCATACATTGGATAGAAAATAACCTAGAACACACAACTTCTCATACAACTTGGGATCCTAATTCATTATCACAACATACTACTAGTATTCTTGAGTCGTATGGTTCCTAAAGAGTTCAAAACTCAGGAAATTTCTAAGGGTCAAAACTCAGGGTGTTTCAAATATGCATTCTTTTTGCATTCAAAACCAATTTCACAATATTAGGTTGAGGTTGTTACCAATTCAATTATCGATCTTAACAAAATTGGGGGAAATCACAATCCCTTAGTTTATTAGCCATACTAATGCACCCCAAAAGCTCAAAACCATTAATAAAGCATAAACAATGCATAATAAGTCATGGGAAAATAATTTAAGAACCAACCATGTCAAAACCCTCAACCCATGTCAAAACCCACATTCAATTTCACATCAATAATAATTTAAATATCATTATTTAAGGGAAACAAGTTTGAGGGTAGAGTCACATGCCTGAAATATTCATAATTATGGAGAAGAAACCTTAAATTGACCCCTAGATGCTCAACCTTGAGGAAACCCTAGCTTTTTTTAGTTGAGAGAATTTTAGATAGAAGAGGATATGTTTTGATTATTTTATGGGTGAGAATAAAGTCTCAATAGAGTTTATAGGTCGTGGGTTATGTTTTGGGAAAGAGGAAAATGTCTAGAATGCCCTTAATAAAAAGACTAAGAAAATGCCACCCAATCACTACGGGTCTCACAGTAACTCGTTAAGACTTGTTATGACTCAACTCTAGAATTATAGTCAAGACAGTGTCTCCAGGCACACACAATGTTGACCTTAAAATTACCACCTTACCACTCGTACAAAGTCATTATGACTCGTTGAGTCTAGTCATGCTCAATACAGAAAGTTTTGGATAACATGATGGTCAGGCTACGATTAGGACCTAATGACTCGTCATGAGTCATTACAACTCAAGGACTCAGATCATAGTCGATATAGTGACTTAGTCAAATCTCACTAGACACCTTATGATGTATGAGCATATGCTAACACATTTGAGGCTTTTAACTCAAAATAATTGCAAGGACTTGAGCAACTTTAGTTATTTTTTATTAGTTTCTATTTGATTTTGCAGTTGAAGATGATATGATACATAACCAACAATAATAGAAGAAAAAAGGTTAAAATTTAAAGAAATTTGAAGACTAGTATGGCTGACGACATTCATAATAAGTCATCATCCCAGTGATAATCTATCAAAGACAATGTTAGCCTTAAACAGGAAATGAATTTCAGTTGGAATAGTTGACGACATTTTGTGATAGGCCATCAGGATGGTGATAAGGCATCAAGGATACCGTCAGACGTAGACAAGACATGAGAATTGCAGCAGGAATATGACGATGTTCTTGATAAGCCGTCAAAATTCAGCTAAGTCATTGTCATCATTCTTAGCCCTGTGATAAGTTATTAGAAATCACGTCAGGTGGCTGACGACATTCCTGATAAGTCGGCAGCCCTGTGATAGGTTATCAAAAATTATGTCAGGTTTTGCAGTGTTAGAAGGATTAAAGTAAAACTGTGATCACATTTCTGACATTTCCTCATAACTATGATAAGGCATCAGAGTTGCTATCAAGTGTAGGTAGAGAATCAAATTTTAAATGAAGAACTGATGACATTTGTGATATGTCGTCACATATCTGATAAGTCATCAAGCTTTGTTGTCAGTTAAAGAAGAAGATGCCAAAAATGTTGGAGGGCCTGACGACATTCCTGATAAGTCATCAGGACCTTGACACGCCATCACAAATGTCATCACCTATTTCAAAGGATTTTTTGAACATTGTGATTTTATTTCCTTATTTAGGATTTACTATAAAAAACATTGTTTAGGGTTTTTCTAGGGGACGAGGGGGTTGGCACTTGAGTTTTAAAAGACTTTTGATATTTTCTCTCAAAATTTCTTGGCTTGAAAAAGCAAATACTTTGAAGAGATTATTATCATTATTCTGGGATTTTCCTTTGTGATCTAATCTGCGATTCACTAGTTATTATTCATCTCTGTAAGTTTATCTTTCAAATCATGAATTCAATTATGTATTTCATTCATTACATCATGAGTGGCTAAACTCTATTAACCTGAGTTATAGGATGTAGGGTTAGGTCTTGATATGGTACTAAGTGTTCAAGATTCAAAAGGTGATAGGATTTCTTGATAATTCTGAGGTTTTAATTAACGTCTATTGGTTGCAAACAGAAGACACACCTGCTTTGATTTTCTTGAGAAAGAAATCAAATATAGTAGGAAGTGAATTATCAATAGGGACTCGGAAATACTTCGTTTAATAATCAGAGTTGTAACAAGGTTATTAACCTGAGGTAACATCTAGGCAGTAAATATAAATTCCCTATGTCCAAGAGGAGTCGGGAATTAAATGCTTAAGTAGGTCGAGAGAAATTTAAGCATAACATTGATAAAGATAGCTTGTTATCCTACCCACCGTGAGAATTTTGAACCACTTTTAGCATCTGTCATGTACTGGAAGCCCTAGTGAACATAATTTTGGTTATTTTATGAACTCTTGATTTACAAACACCGAAAGTAAAGTGACAGAGAACAACTTGTTAAACCTAAATCCACATTTTATCTTTTTGTATCATTTGTTTGAATTTAACTTGTACCTTTAATTTCAAACTAGTTTAATCTCCACTCACATTGTTCCCTGTGGATTCGACCCTAACTCAAAAATTGGGTAAATATATTGACGATGATAGCTTTGCACTAAATTGAGGTATAAGTTGAGTGTTATCAAAAATGGCACCGTTGCTGGGGAAAAATTTGGAGTATTGAGTTGGTTTGGAATTTTAGCCTACTTGCTTTAATTCAAACTTGTAAATAATTATTAGTTTATATTTTTTTTATTTTCTTTTATTTTTATTTTTCTCACACCTTTCTTGAGATGTCAGCCTGGATAGTTGGTTTTTTAAGTGATGACGATTCTTGTGATGATTCTTGTTATTATTATGGGGGACTATATTTTGAGGGTTACTGTCCAGATTTATCTGGAAGTGCATGGATGGGACCTTCATAATATGATATGGATACTATCCTATTTACTGTAACTTGGTGTTTGTCCTGTGGACAAAGTGATCATACTGAAGATATGTGTGTTGTCACGATTCAAGCAAATAAATTGATGAAAAGAATTTTAGAGAATCAAGGATAGCTATGGGCAAAGCTAAAGGAGTTACCACTTTCACCATGTTTACAGTGGCTAAACAAAGAAGAATATGAGGAGGACATTAACCAATTTGAGGAGAAAACTCAAGAATCACAACCACTCGATTGTCATCTTGATCTTGAGACTGACATTCAGAAGATGAATAAAAGTGAGTGGGTAGTAGATAGTGTAAATTTTGAAGTAGTATTAGTTGGGCCTCACTCAAAACATTTTTCCTCATTATGTTTAGATGATATCTTGTCTGTGGAATCATCTAAAATAGGGGAAGAGTGTAAAGAAGAGGAACAAGAATCCTATATTCTTTATTTTACACTCAATAAGCAATATAAAAAATACCTCACTTTAAGACCGAGTTGTTTACCAAGCATCATCCATTACTTGGCTTCTTAATCCTTGTACCATCCCCCTATGATTGAGGTAAGAAGATGGACTCTAAGTCGAGAGTGAAAGTCATATCTTCAAGGTGGAGAGAAAAACTGAGTTGGGTCATGCCGCGACACTAAATTAGGCACTTCTTGAGAGGAAATCCAAGGTATTTTGTTATTGTATTCATATTATATGATTGACATCAAATCTTTGCACCCATAGTGCCACGGGTATGTTTCTAACTCTCTTATTTTGGTTTGATACATTAGGGACATTGCATGATTTTTAAGTTAAGGGTGGGGATACTTGTGGGTGTTGATGTCCTCCATGGGTTTTTGTTGCCATTCCTCTTTTCCCCAGAGTCTTGTTCCTAGTAGAGCCGACATGTTTAGCCGTATTATGTTTTTTTGTGATGTGTTGTTGTTAACTAGGAGAAATACAAGTAATGAGGTAGTTAATATGTTTTGTGATTTTTGAGCACCTCTCCAAGTGTCTATTTGTAATACTATGTGAACTGCATCTAATTGTGACCACAATGCATCTTTTGGTGGCATATGTTCTGGCAACTTGATAATCAGTGCTAAATAATTACACGAATTGGAAAAGTGGTGACATGCGATATATTTTTATGCCATATGTGTGTGAGGTCTTACTCAGTTCCCTTTGTGTGTGAATCCAGAAATTACCCGATTAGTCTTGGCTTGGTTATAGGATAGGGGTTAGGAGAGGATCATAAGTCATTTTGACATTAGCCCACTTTTAGACTTAATGACCTTCCCTGTATACATAATATCCCTTGATCCCTATTTTATGCCTGAATAGCCTATTACTTTCATGGCACCTATCACCTTCCCATTTGTTTCACAATGAACCTGTTTTGGCCCTGTCCCTCCTTGGATACTATGCACCTTGACTTAGTCAAACAACCTAAGTTGAGGGTTGATATTATAGGAGTGTGTGATGCAAAATGAGCATGAAGAGAGGTATAATAAGATAAAAGAATAAAAAGTTAGGTGCATGAAAAGGAATAAGAAAAGAGAAGTTGTGTTAAAGATGATGAAAAGATAATATAATGATTGAAAAGACCACATCCATCTTGAGCATGTATGATCAATAAAAGGTAGGAAGATAAAAAGGTTAAGAAGTGAAACCCGAAGAAGTTAGCGTAGTGTCAAGGAGGTGTAGTCACTTTAAATACTTGAATATCATACCAACCCCTAGCCTACATTACAAGCCAAGAAAAATTCCTATAGTGATCCTAGCTGACTTGTCTGAAAACCTTGGTACTGACTATAAGGGAAAGCCTATGGCTTTTGACGTACATTGAGTGGAACTTCACTCTGAGAGTGAGTCTCATAATTATCCCTAAGTATATATATATGATTTCTGATATGATTTTATTGTTGTGAGGGCACACAGGTTATGTTGCTAGTTGCTAACTTGTTCGGATAGTGTGATCTTGGTACATGCATGATTTCTATTGATGAATTTATGCAATATCTTGATTCCTGTGTGTTGCATTATTGTTTTTCAATATCATACACAATTGAGTTTGAATTGATTGACCTGGGAAAAGGTGAAGTTGTGTTGGGATGATATAGTAAATTGACTGCCAAATTGTACTTTGTATTCTCTTAGTTATGTTTTAGTTACTTGAGGACAAACAATTGTTTTAAGTTGAGGGTGTTGATTTGTGAGCATATGCTAACATATTTGAGGCTTTTAACTCTAAATAATTGCAAGGTCTTGAGCAACTTTAGTTATTTTTTATTAGTTTATGTTTGATTTTGCAGTTGAAGCTGATATGATAGAGAACCAACAATAATGGAAGCAAAAAGGTTGAAATTTTAAGAAATCAGAAGACAAGTGTGGCTGACGACATTCATGATAAGTCGTCAGCCCAGTGATAAGCTATCAAAGACAACGTCAGCCTTAAACAGGAAATGAGTTTCAGCTGAAAAAGTTGACGACATTTTGTGATAGGCCGTAAGGATGGTGATAAGGCATCAAGGATACCATTAGACGTAGACAGGACATAAAAATTAGAGCAAGAATGTGATGATGTTCTTGATAAGCCGTCAAAATCCTGATAAGCCATCATCGTAGTCGTTAGCCCTGTGATAAGTTATTAGAAATCACGTTAGTGGCTGACGACATTCCTGATAAGTCGTCAGCCCTGTGATAAGTTATCATAAATCACGTCAGGTGTTGTAGTGTTAGAAGGATTAAAATAAAAATATGATGACATTTTTGACATGTCGTAACAGCTGTGATAAGGCGTCAGAGTTTCCGTTAAGTGTAGGCAGAGAATCAAATTTTGAATGAAGAAGTGACGACATTTGTGATATGTCGTCACGTATCTAATAAGTCATCAAGATTTCTCGTCAGTTAAAGCATAATATGCCAAGAATGCTGGAGGGACTGACAACATTCCTGATAAGTCGTCAGGACCTTGACACGCCGTCACAAATGCCGTCACCTATTCTGAAGGATTTCCTGATCATTTTGATTTTATTTTCTTCTTTAGGATTTACTATAAAAAGCATTGTTTAGTATTTTTCTAGGGAACGAGGGGGTTGGCACTTGAGTTTTAAAAGACTTTTGATATTTTCTCTCAAAATTTCTTGGCTTGAAAAAGAAAATACTTTGAAGAGATTATTATCATTATTCTAGGATTTTACTTTGTGATCTAATCTGCGATTCACTGGTTATTATTCATCTTTGTAAGTTTATCTTTCAAATTATGTGTTTCGTTCATTACATCATGAGTGGCTAAACTCCATTAACCTGAGTTATGGGATCTAGGGTTAGGTCTTGATAAGTTACTAAGTGTTCAAGATTCAAAAGGTAATAGGATTTCTTGATAATTCTGCGGTTTTAATTAACGTCTATTAGTTGCAAACTGTAGAGACACCTACTTTTATTTGCTTGAGAAAGAAATCAAATATTGTAGGAACTTAATTATCAACAGGGACTCGAAAATACTTCGTTTAATAATCAGCATTGTAACAAGGTTGGTTAACCTGAGGTAACATCTGGGAAGTAAATAGAAATTCCCTAAGTCCGAGAGGAGTAGGGAATTAAACACTTAAGTAGGTCGAGAGACATTTAAGCATAACATTGATAAAGATAGCTTGTTATCCTACCCACCGTGAGAATATTGAACCACTTTTAGCATCTGTCATGTACCGAAAGCCCTAGTGAACATAATTCTTGTTATTTCATAAACTCTTGATTTACAAACACCGAAAGTAAAGTGAAAAACAACAACTTGTTCAACCTAAACCCCCATTTTATCTTTTCGTATCATTTGTTTGAATTTAACTTGTAGCTTTAGTTTCAAACTAGTTTAATCGCCACTCACATTATTACCTGTGGATTCGACCCCGACTCCAAAGTTGGGTAAATATATTAATGACGACCGCTTTGCACTAAATTGAGGTGTAAGTTTAGCATTATCACCTTATGACTTGTGTCTTATGACTCGTATAGACACACTATGACTCGTAAGGAGAGTCTTAGTCAGGACAGCTGTAATGAGCATTTTGGTCATTTTCCATATTTATGCTTATTTCCACCGTTTGAGCTTTTTCATAGCTTCCCCAAGTTATTTATGACTTGTTGGGACTGATGGTTTGGTTACCGGGCAGTTCATTTGGTTTTTAGAGCCAATTCCTTATTTTGAAGTTTATGTTGATTCAAATTGCCATCAGGAGAAACTTCAGTGAAACAATATTGAATGCAAATTTTGACTGCACTAGAAGATCCATAATATAAATTTTAGGCTAGGTAGACTTGTGATTCGGGTCCCAATGTACCGAGTTCATTTCGACCTATTGGTCGAAAAGTTGGAAAATCGAGAATATGGGTGTGGAACCCATATTTGATTGAAACGACCTCGGATACAAAATTTGACTTCACCAGCAGATCCATAATATCAATTTTAGGATGATAACTTGTTTTGTGTGATTTTACGACTTTTAAATCTCATTTCAACCCTCGGTTTGGAAAATTGTAATTTCAGGTTTGTGGGTCAACTTTGTGAAAATGATGTTTTTTTGAAAATCTGATATCTCTGTTGAGTCCAGAGTGTCGTTTAGTGTGTTTGCATAATTATTTTTCTTATATAAAACTCCAAAAGGGTTTCGAGCACCTCGTCGAAGTACGTCCGGAAGGGGAAAAAGTTTTGCAGATTTTTCTGCACTATTTAAAACAGTTATGACCTCATTTTTAATCTTTCCTCTTGAGAGTTAAACCCTAAAATAGTGTGTGTGCTTAAAAGTGAAACTAGTGGAAGCTCGGGAAAGCTAGATTAAAATCTATTTCTTGATTCTATTATAAATTTAAGTCAAGAATTCACCCTTTTCTTAGAAATTTCTTGATTAATTTTTCAAAACTCCAAAAATCTTAGGGCTTGATTTTAAACCCCAATTTCACTCCTTTTTCACTTGAATAATATTCTTATCTTATAATTACTAGTTTTTCATCAATGTAACCATCAAAATAACTCTGATTCTTGATTTAAATTCGGATTTTAAAGATTTTAACCAGTAAATCTCAAAAATGATTTTTCTTTGATTTGAACCTCATTTTTTACTCGATTTGACTTGAATTTTCATCTTTATATTTCTAAGAATATGAGGAAAAAGTTTTTAAAGTAAATTTCCAATGTCACTCTTCTTTTTTGGGAACCCATTTCGAGGGTTCATTTTGACCCCGAACAAAAAGTAGTCAATATAGATATCGTTAGACTCGTATTGATGAGTAGATTTCTATTTTTATAGTGTGATGGAATTTAGGGATTTTGAAGTGAAGATGGGAACTTGGATAAAGATTTGACGTTTTGTGTTTCGGCCTTGAGGTAGGCTTATGTCTACTCTTCTCCGTAGATGATGTGTGATATATATTGCGTGTGAATGTGAATGTTAGGTTTGATTATGCATAGAATGAATTGGTATTGAATATTGATGTTTTGGACATTAGATAAGGGTTTCGGACCCATAAGGTGGAATGCTTATAAACTTTTAGAATCCTATTGCCTTCACCCAAGATGGGACTAATTTATTGCAGGAATATGATATGATACTAGGTTTAGGATATGGTTAAAGTGTTGAAATCACGTTTAGTATGATTAACCTTAGTTGTTCTAGTCTAGTGGTTTTGAAACCATAATTTTAGTAGAGTTGACTTAAATGTTCATGTTTTTAGATGAAGTTCCAATCTTAGGATTGGTTATGGCTTACTTGACATCTAAAAGTGAACTAGATACCTTAGCCTAGTTTGGGGCATAGATAGCCTAAATATGGAAATTGAGGATTAGGAGAAGGTTCTTCCAGCCCTGGCCAAGACTTGTATAAGCCTTTGTGAACTTAGTTGCAGATGTTAGGCCTAGTTGAAACTAATGAGCCTTACTTACGAGATTTTCTTGGTGAATTAATAAATTGTGATGACTTTTCCTGAATTATGATTGATGGCATATAGAGATATTAATTCCTCTTAGATGCAATATTGGGACTTTAGAGATGTTATTTTCTCTTAGATATGATATATGACCTATAGAGATGATATTTGATACGCCCAAATTACACCTCTCTTATGAGAGAGTAAGTGGTCATTGTCAAATATAGAACCCAAATGGGTTGGGGGTCGAATCCCACAGGGAATACAGTGTTCACTTAGTATTATGATTGTTATTAGACTATTGATCTAAGGTTCCAAAATAAAGGGGGGCTTGGAAATGTTAACGGTGCTCTTTTGTATTTGTGTTACATAAAAGTCCAACTACTAAGAGTAAATATAGATGTAATTTCAATAAGAATGAATTCACTACAGTTATGCTCACCAAGATGTTCGAACAATTAGGGTTATGAGTTTGTGTTCAAAATCTAACTTATGTATCCAATTACAAGAATTATTGAATTCTAAGGATTACCCATATATTTCTCAACCTAATAAGTATTTTACCCTTTACTTCTCTCGAACTTAAAGGATTAATGCACTATTCAATAACACTGGCATGAGGGTTGATCCTATTAAGGCATCAACCCGTTAACCCAAAAGGCAAACCTATGGAGTTCATGTGAATTACTTATTTTCCCAACATCCACTTTCTTATCAGACAAGTGGAGTTTATGGGCTCACGTCTCAAGTTTGCAACCAAAAGATGTCATTAAGATGAAGAAAGATTCATGCAAATTCGATAGATGTTAGAAATCAAACCCATTCACAACCCCAAAATAATTCTATACATCAAGGCTCCCATAACACTAGTTATGGGAGTTTAGCCACTCATCTCCATATAAGAAATCAAAGTTATAATGATGTTCATAAATAACTTCAGAAAAATACTTACAAATATCACAATATTGTTCTTCTCGATCTTTTATAGAAAATATGAAAACTAATAATCAACTCTCAATTTCTAAAGTCAAATCCCAATGAAAAAGTAGTACAAGGATCTCAATAGAGGAGAAATTATGAAACTAAAGACAAAAAGATATCTACAAAACCCTAATACCTGGTATTTATATGTTCCCATCTAAAAGGATTTATAATTCGAAATCATAAAATTCGCGTCCAAAGTGACGGACAAATTGGTGGTCCATCGCAAGGTTTATGGTCCACTATTTGGCCCGTCGCTGCTGATTAGGGAAGGTCATTGTCTGGTTAAAATTAGCAGAAAACTTGGTGGTCCGTCTTAAGACTGACGGTTCATCGCTTGGTCCATCGTTGAGTCCTTCAGGGATCCGGGTTCTGGATGACACTGATGGCAAATTTGGTGGTCCTTCGTAAGACTGATGGTCCGCCATTTGGTCCGTCGTAGAAAGACGGTCAAGTTGGTGATCCGTTGCATGACTGACGGTTCATCGTTTCTACCGTCGCAGATTCTTCTCAAAAGTTGAGTTCTAGTTAGATTTGACGGTTAACTTGGTGGTTCATCGCAACACTAACGATCCACCATTTGACTGTCAGAAGTGTTTTCCTGCCACTTTTCTGAGACTTTTTCTTCATCTAGATCATTACCCTGAAACATTAAAAATCAGCATTAAACACAACCTTAGTTGCTTGAAAACATACAACTTTCTCAAGAAAAAAATGGAAAATGTTTCGTCGAAAGCCAGAACATCAACACCCTCAACTTAAGATTGTTGCTTGTCCTCAAGCAAATCAATATCCAATTGCAAACATGAACCATACGATGACATGAAACCAATTAATGAATCACTTTGATGCAACCATTCACTCATCATTTCACTCACATGAGTTTCAACCAGCGGGTTCTATACCCAGCATTGATTGTAATTCAACACACATAATAATGGATGTCATGTACCATAAAGAACAGCAGAACTAAGAAAAACTCCAGTTGGCCTCACAAAAATTAAGTCCACTACTTTTTATACTACGTGGACACAATCTAAACTCTCACGCTTATTAAAGAAGTTACAATCATAGTCCATGTACCCATAGGCTTGCCCTTTCCATTTAACACACCCTCAAAGTTGATTCGCTAGGATCAGACAGGCCATTTCTAGGCTTGTAATGAGGCTTCAGTCTAGGTGAGAGTACTCTTTTGGGTAAAGTGACTCATTAGGGATAAACTCTCTTTTCCCTAGCAATTTTTCATCCCCATGCTGCTATTTTCATCAACTTGCTTATAATCTCCCTTAATAAATTCTACTTAAATCATCAATTCTACTTTTTTTTTTGAATAAGCATCTGCCACCCTCAATTTATGCTGATGCAGTAAGCTAAGGTGCATAATATCATTGAACATATCAGTTCCAAATGCCTTTAAACTATAATCTAAACCAACTTTCCACTGGGTTCTTACATTTTGATAATAGCCATCCTCAACTTAGGTGTTTTGCCTAATTTACGATGCACAATGCCCAATATTGGACCTGGGCCAGAGTTGAATTGTAATGCCCTGTAGAGAGTTAATTATAGTTATAAGAAATAAAGAAAACTACTAAAAAGCTCAAAATGGGTTCTAGTAAGGGGGATATCTTAGACAGGTTAATTATTTAGGCTAAGTGGACTAAAAGTACAAGGAGGCCTACCATCCTATCCTATTGAATTAGTTAGAGAATAGTCTCAATGACTTAGGCAAGTTCTAGGCACTACACTATGCATGTACTCAAGACAATTCCTCACACACACAGAGGAAACTGAGTTAAACTTCTTCTGCTACTCTTAGGATTTCCAACACATGATTCATGCACCTATTACATGTTATTGACAAATGCAGACTCACTAAAGGTTATGCACTCATACTGTATGATCAGAGTAAATAATCAAACATACATGATCATATTCTTATGCCAACATCATTCATTATTCACATATACAATGGGATACTAGTGCAATGTTGTCCCCTATGTTGGTAGGGGAAATCACAACCTCACCCTCCAAGATTGGAGGAATCGTCTCTCGAACTGATCCTGCACTGTACCTCCTTGCTGGGGCAGCACTAGTGAATAACCCTTCTGCTTCGTATTCTTTTTTCTTTCTCTTATTTTCTTCATCTTTCGGTTACTTATTTTGAGGTCTATTAATATCATGTCATTCTTATTGTTTTGGTGTCATTTCTTCTCTCTTTCTCCTCTTTGTTTCTTTCCTTACATTTTTTCATCCAATTGCTCCTTCCCTTTGTCTTTCACTGGTCTGCCCATCAAGTCCACAATACCCTCATCAATATCACTTTCTACCAAGGTTAGGTCAAACACAGGCTATTGTGACTTCCTACTCTTCAACTCTGCAATATTCGCCTTTGCTTGTTCAAATTCAGCCATCAGCTTGGCAAGGTCAAGGAGGGACAGTGAATCGCGCCTTTTGTTGATATGAAGTTCCATGGTGTCCATCCTAGTCTGAATGGTTTGGAATGGTCAAACTGCATCAGCCACGATTTCATCAACAAAAGGCTTGAAGTCTGCAGCCCACTTATCTAACTGTCTCTGAAACCTATTTTGTGTCTTTACTGACTTAGCAAAGTTGTCTGGGGTGAACCTGTATTCAGCAAAATCTACTGCACCCATAGATTGTGTGGAACCTGACCCTGTAGATATGCCTTGGGGTACATACTCAGGTGGCACATTGGTGGTAATGGGTAAAGGCATACCTGTGGGAATCTCTGTAGTATTAGGAGTTGGTGCAGATTGAGTCTGGAAAGCTGGAGGCTTGGTGACACGCAACTCAAAATTTGAGTCATCTTTCGACTTCTCAAGGTCTTGTTTGTGTATAGCCTATATTTTATTGTCTACTCCATGAATCAAGGGCACACCAACTTGTCTGCATAAAGTCGTGATTAAGCACGAAAATAGCAATGAACTAGAGATTTCATATGCCCTCACGAGCATCTCATCTGTAATTATCTGGACAAAGTCAATATGAAGACCTTAGATCAAGCTTGCCACCAACATGGCTCTATGTTTATCCAAGTTTTCATCCCCTTTTGTTGGCATTAACCTCAAACGAACAACATCCCACCAGAATTTGTCCTTAAAACTAAGTAAGTATTTTGTAATATGCTCCCGTGAGTTGGTCAACCAATAGGGGTTACCATCCTCAGTCAAGAATGAGGCCACCAAAGGCATTTGAGTAGAAGCATTGCTCAATTTGTACTCAATATCAGGCATAACAAGCGAGTCCTCGTATTCTAGTCTGAACAATATCCTATTGATTGTTTAGTGTGAAATATCAACAGTGACTCCTCAGACAGGTACAGACTCTCTGTTTGGAAAATTTGTCATAGATGTCCCCTTTGGGAAGTCCTATTCTACCAGTACAACATAATTTGCAAAGAATTCTCTTACCCAATTCGGTTGATAGGCTCCCGGTGGCTGGCTCATCCATGCTAGTTCATACTCGCTGAACCGGCATTCCAACTCAGGATATTCGTATAAGACCTTGGTCACAATCTGATGCTCTTCCGCAAATGACCTTTTGATACCTCTCGCAGTGGGTGTCAACCCATCATAGAACTTCTCACGCGCTCCCTCTATCTGCCATATAATCACCTCCCAAACTTGAGGATCCTTACGTCTGACAATGTTAGCATCCTCAGGTTCAGTTTCTACATTATCCGCTTTAGTTTTCCCTTCTACATTGGCATCCTCAGTATCAACATTAGCTGGCTCAGGTGGAGTGGCATCAACTATAGCCTCGTCTGGGCTCGAACTGGTACTTCTAGTACTATCCTCACTCTTTTCTTTAAACTGAGAGAGTAGGGGAATTTCCCTTCCATGTTGTCTGGTGTTGTATCCAAATGCGGGTTCACCGCCACCCTTTTGAGATATTTCTCCTCTATTTACTAGTAGTTTAGGAGCCATAACACCTGAAAAAGAGGTAAGAAATCAGTCCACAGCAAAAATCTATTAAATCAGTGCATTTCATGACTTGACGGTCAAAATGGTGGTTCACCAGTGGTGGGACGGTTCACCACTTTGGCCGTCGCACCTTATCCAGTATCCTGAATTTTTCATAGCCCTACGACGGTTAAGTTGGTGGTCCATCGCCAATCTGAAGGTCCACCATTTCAACTGTCGCACCCCCTTCTTCAGGTTTAGCTTTCAATTTGGCATATATTTGGGCATTTGTTGAGCGACATTGTTTGTTTAGCAACATTTGACAACAATAACACAATCAAGCACAAATTTTCACATTTTAATCATGTAGGTTACTCAAACCTCACCTACCCAGAGTATGCTCCAGCATCTATTTCAAAACCTTCAGTAATTCAAGGCAACAACTATAACAAGATGCTAATTCCTTTACAAAACAATTTGACAAACACAACCCATAGCTGAATGTGTCATTTAGACAAAGAAGAATAGAATTATGCACATACCTTGGTTTTGCAGAGAAACAAGCTTGCAACTTTAGAGAACAAGACTAATTCATACAACTCTTCAATTGTGATCTCAACTTAACTATGATAAAGTGAACAAGAAGAATGGATATATTTAAATAGGAGAAGAGGAAGGAGATGTATAGTCCTAGAGGTAATAATTTCCTTCAGATTCTTTGAACCCAAAGAAAGTTGAACAACTTAAGGATTTGAAAGGGTTACAACATATGTAACTGCCTTATTTTAACACTTTAAAATCTTTTGGGTCAAAAATTAGTCATTTAACAAGGCTTCTGATTCAACCTGACCCGACCCAGAATTAGGGTTACAGCGACGCCAGGCCCGACGGTCCGTCAGATTTTCATCGGTCCACCAGGTCAGCCGTCGAATCTTACCAAGATCTGTGCAACTTTGCTTTATTACGATGGTCTTCGGGATGGTCTACCATATTTTTTATGGTCCACCAAAGACACCATCATACCTTGCCAGAACCCAGGACATCTAGGTTGACTTTGACGGTCGATTAGATGGTCCACCAACTTTGGGATGGTTCACCACTTTAACCATCAACTTGATCCAGTGAATGATTTTTTTTACCTATTTTCAACGGAGGAAATGGTGAACCGTCATGGAAATGGTGGTCCACCAAATCGGCCATCACTTTAATTCCAGTAGCTCTGATTTTTTTTTCTAAAATTTTAATCCTGCACACTTCACAAATGCATCAAAAATGTACTAATAACAACACTTTTAATTTAACACTAACACATTGTGAGTTTCCTCCCACTAGCACCTGATTTATTATCGCGGCACAACCCAGTTATCTCGATTACTTAGACTTCATCGAGATTGAAAGTAGCAATATTTTTTATCGAGTCTTTTGGATGGATATACAATTTCACACGCTGCCCATTTACCTTGAAGACACTTCCATCTTCATTTTCAAGTTTCACTACTCCAAACGAGTAGACTTGACTCACTTTAAATGGGTTGGACCATTTGGATTTGAGCTTACTTGCAAACAGTTTGAGTCTGGAGTTGAATAGAAACACCAAGTAGCCTTTCTGGAAATCCCGCTTTTCAATCCTGTTGTCATGGTACTTCTTTATTATTTCCTTGTGTAGATCATCCCACTAATAATATCCGAGATGGAACTCATCCATCTCATTTAGCTTCCCCAGTAACATATTTGTTGTTTTATTCTAGCTTAGATTAAGCCGCTTCAATGCCCACAATGCTCTAGCTCAATCGACAAATGGCACACCTTACCATAAACCAATTGGTATGGTGACATGCCAATGGGCATCTTTAAGGCCGTTCGATATGCCCATAATCATCGTCCAACTTCCTAGACCAATCTTTCCGACTAGCATTTGCAGTCTTGGCAAAGATAGCTTTGATTTCCTGATTAGAGATCTCCACCTTCCCACTGGTATGTGGGTGGTATGGGGTAGCCACCTTATGCTGTTTGACTCTATATTTTGCTAAGGAAGCTCTGAATATCTTGTTGCAAAAGTGTGATCCTCCATCGCTTATGATGGTACGTGGTACCCCAAAGCGAGAGAAGATATTTCTCTTTAAAAATGCAACCACCCGCTTCCCTTCCTTATCAGCTAGAATCATATCCTTGACCCATTTTGGCACGTAGCCAACAACAACTAGTATGTACTTCATTCTAAATGAGCTCACGGAGGGCCCTATTAAGTTAATACCCCAAACATCTAACAGTTCTACCTCCAATATCTTGGACATTGGCATCTCATGGAACTTTGAGATAGACCCTTGCTTTTGACATTGGTCATATCTCTTTACTAATTCGTAAGCATCCTTGAACAAAGTGGTCCAATAGTATCCATTTTGAAGCACTTTTCTGGAAGTACGATCACCAGCATGGTGACCTCCAACTGAGGAAGCATGGCTTGCTTCTAATACACTCAGTAGATCTACTTCTGGTATGCACCATCTAATAATACCATCTGCTTATTGCCGAAAAAGATACAGCTCATCCCAGAAGTAATGGGTCACATCATGGAGAAACTTTTATCTTTGATGAAAGGAAAGATTCTCTGGTATCACCTCACTTATCACATAATTCGCGAAGTCAGCATACCAAGGTATTTTTTTAGCACTGCAGCCAATACATTCTCATCAAGAAAGGAATCATTAATCTTAAGATCATCTTTTACTTCCTGCTCGCCTTCGATTCTGGATAAGTGATCAGCCACTTGATTCTCACATCCCTTATAATCCTTGACCTCGAAGTCAAATTCTTAAAGTAGTAATACCTACCAGATCAACCTTGATTTAGCATCCTTCTTAGCCATTAGGTATCTCAATGCAGCATGGTCAGTGTGTACCACCACCTTGATACCTATCAAATATGATCAAAACTTCTCAAAAGCATACACCACTGCAAGAAGTTTTTGCTCTATGACGGTGTAGTTTTTCTGAGCTCCATTAAATGCTTTGCTGGCATAATAAACTGGATGAAATAATTTGTTTTTCTTTTGACCTAATACAGCTCCAAGGTCAACACCCCTTGCATCACACATTATCTCAAACGGTTTTGACAAGTCTGGTGCAACAATGATAGGTGCCTCCACTAGCTTCCTCTTAAGGCATTCAAATGCCTTAAGGTAATCAGCGTCAAAGAAGAACTTAGTTTCCTTCTCTAAAAGTTTGCAAAGTGGATTTGCAATTCTAGAGAAGTCTTTTACAAACCTCCAGTAAAAGCCAGCTTGTCCAAGGAAACTACGCACCCCTTTCATAGAGATAGGAGGTGGTAGTTTCTCAATAACCTCTACCTTGGCTCGATTGACCTCTATCCGTTTTACTGAAATTTTGTGCCCAAGAACAATACCCTCCTTCACCATGAAGTGGCATTTCTCCCAATTAAGCACAAGATTGAATTCCATACACCTCTGCAAAGCCTTACTCAAGTTCTCTAGACACAACTCAAATGAATCTCCTACCACAGAAAAATAATCCATGAACACCTCTAAGGTGTCCTCAACCATATCCGAGAAAATAGACATCATACACCTTTGGAAGGTAGTGGGTGCATTACATAACATTAACGACATCTTCTTGAATGCAAAAGTGCCATACGGGCATGTGAACGTCATCTTCTCTTAATCTTTAGGAGAAATATAGATCTGATTGTAACTAGAATATCCATCCAAGAAGCAGTACCACCCCCTTCCTTCCAACCGATCAAGTAGTTGATCCATAAAGGGCATTGGGAAGTGGTCCTTTAAATTCCATGAGTTTAGTTTACGGTAGTCCATGTAAACTCTCCAACTAGTCACAAGCCTGAGAGGAATCAACTCGTTCTTTTCATTTGCAACAACAGTCATGCCCTCTTTATTAGGCATACATTGAACTGAACTTACCCATTTACTGTTAGAAACAGGGTAAACTACTCCTGCATCTAGCCACTTAATAATTTCCTTCTTAACCACCTCTTGCATTGGTGAGTTAAGTCGGTATTGATGCTCAATGATAGGTGTACACTCTTCCTCAAGTTGTATCTTATGAGTGCAAATACCAGGAGGAATGCCAATAATATCAGCAATAGTCCAACCTACTACTCATTTGTATCTTTGAAGTACCGAAATAAGTTCTTCAACCTGTTGCTCACCTAGGTCAGCTGAAATAATAATAGGTAGAGTATTCCTACTGCCTAGAAACACATAACTCAAATGACTGGGTAACTTCTTCAGCTCCAGAACAAGTGGTTCTTTTATAGAGGGCTTAGCAGGTGGACTAGTACAATTTTCTAAGTCTAAGTCCAACTTCTTGGGGGAATATGAGTAAGACCCCATGCCCGTTAAGGAACATACATTCTCCTCGTAATCTTCTATACCATCCTGATCAAAATTCATCAATACTGCAGCCAAGGTTTCAACAGCAAATTTCTCTTCTATCGGCACTTCTTGCTCCTCATCATAATAGATATCTACAATAGAAAACACACTCATTTCTTTCTGCTACTTCATTGATTGGTGCACATCAAATTACACCACTTTATCATTCAGCCTGAATAAGATCTAATTAGATCGCAAATTAATCAGGACACTTCTGGTTACGAGGAAAGGTCAACCCAAGATTATGGGCACCTCAAAATCCACCTCGCAATCCAGAATAACAAAATCCATAGGAAATATAAAATTTGCAACCTTCACCAACACATCATACAAAATACCAACAGGTTGTTTGACCGACCTATCCACCATCACAAGTCGCATGTTAGTGGGTGTGGGATCTCCCAAACCCAATGTTTTGTAAACAGCTAGCGGCATCAGATTGATGCTAGCTCCCAAGTCGCACAAAACTTTTGCAAAGTCAAGAGGTCCAATAGTGCATGGGACTGTAAATGCTCCCAGATATGCCTTTTTTGCACCAGAGACCTTGTGGAAATAGAACCACAATGATAAAAATTATCAATAAGCTCAAAACTAACCGACCTCTTCTTTGTGATGAGGTCTTTCATGAACTTTGCGTACCCGGGAATTTGCTCTAATGCCTCTACCAGTGGTAGATTAATTGTCAACTACTTCAGCATAACCATGAATTTGTCGAACTTTGTATCATCGTCTTTCTTCTTCACCCGATGAGGGAATGGAACAGGTGGCTTTGGAAGAGTGGTAATCACCACTTTAGCCTTCTTTCCCTTATTTTTCTCCAACTGATCAACCTACTGACTATTGGATGGTGTGTCATCAATAACCTTATCTGATTTCCCAAACTCCACCGGATGATAAATCTCTGCTTCTTCAACATCATCGGCTATAATATCAACTGCAGGCTTACCCACAGGAGGGCCTGCCAATACCTTACCACTTCTAGTAGTGATAGCCTTGCAAAAGCCATCATTTCGAGGGTTCTAAATAGTGTCACTTGGTAATGTTCCAGTCTTTATCTAATTCAAAGCTGCCAAGAGTTGGCTTATTTTTTGCTCCAACTGCTTGATAGAGGAAGAGTGCGAGTTCACCAACTAACTCATAGAAGATAAATCGCTCTTCATGGTAGTCACTCCAGAGCTGGTAGCTTTAACTCACTTTAATAATTTCTCTATCAGGTCCTCTATGGACATCTTTCTAGAGCTAGTTGCAGCACTATCTTTGCTTTCAGGAGTTATATATAGCCCACTCCTATTATTTTTACCTCTCTAATTTCCTTTCTCCCTATCCTTGTAACTATCCTTGTCGTAGTAGTTTCGACGTTGATTTCCTTGCTTATTGCCTTGAAAACCCCCTTGATTATTCAAATAGTTAGCCTCTTCTTTTGAATCAGAATCATCTTTACCTTTAGCTGCATCAGTCTTCACTTTTTTAGTCTTTGCAGATAATAAATGCTTAGTCAATAGATCCATCTGCGTCTTTAAGTGAGCCATGTCTTGATCACATTATTCCTCTTTCTTACATTGCTCTATAGTTATGCCAATAGACACTGTAGGGCTTGCTACCACAGAATCTCTGGTATTCTAAGCTCTACTTTGTTTGGTCATCCGATCAAGAATCTTTGAGGCCTCCTAAAAATTGAGATCCATAAATGATCCCCCTGCAGCATTATCAATAAATGGCTTTATAATATAGTTCAAAGCCTGATAAAGAGTCTTCATCAGATAAATATCTGTCATATTATGGTTCGAATACTGTGTCAGCTTTTTTTTAACCTCTCTCATGTCTCATAAAGGGCTTCGATTGGGAGCTTCCTAAATTTGTTGATCTCATCCCTCAACTGTACCCTTCTAGAAGGTGGAAAGAGCCTTTCTAGGAAAGACTCTTTTAGTTGCCTCCAGTTGGTTATGGAATCAAGTGTCAGATCATTAAGCCATAATGTTGCCTTCCCAGATAAGGACAACGGAAATAAACGCAGTCGGATGTCATTTATTCCCACTACCAAGTTATCAAAGGACTTTCAAATAGTGATAAAATTTACTAAATACATATTGGGATCATCTCCTGAGATTCCACCAAACAACCCCTTCAGATGAAGGAGTTGGATCATGGTACTGGTAATATTGAACTTTGCTCCTGGTGCTAGAGGTGGAGGAATAATAGCTCCAGTAGTACCATCTCCATCCATTCCATCTTCATCATTATTAATATCAAATTGAATAGCTTGATGATCAGGTCTTGTCCTAAAAGGATAATTTTTATTCACTGGTGCAGCTCCATTCTCTGCACGCCTTTGATTAACAGGATATAACTAGTCGTCATCCCTCAAATCATCATCATCAGGGTTAGGATAATGTGTTTGCTGGCAATCATTCTACTGATTTAGTTGAGCTTTAGCAAATGTGACTAGTCTCTCAACTTCTTAGGGTTTTTTCATTCTGCCAATATGTGGTGGTTCCGGATGTATAGGTACTAATGGTGCACCCGATCTTTGTGTACTTGGCATACACAACAACTCCCCTGTACAAACAAAGCCAACAAACAAAAGTAAAATTTGGGAAACTTAACCAAAGGTTAATTAACAAACACAAACTTAATTGACAACCGTATTCCCCGACAATGGCGCCACAATTTGATAAGCCCAAATTACACCTCTCATATGAAAGAGTAAGCAGTCATTGTCAAATATAGAACCCAACTGGGTTTGGTGTTGAATCCAACAGGGAATATAGTGTTCACTAAATATTGTGATTATTATTAGACGGTTGATCTAAGGTTCCAAAATAAAGGGGGCTTGGAAATATTAATGGTGCTCTTTTGTATTTGTGTTACACAAAATTCTAGCTACTAAGAGTAAATGTAGATGCAATTTAAATGAGAATGAATTAACTAGAGTTATGCTCAACAAGATGTTTGAACAATTAGGGTTGCGAGTTTGTATTCAAAATCTAACTTATGTATCCAATTGCAAGAATTACTGAATTCTAAGTATTACCCATATGTTTCTCAACCTAATAAGTATTTCACCCTTTACTTCTCTTAAACTTAAAGGATTCATGCATTATTCAATAACACTCTCGTGAGGGTTGATTCTGTTAAGGCGTCAACCCATTAACCCAGTGGGTAAACTTATGGAGTTCATGTGAATTACTTCTTTTCCCAACATCCACTTTCTTTTCAAGCAAGTGGAGTTTATGGGATCACATCTCAAGTTTGCAACCAAGAGATGTCATTAAAATGAAAAAGAATTCATGCAAATTCGATAGATGTTAGAAATCAAACCCATTCATAACCCCAAAATAATTCTATACATCAAGGCTCCCATAACCCTAGTTATGGGAGTTTATCCACTCATCTCCATATAATAAATCAAATTTATATTGATGTTTATAAATAACTTTAGAAAAGTACTTACAAATGTCACAATATTTTGCTCCTCGATCTTTTATGGAAAATATGAAAACTAATAATCAACTCTCAATTTCTAGAGTCAAATCCCAATGAAAAAGTAGTACAAACCTCTCAACAGAGGAGAAAGTATAAAACTGAAGACAAAAACATATCTTCTAAACCCTAATACCTAGTATTTATATATTCCTAGCTAAAAGGATTTATAATTTGAAATCATAAAATTATTTGGGAAGGTTACTTTCTAGATAAAACTGAAGGCCAACTTGGTGGTCCATCGTAAGATTGATGGTTCACCGTTTAGTCCATCATTGAGTTCTTCAAGGAACCTAGTTCTGGATGATACTAACGGTTAATTTGGTGGTCTGTCGTAAGACTGGCGGTCCGCCATTTGGTTCGTCACAACAAGACGGTCAAGTTGGTGATCCATCGCATGACTGACGATTCACCATTTCTACCATCGCAGAGTCTTTTGAAAAGATGAGTTCTGGTTAGATCTGACGGTTAACTTGGTGGTTCGTTGCAACACTAATGGTCCACCATTTTGACCATCAGAAGTGTTTTTCTACAACTTTTCTGAGACTTTTTCTTCAGCTAGATCCTTACCTTGAAACATTAAAACCAACATTAAACGCAACCTTAGTTGCTTGAAAACATACAACTTTCTGAAGAAAAAGATGCAAAATATTTCGTCGAAAGCCGGAACATCAATATTCCTCTTAGATATAATAATTGGCCTAGAGAGGTATTATTCCTTATTGTCATGATGTGTTACCTATTGATATGATATATTCTATGTGAGAGATGATTAAATGATTATTGAGATCATATCTCATTTATACGAGATGCCTCCTATATAGGAGATGATTAGAGATATGTTATGACTTATAAATATTATTATAGATATGAGTTTTGGATATGTATATGGGCCGAAGGCCATGATTATTTTATTGGATATCAAGGAAGTGTTTATCCTTGTAAAGGATGTAGTTACAGTTTATAAATTTATATGTATGTGCATATACACATCTTTTCGGTATGGGATGGAGGAAGATGCGGGATGATGCTTATTATTCTACTAATTGAATACTGGTGATGGCATGCATAGATTTGGTACATTGATGTGATTCTATATACGATGCCATCTTATTACTGTTCTTCCTAATTAAGGTTTAAGCTACGTAGTAATTAGTTGCCTATTAGATTACTATAGCACTTGATGAATAGGAGTATAATGAACTAGCTAATGAACCTTGTTTAGTCGAATTATGGTACCTAGTGATAGTTGTTGCATGGTCAATTGTGATGTCGAGTTTAGCATAGGTGAAGATTAGTTGTTATTAATGACTAAGTTTATGATGTCGTTTAGTTGTTAAACAAGGATTTGTGTATTAATGAGGTTAGATAATAAAAGAGGTTAGTGATAATACATCACTAGTTAATAATGATTAACGGATATTGGTTGATAAGTATTTGAATGATGATAGTGGTCTTTTGCTAAATGATGACTAGTGATTTAGTAATGCAATAGCGAGTACTGGTTAGTTAACAATGGGTAGATAGAATATATTGATGAGAGAGTTATCTTTATGGTGTTACGTTTATGGTTAGGAGTACTTGATTTATGTTATTCTTTTAAGTTAATTGATAATGATATATTAATACCCGGCAAGGCCAAAGGATACTATGATGATATATTGATACCCGACAAGGCCGAAGGATACTATGATGATATATTGATACCCTGAAAGGACGAAGGATACTATGATGATATATTGATACCCAACAAGGCTGAGGAATACTACTGTGATACATTGATACCCAACAAGGCCGGAGGATAATATGATCAGTTATTGATACCTGGCAAGGCAGGAGGTTAATTATGATGATGATGGTCATGATGATGACAATTATGATAATTTATGATATTGATTGTGTACCTTGCATTCATTCTTGAATGCAAATCATCTATCACCAGTATGTGCCCTATATCTATCAGCCGGTATGGGATAGTTGCATAGATATGGTGAAGAATATGCCTTGTTTTATTGTGTGTTGATTGAACCTTCCGAGTCTGGGGAGGTAGGGGTACACATTTGCTCAGCTAGGTATTTGGTTGTTCGGAGTAGCTGGTTATTTACAATGATATTGATATTGTTATTATCATTGTTATGATCATTACTTTGGCTAACTTATGATATATTGGTCATTGATCTAGTATTGGGATTTGAGGTTTTTATTCGGCCTCTTCTATCTTATGATTGCATTATTATGCATGATCATATCATGTCTAGCCATGTGGATTGGAAACCCTGAGTATGATGGTATTAAATCCTGATAGTATTCTAATGAGGTCTTAATATGAGAATATGATAATCCAGGTTATTCTTTGATATGGCCTCACATATATATGTATATAGATATATAGATATATGAAGCTATGGCATTATCGTATATCCCTCCCTTCATTTTTCTTACTGTATATTTGTTTCTTTTCCTTATATATTGCTATATATCTTCCATTCGCCCTTTATTAGTATATTGGCTTGGGATATATAGTATAGCATTGATGTCTATTGAATTTTGCTTGAATAGAATAGTTATTCCTTGATGCTTTCTTAGTTTTATTATGTTAGTCTCTTAGACCTAAATAGGATAGTTATTACTTATTATCTCATTGACTTGTGATATGATTTCTGGACTCTTGGGTGGATTTTTCATTTGATTTATATGTTGTATATATTTGTTTTATCTTTGGAGCTTAGTTAGCAGTTTCCTACTGAGTACCATTCATTTGGTACTCATACTACACTTCAGCAACTTGCAGATCATAGTATGAGTTATCGCCATTGACGTGTGTCTCATATGGAGCAGCCATGGTTTATAGACTTAGAGTGAGATCCTGATGTTTGGAGTATTACTCATCTCTCTCTTATGTATTAGACTAATCTCTATGTTGTATGTAGAGATAAGTTGTATCAGAGTAATTCTCTCGATAGTTTAATTTTGTACTCTTATTATATTTAGAAGTTCTTGTACTGATACCACCAAGTTTTGGGATTCTGTTATGTATTGATCTTTATGTCATTTATTCTGTATTTTTTTCCTTATATCATTGTGTAGTCTGTTACTAGCCATTTTGGAATACGGGTTGGTTTGCCTACTAGTGGGTTATGGTAGGCACCATCATAACCTGAGAAATTAGGTCATGACAAATTAGTATCAAAGAATCTAGGTTTGTTCAGTGTATTAGTACAAGAGATAAGTGTTAGTAAATTCTTGCGGATCGTTGTGGAGACATCTATAACTTATCTTCGGTAGTCTATGAAAATATTTTGGAAAATTCACTTAATGACTCCTTATCATGTGTCCGCAATTCCTATGAACTTCAACACCTTCTTTGACTCTATTCTATCCCTGGAGAATGATGCAACCTTGTTGACAAATACGGATAAGACTTCAATACGTGTTCCTCGAGTTTCAGTGCAACATTAGATGAGAGAGTTAGAGATGGATATCAAAGATCTTCAGCGGCAGCCAAAAAAGATTCGGGCCAGCATAGGCTCTAGTTGAGCTTATGACTATATCAGCCTTCGAGGTTTGGTATTAGGAATTTGATTTATGTTGTATATCGCTCTCAACCATGGATGAAGTTTGATACATCGAGCATTTCTCAGACCAAATATGGGTCTATTGGTGATCACCAGGGTTCTTTACCAGTTTAGAGTACAAGATTGGATCTCTCATGTGGTCCAGACATTTTCCTATTCCATATTATTTTGAGCCTGATTTTGGTGCATGGATATGTTAGAGGGTTAGTATTGTCACTCTATTTGGCATTAGAGCACATGATAGTAGTTGAATCTTCCTTTTCTCAGGGTGTTGATCATGAGAGAACTATAAAAATCTTGAGTATTCAGATTTATGGAAAGGGCAGCAAGAGGCATGCCATCAGTATAGCGCTATTGGTATTTTATTTGAGAGTGAGGATCCCTCTGATAGAGTTCGGCTTCACCTGTAGCCCATCAGCTCTATACAGATAGTATTCTATACTATGAGTATTTTTCAGATTAGTCGTGATGATCATAGTGGGCAGAGTCCCCATCAGACTTGCAGAGTGTGGTAACGTTCTTCAGGCCATAATGACTATTTTGGATTATGAGGGCCAGTATCTCAATGTATTCTAGGATCCTCATTTAATTGTTTCATGATGAGACACTGGTTTAGAGAATACCCCAAAGTATAAGATAGGTGACCATCCAGAGTTAGCACGTATTTCGCGCTAGCCTAGAGTTCCTAAAACAGGCTGTGATTTTGAAAGTATGGACATAATTTTTGCGGATTCTCTCAACTTCAGTTGGCCAGCCATTTGGGCTCAGTTGTATTCTCACCATGTTAGTGCTTTAGAAGTTTTCTTTGACTGTAAAGAGACCGACTATTTGTCTAGAGAGTGTCCTTGGCATGAAATTTCCAGTCATTCAGCTCATTCAGATTAGTCTCGTGATGTTGTGGCATCCTTAGTTAGAGGTAGTGTGCATGGCACCTTAGTTGATGATTCACTCGGTCAGTCCGAGTTGGACCCGTTCAGATTTTTTTCTCCCATACCCGTCGAGCATGTGATTGCAGATATCACCGCGATTGGTGTGCTTTTAGTTCCCACCTGTATCTCTTATTATATGTATTGAGATTTTCATACCTATTGGTGATTATATGCCTTGATCAATTGATATTGATTATTATGTGCCTTGTTATTAAATTCATGATTATGTTACTACTCTGTGTTTTATTTTTTTAGTAGTGGATGGAGTAGATCTATATTGATGTTGTTCCACTAAGGGTGTGGTTTGGGTTCGAGTCCCATTTATCTTGGCACATTAGCCCTATTATGGCCCTTGAGTGGTACATGTAATTGATGTTCATTTTGGTCCCGCCTGTTCAGTATGATTGATATTGATATTACTGTTGCTATTGCTACCACTGCGCGAGATTATTGATATTAATTGATATTATCACTTGATGTTGTTACTTGATGTAATTGACTATTGTTGGGTAGTTGTATAAACTACTGTTATCTAGTTAGACTTTTATTTTCTTATGATATTATTCGATGGCTCAAGTAGATATAGCCCGATTTGATGATTTCTTTCTCCTAGCACGACAAGGTTGACTGTGTTCCCTCTTGGTTAGTTGTATTTGATTAATTCAGGGATGTATTGTGATATCGAAAGGAAGGTTGATATTTTGTGGCTCTATAATAACCAAGAGTTGGAAATTTAGTTATATTGCTTATTATGAGTTCGAGATTCTTAGACTTGCCTCCTGTATTGTGAATGTTTTTTCTTTGGCTATCTCTTCTGATATGACCTTTTTGTGAAATAGACCAGTTTGAGGTTCATCCTTGTTTGTGGCTATTTATTCGTCTGATAGCGATTTTGATATTGTGTTGAGATATCGTGGATTCTTTTCTTAAGTGTGTTGGGCTCGTTCCCTTAAGATGGGTTGTCCTGTTGCTAGTGTGGAGGTTGGATACTCCATTATTAATATGATATGGTTTTGTTTAGTAAAGTTGGAAAGTTAGAGGTAGGTAGCCTTTCCTGTGATCTCTTCTTAAGTTGGTAAATTAGAAATTCTTCATCTTGAGTTGTTGATTTTCTGGTGGTGGTCTCGGATTTGACCTTGGTTTCAAGATTGGTATATTTTTTCTATGATGATGCGATTCTTGGGTGGATTTGGAAAATCCTTATTTCAGAGTTTGTTAGTCCTAATGAGGCTTGGTGGAGTGTTTCTCCTTGATGATATATGCCTGTGTCTATTCTTTGGTAAGATAGAGTGTTAGATTGATTAAGTGTCGGCTAAAGTTGCATTTCTCCGGGTTGCTAGAGTTTTTGCCAATACTGGAGTAGTTTTCATCTTTGGGAAGTTCTTGAGTACATTTGGATAGTTCTTTCCCTCCAGCAGTTATGTAGTGGGTTATATGCATTTTTAGCTAGTAATGTATCCTTTTGTATGATTTCTATTTTGTGACTATGTTTCATTCCCTCTAACTGATATAGAGTTGGATTCTTGTGTTATCAGTTAGTAGTTATCCCTGTGGTGATTTTGTTCTTTACATATGTCCCGACTGTCACTTGGTATGACTTTTCTTAGGTATGTCAGATTTGGATACTAGAGTCGATTTGAGATAGTTGACATTGATGTATCCTTATTGGCTCAGTTTTGATTTGATGCCTCGGAATGACAATTTGGAAGTATACTAGATTTGGAGAATTAATGCCTACCCATTTTTAGTTTTTGCTTAGATATTTGAGACCGAGCAATTCATCCTTGGTATTGAGATTTCAGCTTGGTATTGTTGACCTTGCATGCAGCTTTTGTTTTAGACTTGCCTTTGTTCAGATTTCATTTATATGTTGGTTGAGCGTACTCCGTGATTGCCTATTTGATCTTCTCAACATTGGTGGATTATAGTTAATAAGTGTTCAAATGATAGCCCATGGTCTCCATATGGGTTATTTCAGTTTTTACCTCGATCTTTAGTTTTCTTTGAGAATTTTGGAAGATTTACTAAATGGGAGTAATATTCTCGAGTTACATTCAGTATTTCATTCCCGGTGGATGAGACATCCTGGAGCGGAATATTTATTGATTAGTAGTTATACCTTTGACTTCGAGATGTCTGTTTGCTTGTCATCCGGAATGGTTCCAGCTTTGGCATGGATTGCATTCCTTGATTATCTCCATTGGTGTGCTTAGACAGTTCCTTATGAGCATATTTTCTTGTTTCTCATATGGAATTTCAGCAGATCAACTTCAGTTCTTTGAGTTCTCTGTGATGAGGCTGTGTGGACGAGACTCAAGTAATTTTTCCTCCTAGATGGAGTAGATAGCATATGCAAAATGGTAAATAGAGCGTATATGTTTGGATTTCAATTTTGTGGCATGATTCATGATTTGGGTTGTCCTTGTCTCAGATGAGCCTTTATTGATTTATGTGGGTATAGATATGGTATCAGCATGATGTGGTTCAAATATGTATGCATCAACTTTCTTGGTTCAGATTAAGGCCAATTAACAGTTAAGTTTTAGCTGTTTGAAAGTAGAATGAATGTGCTGGTTAAAAAAAGAGAATACCCATGGAAAAATCTCTCAGAAATGTTTTCTCTTCGCCGAGGTTATATGGGAAGTTATGCTTGGAGCATGCGGTCCCAGTACCTTATCCCTTTGAGCCTTTGAGATTCTTTCTATTCGTTGACTTTCAGGGCGAAAGTTCTTTTAGTAGTGGATATTGTAATGATCCTTCAAGCCATTTTCCATATTTATACTTATTTTTGTCGTTTGACCTTCTACATAGATGCCCCAAGTCATTTATGACTTATTGGGACTGACGGTTCGGTTATCGGATAGTTCATTTGGTTTTTAGAGCCAATTTCCTATTTTGAAGTCTTTGTTAGATTCAAATAACCACCGGGCAAAAACTTCAGTGAAACAATCTCGAATCCAAATTCCAACTGCACCATCAGATTCGAAATATCAATTTTAGGCTAAGTAGACCTGTGGTTCGGGTGTCAATGCACTCGAGCTCATTTCGACCTATTGTTCAGAAAGTTAGAAAATCGGGAATATGGGTGTGGAACCCATATTTGGGTTAAATGACCTCGAATACAAAATCCGAATTCGCCAACAGATCAAAAATATGGATTTCGGGATGATAACATGTTTGTGTGATTTTATGGCCTTTAAACCTCATTTCGACCCTCGGTTTGGAGAATTGTGATTTTGGATTTTGGGGATCAACTTTGTGAAAATGATATTTTTTCAAAAATTTAATATCTCCATTGATTCCATAGCATCGAATTTAGTTTGTTTACATAGTTCATTTGCGTATATCAAACTTCGAACGAATTCCAAGCACCTCGTCGAAGTCCGTCCGGAAGGGGAAAAAGCTTTGCAGATTTTTCTGCACTATTTAAAGCAATTTTGAGTTCATTTTTAATCTTTCCTCTTGAGAGTTAAACCCTAAAATAGTGTGGTATCTTAAAAGTGAAACTAGTGAAAGCTCGGGAAGCTAGATTAACGTCTATTTCTTGATTCTATTATGAATTTAAGGTAAGAATTCACCCTTTTCTTAGAAATTTCTTGATTAATTTCTCAAAATCCTAAAAATCTTAAGGCTTGATTTAAAACCCAATTTTCACTCCTTTTTAGTTGAATAATATTCTTAGTTTAGAATTACTAATTTTTCATTAATTTAACCTTCAAAACAACTTTGATTCTTGATTTAAATCTGAATTTCAAAGATTTTACCCGGTAAAGTTCAAAAATGATTTTTCTTCGATTTGAACCTCATTTTTTATTCAATTTGACTTGGGTTTTCAGATGTAGGTTTATAAAAATATGAAGAATATGTTTTTGAAGTAAAGTTTCAATTTTTTCCTTCTTTTCCGAGAACTCGTTCCAGGGGTCCGTTTTGACCCCGAACCGAAAGTAGTCAATATGGATATCATTAGACACGTATTGATGAGTAGATTTCTATTTTGATAGTGTGATGGAATTTTGGTATTGAGAAGTGATGATGGGCTCTTGGATAATGATTTAAGGTTTTGCGATTCGACCTTGAGGTAGGCTTCTGTCTACTCTTCTCCATAGATGATGTGTGATATATATTGCGTGTTAATGTGAATGTTAGGTTCGATTATGCATACAATGACTTGGTATTGAATATTGTAGTTTTGGGAATTAGATGAGGGTTTTGGACTCGTAAGGTGGAATGCTTATGACCTTTTAGAATCCTATTGCCTTCTCTATAGATTGGACTAATTTGTAGCATGAATATGATATTATACTAGGTTTGGGATGTGGTTAAAGTGTTGAAATCATGGTTAGTATTATTAACCTTAGTTGGGTTAGTCTACTGGTCTTGAAATCGTAACTTTGGTAGAGTTGACTTAAATACTCACGTTTTTAGACGAAGTTCCTATCTTAGGATTGGTTATGGCTTACATGACATCTAAAAGTGAACTAGATACCTTAGCCTAGTTTGGGGGCATAGATTGCCTAAATATGGAAATTGAGGATAAGGACCGGGTTTGTTCATCCCACTTAGGCTAAGACTTGTATAAGCCCTTATGGACTTAGTTGCAGATGTTAGGCCTAGTTGAGACTAATGAGCCTTATTTATGAGATTTGCTTGGTGAGTTAATAAATTGTGATGACTTTTCCCGAATTATGATTAATGGATTATAGAGATGTTAATTCCTCTTAGATGTGATATTGGGCCTTTACAGATGTTATTTCCTATTATATACGATATATGACCTATAGAGATGATATTCCTCTTAGATATGATGATTGGCCTAGAGAGGTGATATTCCTTATAGTCATGATGTATGTCGTATTGACATGAGATATTCTATGTGAGAGATTATTAAATGCTTATTGAGATTATACCTCATTTATGCGAGATACCTCCTATATGGCAAATGATTAGAGATATGCTATGGCTTATAAATATGATTAAAGATATGAGTTCCGGATATGTATATGGGACAAAGGATGTGATTATGTTTTTATGATTATTCTAAACATATTATTAGGACAAAGACCATGTTAAGATATTGGTTAGATATCCGGGAAGTGTTTATCCTTGTAAAGGATGTAGTCATATCTCTCCAGTATGGGACGAAGGAAGATGCGGTATGATGCTTATTGTTACACTGATTGAATACTGGTGATGGCATGAATAGATTTGGTACATTCATGATTATTATATCAATAATTGATGTGATTCTATATACGATGTGATCTTATGACTATTCTTCCTAATTAAGGGTTAAGCTACGTGGTAATTAGTTGCCTATTCGATGACTATAGCACTTCATGACTAGGAGTCTAATAAACTAGTTAATGAACCTTGATTAGTTGAATTATGGTACCTAGTGATAGTTGATGCATGGTTAATTGTGTTGTCGAGTTTAGCATAGTTGAAGATTAGTTGTTATTAATGACTAAGTTTACGATGTCGTTTAGTTGTTAAATGAGGATTTGTGTATTAATGAGGTTAGATAATAAAAGAGGTTGATGATAAAAGATCACTAGTTAATAATGATTAACGAATATAGGTTGATAAGTGTTTGAATGATGATTGTGGTCTTTTGCTAGATGATGACTAGTAAATTAGCAATGCAATAATGAGTACTAGTTATTTAACAATGGGTAAATAGAATATATTGATGAGCTAGTTATCTTTATTCTTTTATGTTTATTGTTATGAGAACTTGATTTATGTTTTTCTTTTACTACTAATTGATGATGATATATTAATACCCGGCAAGGACAGAGGATACTATGATGATATATTGATGCCCGACAAGGCCGGAGGATACTATGATGATATATTGATACTCGGGAAGGGCGGAGGATACTATGATGATATATTGATACCCGACAAGGCTTGAGGATGTTGTTGTAATACATTGATACCCGACAAGGTCGGAGGATATCATGATGAGATATTGATACTCGGCAAGGGCAGAGGTTGATTACGATGATGATGGTCATGATGATGACAATTATGATAAGTTGTGATATTGATTGTGTACCTTGCCTTCATCCCTACATGCGTATAGCCTGTCACTAGTATGTACCTATTACTATCGGCCGGTATAGGATGGTTGCATATATATAGGTGAAGAATATGCCTTGTGTTGTTGTTTATTGATTGAACCTTCCGAGTCTAGGGTGGTGGGGGTACGCATATGCTCGTCTTGGTATTTGGCTGTCCAGAGTAGTCGGTTATTAACTCTGATATTGATATTTTTATTATCATTGTTATGATCATTACTATGGCTAACTTATGATAGATTAGTCATTAATATAGTATTAGGATTTGAGGTATGTATTCGGCCTCTTATATCTTATGACTAGATTATTATGCACGATTATATCATGTCTAGCCATGTGGATTAGAAACCCTGAGTATGATGGTATTAAATCCCAATAGCATTCTAATGACGTCTTAATAAGAGAATATGATGATCTAGGTTATGCTTTGAGATGGCCTCACATCTATATGTCTATATATATATATATATGTATATATATATCTAGCTATATGAAGCTATGGCGTTATCGTATATTCCTCCCTTAGTTTGTTCTAACTCTATATTTGTTTCTTCACCTCATATATTGCTATATATCTTCCATTTTCCTTTTATTCTTATATTGGCTTGGGATATACAGTATAGCATTGATGTTTATTTAATGTAGATCGAATAGAACAGTTCACCCTTGATGTTTCCTTAGTCTTATTATGTTAGTCTCTTAGACCTAAACAGGATAGTTAATCCTTATTATCTCATTGACTTGTGATATGATTTCTGGACTCTTGGGTGTAGATTTCATTCTATTTATATGTTGGATATATTTGTTTTATCTTTGGAGCTCAGTTAGCAGTTGCCTACTGAGTACCATTCATTTGGTACTCATACTACACTTCAGCAACTTGCAGATCATAGTACGAGTTATCGCCGTTGACGTGTGTCTCGTGCAGAGCATCCATGGTTTAGAGACTTAGAGTGAGCTCCTGACGTTTGGAGAATTACTTATTTCTCTCTTATGTATTATACTAATATCTGTATTGCATGCAGAGATAAGTTGTATCAGGGTAATTATCTTGATAATTCACTTTTGTACTCTTATTATATTTAGAAGCTCTTATACTGATACCACCAGGCTTTGGGATTCTATTATGTATTAATCTTTATGTCATTTATTTTGAATTTTTTTCCTTATATCGTTGAGTAGTCCTTTACTATACGTTCTATACTACGGGTTGTCTTGTATACGTGTGGGTTATGGTAGGTGCCATTATGACCTGACAAATTGAGTCGTGACAATAGTGAGGATAAAATTTCAAAAAATTTCAAGGACCAAAAATTCGGGGTTTTACATTCTACACCCCCTCCCCCAGGATCATTCATCCTCAAATGATGGGTCAAGGTTTCCATTAGCACGATTTAACACAGAAACACAGCCATACTTCCCTTTAAAAAAAGTCTAAAAACAAAGATGTTAAGATTAACACATACCTTAAGCACGATTATCCGAAATGGAGAATAAGTATGGATATTTGGACTTAATGTCCTCTCCATATTCCCACATAGCACTTTCCTCCCAATAATACTTCTAATAAAACTTAAATATAACCACGCTCTCCACATATGCTTTCAACTATGAACATGACATTCCACCATTTCAAATCTTAAATCAAGGAGTACTAACCACATAACACTATGATTTGTATACCCATCACTCATACCATTTACTCCCATATTTTCTACACCCCCTTCATGGATTTCACAACTTAATTACTATCATAAATGTTCATCCACATCTCCCCTTCTTAAATACTACACTCTCATAGACACTACTAACTACCAAAAGAAGGGTCGTTACAGAACTTAAGCACAAGCATCAAGGATGGGAGTGTTACTTCTCAATTATGACTCATATTAGTTGTACTACTCAAGGTAGGACCCATGAAAATGTATATGGTACCATAGGCACAAAATATTTCATAGAATCTATCTAGATCATAAACAGAGGGTCGCTCTAAAATAAACATAACATTGCATGAGTTCTTCAGACCGGGCATGGCAAGGAACGCTAGTGCATATATGTCTCATATAGCATAAAGATGAGACTTATATATTCAAGAAGTAGGACAAGTTTTGCCGCTTGGAAATATTTCCTTTTATTCTAAGGACTGAAAATGGTCGCGAGATTGCATATACGGGGTCACTTTGGGTAGGGACATGACATAAAATGAATTGGTAGAAAATAGAACGTATAGTTCCTTAGAACCAAGCATAAAGTAAGACATGATTTTATGGACGTAAGTTGTTTACAGAACTCGGACTTTAGGCATAGGCACAATTTGAATACGCAAGACATTGGTAGAATGCCTGCCTACCCAAAACAGGAGGGAATCGCTATAATAGGAGTAGATTTACTATGACTCTTCCCTGAAACTTTCCACCATGAGAAAATTTTAAGATCAGCCTTAGTTCACCATTTCTCCCCAATAACTATAATATGAAAACACTACCCTCCAGAGATACTCAACTTAACCTTTGTTATCCCCTATAGCTAACCCTATGAATCACACCCTCATGAGCATACACATCCACACTAAGATATTTAATAACATGGACTAAGTACACCTGGAATTTGCATACTTAAAATTTCATATAACAAGAAGCTAACCGGGGCTCAAGATAATCTTATAAAATTAATACACTTACCCACCTAATGACTTAGCCCCAATTCATCACTTCAATACTAGACCTCAGGTATGTATAATAATTACCCACTCTACTATTTCTTGAGTTATCAACCTAATCACTTCCACACATCCTGTCAAGCCTACAAATATACTCTCGCAAATCTCGTATCATTATCCTCGAGCCAAACATCCCTTTTACCATAGTCAAAAATAAAGTTCAACTTAGTGGATAACAACAATCATGTATCACTAACGAAGTACCCCACGTAATATACTAGTCCACTCTATAAAGAGGTCACTTTAAAATCTTATTCAGTTAGAGATAATCTATACATGTCCAGAGGGAAACATCTTCCCTATGCACTAAGAAAATAGGAGCATCCCACGGAGAATTTCTAGGGCAGATAAAATCCTTATCAAGAAGATCCTTTAATGGCTCCTTAAATTCTTCCAACTCAGTCGAAGCTATTTTATAAGGAGGATTTGATATAGAATGAGTGACCGGGAGAATATTAATCCCAAAATCAATTTTCCTATCGAGAGAAAAGCCAGGAAGATTATGACTTACTACTAAGAAGGACCTTCAGAACTAGAAGCCTCAACCCGAACTAGAGGGCATAAACACCCTTTGGAAAATAATTTTCAGGCTCTATAATAAGAAATGAACCTTTTCTGAGGTACTAGGAAACTCCATTTCCATTCTATAATTAGCTCATTAGTAAACTTGAGAATGACCTTACGGGTCCAGCAATCTAAACAGACATAGCACGAGTGAAACCAGTCCATCCCCAAGATGAAAACAATCCATCCCCAAGATGAAACCAAGATCAACTATGTCCAACTCTACCAAATTTACCAAGGTCTCCCTACCATAGATAGATACCACGGAACCCTTAAAGACTCTCTATCCATAACAGATTCACCCACCAGAGTAGATACAAAAAAGGGATTCAGAATACACTCAAGACTAAAACTAAATGGAGTCACATAAGAAAGAGTAGGCCCCAAATCAAGCAAATAGTACACATCATAAGAGAAGAGTTATAACATACCAGTATTAACATCAAGAGATGCCTCAGATTCTTGATGAGCAGCAAGAGCATAACATAATTCCAGCAGGTGTCAGTACTAGAAGTAGCACCCGTTAGTCTAAAAACTGAATAACTAGCTACCAAAATCTTATTAGCTCTAGTGGAAACACTAGAAGAAGGATAATATCATTGTATATAACTGGGTTAACCATAGTTAAAGCATTGATTCTTCCCCTTACAATAGAACCCATGATGCAACTGATCTCGAATCCGGTAGGGAGGATAGGGTGGGATTAACTAGTCTCCAATAGATTGATATTAGGCACCTTGTTCTCTAGGACCATCACTATCTTAAAAATAATGATCACCGGATGATTTAGGGTAAGTAGCTCTAGCCGATGGGTATGAACTAGAAATTTCCCAACTCTTTTTCTTGGTCAACTATTTCCCATGTCTACCATTATTGAGATGACTCCTACCCTGCTCTGAATATCTAAACTTCTAGCTCTATCTCTCCCCCATTCTTTTTTGGTTCCTTCTCCCACCATTAAGACCAGATTGGCATAACAAAGAGACTATTATCTGGGTCAATAGATAAGTAGAATGGTGGATCTCAATATGTAAAATATCTTCTTGAGGTGGTAGGGTATGAATATTATCAGCTCGAGAATCCCGAAGAGAACTAGTAGGGACCATTGGGACTCCATAAGGGCAGTCAAAAACAGTGACCCTAGATCAGGTCTGTAACCAATAGGTAGGATGAGTTTCATCGACATTTTCCTTAAATGGGTTAGAAGAGTTTCTATGAGCTTTATATCATCTGCGAGGCATGATCTGAAATGCAAAAAAATAGGAATTAGAGGATATTTCAACGTCCTAGACACTATAGCCCAAAAGTATAACACAAGAAATGGAAACATTCATAAATGCCTTGTAGCCTCTCCCTTATAAGTATGGCTTGCTACACACACATAAAGGAGACTCTAATTAACATGACTTTATAGAAACCCAATGACACCAAACCTAGGCTCTGATATTAATTTGTCACGGTCCAAACTAGGGCCTGGTCGTGGCGGGTATGTCATATCCAGCGTGGACCAGAGACCACCCCAATTACCTAGTCAGACAGAGCATACACACTAATAAAGACTGAATTCCAAACATAAACTCAAAAACATCTATGATATGCTATAAACCAAGCAAATACGATAACTAATACTGATACCCAAGTCCACAGTAATCCACAAAGCCTTCTAATTAAAACCAAAATCAATAAAGTTGAGACATGCCCCCGATAATATCCAAAAATAACTCAAAAGCAAAGTATATGACGTAAAGAAGCTATAACATGAAATGAAGCCTTTCAAAGTATGGAATCTTGCCAATTCATTCTGACTCACAAACTATCCAATGATTAACTAACCACTATGTAGGAGAAGTAAAAGTATGCCTAATTCTTGTATTGCATGGGGATACAGCATACGTAGACTATTAGTGGTTTGAATGCTATCATGTAATTCATGGGTAAGGGAACAAAAATAATTTCATCATAGTAATTCAATACCAGTCCAAATTCAGTGCACATAACTATATGCAAATACATACATATATATATATCACATGTTGGGGTAGGGAATATGGCTTAGCATAAACTTTACAACTTTATCCTGGATTGTGTAGCTTAACCATTATAATTGTACCCACAATATATATGGGACCCAGTTATCACCTCCTGATTGGGCCCCAGTGCATGTACCCGCACAAATAAGAGAATAATCATACATATATACACGGGGGACTAAAACCTCCCACTCATATACTAAGGTCACTTAAATACCCAATCATGTAATATGATATGGGGACTCGAACCTCCCAATCATATATTAAGGGGGACTTAAACCTCCCTGGTCATAAGAAAGGGAGTTTGAACCCCAGACCATTTAGACCCCCGTGCCGGCAAATGCAATTTCCAGTGTTTGTCTCTTAGGACTGCCACTTTCATGAACCAACTACACAACCCTCTTTTAAGTCCAATTAAAATATTTAACATACATTCCCAATTAAGTGAACCAATTATGCATTAAGGAATCCCGTTGGTATCATCAAACCAATATCAGTTGGAAGTTCATTATCATGCCAAGTTAACAACTTAGCATACTGAGACTCTAACCCCTTGGCCAAAAGGACTTCAAAGTATTTAGTCATTTGGGACTCAAACTCATTTAATCAATAGGGACTCAAACTCATTTAATCAATTGGTACTCAAACCCATTTAATCAATTTGGATTCAAACCCATTTATGTTTCAATAAGCCTCTTATGCCATGTAAATAGTTTTTAAAGAGAGTTAACTATGCATACTTTTCATATTCAAAACCAATTTCACAATATTGTGTTGAGGTCATTACCAATTCAATTGTCAATATTCACAAAAATGGGGGGGGGGGGGATCACAATCCCTAATTTATTTTCCACAATGCACCCCACAAGTTCAAAACCATTAATAATTCATAATAATTCATGGGAAAAAAATTTAAGAACCAAACATGTCAAAACCCTCAACCCATGTCAAGATCCATACTTAATTTCACATCAATAATTATTTAAATATCATTTTTTAAAAAAACAAGTTTGAGGGTAGATTCACATGCCTAAAATATTCACAATTATGGAGAAGAAACCTTGAATTGACCCCTAGATGCTTAACCTTAAGAAAACCATAACTTGCTTTGCTTGAGAGAAGTTGAGAGAGAAAAGGACATATTTTAATTATTTTATGGGTGAGAATAAAGTCTTAATAGGGTTTATAGGCCATGGATTATATTTAAGGAAAAGGGGAAATGTCTAGAATGTCCTCAATAAAAACACTGAGAAAAATTACGCCCAGTCGCTACGGGTCTCACAACGGCTTGTTACGACTCATCTCCATGAGTCATAGTTAACACAATGTCTCCAAGCACACTCACTATTGACCTTACGATTACCACCTTACAACTATTATAGAGTTGTTACAACTCGTTGAGTCTAGTCGTACTCAAGAAAAAAAGATTTGGATAACAAGATGGTCAAGCTATGAATGGGACGAAATGACTCATTTTGAGTATTTAAAACTCCTGGCCTCAGGTTGTAGTCAAGACAGTGACTTAGGTAAATCATACTAGACACCTTAAGACTTGGGTCCTATGACTCGTATAGACACCCTATGACTCATAGGGAGAGTCTTAGTCAGGACAGTGAGGATAAAATTTTAGAAATTTTTAAGGATAAAAAATCTGGGGTATTTTATTTTCTATGAACCATTCATGGTTCTACCGTATAAAATACTTTATTTAAAGATGGTGTGGTGCAAATATATTCCATGTTTTTAACCCAACTCAAGCCGAAGAAACCTATTCAATGGTCATCACTAACAGCTTTTGGTCCAAAATCTTTGGGGTTGCTTTTTCCAATAAACGTTGGATATATTTCTTTATGTTATTAGTACTAGTAACTGGTTTATAAATGAGTGTTATTTGATTAGTTGGTCTAGCCCTGAACCTACGTGACTATGACTTCATTTCTCAGGAAATTTGCATAGCAGAAGATCCTAAATTTAAGACTTTGTACACTAAATATATTTTATTAAACAAAGGTATTCGCGCTTGGATGGCGGCTCAAGATCATCCTAATGAAAACCTTATATTCCCTAAGGAGGTTCTACCACGTGGAAACTCTCTTTAATGGAACTTTATCCTTAGCTGGTCATGACCAAGAAACCATTAGTTTTGCTTGGTGGGTAAAGAATGCCCGACTTATCAATTTATCCGGTAAACTACTAGGGGATCATGTATCCCATGCTGGATTAATTGTATTTTAGGGCAAACAATTAACCTATTTGAAGTGGCCCATTTTGTACCTGAGAAGCCTATGTATGAACAAAGATTGATTTTACTTCCCCACATAGATACTCTAGGTTGGGGGTAGGCCCTGGGGGAGAAGTTATAGACACCTTTCCACACATTGTATCTAGAGTACTTCATTTCATTTCTTCTACAGTATTAGGCTTTGGCGGTATTTATCATGCTTTTCTAGGACTTGAGACACTTGAAGAATCTTTTCCCTTCTTTGGTTATGTCTGGAAAGATCAAAATAAAATGACCACAATTTAGGTATTCACTTAATCTTGTTAGGTCTAGGTTTTTTTCTTCTAGTATTCAAGGATCTTTATTTTGGGGGCGTATATGATACCTAGGCTCCGGGAAGGGGAGATGTAAGAAAAAGTACCAACTTGACCCCTAGCCTAAGTATCATATTTGGTTATTTACTAAAATCCTCTTTTGACGGGGAAGGATGGATTGTTAGTGTGGAAGATTTAGAAGATATCATTGGAGGACATATATGGTTAGGTTCTATTTATATACTTTGTGGAATCTGGCATATCTTAACCAAACCCTTCACATGGGCTCGACGCACACTTGTATGGTCTGGAAAGGCTTACGTATCTTATAATTTAGGGGCTTTAGCCATCTTTGGTTTCATTGCTTTTTGTTTTGTCTTTTTCAATAATATCGCTTATATTAGTGAATTTTATGTACCTACTGGACCAGAAGATTCTCAAGATTAAGCATTTACTTTTTAGTTAGATATCAATGCCTTGGGGCTAACGTAGGATCCACTCAAGGACCTACTGCTTTAGGTAAATATCTAATGTGTTCCTCAATTAGAGAAGTCATTTTTGGAGGAGAAACTATGTGTTTCTAAGATCTGCATGCTCCATGGTTAGAGCCTTTAAGGTGTCCAAATGGGTTAGACTTGAGTAGTTAAAAAATACAAACAACCTTGGCAGGAACGGCGTTCTGCAGAATATATGACTCATGCTCCTTTAGGTTCTTTAAATTCCATGGGTGGTGTATCTATCGAGATTAATTCATTCAATTATGTATCTTTTAGAAGGTGGTTAACTGCCTCTCATTTTCTTCTAGGATTCTTCTTCTTCGTAGGTCATTTGTGGCACGGGGGAAGGGCTCGTGCAGTTGCAGCAATATTTGAAAAAGGAATTGATCATGACCTTGGACTTGGTGTTTTCATGACCCCTCTTAATTGAGATGAGGTAGGAGATCCAGTGTTTTAATGAAGTACAAATCACTTTGATTCAATCATACATCTTAGAATCAGCTTAAGTATTCCTTTTTTTTCAACTCATTTTATCTAATTTATATTGAATCTATTTTTTTGGCTTGGCTAGGTGGGATAGTCGAGCCATTCCCATTTCTTTTGGATAGAAGATTAGGCAAAACCCCTAAAGAAAAAAATCTATTCAATTAGCAAAAAAAGGAGAGTGGAATTTGAACCCTCGATAGTTCTTTGTTCAAAAATATATCAGTTTCAAGACTAAGGCTATAAACCACTCAGCCATCTCTCTGAAAGACTATTTTTATTTTATTCCTCTGAATAAAATAAGTTATAGGGGTGGATATCTACACTATCGGTAGAAAGATCTCAGGTGTGAATCCACCGGTCGATCTATCTATTCGTATATAGAGATATGATCTAGCAAGCCCATTTGTGAAATAAAAATTAAAATTCCATTTCTCTCCTCTCTCTACCTACTCCATGTATGGATAAAGTGTGAAAGGGGGAGTAGGAGTAAGTCATATAGAATCAATGGATTCATGATAAAGTAAAATCCCTCGATGACATATTTTATCACAATTAATATTTTTTGGCTAATAGAGGGATCAAATGGTATATAGTTCATTTGTTGGTAGCTTCGAGGATTAAAAGCACGACTCTTTCTTTCCAATTGTCTATTTTACTTCTTTTTTCGTTTACAATAAAAGTCTATTTTGTTGATTATTAATCAGTTCCTATTTATTTCATATTGTGGTACAAAATAACTAGGTTTAACCAAAAAGTCATTCCAAATAAAATTATTATGAAAAAAGATTTCATCTCTTAAAATATGAAAATAATTTATTTAAATAATATAAATATTAATATTATTTAAACAAATATTTATAATTTCACCACAATTGAGTTAATAAAAAAATAGGATACTTATTTAAAAAATGTCATCCCTAAAATAAATAATAATAATAATAATATATTTAAAAAGTATTTATGATTTCATTATAATTGAATAAATCAAGGAAGAATTACAAGAAAAATCAATCAAAATCATAATCAATTATAATCAAGCAACTTATATAGGAAAGACTATTATGACTGAAGTGTCATTTCGAAAAAAGATGTCCTTTCTTATAATATTAGACAATTAATATAAATACTAAAAATAATAGCATTATAAAAAGTATATATATATATATATAAATATATGTATATATATATATATAAGAAAAGTAGTGTAGCATGAGATTATGGCAAGTGACATCTTGAGAACTAGCATTTTATAACAAAAGCCTATTTTGTTGATTATTAAAATAATTCATATTTATATATATGAATATATATAATTCATTTTTTCATAACATATATATATATATATATATATATATATATTGATACATACATACATATATTTTTCTACTATATAGAAAGATGGGTAAGGGACGACCAAGGGAAATATAGTAAATTCACACTAACAAATCTCCTACCTCTATGACTCTAAAACCATCTATCTTTCTCATACTCAATCCACTTAAAAAATCGTTATGCTATTTCACTTTTCTCCATATTTCTAGAAGAATCAACTTTTAGTTTCTCTCTTCAACAATGGAGAAATTCCCTTACAAGTACAGAAGAAATACTCTCAAGTTCAAATAATAGTATTGCCATGTGAAACATTTCTTGAAGTCACCCTTGCTATCATGCTTCCTCATATTGGTGCTTTCCTCTATTATGGTTGTGATGTAAGTTTTTTTCCCTAATTAAAAAAAAGAACTTTCCAGTTATTGGTTTAATTTCATGGTGAGGGGAATAGGGTATTTAACTTCTCTTCCTCTTTTCTATGTTCTAAGTTTCCAGTTATTGGTTCAATTTCATCTTCTAAGTGAAGGAGATGACGAATTGAAGAATGAAAGGCTATTTAACTTCTCTGCCTCTTTTCTATGTTATAAGTTAGGGTTTCTTTCCATCCTTAGTAATTTCCAATGGAAAAAAATCAGATCCTATTCTTCTAAATCTTTCTTTTATATAATAGAAATAAGTTCTAAATTGGATTTTACACTTTTTTTCCTATACGGTTTGATTTAGACTCATAGATTAAGGATAAATTATATTTATTTTTGAAGTGGTGTTCATGTTATTTTGTGAATTCCAAGACGATGAATCTTTTGATGGATTTATCAACACCATATTTCTTAGTGTTTGAAAAAAGTAGTGTTTTCCCACCTGGGTTTAGATTTCATAGAAGAAGAGCTTGTTCTATACTACTAGAAAAAGAAGATCTGGAGACACAGGATTTATCTTGATGCTATTGCTAAGACTGACGATTACAAGTAGGAGCTAGAGGATTTGACTTGTATGAATTATTAGATTTTGTTAGGAGCTTTTGAAAAATGAGATTTTGATGAGTTTTTTGGGTTGTTGACTTGATTTTATCATTTGGGTGTGGGTTCTTTACTTCTGATGTTGTGATTTATCTTATTGTCGTATTGCTATTTTCTAGATTATCTTATGTGTTGGATTTGTTTTTGGGAATGATTATGTATACTGGTTAGTGTATCATATTCACTTCCTAAATTGAAGTCCCAACACTAAATTTAATTTTTGTAATTTGTATTCTTTCTTTCCACTATTTAGTGATATTCAATAGGAAAAGAAATGCTAAAGTCGCATATTATTTACCTTACTGTCCACAAAGAAAAAGATAGGCCTTTTACAATCATAACTGAAGCTTAATAATTAATCAATTTTTGGTCTTTCTTACATAGCTAGATTCACCGGTTTCTATGTAAGCCCTGAAATGGTATTGCATTTTCTTGAAATCCCTGTCAAACCATACAAAGATATTTTTAGTAAAGACGACTTGGCGCACAAAGCATCCCACTTTAGCAGAATTGGTAGAAGGACCACATTCTAAAAATTATGAGTAAATACATCATGGTGCACAAAGCATCCCATATTAGTAGGATTTATGGAAGATTTACATCCTATAAGTGGTTGTTTTCACATCATAAATTTGTGACTTATAGATCACATGAAGAAAATTTCATTATTGCTCTAATACTCCTTTCAATCTGACTATTTTTTCTAAATTAAAACAGGAGTTACTTATGATACTTACATCACAGACATCACTCCTCAATGCCATCATTTTTTCAATGGATACAATACTTGCCTAAATTTGCCAATAAATAATATAGTTAGTATAAATACAAATTAAAATATCTTCTCTTTTTTTCTAATTCCATATATAAATTACTTGCATTGAGAAAGCTAGTTCGATACACTAAAGCTTTCGCTTTGTACAAGATCGGCTAAGAGTTGGACTACAAGAGTTTATTGTCCACAACATCACTTTACATTTCTGTATGCATATCCAAATTTAAGTTTTGTATTTTGTTTATTAATCTTTCCGCTATTTGTTTGTCCATATAAAAAAAATAGCAACAATCCATGTTTGATTTAAAAACCAAACTTAAATTACAAGTCTTGTTTTTAGAAACAAAACATCAGGATTAGCTTCACTTAAACAAGATTAGGTGGTAAGGGGGAACTCTCAAAGTTTAGAAGATAAAATATGTAGTTCTTACACCTTGAATGATTGCGTGAGTTATGTTTCAAATAATTTTTCTACACATGAATGCAATGTTTCTTCCTCATACTCAGTCCACACAAATAACCGGTATGCCATTTCACTTTTCACCATATATCTAGAAGGATTAGTTTATAGTTTCTATCTTCAACAATGGAGAAACTCCCTAACAAGTACAGTAGAAATACTTTCTCACAAGTATGAATTTTTTTTATACAATATTATGTGTCCTTCCCATTATTAGCTTTTGCTACTCATTTTAATATTACTCTTTATATTTTGTTCTTATTAATTTTATATGTGTTAGTTTATGTAAATTAGATTGTGCGTAATTTAGCTCCTGAAGAGTTATATTTTTAATAAGTGGTTCACTGGTTCACACTATTTTCTCTATTTAGTAATGTGTGTGTTATGTAATTTCTTTTTAATCATTCGGGTAATGAAGGATAGGCAACACCTCTTATATGTCTCTTGTAGCTGAAATATCCAGATTGTTAACTTTCTTATTCACAGCTTCTTAGGAATTTAGGTGAGTCTTATATTGCATTTGGAAGTAAGCCAAATGAAATATCCATCTTCTCTTAATAATGTGTTCCTTTCTTTTCACTTCTTTTTAGAAAATGTTGTAAGTAAACGTAATCCAACATTGAAAAAATATTTGATTATGCATTTTCCATTGAGTTAGGAGGTTTCCACAAGGAAAGATTGAACTGATCTAAGTTCAGCATAACACAATAATTTTCACAATTTTGGAGATTCATAATTTGACTATTTTGCCAGAAGTATAAATGTTCAAACTAGGAAAGTTACTTCTCATGTGTATATTTTGGACACTTTTTGACAGATATACAGTTACCCCAGATTGACAAAGAAGTAGAGCTCACAAAAGTGTTCGAAAAAAGCATAATATCATCTAAAGAGACAAGGTAAAATCACATGTGACTCTCTATTCTGATTTACTTCCTATCTCCAACTAAGACAATTATTCTAGCAACTATAGAAATTCACTCTTTCTATCTAAGTAGGAGATTGGGATTCATAATGTCGATAAGATTGTAAATAATGTAAAAGAAACAAGTCTTATGACACAATCATTATATCTTTGATTTGAATTGTTTAGGTTAAGAAGTAACACATTGACAATAGGCTGAGTGTTGGCTAAGTGGTAAGTGAGTTTGATATTGAATTAAGTAAAATATGTAAGTTTGAGATGTTCATTGTTTATCAAAAAAATTAATACGGATGAATTTTACTATTTTACCAATTGTCTTTTCAGTGCTTGCTCTCTACGCGGCTTTTAATGCAACTCCATTCACAACATTGACTAAGTTGGCTATAGGATTAGGGACTATCAGTTTTACAATTTCTCTGATGGTTCTTTCTCCATACAGATTTCCTTCTCATATTTCTACTGTTGATTCATTTTTTGTAGTTGTCCATAATTACTTTTTAATATTTTTTAATGAGAGAGATTTAAGGGCAGGAAAATTGCTTTATAATTGTTAGATATCTTTCAAATTTATCACATGAAAATTTTCCTTACATATACTACATGATACATTTTTGGTTCACATACAATTATCGATTCAATGACACTAATAGAGGGATTACTCTAATATTCCTAACCATTGGGAATTATGACACTTGACATGTAAGTTTGAGCAAATACTAACCTAACATAGGCACCCGATGGCTTCCCAAGAATTGCATTCTTCACTCCAGTGATCTTGCATCCTATAAAGGTGAAGCCTTTATTTTCCCGAGGTAATTGTTTATGTTGTATTGTTTTAGCCCTATTGGATTGTGAAAGAGAATATAAATGACCTTTCTATCAAAACAGGAAAAAAAGCGGCGTCTCAATCATGGTTAGATGATAAATAACTTAATGACATACAATTAATTTGCTATAAATATAATAAGTTCTTAGATATATATAATATGTTACCTCAAAGAGAGAAGCAATATTTCCACATATAAAATCAATGTCCCTTTAATATAACAGTTTTTGTAGTAATGTCTACCAATATCATTAAATTCCTTCTCTTGAATTCACTGTGAATACCATGCCAAAGCTAAATCCATAGAGAAAATTTTCTATAATTAGCAGTAGTAATTTCTGTCATTTTCTTATATATCCTGAACATTGAGTCTCTCTTAAAAGTATGCAATAATATTTCCAAATGAAATCTATACTTGGGGAACTCATAGTTGCCATTTTTAATTACATTAGCTATAAGCTTGGCTGAAGGCTTGACATACAACTTTGTTTCTTCTTGCTACAAATAAAATGATTGAATACTTGAGAAGTAAAACTAACATACTATGCAAATAAGTAAATGAGTAGATAAATGAAATGGCATCAATGAGGTCTGCACTCATGAGAAAGGCTTACTCTTTTCAATAAGAATAATGAAAATAGTACAAATGTCTACTTAACCTGGTTCCAGGTCTGCCAAAAATGAAGAGAAGATTCAATACCAAACTTTTTTGATGGAAGAGAACCTGAAGTGTTAGTATAAATTAGGAATTGATTAATTAGTTATGGAAATTCAAATCATGGTAGAATTGGTATAATGTCCATAGTCTTATCTATCTTTTCTGTAAGACAACTAGGCAGGTTAGTATTACTTAAAAAAATATTGGATTTGTGGTTGAGTTTATGTCAATGCAGGTTGAAGAAAATACCGGTGACTTCAAAAGTTGTTCTTGTTGTTCTTATTGAAGCATAAAATTCTACGAGAGGTCTCTATAGATCAAATGTGTTCAAATTTCAATCCATTTAGGACTTGATGTTATTCTTTTATGTCCATTTAGAGAGTATGTCCATTTGAAAAGTGAGAAGTTCAACTTCAATGCTTGTTTAAGAGTCTTAGCAATTAGCTCTCTCTGAATCCGGGGAATGTGACGGTTGAAAATCGCATAGACAAGAAAAAAGTGAAAGATTAGCATAAATCCACTAGTGGTAAAAAGCCACCCAGACCTCTAAGAGGATTATCATTGGATGCTGCTGACCAGAAGCTTATCAAAGAGATTGTCAAACTCGAAATGATCAAATGTGCGTGGATTGAGTAAATCAAGGCTTTGAATAAAATGGATTAAGCAAACGAATCTTATAGTTTATCATTATCCATGGGCAGTGTCCTTGCCTTGCTCATTTTTGTCCTCTTCTTTCTCATCCTATGTTTTTATGGTAATAATTTAATTTGGTACTTTCCATGTATCTTTCATATGGCAATTTGTGAGTGTAATTGTTTTAGGAATCATGGCAGGTAGTGTTAATTCCTGAAGTATAGTTACTTTACTTTTATGCATGGACCCATCCTCATTTTCCTATTTAAACTATTGCATCAGGAATAATTAAGGTGTTTCATTGAAGGTGTTAAATTTTATGGGCTTGTCTTTATCTTGTGATTCATCCGACATTATGTGAGAAACATCATAGAGGCAATTTCCCACATCCTCTTAAACTATTGTGTGTGACATGTTTATGCATTGGCTATACACCAATATCATTCTTTTCTTGACATGAATACTTGTGCACAATATCTGAGCATCTCCATGCCAAGATGATGATGCAAAAATGTGAGGGAATATAATCTGTGTATGTACAAGGATTTTTTATTTTTTGGAAATGACAGTGTTACTGGAAATCATATATTTGCAATTAATTAACCTTTTTTTCTCTGGAAACGATCTCTCTACCTCTAGAGGTAAGGGTAAGGTCCGTGTATACTTTACCTTCCCAGCCCAACTACATTGGATATTTTGTTGGTATTGTTAACCCTTGTTTTTTTTGTTGCAAACTCTTTCTTGCTACCAGATTTGTTTTCAATAAACTTATTATATGATGGTTTATGACATACATCAAATTGTTGTAGGGATGTCCTCTAGAAGTTCATCTGTGAGTTTCCATGATTCCTCTCAACCAAGTAGATCAAGGTCGAATAGCTTCATTATTCAACAATACTACTCTAATCTATCTGCCATAACCGCTGCTAAAAGAGCTGGATATCTCAAGTGTGTACTTTTTTTAATCTATAATATGCTGAAAATATTGTGCCATTTTTAATTCGTTGATGATGATTGTACTGTACTAAGTTTTCTCGATTTGTATTTTGCAGTTTAGTTGAGCAGGTTTCTGATTCAGATCCTAGGGATGGCCCTAAAAGAGTCCCGACTTGAGGTATAGTGTGACTGGGGTGAATTCTAGAATTTGCAATTATGACTAGAAACTACCAACATGTTTACGATTTGTGCAAACTCTGAGAAACTGTGAGCCTTTGATGAAACATAAAACCTACAATATTTGTATATCTTGTACAGTGATATATGGTGTTTAGTGAGAGAGTAATTGCTTCTGCAACGTACTAGGATGACTGTGGAATTGCCTCATATCGAGTGTGTTATTTTTCTTGGTAAATTACATTTGTAACAAAATAATGACTAGTTTGTAGCCTATACGTAGGATAAGAGAGTTCACTGAAGAGTCATAGTCTTGCAAGTTTGTTACTCTTGAATAAATGGAGAGACGAGAAGGAAAAAGGACCTTTTAAGCGCTACTATAGCCTTGATATTACACAAAGTGGCTAAGATTGGTGGCCTAATTTTTGTCTTTTATTCTTGTCAAATATTACTTCTGATGTTTGTGATACCTTAAACTGTCCAACTCCTTCCAGGTTGTGAGCACTAATTTCACACTCCTGGTTGTGTCCAACTCAACTTAGTGTAGCAAATTTACTTGGTTAAACTACATTTTTATCCAAATATACAAGAAACTTGAAGAGAGTCATTTGAAATAGGACTTGGAAAATCTTACGCTAGATACTCTTTACGGAATGGCTAAAACTAAAGATGTTTTAGCAAAATTTCTACGATTTTATGGCTTATGGCTTTTGATGTTCAAGTTATTGTGTTTGTACTTTAAGTTGCATTTTGAGCATGAGGCATGCAGTTACATGTTCCTCCGTTTCTCTACTTGTATATAGTAGCATTTTATTCATTTTATGAGAGGATATCATCAAGGATAGGCTCCACCTGAATTCCTCTTTCTTTGTATTTTATTAGATGACATTTTTTTTCCTTCTCCAAATTTGCTACTTCGTTATTGTGGGTAAAGGTTCGAATACATCAGTTATTCTAAGGAATAATGTACAACTTTTAATTCGAATACCTGAGAGCTTCTTTGAACAAACTTTCATTACTTTTTGTTCTTTCTTGGTGGATATTATTTGACTTGCGGTAGGTCACATTTTACCCCTATATTTGTACAAACAAAAAAAACTTTGTAATTTTTTAGTAGAAAACAAACTTTTGGTTAGTGCAATTTGTTAAGTGGTTTAAGTAGTTTAGTGGGATTACGAGTATGTGTAATCTGTTCTCCTTAATTTTAGTGTGCCCATTCTTAATGATATCTCTAAAATATTTTGACAAGTGATGGGCATAAATATCTAGTGTGTGTGTGTGTGTGTATATATATATATATATATATATATATATAATAAAGGACAGTAGTCTAACATGAGGTTATTCTATGTGGCATCTTTACAACTAGCATTTTACAACAAAAGCATATTTTACTAATTACTAAGTTTGACCAAAAAGTCATTCCAAAACAAAAATTATTATGAAAAAAGATGTTTTCTCTTAATATATATATATATATATATATATATACTCAATTAATTTAAATAATATAAATAATAATATTATAAAAACAAAAATTTATCATTTCACCACATTCGAGTAAATTAATAAAAGAGGATACTTTTTAAAATGATGTCATCCCTAAAACAAACAATAATATTAAATAGAAAAAGTATTTATGATTGCATTACAATTGAGTAAATCGGGGAAGTATTACAAGAAAAATCAATAAAGAGCATAATCAATTATAATCAAGAAACTTATATAGGAACGATTATTATAACCAAAGAGCTATTCAGAAAAAAATGTTATGAAAAATATTTTATTTTTTAAAATATGTAAATAATTAATTTAAATAATAAAAATAATAGTATTATAAAATATAAATAATTATTTTTTCTTTAACAATTGAGTAAATAAAAAATTATTACAAGAAAAATCAATAATAAAAAAATAATTAGTAACTAATCAATTAAGCAACTTATTTGAAAAATATTATTATATCCAAATATTCATTCAAAAATTAAATATAATATGAAAAAACTATCACCCAAAATATTTACAAAGTTAATTTAAATAATATGAATAATATTATTTAAAAATATATTTATGTTTCACTACATTTAACTAAATCAAGAAAGTATTTTATTTGTATTAAAATCGAAAGTTTAAGTGATATTTTAAAATAAGTATTCCTATTTATCACATTGTGATGAAAATCAACTAAAATTGATTCTATATCTACGTGTGTGTGTGTATATGTATGTATATATATATATATTAATTCTTGAAAATCTTGTGGGAATGATGTCTTATATGCTTCCCACAGTGCTTTAGTACTTTCTCCTAGAAATATTTCTAAATATCTATACACAATTTCTGTATCTGGTTCTTGATTACCCTGTATATGTTGTATGTAGTCTGCTACAACTACATTTTTTCATGTGTCTATTACATTATTCCATGCCTGAGGGTCATGAGCTGGTAAGTTTTAAAAAATTTCTTTATTACCACCTTGGCAGTTATTCTGCTAACAATTTTTTTATTGAGTCTACTCTCTCTCTCTCTCTCTCTCTATATATATATATATATATATATATATATAGTAAAAGATAGTAGTCTAGCATGAGGTTATACCAAGTGGCATCTTCAAAACTAACATTTTACAACAAAAACTTATTTTGTTGATTATTAATTAATTCATATTTATTACATATTGATTTTATATTGTCTTAAAAAATAACTAAATTTAATAAAAAATTCATTCAAAATAAAAATTATCATGAAAAAGATGTCATCTCTTAAAATGTGTAAATAATTAATTTAAATAATATAAATAATAATATTATATAAAATAAATATTTAATATTTCCCCACAATTGAGTATATTAAAAAATAGGATACTTATTTAAAAGATGCCATCCCTAAAATAAATAATAATATTAAATTTAAAAAGTATTTATGACTTCATTACAGTTGAGTAATTCAAGAAAGTATTACAAGAAAAAACAATCAAGAGTATAATCAATTATAATCAAACAACTTGTATAGGAAAGATTATTATGGACAAAGAGTCATTCCGGAAAAAATTGTTATAAGAAAGACGTCATTTCTTAAAATATGTAAATAATTAATTTAAATAATAAAAATAATATATAATTATAATTATAATAAAGGAGAGTACTCTAACTTCATGTGTCATCTTGAAAACTAGCATTTTACAAAAAAAGGCATATTTTTTGTATTGATTAATTAATACTTATTTCATATCGTGGTTAAAAAATAAATAAGTTTGACCAAAAAGTCATTCTAAAATAAAAATTATTATTAAAATGATGTTTTTCTCTTAAAATGTATATTTAATTAATTTAAATAATATAAACAATAACATTATAAAAAACAAATATTTATGATTTCATCATATTTGAGTAAACTAAAAAAACAGGATACTAATTTAAAAGATGTCATCCCTAAAATAAATAATAATATTAAATAAAAAAAAAAGTAGTTATGATTTCATTACAATTGAGTAAACCAGGAAAGTATTACAAGATTAATCAATCAAGAGCATAATCAATTACAATCAAGAAACTTATATAAAAAATATTATTATGACCAAAGAGTTATTCAGAAAAAAACGTTATGAAAAAGATGTCATTTTTTAAAATATGTAAACACTTAATTTAATATAAAATAACAGTATTATAAAAAATAAATATTTATTTTTTCCTTACAATTGAGTAAATAAAAAAAATATTACAAGAAAGATGAATGAGAAAAAAAACAATTAATCAACCATGCACCTTATTTGGAAAATATTATTATATCCAAATAATCATTCCAAAATTAAAAATATTATGAAAAAATGTCATCCCAAAATATTTACACAGTTAATTTAAATATCAATAATATTATTTATAATATATATTTATGTTTCACTGCATTTAAGCAAATCAAGAAAGTATTTTATTTGTATTAAAATCGGAAGTTTAAGCTATATTTTAAAATATCATATTGTGTTGAAAATCAATGTATGTATGTATGTATATATATATATATATGTATATATATACATATATATATATATATATAATATTAAAAGAAAATTGCCTAGCATGAGGTTATGCCAAGTGACATCTTCAGAACTATCATATTAGAACAAAAACTTATTTTGTTGATTATTAATTAATTCACATTTATTATATATTTATTTCATGTTGAGGCAAAAAAACCATTAAGTTTAAACAAAAAGTCATTTCAAAATATTAATTATTATTAAAAAGATGTCATGTCTTCATCACAATCGATCCATCTAGAGGATAATCTGGAGGATCATCCATTATATGGACAATTGAAGTCATATTTAACTGCAAAGCAAGCAGATACATTTGCTAACATTGCAAAAGAAAACGCTAATAGCAAACCATATGAACAAATTGATAATAAAGAGTTGATAGTTCTTGTTGAAATCTCTGAAATTCAGAGAAAAAATAATACGTGGAAGATACTCCACAAATATTTGATTACTAACATCTATTTTGCAGGAAAGTCTTATAAGACTCGAACATATTATGAAATAATTCTATTATCCATGAAAAGTGCAGAGATTGGACATTTTCAGGCTTATAATGGAGAACCAGATGTGTATGGGTTCTCAAAAATTGTAATATAAAAGATCATTACCCTTGGAGAATGGGGTACAACTTCTATGGCAAAAAGGCAGATGTTGCCGAAAGGTTCCAAAATCAATTTTACATATTGGAACTATATTCAGACCTTCACCAACACATTATATTACAATAATAATAAGCATAAACATACATGGTTCATAGAGATTTGTGTAAAGATATTCGATGAACCAATCCTTAACTGGTTTATTATTTGGTGGGCATATCATGACCCAACTGTTCAGATATTCCAGTTGTCGGGTATCAAATCATCACAATAGTATCCTCCATTCTTGTCGGGTATCAAATCATCACTATAGTATCATTTGGCCTCGCCAGGTATCAATATCATCACAATAGTATCCTCCATTCTTGTCGGGTATCAAATCATCACTATAGTATCATTTGGCCTTGCCAGGTATCAATATCATCATAATAGTATCTTCCAGCCTTGCCAGGTATCAATATCATCACAATAATCATTACGAAATAAAATATAATAATATACTCATGAACATAATTTTTTCACCATTAAGTATCTATCTAGACATTACTTCCTAACTACTCGTTATTAGCTAATCAATGCTATTTGTAATGAAACCACTAGTTCACTCGTCATCACGTGACCTCTACTTATTTGTCTAAACATTATCCTTAATCAGGGGATAAAAACTAACCATTATTTATTAAATAGACAACATCTAACATCTTGCAAAGATTCATCACTAGACCATAATAGTCATTTATCCATTATTCCAAATTATGAACTAATCATCATGTATCCATTAACTATTATTAGACAATTCATAACCACTTATCACCTAACCATCTTAACTGACATCATTCATTAATTAATAATCGTTACTAACTAATCCTTGTTTAACTATTTATTAACCAACCATTTAGTAACTATTCTATGTTTTAACTAGACATCCTTTATTACTAACATCACTTATTATCTAGCCTCATTAATACACAACCCCTCATTTGACAACTAATCAACATTATATACTTAGTCATCAATATCACTAATCTTCATCTATTCTAAACCCGACATCATCATTAGCCATGCATCAACCATTGATAGCTACCATATTTCAAATAAGCGAGACTCATTAACTAATACATTTTATTCCTAGTCACCAAGTGCTATAGTCTCCTAAAAGACAACTAACTACCACATAGCTTAACCTTTAATTTAGCAGAATAATCATAAGATCATATTTTATCTAGAATCACACAAGTTGATGATATAATAATCATGAATGTACCAAATATATGCATGCCATCACCAGTATTCAATCAATAAATTTGTAACTAATGTACCGCATCTTCTTCTGTCCCATATCGAAGAGGTGTGTATAAAAATAGATACATGCATATAAATAAACTAATTGAATCCTTTATAATGATAAACACTTCTCAAATATCCAATCATCATTATAACATGGTCCTTGGCCTAATAATATATCTAAAATAATCATAATGTCATAATCATGGCCTTAGGCCCATATACATAATAAGAACTCATATCAATAATCATATTTATAAGCTATAGCATATCTATAATCATCTCAAATCTAAGAGGCATCTCACTTCTAGGAGACATAATATCAATAAGCATATCACCTCTATTAAACATCTCATATCTATAGGTTATACATCATGACCAAGAGGAAAATTATCTCTATAAGCCTAATAATCATAACTAAGAGGAAAATCATCTCCATAGACCAAATACCATAACTAAGAGAAAAATGCATCTCTATGGGACAAATATCATAATTAAGAAGAAGATGCATCTCTTTGGGATAAATATCATAATTAAGAGAAAATAACATCTCTAAAGGCCCAATATCACATCTAAGGAAAATTAACATCTATATAGTCCATAAATCATAATCTGGTGAAAATCATCATAATTTATCAAGTCACTAAGTAAATCTCTTAAATAAGGCTTATTAGTTTCAACTAGGACTACGATCTACAACTAATCCCACAAGGAACACAAGTCTTGGCCTAAGTGTGCTGGATGATCCACTTCTAATCCTCAACTTCCATAATTAGGAACACTATGCCTCAAACTAGGATAAGGTATCTAGTTTATCTTCTAGATGTCAAGTAAGCCATATTCAAGCCTAAGATAGCAACTTCGACTTGAAACAAGGGTATTCAAGTTAACTCTAGCCAAATTATGGTTTCAAGACTACCACAAAAATCATGCTTATAATTCTAAAACCATATTCCAAACACAAATTTACATCATAACCATGCTACAACAATTCTAAACTAGAGAGAAAAACCAACAGAATTCAAAAAGATTATAAACATGTCATTTTATGGGTCCAAAGACCTTTTCTAATCTCCAAACATCAATAATCAAGGACAAGTTATCCTACTCATAATCAAGACTAACATCCATATCCATACGCAACATATATCACACATCATCTATGAAGAAAAGTAGACAGAAGCCTACCTCAAGGCCAAATCACAAAACCTCACTTCATGCACCGCACACCCATCTTCAGTTCACAATCCTCAAAATGTCATCAAACTATCAAAATCATAATCTACTCGTTAATATGAGCCTAACAATACCCATATTACACTATTGTGCTTCGGATCCAAAAACGACACCAAAAACCCTAAGTGGGTCCCACTTATGGAAAATATATTTCCAAAGTCAACCCAATGTTCATACATAAACAAGGAATCAAACCCTCTAAAATAGGTAAAAAAAAACAAACAATCATTGAGCTAAAATCAATCCCTAAGTGAATTGAGGGTTTTGGGTCAAAACCCAAGAAATTTATCAATAATGTGATGAAATCTTACCTTAATCCAGGTGAAAATCATGATAATAGATGTTTATCAAGCTCCCTAGACAACTACAAGATTCAATTTTGAGTTATCATACTCATTTAGGGTTTTAGGATCTCAAAGATGAAAAGAAAATCCCCAAATTCAAGACCTTGGGGTCTATTTATAGACCCCCTCGATGAAAAGATGTGGTATCTCCGGGACAACAAAGTCAAAAATTTATTTTTGACCTTTGCAACTCACTCAAAACCTAGATAACATGATATAATAGTGAAATTTGAGTGTAAACCACATTTTCAATCTACTGGAATTATAAACACTTTCATGCAAGATTGTTTTGATAAAAATTGTGGCCCACACCTATACTTTCATTCTTAGTAAAATCTGCTCAATAGTCCAAAATAAGTTTAGAAGCCTTGAGACCTAAACCAAGGGTATCCCTATCCTAAAATAAATGTTTTGAACGTAATGGAGAAGTCAAATTTTAAATTCAACGTCGATTTACTTAAGTTTTTGTTCGATGGACATTTGGAACCAACGAAGATTTCTAAACAGAGAATTGGTTCTAAAAGCCAAACGAACTGCCCGGTGATCGAATCGTCGATCCCAGTGAGTCATAAATGACTTGGGGCAGCAATGGAGAATATCAAACAACAGAAATAAGCATAAATAAGGAAAATAACCTGAAGGGTCATTACACTTGAGGACAGTTTCTGGCAAAGTGACTAGGCTTTCTGCAGATAAAGAAACCATCATTCTTCTTATTGTAATTTCCTGGGTGCCTTTATTTAAAATACCTGGTTAGATGGATTACCTTACTTCTATCATTAGGAGTCCTTGGCAGTTTGAACCTCTTAAACAATAGCTACCTTTTTTTATCTCATCTTGCAGCACGAGCACGAGCAGTTCGTGTTGGTGACAAGGTCATCTTTGTTGCAAGATATATTAAGGTATATATTGTTATCAATAATCTGCTTCGGTATAGAACTCTTTGTGCATATCCTGCCTAGAGCCTGAAAGATGGCATGTCGGATGTAGCCTATCTATTAGACAATCATGAATTTGAATATTTCGTCTATAATCATCACTGTGTGTACTTTTAGCATATTTTATAATTATGTGACAAAGGCTTCCTTTAGGATGGGATCTCCTCCAAACCCAAAGTAGATCTTTTCCATCTTTTGGAAGTGGATATCGATGACATTTCTATCGAATGATAGGCACATCATCTCGAAGAGCTATCATGGGAGACTTTCTTATCTCTAGACTGTGTCTCTATAGATGACCTTGGGTATTATCTTGATGTTTAAGGAAAACTCCTGGGACATTAGATTAGTGTTCTTATAAAAAAATCCCAAACGAGTTCCACCAGTCTCTGAGTATTCCAGAGAATCTGGATGTGAACTCTGAGAGAATTATATATTTCTCCCATTTATCCATATTCTTTATTTCCATCCAAGTATAGAAGTCTTGGATCCTTTGGGGCCAAGGTAAAATTTTGATGTCGCCGAGAGTGAAGGTATGAAATCTGATTCCCATAATTTTATTTATCGATGTACCTGTATCTGGCCTTATTTCTGGGAGTGGGTCATCCGTCATCCCATATTATTCATCGACAACTTCGGAGATCTCTGGTTCCTTGGAATTGTTCATATATATTAGTGTATATTCTTCTTTGGGTGACTCTACCAGGAATTCAACATCAGCAACCTCAGTATCTTTTGTGTGTACTGGAGCATCAATAGATGAATCATTATTTTCCTATATATTTTTATTAAAAGTGTCATCACCAGTTTTTGAACAGACATTTACAAGTTTAGTAGTAGATGAGTGGTCTAGATTCCCCTCATTTTCAAAGTTATATAGTTTATCAATGATTTTTAGATACTTTTCCTCTGTGTTATTCATAATAACTTTCTTTGGAATGGCATCTCCAAGATCTTCAGCATCAGACTGAGGGATCACTTGATCTAAGATAATTGAGTCATCTTCTTTAAAGTCATCTGGAAATAACCTTCTGCTGTTAGAATACAATTTTTGGTAGACTCCCAGACTTCATCTGTTTTCTCTTTACTTTGTGTTATTGTTCACTGGATCTCAAAGCCGGCAATTGGGATTATGGGATCATGTATTGGAGTAGCATGTCTTGTGACTATCTTATCAGCATGATATAAAGCCTATTTGTAATACTTCATTCTTTTGACCCTATATTGTGTCATCTTAGCTTCCTTTTAGGTCTCCATGGAATGATTCTTTTACCATACAAATTTGGAAATGTTGAACTCCTCATGTTCATCTCTTAGAGCTAGAGTAAATTGTGTGGGTATGGATGAATGAGGTGGGTAGGTGGAAAAGGGTTGGCTTGATCCTCGTGGAAGATATGTTTTTTGAAATACAGTGGCTTTTTGGGCATTGTGCAGCGTAGTATAGTCATATTTTAGGAGATGGATTTGTTCATCCAGTGAGGACATTTCTTTCTATTATTGGTCAAGAAAATGTAGTATTGATGATCCCAGTGGGAATTTTTTAGATCGAATAGTTTGTAGCCTACTTTTGAGTGCTTTGATAAATATGACACATTGGGTAGAGGCTTGACAACTTGCTGGCTTCTCTTGTCTGACAGATGGAATAACATGTGGAAACTTTGGAGCATGGTTTTGGTTATTCCTTCTGGATGAGTAATTTTGTAGAAAGGTATATTTAGAACTTGAGCTAGTTTCTGATATCATGAACATTGGAGGTTCAAGATTTGATTAGGATTTAGAGGGTTTGATTTTGGATGAAGTGCATAGTGGTGGTCATTCTTGTGGTCTATAGGAACTTTGAATGGATATTTGATTTCTCTATTATTTGAAGGCCTCTTGTAATGGAGTTTTTTTGAAGCCCCAATACTTGTCCTATTCTAGTTCATCATCCTCTTCATCATAATTATTCAGCTAGTCCTCTTGGAATTCCTGATAGTCATAGTCAATGTCCCATAGGCAGTGTCCTATAAATAAATCCTTAAACTTGTGTATTGTATGCCTATCCAGACTGAATTATTGTATCCAGCTTTGTCCATACATGGGACTTTTGAGATCACATGTAATATTCAATGGATTTGGATTCTCTTCATGCGTAAAGGTGTTAGCAGGTGTATACATGTGGATGGAGAGATATACTTTGTAAGGTTTTTTTATCAAATATATGTTTTGGTGTTTGGAGATGTTGAGGATGAACTCTCATCATCTCATAACTCCAGGGTGATGACTTTTGAGGAATCATGAGGAATTCTTCTTTGAAGACATCTTTTAGGATATGGATGCACTGGGTTATTCATTTGGTAGCATCTATGGTTAGAGACAATGAGTGATGGCCCCCTGGAAGGGATAGGTTTTGTTTGTGGTTTTTGACTTTCCAAACTATCTAGTAGTGTAGGTTTATTTGTGCAGAGTTTAGTCTGGTGGGGCTTTAGGATTTCAGAGTTGAAGCCTTAATTCCTTTGTTAGATACGACTCAAAATATGTTGAAGTTATGGAACATGGTGACAATGATTTTCCCTGAGTCCACTGTGATTTCTGAAGTGCCCAAGTTTGCATGATAGTACTCTCCAAATCTGGTATCAAGAAAGAAAAGACATGCCTTTATTGGCTGTACTTTTCTCCCTTAATATGTCAAGGAAATTTGAATAGCGGCAAAATGGATATGGGTAAAGTTATTCCTTAGCTACTGTTGTACAAAGTCCTTTGGCATCTACAGAGTGATAAAATGTTTAGCTGAAGTTGTAAGGATGTTCTAGTCAAGTTTTGTTCCAGCAATGTATTCTTTAACTCCATCTTGCTCTCGTTGATACAAGGAATCAATCTGTAACTTTGGATTACACTATTTTCTAGAAAACGCAGAGTACAGGTTTGGTATATGTAGATATGTAGAATATAGATCGTGTTCTTCTGACAACACATCTACTTCATAGAGATAGTCTTTCTTGTATGATAAAGTTTTATTGACAAAGACTTTGCAACCCTCAGTGGGATGGAATGACTTTGCTAGTCTTAGAACACAAATCTTTTGTCTCCTTAGTACAAGATTGTTTTGTATATGACATAAACAGATTTTATGGTGGCTCTTCCTAGCCTGTTTCCCTCAAGCGTCCATGGAATAAAAGTTGTACTAAGGCAGACCTTATATCTATATGTTCTTTCTTGAGATAACGAATCAAATCAGAAAGTTATGGCACAGACTAAGCCAATTTAATTTCATATACATGGAATGGATTTAGGCGTCTAAATCCCATGGACGAATCCAACTTCATTTCATATCCATGGAAAGTACCTTTGGAGATCCATGTTGCAGTCACAACAAGTACTCATCGAAGTATTCCTTTACCCTACTACTCCGACCTGAAAGATTGAAATTTCCATCCCTTTGGAAGAGAGAAAATGAGAAAGAGAGTTTAGCCAACAAATATCTTTATTGAAAGAGCGAAAACTATACAAGAGGTTTTTAGGTAGAGAGAATTATGCCCTATAACTAAAGGCCTATGCTTCCTTTTATAGGAGAAGAAATCTCTACAAATAAACATGAGATACAAAAACTTGAAATAAAATATCCTATCTTTATCCTATCTTCAAAGAGATAAGCTTTATTTGATATGACTAGATAAGCCTTATCTTTTTTATGAGATATGATTTATCTTTTATGACTAGATAAGCCTTATCTTCTAGTACACACTTCTAATATATACAACCTACTTTATTCAAAACCAGGCCCCCCTATCATATAATTGGCCAAATAAAATAAAACACACTAATTGTTAGTATGTGACAACATGTGAAAGTAGGTGAGTCAGCAGCTTGCAAGTAGGTGGATCAGTAGCTTGTAAGTAGGTGGATCAGCAACTTGTAGGGTTCTTGTAAGCAGGTGGATAAGCTCCTTGTCTTCAAAGTAGCTGAGTCAGCAACTTAAGGACAAACCCATCTGAAAGGGTAACCCACTGAAGAGGGCTTCCTTAGAGATGAGTGTAACCCATTGAAAAGGGTAACCCACTGATGAGGGTAACCATCTGACAGGGTTTCCTTGGAGATGATGATAATCCACAAAAAAGGGTAACCCACTGGAGAGGGTAACCTATTAAAAAAGTTAACCTACTGATAACGCTCAATCTACAGCTCTCGTAGGAGTGTAAAGCGGTCGTTAGCAAATATAGAACCCAACCTGGGTTGGGTATCGATCCCACAAGGAATAGCTTGGTCAACAAGTAAGTAAAGATTGCTTGACTTTTAGTGCAAGTCTCGTAAAAAAAGGGGGAAGTCTTGTCGTGCAAGTAATGTAACCAAAATAAGATCTAAAAACGGCAATAGAAAAGTAAAAAGAGAAAGAATGTTTTGGTGAGATGTAAACAATGAGAATTGAGGCGTTGGGGTTATGTCCACCTTCTGAGGTATACGTCTCTATTGTCTATGAGTGTGTAGAATTCTGACATGCAATTGCTTATAGAGGATTGTAGTCGATGGTAAATCCAAGCGTCTCTCGACCTAAACAAGGACTATTTCACTTTAACTCTCTCGAGCTTAAAGCGTGTCTAACGGTACGAATTCTCCAAGAGGTTAGTCCAGTTACGGCACTAGCTTTTTAATAGGAAAGGGTGTCCTACTACCTTGACATTATCTCTTTTCCAGACAAATAACTTTTCTCTCGAATAAGTTAAATGTTAGACTGGCGTATTCTTGCGTTTGCAACCGCAAAGAATGTAGATTAAGATGAAGAGAATAATGATATAAGCAATATACGTGCCTCGAACTCACAAACTCACAGCAATAGATAGTAACTCATTCGGCTTCCATAACCCCAACAGAGAAGTTTAGTTACCCATGAATGCGAAGAAAACCACAATTGACATTGTTATTATACCACAATAATGATCAATTTCGTGTAGCACAAGAGTGGTAGGCGTTAGGTTTGATTTCTTGCAAAGTAACGTTTCTCTTGTTGCGGAATTTAAGAATAGAAGAATAGACGAAAATAGAATTGATGGAAAGATTAGAAGAGTTGTAGAATTGTTTGTAGTGTAGAATAATAGAGGAATAGAAGATGTGTGTGGATGATCTAAAATCTCTAGCATGATAGGGTATTTATAATACCCGTATCCTAATCCTACTAAGCTAATGAAATAAATAACCAAATCCTACTAGACTAATGAAATAAATAACCAAATCCTACTAGACTAATGAAATCCTTAACCCAAATGTACTAGGTTAAGGTAACATTATCATAATCCTCATAAAATAATGAAATACATAACCTAATTGTACTAGGTTAATGTATCATTGTCAAAATCCAGCTTTGTGTCTGTAAGTCCCCAAAGTCTTCAGAATTGCTGTTTTAGCCCGGGACAGATTTTCCATGCAGCAGTTTTGGTCCTTAGGCGTCCAAAATCCCTTTCCTTCCTTCGTGAGCTTTCTTTAGCGTCAAGTAAGCCATAAAATGCTGAATTATGCATCATTTATACCTGAAACTTTACTAATCATGTTCGTTAGCTCATTTACAGGAAAAAGGACTAAAAGTGCATGAAATATATAATTTGTTCACAAAACTAGGCTAAAATATGGGCAAAATATATTGATATAGGCGCGTAAATTCGCCTATCATCAACACCCCACACTTAAAGCTTTGTTCGTCCTCGAACAAAATATCATGTCCCTCTAAACATCAACTTAGGGTTTCACAGCAACAACACAAAATATTCGTCAAGACAAGCACAACAATTATCAACAAAGAGTAGTTTTCCGATCATTAGTAGAAACAGTTTAACCTCTAGCATAGACTCGTGATGGTGGTCAACTCATATTCAAAGGTTAAGGAACAAAGAATCATATATAACTACCCAAACCTCATCAACCATGTGTGTCTCACACTATAGTACCCATAATCACTCACAAGTATAGCATATTTTTCAAACATGGGTATCAAAATGTCCTTGCTCTCTCTCTCACAAAGAATTCATATGAAGCAACTGATGACCATAGGATTTCCCTTAGTGTAATACTCCACTAAATGTCGGAATGTTAAGATTAGGATCAAGTAGGTCTTTTGATGGTTGTAATGTAGGCTAAGGGACGGGTAGGACTATTTTGGCCAAGAATAGTGACTAGGTTCCTAAGCGCTTTAATACATCACTTTGTATCATTGACACTTTTTTCTTTCAACCTTTCTTCTTTCTTTTTTTCTACCACCCTTGTTCTCTTCTTTTTTCAATTTTAAGCACAACTCACTTTTCAGCTTTCTTTTTCTTTTTCTTTTCACAACATACCTCTTATGATAGCATTTTTATTTTCTTTTTCATAACACATTCAAGAACCATTCCAATTTATAGCATTATACTCACCCAATTTCCTTTTATGTTGTCACATGACTTTTTTACTTTAAAGCACTTAGGGATTTTGGGATCAAATTACGGTCTTGAAAGAAATGGATTAGGCTTACATACAAGGTTGTCAAAGAAATAGGCTAAAGGCTCAAAGGGTTAACTAGGATGATGTCCATGGGTAGGTAAAACTGAAGGTAAACATGTATAGGTTGCCAAAGAAATGCCTAAATCATATCCTAAACTTACACTCCTTATTTTCGCTTTGCATACATACCAGGCAAGTTCTAGCATCAGCCACATACATAGAATATACTATTATCTCACACACACAAGGCACATGGTCGACTTGCTTGGAAGTAATATAGACTCTCGACCCAACAAGTGAAGGAATTGAACCACACAATATCACATAATGAGTCACAACTAGAGCCTAAACGTCTCAATAGTCACAATTGTAGCACTTACTCTTGTTATAATCTCATGCTGCCTATCAAAATAATTTCATGCGAAGCTAGAAAAAATTTACTCCTAATAAAACAAAAACAAAGCAAGCAAACATAGATGCAATATAGAAGTATAGTAGCATACGATACCGCCACCCCACACTTAAACGGGACACTGCCCTCTGTGGAAAATAAATACGAGGAACCTGGTTAGTCGGACTCTTCCTCATTGTCGGGGGTCATACCCCCTTCGTCGGAATCATCATAAGAGTCGTCGTCAGAGTTCTCCTCCTTGTCAGAGTCTGGCAAGCGTCGATCGTCATCAGTCGGCACATCATCATCTAGAGGTTCCTCAAAGTATACGCCCACTCCACACATCTCCCGTGCATGCATGTTCATGGGATAGTCGTGGTCCAGCTGTTGGAGCTCTGCAGAAGTTGGAACACGACCTCCTCTCATCATTGTAAACCTCATCATGCCGTACATATGGCGGGAGAAACTCTCATCCCGAGCATGTCTCTCTGCCGTAGTAAGGTTGATGCCATGTGTTGATTCAGTATCTTTGACCTTTGTGAGTTCAACCTTCTTCGGATTGTGTGGGAGTTTATGATCAGCTGGTTCCTCTTCGATATCCTCCTTCCGCAAGATTGCTGTCAACAAATTGCCAAATGTGAAATGGGACCTTTTGTGTAGTCTGGCCTTCCTCATGGTGGATCGAATGATTGCCCCAAAGTTGATTGGGACATTCGTCATTAAAGCATAGACCAAACACACTCTATCTCTCGATATCTTGGTGTATTGAGTCCCAGGAATAAGACATGAGTTGACAATGCGCATCCAGATTCTTGCTTCCCTATTTAGTGGAGCATAGAGGAAGGTGTTGTGTCGGCCGGTTTCTTTATGTCTGCCCCACCTTTCCATTGATCTGCTTCCACAAAGCGTGTGTCGTATTGCTCTATAAGGAGGCCTTCTGTACAGCTCTTTGAATGGTGCTGTGTCGATTGAAGGTAAGCCAAGAAAAGAGTTAATCCAGTCCGTTGTGAGCTGTAACACCTGGCCCCGAATTTTGACTTCATTGCCTGTTGTGTTTGGCGACCAGTTGGCATAAAACTCTCTTGTTAGATCAAGATTACACTCTCCCATGTCGCGGAAGATGAAATCCAACTTCAAAGCCATTATTTTTGCCAACATACGCGGCTCCTTCTTTGCTAAGGTATCCTTGTTGATCAAGTCGACGTGCACATATTTTCTTTCTTTGTTGCTGCTGTACCATGCTTTGGCTTCTTCCTCAAGAACCTATTTTATTCCGAACATTCTGCGTGGTGGTTGTGCTGAGGATGATTCTCCTTGGTCTTTTCGACTTCTCTTCTTGCCCTTTTGGGAAGTGGTTGCCTTCTCCTTGCCTTGCCTCGCTTTAGGTGCCATTGTACCTGAGACTAGAAATAGTGTTAGTTGCAGCACAGTTTCGCTTGATACAATCTGTAAGCAAGCATTAGGGGTACCACCCCACACTTAGTTTTGTTAGCACAAATCAGTGAGGTGAAAGTAGTCGATTTACTCAGATTTCATCGAGATACGTTTTAGGATTGTATTCCGACAAGAAAATCAGCAATGCATCACTTACTTGCAGCCATTGGACTACTTTCATGGTAGATATAGCAACACTACTACATAGAGGTTACCACATTAAATCGTTATTCTTTTAACAATCACAACCTCCTAAGTCGGTAGGTCTTATCCCGATGGTCGGGATAGTCTAACATGTAAGTATCCTAACAACAATCTTAAGCAATATTCATAGCCATAGCAATTCCACAAATATCATAACAATGCTATTGAAACCAAATTCAAGTCGGCAACAGGTCAAGATTTTCCTACGTATATGTTCACTCACATGATTTTGCAACAACAATCCAAACACATGAACATTACCAACAATCTTATATAATTTAGCAATTAATAATAGCCATAGCAACGTAGTACTTACGAGAAATAAATGAAGAATAAGAGAGCACTTACTTGCTTGAAGCTTGTTGGAGATGGTTTTGTGAATTGGAAGAGCAAAAGAAGAAAATTTTAAGAAGATTTGGAAGAGTATGCGGCGCCTTTAGGGTATTTTCTATTGTGGTTGTGTTATAAGACTAAGTCCCCTTTATATAGGAAGAGTATGGGTCGGGTTATGACCCATTTACAATTGGTTTTGGAGACAAAAATCCTACATATGCGGCGCATTGTCTATGGCATAATAGGACATATGCGCCGCATAGTCTATGGCATTTGTAGACATATGCGGCGCATTGTCTATGGCATAATGGGACATATGCGCCGCATAGTCTATGGCATATGAGATACTGAGACCAAATGCCATAGCATAGGCGGCGCATAGTCAAAATCATACCTAGGATTAGGCGGCGCATAGTCAAAAGCATACCTAGGAATAGGCGGCGCATAGTGTATAGCACACTAGATTCCGAGACCTTAGGCTCTAGGATAGGTTGTGCATCGTTCGTGGCCTAGTTTTACCAAGGCCTAGCTTTCCTCGAAGCCTATTTTGGCGTGGGAAAGGCTCAATCCATAGCCTTATGCATCACCCTTCCTAATTTACCAACTTTACCATACAATGCGTCCAAATCGTCAATTGAAATCAATCTCCTCGTTGACTACTTCTTGCACCTATATTCGCTCAAACAAATGAAAATGATTAGTACGATGGGTTGCCTCCCACCAAGCGCCTTAGTTTTGGTCGTGGCACGACTCTTATTTTTGGATTTTTATTAATTAAAAACAAATCAAGTACTAGAATGAAAGAAAACGATAAACGATAAATGAAAAATGATAAACGATGGGTTGCCTCCCATCTAGCGCCTTATTTATTGTCGTGGCACGACATGGTTATCTCGAGTACTTAGACTTCTTCGAGATAAGTGATGGCCATGTCATTCGTCGATTCAAGAGGACCAATATACGGCTTAACACGTTGGCCATTCACTTTGAAGACAACACCCTTATTGCCTTCCAATTCGACTACTCCAGACGAGTAGACTTGGATAACTTTAAATGGACCAGACCACTTAGATTTTAACTTACCTGGGAAGGGCTTAAATCTGGAGTTGAAGAGTAGTACCATATCACCCTTTTGGAAGTTTCGTCGAACAATCCGCTGATCATGATACTTCTTCATCCGCTCCTTGTATAAATCCGATCTTTCATATGCATGGAGACGGAACTCATCTAATTCGTTCAGCTGCTCCAACCTCAGATTCTTCACATCATCCCAATTCAGATTCAAGTGCTTCAATGCCCACAATGCCTTGTATTCAAGCTCGATGGGTAGATGACAAGCCTTCCCATAAACTAGTTGATAAGGAGACATGCCAATGGGTGTATTGAATGCAGTCCTATATGCCCATAGTGCATCATCTAGCTTTCGAGACCAATCCTTCCTATTTGCATTAACCGTCTTTGCAAGGATTTGCTTAATCTCTCGATTGGAAACCTCTACTTGTCCACTAGTTTGGGGATGATAAGGCGTAGCTACCTTGTGTTGCTTGACACCATACTTGGCCAATACAGATTTGAATAGCTTGTTGCAAAAGTGAGATCCTCCATCACTTATGATAGTACGAGGTACCCCAAAGCGAGAGAAGATATTCTTCTTTAAGAACGCTACAACACGCTTTCCTTCGTTGTCGGCCAATGCTACGGCTTCAACCCATTTCGAAACATAATCCACAGCAACCAAGATGTACTTCATTCCAAACGAATTCACGAATGGACCCATGAAATCAATACCCCACACATCAAAAAGTTCTATCTCCATAATTTTGGACATGGGCATTTCATGGTGTTTTGAAATAGCACCTTGACGTTGGCATTGGTCACACCTTCTCACATAGTCGTATGCATCTCTGAATATCGAGGGCCAATAATAACCACTTTGCAATACTTTTCTTGCCGTTCGATTCCCTGTATGATGTCCTCCAACTTGCGAAGTGTGGCATGCTTCCAATATAGCAGGTACTTCTTCATGGGATATACATCGTCGAATGATCCCATACGCGCATCTTCGAAACAAATAAGGTTCATCCCAATAGTAGTGCTGAACGTCATGCATAAACTTCCTCCTTTGGTGGTAAGATAAGTTGGCAGGTATCACATTACTCTCTACGAAATTTGCAAAGTCGGTATACCATGGTACTTTCTCCATTTTTGTCGCTAATATCTCCTCGTCAGGGAATGTATCATCAATCTGAATTTCAGGTTGCGCCACATGTTCATTCTCAAGTCTAGCTAGGTGATCAGCAACTTGGTTCTTGCAACCTCTTCTATCTTTGACTTCGAAATCAAACTCTTGCAGCAGCAGTACCCATCGAATCAACCTTGGTTTGGCATCCTTCTTCGTCATTAGATACTTAAGAGCTGCATGGTCTGTATGGACGATCACATTGGTACCCAATAGATAGGCACGAAACTTCTCAAACGCATATACAACCGCTAGGAGCTCTTGTTCAGTAACAGTGTAGTTCCTTTGGGCTTCATTTAGGACCTTACTCTCATAGTAGATAGGATGAAATAGTTTCTCCTTTCTTTGTCCAAGAACAGCACCAACCGCTACACCACTAGCATCGCACATGACCTCAAACGGGAGCGTCCAATCTGGTGCTACCATGATAGAGGCTTCAATGAGTTTTCCTTTAAGGCATTCGAATGCCTTTAAGCAATTGTCATTAAAGTCAAACTTCGCATCTTTCTCCAGTAGTTTGTACAATGGACTAGAAATTTTGGAAAAGTCTTTGATGAATCTACGATAGAAACCAGCATGGCCAAGAAAACTACGGACTCCCTTCACCGAAATTGGAGGCGGTAGCTTCTCAATTACCTCTATTTTTGCTCGATCAACCTCTATTCCTCTTTCAGAGATCTTGTGCCCAAGAACGATTCCTTCTTTTACCATGAAGTGGCATTTCTCCCAATTCAGCACAAGGTTGAACTCTACACATCTTTGCAATGCCATGCTCAAGTTTGTCAAACATGCTTCAAAAGACTCACCGACAACTGAAAAGTCGTCCATAAATACCTCCAAAGTGTCTTCAACCATATCAGAGAAAATAGACATCATACAACGTTGAAAGGTGGCTGGTGCATTACACAACCCGAATGGCATGCGTTTGAAGGCAAACGTACCATATAGGCATGTGAACGTTGTCTTCTCTTGGTCTTCGGGAGCAATACAAATCTGATTATAACCTGAATAACCATCCAAGAAGCAAAACCATCCTTTCCCCGCTAATCGATCTAGCATTTGGTCCATAAATGGCATGGGGAAGTGATCCTTGAGTGTCCACGAATTCAGCTTGCGGTAGTCCATGCATACTCTCCATCCAGTAACGGGCCTGAGTGGAATAAGTTCATTCTTTGCATTTGCGACCACCGTCATTCCTCCTTTCTTGGGAACACATTGTACAGGACTTACCCACGTACTATCAGAGATAGGATATACAACTCCTGCGTCTAACCACTTTATAATCTCCTTCTTCACCACTTCTTGCATAGGTGGGTTTAAACGCCTTTGATGTTCAATGGTGGGTGTGCACTTTTCTTGAAGCTGAATTTTATGTGTGCAAATCCCAGGTGGAATACCAATAATATCCGCAATGGTCCATCCAATAGATCTAATATACTTGCGTAAGATCGAAATAAGAGCTGCAACTTGTTGCTCACCCAAATCGGCTGCCACTATGACTGGAAGTGTGTTTCCGCTTCCTAAGAATGCATACTTCAGATGACTTGGCAGCTCCTTCAATTCTAGTGTGGGTGGTTCTTCAATAGATGGCTTGGCTGGTGGTGTGGGTCGATTCTTGAGATCAATATCCAGCTTCTTGGGAGTATAGCGATATGTCCCTAATCCCGATAGCGCACAAACAGCTTCTTCAGAAATTTCAGCATCCTCATTCTCTCCTTTCATGAGCAAAACCTCCAAAGGATCATCAAGAATTTGCTCTTCTTCAAGGCGTTCTTTCTAATCATCAAAGACAACATCAGCCACAGAAAATACACTCAGATCTTTAGGTTGCTTCATTGATTTGCAAACATCAAATCGAACCACTTCGTCATTTATTCGGAATGAAAGTTCATTAGCTCTCAAATCAATGAGCACACTTCCTGTAGCAAGGAAAGGGCGTCCCAAGATTATGGGAACCTCTGAATCTGCTTCACAATCCAAGATGACAAAGTCTGCTGGAAAGATAAATGAAGAAACCTTTACCAAGACATCACATAGAATACCAACCGGTCGTTTTACCGACCTATCTGCCATAACAAGCCTCATGTTAGTTGGTGTAGGATCTCCTAACCCCAACTTCTTGTAGATCGATAATGGCATCAAGTTGATGCTGGATCCTAGGTCACATAATGCTTTGGCAAAGTTCAAAGATCCGACAGTGCAAGGAATAGTGAAAGCTCCGGGGTCGGCCTTCTTCTGAACTATCGATCGGGTAGCAATTGCACTACAATGATGCACATCATCCTTCAGCTCATAACTTGCTGCCCTCTTCTTAGTCAAAAGATCTTTCATAAACTTCGCATACCCAGGCATTTGTTCAAGTGCCTCCACCAATGGAACATTAATGGTCAGCTGCTTTAACATAGTCATGAATTTGCTGATCTTCGTGTCCTCAGCCACCTTCTTCAATCTTTGGGGAAAAGGTGGTGGTGGGTATGGAAGTGTTCTCTCCATGGCTTTCTTCTCCTCTTTCTTCCGTTTTTCCATTTTTTCAGGCTGCACGTCACTGGGTGTGACGTCCTTGACGTCAGAACTGGTTATTGCGGCATCTTCTCCTTTTGCGTTATCATCCATATCCGCAACTTCTTCAACCACTTGCTTGCCTTTTTCTGAAGGTTCCAGCACCTTACCACTTCTGGTAGTGATGGCCATGCATGACCCATCATTCCTTGGGTTTTGCACAGTATCGCTAGGTAAAGTGCCAGCCTTTCTTTGATTGAGTGTTGCTGAAAGTTGGCTCAGTTGCTGCTCTATTTGCTTGATTGAAGTGGAATGAGAATCAACTAGTTGTTTCATGGAAGACAAATCATTGATTACCTCAGTAACTCCCGCGCTCGTTGTTTCCACTCCTTTCAATAATTTAGCCATCATGTCTTCCATACTTCCAGAATTAGATGTGGTGGTATCACGTCTACCAGGGGGAACATAAAAACCACTCTTTTCATTGTTTTTTCTCCAACTACCTTGGTCCTTGTTTCCAGAATTATCATAATAGTTCCGACCTTGGTTTCCTTGGGAATTCCCTCGGAAACCCCCCTGATTGTTCAAGTAGTTGGTTTCTTCTTCCGAATCAGATTCGTCTCTTCCTTTTAGCGCCACAGCTTTCACTTTTTCGGTCTTCCCTGATAATAAATGCTTTGTAAGAAGATCCATTTGTGTTTTCATGTGCGCCATATCTTGATCACGTTCTTCTTGTCTTCTTCTTTGGTCTGCAGTCATGCCTATAGATAAAGTGGGGCTTGCTACCTCAGAATCCCTGGTATGCCAAGCTCTACTTTGTTTCGTCATGCGATCTAGCATATTGCTTGCTTGACCAAAGGTGAGGTCCATAAAAGATCCTCCAGCTGCGTTATCCACCACTGGCTTAGTTATTGAATTCAAGGCTCTATACAATATCTCCATGAGGTGAACATTAGTCATGTGATGGTTTGGGCATCTCTCTAGCTTTGTCTTGAACCTCTCCCATGTTTCATGAAGAGCTTCAGTGGGAAGCTAACGAAAGTTGCTGATTTCATCTCTCAATTGTGCCCTTTTGGACGGCGGAAAGAATCTTTCTAGGAAAGCGTCTCTCAATTGCCTCCAATTTGTAATTGAATCAGGAGTCAGCCCATTCAACCATAGTGTTGCCTCCCCAGACAGATACAATGGAAATAGACGTAATCGAATTGCATTCTGACCAACACCAGGATTGTCAAAAGACTTGCATGTAGAAATAAAGTTGATGAGATGCATATTCGGATCATCGCCTGCTAATCCACCAAACAATCCCTTGAGTTGTAATAACTGAATCATGGTGCTTGTGATGTTGAACTTGGCTCCGGGCGCTAATGGTGGTGGAATTATAGCTCCAGTGGCTCCGGCACCATCAAGATCATCATCATCATCGTCGAAAGCTGGCTGCATAGGTTGGTGATCATATCTATACCGAGCTTGTCGACCTCTTCTGTTGGCAGGTGTTATGATTTCAGCATCACGCCTAGGGTTTAGTAACTCATCATCACCTAAATCCTCATCATCAGGATTTGGTGCTCGTGCAGGGTTATCAATGTTCTGCTGTTGAACCTGGGCTGCGGCAAGGGCAGCCAATCTTGCTTGTTCCTGTTGAGCAGCCATCCTTGCGATTTCAGCTTGTGCTTCCATTCTACCAATGCGTTGTGGTTTAGGATTGCTTGGTAATAACGGTTGACCAGAACTTCGAGTATGGGGCATGCACTAAAATAAAAACCTGCAGTAGACAAAAACAAAAACTAAAAGTAAAAGTACGAGAATCTTTGACCAAAGGGTCTAGTAATATTCACGAACTTAATTGACACTTGTATTCCCCGACAGCGGCGCCAATTTTTGATAACGCTCAATCTACAGCTCTCGTAGGAGTGTAAAGCGATCGTTAGCAAATATAGAACCCAACTTGGGTTGGGTATCGATCCCACAGGGAATAGCTTGGTCAACAAGTAAGTAAAGATTGCTAGACTTTTAGTGCAAGTCTCGTAAAAAAAGGGGGAAGTCTTGTCGTGCAAGTAATGTAACCAAAATAAGATCTAAAAACGGAAATAGCAAAGTAAAAAGACAAAGAATGTTTTGGTGAGATGTAAACAATGAGAATTGAGGCGTTGGGGTTATGTCCACCTTCTGAGGTATACGTCTCTATTGGCTATGAGTGTGTAGAATTCTGACATGCAATTGCTTATAGATGATTGTAGTCGATGGTAAATCCAAGCGTCTCTCGACCTAAACAAGGACTATTTCACTTTAACTCTCTCGAGCTTAAAGCGTGTCTAACGGTACGAATTCTCCAAGAGGTTAGTCCAGTTACGACACTGGCTTTTTAATAGGAAAGGGTGTCCTACTACCTTGACATTATCTCTTTTCCAGACAAATAACTTTTCTCTCGAACAAGTTAAATGTTAGACTGGCGTATTCTTGCGTTTGCAACCGCAAAGAATGTAGATTAAGATGAAGAGAATAATGATATAAACAATATACGTGCCTCAAACTCACAAACTCACAGCAATAGATAGTAACTCATTCGGCTTCCATAACCCCAACAGAGAAGTTTAGTTAGCCATGAATGCGAAGAAAACCACAATTGACATTGTTATTATACCACAATAATGATCAATTTCGTGTAGCACAAGAGTGGTAGGCGTTAGGTGTGATTTCTTGCAAAGTAACGTTTCTCTTGTTGCGGAATTTAAGAATAGAAGAATAGACGAAAATAGAATTGATGGAAAGATTAGAAGAGTTGTAGAATTGTTTGTAGTGTAGAATAATAGAGGAATAGAAGATGTGTGTGGATGATCTAAAATCTCTAGCATGATAGGGTATTTATAATACCCGTATCCTAATCCTACTAAGCTAATGAAATAAATAACCAAATCCTACTAGACTAATGAAATAAATAACCAAATCCTACTAGACTAATGAAATCCTTAACCCAAATGTACTAGGTTAAGGTAACATTATCATAATCCTCATAAAATAATGAAATACATAACCTAATTGTACTAGGTTAATGTATCATTGTCAAAACCCAGCTTTGTGTCTGTAAGTCCCCAAAGTCTTCAGAATTATTGTTTTAGCCCGGGACAGATTTTCCATGCAGCAGTTTTGGTCCTTAGGCGTCCAAAATCCCTTTCCTTCCTTCGTGATCTTTCTTTAGCGTCAAGTAAGCCATAAAATGCTGAATTTGCATCATTTATACCTGAAACTTTACTAATCATGTTCGTTAGCTCATTTACAGGAAAAAGGACTAAAAGTGCATGAAATATATAATTTGTTCTCAAAACTAGGCTAAAATATGGGAAAAATATATTGATATAGGCGCGTAAATTCGCCTATCATCACCTACTGGAGAAAGTAACTTCTTATATATGTCATCTGACTTTATATTTCAGGAAGTATTTTATGGTACCGACAATGAGCTTATGTATCCTTCTTCCATCCACAAATCGACGTTGTGTTTTTTCCTGAGGTGTTCTCAGCCTTCCAATCTTCTCTTTATCGATCTGGTGAAGTAACTTCTTCTGCTAGATGATGAATCTTCGCATTATTGTGGGGGAGCTTTCATCCGTATGTTTTTATTGGAGTTGGTGACTTGATCTCTCATGATCCATAGGTGGCCGATAATATTTTATAGCTAATCGGACCTCATCCCGGTGGGGATGATTGTCGGTGTAGTTCTACTTTCCCCATTCCTTCGGCCAGATTTCTTTTGGAATGTATCTTTTCTTATGGAAAATAAAGAACTGAGATTCATAATATTCATCTTCTAGGGAGAGTATTGATATGGGAAATTTCCAGAGGAGTTAAATTTCCAGCTAAGATTGGATGTCGTAGCCTGTGATTCACATAAGATGATGATGCATGAATACCAATGCATTATAGGAATCTCTGAATCATCAAGTCCAATACTTTTGTGGCATTACCAACAACATGAATCTCTTTAGATCTTGTTGGATTTGATCAAAATGACTGAAGGCATCATACTTGAACTCCATGAGAATGTAGCACTGGTGGCAAAAATATCAGAATAGCCACAAAAGTTCTTATGGGAAGTCATTGTCTAGTGCTATGAGCATATGGCAGAAAGGATATTCTGGGTGCACTTAAAATGGCTTCAGGATGGATCCCCCATACTTTCTGAATACTTGAAGCTCATAGAAGATTCTTCTTTCTAAAAGGATGGATGGATCAAAAGGATCTATACACTACTTAAATAGATCTAGCGGGCAGTATATTATTCTGAAAGATAATAATCCTTCCATATTGAGTATGAGGATTTGACTAGACTATTTCTGGTTGTCTTCTCCATTGTTGGATATCAGGTAGAGATCATTTGCATAGACATTTCCTGATTCTTTATATATGTCTATAGATAAATGGGTGTCCTCCATTGGTTCTTTTTCCAGTAAGAAGATTGATGCAAGGTTGTCCTTTTTGCTGAGATAGGTTTCTGCATGATCATCTATATCTTCGAAGAGCTGGATAGAGTCGTTAGACTTCTTGGCTTGAGGACATTTTCTAGCAAAGTGACCAGGTTTTCTGCAGATAAAGCATCCATCATTCTTCTTCTTGTAATTTGTTGGGGTCCTTCATCTAAATACCTAGTTCGCTGGATTAGCCTACTCCTATCATCAGGAGGCCTTGGAAGTTTAAACCTCTTGAACAGTAAGCTACCTTTTTTATCACATCTTGCGGCATGGGCACGAGCAGCTAAACTTGGTGATGAGGTCATCTTTGTTGAAAGCTTGATCGAGGGCTGGATTGTTCTAGATAATTGCTTTAGTACAGACCTCTTTGTGCACATATCGTCCATAGCTTGGAAGATGGACTGCCGGATGTAGCTATTTGTGGGACAGTTCTGAATTTAAACTTCTCCTTTACAATCATCATTGTGTGGCCTTCTAGCATCATTGGCAGTGATAAGACGAAGGCTAGATTCAGGCTTTGTTCTCTACCCAACTCGAAGTAGATCTTTGCTATCTTCTAGAAGTGGATATCGATGACATTTTGGTAGAACGATAGGCACTTCATCTCAAAGAGCTGTCATTGGAGATTTTCTTATCTATGGCCTGCATCTCTACAGAAGACCTTGTGCAGGATTCTGATATTGATGGCAAAGTCCTGGGACATCAAATAAGTGTTCTTATTTGAAATCCCAAGAGCATTTCACTAGTCTTAGAGTATTTTGGAGAATCTGGATGTGAACTCCAAGAGTATCATGTATTTGTCCCGTTCAGCTAGATTCTCCATTACAATTAAAGTATCACTTTCTTGGATCATTTGGGGCCAAGATGAAATCTTGATGTCGTCGAGAGAGAAGGTGTGAAATTTGATTCCCATGGTTTTCTTTTCCAGTGTACCTAGATTTGGACTTCTTTTTAGGATTGGATCATCCGTCATCCTATCTTGTACATTGATAACTTTAGAGAACTCTAGTTTCTTGGAGTGGATCATATATATTTGTGGATATCTTTCTTTAGAGGACTCTACTGAAGATTGAACATCAACAACATTACTATCTTTTGTGTGTGCTGGAGCTTTAACAGATGAATCTTATTCATCATGTATATTTTCATCAGAAGTGTCATTAATAATTTTAAAACATACATCCACAGGTTAGTAGAGGATGAGTGGTCAGGATTCTCCTTATGTTCAAAGCCATACAGTTTATCGATGTCCTTCAGATACTCTCTTTTGGGGTTATTCTCAATAACTTGCTGAGGAATGTCATCTCCAAGATATGTAACATAAGACTGATGGATCACTTGATCTCAGATGATCGAGTTTCTTATGGTAAAGTCATTTGGAAATAACCTTCTATTGTTGAGAAGACAATTTCTTATGGACTCACATACTTCATCTAGTTGCTCCTCATATTGTCTTGCTGTTCTTTGGATCTCCAAGTTAGCATATGGTATTATGGGATCATGTATTGGAGCAGCTTGTCTTGGGACCATCTTATCAACATAATATGGAGCCTCTTTGGAATACTTCATCCTTTTGACCCAGTCTTGTGCCATCTTGGTTTCTTTTTGGGTCGCCATGGCATCTTTCCTTTCCTATAAAAATTTGGCAATATTGAACTCCTTCTACTCTTCTCTTAGAGATAGAGTATTTTAGTTGTATGAAATACGGATGGCCTGATCCTCATAGAAGATATGTTTTTTGAAATACGGTGGCTTTTAGGGCATTTTGGAGTGTAGTGCAGTCGTATTTCAAGAGATGGATTAGTTATTCTAGTGAGTCCATTTCTTTCTATTATTGGTCAATAAAATATAGTATTAAGGATCCTATGGGGCCTTTTTTAGATCGAATAATTTGTAGCCTACTTTTGAGTGCTCTGATAAGCGTGGCATGCTGGGTGAAGGCTTGGCAGTTTACTGGTTCCTCTTATCTAATAGATGGAATATTATGTGGCAACTTTGGAGAGTGGTTTTGGTTATTCCTTCTGGATAGTTAATTTGGTCGGAAGGTATGTTTAGGACTGGAATTGGTTTCTGATAACATTAACATTGGAGGTTTAGTATTTGATTTAGATTTGGTGGATTTGTTTTTGTATGGAGTGGGTAGTGGTAGCCATTCTTAGGGTCTGTAGTAGAATTTGAATGGATGTTCGATTTCTCATTCATCCAAAGGCCGCTAATAATGGGGGCTTTGAAAGCCCTATTATTCATCCCATTCGAGTTCATTTTCCTGCACGTCACAATCATTCAGCTAGTCCTCTTGGCATTCCTGACAGTCACAATTAATGTCCTATAGGCAGTGTCCTATAAAAGGATACTTGAACTAGTGTATAGTATGCTTATCCTGACTTAATTATTGTATCCAGTTTGTACATTCATGGCACTTTTTAGATAGCATGCAGTATTTGCTGGATCTGGATTCTCTTCATCTGGAAAAATGTCAACAGGTGTGTACATATGGACGGAAAGAGATACTTTGTAAGGTTTCTTTAGCAAATATAGGTTTTGGTGTTCGAAGATGTTGAGGATGAACTCTCATTATCTCATAACTCCTGAGCCATGACTTTGGAAAAATCGTGAGGAATTCTTTTTTGGTGATATCTTTTGGGATTTGGATACAATGGTTTATTCCTTTGGTGGCATCTATGGTTAGAGACAATGAGTGGTGTCCACCTAGAAGGGATAAGTTTTATTTGTGTCTTTGGACTTACCAAAATATCTAGTGGTGCAGGGTTGTTTGTGTAGAGTTATAGTCTGGTAGGTCTTCAAGGATTTAGAGTTGAAGCCTCAATGACTTTGTTAGATATGGCTTAGAGAGAGACATGTTGAAGTTGGGGACATGGTGACAATGTCTGTCCCTGTGTCCAGAGTGATTTCCGAAGTGCCCAATTTCTCATGTTTGTACTCTCTGAATCTTGTATCAAGAAAGGAAAGGCGTGGCTTTATTGGTTGTCCTTATCTCCCTTGATGTGTCAAGGCAATTCGAATAGCACCAAAATGGATACGGGTAAAGTTACACCTTTTCCACTATTGCGGAAAATCCTTTGGCATATGCAGAGTGATAAATTGTTCAGTTGGAGTCATAAGGACATTCTGGTCAAGTTTTGTTTGAAAAAAGTATTCCTTAATTCCTTCTGGCTTTCATTGATACAAGGAATCATTCTGCAACTCTGGATTGCACTTTTTCTGTAAAGTTATAGTATGGGTTTGGTATAGGAAGATTTGTAGAAGACAAATCTTGTTCTTCTGGAAACACATCTACTTCGTAGAGATAGACTTTCTTGTATGATAGAATTTTGTTGATGGTTCGAGACATATGTAATGTCTCTAAGAATCTATATAAACTAGTCATAGAAGACGTAGTCGTTGAAGACTCTGAGATGGACATATTTTTGTAATATTTTAGACAATAAAGACTCGATGTATTTGTTCTAAAGATCTAAGGAAAAACTAAATAAAATATTTTTGTGTTTTTGTGGACTATAAGACTCAACAAATATTTGTTTAAAATCTAAGAAAATAAACTATGATTCGATTATGTATGAGAGGCAGAATATGATAACTTGAAAACACTAACGCTGATAATGGAAATACTATGACACAGATATGTACAGGACTTTGACAGTGATATTGGAAAGTAAAGGCTATGGATCTAAGTCTAACAGCTTAGACAAAGAAAAGTAAAAACTAAACTAAAAATAAAAATGTAAAGCTAGCTCACGTTTTTGCAATCAGCAGATGTTGATGCAAACTCCTACTTCCTTTCTTCCTCTAGTAGTAAGGATGACTCTTATACCAAATAGACAGGGAGGCAGTGAGGCATAAAAGACTACCGTCGTTAGCAACAAGGCGGCTAGCAATAGAGCTCCAAACTTTCTAACATAAAAAGCGGTTTCACGACCATGTAGATGGCACACCATATAAATTAAAGCTTCTGTAGACACCACAAACACAAAGACTAACCTTTCCAACATGATAGGTGATTGCACGTCCAAAAGGTGGTATACTATACAAAATCAAAGTTTTCAATCAACATATGATATCTTTCTTATGGCTGAGCTATGCATCCATAATGGATGGTATGCCTTGGTAACAGAGACTTCGCAACCCTTAAGGGGATGGCTTGACTTTGACAGTCTTGGAACACATGAAATATTTTGTCTCCTTAGTACAAGATTGTTCCCTAAATGACATAAATGTGTCTTACGGTGGCTCTCTCTATCCTGTTACTCTCAAGCAACCTCGGAACAAAAGGTGTACAAAGGTAGACCTTAGATCTTCATATTCTTTCAAGGACAACAAATCAAATTAGAAAGCTATGGTGCAGACTAAGCCAATTTCATTTTATATAAATGGAAAGGACTTAGACATCTACATCACATGGATGAAACCGACTTCATTTCATATCCCTAGAAAGTACCTTCGGAGTTCCAAGTTGTAGTCATAACAAGTAGTCACTGAAGTATTCCCTTACCCCACTACTTCGACCTAAAGGATTGAAGTACCCATCCTTTTGGAAAAGAGAAAACTAGAGAGAGAGTTTAGACAACAAACATCTTTATTGATAGAGAGAAAATTATACAAGACATTTTTAGGTAGAAATAATGATGCCCTCTAGAATTAACCCACTGGAGAGGGTATCTATCTTGCACATGTCTTCTGACATCATATTTTAAGAAGATATGCTGGAAGTTTCCAGCGAAAAGCTCGTGTATACTTCTTCCATCAACCAATGGATGTCATGCCTCCGCCTGAGGCGTTCTTGGCCTTCCAAAATTATCTTCATCGATCTGGTGAAGTAATTCCTTCTACCAGACAATGTATCTTTACATTCCTATAAGGGAGCTTTCATCTATATTATTTTGATAGCACTGGTGACTTTATCACTTGTAATCTTATATGATGGATAATATTCTTTTACAACTCATCAGACTTCATCCCAGTAGGGATAATCGTCAGTGTAGTTCAACTTTCCCTATTCCTTTGTTCATATTTCTTTTGAAATACATATGTTCTGATAGAAAATAAAGCATTGTGCCTTGTAGTATTTATCTTCTAGAGGGAGTATAGACATAGGAAATTTCCAGAGAAGTGACATTTCCAGCTGATATTGGACATCATGGCCTATGATTTCTACAAGACGATGAACCATAAAGACCATTGCATCATAGAAATCTATGAAGCATCGAATCCAGTACTGTCGTGGTTTGAACCACACCATGAATATCTTTAGAGCTAATTGGATTCGATTGAAATTACTAAAGAAATTACACTTGAACTCTATGATAATGTAGTTCTAGTGGCACAGATACCCGAATAGCCACAGGAGTTCTTGCAGGAAGTGATTGGCTAGTACTATGAACACATTGCAGAAAGGATATTCTGAGTGCACTCTGAACGGCTTTAAGAGGATCTGCCATACTTTTTGAACTCAAAGATTGTAGAAAGTTCTATTTTCTTAGAGGATAGATAGATCGAAGGGATCCACATATTGATTGAACAAATTTGGGAGATATTCCATTATTCTGGAAGATAGAAATTCAACTTTATTTATCATGAGGATTTTACTAGCCAGTTTCTGGTTGTATTGTCTGGTACTGGATATCAGGTAGAGATCATCAGTATAGATATCTCCTAAACCTTTGTATACGTCTATGGAGAAGATATTATCTTTCGTCGGATCTTCTTCCTATGAGAATACCGATTAAAGGTCATCCTCTTTGCTGAGATGGATTCATGTGTGATCAACTATTTCTTTAAAGTGGTGGAAATATTCATTTGATAGTTTTGACTGAGGAAAGTTTCTTGCAAAGTAACCAGGTTTTTTATAGATAAAGCAGACATCATTCTTCTTCTTGTAATTTGATGGGCTCATTTATCTAAAATTCTTGGTTTGCTAGATTGCCCTATTCTTGTCAATGGGAGGCCTTGGAAGTTTGATCCTCCTAAACAGCAGCGGCCTTTTTTATCTCATCTCTCGATATGGGATGGGCAGCTTGACTTAGTGATGAGGTCATCTCTATTGCAAGCTCGATCGGGGGATGAATTGTTCTAGATGATCTGCTTTAGTAGAGATCTCTTTGTGCATATGATGTCCAGAGCTTAGAACATGGCCTGCCGGATGTAGCCTATTTACGGTACGGTTCTAGAATAGAACTTCTCCTCCATAATCGTTATCATATGCACTTCTAGAATCTTTGGCAGTGATAAGACAAAGTCTTGCTTAAGGCTAGGGTCTCCGCCTAGCTCAGAGTAGATCCTTGCCATCTTTTAGAAGTGGATATCAATGACATTTCTGTCGAATGATAGGCATTTGATCTTGAAGAGATGTTGCCAAAGATTTTCTTGTCTCTAGACTTCATCTCCATAGAAGACCTTATGTAGGATCCTGATGTTGAAGACAAAGTCCTAGGACGTCAGATAAGTGTTTTTACCAAAAATACCAAGAGAGCTCCATCAGTCTTAGCATTCCAGAGAATTTGGATGTGAACTCTGAGAGTATCATGTATTTTTTCTATTTAACCATATTCTTCTTTGCCATCCATGTATAGAAGTCCTGGATCCTTTGGGGCTATGCTGAAATCTTGATGTCATCAAAAGTGAAGGTATGAAATCTGGTTCCCACAGTTTTATTTGTTAATATACCTAGATCTAGACTTCTTTCATTGTTTGGATTGTCCATTATCCCATCTTGATCATCGACAACTTCGAAGACCTCTGGTTCCTAAGGAGTGGTTCATGTATATTGGTGGAAAGTCTTCTTCTACAAATTTATTTGCATATTTAGGAGTTTCTCAATGTATTATCATGAATTGAGAAACTCTTTGTTTTCTTTCAATTATCCATCAGCTGGAAAGTTATCGGCAGTATTAAAGTGTACATCTATATTAGATAGACCTTCGTTGCTTGATGCAGGAATAATGAGATCAACATTCTAGATCTTTTCATTACATTTCAAGTATTCTTCTACTGGATCAGGATCTGCTATGGCTTCTATGGCTTGTGTATCTGGAAATGCATCATCATTAATGTTCAACACATATAAATTTGGGATGAGTTGATCTGAGTCAGTATCTGGATCACTTTGGGATAATAACAACCTGTGATTGAAAAGGGCATTGTTAAGCAAGGCGTTCTATTTTTTATCTTCGTATAGCACTTTTGTCTTATGGAGTATCATCTTGTTATATGGGAAGGTGATGTCATGGTCTAAGATCATCATGGTCCCTCTATCTGTGTCATATTCTATTTTCCTTTTGGATTGCTTCTAAGTTGCATCAGTTTTTCTTTTTACAGCAATGGAATATTTTCTTTCCCATGAAAGCTTAGCAATATCAAATTCTTGTTCATCTTAGGATCCTTGTGAGGATAACATGAGCACATGGGAGCTTGAAGGAAGAGTGGAAAAGATATGGCTCATCTTAGATGGAGAGTATGTATGTGGCAACATAGGGAACAAGGTTGGCTTTGGTAGTTAGCTGTGGGTACTATTGGGTTGAATGCCACCGTATTTCATGTGCTGGATTTGTTCTTTTAGAAAATCCATTTTTTGTTATTGTTCAAAGAAATGAGACAGTGAAGTGCTTTGCGGACATATATCATACTGTATGGATTAGTGCCTGAGTTCCAACTGGCGGATAAGTTTTTCATGCCGATTGGATGCTTGTTCTGCACTCTAGTTCATTCCTTCAAATTTTCTTGGCAACATCATCTGGGAGTAAGAAACATTCTTCACGGCCTAGTTGATGTCAAATAATATGGTATTTTTCAGATTGCCAGTTGAGTGTTGCTTTTGTGTTGCTGAGGGACATTTTCTCTTCTAATGGCAGGATAACGGTCTTAGTTGGTATCCTTGGAACGTGGCTCAGCTTATCCTTTACAAAGGATTTTTTGGTGGAAAGTTATCTGATTGACTGGTGCCTTCGGGGGACATCATTAGCATATTCATTGCAGGTTACTTACTTTTGGTTTGGCTGGTTTTATTTTATGGTGTAGTGGGTGAGGTATCTCCTTGGCACATGTGGCATTTGCAATTCGACTTCCATGGACAGTGTCTGGAGAAATCACATTTGTGCCACACATTATATTAACCGTTATCGTTGAAGTAGTGCATCCAATCATAATCGTCCATGCAGATACCTAGGAACCAGTGTGGGAACTTTGGGTTTCCAACTAGTGAAAGCTCGTTGGAAGATTGGTACATGTGGATTGAGAATTTTATTTTTGATGGATTTTTTAGGTGGGAGTGGTCGAAACTGATCGTGATGGTATTGTCACACCTTCTAGCAAAGGTTGGTTCTGTGGACCAAAGAGGTTAAGGATCATCGCTCAACTTCTTGTAGTTTGTGACCCATGAGTCTAGGATTACTTTGACAAGTTCATCTCTGGTGATTTGTCTTGGGATCTAAGTACTCTGAGTGGTTTTATTAGAGGCATCTATGTTTAGGAACAAATCATTTTTGCCACCTAGAAGGGATAGATCCATAGCATGATTCTTGACCCGACAAGCTACCTGGTACTACAGTGTTGCCTGAATGGCATGTCTGAACTATGGAACTCTAAAAATCTGAACCTGGATCTTCCACACCTCTGTCAGAAATGGATTGGAGAGGTATATATTGAAGTTGGGAAATATAGTGACAAAGATTGTCCCTGCATTCAATGTGATTTCTGAAGTTCCCAGATTGGCATGTTGGTATTCGTTGTATCTGGTATCAAGAAGGGAAAGATGTTCTAATACTGGATGGCCTTTTCTTCCATGATACATCAATGTGACCCTAACAACACCAAAGAGAGTATGGTTGAAGCCTTGGATTCTCCATTGCTATGGAAAATCTTTCGGCATCTGTAGAGTGATGAAATATTCCTCCTAAGTTGCGAGAATAGGATGCTGGTCTAGTTTTGATGCAACAATATATTCTTTAACTCCATTTGGTCTTTCTTGTACCAAAGAAAGGATCTGTAGCCATGGGTTACAGTTCTTCTTTGCAAAGGCAGAGTAGGGATTTAAGAGTGGTAGATATGCCAAGGATATTTTCTGTCGAGGTGGTAACACATCTACCTCGTATAGGTAGTCATATTTTCAAGACAGAGTTTTTGTAAGCGTAGGTGACATATCTAATCGATCTAGGGATTAACATGGACTAGACATACTTGAACAAGAAGACTCTGAGGAAGAGGTGTTTTTGTATTTTTCTAGACTATAGAGACTCGATGTATTTGTTCTAAAGCTCTAAGGAAAAGACTTATGTATTTGTCAAAGTACTCTGAGACTCATGGGTCACAAACTACAAGATGTTGAGAGACCATCCTTAACCACTCCAGTCCATAGAACAACCTTTGCCAGAAGGTGTGACAGTACCGTCACAATCAGTTTCGACCACTAACACCTAAAAAAACTCCCTAAACCACCTTATCAATCCATATGTACCAACCTTCCAACGACCTTACACTAGTCGGAAACCCTAAGTTCCTACATTGGTTCCTAGGCAGCTACATGAAAGAGCATGATTGGATACACTACTTCAATCATGACAGTCGATATACTGTGTGGAGAAAATGTCCTTCCTCTGGACACTTCTCCGTGGAAGTTGAATTATAGATACCACATGTTCCAAGGAGATACCTCACCCACTTCACCACAAAATAAAACCAGCCAAACAAAAAATAAGTAGCCTGCAACAAATATGCTCATGGAGTCCCCCACAAGAACCAGTCATTCAGATGACATTCCACCAAAAAAACCCTTTTGTAAAGGATAACCTGAGAAACGCTCCAAAGATACCAGATAAGATCATTATCCTGCCATCCGAAGAAAAAATTCCCCTCAGTGACAGAGAAGCAACACTCAATTGGCTATTTGAAAATGCCATGTGCCAAAACAGGATATTTTCCAACATCAACAAAGCCGTGAACAATATTTCTCAGTCCCAAATGAAGTTGGCAAGCAAAGTTGAAGGAATGAATAAGAGAGAAGAACAAACATCTACTCATTATGAAGGACTTATCCGCCAGTTGGAACTCAGGCTCTAATCTATGAAGTAAAATATATGTTCGCCAGGAACCTCACTGTCTCATTTCATCAACCAACATTAAAAGAAAATGGCTTCTCGTAAAGAGAAAATCAAGAACCTGAAATATGGTGGCTTTCAACCCCAGAGAACCCATAGCTCACTACCAAAGCCACTTGTTCCCTATGTCACCACATACATACTCTCCACAAAAGATGAGCATCTTTCCCGCTCCTCCTTCAGGCTCCCATGTACCCATGTCATCCTCTCAAGGATTTAAGATGAATACAAGTTTGATATTGCTAAGTTTGCATGGGAAATAAAATATGTCATTGATTCCAAAAAACAAGTCGATGCAACTCAAAAGCAGTCCAAAAGAAAAATAGTATCTGAAATAGATAGAGAGACCATGATGATCTCGAACTACGACATTACCTTCCCAGATAATAATCTAATAATCCACAAGCCATAAGTTCCATATGAAGATAAACAATGAAAGGCCTTGTTGAAATATGTCCTTCTCAATCACAGGTGGTTGCTGTTCTAACATGATCCAAATATTGACTCAGATCAAATCATCCCAAATCTGTATGGTGATGTTCTAGCTTTTGACAGAACATTTTAAGCCTTTCTCTTAGGACAATTGTGTGTTTTCAAGCAACTATTATCGTATTTAACATTGGGTTTTAGTGTTTTTAGGAAAAGGACTGAACGCGAAGAATAACTTGGAAAAACTGGGCAAAGTAACAGAAAAATGACAAGCGACGGTCCAGGAGATGGACCGTTGATCCTGTGATGAATCATCAGCCTAAACCATCACCAATAAATAGAATGTTGTGCCACTGGAAGTCCTAAGAAGGTCCATACGATGGACCATCATCATTGTAATGGACAGTCGGCCTAGACCGTCGCCAAGAAACAGAATGTTGTGCCACTGGAAGTCTCGTGGCGGTCCATATGATGGACCGTTGCCACTACGACAAATTGTCGGACTAGACCATCACCAATAAATAGAAGTTTGTGCCACTGGAAGTCTCACAATGGTCCAGGCGACGGACTGTCTCCTCAGCAACAAACTGTTTCCCGATCCATCAAGCACAAAGCGGCAATTCCAAATTTAAATTTTCAAAACCCCAGTCCTAGAATCATATCAATACTAAGTATTAGGTTTTATTTTGTGACTTTGGACAGTAGTATCATACTTTTCTCCTCTATTGAGAGCCATGTAACATTATTCTTGGAGATTGGAAACGAAAACTTGAAATCAGACTATTATTTCTAAACTTTTCCATTGAAGTTTGAGAGAACACTATTGTAGCTTTTGTAAGTACTCCTTTGAAGTTATTTATGAATATCAACATGTTTTTGATATCTTATATGGAAATAAGTGGTTAAGCTTCCATAACTAGGGTTATGGGAGCCTTAATGTAGAGAGTTGATGGGGGGGGTGTGAATTCATCAGATTTCTAATACTTGTCTAAATTGTATGAACCACTCTTCATTATAATAAAATCTCTTGGTAGAAAACTTGAGAAGTGATTCCATAAACACCACTTGTCTAAACAAGAAAGTGGATGTTGGGAAAAGAGATTATTCACATGAAATCCAAATATTTTCCCTTTGGGTTAAGGGTTAATGGTTAATGCCCTAAAGGGATCAACCCTCATGAGAATTTTATTGAATAATTCATGAATCCTTTCAGTTCGAAAGAAGTAAAGGGTAAAATACCCATCAGGTTGAGAAACAAGTGGGTAAATCCTTAGAATTCAATATTTTTTGCAATTGAAATCATAAGTTAGAAATTGACCAAGGATTCACAATCCAAACTGCTTGAACGTCTTGGTAAGCATAACCCTAGTTATCTTACTCTCATTGAAGTTATATTTGTATTAACTATCAGTATCTAGACCTCGGTGTGATACAAGAGTGAAGGAATAGTACTAACATATTAAAAACCCCTTTATGCTGAAACCTTAAATCAACGGTCCTTTAAAAATCAACTTAGTTTCACGAGTATTCCCTGTGGGATTCGACCACAACCTTCGTTGGGTTCTATATTTGAAAATGACCGCTTACACTTTTGTAATAAAGTTGTAATTTGGAAATATCAAATTTTGGCTCCGTTGCCGGGGAATACGGTTGTCAATTAAGTCTATTATTGATAATTGACCTTTGGTCAAAGTTTCCTATATTTTACTTTTTTTCTGTTGTTTTTGTTTTTCGCAGGTTGATTGTCTTGTATGCCAAGTACATAGAGATCAGGTGAACCTTTATTACCTATTCATCTGGAACCTCAACTTATTGGTAGAATTGATGGTCAACAGGACCCAGAGAGGGTAGTTGCTCAGCAGGAAGAAGCTAGACTAACTGCCTTAGTAGCTACACAACTAAATCAGCAGAATACGGATAATCCAAGATGAGAACTATACCCAAATGATGATGATTTGGGTGATGATTATTTATTAAATTCGGTTAACCAGAGGCGTGAAGACAATATGCCTCCACCAGCAAATGGGAATGTCAACAGAAATCACCCAGCTAGGGCGAGAACAGAGCGCCAGGCCATCTAATTTAATCTTGTCGATGATGATGATGATGACTTGGATGGAGCTGGTGCAACAGGGGCTATTATTTCTTCGTTCTTAGCACCCGAAGCAAAGTTTAATATAACAAGTACTATGATCCAGTTATTGCACCTCAAAGGGATATTTGGTAGACTTACGGGTGATGACCCAAATATGCATTTGGTCAACTTTATCTCAATATGCAAATTGTTTGACAACCCAGGAGTTGGGCAAAATACTATTCGGTTGCGGGTGGTCCTATTGTCTCTATTTGGGGAGGCAAATTTATGGTTGAATGGGCTAACTCCCAACTCTAATACCAATTGGAGGCAAATGAAAGATGCTTTCCTAAAAAGGTTCTTTCCTCTATCCAAGAGGGTACAATTAAGAGATAAAATCAGTAACTTCAGACAGCTTCCAATTGAAGCTCTCCATGAGACTTAGGAGAGATCCACGAAGAAGTTTATGCTGTGTTTAAATCATCAGATGACCAATGTCCACTTGATGGAGATCTTATATGAGGCCTTGAACTCTATGACAAATCCAATAGTTGATAATGTTACGGGTGGGTCATTCATGGACCTTAATTTTCCTGATGCATCTAAGATGCTTGATCGTATGACAAAGTAGAGTAGATCTTGGAATACCAGGGATTTTAAGGTAGAAATATCTATTGTATATATTAGCATGAATACAGAGCAGAGAAAAAGGGAATAAGAACGTGATCAATACATGGCACACATGAAGACGCAGATAGATCTTCTCACTAAGCACTTATTATCTGGAAAGATAGAAAAGGTTAAAGCTATGGAATCACAGGGAAGGGCTAAATCTAATTCTGAGAAGAAAGACAATTATTTGAACAATCAAGGGGGTTTTCGAGGCGGTGTCCAAGAAACTAAGGTCATAACTATTATGACAAATCTAGCTATAAGGACCGCGATCAAGGGAATTGGAAGAATAAAAATGATAGGAGTTGGTTGTATTTTCCTCATAGAAACCATGAGGCTGCTGCAACTAGTTAGAGAAAGATTTCCATAGAGGACATGATGGCTAAGTTGTTAAAGTGAGTGGACGCAACAAATATTGGAGTGGCTGAGATGAAAAATGATTTATCTTCAATGAATTAGCCAGTTGATTCACACTCACCTTCAATAAAATAGTTGAGAAGCATATGAACTAACTCTCTTCTATATTAAATCAAAGTAAGAGTGGCACCTTACCAAGTGACACAGTTCAAAACCTAAGGAAAGATGATTCGTGTATGGCAGTTACCACTAAAATTGGTAAGGTATTGGCAAGCCCTCATGTGGGCAAGCCTATGGTTGATATTATAGTAGATGATATTGATAAAGCAGATATTAATCATCCAGTGGAATCTGATAAACTGGATAAGGTTATTGATGATACATCATCCAACCATCAACAGGTTGATAAGTTGGAGAAGAGCAAGGGAAAAGAGGCTGAAGTGGTGGTTACTATGCTCCTAAAACCACCTCCTTCATTTATCCATCGATTAAAGAAGAAGTTTAATGACACAAAGTTTAGCAAGTTTATGGCTATGCTTAAGCAGTTGACAATCAATTTTCCATTGGTGGAGGCATTGGAGCAAATGCTCGGGTATGCAAAGTTCATGAAAGACCTTGTTATGAAGAAGCAGACAGTTAGTTTTGAGCATGTGGACAATCTCCATCATTGTGGTGCAATTTCCACAAGTTCGTTGGTGCAGAAGAAGACAGGCCCAAGAGCATTTACCATCCCATGCACTATTGGTCCTCTTGATTTTGCAAATGCTCAATGTGATTTGGGAGCTAGTATAAACTTGATGTCGTTTGCTGTATATAAGAAACTGGGTTTGGGGGATCCTACTCCCATAAATATGAGATTAGTTATGGTGGATAGGTATGTGAAGTGGCCCATGAGGATTCTATATGACATAATAGTTAAGGTGGCCAATTTCATAGTTTCAGTTGATTTTGTCATTCTCGATTGTGAAGTGGATTTTGAGGTGCCCATAATCTTGGGTCGACCTTTCCTCGCAATCGGGAGTGTACTTATTGATTTGAGGGCAAATGAGCTACTATTCAAGTTGAGTGTTGAAGTAGTTTGATTCGATGTATGCCAGTCCATGAAACAGCATAAAGCTATGGGAGTATTTTCTATTTTGGATGTTTATTATGAGAAGGAGAAGGAAGTGCCTATAGAAGAAAAATTTGTTGTGGAGACTTTAGATGTTGTATTGATGAATTTTTATCATGACGATATTAATGATTATAAGGAGATTGTGTGTGCCTTACTAGGCATGGGGTCTTATTCATATGCACCCAAGAAGTTTGATTTGGACTTGAAAAATCATCCAAATCCATCTACTAAGCCTTCTATAGAAGAGCCACCTACCTTGGAGCTGAAGGAGTTGCCCGGTCATTTAAGGTATGTATTCCTAGGCAATAGGAATACACTACCTGTGATTATTGTTTTTTATCTGGGTGAGCAATAGAAGGAATCTCTCATATTTGTTCTTAAGACATATAAGAGGGCTATTGGTTGGATGATTGCAGACATCATCGTTATCCCTCCAGGTATATGTACACATAAGATTCAACTAGATAAGGATTGTGTTTCGACTATTCAGCATTAGTTTCGTCTAAATCTACCTATGTAAGAGGTGGTAGAGAAATAAATCATCAAGTGGCTAGACGTAGGAGTAGTATATCCCATTTCAAACAGTAAGTAGGTGAGTCCTGTTCAGTGCATGCCCAAGAAATAGGGCATGATAGTAGTGGCTAATGAGAAGGATGAGTTAATCCCACTCAAGCCTATTACTGGATGGAGGGTGTGTATGGATTACAGAAAACTCAACTCGTTGACATTGAAGGACCACTTCCCAATGCCTTTCATGGATCAGATGCTTCATCGGCTAGCGAGAAGGGGTTGGTACTGTTTCTTAGATGGGTATTCTGGTTACAACTAGATTTCTATTACTCTTGAATATCAGGAAAAACGACATTCATGTGCCCATATGGTACATTTTCTTATAAGTAGATGCCTTTCGGTTAGTGTAATGGACACACCACTTTTTAGTAGTGCATGATGTCAATATTTTTTGATATTGTTGAAGACACTTTGTAGGTGTTTATGGATGATTTTTTGGTTTTCGGTGATTATTTTGAGCTTTGCTTATTGAATCTTAGTCAGGCATTGCAGCGGTGTGAAGAGTTCAACCTTGTCCTTAATTGGGAAAAGTGCCACTTCATGGTGAAGGAAGGCATTATTCTCAGTCACAAAATTTTGGCTAAACGTATTGAGGTAGATAAGGCAAAGGTCGAAGTGATTGAGAAACTACCTCCCCCTATCTCAGTTAAAGGGTTATGTAGCTTTCTTGGTCATGCAGGGTTCTACCTCAGGTTCATAAAAAACTTCTCAAAGATTGCAAACCCACTTTGCAAACTAATGGAGAAGGAGGCTAAGTTCACTTTTGATGATGACTTCATAAAGGCTTTTCAATGCCTTAAGCTGAAACTAGTGGAGGCTCCAATTATTATTTCTCCTGACTAGATGAATCCATTTGAGGTTATGTGTGATGCCAGTGGAGTAGAACTTGGAGCCATTCTTGGCCAAAAGAAAGAGAAGTCGTTCCATCCGATATATTTTACAAGCAAGGCCTTGAATGGGTCCCAAAAGAATTATACCATGACTGAGTAGGAACTTCTAGAAGTTGTGTATGCCTTTGAGAAGTTCTGGACATATTTGTTGGGTACCAAGGTATTGGTGCACACTGACCACTCTTCCTTGAGGTGCTTAATGGCGAAGAAGGACACTAATCCAAGGATGATCCGGTGGGTATTGCTAATTCAAGAAGTTGAATTTGAAGTCAAGGATTGAAAGGGATGTAAGAATCAGGTAGCAGACCACCTATCCAGACTTGAAGGCAAGCAAACAATCAAGGATTAGCTAGATATTGATGATTCCTTTCCAGATGAAAAAATATTGGCTGCAGTGCTCAAAAAAGTACCTTGGTATGCTGACTTCAAAAACTATGTGGTAAGTGAAGTGATTCTGGAGAATCTTTCCTTCCATCAAAAGAAAAAATTTCCCCATGATGTGGCACATTATTTCTGGGATGAGCCATATCTATTTTGGCGGTGTGCGTATGACATTATTAGTTGATACATCCTAGAAGTACATATGTTGAGTATACTGGAAACGATTCATGATTCCCCATTTGGAGGTCACAATGTAGGTGATAGGACTGGAAGAAAAGTACTTCAAAGCGGCTACTATTTTCCCTCCTTATTTAAAGATGCCTATGAATTCGTGAAGAGATGTGACCAATGTCAAAGGAAAGGTTCTATCTAAAAGCAACATGAGATGCCAATGTCTAAAATACTGGAGGTAGAATTGTTTGATGTCTGGGGTATTGATTTCATGGGACCCTTCATGATCTAATTTAGGATGAGGTACATATTAGTTGTTGTTGATTACATGTCAAAATGGGCTGAGGTAGTGAATCTGGCGGATAATGAAGGAAAGCGGGTTGTTGCATTCTTAAAGACAAATATTTTCTCTCTCTTTGGGGTACCACTTACCACCATAAGAGATGGAGGATCACACTTTTGCAATAAGATGTTCAGAGCCTCCTTGGCAAAATATGTAGTCAAGCAGCATAAGGTGGCTACCCCATACCACCCACAGACTAGTGGGTAGGTGGAAATCTCTAATCGGGAAATCAAAGCTATCCTTGCCAAGACTGTAAATGCTAGCAGGAAAGATTGGTCTAGAAAGATGGACGATGCCTTATGGTCATACGGAACATCTTTCAATACACCGATTGGCATGCCACCATACCAATTGGTGTATGGCAAAGCATGTCATTTATAAATTGAGCTGGAGGACAAAGCACTGTGGGCACTGAAGCATATTAATTTGAATTGGAATAAGGCAGTGGATATGAAACTGGGGCAGCAAAATAAGATGGATGAGTTATGTCTCAGAGATTATGAAAGAGCTGACTTGTACAAGGAAAGAATGAAGAAGTATTATGACCGCATAATTGAAAAGTGGGATTTTCAAAAAAGTGACTTAGTGCTCCTCTTTAACTCCTGACTCAAGCTTTTTCCAGGTAATGCAAAATCAAAATGGTCTGGACCATTTTGAGTTAACCAAGTCTACTCATCTGGAGTAATGGAACTCGAAAATGAAGACGGAAGTATCTTTAAGGTTAATGGGCAGCGTGTGAAACTGTATATCATTCCAATGGACTTGATAAAGAGAATTTCCATAATCTATCTTGATAAAGTGTGAGTAATTGAGATAATTGAGTCGTGCAGTGATAATAAATTAGGCGCTAGTGGAAGGCAACCCACAGTGTGTTGTGTAAAGCATTAGTTTAAGTTATTTTCTTATTTTGGGCAAGCTGAAGGGTTTGTGTAAGTGTACAGGTATGACAGTGTAGGAAATCAGAAGCTGAAAGAGGTTGAGTTTACCAATGGATTAACTGACGGACCATTACTGCCTCAATGGACCGTCGCGAGAATCATCGTAATAAAGGCCAGAAACCAGGATGCTGGAAAAGTAGCGATGGGTTAGCTGACGGACTATCATAAGTACGACGGATCATCATCCCAACCGTCGCTAATAAGTCATAAGGTAAGTCCCTAGAAAAAAGGCGAGGGGTCACCCGACGGACCACCACACGTGCGACAAACTATCACTTCAACTGTTGCACTTAACCCTAGTTTAACGGGTTGGGTCGGATCAAATTAAATTATTGAATATTTCATTCTTATCCAACCCAAATGTTTTAAAAGGGATAATTCAAAGTGGTTAAGTAATTCCCTAACTGTTCAAGTTCCTGAGACTATTTAGTTCCCATGCATTCAACATATCTGAGACATTTAATTCTCTTCTTAAACTTCTCCTCTTCTCTTTCCCATCTATTTAAACTTCATCTCTTCTTTGTTTCTCTCCATCACAAGCAAAGAAAAGTTCTTCACAAAAGTAAAGTTCGATCTTGTGTCCTGTGTTTAGTGGGAAAGTCAAAATAGTGATCAAGTACTGTAACACTAAGGTATTATCTCTTTATCACTTTCTATTTTATTCAACACTAAGAACAAAGAAAGAATTTGAAGGCTTAATGTTGAAACAATTTTCATTAATCTTGATTGATTCTCTGTGGGTCTGAACTAAGTCGAAACCTGACAAAAATTATCCTGGGTGAAGTCTGAGTATCCCATGGACCAAAAATGGAAAAATTAGTGATGTATTATTGATGAAAATGACATTAAAATCGTGTTTAAATGAAATGTACGCAGGGTGTTCGACAAAATGACAAAATGAGGTCTGAATTTGAAAATTGCAGGCGACGGCTTGTGCGACGGACCATTGGAAACCCGATGATCCATCGCCTTAAGCCATCGCAGAGTATACGTACTTAAAGTTACTGGAATTGACCCGACGGTTGGAGTCGATGGACCATTGCTGACCCGACGGACCGTCGCCCTACCCATCGTTGGTCGAAAACTTTTCTATCTTCTGGTTTGAGTTTGTAAATTGATAATGTCTTTCTTGTAGGTGATATGGCCAACAAACTACCATTAACCTGAGGTAGGGGTAGAGTTCAAAGGTATAGGCTAGAACCATCAAAGGATTTGGATGCACTGGCTCACAACACCCGACAAAGACGCTAGGTGGTTTCTTTATCCTCTTAGTTTGAAGATACGGGTGATAGCAGTTGCAACAGAAGCTCAACCTCGAGCCCAAGTGAGAAAGGGGTTGAAACATCTAACCCCATCCAAGTAGAGGTTTCAAAACAGGAGGACCCAAATTTAGTTCAACGCAAGGACCCATAACTGTGGGAAGCTATCAGGTGGCAGGTTGAGGTGATCGGAAATACTTCTACAAAGGGCTTGAGAAAACTGACAGGTTGGAAGTCAAGAGGCCTATTTTCAAAGAATATCATATTGTGACTACAACTCCGCACGAGTATACAAAACTTGAGCGCTGATTCAATGAATAGGAGTTGGCATGGATGAGTCGACCACTCAGATTGTATCAACCAAATCTAGTTCGTGAATTTTTTGCCAACTACTTGGTGTTGCTGGAGAAAGACTATCCATCAAGTGTATTAGTCAGCGACATGAAAAATCTAGACACAGTTCCAGTGCGGGGAGTCGATATAGATATCTCAGAGCGTACATAAAATAGGTTCTTATTCAGAAAATAAATATTAAATACCGGGTGCAATACTAGATTTGAAGCATCAGTTGTTCATGGTGAGCAACCAAAGGCCTTGACTGGCCAGAATATTAATAGAAGAAGGTGATCCTGCATGGTTACACAACCCACACAAAAGGATATCTAAATCATCCCTAAAGTTTAGGGCTAAGTTCTAGTGGGCAATTATGAGGCTGAGGCTAATACCGACAGGAGGTGATAACCGTTTAGAAATCAACAGAGTTGTGATTGTCGTAGCATTGATTGAAGGATTGACTGTGGATTTTGTCCACATTATTGCCGATGAATTGTTTACCTACGCTCATAGAACTACAACTACACTGCCATTTCCATGTCTGATCACTGAGTTGTGCAGGCAGCCAAATGTCCCTTTAATTAGTGGAATTGATAATAAGGTTCGAGCAATGCATAAAAAAGATATTGAGAAGACAAGGGATTTTTCAAGGTTAGATATGAGAGTTAACAGACCTCTAGCTCATCAGACTAAGCCAACACCAGTTCCTGAAACATATGAGGGTCCTTCAGGTATGCCATTACCTCTGACTACGTATGTGCCTCCTACCATATATGAAGGTTCAACTTCAATGCCTAGGGGTGGATCTACAAACTCTACATCAGTCTCACCCCAATATTCTGAATACAGGCTGAACCAGGAGAACTTTACGAAGGCGGTCTGAGCCCAGAAAAGGTTTGAAAAGTAGTTAGCTATATGGGGGGCAGATTCAAACCCTTTGTTGAAGGAATTATAGATGAGTAGTATATTTATTTAGGAACATTCAGCTAAGAATGGATGATATAGAAGAGTGAATCAATAAGAAAATGGATGCCATGTCTATTCCAGATCTTGTTAAGTTCATGGTGGAGTTTAGATAGGCTCAGGCAGATATAGCAAAACTAAAATGGCAACCACAACAGTCCATAGTTGATCCAGCCCAACTTGCAGGTAATGAGGATGAAGGTCTTGTTGACCTAATGAGGAGACCGATAAAAGACAAGGGTAAAAAAACAGCAGAGATAGATGAAAAAATAGAGAAAGCCACAAAGCAAGCAGCCAAGTAAAGGAAACTTGCATCCATGATGCTATAAGAGAGAGAGGAATATGATGTACAAAAATCACTTAAGAGACCAAAGAGATCATAGGAAAAGCAAGGAAGAAACTGCAGGATAAAGACTGGTGTTTCCACCAGTTCTTCCCCAGCTCGGACGCCAATTTCTGACCCTATTCACCATAATATCCCTCCAATTATGGAGGATGTTAATGTGGACCCCTACCACAATAGGAGTCAATATTGCTAAATATAAGGATAGAGTAACCTCGGACCATTTGACTGATGCCTCATCTGACTGAGAGGTTGTACAAGTATTTTTCTCCCTTGTTCTTAATTTGCATGCTTGAGGATATTTTATTATTTTGAGGGGGTGATACTTGCACCATGGGGTTTTTTTCTGCCGATGTTCTTTTCCCTCATATTTATCTAGGAGAACTGGTATATTTAGTTTGCATTTTTATTTTCATGTGATGTGCTGTAAATATCATGAAGTGATTATTTATATAAGTAATTTTATATTCTATTGGCATCATTTTGTATATATGGATGATAAGTGATGGTGGCAAAGTATTGGCAAAGTATTTCGAATTTTGTATAATTATTTCTTCTTACCATGTGGTAAAGTGTTGTGCAACCATTTGTGACTCTAAAATTAACATTAGAATGTAGAGTGAGGCAAAGCATAGCTATGAGATATGATTCCCAAGAGTTAGTAGGATAGGAATTAACTCAGTGCATGTGTGTGTGAGTATTTGTGCAGTTCTTGCATAAGTGTTACACCTAGAACTTGCATGTTTCATTGGATGTTGTCGAGTGTGTGACCCAATAAGATAGGATACTAGGCCTCCTTGTTTTGTTAGTCCACTTAGCCAAAATAATGACCCACCAAAAATATTTTTTTCCTTTGTAAACCCAGTTGGGCCTTCTTAGTGGTTGTTCTGTCCAAATAAGTTTGAATCACTCTCTGGAAGGTGTTAACACTTAGCTTTGTCCCTGGTCCAATTTTGGATATTTTGCACTTTAACTCAAGCAAATTGCCTAAGTTTAGGGTTGCTACTGTTGGATTGTTAGCAGCCTAGGAGGGCGAGCTGAAGTTGGTTTAAGAAGTAGCATCTGGCCCAGGTCTAGTTAGAAGTCTAAGTAGACACTGTGTACCTCAACTGACTGCATCAGCTTGAGTTGAGGGTGGCTGATGTTGTCGTTCTTTGAAAAAAATTTATGGAAAGGGCACGGATAGATAATAAAGGTTATGAATGAGCAAAAAGATCTGTAATCTTGGTGAGTATCCACCAATAATGGTAAAGAGAGTGAAGTTTCTTTATGTCACTTGTCCAAATGATCAACCTTCTCCGAGATGAAAACCTCATTACAACCCTTAGCAAGTCCTGCTTGATTTTGGCAAGTCAATCATGAGAAAATATTAGATAATAAGGGCAAGCTTATGGGTGTGCACTATGTTTGTAACTTCTTTTCTGAGAGTGAGAGTCTAAGTTTCATCCACGATTTAATTGTAAAATGTGAGGTGGACTTCTTTAACTGTGGGGACATATTGAGTTATACCTGGTCTACTTATTTCTTTGGGGTATTCTATCTGTGGCTATGAATATAGTGATTAGTAGTGAATGCCAGTAGTAGATCCATATATGTTGAGATCACACAGCTGAATGGACAGTTGAATAATTATATAATTGTGTTGGTTTGGCTATTAATTTCCCATCATGAAGTTGTTCATATGTACATCTTGGTGTTGAGTTGCTTGAGGACAAACAATTCCCTTAAGTTGAGGGTGTTGATGTTCCAGCTTTTGATGAAACATTTTAAGCCTTTCTCTTAGGATAATTGGGTGTTTTCAAGAAGATATTGTTGTATTTAACATTGGGTTTTAGTGTTTTCAGAACAAGGATTGAACGCGAAGAATAACTTGGAAAAACTGGGCAAAGTAACAAAAAAATGACAAGAGACGGTCCAGGCTATGAACCATTGATCCTGCAATGAACCAACATCCTAAACCATTTCCAAGAAATAGAATGTTTTGCCACTGGAAGTCCCACGATGGTCCATGCGATGGACCATCGGCCTAGACCGTTGCTAAGAAACAGAATGTTCTTCCACTGGAAGTCCCGCAATGGTCCATGTGATAAACCATCACCTCTAAGATGGACTGTCAGACTGGACCATCGCTAAGAAATAGAATGTTGTTCCACTGGAAGTCTTGTGATGGTCCAGGCGATGAGCCATCTCCCGATCCACCGAGCACAAAGCGGCAAATCTGAATTTGAATTTTAAAGCCCCAGTTCTGGAATCATATAAATACTAAGTATTAGGTTTTATTTCATGACTTTTAATAGTAGTATCATACTTTTCTCCTCTATTGAGAGCCTTGTAACATTATTCTTGGAGATTGGAAGCGAAAACTTGAGATCTGGATATTATTTCTATATTTTTCCATTGAAGAATGAGAGAACAATATTGTAACTTTTGTAAGTACTCCTTTGATATTATTTATGAATATCAATATGTCTTTGATATATTATATGGAAATTAGTGGCTAAGCTTCCATAACCAGGGTTATGGGAGCCTTGATGTAGAGAGTTGATTAGGGTTGTGAATTCATCTGATGTCTAACACTTGTCTAAATTGTATGAACCTCTCTTCATTATAATGAAATCTGTTAGTTGCAAACTGGAGAAGTGAGCCCATGAACACCACTTGTCTGAACAGGAAAGTGGATGTTGGGAAAAGAGATGATTCATATGAAATCCATAGATTTACTCTTTGGGTTGAGGGTTATGCCCTAACGGGATCAACCCTCAGGAGAATTCTATTGAATAATGCATGAATCCTTTAAGTTCGACAGAAGTAAAGGGTAAAATACCCATTAGGTTGAGAAACAAGTGGGTAAATCCTTAGAATTCAATACTTCTTGCAATTGAAATCATAAGTTAGAAATTGACCACAGATTCACAACCCTAACTGATTGAACGTCTTGGTAAGAATAACCCTAGTTATCTTACTCTCATTGAAGTTATATTTGAATTAACTCTCGATAGCTGTACCTCGGTGTGATACAATAGTGAAAGAATAGTACTAACACATTAAAACCCCCTTTATCCCAGAACCTTAGATCAACGGTCCATTAAAAACATTTTACTTAGTTGTACGAGTATTCCCTGTGGGATTCGACCCCAACCTTCATTGGGTTCTATATTTGACAACGACCACTTACACTTTCGTAAAAAAGTTGTAATTTGGACGTATCATATGGTTTGAACATTAACAATGATGCAGTTCCAGCTTCACAAGCCACAGAAGCCACAACAGATCCTGATCCAATAGAAGAATACTTGAAATGTAATGAAAAAATCTAGGATACTGATCCCATTTGTCCTGCTTCAAGTAACAAAGGAATGTTTGATACATATTCACACTCTGACACCAGCGATAACTTTCCAACTGATGTATACATGGAAGATAGTGTGAAGTCTATTGATTCATGAGATTACATTGAGGAAACTTCTGAATCCTTAATTCAATCTCTAGAAGAAGACTATCCACTAATATATATATAAACCACTCCAAGAAACTAAAGGTATCCAAAGTTATCTATGACCAAGACGGGATGACGGACAATCCAATCCTAAAAAGAAGGCCAGATCCAGATAAACTAGCAAAGAAAATAGTAGAAACTAGATTTCACATCTTCAATCTCAATGACATTGAGATTTTAGCTTAGCCCAAAGGATCCAAGACTTCTATACTTGGATGGAAATGATAAATCTAGTTGAATGGGAGAAATACATGATACTTTCAAATTTCACATCCAGATTTTCTGGAATACTCAAAAACTAGTGGAAGGTTCTTGGGATTTCTGATAAGAACACTAATCTAACATCCCAGGACTTTGCCTCTAGCTTCAGGATCCTGCATGAGGTCTTCTATAGATACATAGGACAGGGATGATAAAAGCTATGGTGATAGCTCTTTGAGATAAAGTGTATCGCCCCGAATCTGGTACCCAAAATGCTACACAGTGCCCATGACCCTGAAGGACCTCAAAATAACCTATGACTAATATCTGTAAGCTTAGCACTGAATAATAGTAATAATATCATAAATATAGAAACATGAACAACCATACGGTTCACTACAAGTACATAACTAAAAATATGGTATAACAATACCAAAATAGTTGAGATAATTATCTAAACATACTGTAGTCTGAAAGCCTCTAAACTGTCTGAATAAGGAGTTGATGGGACATGTCCCCAACTAACTCCAACTACTAAAATAAACTCAAAAATGAAATAGTAATGTGATGATCATGTCCTCAAAGTATGAGGATTGACTGCTATCTCTGATCGTTGAACTGGGATGCTACTGGTTCTCTGGAGCTTGTACTACTAAACCTATGGTATAAGACACCATAGCGTAAATACGTCAGTACTTTGAATATATTGGTATGCAAGTGAGGTAGGATGAATGCAATAGTTTCATATGCATGAACAATACTAACTGATTGACTAACATGAACATGAGAATACATGCATGCATACATAACTGTCACTGAGATCATGATAGGACTGGATACTGAGTTCTGACTACTGAGTCTACTGACATTGATATCTGAGTCACTGATGAGTGAGAAACTAATATTGTATTACTGAATACTGAGGGACTGATACTATGTTGCTGATACATGGATAACTGTGTCTGATAGTTCTAATTATAAAGAACTATCTGGTTGACTGTATCTAACAGTCCTGAAGCTAAATTCTAATAACATAAGTTCTGATAACTGATATAACTGATAACATGAGTGACTATATCTGACAGTCCTGAATCTGATAGAACTAGCTGAGTTTCATACTGTATTTGAGTAACTGAATCTGAGATTAGTCCTATCTAGTGGTTGATCTCTAAATCTGATGATATCGTTATTGATTGACCATAGTTGAGATCAGTCCTATCTAGTGGGTGATCCCGGAGTCTATTAAAAATGATAAGGAGTGACTGTATCTGACAGTACTAAATCTATACTACTGAGATGAATTGACTGGATCTGATAGTCCTAAATCTATACTACTGAGCTAAATTGACTGTATCTGACATTCCTGATTCTGTAACTGAAATTGTGGGATGTATTTATCTAACCTACATGCCCCATACTAAGTTAACTAAAATCCAACCTATAACCCCAGCTGGAAGGGTGTCAGTACCGCACCACTGGTAAAGACAATTGTTGTGGAGTCAGTCCTAATCTAGAGGGTGACCCCTGGGATCAGTCCGATATATTTAAATGTGCTAACGGGTAATCCCTGAGTATCTCAGTCCTATCTGATGGGTGACATATCATACCTACGCTTTCTATGTAGTTCTAGAACTTAGGTATTTCTTCTAGGGATCTCAGTCCTATCTAGCGGGTGAGTCCTCATCCCTAGGCTCGTTCAGTGTTGAATCCTACTCCCATCTGAAAGACACTGAACTGAGTTGATTAACTAAATTGAGCTGATTCTGAGGTATTGTTTAGCTGATCTAAACTGAATTTATTGAGATCTATTGACTGACGTAATGTACTGAGTTCTGAGGACTGACTGAGAGTACTGAAGTTACTGAGATTGACTGGGACTACTGAGGTTGCTGAGATTTCTGAGTATTGAGATCACTGAGATAATTAAACTACTGAGATTTCCTAGATCCCTGGGTTTTCCTGAGTCATATGACAGATTGAGTTCTATGGATCATAGCTTGACTAAGAGTATCATGAAAACATGGCATGGCTCTAGGCACACAGCTAAATTGTCAGGTATAAGTATCCCTAGGACTCAATGGAAAGAAACTGAAATAGCATGACTTACATGAACACATGACTAACAACACAATTCATAATTCATATGTTGAAACACTTCATCAAACATGTGGTATGCATAAAACTTATACAAACATGGGGATTTCATAATATCATCCTAGTTGGGCACTTTTCCTTCTTATAGGCATTTAATCAAACACATGGTAGGCATAATATTTGTAGACAACATTATACGACAATCAAACATCATGATTCATATCTAATTTCATCATCCAAAGGTTTTAATCCTAGGTTTACATGAATCTACATCTTTACTACTCAATTCCACATGAAATTTATCACCAAATATGGATTAAAATTCAATTGATCATTCTCAACATAAACAAAACAAACCCAACATGAAATTCAAAAAGGAATCTATAAACTTAAACTTAGAAAAGAGATTCTCGGGATTCATGGACGAAAGGAGTCCATAAATGAACACCACGCATACCTGGGATGTGATTTCTTGAGGATTGACGGTGAAACCTTCTTGAATTTGAATCCCTAATAGAAACCCTAGCTAGTTCTTAAGAGAAACTAGTATATTTTGGGTGAAGAATGATTAAATCACGTGTTAGTGGATATCTATACGGGTGGAAAATTGACCCTTTTAACCCCGGACGTGACTTTAATTTCTATGAAAATTTCTTAATTTTCATCCTTGGCGCGACGCGCCACTATCGTGCTAAGTCACTGGAAAATGACAAATGGGAAATTGCATGGTAGAGCGATGCAGAGCTATCACATTCCCACCTTATCTGCGACCTAGAAGTTTGGCGTGACGTGTGTCTATCGTGGAGCAACACTGGAAATTGACAATTGCTATTTGAGCTATCTGCGCGATGCGCTGATGGCTCAGGTGATACATTGTCTCACTAAAAAGGCTCTAACTCTCCACACGTGTGTCAAATTTGGGCAAATTTGGTATCGATGGAAATCTTATTCAATTCCCCACATGATGAAAGGTGAAAATATTGAAAATACCACATGTAAAAAAGTGTATTCATTTCTTAAAGAAAGCTTCAAACATTCTTGGGAAACTTTTCACGCTAGGAAAAGTACGGGGTATTACATAAAGTTTCTATGATTCGATAGAAATGTCATTGATATACACTTCCAGAAGATGGAAAATATCTATTTTGAGTTGGGTGGAGACCCCAGCATGAAGCAAGCCTTTGTCTCTTCACTGCCAAAGATGCTAGCAGGACACACGATTATGATTGTGGAGGAGAAGTTCAAAGCCATAACTTTCCCACGGATAGGCTATATCTAGCAGGCCATCTTCAAAGCTCTAGATAGAATATGCACGAAGAGATATATACTAAATAAGATTATCCATAACAATCAAGTCCTTGATCGAGCTTGCAACAAGGATGACCTTGTCACCTAGTTCGACTGCTCCTGCTCGTGCCAAAAGATGAGATAAAAATATAGTTGTTTTTTAAGAGGTTGAAACTGCCAAGACCTCCCAACGATAGGAGAAGGGTAATTTGATGAACCATGTATTTTAGATAAAGGATCCTAGAAAATTACAAGAAGAAGAATGATGGTTGCTTCATATGTAGAAAGCCTGGTCACTTGGCTAGAAACAGTCCTCAAGCCAAGAAGTAGGAATTCATCCACCTCTTTAAAGAAATTACTGATTATGCGGGAATCTACCTCAGCAAAGAAGACGACCTTGCACCAGTCTTCTCACTGGAAGAAGAACTGAAGGAGGACACCCTCTTCCCTATAGACATGTACAAAGAATCAGACGACATCTATGTCGATGATCTCTACCTGATATCCATCAATAGAGATGACAACCAGAAATAGGCAAGTCAAATCCTCATGATCAATATGACAAGATTATTTCCATTTGGAATAATAGACTGCCTGCTAGATCTGTTTAATCAATATGTGGATCAATTCAACCCATCCATTCACTGAGAAAGAAGAACCTTCTATGAGGTTCAAGTGTTCAAAAAGTATGGCAGATCTATCATGAAGCCGCTCGAGTTCACCCTAAATATCCTTAATGCTATGTTTTCATAGCAATAGCCAATGACTTCCCACAAGAACTTTTGTGGCTATTATGGTAACTGTGCCACTAGCACTACATTCGCATGGAGTTCAAGTGTTATCCCTTGAGGCATTTCAATCAAATCTAACAAGATCTAAGGATATTTATGTTAGGGTTAAATCCATAACAATACTAGATTTGATGCTTCATAGATTCCTACTATGCAATGGTTTTTATGTTGCATTATTCTATAGGAATCACAACCCACGACGTCCAAGCTTAGTTGGAAATTGCACTCCTCGGGAAATTTCCCATCTCAATACTCTCCCTGGAAGATGAATACTATGAAGCTCAGTGCTTTATTTTCTAATAAAAAAGATGCATTCCAAAAGAAATCTAGCTGAAAGAATAAGGAAAGTGGAACTACACCTATGATTTTCCCAATAATATCATCCACTATATGAAATAATGAGAGATGAGGTCACCAATGCCAACAAAAGCATATGCATGAAAGCTCCCCCATAGGAATGAAAATATTTATCATCCAACAGAAGGAGTTACTTCACCAGACCGATGAAGAGAAGCTTGGAAGGTCATGAATGCCTTAGGCAGAAGCACGATGTCAATTGGTGGATGGATGAAGCATACGTGAGCTCATCGCTGACATCATCCAATACTGTCTGAAAGATGACGTTAGATGATATGTATAAGAAGTTACTCTCTCCAATGGGTTACCCTTTCCAGTAGGTTACCCTTTTTAATAGGTTATTGTCATCTACAAGGAAACCCTATCAGATAGGTTACCCTCACCAGTAGTTTACCTTTTCCAGTGGGTTACCCTTATCTCCAAGGTAACCTTTTTCAGTGGGTTACCCTTTCAGATATGTTTGTCGTGATGTTTCTGACACAACTTCTTTGAGGATAAGAAGCTTATGAACTTACTTTCAAGAAACCTACAAGTTATTCATCCACCTTTTTGCAGCTTTTAACTCACATTTTTGCACCTGCTATCACTTACCAACAACATTAGTGTGTTTTGTTTGTATTTGGCCATCACATTTTAGTGGGGCCAAATTTGAATAAAGTAGGTTTTAAATATTAGAAGTGTGTTCCAGAGATAAGGCTTATATAATCATAATAGATAAAGCTTACCTATTAAAAAGGATAAGACTTATTTAGTCATAACAGATAATGCATATCTCGTAGAAGATAGGATAGGATTGTAAAATTTTATTTCATGTTTATCCGTAGAGCTTCCTTCTCCTATAAAAGTAAGCATTGACCTTTAGTTAGAGGGAATCATTCTCTCTACTTGATACGCCTAAATTACAACTCTCGTTAGAAAGTGTAAGCGGTCGCTGTCAAATATAGAACCCAACTGGGTTGGGTGTCAAATCCCACAGGGAATACTATAATCACTAAGTATTGCAATTATTATTAGACTGTTGGTCGAAGATTCCAAGATAAAAGGGTTTTGGTTTAAGTGCACAATAATACTATTAGTGTAACGAATAAGACGATATAAGTAATAAGATTTGATCACAGAGGATGATAAGTTAGGGTTATGTCCACCTTGTAGCTTCTATTTCTATATTAACTATGGGTAATACGAATTTTATACATGCATGCACTTATAGAGAGACGTATTCTAATTCTAAATCCAAGTGTTTTTCAACCATCAAGGATTTATTCACCTTAGTTCTCTCGAACCTAAAGTGTACAACAACTTATACGAACTCTCCAAGTAGTTAATCCTTCTAGGGCATTAACGTGTAAACTAGAGGTTGGAAACTCTAATTTCTTGTCACACTCTCTTTTCCAAACAACAACTTTTCTATCGAACAAGTTATTGCTATAATGGTGTATTCCCTATATTTGCAACCACGAGAATTCAATTATAATGAAGAAAGTAATGATATAAGTGCATTACACATCATAAATTCACAAACCCATAGCAATAGAGAGTATACTACAAGGTTTCCATAACCCTAACAGATAAGTTTATCTACTCATGAATACAACGGAAATCAAAATAGACATAATCATCATACCGAAACTTCGAACAATCTCGGCGATGGAGATGACTAGCGACAATAAGAGAGGAACGTGTTTCTCTCTCTCTGTTGCTCAAGATAAGCCGTTTTCTGCTCTAAAATAATACAGAATCTGAATTGTGTGAATGATGGCTGAAAATTCAGCAATAAGGTTTTTAATAACAACCTTCTCTACTAAGTTGCTACTGCATCCTTAACTATTTAAAAATATTGAGTTTGCCCGGGAAAAAGTTCCCATGCATCACATTTAGTCCAAAAGCTGCCTTCCCTTTTATGTGAAGTTTTCCTTTGCTGTCCACAGGTCCCCAAAGTGCTGAAATCTTCCGCATTAGTACCTGAAAAGCATGTTAATCACATAGGTCAGCTCACTTAATTGAAAGTAGACTAAAAGTGCAGGAATTATGTATTTTATCCTCAAAACTTAGCTAAAACATGGGTAAGTTATGGTGCTTAGACATATAAATACGCCCAAAATCACCACCCCACACTTAAAGCTTTGTTTGTCCTCGAACAAAATATTACATCCATTCGAACACCTAACTATAATTTAAAAGAGCAACACAAAATTTCCAACAAGACATACACTGCAATTATTAACAAAGAGTAGATTTCTTGATCATTACTAGAAACAACTCACCCTCTAAGATAGACTCATTAAGTTGGTTAATTCCTATACACAAGTTAAGCCAAAAAAAAATCATATAAAACTACCCAACAATCATCAACCATTGCGCTCACACAAAATATTACCCATAATCACTCATAGTTTTGCATTTTTCAGAAACATGGGTATAAGACTTTGCTTGCTCTCACTCTCACAAAGAATTCTTAAATTACAACTGATGACCATATGCTTGCCCTTAGTGTAATGCTCCACTAATATCAGAATGCTAAGGTTAGGATCAAATAGGTCTTTACGGGTTGTAATGTAGGCTAAGGGACAGGTAGAACTATTTTGGCCAGAAATGGTGACTACGTTCCCTAAGAGCTTTAATACACTACATTATGCCATTTACACTAACTTTTAACAACCACTCTGTTTTCCTTTCATCCACCAACCCCCTTTCACCCATTTTGTTATTCAATCAGAACACAATGATGGAAATATACAACTCTCTTTTTATTATTATTATTTTTATTTTTATTTTTTTATTTAGCATCCCTATGATAGCCACCCTCGATCACATATTTTCATGTATCAATAACTAAAATTTGGGGCATCACTTTCACCATTTTCATTTTATTTTGCCACACTCTTTACTCAACTTGATTCTACAATTTAAAGCGCTTAGGAGCTTTTGGATCAAATTATGGTCTTAAAAAAATGGATTAAATGGATTAGGCTACATATGAGGCTGCCAAAGAAAATAGCAAAAGGCTCAAAGGGTTTTCACTAGGACAATGTACAAAGGTAGGTAAAAAAAAGATAAATAAAATCAGGGCTGCCAAAGAAATGCCTAAATCATCTCCTAAACTCACAATCTTTATTTCGCTTCACACACACACTAGGCAAGTTCTAGCATCAGTCGCAACAAAGAATATACAATAACCTTACACACACATGGCACATGGTCAACTTAATTGGGAGCATTACAGATTCTTGACCCAACAGATGAATGAATTAACCCACAAACAATTATCACACAGTGAGTCACAACTTAGAGCCTAAATGTTTCAATAGTAGTGATTCAGCACAAACTCTTGTTATAATGCCATGTCGTTTATTAGAACAATTTCATGCACTTTCTGACTAATTACAACTAACTAACTATGACTAAATCAAACAACTAAGAATAGATGTAGACAAGCAGTACACAATACAACAGACATATACCCGTACCCCATACTTAGACGGAACACACTACCCTCAGTGTAAATAAATAAGCAAAACCTGATTAGTCAGACTCCTCCTCTATATCTAGGGTCATACCCCCTATGTAAGAATCATCATCAGAGTCGTCATTATTAGAGTTGTCCTCCACATCAGAGTCTAGCAGTCGGTGATCATCGTCTGTCGGCACATCATCATCTAGAGGTTCCTCAAAATTTACCCCCACTCCACACATGGCCCGAGTATGCTCATTAAGCGGGTAGTCATAGTCCAACTGCCGAAGCTCTGCATCAGTCGGCACACGACCCCCATTCATCATGGTAAACCTAGTCATGCCATACAAATGGCAAAAAAAACTTTCATCTCGAGCATGTCTCTCAGTAGTGGTATGGGTGATGCCTCGACCAGTTTCTGACTTTTTAATTTTCGTGAGGTCTACCTTCTTCGGGTTATGTGGCAACTTATGGTTTGCTGGCTCCTCCTCAATGTGCTCTTTCCTTAAGATTGCAGTCAACAAATTGCCGAAACTAAAATGGGACCTTTTGTGCAGCCTTGCTTTTCGCATTGACGATCGTATAACCGCACCAATGTTGATGGGAACATTCATCAATAGAGAATATACCAAGAAGACTCGATCACGGGTAATCTTAGTGTATTATGTCCCAGGAATAAAGCAAGAATTGACTATTCTTAATCATATGCGAGCTTCTCTGTTCAAAGAAGCATATGGGTAAGTATTGTGACGCCCATTATCTTTGTGACGAGTCCACCGGGTAATGGACCTTGATCCACACAACGTATGTCTGATGGATCTGTAGGGAGGTCTGTGGTAAAGCTCCTTGAGTGGTGATTGATCCACACTTGGAGTACCCAGGAAAGAGTTGAAGAAATCAGCATTCAAATGCAAGACTTGGCCCCGAATCTTTACTTCACTTCCGGTAGTCCTTGGGGACCAGTTGGCATAAAATTCTTGAGTCAAATCAAGATTGCATTCACCCATATCTCGAAAGATAAAGTCAAGATTTAGTGTCATGATTTTAGCCAAAATGTGGGGGTCTCTCTTTGCTAAACTTTCCTTCTGCATCAAATCCACATGAACATATTTCTTCACTTTATTGTTCCTCTACCATTCTTTCCCTTCCTCCTCCAGAACCCACTTGATCCCAAAAGTGTGTTGAGGCACTTGAAGAGAGGAGGAATCAGCCTGGTCTTTTCTTGACCTTTTCTGACCTTTTTGTGAGGTGGATGCTTTCTCCTTTCCCTGTTGTCCTGTCGGAGCCATGTTACCTGAGATCACAATAGAGTCATGTTAGTTTCATTTCGGAAGATTTACTATAATCGAAAAAGAAAATAGTGATGGCACCACCCCACACTTAATTTGTATGCACAAACTAATTGAGTGAGTGATGTCGATTACTCAGACTTCATCGACATACATTTAGGTTGTATGTTCCAACAACATTAATAGCGCAATCACACTTTCAACCCTTCACTTTACATAACAATTTCTCAGTTTGATATAGAGAAGCAGCACACAATGGTCATGTAATCTTGACAACATTTTCAACTTTATTTCATTGGAGCAATGCAATCACTGAACAAGACTACCACATAGAAATCTTATCATGCTATAGCATAGAAACAATCACACCATCTTATGCTTGTGGTCAATCATGATCATTACATCGATGAACGAGTCATTCGAACATTCAAGCTTACAACTCTCAAAATTATGCATTAACTTCAAAATTTCAAATCCATAAAAAAAATTATGACAGTGAATACCAAACAATACATACCGGAGTAAAGTCAAGAATACCCACAAGAATCCTTTCACTCAATGAGATGCATCATAACAAACCAACCATATTCTCATCACCAAGCACTACTTCAAAATCTAATTAACCATTATAAGCGTAGCACTGCAACAACTACGGAATATAAAAGAGCAACTTACTTGGTGATGGATCGGGAAGGTGAGTTCGTAAGATTAGATGAGAAAAGAGGAAAACTTGGAGAGGATAAGGGAGCTTGGGCGGCGCCTAGGTTCAACAAACAATTGAGTGGTGTTCAAAGGTAGAGGGTCTATTTAAAGGATGATCCATGGGTCGGTTTGATCCATTTACAAATGGGTTAGTAGGCAAAAAGGCATAAGTAGGCGGCGCCTATAGAATTGCCTAAGCATAAGTAGGCGGCGCCTATAGAATTGCCTATGTTGGCATAGGCGGCGCCTTGCCCATCGCCTATGTGAGGAAGTGAACATAGGCAATGGCATAGGAGGCGTTTTACCCATAGCCTATATTGGCATAGGCGGCGCCTAGCCTATTGCCTATGTTGGCATAGGCGGCACCTAGCCTATTGCCTATGTTGGCATAGGCAGCGCCTTGCCCATCTCCTATGTGAGGCAGTGAGCATAGGAAATGGAATAGGCGGCGCCTTTCCCATTGCCTATGTTTGCATAGGCGGCGCCTAGCCTATTTTCTATGTTGGCATAGGCGACGCCTAGCCTATGGCCTTTCCTCCATCATTCCTAGACTTACTACCATTGGCATGGCTCACTTTCAAATCAAAATTTTGGACTAATCTCCTCTTTTGTACGTTTTGCACCTACACTTAATCAAAAACAACAAAAATGATTAGAAGGATGGGTTGTCTCCCACCAAGCGCCTTAGTTTTGGTCGTGGCTCGACTCTTCTTTTTGAATTTTTATTTATAAAAAACAAACTCCTAGTGAAACAAAAATGATTAAAATGATGGGTTGCCTCCCATGTAGAGCTTGATTTATTGTCGCGGCACGACATTGTTATCTCGAGTACTCAGACTTCCTCAAGATATATGGTGGCTATACATTTTATTGAATCGGTTGAACCGATATATAGATTCACTCTTTGGCCATTCACCTTAAAGACACCACCATCATTGTTTTCTAACTCCACTACTCCAGATGAGTAAACTTGGCTGATTCTGAATGGACCAGACCATTTAGATTTCAACTTACCTGGAAACAGCTTCAGTTTGGAGTTGAAAAAAAGTACCAAATCGACTTTCTAAAAGTTTCGTTGGATAATCCTCCGATCATGGTACTTTTTCATCCTTTTCTTGTAGAGATCTGCTCTTTCGTACGCATGTAGACGAAATTCATCCATCTCATTCAGCTTTCCCAATCTCATATTAATCGCATCATCCCAATTCAGGTTAAGCTGCTTCAGTGCCCACATTGCTTTATGTTCTAGCTCAATTGGCAAGTGACAAGACTTTCCATAAACTAGTTGGTATGGTGACATTCCAATTGGTGTTTTAAACGTGGTCCTATATGCCCATAAGGCATCGTCCAACATTCTAGACCAATCTTTCCTGCTGGCATTCACAGTCTTAGCAAGGATCAGCTTGATCTCCCGATTTGAAACCTCTACCTGCCCACTAGTTTGTGGGTGGTACGATGTAGCTACCTTATGTTTCTTAACCCCATACTTTACCAATACGGCTCTGAACATCTTGTTGAAAAAATGTGATCCTCCATCTCTTATGATGGTACGAGGTACCCCAAAATGAGAGAAGATATTTCTCTTTAAGAAGGCTACGACACTCTTACCTTCATTATCAGCTAGCGCGACTGCTTCGACCCATTTGGATACATAGTCCACAGCAACTAGGATATATTTCATCCCAAATGAACTCACAAATGGGCCCATGAAATCAATACCCCAGACATCGAATAACTATACTTCAAGCATTTTAGACATGGGCATCTCATGGTGCTTTGAGATAGAGCCTTGCCTCTGACACTGATCACATCTTCTTACAAAATCGCAGGCATCCTTGAATAATGAAGGCCAATAGTAGCCACTTTACAGTACTTTCCTGGCCGTCCGATCACCTGCATGGTGACCCCCAACTTAGGAAGCATGACTTGCTTCCAGTATGCTAGGAACCTCCTCATCTGGGATGCATCGCCTAATAATACCATCAGCACATCGTCGAAAAAGATAAGGCTCATCCCAGAAGTAATGTTTCACATCATGCATGAATTTTTTCTTTTGATGAAAGGAGAGATGCTCAGGAATCACTTCACTTACCACGTAGTTAGCAAAGTCTGCATACCACGGTAAGTCTTCCACCATAGTTGCTAGAATCTCTTCTTCGGGGAATGCATCATCAATATCAAGGTCGGTTTGCACTATGTGCTCACTCTCAAGTCTAGATAGATGATCAGCTACTTGGTTTTCGCAACCTTTTCTATCCTTTACCTCAAAATCGAATTCTTGAAGCAGTAACATCTACCTAATTAGCCTTGGCTTAGCATCCTTCTTTGCCATTAGATATCTTAGAGCCGCATGATCTGTATGAACCACTACTTTGGTTCCCAATAAGTAAGCACGGAACTTTTCGAAAGCATAAACAACTGCTAGAAGCTCTTGTTCAGTGACGGTATAGTTCTTCTGTGCTCTATTCAAGGCCTTGCTCGCATAGTAGATTGGGTGAAATAGCCTTTCTCTTTTCTGACCAAGTACAGCACCCAAGGCTACCCCGCTTGCATCACACATAACTTCAAAAGGTAGAGACCAATCGGGTGCTACAATAATAGGAGCTTCAACTAGCTTTCCTTTGAGTCATTCAAATGCCTTCAAGCAATCTTCACCAAAGTAAAACTTTGCCTCTTTCTCCAAAAGTTTGCATAATGGGCTAGCAATCTTAGATAAGTCTTTAATAAACCTCCGATAAAAACTTGCATGACCGAGAAAACTACGAACCCCCTTTACAGAAATTGGAGGTGGTAGTCTATCGATAACTTCAATCTTGGCTCGATCAACCTCAATTCCCTTTTCAGAGACTTTATGCCCAAGAACGATGCCTTCCTTAACCATAAAATGACACTTCTCCCAATTTAACACCAGATTGAATTCAACATATCTCTGTTAAGCCATACTCAGATTTGCCAAGCATAATTCAAATGACTCACCTACAACCGAAAAGTCATCCATAAACACCTCCAAGGTGTCTTCAACCATATCAGAGAAAATGGACATCATACACCGTTGAAAAGTGACAGGTGCATTACATAGCCCAAATGGCATTCGTTTGAATGCAAAAGTACCATATGGGCATGTAAAAGTGGTCTTCTCCTGATCTTCAGGAGAAATGCAAATATGATTATATCCGGAATAACCATCTAAGAAACAAAACCATCCCTTCCCTTCCAATCAATCAAGCATTTGATCCTTGAATGGCATTGGGAAGTGATCCTTTAACGTCCACGAATTCAGCTTCCGATAATCTATGCACACTCTCCACCCTGTGACAGGTCTGAGTGGTATTAGCTCATTCTTTTTCGTTTGTGATTACTGTCATGCCCCCTTTCTTGGGCACACATTGTACCGGACTCACCTATTTACTGTCTGAGATTGGATACACCACCCCTGTATCTAACCACTTTATGATTTCTTTCTTCACCACCTCTTGCATAGGTGGATTCAGACGACGTTGATGCTAAATAGTGGGCATGCAATTTTCCTCGAGCTAAATCTTATGCATACATATCCCAGGAGGGATACCAATTATATCAGCAATAGTCCAACCAATGACTCTCTTATACCTCTTCAGAACTAAGATGAGAGCCGCTACTTGTTGTTCACCTAAATCAGCAGCAACTATAACCGGCAGTGTATTTCCATTTCCCAAGAATGCATACTTTAGATAACTGGGTAGCTCTTTCAACTCTAGCACTGGTGGATCTTTAATGGATGACTTCGCTGGTGGTGAAGGTCGATTCTAAAGGTCAAGGTCCAGCTTCTTAGGGGCATATGAATATGACCCCATTCCTGTCAGAGCACAGATAGTTTCTTCGTACTCTTCAACATCCTCACGCTCAAAGTTCAAAAGCACAGCAGCCAATGGCTCAACAGAAAGCTGCTTCTCTGAAGATAATTTCTTCTCATCCTCATAATAAACATCAGCTACAGAGAACACATTCATATCTTTGGGTTGCTTCATTGATTTGCATACATCAAAATGTACCACTTCGTCATTCATCCGAAATAAAAGCTCATTTGCTCGTAAATCAATAAGCACACTTCCTGTTGCGAGGAAAGGATGACCCAAGATTATGGGAACTTTAGAATCCACCTCGCAATCCAAAATAACAAAGTCTGCAGGAAAAATGAAGGTAGAAACCTTCACTAGTACATCATATAAGATACCAACAGGTCTTTTTACCGACCTATCTGCCATTACGAGCCGCATGTTGGTTGGTGTAGGATTGCCCAACCCCAACTTTCTATAAATGGCTAGTGGCATCAAATTAATGCTAGCCCCCAAATCGCACAACACCTTAGAAAAATCCAAAGATCCAACCGTGCAAGGAATAGTGAAAGCACCCGGATCTGCCTTCTTCTGTACTAAAGACCTCATGGTAAGTGCACTGCAATAATGAAAATTTTCTGCCATTTCATAGCTTGCTGCCCTTTTCTTTGTCAAAAGGTCCTTCATGAATTTGGTGTACCCTGGCATCTGCTCCAGTGCCTCCACCAAAGTCACATTAATAGTCAGCTGCTTCAACATGGTCATGAATTTACTGAACCTGGTGTCATCAGCCTTCTTCTTCAGTCTCTAAGGAAAAGGTGGTGGTGGATTTGGAAGAGTTTTCTCCACCACTTCCTTTTTACTTTTCTTCCCATTATCAATCTTTTCAGACTGCTGACATCTAGGTGTAGTATCATGAACGTTCTCATTCTGATTTTCAGCTTCTATAGAATCACCACAATCTTCTTTAATAACATTCTCTTCTATATTATCAACCACTGGCTTGCCTTTGGATGGATTTTCCAATGCCTTACCACTCCTAGTAGTAATAGCCAAACATGATCCATCATTCCTTGGATTTTACACAGTGTCACTAGGTAAAGTGCCAGCTTTTCTTTGATTGAATGCCGCTGATAGTTGACTCATTTGTTGTTCCAGCTGTTTTATTGCAGTGGAATGTGAGTCAAACAATTGATTTATTGAGTATAAAACATTTTTTACCTCAGTTACTCCCATATTGGTTGCCTTCATTCCTTTCAACAGCTTCACCATCATGTCCTCCATGGACATCTTCCCAGAGCCAGATGCAGCAGCTTCACGATTTCCAGGAGGAACATACAAACCACTCCTGTCAGTCTTATTCTTCCAACTCCCTTGGTCTCGGTCCTTGTATCCAGATTTTTCATAATATTTCCGACCTTTGTTTCCTTGGACATTGCCTCGGAAACCCCCCTAATTATTTAAGTAATTAGCTTCCTTCTCAGAATCAGAGTTATCTCTTCCCTGTGATACAATAGCTTTGACCTTTTCTGTCTTCCCTGATAATAAATGATTGGTAAGAAGGTCCATCTGTATTTTAATGTAAGCCATATCCTGGTCACATTCCTCTTCTCTTCGCCTCTGTTCTGCCGTCATGCCAATAGATGCAGTAGAGCTTGCTACCTCAGAATCCCTGGTATGCCAAGATCTACTCTGCTTTGTCATACGATCGAGTATATCACATGCCTCAATAAAATTAAGGTCCATGAATGACCCACCCGCAGCATTATCAACCACTGGCTTAGTCACTAATTTTAAAGCCCTATATAATATTTCCATCAAGTGGATATTTTTCATCTAATGATTTGGGTACCGCATAAGCTTCTTCTTGAACCTCTCCCATGTTTCGTGGAGAGCTTCAGTTGGAAGCTGTCAAAAATTGCTTATCTCATCTCTTAATTGTGCTCTCTTGGATGGCAGAAAGAATCTTTCTAGGAAAGCGTCTTTCAGTTGTCTCCAATTGGTAATAGAGTCAGGAGCTAGCCCGTTTAACCATAGAGTTGCCTCTCCAGATAGAGAAAATGGAAATAAGCGCAGTCGGATCACATTTTGTCCAACTCCTGGATTGTCAAACGACTTGCATGTTGAGATAAAATTAATCAGATGAATATTCGGATCGTCGCCTGCAATTCCACCAAATAACCCCTTGAGTTGCAATAGCTGGATCATGGTGCTAGTGATATTGAACTTGGCTCCGGGTGCCAAGGGCGGAGGAATAATAGCCCCTTTGGCACCAGCCCCATCCAAATCATCATCATCATCATCAAAAGGAACCTGCATAGCTCGACGTTCAGGTCTCATACTAGCTTGACAATCTCTATTGACATTCCTGTTCACAGGTGCAGCCACATTATCTGCACGCCTTGGATTTAATAACTCATCATCACCCAGGTCCTCATCATCAAGATTTGTTACCCGACCTGGGTTATCAGCATTCTGTTGATGTACTTGCGCAGCTGCCAATGCAGCTAATCTAGCCTGCTCCTGTTGAGTAGCCATCCTTTCAAGGTTTCGTTGTGCATCCATTCTGCCAATAAGATGTGGTTCAGGATTTATAGGTAATAAGGGTTGACCAGAACTTCGTGTATTTGGCATACACTCCACTAAACCTGAACAGAACAAAAACAACAAACAAAAAGTAAAATTTGAGAATCTTTGACCAAAGGGTCTATTAACTATCACAAACTTAGTTGTCAACCGTATTCCCCGGCAACGGCGCCAAAATTTGATACGCCTAAATTACAACTCTCGTTAGAAAGTGTAAGCGGTCACTGTCAAATATAGAACCCAACTGGGTTGGGTGTCGAATCCCACAGGGAATACTATGATCACTAAGTATTGCAATTATTATTAGACTATTGGTCGAAGATTCCAAGATAAAGGGGTTTTGGTTTAAGTGCACAATAATACTATTAGTGTAACGAATGAGACGATATAAGTAATAAGATTTGATCACAGAGGATGATAAGTTAGGGTTATGTCCACCTTGTAGCTTCTACTTCTATATTAACTATGGGTAATACGAATTTTATACATGCATGCACTTATAGAGAGACGTATTCTAATTCTATATCCAAGTGTTTTTTAACCATCAAGGATTTATTCACCTTAGTTCTCTCGAACCTAAAGTGTACAACAACTTATACGAACTCTCCAAGTAGTTAATCCTGCTAGGGCATTAACGTGTAAACTAGAGGTTGGAAACTCTAATTTCTTGTCACACTCTCTTTTCCAAACAACAACTTTTCTATCGAACAAGTTATTGCTATAATGGCGTATTCCCTATGTTTGCAACCACGAGAATTCAATTATAATGAAGAAAGTAATGATATAAGTGCATTACACATCATAAATTCACAAACCCATAGCAATAGAGAGTATACTACAAGGTTTCCATAACCCTAACAGATAAGTTTAGCTACTCATGAATACAACGGAAATCAAAATAGACATAATCATCATACCAAAACTTAGAACAGTCTCAGCAATGGAGATGACTAGCGACAATAAGAGAGGACCGTGTTTCTCTCTCTCTGTTGCTCAAGCTATGCCGTTTTCTGCTCTAAAATAATATAGAATCTGAATTGTGTGAATGATGGCTGAAAAATCAGCAATAAGGTTTTTAATAACAACCTTCTCTACTAAGTTTCTACTGCATCCTTAACTATTTAAAAATGTTGAGTTTGCCCGGGAAAAAGTTCCCATGCATCACATTTAGTCCAAAAGTTGCCTTCCCTTTTATGTGAAGTTTTCCTTTGCTGTCCACAGGTCACCAAAGTGCTGAAATCTTCCGCATTAATACCTGAAAAGCATGCTAATCACATCGGTCAGCTCACTTAATTGAAAGTAGACTAAAAGTGCAGGAATTATGTATTTTATCCTCAAAACTTAGCTAAAACATGGGTAAGTTATGGTGCTTAGACGTATAAATACTCCCAACATCACTACTTAGAGAGATTATCATTCTCTCTACCTAAAATATTTTATAAAGTTTCTCTTTATTAATAAATATGTTTGTTTGCTAAACTCTCTCTTATTTTCTCTCTTCCAAAGGGATGGGTACTTCAATCCTTTAGGTCAGAGTAGTGGGGTAAGGGAATACATCGGTGAGAACTTGTCATGACTGCAAGATTGAACTCCAAAGTTACTTTTCATGTATATGAAACAAAGTTAGCATCATCCACGCGAAGTAGATGTCTAAGTCATTTCCATATATACGAAACAACATGGATTGGTCTATTCCATAACTTTTCGATTTGATTTGTTATCTTAGAAAGAACACGCAGATCTAAGGTCTGCCTTAGTAAAACTTTTGTGCCATGAATTCTTGAGTGTAATAGGCTAGGGAGATACATTGTAAGACTCATTTATGTCATATACGGAACATTCTTGTACTAAGGAGATAAAAGATTTCATATGTTCTAAGATTGGCAAAGTCAATCCATCCCATTGAGGGTTGTGAAGTCTTTGTTACCAAGGCATACCATCCACTCATAGATGTATAGCTCAGTTATAAGAAAGTTATGGTGTGTTGATTAAAAGCTTTATTTTATATGGGTACCACCTACATGGACATAAAATTGCCTATAACATTGGAAAGGTTATTCTCTGTGTCTGTGATGTCAACAGAATCTTTGATTTCATATGGTGTGATGCCTACATGGTCATGATACCGCCTTTCATGTTAGAAATTTTGGATCTCTATTGCTAGCCACCTAGTTGTTGTCATCGGTAGTCTTTTGTACCCACTGCCTCCCTATCTATTTGGTATCAGGGACATATGGTAATATCATATCTACTCATAGATAGGTATAAATATACATAATCAAGGTTAACTCAAGGGTACAACCTATGTCATCACACTAGAATCTCTAGGCCTCCTAATAATAGTAGGAACTAGTGTTAGTATCAGGGTATCTAATACATACGTCTAAACATGAGACAATTACCATAATAAAGCAACCATAAAGAAAGCAATAATAATATTAGGGTCTAAAGACATAATGCTTAACCATGGGATAGTCATGCATAATAATATATTTGTAAGATGAAAGAATCATAATGATACCTCAAATACCAATACTAGTCCAATAATCAACTTGTCACATACTAACAATAGTACTAATAATAACAAGTAATTGGCTAATCCAAATAAATTATACCTAATGGGTCTTTCATAAACCCCCGCTTCCATAGGCCCAGAAGGTTCAACAAACAATCAGCAAAACAAAAAAAGTAGAGCACATACCCATGCAACCCCTATAAAGATGAAAGATACAAGCACAAACTAGTGTAAACCATATGCCATACTCATCACCTATACCTATGAAACCCCTTATAAGGATGATAGACATAGGCACATAATGGTGATAGGCAATGTTCATGAAAGAGTGAATGCCAAGTCCATAATCTCATAACTAATCCAAGTACACATAAGTAATCAAGTGTATACACCTCCTCCAGCTCAGCGGCTCACAAATGTAGGACCTACAACGACCTCTCTTTTTGAGGCATGATGGCTCATGGATGAAAGAGACACTAGGGGGTTCAAAAGTTTGTGTATTCACTAACCTAGTCTCGATCCTAGATTTACAATAATCATCAATCGTTAGAGTTGAACCAAAAATCATATAATCAATACCATCATCAATCCACTATGTCATGAATCATATATATATATATATATTTATATATATATGTATATATTTATATATATATATATGTATATATTTATATATATATATGTATATATTTATATATATATGTATATATAAATTTATTTACCTAAAATGCATGGGCTAGAACATTGACTAAAAGGCTATAAGTTCACAAATCCATTTCCCCAGGTAAACTCTTAGACTAATGATACACCCAAATTACAGTTCTTTAAAAGGAGTGTAAATAGTCATTGTCAAATATATTACCCAACAAAGGTTAGGGTCGAATCCCTCAGGGAATAAGGCATTAACTAAGTTTTATGTTTATCAATAGACTATTAATCATAAGTTTCCAATGATGAAGGGGTATTTTGTTAAAAATATCACTTCAATGAATTTAATCTAGTATAGACCAATGCTTAATTGCAACGTGTTAACAAATGAGAATTAAGAAACTAGGGTCATATTTTCCAACGTATTTTAATACTAAGGGTTGTGGTTTTACAAAACACTATATCAATAATTACAATCCAAAGAGAATACCAATTTCAAATCCTAAAGATAGATAGTATATATTGATCTCTCAACTTATTTCTTAGGCACTCTTACGTTACAAAGTGAACAATAGTTAACAGATGCCTATTCTAACCCTAAGTTGGGTATTTATAGGTTCCCAAAAAATTAGAATTTGAATTTAAATTTGGGTTGTTCCGTCACTAGAAATGATTCACCTAGAGGGTCATCGACGATGGTTCATCGGCTGGACTATTGTTGATGATGATCTAGTGTGCTTCTATTTTGTGGATAATGGTGATAGGAGATGCAATGGTTTACACGGACTTGATGGCCCATCGGGCCGTCCATCTTTAATGACAAATCTTTCTATTAATTCTAGCTAAATGCGACAACCACACCAATAACCCATCGCAGGCCTGATATTTCGTTGCCCAAACCATCACCCGTCCTCCATATGCTTGATATTATTCTTAGAGGCAGCGACCAATACAACGTTTCATTGGGACTCTAACGGTCCATCGATCATCCCGTCGTAACCTTTCAGAATCTTTTTTCTCTAATATGTCCTTGCTTCTAATTTTTTCTTATGAGAAAAAGCAAAAAAAGCATCAAATACACAAGTAATTGCTAGAAACAGAAAATTATCCCTCGTAAAAGGTGCAAAATAAACCGTCGAAAGATGGAATATCAACACTCTCAACTTAGACAATTGCTTGTCCTCAAGAAAGTTAATACAATACCATATATACTTATAGAATACGAAAGAACGATCATCCATTGGAACTAGCAAGGACTAACAATTTAGTATGCACACTAGTCTTGTAATCCTAACTCAAAGGGATCCATGCTTGACATTATACTCTAGCTAGCTTATATGTTTTCACATCGAACACTACATCCAAATATCACTAACCACATGTATAGTTCACTTGGTCTCACTTTCAAAGAAGTTCATTGCCTACTTATCTATTTAAATTATGGTCTGGTATTCAAATCTCTCACCCTCACAACAAATTTTAGCAAAGCATACACTAAGACATAGGCTTTCCCTTATCATTAAATTAAGTTTATAGTTGGTTAGAAAGGTTTAGTATAGAACTTACTAAGGCTTGTAATATAGATTTGGGTTTAGGTAAGATGTCATTTTAGAATAGTGACTTCACCCTCCTTACCATTATTGCTACTATAAAGCTCTAGTTTTTGCTTTATCTTGCATCCATAGCAACTCAAAGCCCCTTCTATATAGATAAATTTTTATAAGAAAATTTGAACTTGAACACTTTTTTATACAATTTAGCCACAAGATCAATTTCCTAATTCAGCCTTATACACAAGCCACCCTCAACTTATGTAGAAACCATATGTTGGAGTACACAACATCCCAAAGGACCATGGACAACGAGATGAAATCTTAACACTATAAACTCTTTTTCAACCTATCCTTCATTTGTTAACTCTCTATAGTAGCCACCCTCTACTTAGGCAATTATCCTGAGTTGAGGTGCACAATGTCCAAGGAGGGACCAAGGATAAAATAGGGTTTTAACCATAAATAAAGGTAAGTTAGAGGTGATGAATCAAAAGTTTTATGCTTAAAAGGGGTTCAAGGGACTCTATAAATAACTACATTTTTTGTTTAGGCCTTTAAGGAAAAATGGACTCAATTGAAAGATGGTATGCAATCCTATACCACTTACCCAACTATTGCCTTAAAAAAATTGAACCAGGAAAGTTCTAGCTACATACACAAAGTAGGAAAAGCAGTAAATCCTCACACACATGTAGTTAACTAATACTTATGCTACTAATTTTCAAAATTGTGCTTAGCTTAAACATATTTTCTCATTCTAAAGATTCTAATGCCAAGTATAGATCTATAATAGTGAATCACCATAGAGTATATACAAACTACTATTTTTTAGGGTGGTCCTTATTTTTCAAAATTTAACCACTCCAACAGTCCAATAATTTTTCATTCAATCATTATCTTTCAACACACACGATATGTATGCATGAAAGAAATAAAATAGTGCATATTTATAATCACATAAGTACAATAGAAGAATATAGCGAAGTAAAATCCTAAAAATATCGACTCTCCTACATTGCACATGAGGGAAAAGGACACAAACAACAAAAACCCCTGTAATGACAGATTTCACACAAGTACCACCCCCACTAAAAGATATGCATTGTACTCAATGCATAATAAATTAAGTGCAAGGGATTACAATACTTGAAAAACCCTTGGGATTCTGAATCTTATGAGTCATGAGAGGTGACATTGTCCTTAATAACAACAGTAGTAACCAGCAATGATTAGGGTGCTCAAATCATCCACTTTCTCAGTAACGAGGAATAGGAATGGGTAGTGGAATTGTCCTGTTTCCACTTCCTTGACCTGAACTAGTGGACACACCAGTAGCTTCATCTTTAACATATTTCTTTCTTTATTCATCTTTTGCTGATCTTTTTATTGCTTTCCACACTGCTCTTTCTTTAGGTATCTCGTCTCTGTGCCTTATTTTTATAGACAAGCTTTTATTTCTACTTTCATCTATATATTTGCCTTTATATTTCAAAGGTCTAACCATGAGATCCATACTATCTTCCTTTTTCTCAATTTCTACAAAGGCTGGATTAAAAATATTTGGGACTGGTTGTCTTTTTAATTTTGCAATGTTAGCCTATGCCCGTTTTAGTTCAGCAATGAACCTAGCTGAGTATGGAATGGATAAATCACACAGCCTATTGCTTATTTTTTCCTCTATATAATCTATTCATGAAAGCAGATTCTCATAAGGCTTCAAAGCCTCAACTACCGCTCTATCCACAAACGGTTTAAACTCTTTGGCCCATATATTTTATTATATTTTGAACTTTAAATATTTTTATAAAGTTCTCATAAGTTAGTCTGTACCATTATTATCTAGGTGGCATGGAAGCGGTATTCACCACGTCAGTCATAAGGGTGTATACATGGACCCTAAGGCTGTAGATGTATCCTTAGGAGCAATAGTAGCTAAAGGTAAAAACATACCTGAAGGTGCATTTGAGGTCTTTGGTGTGGGTTAAATTTGTATCCTAAATATTACATGCTTCTAAGTTCTCATCTCCAACTTTGTATTATCCTTTGTCTTTTCAATATCCTGTCTCCTCAAAGCACAAATTTCATCATCCACTCCTCAAAGGATTGGTACATTTTCTTGCCTGCAAAGCTCAGTAATTAGGTATGGAAATTGTAATGCACTGGAAGTATTACATGCCCGCATAAACTTCTCATCACTAATTATCTACCTAAGATCAATCTTCAAGCCTTCTATAAATCTTGCTACCAGTACAACTCACTGAGGGTAAGGATTTGTATCTTCTCCTATCGTCATTAGACTTAACCTACCAAAACTTTTTTGTAATGCTTAAGGATGATTTTGCAATCCTTTATCTGTGTTTCAGCCATGACGGATCACCATTATTTGTCAGGATACGAGCTATCCATGGTCATTGGTCATGTGTTATAGTTATCCGATGCTCAAGCTATGGTGTGATGGTGGGGCCAGTGTACTACTAATCGAAGAAAATTTGATTAATGGTATGATCAGATATATTTACTGTCCCTCCCCTTACTGGAACTCTTGTCCTATTCTGGTATCTGCCACCTTTGATCTTTTTGGTAAACCCATCTCCAATATCGCCAAATAATTAGCAAAGAAATTATAAACCAAATTTGGGTAGTATGATCCAGGCAGCTTGCTCAAACATTCCAACATTTATTCATTAAATTTCCTCTTTAGATTCGAATACTCATGAAGGTTAGTGGTGATAGTTTGATTCTCTTCTCCAATGGGCCTCTTGATTCTTCTGCTTTATATTAGTTGGAGACTATCATAGAAGTGCTTATTAGATCCTTTAAGTTTCCATCTAATTGACTCCCGGGCCTCTAGGTCCTTGCTCTAGATTACATCACCCTCTTTGTGATTACCTATTATTTTAATGGCAACCTCTTTTCCTTATTCAACATCTGGGTTTGAGCTTGAACTGCCATTATTTTTGTTGCTACTTTCACTGCTATCCTCCACACTCAATAATTCACTCTCCTTATCAGACTAGGAGGGTGGTTGATTTTTTTTCTTGCTTTGTCAAGTGTGGTAGACTGGGCACTCAATGTCTCTTTCTGGTTTATTTTTTAGTCTTAAGGTGGTAGTTTATTAGGTTCTTCTAGATCGACCCCCACTTCTCCTCGAAGGCAGCATCTAAGTCATATTACCTAAGTTAAGAGAATAATAACACATAACCATTAGTGAGAAAAGGCAAGAAAATAATATAGACTCTACTTAAAATTGATGGTCAAGTGTACAGATCATCGCATCTGTAATGGATCTTCACCCTTCTCATGATCTTTAAAATAGTTTCATAGTAAAACAACAATAGTTCAACTAATGGTCCATAACAAAGTTTATGGTCCGTCGATTTAATTGTCTCCTGTTTCAAGAATCTATCAATTCATAATATTTATCCAATGAGTGTAGAGATGGTACGTCGCTACTGGGACAGTCTGTCACCTTCCTTATCATTGCCAAATAGTGTCCAAATATTTGTGCATCTGAGTTGATGGTTCTAGTGATGGTCCATCACAAAGAAGACGGTCCATTAGCCTCTTCCTCGTGTTGCCTAGTGCCTGAAGATTCTTTGTGGCATTTTGTCAAACACTTTATGTGCCTGCATTTTTATTTTCATAGAATCTCAATTTTTAGTCGAGATTCCCTCAAAACGCATGGTATAACATGGTTACTAAGACTTCACCCTAATTCAAGATCCCCCATGAAACAACAATCCTCATTTTTCTTTACTCTTAATAAAAATTTAAGACCAACTCACTCCCTCTCTCCATTGTAACTATAAAAATTGTAAGCTTACAAAAAATTAAGGCTAAAAAACATACCTGAGTTTGTAATGAAACTTCCCAACTGATTAAAAACTTGGTAAAGCTTAACCAAAGAAAAATAAAGATCACTTTATAGGGTGGAGAGAATGTGAGTGAAGTGAGTGATAGAAAAATGGAATGGCTGGCAGACTTTATATAAGAAAGAGGAAGGAACTAAAGAGTTATTAGGAGAGTGAATCTGATTTAAAGTTTATGAATGTGTAATTTTCAACCATTTTAGAAGTTGGAGTAGAAGGATCGTTCATGTTCCTGGATAATTACTCAAATTTTATATTTTTGTACATTTGGATCGGATCTTCGGACCAACTTTAAAAGAATCAACAGACTTACGACTTGGGTCAGCCCAATATTTACTGAAATATGGCTGATTTAGATGGTCACTGAGAGGATTCATTGCTGAGGTGGTGACCCATCGTGGAGGTCATTGTGTCTTACTAGAATTAAAATTGAAATTCCAATGGGTGATGGTTATACCAAAGGTGTATGGTCAATCTGACGGTCTATCCCAGTGTCCATTGCACCTTATCAAGTGTATAGGGTATACTGACCCATTTATGATGGTTTTATCAATGGTCCATCGCATGGCTGACAATCCATCGATTGGCCCTTCCCTGCTGATCCAGAATACTCCTCTAATTTTCTTACAATTACAACTCCTGCACACTTAACATACAAATTAAAATTTCTAATTAATGGAAAATAACTACCTACATGATTTGACAACACATTGTGGGTTACCTCCCACTAGCACCTAATTTAACCTCGGGCACAACCCAGTTATCTTGATTTCTCAAACTTTATCAAGATAAACCATAGACAACACTTTTACCTCATACATTGGTCCAATGTATTGCTTGATCCTTTTTCTATTGACCTTGAAAATACTTTCCTCTTTGTTTTCAATTCAACCACTCTGTATGGAAAGACTTATGTTATTTTGAATTGCCTTAACCATTTTTATTTTAACTTTTCCAGGAAAATCTTAAATCTTGAGTTGAACAATAACACCTAATCATTAACTTGTAAGTATCTTCTTTTAATTCTCTGATCATGGTACCGCTTCATTCTTTCTTTGTAAAGATCAACACTCTTATAAGTTCGAAGTTAAATTTATCCATCTCATTCAGTTTGTCTAGTATCATATCATCTATTTCCTTCCAAATCATGTTCAAATTCTTTAGTGCCACAATACCTTATGTTCTAACTCCATAGGTAAGATACAAGCTTTAGCAAAGACTAGTTGGTAAGGAGACATTCTAATGGGTGTCTTGAAGGCCGTTCGGTACGCCCACATAGCATCATCAATTTTTCTCGACCAATCACTTCTATTTGCTCTAACGGTCTTAGATAGAATGGTCTTGATTTCCCAGTTAGACATTTCTACTTGACCACTAGTTTATGGGTGGAAAGGTATGGCTACCTTATGCTTCTTCACCCCATACTTTTCCAAGGCATCCCAAAACACCTTGTTACAAAAATGAGAACCTCCATCACTTATTATGGTGCATGGAATACCAAAGTGAGAGATGTTCTTTATCAAAAATCCAACAACTCTCTTTCCTTCATTGTCTGCTAAAGACACCGCCTCTACCTATTTTGACACACAGTCCATAACTACCAAGATTTACTTAAATCCATAAGAACTCATTAAGTTACCCATGAAATCTATGCCCCGCACATCAAATAACCTAACCTCTAGCATGTTACTCATTGACATCTCATGGTGTCTAGAGAATGATCCTTGTCTCTATCATTGATCATAGGCCATGGCAAATTGAATAGCATCTTTATGGATCACGAGCAAATAATAACCACTCTACCAGATCTTTTTAGTTATCTGATCACTTGTGTGATGTCCTCCCATAGAGGAAGAATGACAAGAATACAAAATATTCAACATTTCCACCTCCGGTATACATCTCCTAATAATGTTGTTAGCGCAACATCTGAACAAATAAGGTTCGTCCTAGAAATACCTTTTTACTTCATGTAAGAACTTCTTTACTTGATGAAAGCTAAAGTTATCTGGGATGATGTCACTAACCAGGTAATTTACAAAATATAAAAACCATGGTAATAGATCAAGAATGGTTGTGAGAACCTATTCATCAGGAAAAAAGTCATTAATTTCTAACTCTTCTGACTTTTTCCCTGCATACTCCAACTGAGATAGATGGTCTACGACTTTATTTTCACATCCCTTTATGTCTTTGAATTCAAAGACAAATTCTTGTAGTAGCAGCACCCATCTAATAAACCTTTATTTGGCATTTTTCTTTGCCGTTAAGTACCTTAGTGGTGAATGGATTATATGAACTACTACCCTTGTTCCCAATAAGTATTCCCAAAAATTTTTAAAATCATAAACTACAGCTAAGAGCTTTTACTCCATAATGGTTTAGTTCTTCTGTTCTCCATTCAATGTTTTGCTAGCATAGTAAATAGAGTGAAAGAGTTTCTCACTCTTTTATCAAAGAACAACCCCAAGAGTGACCCCGTTTGCATCACCCATCACTTCAAATGGTTTGAACCAATCTTGAGCAATAATTATGGGAGAAACAACTAATTTTTCCTTGAGTCATTGAAAAGACTTCTGACATTCGTCATCAAACATATATTTAGCCTACTTTTCAAATAATTTGAAAAGTGGATTTGAAATTTAGGAAAAATCTTTGATGAACCTCTAAGAAAAACCTACATGGCCAAGGAAATTTTCACTTCCTTTACTGAGATATGAGGATGTATTTTTTCAATAACTTCAATCTTGGTGTGGTCAACTTCAATTTCTTTGGATAAAATCATATACCCCAATACTATGCCCTCCTTCACCACGAAATGGCATTTTTCTAGTTAAGGACAAGGTTGAACTCCTCACAATGCTACAGTGCATTGTTTAATTTCATAAATAATTTATCAAATAAATCACCAACCACTAAAAAGTCATCCATAAATACTTCCAAAGTGTCTTCCAGCATATCTGAAAAAATAGATAGCATACACTTTTGAAAAGTGGTCGGCGCATTGCACAATCCAAATGACATTCTCTTAAAATCAAAAGTTTCTTATTTTCAAGTGAATGTCATTTTATATTGATCTTCAAGAGACATCAATATTTGATTGTAAATCGAGTATCCATCTAAGAAGAAATACCAAGCCCTTCCTGCCAATCGATCTAACATTAGGTCCCTGAAGGGCATTGGAAAAATGATCTTTCAGGATCTATAAATTCAACTTCCTTCATTCCATGCATGCCCTCCACCCTATGACTAACCTACATGGAATATAAATTATTTTTCTCATTGAAAAAAATAGTCATACCTCCTTTCTTAGGGACGCACTGGACTAGGCTTACCCTTTTACTGCCAAATATCGGGTAAACCACTCTTGCATAAAGCCACTTTATTATTTCCTTCTTTACCACTTCTTACAATAGGGGGTTGAGCCTACATTGATTCTCAATAATGGAGTATGATCTTATTCTAACTAGATCTTATGAGTACAAATGCCTGGTAGGATGCGTATGATATCGGCAATCATTCATCCAATATCTCTTTATATCTTCTCAACACTGATGTAAGAGCATCATCCTTATGCTTCACCAAATCAACTACAATGATCAGTGGTAAATTATTACTTTAACCTAAGAATACATACCAAAGATGTCCTGATAGCTCCTTTAATTCTAACACAGACGGTTCTTAAATAAAAGGTTTTGCAAGCGGTGTTGTTCTATTTTAAGGGTACAAGTCTATATTATTAGGAGCATATGAATATGATCCCATTCTAGTCAATGCGCACATAGTCTCATTATTCTCTACAATTCCTTCTCTATCAAAATTTATTAATACTGCAGCCAAAGTTTCAATAGCAAATCTTTCTTCAACTAGTACCACTAGATCAACCTTATCGACAATGTCAATAATCAAGACTACACTCATATTCATTGGCTGCTTCATAGATTGGAAAACATCCAAATTTACTTCTTCATAATTGAGCCTAAATTTTAGCTTATTTTGTTCTATATCAACTAGCACTCTCCCGATTGCTAAAAATGGCCTACACGAGATTATGAGCATCTCAAAGTCTACTTCTCAATCAAGGATTACAAAGTATGTAGGAAATATAAAGTTGGCCACTTTCACTAACACATCATAGAGAATACTAACTAATCTCTTAATTGATCGGTCCGCCATCAACAAATGCACAAATATCGGTTTAGGAGATCGTAAACCCAGTTGTTGATAAATAGATAATGACATGAGGATGATACTGCCCCTAAATCATAAAGTTATTTAGAAAAGCTAAATTATCCAATTCCTATATGGATGTTGAATGCTCCCGGATCAACTTTCTTCTGCACTAGTGATATAGTAGCAATATTGTTTTAATGATGCAGATTATCCATGGGCTTGTAACTAAGTGTTCTTTTTTTTGTCACAAGGTCCTTCATGAATTTAACATATCTCGACATATGCTCTAATGCTTAAACCAAAGGTACATTCACTAAGAATTGCTTCAGCATAGCCATAAATTTGCTAAACTTACCCTCATTTACTTTTTTCTTCAACCTATATAGGAAGAGAGGTGGTGGCCTAGGGATTCTTGTTAGAGATGTCTCTACCTTTTTTACTTTTCCATGTTCCACATCAATATCACTTTTTGACTTGGATTAGTTCTCTACTTGTACGCTCATCAACTTGTGAGGGTATTATCAGATGTAGTCTAGTAATATCTTACCACTCCTAATTGAAATAGACATACATAAATTATTATTTCTCAAATTCTAAACTATATCACTGGATGGCGTTCAACTCTTTATTATATGAAATACTACAGGCAATTGGCTCATTCGCTGCTCTAGTTTCTTAATAGAGGCAGAGTGAGAGTCAACTAGTTGGATTATGGTCAAAAATTCACTCCTCATTTCCTTGACACCTATATCAATAGTTCCACCCCTTTTAACAATTTGGCCATTATGGCCTCCATAGACATCTTCCCAAAATCATATACCGCATTGTCACAACCCCCAGGTGGTACATATAATCCATTTTGATCATGCTTATTATTTAAGATCCCTCGGTCACAATCTCTATAACCATCTTTATCATAATAATTCTCCTAATAATAGTTCTGACCTTTGTTTTCTTAGCCACGGGCCCAAAAATCCCCTTAGTTATTAAAATAATTAGCCTTTTTCTCAGAATCAGATACCACTACCCTACTATAGGACCCCACAACTTTTACCTTTTCCACCTTTCATGAGAGAAAATTCTTAGTGAGGAAATCCATCTGTGTCTTTATGTGAGATATGTTTTGATCACATCCCTCTTTTCTTCGGCATTGCTCTACCGACATCCCACTTGAGTAAGTCTTGCTTGATACCTCAAAATCCCTGGTATGCCAAGTTTTGCTTATCTTTGTTAATATTTATAAGATATCTATAGCCTCAGTTAAAGTGAAATCCATGAATGCTCCACCAATGGCATTGTCCAAAGTTAGCTTTGTATTTAAGTTCAAATCCCTATAGAATGTCTCCATCAAATGTTCATCTGTTAGCTTATGATTCATACTCTATGTCAACTTCTTCTTAAACCTCATCTATGTTTCATAAAGAGCCTCGTTAGGTAGTTTCCTAAAGTTGTTGATCTCATCTCTCAACTATAATATCTTGGAAGATAGAAAAAAACTTACTGGGAAAGCTCCTTTCAGTTGCCACCAATTGGTTATAAAGTAGAGTGCTAGCTTAGTCAGCCACTGAGTTGCCTCCCCATACATAGACAATGGAAACAACCTTAGATGAATCACATTCTATCCCACTCTAGGATAGTCAAATGACTTGCATATATTGATGAAGTTCACCATATGCATGTTGGAATCAACTCCAGTTAATCTATCAAACAACCTTTTTGAATATGAGAAATTGAATCATTATGCTAGTAATATTAAATTTCACTCCAGGAGACAATTGTGGTCAAACAATTGCTCTCGTGTCACCAACACCATCCAAATATTATCAACATCATATATATCAAAATGCAGTATAGTTTGTTGGTGCACTCTGCTTCAATCTTGCCGATTCCAATTAGTCGGTGTGACATTTTCAGCATGTTGTCGGTTTGTCAAATCAACCAACTAATCATCTCCCATATCCTCATCATCTATATTTGGCATATGTCTGGGTACATTAATATTCTGTTGGTTAACCTGAGCAGCAACCAAAGCAGTCAATCATGCAACCTCTTATTGGTCAGCCATGTTCGTTATCAGAGTTCGTTAAGGTTCTAGATTATAAGGTAATAATGGATTGTCTAACCTATGCGTTCGTGACATGCACAATCAATAGCCTTATAATATAAAAACTACAAATAAAATTAAAATTAGGAAACTTGAATAAGAGTAAATTAATGCACACAAACTTAATTAACAACTGTATTCCCTGGCAACAGTGCTAGAATTTGATACGCCCAAATTAAAACTCTTCAAAGGGGTGTAAATGGTCATTGTCAAATATATAACCCAACAAAGTTTGGGGTCGAATCCCACAGGGAATAAGGTGTTAACTAAGTTGTATGTATATCAATAGACTATTAATCATAAGTTTTCAATAATAAAGGGGTTTTTTGTTAAAAGTATCACTTCAATGAATTTGGTGTAGTAAATACCAATACTTTCTTTGAAATGTGTGAACAAATAAGAATCAAGAAACTAGGGTCATATTAACCAATGAGTTTCAATACTAAGAGTTGTGGTTTTTACAAAACCATATCAACAATTACAATTATCGAGAAGTTTGCTTAAGATGTCCCATCTAATTGTTTTTCAACCTTCAAATATGGATTCACTTTAATTATTTCAAAATTAAAGTGATATATTAATGAGACAAACTATTTATCATGAGATTGGTATGGTTAAGGCATCAATCTTGAGATTAGAGGGTAAAATCCCTAATACTCTTGTCACCATTCTCTTTTCCCAATATTAACTTCATTATTCATGAAATTTATGTTTATAGGCATAGTCCTCAAGTTTACAACCAAGAGAAATCATAAAACTAACGAGAAGGTAATATAATTGCAATGTTAATAGAAATTCATGAGTCCCATAGCCCTAGTATTGAATCACGCAAGGCTCCAATAACCCTAGTATGGGAGCTTTAGACACAAATACTTGAGAAATAGATAAACAAACTAATTTTCATAAATATTTCAAAATAAACTTATAATCTAAAGAAAATCCTAATTCCAAATCCCAAAAAGAAATAACGTAAAATTGAACTCTCAAATTGTTGCTCAAACACTCTTACGTTATAAAGTAAACTATAGTCAAAGATGCCTATTTTAATACTAAGACGGGTATTTATAGGTTCCTAAAATATTGGAATTCGATATTTAAATTTGAGATGTTGCATCACCACAAACGGTTCACCTGGCGTGTCATCAAGACTGCGATGGTCCATTAGTTGGATCATTGGTAATGATTTAGCGTGTTTTTATGGCTGATGGTGATGGGAGGCGTGATGGTCCATCGCAGACCTGACGGCCCGTCGTGCCATCTATTTTTTATGCTCAATCTTTCAATCAATTCTAGCTAAATACATCAGCTACACTGATGACCCATCGTGGGCCTAAAAGTCTATCACCTGGACCGTGAGTCATCCTCAATATGCTTGACATTCTGCTTAGAGGCAGCAACCATTCCGTTGGTCTATTGTGACTATCATGGTCAGTTAGTTAGGCCATCGTAACCTTTTAGAATCTTGTTTCTCTAATCTATCCCTGCTTCTAAGTTGATCTCTTGAGAACAAATAAAACAACCATCAAATACATAAATAGTTGCTAGAAAATAAATAATTATCCGTCGTAAATGGTGCAAAATATATCATCAGAAGCAGGAAACAAAATGAAATCATTATAAAAGTGTAGAAAAGGTTGGAATCTCTCTCGACCGAGATAAACAGTAATAGAAAAATTACAGACCAAAATCTATCTTAGTTAAATCTCTAAAATATCATTTTTTTAGGATCAAAGACTCATAAGTTATTCATTAAGATGGTATGATTTCCATTATGAAGAAATTTGTTTTAAAGTGAAAAGTGGGAATAAATCCTCTTTTAGTAAAAGAGTAAAAGAATCATTAGTTGGAATCGTACCATTTATCGTCTAAGTGATCATGATTGTACTAAATTTATCCACTTCATCACCAATATTCAAAAAATATATTTATAAGCATCAATATGTCTATAAAACATGATCACTTTCTTTACAAGGACAAAACACTTCTCGGAATCCCACTAATAACATAACCACTGTCTTGGGCCCAAATATATATCTGGCATAACCATAACATCATAATCTAGGAAAAAACCATCATAATCCAGCGAGCAACATATTAAACATTATACTAAAGTTTCATTGGTATCACCTATTCCTAACTTGCTAATATGTGTATACAAATCTACGAAAGTCAACACAAGTCTTGGCCTAAGGTGAACAGAAAGGGCCTACTTCTAATCCCTAAAATCCATATTTAGGAAATTTCCACTAAATACTAGGCTAAGGTATCTAAATTCACTTCTATATAATAAATAAGACATAATTATCTAAGGTATCAATTCTTCCCAAACATGAGACACTAAGTAAATTCCACCTAAATTACGGTTCCAACATAGCCTAAACAGTCCAAATAAGATAAATCATACTTCAATACCTAAATACCATCCTATATATTAGCATAATATCATATTCATTCAATGAATTGGCTCAATCTATGAAGAAGGTAATAGGATCATTGAAGTATAATAATTATTTCACCTTAAAAGTTAATTACTCTTGTAGCCCCCAAACTCATAAATTAGGCTAAATTATGATGTTCTACCCAAAACCACATCCTAATATCCCTATCTTATATGAAACATATATATATATCACTATCACAAGAAGAAGAGTAGATAAAAGCCTACCTTGAAGTCGAACCGCAACCTTTGAATCATCCAAAAATTATTTGTCGTCACTCTACGATCCCAAAATGTCATCACGCTATCAAAAATAGTAATCTACACATCGTTATAAGTAAGATGAGAACCATATTTCTATATTAAGGGTAGGGTCAAATTTTGGGTCAAGAACGGGCCAGCGAGGCCTACAAATGGAATAAAACATTAAACCCATCACGATGTTCTCAAAGAAAAAAGAAATTGTACTCAAAACTTGAGAACAAACAAAGCATAAATCATCTCTCAAATCAACCCTCAATGTTTAGGAATTGAAACCCTAATTTCAAAGAATTCTACCAAGAATTAAGATGGAAATTAAAGTCAAAATTAATGAGAAATAACGAATAAGAGTTAGGTTAGCTTACCTTAACCTATGTGGATGATTTTTAACTTTTTCCTTTATTTGATATTTTAATTTGGTGTAAAAATAGTGGAAGAAGTGATAGAAAATCGAGTGGAGAAAGAGGATTAAATTGTGTCAGGTGTCGCTTAAGTAATCACCCTGTCGCTTAAGTGAAAATCTCTTAGGAAACATTTACATTGCTTATGGGAACTGGCTTCGGGGTTGAGTATCGCTTAAGCAATCCCGAAGCCGCTTAAGCATTACTCTCTTAAGCAAGATCAATGATCGCTTAAGTGGACATGGTCAATATCTCTTAAGTGACAACATGTCATGTATGTAGGGTCCTCTTAAATGACACTACATTTCCTTAAGTGGTTGCATCAGTAACCTAATGCACTAAATTCTACTAAATCCAAGATGGACTCTAACGGGTGCTTAGGATTTGTTCAAAACCCTATACGTGCAAACAAAATATGATACCATACCAAATCTGATGTTCCAGACTCAATGAAACCATTAAAACCTTTATCCTAGATTATTATAATTAATTACAATCAATGATAGAGTGGGTTGTTTTGTACTTCAAATATCTTTTATTATCTATCAGTGTTTTATCTTTTGGCATACCTTAGATAAGAATAGGGAGCTTAACACCTTTCTCTACTACCTCTTTACTTATGATGATACCCATGATAGTATAGGATTTGTTTTGTATAGAGGTATATATATGTTGGTTTTTAACTTTTTTGACCTAAATGAATCCTTATGGGTGATTACACCAGTTTTTGTGAGGTCTTATTGTGAGGTGATGTAACAATTGTGTCTTATTGATCCTAAATAATATGTGATATTATTTCTTATGATTCTTGATTCCATTAAGACCTTTGAATCTTAATAATTTCACATATACTTTTTCTTGTTTCTTCTTTTTCTTTTTCTTCCTTTATTGATTCTTATTACACGTGGTAGAGGAAACTTGGGAAATCATCCCCAAGGTGAGGCTCATTGGATCTATAATAATAACCAAGATTGCAATGGAGGTTGGGATATAGGAATCAACTTTATCAAGACTAATCTTCAAACTTTCAAAAAAAAGAGTGATCCTAAGTCTTATCTCTTATGGGTGTCTATATATGAGAGAATCTTTAATTCAATGATCTCACCAATGTCAAGAAATTTGCTATTCCATATCCAAATTTCAATCATTTTCTATTATGCAGTGGAAATATGCCAAAAGGTGTCAACAAGTCCTTAATGAGGGACAAACACTATTATGGGATATATTGAAGAGTCTCATGAGATAAAAGTATGTGCGAAAAAGGTATCAGCATGAGTTGCTCCCCAAGTTAAACAACATAAGGAAAGGAAGCATGTGTGACACCCCAGGTTCTTGAGATTTAGACCTTCCGAGATTTGAGTAATGAATTAACCAAGTTTCTAAAATTTATGTCAACACTGGCAGTGGTAACAGTCTGTGTAACGATTCATGATGTCACGTAATGAGTCATTGAGAGGGACTCATTACCTGAAAAGTGAGGTCGCCCATGTGTTCTGCTTTGATCACGAGTCTTTGTCATGACTCGTGGTGATGGATAATGAGTCGTGATGAGCGACTCATAGAAATAATAGTGAAGGATAGGATTTTTAATGTTCAGTTCATGAGTCCAGGCAATGGCTCACGATCAGTCATCATAAGTCGTTAGCCAAGCCGTGACGACTGGCCCTTATTTTTCTTACCCATTTTAATTAGGGTCTTTTTAGTCTTTTCCTCCCTTTACACTTTCCTCACAACTTAAAAACACTCTTATGACCTATTTTACATTTCTTATCAAATCAAAAACACTACTCTCTCCTCTTTAACTCTCAAGGTAATAGAATACTAGGATTTTACAAGGGATTCAATATTCAAGCTCTAACTTTTGAATTTCTTTTAATTTCTTTTGCATTTCAGGTATGTCTCTCATCCCTAAATTTTTATCTATCACTATGGCATAAATTGGTTTAACATTTATGTGATTTCATTATTGGGCTTGAAATTGGGTTGATGTACTTTGATAGTGATTACTTGAATTGCTTTTCGCATGTTTTAAATATGTTATTCATACTTTAATTGATGTTTTGGGGATTGAATGGGTGCATGGTTATAGGGATTAGAATAGGGAGAATGGGTTTCCCCAAGATCTTGGATTTTTATCTTGGTAATGGCATTAACCTCAATCCACTTCATAACTTAGGTTTTGAATCGAGGATATACATACTTTAACTTATTTTTGGCACCTTGTGTTGCATTAAAGGATAATGGATGATTAAAATAGTTTTGGAAGGCCTATAGTAGCCATGGTTTGAATTTTTAAATGGAACATAGGAGTCTAATGGTTAATTAGGTTAGGATGGATTAATTTAATATAAGATTACAAGTATAATTGGTATGATGATACCATGTTGGTAAATGCCTTAATGAATGGTATGATGATACCATGTTGGTAAATGCCTTAATGAATGACTTCTGTGTTCTTGGTTAGGTTTGTGTGAAAACTATTTTAATTTGGGATTAAAGGGAATTATATATCTTATTGTAAAAGTGGAGATCCAGGGAGGGACCAATATTGGAAACCACATTTGCCAGCGTAGGGGTCTATATGACCATATGCATGGTACACTCTATATATATTTTGGAATGGATATCTCCTTGGTGTATATAGCTTTTTCTTAGGATTTTTTAGGTTCGTACAGCTAACAAGTACTTAGACCTTTCTGCAGGGGGAGATGAACCCACATAGCCTGTGGGTGCCCTTAGGATAGAGCGAGCTATGTATTTCAGGATAAGGTTTTAAACTCTCATGTCCATGTCCTTTGTCCTATCCCGACATCCTATATATATATATGACTGTTGTGCATATGGTTTTGACTGGTTTTTGGCATTGGCATTATTTTATCACTTTCCCTGAGTTACGTGCCAGTGCTTATCCCACTGACCGTCCCTGGACACCACATTATTTTATGATGTAGAGTTTGAAGGTTTTTTTGTTACTCCTGTGCAGCATTAGGTGGTGTGGTATGTTAGTTAAGTTGCTATAAAGTTGTGAGCCACCATCTTTTGAAAAGCCCAGCCATTTTTTTAGTATTTTTCTTACAATTTAGGAATTATGACTTTTTTTATCATGGTCATTGGCATGTCCTAACCTAGGTTGATATTCTAGTTTTAGAGGTCTTTATGGAAAAGTATGGGATTGGTTGTTTGTTTTGATTCTTACATTTTTCAGTTCGTCTATCTATATTTCTTACTATAGTTTTCGGTTGGATTCTGCTATTTACATTTATGTGCTCTAGAGGTTAGGCTAAAGGGGTGATCTCCGATCCATGGTGGGTTTGAGATACCCATCACAATAGTCCCTGTTTAGGTCGTGACAATCTTGGTATCAAAGTAAAGTTCAGGGTTTTTGGATGTCCAAAAAGTTGTGTCGAGTAGAGTCCCTTTTACGAGTTTGTAGAGATCCTCACTTATATAAGAAGGCTACAAGGAATTTAAGAATGTTTCCCTTTCTTTTATTCGATTTTAGTCTATAGAGTCTATTTGTCTTGAAACTTCTCTAACTCTTGGCTTACTCTCATTATAGATCATGCCACTTCAAATATATGTTAATTGTAGAATATTTATTAGAACTTCTATCCTACCTGAGGAAAATAAGGAGGGGACTCTCCCTGTTTATGGAGTAAAGACCCGTTCTAGGGTCCCTGCTCCTGATTATAATACTCCACACAGGGTCCCACCAGTCTCTACTAGTCCTCCTTAAACTTACCGAGCTGGTGATACTTATGTCAGCCACCTCAGTAAGTTATCTCTAATGTGGAATTCTGTCAGTCCACTCATATGTTTTCCCAATTGGTGGCCTCACAATTTTGTCAGTCTAATCATGTTGGTTCTGTTGATACAGCATATGAGGTTACTTGGGTTGGCTAGTTCATAAGATTGAATACCCTAACCTGTATAGGCTCTAAGGATGAGGAGTATCCTCAGGGGTTTATTGATAAGATAGAGAAGATTTTCAGGGTGATACATACTACTGATTCTAAAGGTGTAGAGTTTATTACATATTAGTTAAAAGATATAGCTTATCAGTGGTATGAGAAGTGGGAATAGCTAAAAGGTGATGATGCTGAGCTAGAGGTATGGGATGAGTTTTTAGGTGCCTTTCTTGATCACTTTTTCCTCAATAGTTTAGGGAAGCTAAGGCTAAAGATTTTGTGAACTTGAAGCCGAGCAAGATGAATGCGAAGGAATATGCTTTGAAATTTCATTAATTTCCCCATTAGGCTTAAGATTTAGTGTCTAACATGAGATCAAAAATAAGGAAGTTTTCTTCTGGATTGTATCGTGACTTGGTATTAGAATACAAGGCTGCTATGTTGAATAATGAGATGGATATCTCCAGGTTGTTTGTTTATATACAACAGGGGTGGGTAAGAAAAAGAAGCAGGTAGAGATGAGAGAGAGGTAGAACAAGAAGTTAAGGAATTTAGAGTAGGGTGCAGGTCAGCAAAATAGTGAAAGAGATGGTTGGCAGTGGACCATGAAGAAGAATTAGAGGAGTGCTTATTGGTCGGCTAGTGCTCCTTATTCGAATAATTTAGGTGATCATCATTTTCAAACTATCAATGGTCCTAAAGCATAGGGTGCCTGCCCAATCTCAGGATAGTGGAGCTTAGTTAGCCCCACCTTACCCTCCGTACTATATTTATTAGTAACTTTACTATGCCTATTATGAGGAGGGGAGGAATTTATGTTTTAATTATGGTCAGCCTATCCATATGCAAAGGAATTTCCCTATATTTAAGGTGGCCATTGGAGCTAATAAGTTTATGGTCTCCACATCTTTGGTTCTGTACCTAAGGGCAATACTTCAGGTATCAATACTAGCTGGAATTATTTTTAGGCACTTGCCACGGGCAAAGAATCTAAGGTATCCCTAGATGTTATTACTGGTATGTTACCACTGTTTTTCCTTGATGTTTATTGTTTGCTTAATTCGGGTTCTACCCTTTCTTATGTGACCCTTTATGTGGTTGTGCACTTTGGTTCTGGTCAAAACAATTTCCGTCCCTTCTTTGTGTCTCTTCAGGTGGCTGATTCTATAGTTACTAGAAAAATCTCTTGGGGTTGTGTGGTATCCCTCTTTCATAGAGAGACATTGGTGGATTTGATGAAGCTTGACATAATGGATTTTTATGTTATCTTGGGGATGGATTGGCTTCATTTGTTCTCTGCTTCTTTGGACTATAGGGCCCGAAAAGTCAGTTTTCATTTCACTAACAAACCGGTAATTAAATGGGAGGGGATTTCCTTAGTACCCAAAGGGAAGTTTATTTCTTATTTTAGAGATCAAAAGTTTATTTCCAAAGGGTGTCTGTATCATCTAATTTGGGTTAAGGATTCTAATTCTGAGGGTCTCTCTTTGCAATCAGTCGTCGTGGTTAATGAGTTTTCTAATGTTTTTCCAGATGATCTTCCTAGAATTTCTCCTAATAGGGATATTGATTTTAGGATTTATCTTCTATTGGATACTCTTTCTATTTCCATTCCTCATTATAAAATGACTTCAACTAAGCTAAATAAATTAAAGAAGTAGTTAAAGGATCTTCTCGATATGGGTTTCATTCATCCTAGTATTTCCCCGTGGGGTGCTCCTGTATTATTTGGGTGAAAGAAAGATGGGTCTCTCCAAATGTGTATAGATTATTGTCAGCTAAATAAGGTTACAGTGAGGAATAAGTATCTTCTTACTAGGATTAATGATCTTTTCGACTAGCTTTTGGGTTCTAGGGATTTCTCTAAGATTGATCTTTGTTCGGTCTATCATCAGCTTAAAATTAGGGAGGTTGATATACGTAAGACTATTTTTCAAACCCAATACGACCATTATAAGTTCCTATTTATTTCATTTGGGTTGACTAATGCCTTAACTTCTTTCATGGACCTTATGAATTGGGTGTTTAGCAATTTTTAGACTTGTTTATGATAGTTTCATTAATAACATTTTGGTGTACTCTAAGAGTGAGGAGGATCATTCCAATCACCTCTAAATTGTGTTGCAGAATCTTAAGGACCAAAAATTATGTGTGAAGTTTTCTAAGTTTGAATTTTAGTTAAGTGTTGTAACCATTCTTGGGCATATTATTTCTAGCGAGGGGATCAAGATAGATCCATAGAAAGTTGAGGCTGTTAAGAAATGGCCTAGATATATGATGCCAACTGACATTCAAAGTTTTATGGGCTCGACTGGGTATTATAGGAGGTTTGTGGGGAGCTTTTCATCTATTATTGCTCCGTTAACAAGGTTAACTTTGAAAAAAGTTAAGTTCTTGTGGTCCCATTCTTGTGAGGGTAGGTTTGAGAATTTGAAGGATAAATTAACTTTTGCGCCAGTTTTGACCCTGCCCAAGGGTGCTAATGGATTTTTGGTGTATTATGATGTATCCCATGTGGTACTGGGTTTTGTTCTAATGCATTATGGTAAGGTTGTGTCCTATTCTTCTAGGACGCTTAAGGTTCACGAAAGGAATTACCTAAGTCACAATCTAGAGTAGATGGCTTTGGTTTTTGTTTTGAAGATCTAGCTCCATTATCTGTATGGGGTGCATGTATATATTTATTTAGACAATAAGATCCTGCAGTATGTCTTTGCTCAGAAGGAGTTGAGTCTCAGATAAAGGCGGTAGCTCGAGCTACTTAAGGATTATGACATGAGCCTTTACTACCATCTAGGTAAGGCTAATATTGGTGCTAATGCTCTTAGCATGTTTTCTATGTAAATCTTATCTCAAGTTGATAAGGATAAAAGGGGGTTGGTGAAGGATATTCACACATTGGATAACTTGGGAGTTCATCAATTAGATGTTGATGATGTGGGAGTAATAGGTCAAGATGTGGTTATATCATCTCTTAGAGTTGAGGTGAAGAAGAAGTAGATTTTTGATCCCATCTTATGTAGATTAAGGATGATGTGGGCCAACAAAAGGTTATGGCATTTCATATTGGGGGAGATGGCATTCTAACGTATCAAGAAAGATTATGTATTTCTGATGTTGATGGGATATGGGAAAGGATTTTGATTGAGTCTCATGAATCTAGATATATAGTTCATCCAAGTTCAACTAAGATGTATCATCACTTGAAGGAAATCTACTGGGGGGATAATATGAAGAGAGACATGGCGAATTTTGTTGCCAAGTTATGGTTTGTCAACAAGCCAAGGAAGAACATTTGATACCTTATGGGTATTTTGCAGTCTCAAAATCAGTATAATTATATTTGGGTCAATGTGGATAGGATGACTAACTTTTCTCACTTTATACTTGTGAGGACTAATTACTCAGGAGAGGATTATACTAAGTTGTTCATTTAGGAGATAGTTAAATTGCATGGAGCACCGGTATCCATCATCTCACATTGAGGTACGTAGTTTTCTTCTCACTTTTGGCATTCATTTTAGAAAGGTTTAGGTACTCAGGTGAACCATAGCACCGGTTTCCACCCTAAAATGGATGGAAAGTCAAAGAATACTATTCAAACTTTGAAGGATATGCTAAGGTCCATTGTGATTAATTTTAAGGGTAGTTGGTTGATAATTTTCCACTTATTGAGTTTGTTTACAATAATAGTTATCATTCTAGCATTTAGATAGCTCCTTTGAAGCTCTTTATGGTAGAAGGTACAGGTCTCCTATTGGGTGGTTCGAGGTAGGTGAGACTAGGTTGTTTGATCCTAACTTGGTTCACCAAGTCATGGAGAAGTTGATGATTATTAGAGAAATACTTAAGACTACTCGGAGTCACTAAAAGTCTTATTTAGATGTGAGGCAAAGGGAGTTGGAATTTGAGGTTTGTGATTGGGTATTCTTGAAGGTTTCTCCTATGAAAGGAGTCATAATATTTTGAAAGAAGGGGAAACTCAGTTCCTGTTACATTGGTCTAAATCAGGTTGTAAGAAGGATTAGGAATATCCCTTACGAGTTAGATTTACAAGCGTGTTTGTCTTCTATTAAACTTGTTTTTCATGTGTCTATGCTGAAGACATATGTGGGTGATCCTTCTTTGATAATGAATATTGAGGATGTTGGCATTTTCAATTCCTTTTCATATGAGAAAGTTTCAATTGAGATATTGTATAGACAAGTTTGTATGTTGAGGACTAAGGACATAGCTTCACTAAAGGTGCTTTGCAGGAATCAAAAGGTAGAAGAAGCTACATGGGAAGATGAGGAAGATATGAGAACCAAATACCCATTCTTGTTCCTTAAGTTGGATGAAAATGCATGAGGTATGATTTTCATTCACTCTCTTATGGCATTTCAATTTTGTCCTTGGATTTTGTTTGTATTCTTTCTTTTTGTGCTAAGAGTGTCGTAACTCCTCATTCGGGGATGAATGATCCTTAGGTAGGGGGTAATGTGACAACCCAGGTTCTTGAGATTTAGACCCTCCAAGAGTTAAGTAATGAATTAACCAAGTTTCTAAAAAAATTTCAACACTGCCAGTGCCAACGGTCCAAGTAACAAGTCGTGATGTCACATAATGAGTCATTGGGAGGGACTCATTGTCTAAATAGTGAGGTCACCCATGTGTTCTGCTTTGATCATGAGTCTTTATCATGACTCGTGATTATGGGTAACGAGTCATGATGTGCAAATCAAGGCCATAATAGTAAAGGATGAGATTTTTGATGCTCATGTCATGAGTCCAGGCAACGACTCTTGATCAGTCATCATGAGCCATTATCCAAGCCATGACGACTAGGCCTTATTTTTCCTGCCCATTTTAATTAGTGTTTTTTGGTCATTTCCTCACTTTACACTTTACCCATGACTTAAAAACACTATAATGACCCCATTTACATCTTTGATCAAATCAAAAACACTACTCTCTCCTCTTTAACTCTCACGGTAAGAGAATACTAGGGTTTTACAAGGAATTCAATATTCAAGCACTAACCTTTGAATTCCTTTAAATTTCTTTCATATTTCAGGCATGTCTCTCCTCCCTAAACTTGTATTCATCACTATGGCATAAATTGGATTAATATTCATGTGATTTCATTGTTGGGTTTCAAATTAGGTTGAGGTATTTTGATGGTGATTACTTTAATTGCTTTTCACATTTTTTAAATATGTTATTCATGCTTTAATTGATGTTTTTTGGGACTCGATGGGTGCATAATTATGGGGATTGGAATGGGGAACATAGGTTTCCCCAAATTGTTAGAACTTTGGCTTGGTAATGGCATTAACCTCAATCTACCTTCATAACTGTGGTTTTGAATAGGGAATTGCATGATTTAACTTAGCTTTGGAACCTTTCATTTCATTAAAGGATACTGGATAATCAAATTTCTTTTGGAAGGCCCTTGGTGGCCATGGTTTAGATTTTTAATTAGAACTTGGAAATCTAATGGTTAATTGGCTTGGTATGGCATAATTATATATAATCTTTCAAGCATAACTGGTATGACCATACCATGTCGGTATAATTATATATAAGCTTTCAAGCATAACTGGTATGACCATACCATGTCGGTAAATGCCTTAATGAATGACTCCTGGGTTTTTTGTTGGATTTGTGTCAAAATTGTTGTAATTTGGGCTTAATGGGAATTGTGCAGCTCATCATGATGGTGGAGGTACAGGGGGACCAACAATGGATACCACATTTGTCGATGTGGGGTTCTATATGATGTGTGGATGGTACACACTATATATATATTTGAATGGCTATCACCTTGGTGTCTTTAGACTTTCCTTTGAACTTCTTTGATTCATGTATCTAACATGTATTGGGGCCCTTTCAGCAGGGAGAGATGAATCCATATAGCCCATGGGTACCCTTAGGACGAAGCAAGCTACACAGTTTAGGATAAGGTTTTGAACTCTCATGTTCATGAAGTTTGTCCATATCCCGGCATCCTATATATATGTATATATGAATGGTGCGCATATGGTTTTGACTGGTTTTTGGCATTGGCATTACTTTGTACTTTCCTTGAGTTACATGCTAGTGCTTATCCTACAGACCATCCCTGGATGTTATATCATTTCATGATGTAGGTTCTGAGGGTTTTCCTATTACTCTTATGCAGTATTAGGTGGTGTGGTACATCAGTTAAGTTTTGTGAAGTGGTGAGCATCCATCTTTCTGAAATCCCTTCCATTTTATTAGGTTTCTTTGTAGATTTTTGGAATTGTGACTTTTCTTTTTCATGGTCGGGGGCATGTTCGGACCTAGGGTGGTATTCGTGTTTAGAGCCTTTGTGGACAGTTGTGGGATTGGTTGTTCATTTTGATTCTTAAAATTTTCAGTTGGCCTATCTATCTATCTTACTATTGTTTTTGGTTGGATTTTGTTGTATACATTTATGTTCTCTAAAGGTTAGGCTAAGGGGGTGCTCTCCAGCCTACGGTGGGTTTGAGATATCTATCACAAATAGTCCCTGGTTTGGGTCGTAACAACAAGAGTGTTTGGCTTACTATGATGAATTTCAACAGTTAATCATAAAACTTGAGTAGCAAGAGAATGTGGAACACACCATCATCCATTTAATATAGGGTTGGACATGGAGATCTCCTACTTGATGTTTTTCCATAAGTTTGCTACTATGGAAGAAATATTTCAAGCGACTTTGGAAGTTGAGATAGACCTCTAGGAATGCCACATTTCAAACCCAAGGGATACACAATGACCAACTCTTATGGAAAGAATAAAGAGGTAGCCCAATCATCATTGTGTTGGAACAAGAATAAAGAATTTAGCAAGTCTACTGACAAGAAGCCCATTGAGAAGAGTGTTCCAAAGTAACCACCTAGGCATGAATGTAAGAAGTATCCAACCTATAATTCTTAAGGTTTTTAATGTTTAAAATGTCAAGGATGTGGACACACGGCAAGTGAATGTCCTAATCAAATAAATGTAGTCCTTATAGAATGGAGATATATTACCTTGTAGAGGAGGTGGGAAACAAGATAATGATGAAGAAGATCCCTAAAAATAAGAGATATTTGAGGAATATGAGAATCTAGAGAGAGGGAATAAGTATTCTTGGCCTCAAGATGGAGAGTTTGAGGTTACAAACTTTAAAGTAAGATGAGTATTGATTAGTAAGGCATTAGATAACCTAAGCCAAAGGAAAAATATATTTCATTCGAAATGTCTTATCAAGGAGAATGTGTGATCATTGGTCATTCATAATGGGAGTTTAGTAGACGTATCTAGTGCCACCATTGTTGATTTCTTGAAGTTACCAAAAACAAAGCATGCCACAACGTACAAGCTTCAAGGGTTAAATGAGTGCAGAGAATTAAAGGTGAGTCAAAAAGTTGAGACTCATTTCAAGAATGTGATGTGATTCTGTCACGACCCAAGGCTACCCCCTAGTCACGACACAGTGCTTAAGGACACAAGTGACCTCAAGCTAACCCATGGTCTAGTACCTACTATGAGCACTGAATAAAATAAAAGTACAACAACATGTGCTGATAATTAACCAATAAGGTATTATCAGTCTGAATATGGAAATATATAAAATGGCATGTCTGAAGTATTCGATAAACAATGGAGGGAACTGTTGAGTTGTCTAAAGATGGTTGGGAAACTATGCATTTGAACCTATGTTACAATACAACATAGCGTAAGAGAAAAGTATGTGAACAGTACTTTGAACATACTAGTACATGAGGTAAGGACTAACTGAAATACATGCAAAAACTGAATGTAATTATATGAACATCTAAAACTGATATGCAAGACCAAGTTTTTCAATACACTGACATTATCTGAACAACTAGTGCAATTTGTATAACTGACTAAATAATTGTTGAAAACTGACTACTTGGTCTAGCAAAACTAAACTGAAATAGACTGTTAATACTGACTAAAACTGTGGGAACAATCATGTAACTTACATAAACTATGGATATTACCATGGATTCCAACGTCTAACCTATATTGAAGAGGGTTGTTCCATCATTTCCATTGGAGTAGAACCTGAACAGGAGTGATCACTAAACTAAGCCCAATTAGGGAAAAAGGGGAAACGCTCTTTGGCGAGTACCTAACTCCTACGAGGGAACGTTGATTCTGGGAAGTAGGATGCACTAAACCCACACTTCCCTCTCAATGCTAAATCTTAATACCAACTGAATGACACTGGTGCTATTCATAGTTCAACATAACATGGTACTGTACTGACAAGGATCAACTTGAACTTGAACATAGTAATGAAATCATGGTCTGGCTAATATGTAATTTGAAAAATCTTAAATAGCAAGTACACACGTAAGTTTCGAGTGTTCATAACCCTCTAGCACTAAATGACTACAAAAATACAATAACAACTCTTAAAATAGTAATATAAGGCCATAGTTCAAGGACTCAAAACATTGGACAATTCAATACATGAGTATAGTACATAAATTTAAGCATAGGGATGTATTTAACTTAGGAGGATAACACTTTCTCATCAAAATAACAAAATTCAAGATAAAATATTAAACTTGTGGTTTAAAACATGAGTAAGTACAACTATTATGCTCTTTAGTCCCTCAAATGACATGATAATTCTATACTTTCAACACAAGATGATTTAGGAATGAACCTTAACTTAAAACATGAAAGTTCAACTTGAAAAATCATACAATTGGGCACAGGGATGAAAGATTAACCTTGTTTAAAACCCCACATACCTTAATAGAATGGATTCTTGAAGAAATCTTGAAATCAAAACTTAAATCCTTGTGTTTCTTGAAAGAATAAGATTGATTTTTGTTCTTGGGAAGAGGGGAAGGGTTTTTAACTGCGTACTAAATGTTTGGGGTTAATGGAGTGGAGGTAACGTATTTAAAGATCCCTTAATTCATTTAAGTATTATTAGGGATGGTTTAGGGGTGTGAAAAAGCTTCAATGCCCTTAATTTAAGTCAAAACAGAGAAACTTTTGGCACTGTGCTTTGGTTGTGCAGCACACTCCAATAGCACACCTGGGGAGGGGGGGCACACCAATAGCACACCTGGGGGTTGTACGGTGCATGCCAATAGCACACCTTATCTAGTGGTTATTTTCAATTGCAATGCAATACACAACCTTAGCACAAGGTCTACCATGCGATGCACATTCATTTTTAAGGCCTAAAAACACCCTCAACTAAATCCACAATATCTAACATGGTCTACCATTGAAATGAGGGTCCTAAAGGTAATTTTGAATGCATTATTTGAGCGTTACAACTATGGGGTGTTAAATTATCTCCCTCTTGGGAATCATTCATCCTCAAATTATAATATTTAAGTTGAAGAACTATAATGGCTGAGATCATACACAAAACACTCATGTGCTGAACCGCAAGTAAGTAACTGAAGTCTGAAACATGATACCTGAACTGAGCTTAGTTTCATGAATACATGCTACGACATGAGGGTAGTTATATATCTAAGATAGATAATGAGGGAGTCAATTTAAGATAAACCATTACCTCAAGGTGAGTCTGAATTCATAAGGAAAGGATGGGGATACTTGGCTCGCATTCTATTTCTACCTCCCAAGTGGATCCCTCAACGAATTCATTTTTCCATAGGACCTTAACCAAAGAAACTTCTTTATTCCTTAGACTACGAATCTAACGATCAAGGACCTCAACTAGGACTTGTTTTTAGGAAAGGATATCCTTAACATCAATAGTTTCTAATGGAACAATAGAAGTTGAATCACCAATGCATTTCTTTAACAAGGAAACATGGAACACAGGATGTACTAATGCCAAATCTGCAGGCAACTCTAGCACATAAGCTACCTTTCTAAAATGGCTCAAAATTCTATATGGACCAACAAAGAGGGGACTGAGCCTTCCTTTCTTTCCAAATCTCTTCACTCTCTTCATAGGTGAAATTTTCAAATAGACAAAGTCACCAACCTCAAACTCAATATCACTTTTCCTCACATCTGTATAAGATATCTGACGACTTTAGAATGTCTTCAGCCTCTCTTGAATTAGATAATTTTTTTGCATTGCCTCAAATAATGAATCTAGCCCTATCATATAAGGCTCACCTTCTTTAAACCAACCAATAGGAGATCTACATTTTCTCCCATAGAGAGTCTCAAAAGGAGCCATCTGAATTCTAGAGTGATAACTATTGTTGAAGGCAAACTCAATCAAAGAGAAGTGTTCATCCCAACTACCTTTAAAGTCAATAACACACGCCCTCAACGTGTTCTCTAAAGTCTAAATGGTCCTCTCTGCATGACCATCTATTTAAGGATGAAAAACTATACTGAAGTGAACTTGGGTGTCAAGACCCTTTTGAAAAGCCTTCCAAAAGTGATAGGTAAACTGAGCACCTCTATCTAAAATGATAGACAATGGAACCCCATGCAACTTCACCAACTCCCTAAGGTAAAACCTGGCATAATCATCAGCTGAGTACAAAGTATAAACTAGCAAAAAATGGGCTGACTTTGTTATTCTATCTATAATCACCCAAATTGAATCATGTTGACCATGCATATGAGGCAACCCTACCACAAAATCTATATTCACTACCTCCCACTTCCAAGAAGAGATGCTAAATTCCTGAAGTATACCACTAGGCCTTTGGTGTTCAACTTTAACCTGCTGATAGTCCAAAAACTTAGCCACAAACTCTGCAATTTATTTCTTCCTACCACTTCACTAATAGATTTCCTGTAAGTCACGGTACATCTTAGTTGCTCTAGGGTTAATAGAATATCGTGCACCATGTGCTTCTGCTAATATTCATTGTATCAAATAATCAAGACACAAAACACATCATCTGCCCTGACAACGAAGCACAACATCTCCTTCTTGGGAGAAAACCTCCACCTACTGATCTTTAACTGCCTCCTTCAACTTAACCAAACTAGGATCCCTATCTTAGTTTTCTTTTACTTTAGCAATCAATGAAGATTTCTATCCATTCTGAACCCATATACAACTTTCGGCCAAATCAAATAACCAAACTCCTAACCTAGAAAGATGATGAACCTCACAAACTAACTCCTTATTACCTTCTACATGGGAAACACTACCCATAGAAAATCTACTAAGGGCATCTGCCACTGCACTAGCCTTGCCCAGATGATACAACACACTCATATCATAATCTTTCAACAACTTAAGCCATCTTCTCTAGTGAAGATTTAGGTCATTCTTTGTGAAAACGTACTGTAAACTTTTGTGATCCATGAACACATCAACATGAACCCCATAAAGATAATGCCTTCAAATTTTCAAGGAAAAGACAACAGTTGCCAACTCAAGATCATGGGTCAAATAATTTTTTCTCATGGGGATTAAGTTGTCTAGAGATGTAGGCTATGACCTTACCTCTCTATATTAATACAAAACCCAGACCAATTCTAAAGGCATCACAATATACTACGAACCCATTTGTGTCATCTGGCAAAGTCAAGACTGGGGCAAAAGTGAGTCGAGTCTTCAACTCTTGAAAACTCTTCTTGTAGGAATTTAACCACTGAAACTTAACTTTTTCTGGGTTAGCCTCAACATTGGGGAAGCAATAGAAGAAAATACTTCAACAAACCATCTGTAATAGCCAGCCAAACCCAAAAAACTCCTGATATCTGATTGAGGGACAGATCTAGGTCAGTTTCTTACTTCTTTGGTCTTTTGAGGATCAATTCGAATGCCATCACCGAAAACTATGTGACCAAGGAAATCTATTGATCTAAACAAAAATCCACACTTGCTAAACTTAGTAAATAGCTGATGATCTCTAAGGGTCTACAACACAACTCTCAAACTATCTACATGATCATTCTTACTATGGGAATAGACAAGGAAGTCATTAATGAAGGCTATAAAAAATATGTCCAAGTTCTGCTTGAACACCCGTTTCATCAAGTCCATCAAAGCTACAAGGGAATTTTTTAGTCTAAAAGACATAACTAGGAATTCAAAGTGACCATATCGAGTTCTGAAGGTTGCCTTCAGAATGTCATATTTTTTTACTCTAAGCTGATGATTGTCGGATATGAGGTCTATAGAGTAATAACTTGCACACTAAAGTTGGTCAAACATGTCATCAATTCTGGGAAGATGGTACTTATTCTTGATGGTGACTTTGTTCAACTGATGGTAGTCAATGCAAATTCTGAGAGAACTGTCTTTTTTGCACACAAATATACTAGAGTACCCCATGGGGAAACACTAGGCCTGATAAAACTCTTATCTAAGAGATCCTTCAATTGATCATTTAATTTCTTAAGCTCGGCTGGAGCCATTCTGTAAGATAGAATAGAGATAGGTTGGGTATCTGAAAGGAGATCTATTTCAAAGTCAATTTCTCTTTTGGGAGGAATCCCAAGAAAATCTTCGAGAAATACTTCTAGAAATTCCCTTACGACTGAAATTGATTCCAAACTTGAATTCTCATAATTTGAGTCCTTGACTCAGATGAGATGGTAAGTACATCCCTTAGATATCATCTTTCTTACAGTAAGATAGAAAACAAACTGATCCTTAAGCACTAAAGTACTACCACTTCATTCGATAACTGGATCATTAGTGAACTGGAACTGAACAATTCTATTTCTTCAATCGACTGAGGCATAACATGAGTGTAGCCAATCTATGTTGAGAATAACATTAAAATTAGTCATCTGTAACTCTACAAGATCAACTAAAGTAACCTTCTGAGACACTATAATAGGGTAATTTCTGTATACCCATCTAGATACAATGGACTTACCCACTAGGTTAGACACTTGGAAAGGCTATACTAATATTTTTGGACTGACATCGTAGTCTACATCTATGTAAGGAGTCAAAAAAGAAAGTGAAGTTCTAGGATTTAACAATGCATAAACATGAAGATGGAAGACTTGTAATGTACCCGTAACCACATCCAGAGAACTTTCCTAATCATGTCGAGTTTGGAGAGAATAAAACTTATTCTGATGCTGCCCACTTGTGGCACTGGATGTGGCACCCTACTAAGTCGAACAACCTGCTGGAGCTGATGAAAAATTAGACTAGCCCTGTTGGCGTAAATTCGTTCCCCTTTGAGAAACCACTAAATGCTCCTGGATCCTATGACCTACTTGTCACACCAAAAACACCTATAACTAATAGCTCTACAATCACCTTGATGATTTTTACCATACTTCCTGCAGAGAGGATTAGCGCGGCTACTGTTCACACTACCCTAGGACATAAATCTTGGCTCTCTATCCCAATTGTCCTACCTAAACTTAGGCACTAGCACATTAGATAAAGATGGATATGGGATTGAAATTTTTTGGCAGGATTGAGAACGGTTACCACCTTCCAACCTTGGTTGAGAAAAGTTGAAACAACCTATACTGGCCCTTTTATTCTTTTTCTCTTTCTCTTTAAGATTCTCCTCTTCAATCTGTTGAGAATGAACTATAAGTCAAGATAGATCCATCTCTTTATTCAACATGGTGGTACTACACTCCTTAACCACACTATCAGATTCACCAGATACAAACTTACTCATTCTATACCTATTGTCAGCAACCATCATAGAAGCATACCTTGCAAACTAAGTAAACTTGAGTGAGTACTCCTTCACGCTCATACTTCCCTACTTCATGTTTATGAATTCCTGAACCTTTTATTCCCTCAACTCTAGTAGGAAGAACCTATCTAAGAAAGATGTGGAAAACTCCTCCCACTTCATAGACCCTACCTCAACATCTTTGTCCTCTTTCAACTGTTTAAACATGCGAGCTACTCCCTACAACTGATATGTAGCCAACTCTACACTTTCATTATAAGTGACACCTATGATGTCTGTCAAATTTTGTACTATATACAGAAACTCTTGTAGATCCTCCTCAACTTGGACCCAGAAAAAAGGGGGATTTATCCGAGTGTAATCTCGAATCCTAACTGTAGTTGTATTTGCCAATGGATTGGTTGGTGAAATAACCTGTTGATTGTTTTGAGTAGCTATAGAATGGGAAGGTTGATCCCCGTTCCTTCTTGCGTTGTTTCTTCTAGGTGGCATTGTTTGTAAAAGGAATGAAAGATGAGTTAGAAAAAATAATTCAATAGAGCTCATACTCTTTTACATGACATGAATACTGAAAGAAGGGAAACTTTACTAAAAACATCTTGTAACCACTTATCCATAAGTGTGGCATGCTTCACACCCATGCATAAGACTCTACTCAACACAGATTACAAATACCCTAGGAAACTTTAAAACCTTTGTCTCTGATAGAAAGTATTTTCACAACCCATGGCTACCCCATTGTCGCTACACTGTGCTTAAGTCCACAAGTGACCCCAAGCTAACCCATGGTCAGGTACCTGCTATGAGCACTGAATTAAATAAAAGTAAAATAACATATGGAAAAAATAAACTAATAAGGTACTGTCAATCTAAATACTAAAATATATAAAAATACATGTCTAAAGTATCTGATAAACACTGGAAAACTAGACTGTCTGTCTGAAATAACTGATAATAACTAAAAGCTAAATACCTGTATAACTATCTGAAAGCCTCTAAGCATCATAAGGAGTTGATGGGACAAACCCCCAACTAACTTCAACTAACTTAATCATAATAAAATAGTAAAATGAATGAAATAACATATCACGTCCTCTATGGAAAAGGACTCACCACTATTGCTGCAGGGAACTACTGAGATGTCAAAGGATGGTTCAAAAATTATACGTCTGAACCTATGTTATCAGACAACATAGCGTAAGAGGAAAGGTATGTGAAAAGTACTTTGAATATACTGGTATGTGAGGTAAGGACTATTACATGAAAAAATGAATATAATTACATGAACATCTAAAACTGAATATGCAAGGCCAAGTTTTTAAATACACTGACATTATCTGAATAACTGGTGTAGTTTGTATAACCGACTAAATAAATGTTGAAAACTGAATTCTTGGTCTAGCAAAACTGAACTGAACCAAACTGTCAGTACTGACTGAAACTCTGGGAGCAATCATGTAACTGACATAAACTATGGATATTACCATGGATTCCAACATCTGTCCCACGTTAAGGAGGGTTGTTCCATCCTTTCTATCTGAGTGGAACCTAAACTAGTGTGATCACTAATCTAAGCCCAATTTCAGAAAAAGGAAAAACACTCTTTGGCAAGTCCCTAAGTCCTACGAGGGAACATAGATTCTGGGAATTAGGATGCACTGAACCCATACTTCCCTCTCAGTGATAAATCCTACTCCTAACTAAATAACGCTAGTGTTATTTATGGTTCAACATAACATGGTACTGTACTAACAAGGATCAACTTGAACTTGAACATAGTTATAAAATCATGGTTTGGCTAACATGAAATTTAAAAAATCTAAAATCATAAGTACACATGTAGGTATCTAAAGTTCATAACCCTCCAAAACTGAATGACTATAAAAATACGATAACAATTTTAAAATAGTAATATGAGGCCATAGCTCAGGGACTCAAAACATTGGAAAATTCAGTACATGATTATAGTACATAAATTTAAGCTTAGGGGTGTATTTAATTTAGGAGAATAACACTTTCTCATCAAAATAACAAAATTCAAGATGAAATATCAAACTTGTGGTTTAAAACATGAGTAAGTACAACTATTATGCTCTTTAGTCCTTTAAATTACATGATAATGCTATGCTTTCAACACACGAGGATTTGGGAATGAACCTTAACATAAAACATGTAAGTTTAACTTGAAAAATCATACATTTGGGCATAAAGATGAAAGATTAACCTTGTTCAAAACCCCACATAACTTATTTGAACGGATTCTTGAAGAAATCTTGAAATCAAAACTTAAATCCTTGTGTTTCTTGAGAGAATAAGCTTGAGTTTTGTTCTTGGAAAGAGGGGAAGGGTTTTTAAGTGTGTACTAAATGTTTGGGGTTAAGGGAGTTGAGGTAACGTGTTTAAAGACCTCTTAATTCATTTAAGGATGATTAGGGATAGTTTAAGGGTATGAAAAGACTTCAACACCCTTAATTTAAGTCAATCAGAGAAATATTTGGCATTGTGCTTTGGTTGTGTGGCACACTCTAATAGCACACCTAGGGTGTGTGTGGCTATAACGCCCCGAGATCCCATCCCTCGATGTCACACGGTGCTTATGGACCCGAAGTACCACAATCTAACCCTTTTCTAATATTTGTACCTGTACACTATATAATATCTGAATTAAATACAGAAACTTGCCATAAGGTTCAACATATCTATACATACTCAAAACTGAAAACTGAATACTAATACATCCATCTGAAAAACCTCTAAACTGTTTGACCTGTGGAGTTGATGGGATAGGTCCCCAACTAACTCCGTCAACTGAAAATAAACAAAATCTGTAACAATAATAGTAAACTAAGATTATTTCTCAAAAGAAGAGGACTCACTGCTACTGCTGCTTACGGGGACTGAACTGCTCCGGATAATCTGGATCTTGTGCCTCTAAACCTATGGTGTCAAATAAAACACCATAGCGCAAATGCGTCAGTACAGGAATATACCGAGTATGTAGACGAGGTACCTAATGCAAGGGCTCATTCATGCATAATATCTAAACTGAATAATCATGAAAGATATCGCATGAGAAAACATACATGAATGCACAGAACATGAACATAATTATCACAACTCTAGATACTAAAACTCGCATACCACTTAACTGCAGACTGAACTCTCTACTGACACTGAGATACTAAATTACTGACTCCTCTAATACTGATAACTGAGGATCTGATGTGCTTACATCGAGGACTGTACTCTGAGCTGACTACTTTTGACTGACAGAATTAGAGATCAACATTGCTAACAGATTATTCTGGAAGCGATAATCAATGATAAGAAGTATGATTATATCTGAATCTGATGATAAGAATATGCAATAAAAATCTGATACTGTGATCAAGCCTTTCTGGCGGCATATCTCTGAATATGATATCAATCAACTGTATATGTGAACAATCCTATCTGTCGAGATGGTCCATGAATCAACAAAACTATCTGAGTTCCTCATAAAGATAGATGATTGTATCTAACAGTCCTGATTTCTAAAGATTAATTCTGAAACTGAGACTGAATATGAAACTAAAATTATGGGAAGTAGTCACTTAAGCGATATGCCCAAACCTATCACAGGTGGGGTCCAACCTTTACCCCTGGTTGGGAGGGTGCCAATCTTGTTCCATGGGTAAAGACATTATCTTTATGTGCATTATCTTTATGTGACCCTCATCTATCAGGTGCTCAAACGAAAATGGTGGAGCCTTCATCTAATAGGTCAAGCCACCTCATCTACCCTCATCTAATAGGTATGATGTCTCTCATCTACCATCAACTAGAAGGTATGATGTCTCAACCTACGCTGGATACGTAGTTCTGGAGAAAAAGAATTGCATCAAAGAATCACACCCTCTACTAGTAGGTGAGTTCCCATCCTTGAGCTCGCTCGGTGATAGTTTCTACTCCCAACTGAAAGACTCTGACTGAATTCTTAAATAAGCACAACTGAACTGAATCTGATATTGATTATGTTTCTCAAAAGATCTAACTATGTTGCGCTGAGATTACTTAGTTCCGTATCTGACAGAAAATACATCGAATCATAGTATCTGACTGACGATATAGAGCTTAAATAGATTACTCAAATCACTTCTGAGATTAGAATTGAATTACTTGATTACTATTAGATCTGAGCTGATTACAGGACTAAGGCTAGATTACTAGCGATACAGAGATTACAGAGATTTCTGATATTACTAAGCTTTCTTAAGTTCCGCACTTGTCTGAGGATACAGAGTTCTATAGTTCACTGAGTTCTGAGAATCATGGCTCAACTAGAATTATCGAGAAAATGACACGGGTTCTAGACAATAGCTCTATTTTCGGGTATAAATACCCCCAGGACTCGATAGCATAAAGTTAAGAATCATCATTCATTACACATCACAAGCATTCATGCATCATCATAATCATTCAAGCATCTTCACAAGTAATTTAGAAATTATGCAATATGTTCATTTCCACAGTCATTAAACATCACCCCAAGCATTTAAGGATCTCAAATGTCTATTCGTCATCACAGTCACCAAGGAGTCACTTTAAGCATCTCAAAATCATAATCATATAATAACGTAGGAGAAATATGCTACTAGATTGTACTCCCTTCAACAAGGTTTTACCTCAGCTATTTCATACCTATATCGATCTTGACATGTGTTTGGATATCCCATGTCTTAGGAAGACTTCATACTATCACGTCATAACTTACTTGCTAACCACTTGGCATGTATTAAAAGCTTAACATGTATAAAGACCACATAATTGGGGGAATTTACAACCGTCATATCTCGACTTGTTCACTAGGGTCTTTCAATAACCACTAGACATGATCTATTTTACACCTACTTAGGAATTTTATGATATCTTGGCACATTTCACTCACTAAGGTATTTTATCAAACACTAGGCATGCATGGACTAGCTCACAATTTGGGGTTTCCTATTCAACATACTATAGCGTCCCTTATACATCACCTAAGCTCTTTATCAAACCTATGGGGAACGTTCTTCACTTATTCAACCATTTCTACACCCAAAATTCATGAACACGTCACATGGAAAAACAACTTCAAGAGGGTCTATCGCAAACATCACATGAATTCCACATACTAGGGTCAAAGCTCATAAATTTTGTAGGCAAACATAAATCAAAACTCAACAACACATTAAACATACATTTCAACTCATACAAATCATTAACAACTCATAAACATAAAAATCTTTTTGTTTTAAAAAGGATTCTTGAGCTTCTTGGATGAAAGAGATCCAAGAATCAACATCTACATACCTTAACCTTTGAAATTGGATGAATTTTAGTGCTTGAACTTTATCCACACTTGAAATAAATAAATTCTTGAAGACCACACTATGTGGAACTTGATTCTTGAAGAAACCTTGAAGAATTTACGGATGAATTTTGGAAGATTAGGGTTCTTGAATGAAACCCTAGATATTCATGAGAGAATTGAAAAAGAAAATGATTGAATTAAGGTTTGAATGAGGGTTCCTCATATTTATATAGGCTTAAAAAAAGTGGGAAATGATCAAAATACCCTTGCAAAAATGCCCTTGAATTGCTGAAAAAATATTCTTGATGCCATCCGTGATAGGCCGTCAGGTCCGTTATAGGCCGTCACGAATAGTCATCACAAAAAGGGTCCAAATTCTTAGTTTTCTGCCCAGGTCTGACGATGTCATCATAAATATTGTCAGAATATGACGACGTCGTCAAAAAGGTCGTCAGAAACGTGATAGCCCGTCAAAAACATCGTCACCCTTTTCCAGCTTGACATTCTGGAATAAAATGGGGATAACTCTTTGCTCTGATTTCAAATTTAGGAGAAATTGGTATCGTTGGAAATCTAATTAAAAGATATTTCATTTGATATATATCAAGTCACCCAATTCTTCATATACAATGATTTATGGTCGATTGAAGTTGACCCAAATTTTTATGGTCACTAAAACTTAAACGATTGGAAAGCTTTCAACTTGACCATGAGTTAGGGGACCTCTATGATCTTAATTCATGATCAAATAGATTCCCCCACGATTCAAATTATTTCATACTTGGAAGGATACTTCTAAAACATTTTGACTCAGATTTTTGCTTTACCAAATACACTCTAAGGCTCAGACTGGAAGAGGATTTAGTGGGGCATTACATTATCTCCCCCTTGAGAACATTCGTCCTCGAATGTCAATTAATAGACTGAGATTACGGATAAACAAAACTTACTCAAGAAATGGAAACATCTCAGATCAGGACTATGCAGCTAGAACAACTGACATATAGAGTTCTCACACTGGGCATGCATATATGATGCATGGAATACGCAACTGATGATACTCATAGCTGAATTCTCATAATACACATGCATATCTGATGCATGGACTCATAACTGGGATGATCTCATGAATACACAACTGAACACATGCTGACAAGCTAAATTCTTTCTACAAAATGCGCATATCTAATGCATGAATATCCGGCTAAGCTGACTTTTGAAAGCACGACTTGACAATGCAACAATAATTGATGCTAACTTTATAAGAAAAATCTGAACATGCATCGAGATGAATATAATGGCATGCAACATCAAAATACCATGGGGTATCTCCCCCTTGGGACTCTATGTCCCTCTAAACACACTTCGCTAAAATACTGGAGCGGTGCGCGGGGCGCCTACAGATTGGGTCATAATTGACCGATCAAGATCTGAAACTTATGCATGAATCAAGCTAACATATAAGATCAAAATGAGATCAAAGGATCTATCAATGTATAACATAAAGATGAAGGTCTCATAACATACACAGGTCAATTTCAGGGGATCTTTCCCGATCAAGGCGATCCTGAAGTGCATACAATCTATTATAAGTTGAAGGATGACTACGCTGACTTTGAGGACCTGGCTTAGAACAGTCTCGAACTTTGTGATCGGTCTCACCACATCCAAAGCACACATCACTACTGGTTCTACATACACCCTTGTGATTCTTACCACATTCTTCACACAATGGGTAGGTATAAACACCACTAGTACTACTCTAGGCTTTGGAGCTTGGAGCTCCCTCAAATCTGACACCCCCAAATACAGGTGCGAGTACACTATCTGAACATGGAGATGGAACTAAAAATCTCTGACCATACTGAGAACTACTACCACCATAAGACCCTGACTGCGAGAAACCATAACTACCTATCTTGGCTCTCTTGCTCACTCTCTCTCTCTCCTTTATCTTATCTGCCTCAATCTGTTGTGCATGAATCATTAGCCTAGAAAGATCCATATCTCTATTAATAATGGAAGCTATATACTCTTTCAACACATCACTTGATACCCCAGTCAAAAACTTACTCATACTCCCTCTAGGGTCAGCTATCAAGTCGGGAGCATACTTAGCTAATTGGTTAAACTTAAGACAATACTCTTTCACTGTCATGGAGCCTTGCCTTAGGTTCATAAACTCTTATACCTTATCTTCTCTCATTTCTAGTGGGAAAAAACTATCTAGAAAGGCACTCTGAAACTCCAGCCAAGTCACGGGAGCTGCATTCTCCCCTCTACTTTTCTCCCACATCACTACCCAATCATGAGCAATACCTTTCAACCTATAAGATGCTAACTCAACACTATCCTCCTCTGATACATGCATAATCTGGGTGATCTTCTTAACCTCCTCAAGAAACAACTGCGGATCCTTACCTACTACTGACCCAAAGAATTCAGGCGGGTTCATTTTTATAATGCTTCTAATCCTGGCTGCAGCAGAATTCCCATCTTGCTGAGGTGGGATTGCAGCCTGACAGTTGCCATGAACATTAGTCAATGCCTGGGCTAGCGCCTGGAAAGCTGCCCGAAACTCTGCATATGACGCACTCTCATTTTCACGATTTACTGGATGAGGGGGTTGATCATCAACCCTATGGACAAAGTTTCTATGAGGAGGAATACTCTGTAAATGAAAGAATAAAGTGGATTAGACTGAGTATCAACTTGAGCTCATGCTCACTCGCAAGAAATAATCACTAAAAGAAGAGGAACTGGTCCTAAGAACATCCTGTAGCCTCTTGTACATAAATGTGACACGCTACACACCCATGTACAAGACTCTACTAGATGCGGATTTTTAGACTCCCTAGGATACTCTTGAATGTAAGGCTTTGATACCAAGTTTGTAACGCCCCGAGATCCCATCCCGAGATGTCACATGGTGCTTATGGACCCGAAGGACCACAAGTTAACCCTTTTCTGATATTTGTACCTGTACACTGCATAATATCTGAAATAAATGTAGAAAATTTACATAAGGTTCAACACATCTATACATACTCAAAACTGAAAATTGAATACTAATACATCCGTCTGAAAAACCTCTAAACTGTTTGAACAGTGTATTTGATGGGACAGGTCCCCAACTAACTCCGTCAACTGAAAATAAACAAAATCTGAAACAATAATAGTAAACTGAGATTCTTCCTCAAAAGAAGAGGACTCACTGTTACTGCTGCTGACAGGGACTGCACTGCTGAGGATAATCTAGATCCTGTGCCTCTGAACCTATGGTGTCAAATAAAATACCATAGTGCGAATACGTCAGTACAGGAATATATCGAGTATGTAGACGAGGTAGGCTAATGCAAAGGCTCATGCATGCACAATATCTAAACTGAATAATCATGAAAGATTCCTCATGAGAAAACATACATGAATGCATTGAACATGAACATAATCATTGCAACTCTAGATACTAAAACTTGCATACCACTTAACTGCAGACTGAACTCACTACTGATACTGAGATACTGAATCATTGACTCCTCTAATACTGATAAATGAGGATCTGGATGTGCTTACAACAAGGACTGTACTCTAAGCTTACTACATTTTACTGACAGAATTAGAGATCAATTTTGCTAACAGAATATTCTGGAAGCGATTATCAATGATAAGAAATATGATTATATCTGAATCTGATGACAATAATATTCAATAAAAATCTGATACTGTGATCAAGCCTGTATGGAGGCATATCTCTGAATATGATATCAATCAACTGTATATGTGACCAATCCTATCTATCGGGATGGTCCATGAATCAACGGAACTATCTGAGTTCCTCATAAAGATAGATGACTGTATCTGACAGTCCTGATTTCTGAAAATTAATTTTGAAACTGAGACTGAATCTAAAACTGAAACTTTGGGAAGTAGTCACTTATCCGACATGCCCCAACCTACCACAGGTGGGGTCCAACCTCTACCCCCGGTTGGGAGGGTGTCAATATTGTGCCACGGGTAAAGACATTATCTTTATGTGCATTATCTTTATGTGACCCTCATCTATCAGGTGCTCAAACGAGAACAGTGGATCCCTAATCTAATAGGTCAAGCCACTTCATCTACCCTCATCTAACAGGTATGATATCTCTAATCTACCCTCAACTAGTAGGTACTATGTCTCAACCTATGCTAGCTAAGTAGTTCTAGAGCACAAATATTGCATCTAAGAATCACACCCTCTACTAGTAGGTGAGTTCCCATTCTTGAGCTCGTTCGGTGCAAGTTTTTACTCCCAACTGAAAGAGTCTGACTGAATTCTTAACTGAGCACAACTGAACTGAATCTGATACTGATCATGTCTCTTAAAAGATCTAACTAATTTACGTTGAGATTACTTAGTTTCATATTTGACAGAAAATACATCGAATCATAGTATCTGACTGACGATACAGAGCTTGAATAGATTAATCAAATAGCTTCTAAGATTATAATTGAATCACTTGAATACTATTATATCTTATCAGATTACAAGACTAAGGCTAGATTACTAGCGATATAGAGATTATAGAGATTTCAGAGATTAATTAGCTTTCATAAGTTCCGCACTCATCTGAGGATACAGAGTACTATAGTTCACTGAGTTCTGAGAATCATGGCTAAACTGGAATTATCGAGAAACTGACATGGGCTTTAGAAAATTGCTCGATTTTTTTGTATAAATACCCCCAGGACTCGATAGCATAAATGTAAGCATCATCATTCATTCATCATCACAAGAATTTATGCATCATCACAATCATTCAAGCATCTTCACAAGTAATTCAGGAATCATGACATATGTTTATTTCCACAATCATTAAACATAACCTTAAGAATTTAAGGAACTCAAATGTCTATTCATCATAACAGTCGACAAGGAGTCACTTTATGCATCTCGGAATCATAATCATATAATAATGTAGCGGAAATATGCTACTAGATTGTACTCCCTTCAACAAGGTTTTACCTCAGCTATTTCATACCTATATCGATCTTGAAATCTGTTTGGATATCCCATGGCTTGGGGAGACTTCATACTATCACATCATAACTTACTTTCTAACCACTTGGCATGTATTAAAAGCTTAACATATATCAAGAGCACATAATTGGGGGAATTTACAACCATCATATCTCGATTTGTTCACTAGGATCTTTCAATAACCACTAGACATGACCGATTTTACACCTACTTAGGAATTTCATGTTATCTTGGCACATTTCACTCACTAAGGCATTTTATCAAACCCTAGGCATGCATGGACTAGCTCACAATATAGGGTTTCCTATTCAACATACTATAGTGGACCTTATGCTTCACCTAATCTCTTTATCAAACCTATGGGGAACGTTCTTCACTTATTCAACCATTTCTACACCCAAAAGTCATGAACACATCACATGGAAAAACAACTTCAAGAGGGTCTATCGCAAACATCACATGAATTCCACATACTAGGGTCAAAGCTCATAAATTTTATAGGAAAACATAAATCAAAACTCAAAAACACATTAAACATCCATTTCAACTCATACAAATCATTAACAACTCATAAACATAAAAATCTTTAAGTTTTAAAAAGGGTTCTTGAGCTTCTTGGATGAAAGGGACCCAAAATCAACATATACATACCTTAACCTTTGAAATTGAATGAACTTTAGTGCTTGAAACTTTATCCACACTTGAAATAAATAAATTATTGAATACCACACTATGAGGAACTTGATCCTTGAAGAAATCTTGAAGAATTTATGGATGAATTTTTGAAGATTAGGGTTCTTGAATGAAACCCTAGATATTCTTGAGAGAATTGGAAAAGAAAATGATTGAATTGGGGTTTTAATGAGGGTTCCTCATATTTATAGATGCTCAAAAAAGGTGGGAAATGATCAAAATACCCTTGAAAAAAAGCCCTTGAATTGCTGAAAAAATATTCTTGACGCCATCCGTGACAGGTCGCCAGGTTCGTGATAGGCCGTCATGAATTGTAGTCACAAAAGGGGTCTAAACTCTTGATTTTCTGCCCAGGTATGACGATGTCATTAGAAATGTTGTTAGAATGTGACGACGTCGTCAAAAAGGTCATCAGAAATTTGATAGCCCGTCAGAAACGTCATCACCATTTTCCAGCTTGACATGCTGGAATAAAATGGGGATAACTCTTTTCTTCTATATCTAATTTTGGAGAAATTTGTATCGTTGTAAATATAATTCAAAGATATTTCATTTGATATATATTAATCCACCCAGTTATTCATATACAACGAGTTATAGTTGATTGAAGTTGACCCAAATTTTTATGGTCACTAAAACTTGAACGATAGGAAAGCTTTCAACTCGACCATGAGTTGGGGGAAATCTATGATATTAATTCATGCTCAAATAGATTCCCACACTATTCAAAGTTTTTCATACTTGGAAGGATATTTATAAAATATTTTGACTTGGATTTTTGCTTTAACAAATAAGCTCTAAGGCTCAGACTGGAAGAGGATTTTGTAGGGCATTACAGTGGCACATGCCAATAGCACACCTGGGGGTTATGCAGTTCATGTCAATATCATCCCTGGGGTTGTGAGACGCACGCTAATAGAACACCTCATCCAGTGGCTATTTGTGATTGCCATGTGATGCACAATCCTAAAGTCCTTTTTGATTGCATTATTTGAGGGTTACAACTATAGGGTGTTACAGATTCCCTTGGAAGATTGTCATATTTTTATTGTAAGACCATGGCAATACAATTAGAGGTACATCAAAAGATGTTAGAATTGAATGGTGAGAAGTTTATCCTTCACTCTTTGTCACTATCACAAGTGAGTGAGGTACTTCAAAAGATGGAAGAATTGAAGGAGAATGGTAAGAATGAAGTAATTAAGGAACCCTATAAAAAAGATCTTGATGAAGAAAAATAAATAAGGATATTAAAAAGAAAGGGCCAAATGGTTATGTTGGCTTGAACCAAGGGCCTTTTCCAACAATGTGATGATCTGGAGCCTATGCTCCTTCTAGCCCATGCTTTTTATGCTAACCACTCCAATTCTCTTATCCTCTATTTTATCTCTCTTGTTTTATTGGATTATCAAGATGTATTTCCAAAGGAGATTCCAAAAATGTTACCCTAACTTTAGGGAATTGAGCATCAAATAGACTTTGTGTCAGGCTCTCAATTGACAAAATAACTAGATCATTAAGGAGAGAATAAGTATTTATGCAGCCCTAATATTATTAGTGACAAATAAATATAGGATTTATGCATGTGTGTTTATTGTTAGGAGATCAACAAAATAATGATATTTTATCACCACCCTATCCCTAGATTAGATAATATATTTGATGAATTAAATAGTTTTTGTATGTTTTCAAAAGTTGAACTTAGAAGTAGGTACCATTAAATTAAGATAAATCCCGATGATGAATGGAAAATAACATTCAAGACCATGTTTAGTCTATATGAATGAATTGTGATATCTCTTGGACTCACCAATATTTTTAGTACCTTTAAGCGGTTAATAAATCATGTGATGAAATCGTTCATAGGGAAACTTGCTGTGGTGTACTTTGATGATATTTTGGTTTATATCAAATCCGTTAATGACCACATTAATCATTTAAGGTATGTTTACAATGTGCTGAGAAATGAGGAATTATTTGCCAATCTTGAAAAATACTCCTTTTGTGTTGATGAGGTTATCTTTTTTGGATTTGTTATAAGTTTTGGGGGTGTTAAAGTGGATGAATCCAAGATAGATAAGATAATAAATTGGCCAAATCCATAATCCATTAGTGATGTGAGAAGTTTTCACGAATTGTCTGGTTTCTATAAAAGGTTTGTCAAAGGATTTAGCATCATAGCCTCCCACTGACTGAGGTAATCCAAAAGGATAAGACTTTCAAGTGGTGTGATGCATAAGAAAAGGCGTTTAAAATTTTTAAAATAATTCTTAGCACCGCTCCATTGTTGCAATTACCTAATTATTATAAAATATTTAAAGTTGAATGTGATGCTAGTAGGATAGGCATTGGAGTCGTCTTAATGCAATACCAAAATCCCATTGCTTACTTTAGTGAAAAACTCAAAGAATTAACCTTGAAATACTCCACATATGATCTTGACTTATATCCCTTATTTCTTGCTTCAGGTAATTTGCAATAATATTTGTGGCCCAAGGAGTTTGTAATTTGAATCGACCATGAATCCTTGAAACACCTGAGCCTAAGATAAATTGAATATAAATCATGCCAAGTGGATTGAACTGTTAAAAACTTTTCCTTATGTAATTCATACAAAAGGGGAAAGAGAATGTTATGATTGATGCCTATCTAGAAAACATGTTTTGATAAATATATTATTTTTCAAATTAATTGGGTTTGAATGTTTGAATACTTTGCATCCCGAGGACCCTAAATTTACTCAAATATTTAAAGATTATGATGAACATGAATGAGAATGATGTATTATGGATAGGTTATATGCACCTTATTCTAAGTTTGATGGGTTTTAATTCAAGGGAAATAGGTTGTGTGTACCCTCAAGCTCATGGAGGGAATTTTTTGTTAGAGAGGCACATGATGGGGGTATTATGGATCACTTTGGAAATAAAAATACCCTTGGAATCCTAGAAAAACAATTTTATTGGACCAAACTATGACATGATGTTTCCCAAATTTGTGGCCAATGCATATATTATAGGAGTGCCAAGTTGAAACTCCTCCCTCATGGATTGTATACCCCACTCCCCGACGCCCTTGGATGATATATCTATGGATTTTTCTTGGAATTTACAAGGACAAGAAGAGGAAAATATAGAATTGTTATTATTATGGGTAGGTTCTCAAAAATTGCTAACTTTATTCCTTGCCACAAGTGTGATGATGCTCCCATATTGGATCTTATTCATTGATAAAGTTGTCAGGTCACGTGGGATTACCCAAACCATTATAACTGATAAGGACTCTAAGTTCGTTAGTCACTTTTGGAAAGAACTATGGGGTGGGCTTGGCACCAAGTTGCTATTCTTGACTTTATGTCACCCATAAACCGATGGTCAAATTGAGGTTGTGAATATAACCTTGGGTTCTATCCTACGCAACATGGGTAAAGGAAAAATGGCCTCATGGGAGTATCACCTTCTTTTAGTTTAGTTTGCTTATAATAGAGTTATTCATTCGACTATTGGTGTGATTCCTTTTGAATGTGTTTATGATTTTAACCCCCTTGGATATCACGCTTTGTCTTGTGATGTTGTGTTTAACTTAGATGGAAGCAAAAGGGCGGAACCCATGAAAAATCTAAACTAAAAAGTAAAACTTTACCTTGAAAAGAAGAATCAAGAGGTGGCCAAAAAGGTAAACAAAGAGAAAAAATGATGTGTGCTCGAACTAGGTTATTAGGTGTGGGTACACCTCCAATATGATGAATTCCTAACTCATAGAAAGACCAACTTGATGCCATGGGGGAATTGTCCTTTCCAAGTCCTTGAGAGGATAAATAATAATGCCTGCAAGATGATACCCCACCAGAATATCAAGTACAAAACACTTTTAATGTTGTGATCATTCCCTATTTGACATACTTAAGGATGATGATCACGAATTTGAGGTCAAATTCTTCTAAAGAAGAAGAGGATGATTCAATCTAAGTTGACTCTAATATAAGACATTTCACTAGAAATAAATCACGAGAGCTCCAAGTGCATCGAGGAATTCTCATGAAATAAGAGGTACTTGTTACATCCTACTACAATAAAAAGGGTGTTACGTACTGGTGATTGCATTTAAAAGGGATCAAGAATCCTTGGAGGGATTAATGGAAAGTAAAAAGGTTCTAAATGACATACTAAAAGTGCATGTGAGCTCATCTGAATGCAATAGCAGGTTACTTAAATAGCCCATTTAGAGGCATCTACACCCTGACCTACATGGGCAAATGGTCAACTTATGTAGGCAGGTCAACCTTGGAAGTAACACTTGTTTTTTTTATGGAAATGGGTCACTTTTGGTCCTTGGTGTGTAATAATTTTCCCATGGGTATAAATACCTAACCTTGCCTTATTTTCCATAGTGTTGCTTCGAATTTTAATGAACAAATATCTTTTGAGAATTTTAGAGTTAGCTTTTGTTGACGGATTACTTAGAAATGTGTGGTTCGAGGGCATTCAATTCCCTCTTAGTCACCGTAGCAATTAGGTTCTAGTTGATCAATGTAATTAGGGATTTCAGGGTTTGAAAAATCCTATTGTTCTTAATTCATTACCTTCTCTTGTGTCTAATTTTTATTCTATCTATCAATTATCTCTTTGTTTTCGTAGTTAACTCTTGTTGTCTTTTTTCCTTTCATCATTCTTCATACCGATTGAGTTTTAGTAGACGTTCTTACTTGAGTCAACTTCCAATGACCATTACTCCTAGAATATAATGAGTTAGGTGGTCCAATTCCACCTACGAAATTAAAGATTTTTTAGTTTTCTTTCCAATTCCACTAATCGTTCATCAATTTCATTCCCCATGAAAATGTTATATGCATTTTACTAAGACATTGTCCAAGTTGAGCGATGGTCCATGTGAGGCACATCTAGGTACTGCACAATTGGTCATGAGATGCAAAGAGGGGTGTTGCGAGATTGGCCATGCAACTCACCCTCCTTCCTAGACATAAAATTTCATTGTTCTCATATTAAATTAGGGGAAAACTAGTCCTTTCACCCTATGTAACTCCCCCAATTTGTTTTAAATCACCAAAGTCATCCTAAACTAGAATATTCATTCTCAAATCCATAATCCCTCTTCTCTCCCAAATATCATTAACTCAAAAAGCTTTTTTAAATTCCAAAGCTCCCAAGCTCCCAAATCTAAGACCTTTGCCCAAGATTTTTTCTAATCCAGTTTTTGTCCTATCGGATTAAGAACACTTTTTCAAAATTTCTAAAGTTTCATGGCTCATAAGGTATCAAAGTCTATGCTTGTTTCATCTCTTAAGGTTTCTCTTCTTAAGTCATTCATCAAAGATATGTCGAGTAGCTCTTTTTAAAACATCTTCTCAAATCTATGATCTTTAAATACTTATTTATGTTTATATAGTTTAAGTATAGAGTTAAGTTGAAAAGAATATTTTGAATTTATGAGAAAAAGATGAAATTGTGACAAAACTATTTTCTTGAAATTACTCAAACTAACTGGTAAATTAAGTTTGAAGAGGACAGTTGAACCTATTTTACTTTCCTTCATATTAAGGCGTTCAATATATTGGTTGGGTCAAATGTAATTTCTACATTTTGAGTTTATATAATTTTAAGGTTTTAATGAAATAATAATGAGTTGACCCATATTGATTAATTTTATACAGGACGTGAGAAAAGTGTCTCCTAATTGATAAATGGATTTCACAAATGGTTTGGTAGATTTTCAAGAAGTGTTTTATATACATGATTTTTGACATGTTGGCAATAAGTAATTGATGATAGACCTTATGATTCATGAATAATGAAATACATTACTTGCAAGTTTTGGTATGGCAATACCAACTGTGATTTATGCCCTTAACAAAAACGAAAATCTTTTCAAATGATGGTTGGTGATATAAAAATGATAATATATGGGCTTAAAGAGCATTAGATAGTTAACCGAGAACTTGTGAGTCCAAATAGCTCAATACCAAAACCTGTATTTTGCCAATATAAGGGTAGTTCGATCCTTAATTAGACGACCTTATGATTTTCTCTATGAGAATGATTTTCCTGGCTATAATGATAATCTTGATTCATGCATAAAACATGGATTGGGGCTTAGCTGTTCGAGAGTTAATAAGACCTACATAACTTGTAGTGTTTAAATAGAAGTCGATGATACCATCTAATTCAGAATTAAAGAATAGAATGTTTATGTTTTCAGCCTTTGGAGTCACAACTGATACATTTCATTAAAATTTGATGTTACTCTTATGGTTACTTTATATTAAGCATATCTTATCTATTTACTTGTTATGTGTGCCAATATATTAGACGTATTGACAATCTCTTGGTGTTACATCATTTCATGATATAGGTTTGGAGGCACATTCTCGTGGTACTATGCTACATTAGGTTCATTTGGATAGCTCCAACAATTGATGAGACTTGCATCATCTGGAAGGCATATAATTTTTTCTTTATATTATTCTTTGATTATCCATTTTATGGTATCGTTAGGGTCATTTCCCAACTTAGATTTTTCATTCTTATGTTAGAAACCTCGTAGACCTACTTAAATATTGTTTAAATATTTTATTCCAAAAACATGGTTATTTTTAATTATGATTTAATTGAATTTTCTCTAATGGGTCTTTCTTCCATAAATACTTATTAAAATGAAATGTTATGATGATATGTTAAGGGGTCCTCTCAAGCCTTCATTAGTTTGGGATACCCTTTACGTCCAAAGACTTAGCTCGAGATGTTCGGATGGGTTTGTTGTTTATTATGATGCTTCTAGAGTTGACCTAGATTATGTGTTGATGCAGCATGGCAAGGTCATAGCATATGCATCTAGACAGCTCAAGCCTCATGAGAAGAATTGCCTAAATCATGATCTCGAGTTAGCAATAGTCTTTTTTGTCTTAAAGATTTGGAGGAATTATCTTTATGGGGTTCATGTAAATGTGTTCATGGATCATAATATCCTTCAGTATGTGCTCATCTAGAATATCTAAATCTTAATCAGAGGAGCTGTCTAAGGTTGTTGAAGTGTAATAAACCTTCAGGTCATTTCCTGTAATCCTGCTTATTTTCACCATTAGAGTTTTTCCATAGCTGCCCCAGGTCATTTGTGACTTGCTGAAACTGATAGTTTGATTATCGAAAAGTTCATTTAGTTTTTAGAACCATTTACCCATTTAGAAGTCTTCGCTAGATCTAAATGTCCACCAAGCATAAACTTTAGTAAAATGATCTTGGATTCAAATTTTGACTGTGCTAACAGCTCTGGAATATTGCTTTTAGGCTAGGTAGACCTTTGGTTTGGGTGACACTACACTTGAACTCATTTTGACTTGTTGGTTGGAAAGTTGGTAAATAAGAAATTAGGGTATAGGACCCATACATCGTTGAAATGACCTCAGATTGAAAATTCGACTTTACCAACACATCCAAAACGTCAAAATTAGAATGGTTAAATATTTTATTTGATTATATTGGATTTTGGATGCATCCCGAGGCATTGGCTAAAACTTAGAAAATATTCCGAGTTTCAACTGTCTTTTGGTGCAGCAGGGAAAGGCCACAATCACGGAGGGGGCATTGCAATTGTGATGTTGTGATCATGGCCCGTGTTCTTATGATTATGAGACCTAAATATCTTGGATGGTATTTAAAGTCCATTTGGTCAAAAAATTTCCATTTCCACCTTCTATTGAGTCCTAGAAACCCTAATATAGTGTGAAAATCACAAATTGAATCTTGGGTGTTAGTTGGAAGCTTGAATAACTTAAATATTCTTGAGTAACAATGAAATCAAGGTATGAATCCTTTATTTTCAAGATTTAATTTCTTGATTATTTGGCTAAAATCCTAAATTAGCTTGAGGGCATGATTTAAGCCCAACAAAGCTTGGCTTTTACTTGATTCTTAGGGGTTATGATTCCCTAATGGAATTTGAACATTGGGTTAATCTCGAAAACTTATTTTTCATATGTGGAACCCATTTGGGGGTTTTGACATCATTTTTTACCTGAATCACAATGGTGGAATATGGGTATTGATATTTTTATAATGATGTATATATTGTGTTTTTTATAGCTTGGCTTCTTGAAGAAGCCTTTAGGAAGGGAAAAGCAAAAGTTTAGCGGTTCTTGTGCTTTATTTGGATTTGAGGTAGGTTGGGCTTACTTTTTGTTAGATTGAGCTATGTTATTGTATAATTGTGATATCTTGTTATATTTGGAGGGGTTCTAGGTGTTGGGGTGATAAATGGTAATCCTTGGGAGTAGTTGAATCATTTAGGCCATTTGAACTCATAGTATGGGATACTTAAATTGTTATCTAGAACCTTGATTATTTGGAGTTGTTTTCACATAAATAGTATGAGAATGCTTTAGTTTCTTTAGTTAGAGGGGTGTGACCTTGTCACTCATGATTTTGGTTTAGTTGACCCTATCTTCTTATGTTATAGAATTACAAAGTTTTCATGGATGAGTTAAGTGAAGGGCTAGAGGAAGATCTTTACCTTAGGACTATTGTGGCTTGTTAAACATCTTTGACTTGATTTGGATACCATAGCTTAGTCCCGAATAGAAATTAGACTTGAAGTGAAATTATGGGAAATTAGAAGTGGGAATTTGACCCACCCTAAGCTCTAATTTTATAGTCCCATTGAAGACCTAGATGTTTGTTAAATGTTTAAGTCCTTTAGTAGTATGATGGTTAAGCCTGGTAAATGAAATATATTGATTGTATTAAAAGTGGGGTATATAGTTGTTCTCTAAATTATTATTAATGCTTGACCGGCAATGGAATATCTTATAAATTAAGCCATGACTATGCTATCACTTGACCCATTGACTAGGATACTATGTTGAGCCTTGGTCTATGTTATAACACATTTTATGCTTTGTCTAGTAACTAAACTAGTGTTGAAGCCAAAAATCCTTCTTGTACTAATATTATGGATCATGATGCCAAGGACTCTAAGAGGTATATTTATTGATTTTATGAGAGGCTATGCTACTATTTATTTTGATCCTGTTATTGTATTATAATATTTAGACTCTATGTATTCATATACATATTGATAAATTGGCCTTGACGATGAATGATCAGATATGAAGGTATGTTCCTCCTTACTTTTATTTTACTTTAGCCCTTAAGGGGCTTTCTCTTTATTATGGATATGTGTATGTTGGTGATATTGATACCTGGCTCGAGTCAGGATAATATATTGGTGATATTGATACACGGTTCGAGTCTAGAGGATATGTTGGTGATATTGATACCCAATTCGAGTCAGGAAGAGATATTGATGTTATGTATGGAAAATATATATTGTGGATATACTTTTATATGCTTGCATTCGTAGGCAAAATAAGGGTATGATGTCAACCTTAGGGTGCTAGTTCCAGATCACTAGTGCTAACCACTTTCTAAGAAAAGTGATTCATTGTTATTTCTACATAGTGAATAGTAATTATAATTGCCTAATATTAAACAGAGACTAGTTAGTAAGTGGGATTTATTATAAGTGAAGGATCGACCTAGTGAATGATGCTTGTACCTAACAATGGTTTACAAAGGAATGTGGGCTCTTAGAATAGGCTATGTGGTGATTAGTTGTCCATTAAAAGATTATACTACTTGGTGTATAGATACCCAATTGACTAGTTAATAGTCCTTATGTAGTTAAAATATGGCAATTAGCAAATATGATTGATACGTAGCTAACGATGATGATTGTAATGACCCTTTAAGTTATTTTGCATATTTATGCTTATCTTCACTATTTGATCTTCTCCAAAAGCTTCCCCAAGCTATTTATGACTTGTTAGGACCGATGGTTCTGTTGTTGGGCAGTTCATTTGGTTTTTAGAGCTAATTCCCTATTTTAAAGTCTTCGTTGGTTCCAAATGGCCATCAGGCAAAAACATCAATGAAAAAATCTTGAATGCAAATTTAACTATGCTAGAGATCTATAATATCGATTTTAGTCTAGGTAGACCTTTGGTTTGGTTTCCAATGCACCCGAGTTAATTTTGACCTACTGGTTGAAAGTTGAAAATTGGAAAGAATAGGTGTGGGACAACCATTTGGTTGAAACTACCTCAAATTCAAAATACGACTTTTCCATTATGTCCAAAACATCTATTTTAGGCTAGGGAGACCCTTGGTTTAGGTCCCAAGGTTCTCGAACTTATTTTGGGCTATTGAGAAGATTTTATGAAAAGTGATGAAACTATAGGTGTGGGCCCCACTTTTTTCTAAACGATCTCTGATGAAAGTTTTGATGATTCTAATAGATTTAAAATGTGGTTTACATTCAAAATTCACTATTGGATCATGTTCTTTGGATTTCGGATGAGTTCCGGGGGTCAAAAACATATTTTTGAGTTTACTATCATCTGGTGCAACTGCGATCGCAGCAAAGATTGTGCGATCGCGATTAGACAAATCGCATACCATAGGACCAAGATTTTGACATCTGAGTACCTTTGGGGTCTATATAAAGGCCTCAAGATGCGTTTGGGGCATTTCCTCTTCACCATTTTGACCTAGAAACTCTAAAATGAGTGTAATAACTAAAAATTAGTCATGGGTAGTGACTTGGGAGCTTAATTATCATATTGTATCTGATTATCTTCAAGATTAAGGTAAGAATTTCTTGAATTCATTCTTGAATTTCTTATTTTGGACCCAAAACCCTAATTTAGCTTAGGGCTTGATTTTTGCCCAAAGTATGCTTAGTTTTCACCCATTCTTTGAGGGTTATGATTCCTTATTCATGTGTGAACATTGAGTTGGTCTCAAAAACTCATTTTTTTATATGTGGGACCCACTTAGGATTTTGGTGTCATTTTTGGACCCAAAGCATAATAAAGCAATATGGGTATCATAAGACTCGTATTGATGAGTAGATTATGGTTTTAATAGTGTGATGGCATTTTGAGGATTATAAAGTTAAGATGAGCATGTGGAGCATGAAATGAGGTTTTGCATCTTGGCCTTGACATAGGCTTCTATCTAATTTTCTTCATAGATGATGTGTGATATATGCTACGTATAAATATGGATGTTAGGCTTGATTATGAGTAGGATAAATTTGCCTTGATATATTGATGTTTGGGGAATTAGGTGATGTTTTGGACCTTTAAGATAGCATGTTTATAACCCTTTTGTATCCTATTGCCTTTCCCTTTTAGTTTAGATTATTTATAGCATTGATAAGATATAATGTTATGTTTGGAATATAGTTTTAGCTTTGAAGCATGATTTGTATATTTAGCCTTATTGGGCTAGTGTGGTAGTCTTAAAATTATAAGTTAGTAGAGTTGACTTAAGTACCCTTGTTTCTAGTTGAAGTTACTATCTTAGGCTTGAATATGGCTTACTTGATATCTAGAACATGAACTAGATACCTTATCCTAGTTTGGGGCATAGTATGCCTAATTATGGAAATTGTGGATTAGAAATGGGATCATTCGGCCCACTTAGTCCTAAGCTTGTGTTAAGTCTTGTAGACTTAGTACGGATGTTAGACATAGATGAGTCTAGTAAACCTTAGAATAAGGTTACTTCATACCTTGGTAACTTGTATTGATGTTTTTGGATTGTGTCTTTTGAGTTATGGTTATGATACTCCTTGTAAAAGTGATATTTGGTATTTAGAGATGATATTCCTCCTAGATACGTTATGTGGCCTATAGAGATACTATTTTTTTTACTTGATAATTGGCCTATAGAGTTGTTATTTTCTTTATTCATGATTGTTAGACCTATAGAGACGATATTCTTCTTAGATATGTAAATAGGCCTAGAGAATTGATATTCCTCGTAGTCATGATATATGACCTATTGATATAAGATATCCTATAGATGATTACATTTCTATCTATATTATGCCTCTTAGATGTGTTTTTTTTGGTTACATTTTAATTTTATTAATAAACTAACTCAATCCACAAAGAATGGCCCAACCCATTCAAATAAATACATACACATATCAAATTAATTAGCCCAAACAACTTGACCTGGTCCATGAAAGAAATAATAAAATGGGGATGTAGGGTTTCTAATTTGAGCTAAGAAGAGTTTCTTTCTTAGCATGTTTCCACCGCCTTCATCATGTTTGCTTTTGGAAATCTTCACTTTGAGATGCTTCTCCTATGGGTGATAAACACCATACCATGGTTGGATAAGCTCAGATTCTTGTACAGTTTGCAAGAGTAAGTTCAGTCCATCCTCCGTTTCTTGCATTTGAACTTCTGATTTACCTTTAAATCCTACTCCTTTGCTTCTATTTGAGATTTTGTGTTCTATTTCAGCTGAATTCCTCAGAGTAAGGGAGTACACAATGATTTTTGGTGCTAAACATATGGGTCTCATCAACTGAGACTTGATTTTACATCTAGGTACCCTGCTTCTTCCTCTATGTTCCACTTTTTGATCTGACTATACCCCTAATTGTGTTCCCATAGATTTGTAGTTATTTCTCCTAGATGTGAGATACCTTGTGTGAGAGATGATTACATGCCTATATATTATGCCTCCAAGATGTGAGATGCCTCTTGTGTGAGAGATGATTATATATCTATCTATATTATGCCTCCTATATATGAGATGCCTCTTGTGTGAGAGATGATTACATTCTTAATGATATTATGCCTCATATATGTGAGATGCCTCCTATATTTGAGATGATTAGAAGTATGATACGGCTTATAAATATAATTATTGATATGAGTCCCGGATATGTATATGAGCCTAAGGCCATGATTATGATGTTATGATTATTTTGAATAAATTAATGGGCCAAGGGTCATGTTATGATATTTATTAAATAGTTGGGAAATATTTTTCATTATAAATAATGTGATTACATTTTATGAATATGAATATGTATATGTTTGTATACACATCTCTCCGGTATGGGACAGAGAAAGATGTGGTATGATGTTTATTATTCAATTGATTGAATACTGGTTATGCCATGCATAGATATGGTATATTCATGATTAGTTACCATTATAAATGTTGTGATTATAGTTGAACTGGGATCTTATGACTTCTCTTCTTGGTAAATAGTTAAGCTATGTGGTAACTAGTTATCTATTAGCGGACTATAGCACTTGATGGCTAGGAATCTGATGTATTAGTTAATGAATCTTACTTAGTTGAAATATGGTAGCTAACGATGGTTAATTAATGAATGGTGTCCGTTAATAAAAGATGGTTAGGTGAAAAGTAGTAAGGTGTTATCTAGTAATTATTAATGATATAGGATGATTAGTTGATAATAATGAATGATGGATAAATGGTAGTTTTGGTCTAGTGATGAACCTTGACTAGATGTTAGATGTTGGCTATTTAATAAATAGTGGTTAGTTATTATCTCGTGAGTAAGGATAATGTTTAGGCTAATAACAACAGCTTATGTGATGACTAGTAAACTAGTGATTCTATTATAATAGGTATTGGTTAACTAATAATGAGTAGTTGGGAAGTATTGACTAGATAGATATTCTATGGTGATATATCTATGTTTATGATTATTTTAGTGGATCTTATTCGGTTATGGTAATTGTGATGATATTGATACCCGACAAGGCCGAAGGATACCATTGTGATGTTTTTGATACCTGACAAGACCGAGGATACTTTTGTGATGATATTGATACCCATCAAGGCTGGAGGATACTATTGTAATGATATTGATTTCCGACAAGGCTAGAAAATACTATTGTGATACAATTTTTACCCGGCAAGGTCAGAGAATACTATTATGATGATGTTGATACCCGTCAATGCCGAAGGATACTATTATGATGGTATTGATACTTGACCAAAATGGAGGATACTGTTGTGATGATGTTGATACCAGGAAAAGCCAGAGGATATATTGATGATATGTTGATACCCGACAAGGACAGAGGTTGATTATGGTTATAATTGTCCTGATGAAGGTAGTTTTGATAATTTGTGACACTGATTATGTACTTTGCATTCATTCTTACATGTGCATTGCCTATCCCCAGTATGCACCTATGTCTATCAGCTGGTATGGGATGGTTGCATAGATATGGGTGAAGAATATCCCTTGGGTTGTTGTATATTGACTAAACCTTTTAAGCCTAGGGTAGTGGGGGTATGCATAGGCTCAGCTAGGAATTTGGTTGTCCGGAGTAGACAATTATTTCCATGTAGGCTCGGTAAGGTATCTGTGTTTATGAGTATATCTTTTTTTATTCTAGTAATTGTGATGATATTGATACCCGATAAGGCCGAAGGATACCATTGTGATGTTTTTGATATCTGACAAGACCGAGGATACTTTTGTGATGATATTGATACCCATCAAGGCTGGAGGATACTATTGTGATGATATTGATTTCCGACAAGGCTAGAAAATACTATTGTGATGCAATTTTTACCCGGCAAGGTCAGAGGATACTATTATGATGATGTTGATACCCGTCAATGCCGAAGGATACTATTATGATGGTATTGATACTTGACAAAAACGGAGGATACTGTTGTGATGATGTTGATACCAGGAAAAGCCAGAGGATATATTGATGATATGTTGATACCCGACAAGGACGAAGGTTGATTATGATGATGATTGTCCTGATGAGGGTAGTTTTGATAATTTGTGACATTGATTGTGTACTTTGCATTCATTCCTACATGTAATTGCCTATCACCAGTATGCACCTATGTCTATCAGCTGGTATGGGATGGTTGCATAGATATGGGTGAAGAATATGCCTTGGATTATTGTATATTGATTAAACCTTTTAAGCCTGGGGTGGTGGGGGTATGCATAGGCTCGACTAGGAATTTAGTTGTCCGTAGTAAATGATTATTCACATGTAGGATCGGTAAGGTATCTATGTTTATGAGTATTTTAGTGTATCTTTTTTTATTATGGTAAATATGATGATATTGATACGTAGTAAGGCCGGAGAATACTATTGTGATACTTTTGATACCCAGTAAGATCGAGGATACTATCGTGACAATGTTGATACCCGTCAAGGACGAAGGATACTATTGTGATGATATTGATATCCGGCAAGGCCAGAATATACTATTGTGATGCTATTTTTACCCGGCAAAGCTGGAGGATACTATTATGATGACGTTGATACCTGACAAGGCCAAAGGATACTATAATAATGGTATTGAAACTCAGCTAAACCAGAGAATACTGTCGTGATCATATTGATACCAGGTAAGGCGAGAGGATATATTATTTATATATTGATACCCGACAAGGCTGGAGGTTGATTATGATGATTTATCTCCAGTATGCACCTATGTCTATCAGCTGGTATAGGAAAGTTGCATAGATATGGGTGAAGAATATGCCTTGTGTTGTTGTATGTTGATTGAATCTTTTAAGCCTAGGTCAGTGGGGTACGCATAGACTCAGCTAGGTATTTAGTTGTTCAAAGTAGCCGGTTATTCATGTTGTAATTGATATTGTTGTTATCATTGTTATGATCATTATTATGGCTAGCTTATGACAGATTAGTCTTTGATCTAGTATCGGTATTTTAGGTATGTCTTTGGCCTCTCCTATAATATGATTGCTTTATTATGCACGACTCTTTCATATCTAGCCATATTGATTAGAAACCCCGAGTATCATAGTATTTAAATCCCAATTCTATTATAATGAGTTCTCAAAATAAGAATATGATGCTATAGGTTATTCTTTAAGATGACCCCATGTTTATATATATATATATATATATATGTATATATAAAGCTATGATACTACCGTATATCCCTTCCTTCGTTGTTCATGTTGTACATTTATTTCTTTGCCTTGTATATTACTATAGATTTTTCTTTCATTGTTTATTTGTATATTGTCCTGGGATATACGGTATAGCATTGACTTATATTGAATGTAGCTAGAATAGGATAGTTTACCCTGATACTTCCTTAGTTTTATTATGTTAAACTCTTGGACATAAATAGGATAGTTGTTCCTTACTGTCTCATTGACTTGTCATATGACTTCTAGACTTTTGGGTATAGTTTCCATTATGTTTATATGTTGTATATATCTGCTTTATCTTTGGATCTCAGTTTGCAGTAGCCTACTGAGTACCATTCGTTTGGTAATTATGCTACACTTCTGCAGCCTGTAAATCATAGTACAGGTTATCACAGTTGATGTGTGCATCGTGCAGACCAGCCCTGATTTAGAGACTTAGAGTGAGCTCCTGATGTTCGGAGCATTACTTATTTCTCTCTTATGTGTTAGATTGGTCTCTAAGTTGTGTTTAGAGATGAGTTGTATTATTGTATCTCTCTTGATATTTCATTTTTGTACTCTTTTTATATTAGAAGCTCCTATACTGATACCCCCAGTTTTGGGATTCTTCTATATATTGATCTTTATTTCATATATTCTACATTCTTTTCCTTATATTATTGAGTAGTCTGTTACTAGCCGTTCTGAACTATGGGTTGGCTTGCCTACTGGTGGGTTATAGTAAGCGCCATCATGACATGAGAAGTTGGGTCATGAAAAATTAGTATCAGAGCCTAGGTTTCATTGGTGTATTAGAACAAGAGCTAAGTATTAGTAGAGTCCTGTGAATCAGTACGGATATATCTGTAACCTATCTTTGGGAGTCTACAGTGACATTTGAGGAAATTCACTTCATGACTCCTTATCGTTTGTCTGCATTTCTATGAGTCTTGAATACATTCTTTGACTCTATTCTATCCCCTAAGGACAATGCAATATTATCGACAGATGTGGACAGGACTCCAACACACATTTCTAGAATTTCAGCAAAGCATCGAATTAGAGGGTTAGAGATAGATATCAAAGATCCTCAATGATGGCCAAAAGGATTTGGGAAGAGTTCCCATCAGAATTGCGTGAGTGTCATATCGTTATTCGAGCTATGGCAACAATTTTGTATTATGAGGGGAAGTTTCTCAAAGTATTCTAGGATCTTGGTTTGGTTGTGTTGTAATGAGACACTGCCTCAAAGAATGCCCCTGGTATGAGAGGAGATCATCTAGACTTAGCATATATTCACCGCCAGCCTAGAGTTCCTAAGATAGGCTATGATTTCAGAAGTTTGGACATAAATTTGTGAGTGTCTCTCAACGTCAGTTGGCCATCCATTTGGGCTTAGTTTGTTTTCTCTCTATAGTGATGCTTCAGGAATTTCTACGACCACAGAGAGACCGACTACTAGTCTAGGGTGTGTCCATGACATGAGATTCCAGTCACTTAGCTTAGTTAGATAAGCTTGTGATGTTTTGACAACTTCAATTAGAGATGGTGCGCTTGGTACCTCAGTTGATGATTCAGTCGTTTAGTCTTATTTAGACCCATTCAGATTTATTTTCCCTATGCCCGTCAGGCATGTGACTGTGGATGTTACCAAAATTGATGTGCTTTTATTTTTCGCACTTATCTCTTGTTATGTGTATTAAGGTTTTCATACCTATTGATGATTGTATGCCTTGATGAATTTATATCAGTCATTATGTGCCTTATTATTGAATTCATGATTATGTTACTACTCTATGGTTTATTTCTTTTAGTAGTGGATGGAGTAGATATATATTGATGTTTTCCCCTATGGGCATGGTTTTGGGTTTGAGTCACATTTATCTTGGCACATTAGCCCTGTTGTGGCCTTTAGGTGGTACATGATATTGATGTTTATTTTGGTACCGCCAGTACCGTATGTTGATATTAACATTGTTGTTTCTATTGCTACCATTGTGTGAGGTTATTAATACCACTGTGTGAGATTATTGATACTACTACGTGAGGTTATTAATATTATTTGTTCTCATTACTGGTTGTGATTGATCCTCGCTGGGTAGCTGTATAGACTAGTGTTATCTAGTTAGACTTTAATTATTCTTATGATATTATTTGGTGGCTTGAGTAGATACAACCAGATTTGATGATTTCTTCCCCTAGAGCGGCGAGGTTAACTGTGTTCCCTCTTGGTTAGCTGTATTTGATTGATTTTGGAGATTTGTTGTGGTATCAAAGGTAAGTGACCTTCCATGGTTTTTGTGGATTTTGAGTCGGCAATTTAGTTATGTTGCCTATTTTTGAGTTTGAGATCCTTAGACTTTCCTCTTGGATTATGAATGATTTTATTTTGGCTATCCCTTCTGGTATAACTCGTTTGTGAGATGGACCAGTTTTAGGTTCATTGTTCATTTGTGGCTATTTTATTGTTTGATAGCAATTTTGATGTTGATATTGAAATATCATGGATTTATCTCATAGGTATATTGGGTTTGTACCCTTGGATAGTTTTCCTTGTTGTTAGTGTGGAGATTGAATACTTCTTTGTTATTGTGATGTAGTTTTCCCTTAAGTGGTGTAAGAGTGTTAGAGACAAGTGACCTTTCTTGTGATCGCTTCTTAAGTTGGAAGATTAGAAACTCTTTATATTGAGTTATTAGTTGTTTGGTGGTGGTCACGACTTTGACCTTGGTTTTGAGATTAGTATCTCTTCTTCGATGATGTTGTTCTTAGGTGGATTCAGGAAATTCCTATTTAAGCATTTGATCGGCCTAGTGAGGCTTGGTGGACTGATTCTCCTCGATGATATGAGCATGTGGCTATTTCTTTGCCTAGATAGAGTATTGCATTGGTTAGTTCCCAACTTAATTTGCATTTCTCCGAGTTGCTAAAGTTTTTGCCTTCACTGGTATGGTTTTCAGCCTTGAGAAGTTTTGAGTATATTTTGATAGTTTATGCCTTTCGGCGGATATGGAGTGGGTTATATTCATTTTCATCCAGTGATTTTATCTTTGGGATGACTCCTATTGTGCGACTATGTTTTATTCCCTCCAACTGATATAGAGTTGGTTGCTAGTGTTATTAGTCAGTGGTTATCCCTGTGGTGATTTTGCTCTTTAGATATGTCTTGACTGTGTCTCGGTATGATTTATCTCGAATATGTCAGATCTGGATACTAGAGTCGATTTGAGATAGTTGACATTGATACAACCTTATTAGCCCAGTTTTGGATTTTGACTGCTTGGAATGGTGATTTGGAAGTATGATAGATTTGGAGCATTAATACCTACTTATTTTTAGTTTTAATTTAGATATTTAAGATTGAGCAGTTCAGCCTTGGTATTGAGATTTCAACTTGGTCTTGTGGAGTTGTCGTACAGCCTTTGTTTTGGACTTGTTTCAGTTTGGATTTTATTTATAGGATGGTTGAGCCTACTCCATGGTTGCCTATTCAATCTTTTTGACTTCAGTTGGATTATTGTTGATAAGTGTTCAGATGGTAGCCCATGGTCCCTGTATTGGTTATTTTAGTTTTGACCTCGAGTTTTAGTTTTCTTTGGGAATTTTGGACAATTTACTTAGTGGGGATAATATTCTCGAGTTGGATTCAATATGGCTTCATTCTCGGTGGATGAGATATCCTGGAGTAGAATGTTCAGTGATGAGCAGTTATATCTTAGATTTTGAGATTTTAGTTTGATTTCATTTGGATTAGTTGCAGCATTGGCATGGATTGCATTACGTGATTATCTCAATTTGTATGCCCAGATAATGCCTTATGAGTTTATTCTCATGTTTTCCTTATGGACTTTCAGTGTATCAGCTTCAGTTCTTTGAGTTCTCTATGATGAGACTGTATGAACGAGACTCAAGAGATTTTTCTCCTAGCTTGGAGAAGATAGCAGGTGCAAAAAGGTAAAGAAATATTATTTTTAGATTTGGAGTCGATTTTATGAGTAGATTTGGATTCGGTTTTATGACTCATGTCTTGGTTTGCTTTTAGTTTGGATGAGCCTTTGTGGATTTATATGGATTTAGAGATGGGGTCATTGTGTTGTGGTTCAGTCTATACTTATCAACCTTTTCGGTTCAGTTGGAGGCCAGTTAGTGGTCGAAGTTGAGTTTTGGCTATTTTTAAAGTAAAATAATTATGTTGGTTGAAAAAGGATATATGTGGGGGAATCCTTTGCAAGTGTTTTCTCTCTGCTGAGGTTATCTGTGAAGTCAAGCTTGTAGCATGCGGGCCCAGTACCTTATCCTTTTGAGCTTTTGAGATTCTTTCTATTCGTTGACTTTCGGGGGTGAAAGTCCTTTTAGTAGTGGATATTGTAATGACCCTTCAGGTTATTTTCCATCTTTATACTTATCTTCACTGTTTGAGCTTCTCCATATCTGTCCCAAGTCATTTATGACTTGCTGGGACCAACGGTTTAGTTAACGGATAGTTCATTTGGTTTTTAGAGACACTTCCCTATTTTGAAGCCTTCAATGGTTCCAAATGGCCACTGGGCAAAAACATCAATGAAACAATCCTGGATGCAAATTCCAACTGCACCAGGAGATCCAGAATATCAATTTTAGTCTAGGTAGACCTTTGGTGTGGGTCCTAATGCACTTGAGCTCATTTTGACCTATTGGTTAGAAAGTTGAAAATTGGAAAGAACAGGTGTGGGACCCACATTTGGTCAAAATGACCTCGGATAGAAAATCTAACTTCGCCATTGCGTCCAGAATGTCTATTTTAGGCTATGAAGACCCTTGGTTCAGGTCCCAAGGCTCCCGAACTTATTTTGGGCTATAGGTGTGGGGCCTACTTTTTTCCTAAAAAATCTCTGATGAAATTTTTGATGATTCCAATAGATTTAGAATGTGGTTTACACTCAAAATTCACTATTGGATTATTTTCTTTGGATTTCGAATGAGTTTCGTAGGTCAAAAATAGATTTTTGAGTTTGTTGTCATCTGTGCTACCGCGATCGCGGCCAAGAGTGTGCAATCGTGAGTAGTGCTATCGAGGCCCATAGGACTGCAATTGCAATATCTGAGTACCTATAGGGGCTATATAAAGTCCCAAGACGCGTTTGGGTCATTTCCCCTTCACCATTTAGACCTAGAAACCCTACAATAAGTGTAATTATTAAAAAATGGTCGTGGGGTGACTTGGGAACTTAATTATCATCTTGTATTGCGATTATCTTCAAGATTAAGGTAATAATTTCTTGAATTTCTTATTTTGGACCCAAAACCCCAATTTATATTAGGGCTTAATTTTAGCCCAAAGTATGCTTAGTTTTCACCCATTCTTTGACAGTTGTGATTCCTTATTCCTGTGTGAACATTGGGTTGGTCTCAAAAACTTATCTTCCGTATTCAGGGCCCACTTGAGGTTTTGGTGTCATTTTTAGACCCGAAGCACAATAATGCAATGTGGGTATCATTAGACTCGTATTGATGAGTAGAATATCATTTTGATAGTGTGATTGAATATTGAGGATTATAAAGTGAACAAATATGTGGTGCATGAAGTGAGGTTTTTTGGTTTGGCCTAGAGGTAGGATTTTGTCTACTTTCCTTCGTAGATGATGTGTGATACATGATGTATATGAATATGGATGTTAGGCTTGATTATGAGTGGGATAACATGCCCTTGATTTATTGATGTTTCAAGAATTAGGTGAGGGTTTTGGACCCGTAAGATGGCATGTTTATAACCCTTGTGTATCCTATTTCCTTCCCTCTTTAGTTTAGATTAGTTATAGTATGGATATTATATAATGCTATGCTTGGAATAAGGTTTTAGCTTTGAAGAATGAGTTGTATATTTAGCCTTATTAGACTAGTGTGGAAGTCTTGAAACTATAAGTTGGGTGGAGTTGACTTGAGTACCCTTGTTTCTAGTCGAAGTTTCTATCTTTAGCTTGAATATGGATTACTTGACATCTAGAAGAAGAACTAGATACCTTAGCCTAGTTTGGGGCATAATAGACCTAGCTATTGAAATTATGGATTAGAAGTGGGATCGTACGGCCCACTTAGGCCTAAGCTTGTGTTAAGTCTTATGGACTTAGTGCAGATGTTAGACATAGATAAGGCTAGTAAACCTTATAATAAGGTTACTTTATAACTTGGTAACTTATATTGATGTCCCAGATTGTGACTTTTGAGTTATGGTTATGATAATCTTTGTGGAAGTGATATTGGGCTTTTAGAGATGATATTCCTCCTAGATACGTTATGTAGCCTATAGAGATGCTATTTTCTCTTAGTCTTGATGATTGGCCGGTAGAGTTGCTATTTCCTTTAGTCATGGTTGTTGGACATATAGAGACGATGTTCCTCTTAGATATGTAAATAGGCCTAAAGAAGTGATATTCCTCGTAGTCATAATGTATGACCTATTGATATAAGATGTCCTATAGATGAATACATGTCTACCTATATTATGCCTCCAATATGTGAGATTTTTTTGTCTGAGATATGATTATATGCCTATATATATTATACCTCCTAAATGTGAATGCCTTTTGTATGAGAGATGATTACATGTCTATCTGTATAATGCCTCCTAGATATGAGAGATGATTACATGCTTAATGATATTATGCCTCCTATATGTGAGATGTCTCCTATATATGAGGCGATTAGAGGTATGCTACGGCTTATAAATATGATTATTTATATGAGTCTCAGATATGTGTATGGGCCTAAGGCCGTGATTATGATGTTATTATTATATTTGGTTAACTAATGGGCCAAGGTCTGTGTTATGATATTGATTAAATAGACGAGAAGTGTTTATCATTACAAATGATGTGATTACATTTTATGAATATAAATATGTATATGTTTGTATATGTATCTCTCCAGTGTGGGATGGAGAAAGATATGGTATGGTACTTATTATTCAACTGATTGAATACTGGTGATGGCATTCATAGATTTGGTAGATTCATGATTATTTACCATTATAAATGATATGATTATAGTTGAACTATGATCTTATGACTTCTCTTCTTGTTAGATGGTTAAGCTATGTGGTAACTAGTTGTTTATAAGGGGACTATAGTACTTGATTGCTAGGAATCTAATGTATTAGTTAATGAATCTTTCTTAGTTGAAACATGGTAGCTAACGATGGTTAGTTATTTAATATCGTCAGTTAATAAAAGATGGTTAGGTGAAAAGTACTAAGGTGTTGTCTAGTAATTATTAGCGATATAGGATGATTAGTTGATAATAATGAATGGTGGATAAATGGCGGTTTGTTCTAGTGATGAACGTTGACTAGATATTAGATGTTGGCTATTTAATAAATAATGGTTAGTTTCTATCCCATGAGTAAGGATAATGTTTATTCTAATTACTAGAGCTTATGTGATGACTAGTGATTCTATTATAATAGGTGTTGGTTAACTAATATCGAGTAGTTGGCAAGTATTGACTAGATAGATATTCTACAGTGATATGTCTATGTTTATGAGTATTTTAGTGTATCTTATTTAGTTATGGTAATTGTGTTGATATTGATATCCAGCAAGTTCGGGGGATGCTATTGTAATGCTTTTTATACCTAGCAAAATTGGAAGATACTGTCGTGATAATGTTGATACCCGTGAAGGCCGGAGGATAATATTGTGATGATATTGATACCCGGCCAGGTTGGAGGATACTATTGTGATGTTATTGATACCCGACAAGGCCGGAGTATACTATTATGATGATGTTGATACCCGGCAATGTCGTAGGATACTATTATGATGGTATTGATACCCAACGAGTCTGGAGGATACTGTCATGATGATGTTAATATCCGGCAAGGTCAGAGGATATATTGATGATATGTTGATACTCGGAAAGACTGGAGGTTGATTACGATGATGATGGTCCTGATAAGGACAGTTATGATGATTTGTGACATTAATTATGTACTTTGCATTCATTCCTGCATACGCATTGCCTATCACCAGTATGCACATATGTCTATCAGCCAGTATGGGACGATTCTATAGATATAGGTGAAAAATATGCCTTGCATTATTGTTTGTTGATTGAACCTTTCGAGCCTGGGGATGTGGGGATATGCATAGGCTCGGCTAGGTATTTGGTTGTCCGGAGTAGCCGGTTATTCAATTTGTTACTGATATTGTTGTTATCATTATTATGATCATTATTATGGCTAGCTTATGAAAATTGGTCTTTGATCTGGTATCGGGATTTGAGGTATGCCTTCGGCATCTCTTATAATTTGATTGCATTATTATTCATGATTATTTCAAGTCTAGCTATATGGATTAGAAACCCCAAGTATAATAGTTTTTAAATCCTGATTCTATTATAATAAGGTTTCAAAATGAGAATATGATGATATAGGTTATGCTTTGAGATGACCTCGTTTTTATATGTATATATACCTATATATATATATAGCTATATAAAGCTATGATACTACCGTATATCCCTTCCTTCGTTGTTTATGTTGTATAGTCATTCTTTGCCTTGTATATTACTATATATTTTTCTTTTTCTATTTATTCGTATATTGACCTGGAATATACAGCATAACATTGACGTATATTGATTGTAGGTTGAATAGGATAGTTCACCCTAATGCTTCCTTAGTTTTATTATGTTAGACTCTTGGACATGAACATGATAGTTGTTCCTTATTATCTCATTGACTTGTCATATGATTTCTGTAATTTTGGGTATAGTTTCCATACAATTTATATGTTGTATATATTTTCTTTATCTTTGGAGCTGAATTGGCAGTAGCCTACTGAGTACCATTTGTTTGGTACTCATACTACACTTCTACATCCTGCAAATCACATTATGGCGTATCATCTTTGATGTGTGCATCATGCAGAACAGCCTGGTTCAGATACTTAGAGTGAGCTTCTGACATTTGGAGCATTACTTATCTCTCTCTTATGTATTAGACTAGTCTCTAAGTTGTGTTCAGAGATAAGTTGTATCATTGTATTTCTCTTGATATTTCACTTTTGTACTCATTTTATATTAGAAGCTCTTGTAATGATACCACCAGGTTTTGGGATTCTTCTATATATTGATCTTTATTTCATATATTTTGCATTCTATTCCTTATATTATTAAGTAATCCGTTACTAGCCATTTTGGACTAGGGGTTGTCTTTCCTACTGGTAGGTTATGGTTGGCGTCATCATGACCTGAGAAGTTGGGTCATGATAATGACAAAATGGAATAGAAACCTGTTGTCGATGTTGGCTTCTAATAAAATCTTGAAAATATATCCTATTGATGATAAATATGGAAGATGGTTGGATAGTGGTGGGATTTGGTTAAGTTGATGGTTTTACAATGTTATTATTTCCTTGGGTGTACTCTTTAGTGGTATAGGATGTGGTGTTGGGTTCCTTTACTTTATACACTAGTTGGTGTATGGTCGTCAACTTTTTACTTATGCGGATTATGATTATATCGGTGTTGTTTCATGATTTTAAATTAATTACTTCTTATGTTCAACGGTATTGGTATGTGAAGATATGTTATGTCATATTATTATTTTGATTTGATTACTTATACATAGTGATGATGGAGACCATTCAGGTTCAATTTTGTACCTTGACTTAGATATGTTTATCTTGCATTATATCATCTTTATGTCATGACTTAGCTCAGTCGGCCGATAATGCCTACTGAGTACCCGTTGTTTGGTACTCATACTACATTTTTGTACCTTTTTTATGTAGATTCGAGCTCTAGCTTTTACCGTTGAGTTAAGTTCGTGCAGTGTTGACATTCCGAAGACAAGTGGAGCTCTTAGAGTTTCGAGTCACATATTTCCCTCTATCTTTAATTCAATATTTTATGCTCAAGAAAAATGTATTGACTATTTAATATTTCTGGGTTGTAATCCTATTACTATCATATTTAGGTGCTCTTGTACTAATATTACCAAGTCTTGGGATTGGTATCCGTATTTGATTATTTTATTTTTAGAATCATTTTCTTATATACCTTATGCTTATGTATTTTGGCCTAGTTAGGTGTTTCTCACCTAATTAATCCACTGTGTTAGCTTCGGGTTTAAGGTATTGACTTACCTACTAGCAGGTTATAGTAGTTACCATCACAATTTGTTAATTAAGTCATGACAAATTGGTATCAGAGCCTAGGTTTCACCGATATTATTGGTACAAGAGCAAGTGTCTAATAGAGTCCTGCGGATTAGAACGTTGACGTTTGTTTCCTATCTTTCGGAGGCTATGGGACATTCTTAGAAGTCTTTCACTTTTTTCACTTGCATCGTGTTAAGAGTCTGAGTTGGTTTGTAAGATATTCCCTTGACTTCTCTCTTTTAAAGATGCACGTACTATCTCTGTGCGAGATGAAGGTCCCAAGACTGAGCCCAAGGATCCTACTCCTATTTATGGACGACCTAGAGGTCAAGGACAACCTTGTGATGTGTCCCCAGCTAGTGACCAGGATAGGTCGCCTTCCTCAGGCCCTATCCTTGCACCTAAGCCAGATATTCCTCTACAACAACCAGCGGTAGGCAGGGACCAGCCCAGGATTCACCAGGGTTTGTTCCTTCTTTATTACTTAGAGATGCCTTGATTTATCTGTTGGGTATTATTGGTGGTGCGACATTAGATGGTGTGCAGACTACTGATCAGAGTGCTACTCGGGAAAGGTGCAACCTGTAGCTGCAGTTCCTAGGGTCGAGGTTCATCCTGTTTTGATAGTTGTTCAGTCGGTAGCCATTCAGCCAGTTACAACCCATCTTGCTATATCTGCTGAGGAGAAGAAGATGTTGGGTAGATTTTTTAGGTTGGCTCCGCCTAAGTTTTTTGGTGCTCCTGGAGAGGATGCATTCGAGTTTCTTACTACTTGTGAGGATAGGCTTCGTGGTTTAGGCCTTGTTGATACTCGTGGTCTGGATTACACCATATTTTAGTTGGATTTGTCTGCTCGTCACTGGTAGAGAGGCTTTGCAGATTCTAGACCATCTGAATCTTCTCCTTTGTCATGGACCAATTCTCTGAGATACTCTTGGAGAAGTATATGTTGTGCATCCTTAGAGATTGACTTAGGGATCATCTTACTAGATTAAAGCAGGGCTCCATAATAGTCCCTGAGTATGAGGACCATTTCCATAGATGGCTAGGCATGCGACTTTAATTTTGGATTCAGAGTATGAGCGAGTTCACTGCTTTCTGAGAGGACTGAGACTCTCTATTCAGGTGGCTACTTAGATTTTAGTAGTTTTTGGACTTTTGTTGAGGTTTCAGATCATGCTAGAGTGATAGAGGAGATGCACCATAAGGGTTATGAGGGTCGTGATAAAAGGCCCAGGTTCCAGGGCAGATTTGGTGGGAGCCATTGCAATTCTTGATTCAGAGGTGGTAATGCTCATGTTGGGTATCCTATGCATCAACCTTTGCAGCTTTAATGTCAGACTATTCGACCAATTTAGATAGCTCTCCAGATTACTAACAGAGGTCATCTTGGTGTTAGTGGTCTCCCTGGTAGGGGCGATGATCAGTCCTCGGAATACTCGCATGCGAGTCTTACTAGATGTGGTGGTTATTTTGAGTTAGCTGAATTTATTTGTTCTGGCTCCGCTCGTGACTCCTATTATACTTGTGGACTTCCTAGTCCCTATTTATGAGAGTGCCCTAGTCATGGGGCGATAGTTGTTTCAGCCCTCGGGTAGGAGTGGTCACATTGTTGCAGGGGTAGTTATCAGGGTGCTCGAGATGGTACTCAGGTAACCAGGACACGAGGTCGGTTAGGTGTTTAGCTAGGTGAAGGGCATGGTCAATTGTATGCAATACCTGCAATACTCTAGGCTAAGACTTTGGATGTTGTAGTTATATGTATGATTTTGGTATATCGCGAGTTGGCTCTTGCTTTACTTAATTTGGGATCCATTAATTCTTATATATCTACTTATTACACACAATGGTTGGATTTGATTAGTGATTTATTATCTATGCCATTGTGCGTATCTACTCCTGTGGGTTATTATTTAGTAGTGGATCGCGTATTCAAATTATATGTTATGACAGTTAGTGATGTAGATACTCATGTTGATCTTATTATTCTGGATATGCTGAATTTTGATGTAATTTTGGGCATGGACTGGTTATCCTTCTATCATGTGGTCATGGATTGTTTTGCTAAGACCGTTACCTTATCCATGTCTGGCGTATCCCAGGTGTATAGTAGGGAGTGGTTAGACATGAGCCAACGAGAATTATTTCTTATGTTCATGGTAGAGGACTTATATCAAGGTGTTGAGAGTTTTATCTTGCTAATATATGTGATACTCATGTGGAGGTCCATCGCTTGACTATGTTGTTATTGTTTGTGAGATTCCTAAAGTGTTCCCTATCGACCTGCCTGGTATTCCCCTTGACTGTGAGATTGAGTTAGCAATGACCTCGAGCCTGGCATCCGACCTATTTCTATGGAACTTTATCGTATGGCTCCTGTCGAGACTATGGAGCTAAACTCTAAGCCTTAGTATCTTCTTGGTAAAGGTTTCATTAGATCGAGTGTTTCCTCATGGAGAGAACCTATTTTGTTTGTAAAGAAGAAATACGGCTCCATGCATATGGTATCAATTGTAGGCAGCTTAATAAGGTGACAGTGAAGAACCGTTATCCTATGCCTTACATTAATGATTTATTTGACCATTTTCAGGGTGCAGACGTGTTTTCAAAGATTGATTTAAGGTCTAGTTACCACCAGTTGAGGATTCAAGCTAAGGATATCCTAAAGACATCTTTCAGGATCTGTTTTGGTGCTTATAAGTTCTTAGTAATGTCTTTAGGTTAATGCCTCAGACGCATTCATGGATTTCAAGCATCGTGTGTTCAAACCCTATCTAGACTCCTTCATTAATATGTTCATTGATGACATTTTTGTTTATTCAAGGAGTAGTGAGGAGCATGAAAAGCATTTGAGGATCGTGCTCCAGACCTTGCGAGATCATATGTTTTTTGCCAAGTTCTACAAGTGCGAGTTTTGGCATAAGTTGGTTATATTCCTTAGACATATGGTATCTAAGACTGATATCATGGTAGACTCGGCTAAGATTAAGGCAATTCATGATTGGGCTAGGCCTAAGTTTTCGATAGAGGTTCGTAGTTTGATTGGTTTGGCCGGTTATTATAGATGCTTTGTTGAGATTTTCACAACTATTTTCGCCCTTATGACTAAATTGACTCAGTAGAAAGTTTCTTTTTGATTGTTCAAGGAGTGTAAATATATATTTGGAAATCTCAAGAATTGTCTGACTTCAGCTCTAATGTTAACTCTTCCAGTTAATGGTGAGGGATTCATTATGTTTTGTGATACTTCTGGTATTGGTCTTGGTTGTGTCTTGATGCAGAAGGTTTGTGTCATTGCTTATGCTTCTAGATAGCTTAAGGTGCATGAGCACAACTACCTCACTCATGATTTGGAGTTGGCGGTAGTAGTTTTTGCGCTTAATATCTGGAGGCATTATTTGTATGGGGTACATTGTGAGATTTTCACTGATCATTGCAGCCTTCAACATCTTAGGACCCAGAGAGAGCTTAATTCTCGATAACATATATGGATGGAGTTACTTAAGGACTATGATATTTCCATCTTATATCATCTGGGTAAGGTAAATGTGGTAATTGATGCCTTGAGTTGCAAGGTAATGAGTATGGGTAGCTTGGCTTACATATCAGTTTCTCAGAGGCATATGGCATGGGACATTCAGCCCATAGCCAATTTAATAGTTTGTCTTGATGTTTCTGATCCTACGAGGATTTTAGCTTGTGTGGAGATAAGATCCTCCTTATATGTGTATGTTCATGATCATCAGTATGAGGATAGCAAGTTTTCTCCTTTGTGATCAGGTGTTGAGTGGTGAGTCCGAGAGACACACTATGGATTCTAAGGGTATTTTGAGATTTTAAGGCTGTAGTTGTGTTCCTCAGTTTGGTGACTTGATTCAGTCAATTCTAGATGAGGCTAACAGCTTTAGATATTCCATTCATTCGGGTACAACCAAGATGTATAGAGATTTGAGACAACATTATTGGTGGGATGGCATGAAAAGAGATGAGGTAGACTTTATAGCTCGTTGCCTATGTTGTCAGAAGGTTAAGGTCAAGCATTAGCATTCTGGTGGTTTGACCCAAAGATTGCCCATTCTCGAGTGGGAATGGGAATAGATTACTATAGATTTCATTCATGGTTTGCCTCATACTTCCCATAGTTTTAATGGTATCTGGGTAATTTTAGATCATTTGACAAAGTCAACACATTTTGTTCCTATTCAGATGACCTACAGTGCTAAGATATTAGCCCATATCTATGTTTGGGAGATAGTTCATTTGCATAGGGTGCCCATTTCTATCATTTTAGACTGTTGTTTGGTGTTTACTTTGAGGTTTTGGAGAGCATTCCAGGAGGAGCTAGGTACTCGAGTAGATTTGATATAGCCTTTCAATCCCAAATCAATGGTCAGTCTGAGCGGACTATTTAGGTACTCGAGGATATGCTCTGAGCCTATGTTATGGAGTTTGGAGGACAGTGGGATCAGCACTTAGCATTGGCAGAATTTGCATACAACAACAGCTATCATTCGAGCATTGAAATGGCACATTATGAGGCTTTGTATGGTAGGAGATGTCATTCACAGATCAAAAGGTTTGAGACTTTCGAGGTGAGACCTCGTAGTACGAAATTGCTTTAGGACTCATTGGATAGAGTCAGGGTGATTCAGGATAGGCTGAGAGCAACCTTGAGTAGGCAGAAGGCCGATGCAAACCGTAGGCTTCGTGCCTTGATATTTGGAGTTAGTGACCATGAATTCCTTTGTGTTTCACCCTTGAAAGGTATGATGAGGTTCAGAAATAGGGGTAAGCTAATCCTCAATATATTGGTCCTTTTGAGATTCTCTGCACAGTTGGCGTGTGGCCTATGAATTAGCTTTATCTCCATATTTTGTTGTTGTTCATCCAATTTTCCATGTCTCTATGTTGTGGAAGTATATTCCTGATTTGTCTCATGAGCTTAGATGGGACTCAATTTAGATAGATAAGCATCTGACCTTTGTAGAGGAGCCTGTGCTTATTTAGGCTAGTAATGTGAGGCGGCTGAGTACCAAAGAGATTTTTATGGGCAAAGTTTAGTGGAGGCACCGCCTAGTGGAGGACTTCTCTTGGGAGATTAAGAGCGAGATGTGGGTCTAGTATCCTCACTTATTTGAGACCTCAGGCATTTTTATCATCTTTGACTTTCTGGAATGAAAATTCTTTAGTAGTGGATGTTGTAATGATCCCGCTTATTTTCACCGTTAGAGATTATCCATACCTGGTCCAGGTTATTGTGACCTCCTGGAACTCATAGTTTGGTTACCAGGAAGTTCATTTGGTTCATAGAACCAATTCCTTATTTAGAAGTCTTCGCTGGTTCCAAATGGCCACCAAGCAAAAATTTCAGCAAAACGATCCCTGATGTGAATTCCGACTATGCCAGAAGGTCTGGAATATCCATTTTAGGCTAGGTAGACCTTTGGTTTGGCTCCTACTACACCCGAGCTCATTTTGACCTATTAGTCGGAAAGTTGGCAAATAGGAAATTCGAGTGTGGGATCCACACTAGGATCGAAAATCCAACTTTGCCAATGCATCTGAAACATCAAAATTAGTATGGTTACATATTTTGTTTTCTCATATGGGATTTCAAATGCATCTCGAGGCATTATCCGAATATTCCAAGTTTTAGTTGTCTTCTGGTGCAGCAGGGGAATATCACGATCGTGGAGGAGGCATCGCAATTACGACGTTGCAATCATGGCCCGTGTGCTCATGATTGCGAGACTTGAATGATTGGATGGGTATTTAAAGTCCATTTGGTCGAGAATCGGCTATTTCCATCTTTCATTGAGTCCTAGAAACCCTAAGATAGTGTGCAAATCACAAATTTAGTCTTGGGTGTTTGTTGGAAGCTTGAATAACTTAAATATATGTTATTAGCAATGAATTCAAGGTATGAATCCTTAATTTTCAAGCTTTAATTTCTTGATTATTTGGCCAAAATCCCAAATTAGCTTGAACGAATGATTTTAGCCCAACTAATATTGGGTTTTACTTGATTCTTGAGGTTTATGATTCCCAAATGGCATTTGAACATTGGGTTGATCTCGGAAACTTATTTTCCATATGTAGGACATATTTAGGCGTTTTGACATTGTTTTTGGACCCAAAGCATAATGGTGCAATATAGGTATTGATATTCTCGTAATGATGTATAGATTGTGTTTTTAATAGCTTGGCTCCTAGAAGAAGCTTCTCAAAAGAAAAAAGCAAAGTTTTAGCAGTTTATGTACTTTATTTGGATTTAAGGTAGGTTAGGCTTAGTTCTTGTTAGATTGAGCTATGTTATAGTATAATTTTGATATCTTATTAGACTGGGAGGGTTTCTAGGTGTTGGGATGATAAATGGTAATCTTTGGGAGTATTTGAATCACTTAGGCCATTTGAACTCATAGTATGGGATACTTGACTTGTAGTCTAGAACCTTGATTATTTGGACTTGTTGTCTCATAGATAGTATGAGAATGCTCTAGCTACTTTAGTTAGAGGGGTGTGACCTTGTCACTCATGATTAGGGGTAAGTTGACCCTAGTGCTTATGTTATGGAATTGCAATAGTTTTCATGGATGAGTTAAGTGGGGTGCTTAAGGAAGATCTTTACCTTAGGATTATTGTGGTTTCTTAAACATCTAAGACTTGATTTAGATAAAGTAGTTTAGTCTCGGGTAGAAATTAGACTTGAAGTGAAATTATGGGAAATTAGAATTGGGAATTTGACCCACCTTAATCTCGAATTATATAGTCCCGTTGAAGTCCTAGATGCTTGTTAAATTCTTAAGGAAGGCCTTTGGTAGTATGATGGATAATCTGGCAAATGAATTATATTGATTGTATTAGAAGTGAGGTATAAGGTTGTTCTCTAAATTATTGTTAATGCTTGAGCAGCAATGGAACATCCTATAAATTAAGCCATCACTATACTAACACTTGACCCATTGACTAGACTTCTATGTAGAGCCTTGGTCTATGTTGTGATTCGTTTTATGCTATGTCTAGTAACTAAACTAGTGTTGAAGCTAGAAATCCTTCTAGTGCTAATATTATGGATCATGATATCATGGACTCTAAGAGGTACATTTGTTGATTTTATGAGAGGACACACTACTATTCATGTTGAACCAGTTATTGTATTATAATATGCACACTATATGTATTCATTTACCTATTGTTAAATTGGCCCTAACGATGAATGATGAGATATGAAGGTATGTTCCTCCTTACTTCTCCTTTACTTTAGCTCTTGTAGGGATTGTTATATATTATGGATGTGTATATGTTGGTGATATTAATACTTGGCTCAAGTCTGGAGGATATGTTGGTGATATTGATACCTGGTTCGAGTCCGAAGGATATGTTGGTGATATTGATATCCGATTAAAGTCCAGAGGATATGTTGGTGATATTGATACCCGATTCAAGTCCAAAGTAGATATTGATGTTATGTGTTGTAAATATATATATGTGTGGATATAATTTTATATGTTTACATTCATCGGTGAAATGAGGTTATGATGTGTAATACCATATAGGATATTAAGTTCATTTCATCTCTTAGTTACATGTTAAGGGGTCCAAATTTTCACTAAGTGTTGGGGACAATCATTTTTCAAGACCCTAAAATCTTTGAGGATTTTATTTTGACCTTCCTGAATCTGGAATGTTGATTTTTGAGTTGGAACATGTTTAGGGATGTTAAAGGGGTGTTCCGGATGGTTTTGGAATTTTTGGAAGTGGTTTGGGGCAGGTTTGGACCATGCAAGCAGTAAGCCTTCGTGATAGGGCCACGTCGGAGGCTAGGCACCACAATGGGCTCCGCGTCGTAGAGGCTAAGCACCACGATGGGTTCCATGGCGTGGATTATGACTTTTTGTCACTGTTTTAAATGTTGTTATCGAATTTTGTAACCATTCAGTGCAAGCGGGTTATGAATACCCGATACCTATTTGTTTACATATGTCTTTTTTTCAAAGTTACAAGTCAGATAGGTCATGATTTTTATTACTATATTTAGACTACCATGTTCATGTTGAGCACTTATCAGTATAGTACTATATCATGTTAAACCATTACTAACACCAGCGTTATTCAGTTGGAAGTAGGGTTTAGCATCGAGAAAGAAGAATGGGTTCAGCGCATCCTATTTGCTAAAAACTGCATGACAATATAGGTTTAGGAGCCTCACCAGGGAGTGTTTCCCCTTGACCAATATGGGATAAGCGTAGTGATCACTCCAGTACAGGTTCTAATCTGATAGCAAGGATAGAACAGCCTTTCCTAATGTGGATCAGACATTAGACTCCAATAGAGCTCACATGGTTTATGTCGTTTACATGATAGCTCCCACAGTTTCAGTCAGTACTCAGTCTATCTCAGTTCAGGTTTGCTTGACCAAGTAGTAAGATTTCAGTATTCATTCAGTTAGTTTTGTAGACTATTTCAGTTATTCAAATATCAATTATTCAGTTATTCAGATCATGTTAGTACATACTATACTTGGTCTTGCATTCTCTATTTTTACATGATCATGCATTCACGTTCAAATTTCACATGTATTTTAGTAGTCCTTACCTCATGCACCAGTATATTCAAAGTACCAATAGCATACTTTTATCTTGCGCTTTGTTGTATTATAACATAGGTTCGGACGCATAGCTCTCTGAGCATCCTTAGACAGATCAGCATCTTCCCAGCAGCAGTAGTGGTGAGTCCTTATCCACAGAGGACAAGATTACTTCAGCCATTTACAATATTTACTTTCATGTCAGTCAGTTGGAGTTAGTTAGGGGCTTGTACCATTAATTCCTCATGTTAGAGGTTTTCAAACATTCAGATTAGATGTTTAGACAGTCAGTTTATCTTTCAGAGGTTATCAGTTATTTTCAGACATGTCAGTTATATTCAATTTAGTATTCCATTTTGGACCATACATGTTATTTCAGTATTACTTTATTTGGTGCTCTCAGCAAGTACCAGTTCATGGGTTAGCCTGGGTCACTTGTGGCCTTAAGCACTGTGTTGTTACTAGGGGGTAGTCTCAGGTTGTGATAAATATTTGTGTCAAAGCTTAAGATTTCATAGTATCCTAAGGAGTCTAAAAGCCGCATTGAGTAGATTTTTGTGCATGGGTGTGAAGCATTCCACACTTATGGGCAAGAGGCTATGAGATGTTCTTAGGAAAGTTTCCCTTCTTTCAGTGTTTATGTCATGCGAAAGATCATAAGCTCTATTGAATTCCTTCTTCTCTAACTCATCCTTCATTTTGTTTACAGAAAATGACTTTTAAAAAAAATAATGGAAGGAGGAAAAAGGATCAACCCGCACCACCACCTATTCAGGAAGATCCCCTGAATGACCATGTCACTCCCGCTGAGTTCAAGGCCGCTTTTACGGCCTTAGCTCATTCTGTAGCTTCTCAGAAAAAATAGCAGGTTATTGCTCCAACCAATCCAGTGTTGAATACAGTTATAGCTAGAATCTGGGATTTCACTCAAATAAATCCCCTTTCATTTTCTGGGTCTAAGTCTAAGAAGAATCCACAGGAGTTTTTGGATGTTGTGTAGAAAGTGATAAATATAATGGGTGTCACTTCTAGTGAGATTGTAGACTTAGTTGAGTATCAGTTGCAGGAGTAGCTCACACATGGGTCAAGTAGTGGAAGAAGAATAGGGGTGTTGATGCAGGACCTATTGAGTGGGTAGAGTTTGCCATAACCTTCTTACATAGGTTCTTCCCACTAGAGTTGAGGGAAGCCGAGGTTCAGGAGTTTATAAAATTAGAGCAGGGTAGCATGAGTATGAGGGAGTACTCGCATAAGTTCACTTAATTGGCGAGGTAAGCTCCAACTATGATAGCTCATTCTAGGGCTAGGATGTGTAAGTTTGTGTCTGGTGTGTCCAAAAGTATAGTCAAGGAGTGTAGTATCTCCATCTTGATTGAGGAGATAGGCCTTTCTAGGCTTATGGTTCATGCTCAGCAGATTGAGGAAGAGAAGCTTAAGGAAAGGGAAAGAGAGAATAAGAGGGCAAGAATAGGTAGCTTCAACTTCTCTCAACCAAGGTCGGAAGGTGGTAATTATTCTCAGTTTCATCGAAAGTTCTCAGCTCCAGCTCCATCTTCAGCCAGTACACCAGTTCCTAAGTTTAGTTAGGACAGTTGGGATAGAGCGTTAGGCTCTTAGTCCTAGGGTAGTGTAAACAGTGGTTGTACCAATCTGATCTGCAGGAAGTGTAGTAGGAATAATCAGGGTGAATGCAGAGTAGGAAGTGATATGTTCTTTGGGTGTGGCAATCCAAACCACAGGATCAAGAATTGTCTAATGGTTACTTAGAAGGGAAAGGATCCACACCAACAGGTCTATCCCAACTTTTCATCAACTCCAGCAAGTCTCCCTACTCAGTAGGGTGCCACCTCCAGTGCCACCAGTAGGTAGTGCCAAAATATACTGTATGCTCTCCAGACTCGTTATAATGAGGAAAGTTCTCTTGATGTGGTTACGGGTACGTTACAAGCTTTCCATCTTCATGTATATGCATTGTTAGGCCCCAGAACTTCACTTTCTTATATAACTCTTTCTATAGCTTTAGACTTTGGTTACAATCCCAAAACATTAGTAGAACCTTTCTCAGTATCTACCCTAGTGGGTAAGTCTATTATAGCCAGACGAGTATACAGAAATTGCCCAGTCATAGTGTCTTATAAAGATACATCAGTTGACCTTGTAGAGTTAGAGATGACTGATTTTGATGCCATGCTCAGCATAGATTGGCTCCACTCATGTTATACCTCAGTTAAATATATAAATAGAGTTGTTAAGTTCCAGTTTCCTAATGAACCAGCTATTGAATAGAGGGGTAGTACTTCAGTTCTTAAGGGTCAGATTGTTTCCTATCTTAAGGTGAGAAAGATGATATCCAAGGGGTGTAATTATCATCTAGTTTGAGTCAAGTACTCAAATTCTAAAACTCTGAGTCTTGAGTGAGTTCCATTAGTGAATGAATTTTTAGATGTGTTCCCACAACATCTTCTTGAGGTTTCTCCAAAAAGGGAAATTAACTACGGAATAGATCTCCTTACAAATATCCAACTTATCTTTATTCCAGCTTACAAAATAGATCTAGTTGTGTTTAAGTAACTGAAAAAACAGTTGATGGATGTCTTATATAAGGGTTTCATCAGGACTCGTGTTTCCTTATGGGCCACTCCAGTTCTATTCATGTGCAAGAAGGATGGGTCTTTTAGAATATGCATTGACAAGCATCAGGTTAACAAAGTCAAAATCAAGAATAAGTATCCTATCCCTAGGATTGATGACTTATTCGACCAACTTCAGGCTGCGAGTTTTTCTCTAATATAGACCTCAGATCTAGCTATCATCAGCTTAGATTCAAAGAATGTGACATTTTGAAGACAGATTTCAGAACTCAGTATGGTCACTTTGAATTCCTAGTTATGTCTTTTGGACTAACGAATGCTCCTGCAGGTTTTATGGACTTGATGAACAGGGTGTTCGAGTAGTACTTATACATTTCATCATAGTTTTTATTGATTATATCCTTGTCTATTCCCATACTGAGAGTGATCATGAAGACCATTTGAAAGTTATATTGTGGACCCTTTGAGATCATCAGTTATTCGCTAAGTTCAGTAAATGTAAATTTTTGTTGAGGTCAGTATCTTTCCTTGGTTATATTATTTTCGGTGATGGAATTCGAGTTGATCCTCAAGAGACTGAAGTAGTGAGAAACTTGCCTAGACTTATCTCTCCATCATATATTAGAAGTTTCTTAGTTTTAGCTGGCTATTACAGATGGTTTGTTGAAAGGTTTTTTCTATTGATTTTCCCATATCCAGACTAACCCAGAAGAAAGTCAAATTTTAGTAGTTATATTCTTGCGAGAAGAGTTTTCAGAAGTTAAAAACTCGACTCACTTCCACTCTAGTCTTGACTTTGCCAGATGGCACAGACTAGTTTATAGTGTATTGTGATGCTTCTAGAGTTTGTCTTCATTGTGTATTAATGCAGAGAATGTCATAGACTATGCCTCTTGACATCTTAAACACTATGAAAAGAATTACCTAACCCATGATCTCGAGTTGGCAGCAGTTGTCTTTTCCTTAAAGATTTGAAGGTATTACCTTTATGGGGTTCATGTTGATGTGTTCATAGACAACAAAAGTTTGCAGTATGTATTTATGCAAAATGACATAAAACTCTATCATAGAAGATGGCTTGAGTTGTTGAAAGATTATGATATAAGTGTGTTGTATTATCTTAGCAAGGCCAACGTAGTGGAGGATGCCCTGAGTAGATTGTCTATAGGTAGTGTTGCTTTTATTGAGGATGATAAGAAGGAGTTAGTCCATGAAGTTTATCAACTTACGAGGCTAGGATTTTGGTTGGTTGATTTAGTCGAAGGTAGTATATGGGTTCAGGATTGTACATAATCTTCATTGGTTGCCGAAGTACAGGAAAAGCAAGACAAGGATCCTAGTTTGGTCAAATTGAAGGAGCCATTCAAGGATCGGAAGGTGGAGGTTTTCTCCCAAAGATGATATGGTGTGCTTCATTATTAAGGAAGACTATGGGTCATGTGTGTTAATGGTCTGAGACAATGAATATTGGTTGAGGCGCATGGTGCTCAATATTCCATTCACCCATAAGCCACTAAGTGTATCATGATTTGTGGGAAATCTATTGATGGAGTGGTATAAAGAAAGAGATTGCAGAGTTTGTGGCTAAGTATTTAAATTGTCAGCAGGTTAAGGTTGAACACCAAAGGCTTGTGGTACGCTTCAGGAGTTTAGCATCCCCTCTTTGAAGTGGGAGGTGGTGAACATGGATTTTGTGACTAGATTGCCTCGTACGCATCATCAGCATGATTTAATATGGGTCATTGTAGATAGAATGACAAAATTAGCCCACTTCTTGCCTTTTCATACTTCCTATTCAACTGAGAACTATGCTAAGCTTTATCCCAGGGAGTTAGTTAACTTGCATGGGGTTTCTTTGACTATTATTTTAGATAGAGATACTCAGTTTACTTCTTACTTTTTGAAAGCTTTTCAAAAGGGTCTTGGTACCCAATTTAATCTCAGTACAACCTTTCATCCTCAGACAGATGGTCAGCCAAAGAGGACCATTTAGACTTTAGAAGACATATTGAAGGCATGTGTTATTGACTTTAAGGGTAGCTAGGATGACCACTTACCTTTGATTGAATTTGCCTACAATAACAGTTATCACTACAGTATTCAGATGGCTTCATTTGAGGCTCTCTATGGGAGAAGATGTAGATCTCCTATTGGTTGGTTTGAAGTAGGTGAGGCTGTAGTAATAGGGCCAGATTTTATGTTTGAGGCAATAGAGAAAGTTCAGTTGATCTGTGAAAGATTGAGGACAGCCCAAAGTAATCAGAAATCTTATGCTGATATGAGGAAAAGAGAACTTGAGTTTGATGTTAGTGACTTGGTATATTTGCTAATTTCACCCATAAAAGGGGTTAAGCTATTTAGCAAGAAGGGTAATCTTAACCCCCGTTATGTTGGCCCGTATAGAATTTTAGGCCATTATGGAAAGGTAGCCAATGAGTTATAGTTCCTTGCAGATCTGGCATTAGTGTATCCGATGTTCCATGTCTAATTGCTAAAGAAGTTTATTTGTGATCCAACTTCTGTTATTTCTTTGGAACGTATGGGTGTGGAAGATAGTCTCTCATATGAAGAAATCCCAGTTGAAATCCTTGATCGTCAAATTCGTAGGTTGAGGAATAAGGAAGTTCCCTTAGTTAAGGTTCTATGGAGAAATCAGTCCATTGAGGGAGTTATCGAGGAAGCAGAAACAGATATGCAAACCAAGTATCCCCATCTCTTCTTCACGAACTCAGACTGAGCTTGAGGTATTGGTTTTCTTAAATTAACTCTTTCTCGTCCTCTACTTCAGTTGTATAACCATCCTCATATCAGTGCATGCATTCATGAAATTCAGTTCATTCCATATATCATGTCTTAGACTCACTTAATTTAATCATGCCACATATCATAAGTATTTAGTTTAGATATCAGTTTTCCTTATTATTCTTAGCTTAACCAGTCATTTGAGGACAAATGATCCCAAGGGGTTGATATTGAAATACCCCATAGGATTTTAAGTTCATTTCAGCTCTTAGTTACATGTTAAGGGGTCCAAGGCATGAAATTTTCATCAAGTGTTGGGGACTTAGTCATTTTTCAAGACCTCAAAAACTTTGAGGATTTTATTTTGACCTTCCTGAATCTGAAACGTTGATTTTTGAGTTGGAACAAGTTTAGGGATGTTAAAGAGGTGTTCCAAAAGGGTTTTGGACTTTTGCAAGTGGTTTGGGTATGTTTGTGCAATGGAGGCAGTAAGCATCTGCGATAGGGCTATTTTGTGGAGGCTAGGTACCACGATGGGCTCCGCATCACGGAGGCTAAGCACCATAATGGGGTCCACACTTCGAAGGCAGTGTATTTCTAGCCTTAAAATTTAAATGACCAAGGGGTATTATGGTTCTTTCTCCTCAACCCCAATTGTCCAAAACACGATTTATAATATCAAAAAAGGCACTATTTGTCGATTATCATCAGATTAACTCACGTAAAACCCTTTTCCCCTTCCCAAGAACAAGGAACTCATGCCTTTTCTCCCTAGAATTCTAGGATTCAAGTTGAAATTTCAACCTTCTTCAAGGGTTCATCCAATTAAGGAATATGGGGTATTCATCATTGGGCCTCTTTCACCCATTGAGCCCAAAATATCTCTTTTTTGGTTTATTCCATGTTAAGTATAAATTTAATCCATGCATCTCTTAGGAATTTGGATTTAAGCCATGTCAACATGTGTTCCCATGTGAACTAAGCTATTTTATGTTTTGAATTTCAATTTTCATGTCATATTCAATTGATTTCATGCCAAATCATTAAGTCATGAATTAAACCATATAAATATGTTGTTCTTTCAAATTCAACATATTCTCATATTCAAATTCATATATCTCTCTCATCTATTGAAATATCTTATGTTTTGGGTCTTGGATTATGACTTTATGTCAGTATTTTAAGTGTTATTATTGATTTTGGTAACCATTCAGTGCAGGTGTATTATTAATACCTGATAAGTCATCAATTTAAGGATTTTCTAGCACCTTTTAAGCCTAAATTACTAGGCTTTTCCATTAATTTTATGTTAATCTCTTACTTAATGCTCATTTGTGTAGGAAAAGATAAAAAGAGAAGATAACCAAGTCATTCAAGTCAAAAAAAAGTTAAATGTGAAAGAAAAGAGCCAAATGCTAGAAATCAAGCCTAAGAATCGACCGTCAGTTACCGCGATCGCGGCCTGAGGATCGCGATCGTGACCAATCAACAAGTAAATTGTAGGGAGATCGCGATATGACTATCGCGATCGCGGGAGTTGCGAATGCAGTGAAGATGTGGCGATCGCGATAGAGCGGAAAAGTTTCAAGGGCATTTTTGTAATATTTGGAAAATATGGAATTGGGGCTCAAATAAGGGTTTTTAGCTCATTTTTCACCATCCATTATTCACCTTTCATCATCAACTTAGCTTAGTTATAGGGTTTTGTTTTCTTTAGATCTTGGAGCATTAATTTGTACTAATTTGAGACATGGATCAATTAGAGGAACTTCAAAGTGTAGATTTGGCATCACCCATTGAAGATTTATTGTATTTTAAAGCGTTGTTTGACCTCTCTTTATTTTTAATGAATAACTTTGATGGAAATGTTAGTATATTTGTGTTTATTATCTTTATGATTTTCTAGATCTACCTCTTGGTAGTATGTTTGAGTAGGGTGCAAGTGTGTGGATATTGCTTGTTAGCTCTAATTTGTGGTTAATGTTGATGGGCTTCACAAATGTTTGAATGCAAAATGGGAATTATAGGTAAGAACCTCAATTTACCCGAAAAATTCCCACATCATCGTAGAAAGAGGGATGTGGGCAGTCTAGATCCTACATCATCCTTGAAAAGGGGATGTAGGTGACATAAGCAATTGTGAACAATAATGTAGATTGTAGTTATTCCCGTTTTGTTGTCTTAGAAATAAAGATGAAACGTGGAATTGCGATCTCTTGAACATCATCCTAGAAAAAGGGATGTTAAATTAAGGCTTTTGGGTTGATTAGAATGTCAACTCCCGTGAGGTATTTTAAAGAATCCATGGGTGATATTTCAGAATTTTGTTGAGAGGCTAACACCGAAACACCGAACATAGCCTACCTACTCAAACATTAATTAAAATTGGATGCTATCTTTCATATATCTGCTCACACTAGTTTTCCTAAGAAAACATAATCCCAAGATTCTTTCCTAATTGATTATACTGTAATAATTCTTAGTTTCAAATTAGTCCTTTAGAAGCCTAAGAATTGTCTTACACTTTTGAAAATATTCAAAATCCCCCAAAATATTAGTATAATATGTTTGAATTTAGCAAGTGACTTTAATTCCAAAATTATTTAATCACCCCTCACATTGTTCGTCGTGGATTCAACCCCGACTCAAAGTTGGGTAATTATATTGACAACGACCGCCTTGCACTTAGATTGACGTGTAAGTTGAGCGTTATGAAAAATACCTGATACATATCTATTTACATATGTCTTTATTTCCAAGTTAAAATTCAAACAAGTCATGATTTTTATTACTATATTCAGACTATCATGTTCATGTTAAGAAATTATCAGTACAGTACCATGTCATGTTAAACCATTGATAACACCAGTGTCATTCAGTTGGGAGTAGGATTTAGCACCAAGAAGGAAGTGTCGGTTTAGTCAATCCTATTTCCTAGAAACTACGTGCCATTGTAGGTTTAGGGGCCTCACCAAAGAGTATTTTCCCTTTCCTAATATGGGCTCAGCTTAGTGATCACTCCAGTTCAAGTTCTACTGCGATGGCAACGATAGAACAGTCGTCCCCAACATAGGTCAGATGTTGGACTCCATGGTAGCTCACATGGTTTATGTTAGTTACATGATAGTTCCCACAGTTTCATCCAGTACTCAGTCTATCTTAATGTAGGGTTGCTTGACCAAGTAATCATATTTCATTATTCATTCAATCAGTTTTGTAGATTATTTCAGTTATTCAGATATAGTTATTCAGTTATTCAGATCATGTCAGTACATATGGTACTTGGTCTTTTATTCTTAGGCTTTACATGTTCATGCATTCACATTCAAATTTCACGTGTATTTCAGTAGTGCTTACCTCACATACCAGTACATTCAAAGTACTGATAGCATACTTTTCTCTTGCACTATGTTTTCTTATAACATAGGTTTGTACGTACAGTTCCCTGAGAATCATTAGACATATCATCATCATCCCAGCAATAGTAGTGGTGAGTCCTCATCAATGAAGGATGATATTACTTCATTCGTTTATAGTATTTACTTTCATGTCATTCAGTTGGAGTTAGTTGGACTCTCATCCTATCATCTCCTCATATTAGAGGCATTTAGACATTTAAATTAAATATTCAGACAGTCAGTTTATGTTTAAGAGGTTGTCAGTTGTTTTCATACATATCAGTTGTATTTAGTTTAGTATTTCACTTGTGGCCTTAAACACCATGTCACGACTAGGGTATAGCCTTGGTTCATGACATGATGTCAACATTAGGGTTCCGGTTGTAGATCACTAGTGTTAACCACTTGCAAAGAAAAGTAATTCATGGTTATTGCTAACTAGTGAGAAGTAATGATAATTGCCTAATATTAAATAGAGATTAGTTCATAAGTGGGATTTATTATAAGTTAAGGATCCACCTAGTGAATGATGCTACTACCTAACAATAGTTTACTAAGAAATGTGGGCTATTAGAATAGGCTATGTGGTGATTAGTTGTCCATTAAATGATTATACTACTTGGTGAATAGAAACCCAATGGACTAGTTAATAGTCCTTGTGTGGTTAAAATATGGAAATTAGCAAATATGATTTATGTGTGGCTAATGATGATGATAAAATGGAATAGAGACCTACTATCGATGTTGAATTCCAATGAAGCCTTGAAAATATGTCCAATTGATGATAAATACGGAAGATAGTGGGATAATGTTGGGATTTGGTTGCGTTGATGGTTTTACATTGTTATTATTTCCTTGGATGTACTCTCCGATGGTATGGAACGACCTAATGGTTTCCTTTACTTTATGCACTAGGTTGTGTATGGGCGCCGACTTTGTACTTATGTGGGTTATGATTATATTGGTGTTGTTTCATGATTTTGAATCATTTACTTCTTATGTTCAACGGTATTGGTATGTGACGGTATGTTATGTCATATTATTATTCCGATTTGATTACTTATATATAGTGATGATGGAGATAGTTAAGGTTTAATTTTGTTCCTTGACATAGATATGTTTATCTTTCTTTATATCATGTCTTAGCTCATTCGGACGGTAATGCTTACTGACTACCCATTATTTGGTACTCATACTATACTTTTGTACTGAGTAACCATTGTTTGGTACCTTTTTGGTGCAGATCCAAGCACTAGATTCTGCCATTGAGTTGAGTTCATACAGTGTTGACATTCTGGAGACAGGGTGAGCTCTTGGAGTTTTGATTCGCCTATTTCCCTCTATTTTTAATTCAATCTTTTGTGTTCAAGACAGATGTATTGACTATTTAAGATTTCTGGGTTGTAATCCTATAACTATGATATTTAGGTGCTCTTGTACTAATATTACCAGGTCGTGGGATTGATATTCGTATTTGATTATCCTTTTGTTTTTAGAATCCTATTCTAATATACTGACATGACCCGAACGAGGGCCTTGTCATAATTGGCATCCCAAGTTTGATCGAGACTGGAGACCACACCTGTTACCCAACCCAACCTCCAACCGCCAGTCGCATGCCCTGAGTTGGCTGAATTTCTAGCATATAATAAGATAGCGTAATCGCTTACATGAAGACACTGGGATAGGATCACAACCGTAACCGACCCATCCAAGTCCAACCATCCCATACCAACAATCTAACCGTACCAAACCAATACCGAAACAAGAGCCATAAACCAGGCCATAACCAAATAAGTTCCAAAACATAATTTACTTAATCCCAAATAAAATATGATAGAACAACCAACAATATCGTCCAAAGGTATAAGCCCCAGTACCAATGCCAATGCCAAGGCTAACACCCATACCGATCCCGCCCGTTCCAACCCATAGCAGTACCACAAAGCCTCTAACCAAAAGAGTAATAAAATCTAGTTAGGGCTTGCCCCCAACCATGGACAAAACCAATATCCAAAACAAAATTTAAGTTTCTAGAAATATCCATAACATTAAATAGAGCCTTTTAAAAGTATGGAAGCTCACCACTTCATTCCAAATACTGATCCCCGAGTCAATCACTATGTAGGAGGAGTAGAACGGTCAGTTCCTGCATAGCGTGGGTGTACAACCGCCAGTAGACGGGTTACCAGGTGAATGCTAGCATGATCTCAAGATAAGGATAAAATAATGCCATTTCTAAAGCCAAGTAAAACCATCCATAGGCACACAACCATACATATATATATATAACCATGCAGGGATAGGGGACCAGGTTTAGCATGCATTTAAAACCTTTACCTGGGTTGTGTAGCTTTGCCGTCCTAAAGCACCCACGAGCTATATGGGTTCACCTCCCCCTGCTGAAAGGGCCCCAGTGCGTGTAGCCGCACGACCAAGGAAGTAAACCTAGGATGACTAGTACATACCCCAAATATAGTGTGACATCATACACACGGTCACTAAGACCAACCTCACATCGTCAAATATGAGTTTCCAGTTTTGGTCCTCTCGGGACCTCTACCTTCCACGGATTTGCTACACATCCCTCTATTATTGCCCAATTAAAACCAGTACCATGCAACTAATCAATTTATTTACCATTTATTAACCAAGGCCATTTAGTGATGGTATCATCATACCGACCATACTTGCAAGTACTATCCATAGCCAACCATATATAGGTTTAAGGGGAATTCCAAGTGCCCTTCTATTTACCATATTAAACCACTTGGGGGATTCTATGTACCCCACAAGAATAACCATTTAGCCATTTACCTTTCCAAGCCATTTAAACCATGCCTAATTCCTTTATAAAGTTTTGAAACAAGCAAGAGTTTCATTAAAAATACTCAATACAATGAAAACATTATTACAAGCATTTTGTCAAATACATTGGGGGCATAATACAACCAAAACCAATTCCAATTACCATTAAATCGTTTTCATGCAATCCAATTATCCAAAACCACCATTAATGCATCTAAAGAATAATTAAAATCATGGAAAACCATAACCAACCATTTATTATCAAAAACCCCAATTCATATTTGAAAACCAAAATCATGCAATCAATAAAGTCATGAAAACATTCATAAAAACCATGTTTCTAGTTAGAATTAACAATGAGGGAAGAGAACATGCCTTAAACCAAGATGATGATGGAAATAAATCACCAAGTCATGCCCCAAATTAATCCTCTAGTTGAAACCCTAGCTTTCCTTTCCCAAAAGCTTTTGAGAGAATTATAGAGTGCTTTAGAAGAGTTTCTAAGTTTTAATGAATAAAGTAATAGGGTAAATAGACTTCCAATTAGGTTAGAAGTCGTGGTACCTTATTAGGATAAGTGGGGAAATTTCCAAAATACACCCACTTAAGTTGTACAAAATCCCATCACAAGGGTACTACTGACCCTCACTAGTCATCCTCTTCAATACGATTGGTACCCTCCACTCATATCCTAGCCTCAACATTTGGATCCCACACAGTTCACCATATGACTCTTACAACTAAGTCATATCCAAAGAATACTATCCATACCTTTTATCTGTACCCCTACAAATTAAACCCAAGTAAGATTTAGACACTGTCCACCGTACGAGTCCATGGTACGACTTGTACCCCGGCTTACGTCTCACGGTGAGCCACTCGTACTCAAATCCAACCTAAGTAGCCAAGTATAAGATTAAGTTAAGGAACCAAACAATCGGTACCTACTAATACAACTCGTACCGCTAAGTTGTATCCATTCCAGTAACCAAAATCCATCCCACCAACCAAAACTGGTCAGCATACTGGACCATACTATCTACACCCCAACATATGGCTTGTACCCATGACTCGTATTGGGTCCAGAGACCAGAATTCAAGGAAATTTTCTAAGGGTCAAAACCTAGGGTGTTATAGTCTCCCTCACTAGTAGCATTCATCCCTGAATGATGGCAAGGTAGGGGTAACCATACGCACGAGTAATTTGAATTATCTTATCAATTTTTTTCCCAATCCTTAACAAAGTTTGAAAATAAAGAGGCAGAGCTATTAATCTTTCCTTTAACAAACTCAAAAATAAAGATGTATTGAAGAACACATACCTTCCACATGAATACCAGGAGAAGAAAACAAATGCAAATATTTGGACTTCATGTCCTCCTCCGCTTCCTAAGAAGATTATTCCACCTTATGATTCTTCCATAGAACCTTAACCGAACCACATCCTTGGTTCACAACCGATGAACCTACCTATCCAAGATCTCAACCAAGATTTTCTCATAAGATAGAGAATCCGTCATACCCAATCCTTCCAAGGGAACAACCGAAGAAGGATCACCAATGCACTTCCTCAACATGGAAGCATAAATACCGAATGAACCAAGATCAAGCAAGAAGGCAACTCCACCTCATATGCAATATTACCAATTCTTTGCAAACCTTGATAAGGACCAACATACCAAGGACTAAGCTTTCCCTTCTTGCCAAACCACATTACTCCCTTCATGGGAGATACCTTGAAGAAAACCTTATCCCCAACCTCAAACTCCAAGTCTCTATGCCTAATATCCGCATAGGATTTTTGGCGACTTTAGGCAGCCTTAAGCCTAACCCAAATCACCTTTACCTTCTTCATATCCTGGTAAATCAAGTTGGGACCAAATATGTCCACCTCACTAAGCTTGAACCAACCAATAGGAAATCTACACCTCCTACTATACAATGCATCAAAAGGGAGTCATATCAATACTAGAATAATAGCTATTATTGTTAGAAAACTCACCAAAGGTAGATGCTCAACCCAATTGCCACCATAATCAATCACACAAGCCCGAAGCATATCCTCCAATGTCTAAATAGTTCTCTCCTCTTACCCATCTATCTGCAGATGAAAAGTAGTACTCAGACTCACCTTAGTCCCCAAACCTTTCTGGAAAAATTGCCAAAAGTGAGATGTAAACTGCATGCCACAATTAGAAATAATCAAAACAGGAACCTCATGCAGCTTCACAATATCCTGAAGATACAGCTTCGCATAATTCTTTACCGAGAAGGTAGTCCGCATTGGCAAAAATTTAGCATATTTAGTCATCCTATCCACGATGACCCAAATTGAATCATATTGATTTTGAGACCGAGGAAGACCTGTAATGTAGTACATATTGATCACTTACCATTTCTATTTGAGAAAATCAATTTCTTGATACAACCCTCCTGGCCTCATGTGCTAAACCTTAACTTGTTGACACACCATGAACTTGGCCACAAAATTAGTCGCATCCCTCTTCATTCCATTATAGCAATAGATCTTTTTGAGATCATGATACATCTTAGTCGATCCGGGATGAACAACATAGCATGATTCATGTGCCTCATCCAAAATCCTTTGTCGCAATTTATCGACATCACGAACACACAACCTCTCTTAGTACCATAAAGTACCATCACCACTAATCTCAAACACCGCTACCTTTTTCCCACTAACGTCACTCTTGATTTTCATCAATATAGGATTTAGCACTTGTTTTACCTTAATCTCTGCACCAAGAGATGATCGAACGACTTCTTGCACCATCACACCACCATCCTTGGAATCCAAGAGGCAAACTCCAAGATTAGCCAAGTGGTGAATATCCTTCACCAATTCCATCTTTCCTTCCTCCACATGAGCCAAACTCCCCATGGATAACCTGCTAAGAGCATCAGCAATAATGTTGGGTTTACCTGGGTGATAGTGAAGACTCATATCATAGTCTTTGATAAGCTCAAGTCATCTTCTCTGCCTGAGATTAAGCTTCTTCTGAGTGAACACATACTGTAGACTCTCATGATCAGAAAAGATATCCATGTGCACACCATACAAATAATGCCACCATATTTTCAAAGCAAACACAACCGTCAACAGCTCAAGATCATGAGTAGGATAATTACTCTTATGCACTTTTAACTACCTTGAAGCATAGGAAATCACCTTCCTATGTTGCATCAACACACATTCAAACCCTACCCGAGATGCCTCACAATAAACCATGAACCTATCATTGCCTTCCGACAAAGTCAAAATTGGGGTAAAGTTAACTTGTCTATTAACTTCTCAAAACTCCCCTCACAAGCCTCCGACCAACAAAACTTGACCTACTTCTGAGTTAACTTAGTCAAAGAAACAGCTATTGATGAAAAGCTTTCCAAAAATCGCCTATAATACCTGGATAAAACCAAGAAGCTCTGAACGTCAGATGGAGTCGTGAGTCTAGGCCACTTGTTTACCATAGCAACCTTTTGTGGATCCACTATGATCCCCTTACTAGAGATAATATAACCCAATAAACTTACAGCATTCAACCAAAACTCACATTTAGAGAACTTGGCATACAATTGTTGTTCCTTTAAGGTCTGTTACACCACATTAACATGATTGGCATGATCCACCTCACTCATTGAATAAACCAAAATGTCATCAATAAACACAATAAATGAAGAGATCTAAGTAATGATGGAAAACCCTATTCATTAGATCCAAAAATACCGTCAGAGCATTACTCAATCCAAATGACATTACTAAAAACTCAAAGTTCCTATAGCGAGTACGAAAGCCATCTTAGGGATATCCACCTCCCTAATTTTTAGCTGATGGAACCCAGACCGAAGATCTATCTTAAAAAAGAACTTTGCATCTTGCAACTGGTCAAACAGATCATCTATCTTTGGAAAAAGGTACATATTTTTTACCTTTACCTTATTCAACTACCTATAGTCAATACATATCCGAATGGAACCATCCTTCTTGTGCACAAACAACACTGGTGAACCCTACAAAGATACACTAGGATGAATAAACCCCTTATCCATAAGATTCTTAAGTTTCTCCTTAAGTTCCCTCAACTCATATGGAGCCATTCTATATGAAGGAATAGAAATTGGACAAGTGCCCAGAACTTGATCAATACCAAACTCAATTTTCCTATCCAGAGGAACACTAGAAAGATCATCTGGAAAGACCTCTGGAAACTCATTAACCACTAGAACTGACTGAAAAGAATAACCTTCTAAGTTAAAATCTTTAACCCAAACCATGTGATAAAGACAACCTTTGGATATTAACCTCCGAGATCTAAGATAAGAAATAAACCTTCCCCTAGGATCTAGGGAACCATCCTCCCACTCTATAATCAGTTCACCAGGGAACCCAAAGACAATCTTATGGGTCCGACAATCCAAAGATGCATAATAAGAGTGTAACCAATCCATGCCTAGAATAACATCAAAATCCACCATACCTAACTCAAACAAATCCACCAAGATCTGATTTCCACCAATAAAATACCACACAACCCCTATAGACTCTCTTAACAATAATCTAGTCACCTATTAGGGTAGAAATAGAAAAAAGATTTGAAATAACTTTCAAATTGAAACCGAAAGATACAGTCACATAAGGAGTCACATAGAAGAGAGTGGGCCTCAGATTAAGCAATCAATATACATCATGAGAGAAAAGTTGTAATGTACCAGTAATGATATCGGGTGATGCCTCAAATTCCTATTGGGATGCCAAATTATACAACCTATTCCGACCAACACTAAAACCTGAAGCAGTAACAGAAATACATGCAACACCATTAGGTGTAGGAGCAGAAGATGAAGCCACAGGAATCTTATTCTCCCCCATAGAAACTATATTAACAGACAATCCCTAAGTCGATGGCCTGCCTGGCCATACTTGAAGCATTTGTCCCTTCCTTCATCGCAATAACTCCAATGAGGATAATCATAGAACTGATATGAAGGGCATGAAGAAACTGAATAACCTTCATTTGACTAAGATTGGGCACCCTGTGCCTAGAAATTATCACCACCTTAATGGCGTCTATCGCTCGCCTAGTAAAGAATACTAGCAGAAGAGAAGGAACCAGAACTCCCCCTCTTCTCTTTCTGCCATTTTCCACCATCTCGACCAGCTTGAGACTGAGCACCTCCCTGGTCAAAAAACCTACTTCTCTTACCCTGTCGATCTCTGAACTTCGCCTGCTTCCTCTTTTCATCCTTTACATTTTGCATATGAATAGTTAACCTAGAGATGTCCATATATTTAATTAGCAAGGCAATCTTTTTATCCATAATCAAATCTTGATTCAACCCAGAAGTGAACTTCCTCATTCTTGCCTGCATGTCAGCCACTAAATCAGGAGCATACCTTGACAATTGGTGAAACTTCAAGCATATTCCTTGACAAACATCCTCCCCTGATTGAGGTCATAAACTCCCTATCTTTGCTTTTCTCAACTCTTGGGGAAAGAAATGATCTAAGAAGGCCTTAGAAAAAGTATCCCACAAGACTGATTCTTCCAGATCACCCCTATCCTTATCCCACTCTCCATACCACTAATATGCAACCATTTTTAGTTGATAAGCTGTAAAGTTTATTTCCTCCATATTAGTAGCCTGCATCACCCAAAATATCTTTTCCATTTCATCCAAGAAGCCCTGTGGATCCTCCTCTATATTCACCCTAGAAAAAGTGGAAGGACCCATCTTTATAAATTAGCCAACCCTTGTGGCCTAAGCAAACAAAGCACCAGTCACACCCCGCTCAGCCTGAGGAGCGACCATCTGAGAAATGACATAAATAGACTAACAAAATTATGCATTATCCACCTCGCCTTGAGGAGGATTAGTATCAATCGATGTAACTCCAGAACTATAAGAGATAGGACCATGAGATCGAAGATGAACCTCAGAAGTAGGTGCACCACTTCAGCACTACCTCCGAATAGGATAGAAGAATTTTCTTATGTTCTAGATCTACGAGGCATGATCTGAAAGAGAACAAATAAGTATTAGACAAGAATCAAAGACTGAGACTCCAAGATTGAAAATTGAATACCAAGAAAGTGAGGCATTCCTAAATGCCTTGTAGTCTCTCCCTTATGAGTGTTTCACACTACACATCCCTAAAAGACATTCTACGTGAAACAGCATTGTGGACTCTAAATTGACCATGAAAATAGCCTTTGATACCAACTTGACATGACCCAATTAGGGGACTTATCGTAATAGGCATCCTAAGTCTGACCGGGATCGGAGACCACCCCTGTTACCCAACCTAACCTCCAGTCGCCTACCCTGAGTTGGCTGAATTTTGAGCATATAACAACATAGTATAATAGCTCACATGAAGACTCTTGGATAGGATCATAATCGTGACCAACCTAATTGAGTCCAAACATCCCATACTAACAATTCAACCATACCAAACCAATACCAAAACAAGGGCCATAACCAGGTCATATACAAATAAGTTCTAAAATAATTTAATTAATCCAAAAATAAAATATGATGGAAAAATCAACAATATCATCCAAGGGTGTAAGCCCTAGTACCATTGCCAATGCCAAGGCTAACACCCATACTGATCTTGCCCATTCCAACCCATAGCAATAGCACAAAGCCTCAAACCAAAAGAGTAATAAAATCCAGTTGGCACATGCCCCTGGCCATGGATAAAACCAATATCTAAAATAAAATCAAAGTGTCTAGACATATCCATAACATGAAATAAACCCTTTCAAAAAGATGAAAGCTCACCACTTTATTCAAAATACTGATCCCTGAGTCAATATCTATGTAAGAGGATTAGAACAGCTGGTTCTTGCATAGTATGGGTATACAGCCGCCAGTAGATGGGTTAGCGGGTGAATGCTAGCATGATCTCAGGATAAGAATAAAATAATGTCATTTATAAAGCCAAGTAAAACCATCTATATGCACACAACCAGACATATATATATAATTGTGTTGGGAAAAGGGACCAGGTTTAGCATGTATTTAAAACCTTTACCTACGTTGTGTAGCTTTGCCGTCCTAAACTACCCACAGGCTAAATGGGTTCAGCTCCCCCTGTTGAAAGGGCCCCAGTGTGTGTATCCACATGACCAGGGAAAAAAACCTGGGATGACTAGTACATCCCATAAAATATAAGATGACATCATGTACACGATCACCAAGACCAACCTCACATCGGCAAATATAAGTTTCCAATTTTGGTCCCCCCGAGACCTCCAACTTCCATGGCTTTGCTACACATCCCTCCATTATTGCACAATTAAAACCATTACCAAGTAACCAATCAATTCATTTACCATGTATTAAATGATGAGTGGTGAGTTTACCACTCATTCGCACTCATTTTTCATCCATATTACCTTATTTTAAATGAATAAATGAGACAACATCTATGGATATATGCACTAATATCTATGGATAGACTTACAAAATTACGATCGTGAGGTTGCGGTTGCAGACAGATGTCTTCGATCGTGGTTAAGCAGGAATAGGCCCAGGGGCAGATCTGTAAAAGTACTTAGACGCATCCCAAGCCATATTTAAGCCAAAACCCCTTCCTCTTTAGGATAGCTTAGCTCCTAATATATTTTTGAAATTGAAGACTTGAAACCCTAACCTTAGGAAAGTGTGTAATTAAAATTAGATGCTCAACTTCTTAGTTTCTTGGTGAAGAATGGATGCTTTGAATGACCCATATGGTATATTTCTCTTTACTTTCTTCATTAGTAGCAAAGTAATTTGGTATTGGTATTATGTTGAACTAGAGTGTAATTGTGTATGGGTATTATTGTGTTTGTATGGATTTTAGTTGTTGAGTATTGATTTTACCATTGCTTGAACTTATGTGTTGGAATTTGATGGGTGAAAACTCCAAATCTCCAAATAGGTTTGATGAGTGAAAGCTCTAAGCTCTAAAAATCCTTTATCATTCTCGAAAGAGGGATTTAGGTTAGTATTCGATCACCCATAACATCCTCGAAAGAGGGTTATCGGGGGACAAAGCAATGGTGAACAACAAAGACTATGGTTTACTACCCTTTTTAATATTAGACATAAGTTCTTAGGGAGTGTGAATCATGTAAAGAGCATAATCCTAGAAATAGGGATTCTTGGTTGAGGTTTTGGGTGTTTATTTAAACTCCACACTTGTCAGGTGCTCGAAAGAGCCAATGGGTGAAATCATTGGAGTTTTGTTGAAAGATTGACCGCAATTATCTTAGACCTAGCCTACCCTTTAGTTAACAACTAAATTTCATACCAAACCATCATTAACCCACATACTTTTACCTTTAGGTAGACATAATCCCAAGATTTCCCCCATCGTTGTTGTTTAGAACAAAATTGTTTTCTCTTGATCATTTGCTAAAAATCATACAAATAGTTCCCAAGAAAATCCCCCCACTTTATTTGTCATGTTTTTTTTATTAACATAACGGGTAATCTCTTAATAATTTAAGCACCCATAGGGCTTGAAGTTTATAGTTCACTCCTCGAGATTTGACCCTAATTCAAATTGGGTTACTTAATAATGGTTGCCTTAACCCTAATTATGGGAGTGAGTTGAGCATTATGAAATGGCGTTGTTGCCGAGGAGTGTACAGTAGATTTTGCTTGTGTGGTATTATTCTTACTTGGGAGCATCCAGAGTGTCACACTTTATTTTCCATGTTGTTTTTTAATCTTTTGTAGGTAATTCTAGCATAAATGGAACCATGAGTATAGGTGCTAATTATATGGAACCATCTTATAATACTTGGTGAGAGAGAAACTTAAATTATAGGGGTTATGCAATTAAAAATCTTATCCCACCTCATCATAGGGGCAGGACGTTCCATGTGACTAGTACCATGTTTCATATGTTACAAATAAAAGGGCTATACGGGGGTCAAGCACATGAAGACCCATATGTTTACTTGAGGAAATTTTTGGAGGTGTGCACACCATTTAACATTCCATGCACCACTCAAGAGGCCTTTCAGCTTCATCTATTCCCATTCTCACTAACGGGTGAAGCATTGTTGTGGTTCCGATCACTCTCTATGACTTCAATCATTTCATGGAGTAAACTCACAAGGATTTTCTTAGACCAATACTCCCATCCCTCCAAGGTATATCAACCAAGAGATGAAATTGTGAATTTTAGACAAAAGAGCGGAGAACCACTTCACGAAGTGAGGGAGAAATTTCACCGGAAGATAGACCGATGCCCAAACTATGAGATTCAGGGGAAAACACTTTTTCAAATATTCTATTAGGCACTTGATCCTTTGAACCAAATTATGGTAAACAATATGGCAAAAGGATCTTTCTTAAACTAGCATTTTAATACAGCTACAAAAATGTTGAGAGAGGTAACTAATCAAAATTGGGAATGGCATACCCGAGATTACAACATCTACCTAGCTCTTCACTGAAGCCCATGATTAGAAAAGAACAACAAAAGTGGGGTGACGAGAAAGAGAAAACCTTAGCAAAGAAATGTACTCAACTTGAGATCCTAACCAAGTATGTCATGGGTTCTCCACCAAAATCCCATGGTAAGGATGATGGAGAAATTTGGTATTTAGCAAACCCTTCGTAGTGTTCCTACCCGACCTATCATAGGCAAGGTGGGAATCAAGGTTGGATAAATCAGATTGGCATAGAGTTTAGAGAGAATGGGAGCATGAAGATTTCTATTTCGCAACTCACCATGATTGGGATTCTAATAAAGATTCAAGGTCCATTGACGCCGATAGAGGTAGAATGAAGGATCTCCTTGCAAAAATTTTGAACAAAGTTGAGGGAATAGATAAAATGGTCTGTGAATTAAAAGAGAATTTCATTTCACTCTCTAAAATGGTGGTCTATCATTCGATCTCTATTGAAGAATTGTAAAATCAAATGGGTCTAGTCGTCGCACGTCTAAGCGCTAAACCTATGAGAAAATCCACAAGTGGCACAATAGCCAACCTCAAAAATAATGATCAAATCTTGGTGATACGTTCAGAGGGTAAAAACGTAAAGGAAGATCACATGACGGAGGACTTAAGCAGAAAAATGCCCAACACCCGATCAAAAGAGAGGTTGTCCCAAAGTCTAATCGACAAAGAGAAGAAAGAGGTGTACAACATTGTTGGACAGTTAATTGATAAAGGAGAGTTTGATTAGTAGGGTCCTGTGGACTCTCCTTGATAAATTAATGCATGCCAATGTCGTTCCATGATGATAACTAAGGCATTGTGTGGGAGGCAACCCACAAATGCCACAAGGATGGCTCGTATCTTTTTTAACATATTTTTATAGTTTTGATGATTAGTTTTTGCATATGAATAACTCATGCATGTGTGACTCTATGGAGAGCTTTAAATAAGCTTAGAAAGAAAGAAGCGTTCATAATTTGAGGTGAAAGACAATCAAAGAAGTAATAAACTTTAAGTGAGCAAAAAAGCTGAACAGGGTAAAAATAAGAGAGCAGACATGACCTCGGTTATTGCGAACACAGTCCCAGGCATAATCATAGTTACTCACCTATCCATAATCGAGGTCAGTCAGCTGCAATTGCGATAATAGAAGCTAGTTGATTCTTCGACTACTATCCTAATTTTCTCACGATCTTGCTCTAGTTCTTGCATACAGGAATGGTCTAATGTCAAGATAATTGGTGATGGTGCAAAGTCTGAAAAGAATAGCAGACTTTGATGGAGTTACAAGGAGAACTCTTATCTATTTGTTTGCTTTGATTATTCATGCAGTAAGGACACTGCAACCTTTTCAGTTAGAGGTGTTTCCTTATTCATTTTATTTGGGCTTGTATTAGTGATATTGCTGCAAACTTTTTTGTTCTTTTGGACTATTCTTTGCATGATCCTTATTTGATTTATAATATTAGAGCACTCTGATGGTGTTCATATTTGCATGGATTAACTATTTTATTCTTAGTTGGCTATTTCAGCCTAAATTTTATTAGAAGAGCTTCGCCTTCATGATTGGGTTTCTAACCATACGTGCAGAGAAAGTCTGAGTACCCATGGTACCGCGTCCTTAGAGTGCAAGGGAATTCAGAGTACCTGTAGCATTGCTAATTTGGGGTTGCATTAAGATCCATTGGTGAAGTAGGAGTAACCATATAGTGGTTCACCCATACTATGAACTTCAATGTGAGATGATAACTTGGATGGTTGCCATGATTAGCAAATCATATGTGGTGCAGATACAAAAGGAAACAACCCCTTCCATTTGAAAATTTCAAAATATTTGAAGGCATGGGCGTGAGCAACTTTGTGATGAAATTTTTCCCTCTTCCTATTACTCTAAAAGTTGACTTCGGAAAAATAATGAATACTCCATATTTGTCTCGAGCGGGTAGAACATTTGAATCCCCTTGATGACAATCGTATGCTATGTGTGTGAGGTTATTATCTCCATCTCATGTGTATTTTTACTATCTTGAACTTTCCTCCTCAGTCTTTCAAAGATAATTTTTTACTGCACTTGGTTGGTAAAATGATCATAGGCCATCTTATGATTTTGGAAGTCCACTTTAGCCTAAAGAGCTTACCAATACATAAGAGTTACCCCTAGTAACCGTCTTCTATCCTTTGGAACATTTTTTGGCAAACGCATACAAGCCATGACCCGTCTATTCATCCTCTCTTGAACCCTATCCTCCTTGAACTTGAGAATACAAATTGAGGATAAAAGCCTAAGTTGGGGGTGGTGTAAAGAGAAAGAAGTATAGTTGGGCCACAAAGTCTTAAGAAGGTCCCTACAATATTGATAAAGTGAATCTTTTTGGATTTGAATAAAGAAATGATCCCATAAAGAAAGAAAGGCTTTATCTATGTGCAAATAAAAAAAGAGAAAAAAATTGTAGAATATGAGAAAAATAGAAAAGTGGGAAAGCCAAGAAAAAACAAAGGTAGACGAAGTAGTAAAGTGAAAAGAATTGGCCAATAAGTGAAGTATGAAAAGAGTAAGATGTAGAAGTTCAAGGAGGGTGTAGCCTTGTGTTCCTAAGTTGATCTCCTACCCAACCCTAAACCTATATTACAAGCTCAACAAGCCCTTTGTGATTCCCAACCAAGTTTAGTCATTGTAGATGGTGATTGAAAATAGGGGCAAGCCTATGGCATGGTACTTGTTAACACGTAGAATATCTTGAGTGAGTGAGTAGTTGCACTTAAAATTCCTTATTGCATGATTGGTAACTAGGAGTATTAATTTCTTCTTTCTGGTGAGGAGGCATGTGAACTAGTTGAGGTGGGTGATTTTTTTATCTTCCGCACAATGAGACAAGTGGAAGTATAGAATGATTGTAGTCGACATGTGAGTCACTTTTAGAGTGTTACCAATTGTTACATAGTTTCTCCCAAAAGTCTTTTGCACCTTCACTATTCAATTTTATGATGAAGGGAGTCGTTTGCCCATGTGCGAAAAGCTTTTGGTAGTCGTAATCAAGCTTGAGTCTTCATGATCATTGAAGTAATAGTAAGAAAGAGTACATATGGAATTGTCTCATAATAAGTGGTAGCATTGTTTGAGGACAAGCAAGGTCTTAAGTTGGGGGTGTTGATGAGTAGTAAGTTTACCACTCTTTGCACTTATTTTTCATGCACATTACCTTGTTGAATGAATAAATGAGACAACATCTATGGATAGATGCACTAATATCCACTCTTTGCAAGCATAATGTTGAGAAGACCAAAAGGTGTGGATTGGAGAAAAAATGATAAAAAAGGAGCAAAAAAGAGTGGAACTGAAGACCTGGACTACATCAAACTCGGTTACCACGACCGCGGTTCTCTATCTGCAGTCGTGGTCAGTCAAGACAGTCAGAGCAATACGGTCATAGCACAAAAGCACAGTTATGAGGTTGCGGTCACGGATAGATATTTGTGATCATGGTTAAGTGGAAATAGGCCTAGGGGCAAATCTGTAAAAGAACTTAGATGCATCCCAAGCAATATTTAAGCAAAAAACCCTTCTTTTTAGGATATCTTAGCTCATAAGATATTTTTTAAATTGAAGACTTGAAACCCTAATCATGGGAAAGTGTTTAATTAAAATTGGAGGCTCAAGTTTTTAGTTTCTTGGTGAAGAACGGATGCTTTGAATGACCCATATGGTATATTTCTCTTTACTTTCTTCATGAGCAGCTAAGTAATTTGGTCTTGGGATTATGTTGAACTAGAGTATGATTGTGTTTGGGTATTGTTATGTTTGCATGGATTTTAGTTGTTGAAAATGGATTTTACCATTGCTTTAGCTTATGTGTTGGAATTTGATGGGTGAAAACTCCAAATCTCCAAATGGGTTTTATAAGTGAAAGCTCCAAGCACTAGAAACCCTTTGTCATCCTTGAAAGAGGGATTTAGGTGAATATTCGATCACCCATAACATCCTCAAAAGAGGGTTATCGGGGGACAAAATAATGGTGAATAACTAAGACTATGGTTTACTACCCTTTTCAATCTTAGACATAAGTATTTAGGGAGTATTAATCATTCCAAGAGAATCATCCTAGATATAGGGATGCTTGGTTGAGGTTTTGGGTATTTATTTAAACTCCATACTTGTTAGGTGCTCGAAAGAGCCAATGGGTGAAATCGTTGGGGTTTTGTTGAAAGATTAACCCCAATGATCTTAGACCTAGCCTATCCTTTAGTTAACAACTAAATTTTATGCCAAACCATTACTAACCCATATACGTTTACCTTTCGGTAGACATAATCCCAAGATTTCCCCCATCATTGTTGTTTACAACAAAATTGTTGTCTATTGATTATTTGCTAAAAATCGTACAAATAGTTCCCAAGAAAATCCCCCCATTTTATTCGTCATGTTATTTTTATTAACATTCTGGGTAATCTCTGAGTAATTTGAGCACCCATAGGGCTTGAACTCTATAGTTCACTCATCGAGATTCGACCCCAATTCAAATAGGGTTACTTAACAACGATCACCACACCCCTAATTATGGGAGTGAGTTGAGCGTTATCATTAACCAAGGCCATTTAGTGGTGGTATCATCATACCGACCATACTTTCAAGTGCTATCCATATCCAACAATATATAGATTTAAGTGGACTTCCAAGTGCCCTTTCATTTATCGTATTAAGCCACTTGGGGGATTCCTTGTACCCCATAAGAATAAACATTTATCCATTTACCTTTTAAAGCCATGTAAACCATGCATAATTCTTTTACCAAGTTGTAAAACAAGCAAGAGTTCCATTAAAAATACTCAATGCAATGAAAATATTATTATAGGTATTTTGTCAAACACATTGGGGACATAATATAGCCAAAACCAATTCCAATTACCATTAAACTGTTCTCATGCAATCCAATCATCCAAAACCACCATTAATACATATAAAGCATAATTAAAACTATGGAAAACCATAACCAACCATTTAATATCAAAACCTTCAATCCATATTTGAAAACCAAAATTATAAAATCAATAAAGTCATGAAAGCATTCATAAAAACCATTCTTTTAGTTATAATTAACAATGATAGAAGAGAACATGTCTTAAACCAAGATAATTATGGAAATTAATCACCAAAGCAAGCCCCAAATTAATCCTATAGTTGAAACCCTAGCTTTCCTTGTCCAAAAGTTTTTGAGAGAACTATAGTGTCTTAGAAAAGTTTCTAAGTGTTAATGAATGGAATAATAGGCTAAATAGCCTTCCAAGAAGGTTAGAAGTCATGGAACCTTATTAGGATAAGTGGGAAAATATCCAGAATACCCTGACTTAAGTTTCATAAAATCCTGTCACATGGGTACGAATGACCCTCATAAGTCATATCCTCCAATATAACTGGTAACCTCTATTTGTATTCTATCCTCGACCTTTGGATACCATACTGTTTAGTATATGACTTATCCAACCAAGTTGTATCCAATGCATATAATCCATACCCTTCATTCGTACCCCTAGCAAATTAAATCCAAGGAATATTTAGACATTGACCACCATATGAGTCCTTGGTACGACTCGTACACTGGCTTACAGCTCACGGTGAGCCATTCGTACTCAAGTTCAACCTAAGTAACCAAGTCTAAGATTAAGTTAAGGACCAAATGATCTATACCCACTAATACGACTCGTACCCCTAAGTCGTATTCATTCCAGTAACCAAAATCCACTCCACCAACAAACACTAGTCAGCATACAACTAGACCATACCATCTGTACCCCAACATACGGCTCGTACCCATGAGCCGTATTAGGTCCAGAAACCATATTTCCAGGAAATTTTCTAAGGGTCAAACCCCAGGGCATTATATATACCTTGTGCTCATGTATTTTGGCCTACTTGGGCATTTCTCACCTAATAAACCCATTATGTTAGCTACGGGTTAAGGTATTAGCATACTTACCAGTAGGTTATAGTAGGTTCCATCATAAATTTTAAATTAGTTTGTGACACGAAGGATCTTATACTATTCAGGTAAAGTCAATGCTTTAGATAATGCTCTTAGTAGGTTGTGTATTAGAAGTGTTGCTCATTTAGAGGATAAAAAGAAAGAGTTAGTTTGGGAGGTTCACCATCTTGCTATATTGGGAGTTTGGTTGGTTGATTCATCCTAAGATAATATCTTGGTTCAGAATTTTGTTGATAGCTGAGGTAAAAGAAAATCAAGATAGTGATCCTATTTTTCTTAAAATGAAGGAAGTTATCCAAGGTTAGAAATGTAAGGTTTTCTCCCAAAGAGGAGATGGTGTTCTTCGTTGTTAGGGAAGACTTTGTGATTTATATATGAATGACTTGAGACAATGAATGCTAATAGAAGCTCAAAGTTCTTGATATTATATTTGGTTTGGAGCTACTAAGATGTACCATGATCTACGGGAAGTCTCTTAGTGGAATGGCTTGAGAAAGAATATCGCAGAATTTGTATCTACGTGTCCAAATTTCCAACAGATTAAGGTTGAGCACCAGATACTTGGTTATATAATTAAGGATATCAATATTTCTATGTGGAAATGGGAAGTGGTAAACTTAGACTTCATTACTACTCTCTAATAGTATAATTCTATTTGGGTCATCATGAAATGAATGACTGAGTCAGACCATTTCCTGCCAGTTAACACTTTAGATTCAACCGATGATTATGCTATACTCTACCTTAGAGAGTTGGTAAAATTTTATGAAGTTCTTTTGACTATCATATCAGATAGGGGTACTAAGTTTACCTTTTAGTTCTAGAAGACATTTCAGAAGTGTCTTACATCCAAGTTCATCTCAATAAGTTTTTTCATCCCCAGACAGATAGTCTATTGTGTAAAATCATACTATGTACACTATACTCCATCACGTCAAACTTCTATGAGATAGAGTATGCACTAAATTTTGATGTGCCTAAGAATGTGTTGTATTGATTTTGGCATGTAACACTTAAAGAAATTTTGCCCAGTTAAACTTACTAGTGCACGTGACGCAACATCCATAATATCTGACTTGGATTCATTGGATTATATACCACATCAACTGGCGTTCAATACATGAAATATCTCTCATTGTATAACTTCATTCAACTACATATAACTTCTTGCAAAGACTTGGACACTAGGATCAAATATCTTTATGTGGAAGACATAATTTACCCCATAAATTACAAATTTGATAGATAAGTGTGGAATGAGTTTAAATTCTAATAAAAAAATTTGAAGTATTACAGAGTTATAAATTTAGGAGTAAAAGTTAGAGAATAGAGTTGAGATATGGGATGACTAGATCAATTATTCATAACCATCCATCATATAGGTATTATTCCTTTTTCCTAATGGAGAATTCAAGACATATGTGAGATCAAAATTTTATTATGATATTTGATTTTTCAAAGTTGTCTTTACATGAAACTACACTTCTTATAATAAAGTTACATGACTTGAAATGTAAACACTTTCATAGGCAATGAACTGAATGTCATGACTTAACGAACTGGTTCCAAGGTGTCAAATGTTATCAATATTTTAGGAGTAAGTAAGTTAGTGAGAGGTAATTTTTCCAAATATAAAAGTATGTGCGAAGACGTAGGATAAGGATCATTCTATTAGTTCTGAGACCTTCTTTTGAATTTCCTAGATTGAGATTTATGTATTGCTAGCAAAAGATTATGTCAATTCAAATGGCATTATAGAGATATGTCTTACAAAGAATGTACTCTGTGCCATACACATTGTGATTTAGGATAAAGTTGGTCACGAAATAAATTCTCACAAAAAAATCATGCTTATGGAAAGCTCAAACTTGATGTGGTACATGTCTTAAATATTTGTGTTATAACAACATCTATTTTTGGCTCATGTCTTGCTTCTAATAATTTATGTATATTGTCTTGTCTTCCTTTTATGCTTGGATATTTTTCTTCATGAAAATACTAATTTATGTGTATTCAGATTCTTTTGGCTGGGGACACTCAATCTTTTTTATGGATGCAGGTACCAAAGAGAGGGTGACATGGATCCATGACCTCATCCTTCTTTATTGGTGAGCCCAATTGTATCCTATACATTTTTTTGTTCATAAGAAAAAATAAAAAAAATTATGCACCATAGATAAAATCAGTCCTTAATTACTTGGCAGGGTTAAAGTTTAAAATAATTACCTTAAATGGTTATTTCTTAGTTTTATAATTGTTTTGTCCGTCATATACAAATAATCTACACTAAGTATATAACCAATGTTTTATCTAGGGTTCTCAATATTTACTTCTTTTCACTTCACTCATTTTTTTACTACATTTTCTTACAAAGATTTCAAATTTTCAATATCCATTTTCATGTATCTCAATTTTTAGGGGGTTTTGGTTTGAATAATTGAAAAGGTTTGAATTCTTTTTGTACTTTATATGTTGGGATTTCATGAATAAGACTGAAAATGACAATAGTGAATCCATTTGATCTTCTTGATGGTGATGTTGAGGACCTAATTTTTTTTGACCTTCTTGATGGTGATACTGAGGATCCAATTTTGTTTATTGTTGTTCAACAAAAGAAACAAGCTTCCATAGATGTTGCTCCTACGACCAAGAAAGGTGGTCCAATTAATAGTCAAGCTCAACCTACTAAGGTATTGTGGATGCACGATTTAGAGAGAGAAAAATTGAAAATAGTAGAACGTGATTGTATAATCGAATATACATATACATATATTTGAAGAGTGGTGTCGTTCATCTTGATTTTCTAACTTCATATTCAATTGAATGTTTGAGATAAACCTTAATCAATTCAAGCATTGCTTAACTGTTGATGTAGTGCTTATGCCATATCTCAATGGAAATATAATAGAAAAGAATATATAATTTTAAAAATGAATTGTATATTTGTGTCAAATTAATAAAATAAATTTTTAAAAATTATTTTCATAATTGAATATTTGATCCATTTTAGTAAATTTGATAATTGTATCTAGGTCATTTAATTGTATTCAGCCTGATTTACTTATGTTTTTATATGTGGGTATGTTTTGTATATATTTATATACATATGAATATATTGGGTGTATGTTCTTTTATGTATATATGTATATTTGCATAACTATATATGTATACGAGTTTGTTATGTGTTGGTTCAAATATACACACATATATATATGTTTATTATGTGTTGGTTCATATATACATTATGCATATACATATGTGTATCATTTGTTCTGTGTTTATGTTTATATACATATGCATATCTACATCTATATCTATCTCTCTCTCTCTCTCTTTCTCTCTCTCTCTCTCTCTATATATATATATATATATATAAATGTATGTATATACATATGCATTTAATTATTTTGTATCTCTAAATTTTATTATCATAAAGTGAATTTGTTTGTATATTTTTATCAGCGTATTTATATTTTTGTATATATGTATTCTGTATATACTTGTCCTTAACTGTATATAATTGTATGAACATATGTATTTCTTGTTTCCATCCTATATGCATATATATTTAATTGTTATATGTATACATATGTACTCTATATATATGAATTAGATTCATAGAATCCATTAGTATTAGTATATACATATGCATATACAGATATGAAAAGAGATTATTATGGGGAAGTTGAAGAAAATATTACGTGTCGATTGCTCTCCTTTTCCTTATTAGTCTCTACTATAACCGAAAAGAGAGAAAAAAGATTTTATGTCTTTTGTATAAATAATTCTTGAATATATGTAGACACTAATTGATGTATATAAATTGTAACTATTGAAAGTTAGACTAAAAAATTAGTTAGGAGGGATGTAAGTTAGATACATGTGAAGTTTTGCCTAATTAGTTGAATTTTTTCTCATAAAAACAGTCAAAAAATGAAAAAAACAATTTCATTTTTTTTTGGCACATGCACTTAACGTGAGTGGAAACAGTTGCTATGTCATATCGTTTTGATGTGTTCAATAGAACATTTTAAGTGTGTTTTTGATATGGATAAAAATATTTTCTAAGAAAATAAATCATTTCTTACTTAGTTTATTGTGTTCAGTATGAAAGTAAAAGATATTACTCTAAAAATATTTGTATATATCTAACATAAAACTATGACAATTGTGGGAATAAGATGATGGTTATTGGGGTGGTGTGGGGCAAGGTGGGTGTGGGAGCAGGGTGAGGATGGGAGTAGGTGGTTGTAACTATGGATGGAAGATGCCATTTTTTTCCTACTTTCCCTGAAGGAGTTATTTTCTTCATTTTCAAAGAACTTATTTTTTTTAACCATTCAAATAAAAAAAATAGAAAATATTTTTTGAAAAATATTTTCTTTCATAGCAAATACACTCTAAGGGGTCGTTTAGTTGGAAAAGAGTTATTTTGGATTAATTAATTTCGGGATTAGTTATTCCGTAGGATTAATTATCCCACCATATATATGGAATAATTCCATCATTATGGTATAAATGGTGGGACAAATAATGTTGGGACTAAATTATACCTCCAACCAAATGCAAGATAAAAAAAGACTTGTTGTTAAATAACATTTCCAAGTCTACTATTTAACTAAATGGGACAAGGGTCAAATTTACTCCTCTACTTTGGAAATTTGGCTAAATATACTCTTCGTCATACTTCAATATCAAATTTACCCTCGTTGTCATACTTTAGAGTCAAAGTTGCCCCTCTTCTTAGAAAAAATAGCTAAATATACCCTTCATCATATTTTAGGGTCAAATTTATCCTTAATGTCATACTTTAGGGTCATATTTACCCTCATTGTTAGGAAATTTTTCACATGCACCCTTCTTTTAATAGAAAAGCAAAATCAACGTTAAATTATCTATTTTCTTAAAAATAACCCCTAATCTAATTCGTCCGATTCTACAAATAAAAAATACACAAACAAATATATATATATCTCAATTTCGTTGATCGAATTTTTTCAACGAACAAAAATACTTCTCTTTTAACGTACAACACTAGTAGGTTGTTTACAAATGAACAAAAAGTAAAACTGAATAAGATAACGCAGTAGCATAGAGTTAGAGAAAATTTCTATTACAAACTCTGCAAATATCAGTGCATAGCTCATGAAAAATTAATTTGCATCAGTGCAAACACAAAGAAATATATCCCTCTCTCAGCTCATGGATTTGCAGCAGTATAGAGCTCATAAAAATAACGTTTGACGGTTAAATGTAATAGATTAAGCCCACTGAATATTTCTCTAGGTGATTGAGTTAAGAGGTCTCCTTATGTTTCCAATCATAACATCTCTTCAATCATATGTCTTCATATGCAATTTAGATCTACACAAATTTTTCATCATGTTATTTGCTCAAAAAACTTATTCACTGCTTCTAGAATCTAGATGCACATAGAATTGCATACCAAAATTTGAAATTTGAACATAACTGAATAGGAGCATAGGGATATATTTCTTTGTGTTTGCACTGATACAACTTAATTTTTCATGAGCTATGCACTCATAAACATCCGTTGGCTTAATCTCGTTAGTAAAATTTGACCAACAGAACTGAAGGGGATTATTTATTTGTGTCTTTTTTGTGGCTCGGGTTGGGCAGGTCGAACGAATTAGATTAGAGTGTACTTTATTTTTGAAAGATAGGGCATTTAACTCTGAATTTCCTTTTGTTAAAAGAAGGTTACATGTGAAAAGTTTCTTAACAACAAGGGTAATATGGCCCCAAAGTATGACATCGATGGTAAATTTGACCACAAGAATGATGAAAGGTATATTTAGCCAATTTTTCAAAGTATAGGGATAAATTTGACCTGGAAGTATGATAGCGAGAGTAAATTTAGCCCTAAAGTATGACGAAGGGTATATTTAGCCAATTTTTCAAAGTAGAGGAGCAAATTTGATCCTTTTCCCTAACTAAATAGACGACTATAAGTTTTTTTTCAGTGAAATGACCCACTTTTGAATATTTTAATTTATTTGTGATTTAAAATTTAATTACAAGAGCTAAAAGTTATAAATTAGTCCACAAATCACCAATTGTCAAGTATTTTTTAAAAAATTCCTCCTACCAAAAAATTTTTAAAATTACAAATTAATTAAAAACCTGACTCACATGGATTTATCAATTAAGGATTTGATCGATATAGAAAGATCAATTATTGATCCGACCTAATATATGGACAGACCAATTATCGATCTAACCTGATATATAGACTGATCAATTATTGATTTAACAGATATAGACAATATCGATTAGACCGATATATGGACAGATCGATTATTGAACCGACTGATGTTATACATTGATTTTCTATGTTATTCAATAGTTGATCGATTATAGTAAGTCTGATAGATTAATCATCGATTTTATTATCCAACCAACTATATATATATATATATATATATACAAAAAAAATCTTTTCTTTTTTGAAAAAAATTGATACTAAAATTAAAGAAGAGTAGAAAACTTACAATTTGGGAGGAGACAGAACATTTAAAAATTAAATACAAATCTTCAGAAAGGAGAGAGTTGAAGAACAATGAGGTTTTAATAAGAATGGAGGAGAAAAAAGTTAGAGAGAGGAAAACAAGTAATTTAAAATTGAGAGAATCGGTAGGATTTATGTTTAAGTATATTTGTAAATAGCTTTCAAGTTTTTAATATTTTATTATACCCCAATTTTTCATTCAAGTTATTTTTTATTTTATTTTAAAATGAGAAATAAAAGTAGACCATTTTACTAATTGAAAACTAGAAGAGTCCTATAAGTCAATTTTTTTCAGATAAAACTATCTTATATTTTATCCTCATACTATTATACGTTATACTACCTCACAACAAACCACCCCAAACGTTATTAAGTGTGTAATGATAGAAATCAAACATAAATTAAAGTATCAAAAAAAAAGTAAAAATTATCTTCTATGCATTTATTAGATTAAAAATTGCAAGTTATACCAATATTTTTAGATAATTATGTTATTAAGAATTTAATTGCAAGTTGTAGAAACTTCTTAAAAAATTAATTTATTTTTTTATTTTAAAAAATCAAAAATATATTTTTACAAATAAAATTGACTCCTTTTTTATAGGGTAGTATTCAATGCCTACTAAAAAAATGTGTTGATAATTATGAAAAGAGTAAAATTTGATCAAAATTATATATTTTTATTTATGATCATATTTATCTCTTCCAAAAAGTTTCACGCTTTTCTGAAATACTTTATTGAATGGATTTTTTTTACCTATTCAAACATGCTTTTTCTTCATTATCATACTCTATTATTTCTTTCACTTCTTTTATCAACCGTATAATATATCATAAATTTTTTTAAGATTTTTTTTATTATCAACCTTGAAATTTAATGGTAGATAGAAGATACTGACCAATTTGATTAGTCCAAGGTGTTTGATAATTTTGTTTATTAGCAACCTTGTTTATTCGCTCAAGGTTTTTTTCCTTCTTTGATTTTTTTGATATAATTTCATATGAATCATGTCTAAACTCAAGTATGATTCTACTCCTTCGCATAAGAGACCTTGATTATCTTTTTTTAAGAATTTCATATGAATCATGTCTAAATCCAAGTATGATTCTACTTCTTCGCGTAAGAGCCCTCGATTAATAGAAGATAGTAGCCTCATTGTTCTTTCTACACTTTTGTTTAATCTTGGTTGTTTTACTCCATCTCCTCTTAGTAGGAGCAAAAAGAAGATTGTTGAAAGTGAGTCTAAGATCAACAAGCAAAAAGAGTGTTTGTCGGACAAAATTAAATTTTTACAAATAGAAGAATCACCTGAAAAGCCAGCTTTGAACATGCAAAGTGGAAAAAATTCCAACAAAAAGGCTATTCCACAAGGTAAGAGGAATTATAAGAGAAAAAATATTATTTATGAGCAAGTATCTGATTTTGATTTTGAAGAAGAAATTTCATCACACAAATCAAAAAAAATTCAAAAGTGGAATAGATGCACCTTCTCGAGTTACAAGGGTAAGATCTAATGTAACAAATGTCAATGATCTTTCTAAGAAGGCTAGCAACAAAAACTCAAGGAAAGTTTATAAGGTAATTTGTGTTTTGATTTTGTGTATAAAAATTGTATGATTTTATATATTCTTTAACAGATTTTTCAAAATATTCAATGCATGTTTAATTTTTGTTATAATTTATAGTTATTTTAATTTTCATTAATTTTTTAGTTTTTTTTCTAATTTATGTAATTTTGATGTTGTATTTTACTTACTTGATAATTTATTTATAAATTTATATAGGAGCGAAAAATATATAGCCACTTATCATCGTATATTATGATCAATATGTTTGATGACCTTAGTTTAAGATGGAAGAATGAACATTTTGACAAGCTTACAAAATTGCCTTTTGAACACTTCTAGAAGATGCAACAGCTTAAAGTGTTGACCCAACTCCTTTGAAATATGTTGCATGCAAAAACGGAGTATGATAAAGATGATTTGTTCATCTTTAGGTTGAATAAAAAATTATTGCATTTTAAAAAGAGAAAAATTTGTATTGTGACTGATTTAACGTTCGAAAAGAAGTTTGAATTTTATTCACTTCCGAAGGTTCAAACAAACTTATGTATAAGTAAAATTCTGGTATGAAAAAGATTAAGAGAAAATTTTTATACGAATTTTATTAAGACTAAGATTTTTTAATGGAGGAAGATGTGTATAAAATTGATATACTGTATTTCATAATCAGGTTTTTGATACTTGATTTACCAAGAAATTACATATCAGAGTTTTATTTTGATTTGATTGGGACTGATGAGTATTTGAATTATGATTTGGGAGGTAAATTATTCAAAAATTTATACAAATTAAATAGTCATTGTTTGAGGACCAATCCATTATCATTTACTTTTGATAATTTTCATTTGGCTCGTCGAAATTGATTTTACGAATGTTGTCTACACATGGACAAATCTATTGATACTCAGAGTGATTCACTTCAAAGTCCTTAAATTCTAAACTGAAAGTCATAGGAGGAACTCATTTATAATGAGTATTTGAATACAACCATATTTAAGCGTTATAGTAATGAGGTAATGTTAACTATTTTTCTTGACAATTATTTGTATAATCTTCAAATAATAAGACGTGTTATTAAACACATTTAACTCAAGTTTATTGTTTATGGTAGTATCAATTTAAAGATATTATCTTTATCGGTGAGGAAATGTTAAAGTATAATCTGACAACAATACATCAGGATAACATCACTCAACAAGATCATGACAATGTCATTCAGCAAAATATCAGTATTGTAAAGAAACTTCAAATCATGTATTAAAGAAGATGCATTCATAGAACTGAAAAAGGAATTGGCTAATGTACATTATGAATATTCATATTAGTTTTTCAATCAATATTTTGAAGTTTGTTTTACGAATTTACTAACCATTTATTGTAAATATTTGACATGTATGTGTAGGTTCGAGTTGATATGTTGAACTTACGAAAAAAGGTATGTTTTTTATTATATATATATGTATATATATATATATATATGTATGTATATATATATATATGTATATATATATATGTATGTATATATATATATATGTATGTATATATATGTATGTATATAGATATATATGTATGTATATATATATATATGTATGTATATATATATATATGTATGTATGCTTATTAAAATCTTGTTATTTATATATACAAGTTCTTGGTGATATGTCTGTTTTTTAGAAAATTATGAGTCTTAATTTTTTAATATATTTGATTTTTAAATTGTATATGCAACATGCTATTAGGTTTGGATTTCATTTTATTAATGTATTTGTAATATAAATTAATATTGGTATATTGTGGTTGAATTTGTTAATTCTGAATTTTGAATGAAGAATGATCATTTATGAATTTATTATATGATGGTACAGTATTTCCAACTTCATAGCATATGAAAGCTATTTTTATATATCAAATTATTAATGTATTTATTTTTTAATTGTATATGCAACATGCTATTAGTTTTAAATTTCATTGATCAATAGGAGGTAATTTTTACTTTTATTAACGTATTTATAATATAAATCAATATTGATATATTGTAGTTAAATTTGTTAATTCTGATTTCATAATGAAAAATGATGATTTATGAATTTATCTTATGATGGTACAGTATTTTCAACTTCATAACATGTGAAAGCTATTTTTATATATCAAATTCTTCTAGTTTTTTTTAATATTTATCATGACATATTATTGTTTTTCATCAACATCATTATTTCATGATTTATTTTTTTATTCATATGCATCATTGTTTTATGAGTAGGTTAATAGCCAATTCAAGGAGATCAAATAATATGTTGTTAAATTTATCAAATTGATTTTAAGTGAATTAAGGTCTTCTGAACATAAGTCTGTTGAATTCAAAGAAAAATAGGTATAAGGAAATATAAATATTGAAACTCTTATTTTTTTGAAGGTTAGTATTGTTGTTTATGATCAATAGAAGCATGGATCTGAGTCTGTGGAGGATGTACTACAAACACCACATGCAAACAAGACAAGTGATAAAAAATTTACTGAACTAATCAAGAAGCAGGATGCATTGTCCGATGAAGTGGATGTTGAAAAGGATGGTAAAGTTATATTAATTTATTTTAAAATTTTATTTTTTATCAAAGATAAGTTTAACCCATTCATAAGTTTACTTTATATTTAATATAGATTTGTGTGTTTTTTTAATATCAGAAACTAATATATATATATATATATATATATATATTTATATATATAATTTGAATGTAACTATATGCATTGTTCGTAGTGACACTGTTGGTGTAAATTCTATTAACAATCGTTCTCCACTGGATGAGTTGTCATATTTTATGGAGTCCCAAATGATCGTGCTGAAATCAATATTTAGGCAATTTGAAACAACCAAACCTAAATCTCAAACGTTAACACCAATGATCTACGATACATCTTCATTAGTAATGCACCAACGGTATGGATCTAGCTCTAAAAAATTCATAGTTTACTTCAAGAAAAAATATGCATTTAAAAATTTTATTGTCTTTGAGGCACCAGATATGTTGGTTGATCAATTTACAGATTGGTGTTATGCAGATGCGAAGAAACGTCGTGAAAGGTAATTCTTTATTTTAAAATCTTAATATAGAACTGTACATTTTGAATAAATGATATACTTTTAAATCTTTTATATTTATCAAATATTTTTAGTCATATACTTGAGAGTTTTGTATATAACCTCCTATAAGATTGTTTTATTTTCTTAAATAATTGTAGGAGTAAAAAAAAATAATGTTGAAAACGTCACCTAAATTCTGAATTTAAACTTGATGGTTTGATAATTCCTCAGAAGGGTTGGTTCACCATATTGATTCATATTTGGCATCCATGGAATGATGAGATATGAGTCAAATATATGTAAATGTTAGATTCACATAGATTTTACTGTGTTGTGGTGAAGAATATATTGTAGGAATGACTTGTGTTAATACTAATTTTATAATGACTTGTGTTAAAAAATTTCCACAAAGTAGAAAAACTTTTATCTAATTATTGAAGAGCCCAAGAAGGGTTTTGGTTTGGCTATGACTGGATGGTCCAAGTCGTAGGGTTATCCTATGAGTCGTAAGGTCACCCGTAGTGATTGACGGGTTATTTTTCCAACTTTTAATAAGGGTGTTTTAGATATTTCCCTCTTAATCCATTAACAACCCATGACTTATAATCTTATTGGGGACACTATTCTCAACAATAACTCAACATAACTACACTCTCAAGATCTTTCAAATTCTCTCAAGCAATCATACTTAGGATTTCCAAGAAGTAGGTCATCCAAGAGCTTAAGGGTTGAATTTCTTCCGTGAAACTTGTTATTTCAGGCATGTCACTCTTCCCTCATTATTAATTTGTTAAAATATTATGTTTTAAAGTATTTTTTATGAGATATTTATGTTGGTTTTGAAACAAGGGTTGAGGGTTTTCGAACACTTATTGATTGAACAATATTTTCCCATGGTTTGCTTATGATTATTCATGATTTAATTGTGGTTTTGAACTTGTGAGTGTATAGGTATGGTGAATGAACTTTGGAGTTGTGATTTTCCCAAACTTATGACTTTTGAAGTAATTATGACCCCAACCCCATATTATGAAATTGGTTTTAAATTATGAGAAATGTGGGAATTTAAAAAATTGAACCAAGGGGGTTGTGAATTTCCCCAAGTGATGATAATTATTTTAGCATATTGATGTTACCTTGCAAATATAGTTGGTATGATAATACCAATAATGTATGTCTAAATATGTATTATGGTTCAATGAATAGGATTGTATGATAAATGTTTTAATTGGCCTTTACTAGGGGGTCATGTAGCTGAGTCGTGAAAATGGAGGTATGAGTGATTGATACTGGAAACCACATTTGCCAACGTGGGATTCTAATTGAATAAGTAGGTCCATGTCCCTTTCATTATTATTACATGATTAGGGAGGTTCGAGTCCCCCATACATATATATGAGATTATTCTCTGGTTCGTACAGCTATACGCATTGGGGACTGACCAGGGGATGAAATTTGGGGCCCATAGAGACCGTTAGTACATGTTATGATGGTTGAGCTACACAATCCTGGCAAAAGTTTTAAAGCGTATGTTAAGCCTTGTTTCCTATCCCAGCATGTGATATATCTATATGTATATGCATTTGATTATGTACATTGGTTTTGACTGATTTCAAACTGTCGATCATGACATTATGTTATCCTTATCCCTGAGTTATATGCTAGTGTTCATCCCGTTAACCATCTCAAGACGTTGTGTCCCTACGTGATGCAGGCACCAGAGCTTCTTCTACTTTTCCTGCTCAGAGTTAGGTCGGTCGGTTTGGTCCGTTGGTTCATAGTGTTGTGGTGAAATGGTAAGCTTCCATTCCCCAGAAAGCTTAGGTATTTCACTATCTTTCATTCTTAGATTTAATTTGGTAGTTACCTTTATTATCATTAACATTAGCATTTTCATTCTCATTGTTATCTATCAGAGTCGGGGACGTGTCCCAACAAAGATTGATTTAGATTCTTTATTTAGAAGGCTTTGATTGGATTACTGTGGATATTAGGTGATATTGGTTGATTGGTTGGTCGGTCATTAGCCATCGGTTATGGACATGTTTTGATTTTCTTTATGTTTGTTGCATGTTATATTGTTATATATTCAGAATTCATCCAATATTAGGGGATGTTATTTTTGGTTGGTTAGGTGTAAGGGGTGGTCTCTAGTTCATGTGGGACTTGTGATACTCATTATGGACAAGCCCTGGTTCTGGTCATGACAAAGATGGTATCAGAGCCTAGGTTTGGTGTCATTGGGGTATCCAAATAAAGTCGTGCAAAGTAAAGTCTCATTTATGGGTTTTTAGTATGCCACACTTATAAGGGAGAGGCTACGAGACACTTAGTAATGTTTCCCTTTCTTGTTGTTCTATTTCATCCTATAGAGTCTAAGGTCTTGAATATCCTCTACTTCCTATGTGTTTGCTTTTCAGATCATGCCTCCCAGAAGATTTAATGCTCGCGATAACTCTTTTGTCCCATCTGAGGACCATATGGACGGAGCTCATCCAACTTCAAAAGTTCAGACCTTATCTAGGGCTGTTGCTTCTGATTGCCCTAAGGGAGCTCCATCGGTTCCCCTATCCCTCCTCAGGCACCCCAGACTAGTATGTCTAATATTGAGTTTCCCAGTTGGTGGCCTTCCAAACTGAGTGTGTTGCTTCTTTTTCTCCATCACCTGAGGTCACCAGGGTTGGCCTATTTATAAGGTTGATTCCTCCTGTTTTCACTGGTTCTAAAATTGAGGAATATACCTTAAAACTTTATTGATGAGATAAAAAGGATGTTTTGTGTGATGCATGCTACTGATGTGGAGGGTGCAGAGTTCATTGCTTATCAGTTGAAGGATATAGCATACCATGGTATAAGGAATGGGACCAGTCTAGGGGTGACGATATTGAGTCTGCTTTGTGGGATATTTTCTTTAGTGCTTCATTGATCGTTTCTTTCCTCAGGGGTTAAGGGAGGCGAAGGCTGGGGAATTTGTGAATCTAAAGTAAGGAAGGATGTCCATAAAGAAGTATGCCTTGAAGTTTCATCAGCTATCCCATTATGCTCCTTAGTTGATATCTAGCATAAGGGCTAAAGTGATGAAATTAACCTCTAAAATGTCTCTTAAGTTGATCTTGGAGAACAAGGCTGCCTTATTGAACAAGGATATTGTAATACCCTATATTTCTCTAGCATAATTTAAGTCCCAATACATGAGTATTCTTATATAAAAAATTTGAAATACCTATTATTTATCAGTTTAGAGCCTTCCATTGCATTGGAAATTTAATTAGCTTTCCAACAATAAAAAAATTTCCCAAATCCGATAACCGGGTAAGAAGTTATGGCTATCTTAAGTTTTAGTCGTTAAAATCATCATTTTGGTCACTAAAGCATCGCAGAGCCAGTCTAAATCACAATTGTCAAAATCCAGTGAGACTCCGTGATTCCACCGCTTCGCGGTGATGTCCCATTTCATATTTGGCAATTTCAAGTGAGCCTCCATGATAATGGCGCGTCGTGAAGGTGGCAAAAATGGCATTCCAAAGGCTTATCGTGATAGCTCCGCATCGTGCCAAGATTCCAGGTCCCAATCATCAATTTCCAGTGAGGCTCCGCTATCTTGGCGTATCACGCCAAAGCCTCAAATTGGGATTTTCAAATTTCTAGTTCCGCGTTTTTAATATCCAAGGGACTATTTGGTCATTTTCCTATGCCCTAATCTCATCCTAAACATGAAATTAAAGCCTAGTAGGGCATTATATGCCCATTATTCTCAAATTACTCAAAAGGGGATCCATTCTCTTCAAGAACACAAAAACTCTAGCTCCTAAATTCAAGGCCAAAGCTCAAGGACACTACATCAATCTTCTCAAATTCATTAACCCAGGTATGTTAAATGCTCATCCATGGGTTCCTTTCACCCATGGAGTCTAAGTATCCGATTTAAATTACAAAATTGTGATCTTTTCAAGTTATTTTGATTTTAAATTATGATTTCACCCATGAATCTCCATGAACTATGATTTTACACCATGTATAGATGAAATTATTATTGTTATTCAATTCTCCATGTTTTAATGTTATCATTCATTGAATTAATCATGATTTAGTACTATTCATGTTGAATTCATGCTATTACTACAAGTTCCCTAAATTCCTATGATTTGACCAAACTATAAACTACAAGTGCTTGATAAAATACCTACAAGAATACATGTTTAATAAAAGCCTTCATGCTATGTCCTCTAAGCTTAAGTATCATGTTACTATTATTGATTTTGAGTCTTGGGGGTATTGAATACCCAAAAACCATAGCTTCTTACCTAGTCTCATTTCAGTATCTTTAGAATAACTTCAGATTATATTATGAGCATTACCAAAACAGTTAGTTAAACTCAGAACAGTCTAGTATTTCAGTGTCTTTCAGTTAGGAGTATGATTTAGCACCGAGAGAGTGTAGGGATGGCAGCTTCCATATCAGATAAGCAGAGTCGCTAGTAGAAATCCCTAAACTCTAGAACTACATATCTAGCATAGGATATGAGAAGTCACCCGTCAGTTTAGGCTTGACTATCTCGAAAGGGTCACCCGTCAGATTAGGCTTGACATCCTTAGTCCTTTGGGATAGTACATCAGTATAGTGGATCCACATATACAGCGTTAGTACTCGTGGCACGATATTAAAACCCTTCCAACTGGGGTTACAGGTTGGACCCCGATTAGGTCAGATTGGGGCATGTCTATTAGATGATACCTCCCATAGTCTTAGTTACAATTTTAGTCCAGTAATAAGTTCAGACATTCAGTCTCAATGTTGTTTGACCAAATCATACAGATATCAGTTATTTCATTATTTTAGTTTACAAATTTTATTCAGTTCATGTTATATGCTTGGTCATGCATCCCCAGTATCTACAGATTTCACGTACCTTCAGTATTTATAAACTTTCATTCATTCTATTCAGTACTTCATATTTTACATGTATATTCAGATAGTTATTATTTTTGCTCATGAGACCATGCATATTAGCCTACCTCATTTAGCATACCAGTACATTCAAAGTACTGATCGCATACCTTTATTTTGCGCTATGATGTATTAAATTATAGGTGCTTACGCTCAGTTTCTGGATCGCGCTTAGACTTCTCAGACTCTCAGTAGTAGCAATGGTGAGTCCTCATATTTCGAGGATAGATTATTTTATTTTATGTTTTTAGCCTAGTAGTTAGTTGGAGTTAGTTGGGGCCTGTCCTATCAACTCATAATTATTAAGTGTAGAGGCTTTCGGACACTACAGTCAGTTATTTAGTAGTCAGACTTCAGTTGACATGACAGTTAGTTATTCAGTTTATCTCAGATTTCAGTATTTATTCAGACTCAGATAGTTATTTCTTGAAATTCATAATTCATTACTTGTTTTAGTTATTAAGACCTTATGGCATATCAATTATTCTTCTGCATTTATGATTATGTTATTCAGTGCTCATAGCAGATACCGGCTCATGGGTTAGCTTGTGGTCCCTCAGGACTGTAATCACCGTGTGATTCCCAGGGTGTACTCTCGGGGTGTTACAAACTTTGTATTAGAGACTAAGGTTTTAAAGAGTCCTAGAAAGTCTGAAATCCGTGTCAAGTAGAGTTTTATGCATGGGTATATAGCGCACCACACTTATGGGCAGGAGGCTACAAGGCGTTTAGGAAAAGTTTCCCTTCTTTTAGTATTCATATCATATGAGTGAGCATGAGCTCAAGTTAAACTCTCAGTCTAATCTATTTTTCCTTCCATTTACAGAACATGGCTCCCAAAAAAAATAACAAAAGGGGAGCAGGAAACCAACCAGTACCTCCGCCCGTTCAAGCAGATCCTATGGACGATCATGTCTCTCATGCAGAAATTAGGGCTGCATTCACCACTCTCTCGAACTCCATAGTAGCTCAGAATGAACGGCCAGCTACTGTTCCATCCAACCCAGTGGCCAATACTGCTGCAACCAAAATTTGGGACTTCACCCGAATGAATCCTCCTTCATTCACAGGATCCAATTCTGAAGACAATCCATAGGAATTCTTAGATATGGTGCAGAAGGTAACAGATATTATGGGGGTAACATCTAGTGAGAATGCCGAGTTGGCTGTATATCAGTTACAGGATGTATCCCATACATGGTTTAAGTAGTAAAAGGTAGATAGGGGTGTATACGCAGGGCCTATAGAATAGGAAGAGTTTTCTACAACTTTCTTAGATAGATTCTTCCTATTGGAGTTGAGGGAGGCCAAAGTGTTAGAATTTATTAACTTGAGGTAAGGCAGTATGAGCGTGAAGGAGTATTCCCTCAAGTTTACTCAGTTAGCTAGATATGCTCCTCATGTGGTAGATGATAGCAGGTCCAAGATGAGTAAGTTTGTGTCTGGCGTATCTGATAATGTGGTCAAGGAGTGAAGGACCGCAATGTTGATTAGGGGGATGGACTTGCCTAGGTTTATGGTCCATGCTCAACAAATTGAGGAGCAGAAGATTAAGGAGAAGGAGAGAGGAGCAAAAGAGCTAGGACAGGTAGTTTTAATTTTAGTCAGCTAAGGTCAGAAGGTGGTAACCATCCTTAATTTTATCAAAGGTCTTTAGCCCCAGCACCCTCTTTAGCCAGTGCCCCAAAACCTAATTTCAGAAATGATAACAGGGATAGAGCACCAGGATCTAAGTCCCAAAGCAATGTTAACAATACCCGTATGAACCTTCTATGTTAGAAATATGGCAGAAACCATCAGGAAGAGTATAGAGAAGGCAATAATGTGTGTTTGAGCTTTGGCAAGCTAGGCCATTAGATTTGGGAGTGTCGGTTAGTTACTCAGAAAGGTAGGGAGTTGCGCCAACAGGGCCAGTCTAATCAGTCGTCAGTTCCATCCGATCGCCCAACTCAGCAAGGTGTCACTTCTTGTACTACCAGTGGTCAGTGTCTGAACAGATTATATGCTCTTCAATCCTACTAAGATCAGGAAAATTCTCCTGACGTAGTTACTGGTACGTTACAGGTTTTATACTTATATGTTTATGCTTTACTAGACCCTGGAGCTTCTTTTGCTTTTGTAACTCTATATATAGCCATCAATTTCAAAGTCAGTCCCGAAACCCTAACAGAGCCCTTTTCACTATCTACCCTTATAGGTCTTTCCATTATAGCCAGGCAGGTATACAGGAATATTCCAGTCATAATATCTCATAAAGTTACTTCAGTTGATCTTGTGGAGTTAGAGATGACAAATTTTGACATCATTCTCAGCATGGATTGGCTCCACTCATGCTATGCCTCAGTTGACTATAGAAATAGAATAGTTCATTTTCAATTCTCGAATGAACCAGTCCTTGAATGAAGGGGAAGTACCACAGCGCTTAAAAGTCAGTTGATTTCATACCTTAGAGCAAGAAAGATGATATTCAAGGGATGTATTTATCATCTTGTGTGAGTTAAAGACTCTAGCTCAGAAACTCCAACTCTTGAATCAGTTTCAACAGTCAAGGAATTTCCAAATGTGTTCCCTAAAGATATTTTCGGAGTTTCTCCCGAAAGGTAAATCGACTTTGGAATAAACCTTCTTCCAGATACTCAACCTATATCTATTCCACCATACAAAATGGCACCAGCTGAACTCAAAGAATTGAAAGAAAAGTTTGAGGATCTTCTAGATAAGGGATTCATCAGGCCCAGCGTCTCCCTGTGGAGTGCACCAGTTCTATTCATGCATAAAAAAGATGGTTCTCTCAGATGTGCATAGACTACCATCAGTTGAACAAAGTTATAGTCAAAAATAAATATCCACTTCGTAAAATCGATGACTTGTTTTACCAACTTCAGGGTGCCAGCTACTTTTCTAAGATAGACCTTAGATCAGGCCATCATCATCTCAGGATCAGGGAATATGACATTTCAAAAAAAGCTTTTCGAACTCGGTATGGTTACTTCAAATTTCTAATCATGTCCTTTGGTCTTATGAATGCCCCAGCAGCCTTCATGGACTTGATGAATCGAGTGTTCAAGAAGTACTTGGACATGTTCATCATAGTATTCATTGATGACATTCTTGTTTACTTCCGTAGCACAAATGATTATGCAGACTATCTCAAAATAGTATAATAGACTCTTAGAGCTTACCAGTTGTTCGCAAAATTTAGTAAGTGTGAATTCTGTCTAAGATCAGTAGCTTTCCTTGGCCATATTATTTCTAGTGATGGTATTAGAGCTAATCCTCAAAGACTGAGGCTGTAAGAAACTAGCCTAGACCTATCTCTCTATCAGATATTAGGAGTTTCTTGAGTTTAGCAATCTATTACCGTTAGTTTACTGAAGGTTTTCTTTTATTTCATCCGCCATATCCAGATTGACTCAGAAGAAAGTTAAGTTTCAGTGGTTCGATTCCTGTGAGAAGAGTTTTCAGGAGTTGAAGACTCGACTCACCTCAACCCCACTTCTTACCTTTCCAGATCGTTCATATGGGTTTGTTATGTATTGTGATGCATCCAGAGTAGGTTTAGATTGTGTCCTCATGCAGAGAGGTAAGGTCATAGCCTATACCTCCAGACAACTTAAACTTCATGAGAAGAATTACCCTACTCATGATCTTGAGCTAGCAACTGTAGTGTTTGCCTTAAAGATTTGGAGGCATTACTTATATGGGGTGCATGATTATGTGTTCACAGATCACAAAATCTTTTAGTATATGTTCTCTTAGAAAGACTTGAATTTGCATCATAGGAGGTGGTCAAAGCTATTGAAAGATTATGACATTAGTGTTTTGTATCATCCGGGCAAGGCCAATGTAGTGGCACATGCTCTCAGTAGATTGTCTATGGGTAGTGTTGCTCATGTTGAGGGTGGTAAGAAGAAATTAGCTCAGGAAGTTCATCAGCTTGCCCGACTAGGTGTTCTCCTAGTCGATTTAGCATAAGGTAGTGTATAGGTGCAGAGTAGTTCAGAATCCTCTCTAGTTTTTAAAGTGAAGGAAAAGAAGGAGAGAGATCCCAGTCTAGTTAAGTTGAAATAATCAGTCAGAGAATAGAAAGTGGAGGTTTTCTCCCAAGGAGGAGATGATGTGCTGCTTTTTTGGTCGGCTATGTGTACCTGGTGTAGATGAGTTGACGCAACGAACTCTTGCAGAAGTACATGGTGCGCGTTACTCTATTCATCCAGGGGACACTAAAATATACCGCAATTTGTGGGAGATCTATTGGTGGAGTGATATAAAGAGAGATATTGCAAAGTTTATAGCTAAGTACTTTACATGTCAGTTGTTTAAGATAGAGCATCAGAAACCTAGTGGGTTCATGCCGGAGTTCAGTATTCCTACTTGGAAGTAGGAAGAAGTGAACATGTATTTTGTGACAGGTTTGCCTCGTACTCGTCATCAGCATGATTCTATTTGGGTTATCATAGACAAGATGACCAAATCAACTCATTTTTTGCCAGTCCATACCTCTTATTCAGCCGAGGACTATGACAAACTCTATCTCAGAGAGTTGGTTAAGTTGCACGGAGTCCCAGTGTCCATCATATTAGATAGAGGTACCCAATTTACCTCTCATTTCTAGAAAGCATTCCAAAAAGGTCTTGGTACCCAAGTCTACCTCAGTACAGCCTTCCACCCTCAGACAGACGGTCAAGCTGAAAGGACCATTCAGACTCTTAAATATATGTTGAAAGCATGCGTAGTTGATTTTAAAGGTAGTTAGGATGACCACTTGCCTTTGATTGAGTTTACATATAACAACAGTTATCATTCCAGTATCCAGATGGCTCCGTTTGAGGCTCTTTATGGTAGGAGATGTAGATCTCTGATTGGTTAGTTTGAAGTAGGTAAGGCCAAAGTTTTAGGTCCTGACTTGGTGTTTGATGCGTTAGAGAAGTTCCAGTTGATTAGAGTAACGCGCACCATGTTGATCCAGTTGATCTTTTCTCCTTACAGTGCCGACAGAAATTGTATGCAGATGTGAGGAGAAAGGATCTCGAGATTGGGGTCGGTGATTTTCTGTACTTGAAAATCTCTCCCGTGAAGGGAGTAAAGAGGTTCGGTAATAAAGGGAAACTCATTCCCCGATATATTGGTCCCTATAAAATTCTCAGTTATTTCAAAAAAGTAGCGTACGAGCTTGAGTTGCCTTCATATCTAGCCTCAGTACACCCAATGTTCCATGTCTCATTGTTGAAAAAGTGTATTGGTGATCCGGCTGTAGTTGTTCCCTTAAAAAGTATGGATATTCATAACAGTCATTCCTATGAGGAAGTTCCACTCAAAATTCTAGATCGTCAAGTCCATAGACTAAGGAACAAAGAAGTTCCACTAGTCAAGGTTCTTTGGCGGAATTAGTACATTGAGGGAGCCATTTGGGAAGCAGAAGCAGATATGCGGACCAAGTACCCTTATTTTTCTCAGCAAATTTAGATTCGGTTTAAGGTATTAATCTTCTTAAGATTTCTCTTTATCATGATCAGTTTCAGTTGCACATCATGTTCATGTCAGTCGTGCATTCATGAATCAACTCAGTCAAGCATACCATGCATCAGATATGCATGTTCAGTGTGTAAGCTCAGTCCATCAGTTTCCCTTAGCTTAACCAGTCTCATTCGAGGATGAATGATCCCAAGAGGGAGATATTATAATACCACATATTTCCCTAGCTAATTTAAGTCCCAATACATAAGTATTCATATATAAAAAATTTGAAATACCCATTATTTATCAGTTTAGAGCCTGCCATTGCATAGGAAATTCAATTATCTTTCCAACAATATAAAATTCTCCCAAATACGATAACCGGGTAAGAATTTATGGCAATTTTAAGTTTAAGTCGTTAAACATCATCATTTTGGTCACTAGCGCATCGTGGAGACAGTCTTAATCATAATTTTCAAAATCCAGTGAGACTCCATGTTTCCACCGTGTTGCGGTGATGTCCCATTTCACATTCGGCAATTTCCTGTGAGCCTCCGCAATAATGGTGAGTCTCGAAGGTAGCCAAAATGGCATCCCAAAGGCTTATTGTGATAGCTCTGCATCGCGCCAAGCTTTCAGGTCCAAGTCATCAATTTCCAGTGAGGCTCTACAATCCTGGCACGTCGCGCCAGGGCCTAAAATTGGGATTTTCAGTTTTTCAGTTCCGCGTTTTTAATTTCCAGAGTGTTGTTTAGTCATTTTCCTAAGCCCTAATCTTATCCTAAACATGAAATTAAAGCCTAGTAGGGAATTATATGCCCATTATTCTCAAATTACTCAAAAGGGGATCCATTCTCTTTAAGAACACAAAAATCTTAGCTCCCAAATTCAAGGCCATAGCTCAAGGACACTCCATCAATCTTCTAAAATTCATTAACCTAGGTATGTTAAATATTCATCTATGGGTTCCTTTCACCCATGGAGTTCAAGTATCTAATTTACATTACAAAATTATGATCTTTTCAAGTTATTTTGATTTTAAATTAAGATTTCACTCATGAATCTCCATGAACTATGATTTTACACCATGTATAGATGAAATTATTGTTGTTATTCAATTCTCCATGTTTTAATGTTATCATTCATTGAATTAATCATGATTTAGTACTATTAATATTGAATTCATACTATTACTACAAGTTTCCTAACATTCTTATGATGTGACCAAACTAAGAACTACAAGTGTTTGATAAAATGACTACAAGAATACATATTTGATAAAAGCCTTTATGTTATGTCCTCTAAGCTTAAGTATCATGTTACTAATATTTCTTTTGAGTCCTGGGGGTATTAAATACCCCAAAACCATAGCTGCTTACTTAGTCTCATTTCAGTATCTTCAGAAAAACTTCAGATTATATTATGAGCATTACCAGAATAGTCAGTTAAACTCAAAACAGTCTAGTATTTTAGTATCTTTCTGTTGGGAGTAGGATTTATCACCGATCAAGTGTAGGGATGGCGGATTCCCCATCAGATAGGCAGAGTCATTAGTAGCAGTCCCTAAACTCCAGAACTACGTAACCAGAATAGGATATGAGAAGTCACCCGTCAGTTTAGGCTTAACTATCTCGCAGGGGTCACTGTCAGATTAGTCTTGACATCCTTAGTCCTTTGGGATAGTACATTAGTATAGTGAATCCATACCGCCAGTGTTAGTACCCGTGGCATGGTATTTTTACCCTTCCAACTGGGGTTACAAGTTGGACCCCGATTAGCTCATATTGGGGTATGTCTGTTAGATGATACCTCCAACAGTTTTAGTTATAGTTTTATTCCAGTAATAAGTTCAGACATTTAGTCTTAGTGTTGTTTGACCAAACTATACAGATATCAGTTATTTCAGTATTTCAGTTTACAGATTTTATTCAATTCATATTATATGCTTGGTTATGCATCCCCAGTATCTACAGATTTTATGTACCTTTAGTATTTACAAACTTTCATGCATTCTATTTAGTACTTCATGTTTTACATATATATTCAGATAGTTATTAGTTTCTCTCATGAGACCATGCATATTATCCACCTTATTTAGCATACCAGTACATTCAAAGTACTGATCGCATACCTTTCTTTTACGCTATGATGTATTATATCATAGGTGATGACGCTTAGTTTTTGGATTATGCTTAGACTTCTCAGACTCTTAGCAGTAGCTTTAGTGAGTCTGCATATTTTGAGGATGAATTATTTTATTTCATACTTTTAACCTAGTAGATAGTTGGAGTTAGTTGGGGCCTATCCCATCAACTCAAAATTATTCAGTTTAGAGGCTTTCGATCACTACAGTCAGTTATTTAGTAGTTAGACTTTAGTTGACATGATAGTTATTTATTCAGTTTATCTTCGATTTCAGTATTTATTTAGTCTCAGATAGTTATTTCTTCAAATTCATAATTCAGTACTTGTTTCAGTTATTAAGACCTTATGGCATATCAGTTATTCTTCCACATTTATGATTATGTTATTCAGTTCACATAACAGGTACTAGCTCATGGGTTAGCTTGTGGTCCCTCAGGATTGTAAGCACCATGTGATGCCCAAGGTGTACTCTTGGGGAATTACAGCTATTGATATCTCTAGACTTATCGTGTATATGAATAGGTGAAAGAAGAAAAGAAGAAGCAAACAGAAATCAGTGAAAGGCAAAATAAGAAGTTTTATTTTTCAGATCAGGGTAAAGGTCCGCAGAAAAGTGGTAGAAATAGAGGAAAGTGCTTTACGAAGAAGTGGGGCAGTTATAGTTCCTACTCTATGGCTAGTTCTCCTTATCTAAAGTGGTCGGGTAATCGTCATTCTCAGTATAACGGTGGGTTTAGATCATCAGGAGCGTAGCCTCAGGCTAGCGAGCCTTGGTCAGCTTCACCACATCATCCTTGTAAATATTGTGGTTAGGTGCATCATAGTTTTTTCGAGGAAGTGAGAAATATATGTTTTAAATATGGTCAAACTGGTTATCTGTAGAGGGATTGTGCTTCTAAGGTTGCTTCTGGGACAAATAAGATTCGTATTGCTACTTCATCAGCTCTCGCTGGAAAATATACTACTTATGCTTCTGGCTCCGGCGCTAGACGAACCTGTCTGTACGCTCTTCCCACTAGCCAGGATTCTGAGGCATCCCCCGATATTGTTACCGGTATGCTCAAATTCTTTTCTCGTGATGTATATTTTCTGCTTGATCTTGGGTCTAACCCCTCTTATGTGACCCCTTATGTGGCTATCCATTGTGGTTTGATCTAGAGTATATTTTGGATCCCTTCTTTGTGTCCACCCAGGTGGATTACTCCATTATGGCTAGAAGGGTCTATAGGGGTTTTGTGCTATCGGTCCATGGTAGGAAGACCTTGGTAGATCTAATAGAGTTGTACATATTAGACTTTGATATGATTTTAGTAATGGATTGGTTGCATTTGTGCCATACGTCTTTTGATTGTCGGACTCGAAGGGTCAGTTTCCATTTCTTAAATAAACCGACGATTGAATAGGAAGGAAGTTCCCTAGTGCCTAAAGGAAATTTTATTTCATATCTTAGAGCTTGAAAATTGGTTTCTAAAGGGTGCCTCTATCACTTTATAAATGTTAAGGATTCTAGATCCGAAGGTCCATCTTTACAGACTGTCCCTATGGTCTGTGAATTTCTCGAGGTATTCCGTGATGATCTTCCTGGTGGTCCTTCCAATAGAGAAATTAATTTTGGGATTGATCTTCTTTTGGACACTCATCCTTTTTATATCCTTCCTAATAGGATGGCTCCGACTGAATTGAAGGAACTTAAGGAGCAGTTGAAAGATCTTCTTAACAAGAGTTTTATCCACCCTAGTATGTCTCTATAGGGTGCTCATGTTCTTTTCGTACGTAAGAAGGATGGTTCCCTTCAAATATGTATTGATTACCACCAATTGAATAAGGTGACTGTGAAGAATTAGTACCCATTTCTGAGGATTTATGATTTGTTCAATCAATTTTAGGGCACTAAATTCTTTTCTAAGATTGATGTTTGATCGGGTTATCATTGGCTGAAGATCAGAAAGGTGGATATCCCTAAGACTACTTTTTGGTTGCGATATGGTCACATCGAGGTTTTGATGATGTCTTTTGGTTTGACCAATTCCCCGACAACATTTATGGACCTTCTGAATAGGGTTTTTATCAATTCTTGGATTTGTTCATGATTATCTTTATCAATGATATTCTGTTATATTCTATGAGTAAGGCAGATTATGTCGATTACCTCTGCCTCATATTACAGACCCTAAAGAATCAGCATTTGTATGTAAAGTTCTCTAAGTATGAATTGTGGATGAATGGTGTGACTTATCTTGGTCATGTTTTTCTAGTGAAGCGATCATGATGGATCCACAGAAGGTTATGGTATTTAAGAAGTTGCCTAGACCCACGACTCCATTCAATATTAGGAGCTTCTTAGGTTTAGCCGGCTGTTATAGAAGGTTTGTGAAGAGTTTCTCTTCTATTGCTTCCCCATTGACTAAGTTGACCCATAAGAAGGTGAAGCTTTTATGGTCTGATGCTTGTAAGGATAGTTTTGAGAAGCTAAAGAATAACTTGACTTCAGCTCTGGTCTTGACTCTGCCTGAGGGCACTGATGGTTTTGTTGTCTATTTTGATGTATCCCGGGTGGGACTAGGTTGCGTGTTGATGCGGTGTGGCAAGGTGGTTCCTTATGATTCTAGATAGTTGAAATTCATGAGAATAATTATCCAGCACGTGATTTGGAATTGTTAGCCGTGGTGTTTGCATTAAAGATTTGGCAGCATTATTTGTATGGGGTCCATGTTGATATTTATTCAGATCATAAGAGCCTACAATACTGCTTACCCAGAAAGAATTGAATTCCAGGCAAAGGATATGACTTGAGTTTTGTAAGGACTATGACATGAGTCTTCACTATCATCCAGGTAAAGCTAACGTGGTTATTGATGCTCTTAGCAGGTTGTCCATGGGATGATTATCTCATGTGAATGAGGAGATGCGGGATTTGGTAAAGGATATACACCATTTGGCTAATCTAGGAGTTTATCTCTAGATTCTGAGAATGGAGGTGTGATTGTTCAAGAGGTGGCAAGGTCATCTCTTGGTGCTAAAGTAAAGGAGATGCAAGTGTTGGATCCTATTATGATATAAATAAAGAATGATGTAGGTATGCAAAAAATAATGGTTTTTGAGATTGGTGGTGATGGTATATTGAGGTACTAAGGTAGATTATGTGTTCCTAATGTTGATGGGTTGTGAGGTAGAATTTTGGCTGAAGCTCATGAGTCGCATTATACTATTCATCTGAGTTCAATGAAAATGTATCATGATCTTAAGGAAATTTATTGGTGTAATAATATGAAGTGTGATGTGGCCATTTTTGTGGCTAAGTTCCTGGTGTGTCAACAAGTAAAGATAGAGCACTTGAGGCCTGGTAGATTGACTTAGGAGATTGAACAGACGGTGTGGAAATGGGAGATAATTAAGAAGGATTTTGTTATGAATCTTCCGAGGTCTCTCTAGCAGTTTGATTTGATTTGGGTTATCATGGATAAGATGACTAAGTCTGCTCACTTCTTTCCAGTATGGACTAATTTCTCTTCTAAGGATTATGCCATGATGTTCATTGAGGAGATTGTGAAGTTGCATGGTACTCTATTTTCCATTATATCTAATTGGGCTACCCAGTTCTCATCTCACTTATAGAGGTTGTTCCAATAAGGTTTGAGGACTAAGGTATCCCTTAGTAATGCTTTCCACCTGTAGACGGATGGGGAAGCGGAAAGGACAAGTCAAGCCTTGGAAGATATGCTTCGGGCTTAAGTTTTTTATTTTCGTGGTAGTTGGGTTGGCCACTTGCCTCTCATAGAATTTGCGTAAAATGGTAGCTATGACTATAGCATTGGTATGGCTCCATTAAAGGCTTTATATGGTAGGAGGTGTAGGTCTCCTATTGGTTATGATACCAAATAATATGATCCTAGCTACGAGGACTCAAATCTAGATGTGGAAAAGTAAAGATAGAGAGATAGGATAGTGATGATAGAAATATAGACACAAAATTGATAACAAAAGGGCAATCTAAGGGTATGTCAAACCCTAAAACCTCCCTTAATGGATTATCAATGAGAACCTAGCTTTTACGTGACCGCAAAGGGGATTAAATCCTCCTTACAACCAACGTTTCTAAACAAGGTTCAACATATGCTTTTCCAAGCACTCAAACACTCCCATGGATTTCTCATGAATACATCATGTAAATTAACCAACAAAACTAACTAATGAAATGTCTAATGCGCCTATTTATAGTAGTTGGCTTTGCACAACTAGCCTATTACAAAAATATCCCAAAAGTGGCTATTTTGGAAAAAAAAACCACAAGGGCTCTCTTTATTCTTGCGCCATGGCCTTTATAGTCTCGAATCTATCTTCCAAACACGACATTACTTTATTAGGATGTCTAAGAAGGGCCTCAAAGCACATTCTTTTATCCTAAGGGCGATCAAGTCTTGGACCTCTTCATGTTGGCCTCGAGTTGTGTGATCAAAAGCATTGATGCCCATTTGACTTGTATGAGTGTTTTGAGGTTTGTAAAAATAAGTTATTTGGTCGAGGTTTGGTTCACCAAGCCATGAAGAAGGTGAAGGTGATTTGGATAGAATTAAGGTCGCCCAAAGTCGCCAAAAGTCCTACGCGAATATAAGGCGAAGGAAGTTAGAGTTTAATGTTGGTGATTGGGTGTTTCTAAAGGTGCCTCCCATGAAGGGAGTGACACGATTTGTTAAGAAGGGAAAGCTCAGTCCCCATTATGTTGGTTCATACATGGTTTTAAAGAGGGCTTGTAATGTCGCTTATGAATTGGAGTTGCTTTCTAGTTTGAGATTTATTCATCCGGTGTTTTATGTTTCAATGTTGAGGAGGTGAATGGGTGATCCTTCGATGGTTGTTCCCTTGGAGGAAGTGGGAATTTTTTATTCTTTTCCCTACGAGGAGGTCACAGTTGAGATTTTGGATCATCAAGTTCATCGATTGCATACCAAAGAGGTGGCTTCGGTAAAGGTTCTATGGAGGAACCAAAAGGTTGAGGAAGCTACTTGGGAAGGCGAAGAGGACATGAAGTCCAATTATCCATTCTTGTTTCTCATTTCGGATAATCGTGCTTAGGTATATGTATTCTTTAACCTCTTTATTTTCTGACTTTGTTAAAGAAAAAGGTGAATTCTGTGGCATCTTTGTTATCTGTCTTTGTTAAAGATAAGAGTAATGATATGTGGACTCAAATCATGACAAAAAATGCCTTGTCCTATCATTCGAGGATGAATAATCCTAAGGGTAGAGTATGTAACTCCCCGGGTTTGTGGTCCTTGAAAATGTTCTAAGTTCTGAGTTTTTTTCCCTAACAATAACTCATCGGATGAGTCTCAATGTGTCTTTACGGGTCATATGACCCAATTTAATGAGCCTAGAAGGATTTTCTTGTCACTTCCTTGATAACGACTAGACCTAACGAGTTGTATAGACTCCTAATGAGTCATAAAAAGGGTATTTGGTAATATGCCTAGTGTAGTACCCTGTTAAAACTATCGATACTATGACTTAACCCTACGAGTCACAGTGTCTGATTATAAGATATAGGGTGTCACTCTATGGTTCACAGTGAAGAGCCCAAAGAGAGTTCTGGTTTATCAATGATTGGATGGTCCAAGTTGTAGGGTGACCCTACGAGTCATAAGGTCATCCGTAGCGCCTGATGGGTTATTTTTCCAACTTTTAATGAGGGTATTTTATACATTTCCCTCTCATCCCACTGACAACCCACGACTTATAATCTTAACGGGGACCCTACTCTCAACCATAACTCAATATAATTACACTCTCAAGCTCTTTCAAATTCTCTCAAGCAGCCATACTTAGGGTTTCAATGAAGTAGGTTATCCAAGGGCTTAAGGGTTGAATTCCTTCCATAAAACTTGTTATTTAGACATGTTACTCTTCTCTCATTGTTAATTTGTTAAAATCATATGTTTTAAAGTTATTTTCATGAGATATTTGTGTTGATTTTAAAATAAGGATTGAGGATATTTGAATGCTTATTGATTGAACGATTTTTCCTATGGTTTCATATGACTATTCATGGTTTAATTGTGGTTTTGAACTTGTGGATGCATGGGTATGGTGAATAAACTAGGGAATTGTGATTTTCCTCAAACTTTTAACCATTGAAGTGGTTATGACCCCAACCCCATATTGTGAAATTGTTTTTTCATTATGAGAAATATGGGAATTTATAAAATTGAACCAAGGGGGTTATGAATTTCCCTAAGTGATGATAATTGTTTAGGCATGTTGATGTTACCTTGCAAGTTTAGTTGGTATGATGATACCAACAATATATGCCTAAATGAGTATTGTGGTTCAATGAATGGGATTGTGTTATAAATATTTTAATTGGGCTTTAATAGGGGTTGTGTAGCTGAGTCGTGAAAGTGGAGGTCCGAGTAACCACAATTGGAAATCGCGTTTGCCAATGTGGGAGACTAATTTACTAGAGAGGTTCAAGTCTCCATCATTATTATTACATGATTAGGTAGGTTTGATTCACCCGCACATTATTACATGATCGGGTGCTTAAGTCACCTTAGTATGTGATTGGGAGGTTTGAGTCCCTTGTGTATATATATATGAGATTATTCTCTGGTTCGTGCGGCTATATGCACTGGGAACCTACCAGGGGATGAGATTTGGTGCCCATATATACCGTGGATACATGTTATGATGGTTGAGCTATAGAATCCAGGCTAAAGTCTTAGAGCGCATGTTAAGCCTTGTTCCCTACCCTGACATATGATATATCTATATGTATATGCATTTGATTATGTGCATTAGTTTTGAATGATCTTGGACTATTGATCATGTATGCTAGTGTTCACCCCACTAACTGTCTCCGGACAATGTATCCCCATGCGATGCAGGCACCAGATCATCTTCTACTTTTCTTGCATAGTGTTAGGTCGGTCGGTTCGGTTCGTTGGTTCGTGGTGTTATGGTAAAGTGTGAGTTTCCATTCCCCGGAAGTCTTAGGCATTTCACCAACTTTCATTCTTAGATTTGAGTTGGTAGTTACCTTCATTATCATTAACATTATCATTTTCATTCTCATTGTCTTCTTTCAGAGTCTGGTACATGTCCCGATCAAGACTGGTTTTGGTTCTTTGCTTAGAATGCTTTGTTTTGATTACTGTGGATATTGGGTGATGTTGGTTGGTTGGTTGGCCGATCATCGTCCGTTGGTTATGGACATGTTTTGATTTTCTTTAAGCCTATTGCATGCTATCTTGTTATATGTCTGGAATTTATCAAACATTAGGGGATTTTGTGTTTGGTTGGTTAGGTACAGGGGGTGGTCTCCGATCTACGTAACACTTGAGATACCCATCACGGTCAGGCCCAGGTTCTGGTCATAACAGGTTTGTCCCGTGATTTGGTGTTGAATTGTAAGGGTTCTATGTTAAATAATGATATGGATATCTCCTGGCTGGTGGTTTATATACAGCAGGTGGAGGATGAGAAAAAGAAGCAGGTAGAGATAGGAGAGAGGAAGAGCAAGAAGTTTAGATATTCAAAACAGGGAGCAAGTCAACAAAATAGTGGGAGAGAAGGTAGGTAGTGAACTAAGAAGAAGAATTTGGGAAGTTATTATTCATTGACTAGTTCTCCTTATCCTAAGGCTTTGGGTGATCATCGTTTTCAGGCTAGTAGTGGTCCTAAGGCACAGGATGCCCAATCTCAGGTTAGTGGAGCTCAGTCGGCCCCATCTTATCCTACTTGTTGATTTTGTGGACAGCTTCACCATGGATATTGTGAGGAGGGAAGGAATTTGTGTTTCAATGTGGTAAGTTTGGTCATCTGCAGCAAAATAGTTGACGCGACCCGAATCAGGGCCTGGCTGTGTCAGGTATCTCAAGTCTAACCAGAATCGGAGACCACCCCTAATATCCAAATCTTTGACCATCCTTCACCCCATGTCGGATGAATTTCGAACCTATAACAAAATAAGAAAACATTAATTTGAAGACATTATACAAGTTTAAAATCAAAACCAAAATCCATAACCAATTAACCATCCAATACCAATGACAATACTAATACCAATACTAACACTAATATCGACACCACCCATGCACATAGTAGTCTAACAAAGCCTCTAATCAAATACAATGAAAAACAGGTTAGGACATGCCCCAGATCATAGCCAAAACCAAAATCAATAGAATCTAAAAGACATAAAGAAATCATAACATGAAATGGGGTCTTTCAGAGAACAGAAGCTCCCCACTTCAATCCGACTCAAAAGTTGTCCCTGAATCGCCTAATTATTGAGCAGTAGGAATAGAAGTATGGCCGGTTCCTATATCACGTAGGGGTACAACGTTCGAAAATAGTTAGCGGGGAAAACGCTAGCATGTAACTCAAGGATAAAGATAAAGTAATGCCATTAAACCAAAACCAAAATCAAACTAATGCACATAAACCATATGCAAATACATATGTACATATATACCTTTTTGAGATAGGGAACAAGGTTTAGCATGTATTTTAAAAACATACCCTAGATTGTGTAGCTTTACCATTATAAGTCCACCCAGGGAAATATGGGTCCAGTGTTAACCCCGAACGAGCCTCAAAGTATGTAGCCGCACGGACCGGAGATACCATAAATAGTTGGGGATTCCCTAGTGCCCTTCGTCCTCAATGATACATATATACTTGTATAGACTTGGGGATTCCCTTGTAACCCAAAAGCCCAAGGTCATCAAGACTACCCCTCATGTCGGTATACATGAGTTTCCAGTGTCCGTCCTTTAGACTCAAACCTTCATGGCTAACTATCACACCCCCATTATTGCCCAATTAAAATATTTAACACATAACCGACCACCAATTCTAGGAGTCAATTATTAAGGCATTATTAAGTGGTATCGTCAAATCGACCATAACTTGCAATGCAATCATTCAAAACCACTTGGGAGATTCCCATTTACCCCATAAGGTTTTCAAAACCATCATTAACCATTTTTTCATTTATGCAATGCATTAATTCAAGTAATAAATCAAACCAAACACCTTGGGGATTCCATTGTACCCCTAATTCAAATTCCCACTTTTGTCATAACTAAAAACCAATTTTTACAATACACGGTTGGGCTAATAACCACTTCAAAAGTCACAAGTTTAGAGAAAATTACCATTCTCAAGTTGAACCACCATACCCATTCTCCCATATGTTCAAAACCATATTTACAACATAGAAAACCATAATTAAACCATTCTAAAACATAATTCAACAATAAGCATTCAAAAACCCCAACCTTTACTTTAAAACCATAATAATACCATGAAAGCCATACATTAAAACATGCGCTTTTAATAAAATAATAATGAGGAAAGAGTAATATTCTTGAAATACCAAGAAATTTGAAAGAGATAGCACCTTTAGAACCCTAGATGATCACTTTCTTTAAAACGCTAGCTTATCTTGAACAGAGAGTTTGAGAGAGAATTTTGGGAATGTTTTATTGGGAATGATGGGATAATGAAGTCCCAAGAAAGGTTTTAAGTTGTGGGTTCCAAGGGGTTTAAGTGGGAAATGTCCAAAGTGCCACCAACTAACAAGCTAACAAAGTGTCACCTTTGGCTACAAGTCAACTATCTACTTGTAGACACAACATATGACTCGTGAACTCGAGTTGTAACTAAGACAGTGACCAAGACCCCCATACACTATAAACTTTACGACTCACCCCCTAACTCGTGACCAGACCATACAACTCATGAGGTCTAGTCATATACAACACAGAGCTCAAATATATCAGACACTGGACTCCCTACGACTCCATACAACGGCTTGTAACAAATCCCTACGGCTCTCAGTGAGCCACTCGTACTCAAAGTAGAGTCAAGCTACTAAGTTACTGATTTGGTTAAGGTTCGTCCTAGTGACTCGTCAACACTCTTAATGACTCATATTCCTAAGTCATAACCAAGGAAGAAACCCAATCACCATTCACTGGACCCTTACGACTAGGGTCACCTTACCCTTCAATATACCATACGACTCATATAGTCAAGTCGTAACCAAGGCAGCGAGCTCAAAGCTTAGAAATTTTCAAGGGCCGAAAATTTAGGGTGTTTCAATTCTCCCCCACTTGGATCATTCGTCGTCGAATGATGGGACAAGGCATTGACTAGCACGATTAAACCCTAAACATCCTTACTCTTACCTTTAAGATAGAAAATAGAATACCAAAGGATTCAAAATATTCCTTTAACAAAGACAGAAAACAAGGGTGTTAAGAACAAGACATACCTCAAGCATAACTTTTCTGAATAGGGAATAGGAATGGATACTTGGACTTCATGTACTCTTCAGCTTCCCAAGTAACATCTTCAACCTTGTGGTTCCTCCATAAAACCTGCACCGAAGATACGTCCTTAGTCCGCAACTGGAGAACTTACCGATCCAAAATTTTAACCAGGACTTTTTCATAAGATAAGGAATCCCAAATACCAATATCCTTGATAGATATAATTTACAAGAGATCACCTACACAAGTTATCAACATCGATACGTGGAACACCGAGTGAACGGAGTTCAAATTAGAGGGCAATTCCAATTCGTATGCAACCTTACCAACCCTTTTTAAAACCAAGTATGGACTGACATACCGAGGATTGAGCTTTCCTTTTTTCAAACAGCATTACTCCCCTAATAGGAGACACCTTTAAGAATACTCTATCACCAACTCAAACTCTAACTCTCTACGCCTCACATTAACATAGAAATTTTGGTGACTTTAAGTGGCCTTAAGCCTATGCCGAATCACTTTCACCTTCTCTATGGCTTGGTGAACTAAATCCGGCCAAACATCTTCGTCTCACCAACCTTGAACCACTTAATAGGAGACCTATACCTCCTGTAATACAAAGCCTCAAATGGATCCATCCTAATGCTAGAGTAGTAGCTATTGTTATACGCAAAATCTATAAGAGGTAAATATTTAACCCAACTACCACCATAGTCAATCGTGCAATCCCTAAGCATATCTTCAATGTTTGGATAGTCCTTTCCACTTTCCTATCCGACTACGAGTGGAAAGGTGTACTAAGACTTACTTTAGTTCCCAAACCTCTCTAAAACTACCGCCAAAAGTGTGATGAGAATTGAGCACCATAATCTGACATGATAGAAAGAGGTGCCCCATGCAACTTCACAATTTACTCAATAAACAATTTTGCATAATCCTCCGCCGAGAAATTAGTCCTCACTAGCAAAAATTAAGCGAACTTGGTCATCCTATCCATGATGACCCAAATCAAATCAAATTAATACTTAGAACGAGGAAGACCGGTAACAAAATCCATATTAACTACTTCTCATTTCCACACAGACAACTTAATTTTAAGGTATAATTCTCTGGGCCACAAATTCTCAACCTTCACTTATTGTCACGCCATGAATTTAGCAACAAAACTAGCCATGTGTCGCTTTGTATTGTTCCACCAAGAAATCTCCTTAAGATCATGATACATCTTCGTCGAACTAGGGTGAATGGAATAACACAACTCATGAGCCTCAGCCAAGATTTTTTCCTACAACCATCTGCATCGAGAATGCACAATATCCCTTGGTACCACAAGGTACCATCACCACTAATCTTAAAGGCCATCACTTTCTGCCCACCTATATCCTCCTTAATTTGTATTAAGATAGAATCCAATACTTGCTTCTCTTTCACCTCAGCACCAAGACATGACTTTTCCACCTCTTGAACAAACACACCACCATCTTTCGATTCTAAGACACAAACTCCAAAATTAGCTAAACGGTGAACATCTTTACAAATTCTTGCTTATCCTCATCAACATGAGCTAGATTCCCATGGATAACCTACTAAGATCATCATCAACCACGTTAGATTTACCTAGATGGTAGTAAAGGCTCATGTCATAATCCTTGAGTGGCTCAATCCACCTTCTTTGTCTGAGATTCAGCTCTTTCTGAGTGACTACGTATTGTAGGCTCTTATGATCAGAAATGATATCCACATGCACTCCATACAAATAATGATGCTAGATCTTTAACACAAACACCACAACTAACAACTCCAAGTCATAAATCGGATAATTCTTCTCATGAGTTTTCAACTGCCTAGAAGCATAAGAAACCACCTTTCTATGCTGTATCAACATATAACCAAGTCCAAAATATGATGAATCATAATAGACAACAAGACCATTAGTGTTTTCAGGAAAAGTAAGACCAAAGACGAAGTCAGTTTATCCTTCAGTTTCTCAAAACTACCCTTACAAGCATCAGACCACAAGAACTTTACCTTATTTTGAGTCAACTTAGTTAATAGGGCGTCTATACAAGAGAAATTGTCCACAAATATCCTCTAGTAACCGGCTAAACCAAAGAATCTCCAAATATCGGTTGGAGTTGTGGGTTGTAATACCCCGTACTTCTACCTAGCTTTAAATCATCCCAAGAATGTTAGAATCTTACTTTGAAAGATGAATCCACTTTTATACGTATGGTATTTTTAAAATTTTCACTTTTTGTTGAGTGGGAAATTGAATAATCTTTCCATCGATACCCATTTTGTCAAAATCCGGTATCGGGGTAGAAAGTTATGGCTGAAATACAGAAAGCAGTCAAAACTGCCCAGTGCGACGGTGAGGGTCGACAAACCGTTGAGCTAGCAACGGATCGTCACCCAAGCTATTGTAGAAGAGGCAGTGAGACCACCTTCTACCTAAGGGTGATGGTTCAGGCCAACGGACCATCAAGCTAGCGACGGACCATCGCCCAAGCCGTTGCAGCAGAGGCAGTGAACCTCTATTTTGCCCAAGTGCGACGGTCAAGACCGACGGACTGTCGACCGAGCGACGGACCATTGCACCCATGGTCGCATAATTCGTTCATTTATTTTAAAGTTATTTTTAAAAGGTATTTGGGTCTTTTTCACCCGTTTTAACCTCTATTTATATCATATCAAGGCTCATAAGTTCATTATCCATCTACAACATCAAATTAGGGTTTTCTCTCAAAGATAATCCCCAATAACAAGATCTAAATCCTTATTCAAGAAACTAAGAAATTCAAGTTCTTCAAGTCCAAGAACTTCAAGAAACTCACAACCCAGGTCTGTCATATGTTGATTCATGGGTCCCTTATACCCATGAAGCTCAAGAATCTCTTTTAAAAATCCAAGATTTGTATATTTATGAATGTTCATGATTTAAATTGAATTGAAATTTATGTTCATGATGTTGTAGGGTTTTGATTCATGTTTGAAATTACATATTCCAATGATTGACCCTACGATGTGGTGATTTACATAATAATCATGATAAACCCTTAAATTTACACGTTGATTGATGTTTCCATGATTATTAGATGTGTTAATGATTGTATAACTAAAGCATGCTCCCCATGTGTTCGATTAAATACCTATGTGAAGGAAAAGTGTCATACTAGTATGATAATATGAAATCTCTATTCATGTACAGGTTTATGCATGTCAAGTGTTTGATGAAATGTCTTAGTCAATGAGTTATGGATATATGTGCGGCCATTGTGGTGCTTTAGAACTTGTACTTCATGAATTCTCCAACTTATTATATTATGGACTGTTGATGTGGTCATGTATTCAAGAAATTCAGGCTTTGTCAATTTTTTCCCATCGAGTCTTGGGGGTACTTGTACCCAAAAATTTAATGGTGTGTCTAGAATCAGTGTTATGTTTTCAAGATACTCTCAGTTAAGCCATGATCCATAGAATTCGGTTAGTCTCATGACTCAGGAAAACTCAGTAATCTCAGCAGTATTCTGTCAGTCAATGGAACTCAGTTAACTCAGTCAAGTTAGTTCAGTTAACCATGTTCAGTATCTATCCAGATGGGAGTAGAAATTAGCACCAAGTGAACCCAAGGATGGGAACCCACCTATTATATGAGGGTGTGATTCTTAGAAGCAATCCTTGCATTCCAGTACTACGTAGCCAGCGTAGGTTGAGTCATCATAGTCTATTATATGAGGGTAGATGAGGTGGCTTAACCTATTATATGAGGGTTCCCACCGTTCTCACTAGAGTTATATATTATATGAGGATTACTCACAACTTGTCCTTACCAGTGGCGCGGTATTGACACCCTTCCAATTAGGGTTACAGATTGGACCCCAACTCAGCTATATTGCGTTATCTGGGGCATATCGGTTAGATGACTACTTCCCATAGTTTCAGTTACAGATCAGGACTGTCAGATATAGTCATTCAGTCTCAGTAATAGAACTCAGATAGTTCTTTAGAATTTCAAGACTGTTACATACAGTTAACTCAGAACAGTACGGAACATAGCTAGTTCCATCAGAAACTAGACTGTCAGATACAGTCACTCAGTATTAGTTATTTCAGTTATACAGTTACCAGTACCTCATGTTATCAGTACTCAGGCTCAGTAATCATGTTATCACGAACACAGTTACAGTTATTATGTATTCATGCATGTACTGTCACGTTCATGTTATTCAGTCAGCTAGTATAGTTCATGCATGTGAACCCTTTGCATTCAGTCTACCTTACATACATACTAGTACATTCAAACATACTGACGCATTTGTGCTATGGTGATTTATACCATAGGTTCAGAAGCACAATCTCCAGAGCATCAGTAATATTCCAGTCTCAGCAGTCAGAGTTAGCAGTGAGTCCTCATCCTTCGAGGACATAACCATTACTTTATTATCTCATTAATTAATTTATTTCGATGGTTGGAGTGAGTTGGGGATATGTCCCATCAACTCCATATTTAGACAGTTCAGTCAGTTAGAGGCTTTTCAGACTAGAATGTTTAGACAGTATTTCAGTTGTTTTGGTATTGATATACCATATCTTCAGATGTTATGTTTTATCAGATCTTTGAACCTTATGGCCTTTCAGCCTTTATTTACACGTTTATACAGTATATTATGCAGTGCACAGGTACATATATCAGTCATGGGTTAGCTTATGGTCTTTCGGGGTCAGGAGCACTGTGTGGCCTTCCGGGTACCAGACTTAGAGCGTTACATGGGTCTAGGCCATTTCTTAACCACTACAACATTCTGCAAATTCACTATGATCCCCTTACTTGATATGACATGACCCAGAAAAGTAACAAAATTCAACCAGAATTCACACATCGAAAATTTGGCATACAACTGCTGATCTTTTAAGGTCTGTAATACAATGTGGAGGTGGTCGGCATAATCCACCTCACTCTTAGAATACACTAGAATATCGTCTAGGAATATAATGAAAAACAAATCTACATACTGGCGAAAGACTCTATTCATCAAGTCCATAAATACCGCTGGGTCATTAGTCAACCCAAAAGACATAACTATGAACTTAAAATATCCATACTGAGTACAAAAGGCAGTTTTAGAGATATCTACCTCCCTAATCTTTAACTGATGATACTCGGATTGAAGAAAGATCTTAGAGAAAAACATAGCACCCTGAAGTTGATGTAATAAATCATCTATCCTTGGAAGAGAATACTTATTCTTTACTGTCACCTTATTCAATTTTCGGTAATCAATTCACATATGAAGGGAACCATTCTTCTTGTGCACGAACATCACCGGTGCACCCCAAAAAGATACACTAGGACTGATGTAACCCTTGTCTAAAATATCCTTTAGCTGCCCCTTAAGCTCCTTTAACTCAGTTAGAGAAGGAGAACAGAGATAGGAAGAGTGTCCGAAACAATATTAATCCCAAAATTAATCTCCTTATCGGTAGGGACACTAGGTGGGTCATCAAGGAAAACCTTAGGAAATTCATTTACCACTAGGACAGAATTTAAAGAAGGACCGTCCGAGTTAGAATCTTTAACCCAGACAAAAGAATAAAAACATCCCTTGGAAATCATCCTCTGGGATCTAAGATAAGATATGAACCCTCTCTTAGGCACTAGAGAACCACCTTCCCACTCAATAACCAACTCATTTAGGAATTTAAAAATAGCCTTACGGGTCTGATAATCTAAAGAGGCATAACATGAGTGCAACTAGTCCATCCCTAATAGGATATTAAAATCAACCATGTCGAATTTAACCAGATCCACTAAAGTCTCCCGACTAGCCAAAGATACCACACAAACCCTATAGACTTTTCTAGCCACCACAGAGTCACCCATCGGGGTAGAAATAGAAAAGGGGCCCAAAATACACTCGAGACCAAAACCAAAATGCACAACCAAAAATAGGGCCACATAAGAAAGAGTGGATCCAAAATTGATTAAATATTACACATCACGGGAAAAGAGTTTCAATATACCCGTAATGACATCATGCAATGCCTTGAACTCCTGACTAGTAGTAAGAGCATAGAGTCAGTTCCAACCAGTGTCGAAGCTTAGATGGTGCACCCTTTAGTGTTGGAGATGATAAAAAGGCAACCGAAACCTTATTTGTCCCCGAGGCAGCCTTAGCCACTAGACAATTTCTAAGCATATTCCCTGGCTGACAACAGTTGAAACACCTTCACAAAATCTGCAGAAAGGATATGATGGAGCTGATTGGGCCCACTAGACTAGGATTGGGCACGTTGTGCCTTAGAACTATTGCCACCTAAAAATGCCTATCACCAGATGGCTTTGGGTAGGGAGAACTAGCCATCAGTAGGACCCAGAGTTTCCCCATTTCTTTTTAGACCACTTTTCACTATCTTTGCCGCTCTACTGCTGACTTTTTCTTTGTTCTGAATGACAAAATTTCTTGTTCTGCCTTTCCCCAATCTCATCCTATTTTTTCTTCTATTCCCCATTTGTTGCATATACACAACCAACCTGGATATATTCATGTCCTTCTTCAACAAGGTAGTCTTACTCTCCAAAATTAAGTCTTTGGACAACCCGAAAGAGAACTTCCTCATTTTAGCCCTTATGATAGAAACCAACTCCAGATCATACCGGGATAACTGGTGAAACTTCAAGGCATACTTATTGACTGACATCCTACCTTGGTTTAGATTCACGAGTTCTTCTGCCTTTGCCTCCCTCAACTTTTGAGGAAAGATGCAATCGAGAAAAGCTCTAGAAAAGTCCTCCCACAAGGCGGACTCAACATCCACACCCTTGAGCTTCTCCCATTCTTCATACCACTGATGATCTATATCCTTCAATTAATCTGCTGTAAACTCCATACCTTCTATCTCGATAATATACATCACCCAAAAATATTTTTCATTTCATCTATGAAGCCTTGAGAATCCTCCTTAACTTTTATACCAGCAAACACAGAAGGATTATACCTCATAAATTGGCCAAATCTAGTAGCCTCCGATTATGGAACAATAAAATCCACACACTCACTCTGAGAAGCAACCAACTAAGTAAGCAAATGGATCGACTGCGAAACTCAGCATTAACTACGTCAGCTTGAGGTATCTACGGACGGATAGGAGGGACTGGTGGAGCTCCATTAGGACCATCAAAGACAGTGGCCCTGGACCTAGTTTGAACCCCTGGAATAGTATGAGCTTTATTTCCATTGTCCTCAGGTAGGACAGAATGGTTCCTACGGATATCAGATCTTCTTAAAGTCATGATCTGAAAGCCAAACAAACGGGAATGAGAAAGATTCAAGACCTTAGACTCTATAACCCAAAAACATAACACAAGAAGGAGAAACATTTATAAATGCCTTGTATCCTCTCCCTTATAAGTATGGTGCGCTACACACCCTTAAAAGAGACTCTACTCAACACGGCTTTGTGGACACCCAATTGACCATAAACCTAAGGTCTGATACCACTCTGACATAATCAAAACTAGGGCCTAGCCGTGTTAGTTATCTCAAGCCCAACAAGGACCAGAGACCACCCCCAATACCTTAACCTTTGACCATTCTTCACCGCATGTCAGATAAACTCTGAACCTATAACAAGATAAGATAACATTAATTTGAGGATATGATACAAGTCTATAATCATAACCAAAATCCATACCCAATTAACCATCCAATACCAATCCCAATGCCAATATCAATAGCTATCCTTACATTAATACCGATAACGCCTATGCCTATAGTAGCCCAACAAAGCCTCTAATCAAATCAAATGAAAATCCAATCAGGACATGCCCTCACCATATCCAAAAGCAAAACTAAAAAATTAAAAAGACAAAAAAATCCATAACATGATATGGGGTCTTTCAAAATATGGAAGCTCACCACTTTAATTCGACTCAAAAGTTATCCCCAAATCACCAAATCACTAAGCAATAGGAATGAAAGTATGGTTGGTTCCTGCATTTCATAGGGATAAAGCATCCGAATACGGTTAGTGGGGTAAATGTTATTATGTAACTCAGGGATAAAGATAAAGTAATGCCATTAATCCAAAACCAAATCAAACCAATGCACATAAACCATATGCAAATACATATACATATATATATATATATTCCATGTCGGGATAGAGAATAAGGTTTGGCATGTATTTTAAAACCTTAACATGGATTTTGTAGCTTTACCATTATAAGTCTACCCATGAGCTATATGGGTCTAGTATTACCCCCAGAACGGGCCCCACTATATGTAGCCGCATGAACTGGAGATACCATAGATGGCCGAGGATTTCCTTGTACCCTTAGCCCTCCATGATACATATATACGTGTATAGACTTAGGGGATTCCCTTGTACCCCACAATCCCAAGGTCGTCAAGACTACCCCTCATGTCGGTAAATATGAGTTTTCAGTATCCGTCCTTCGGACTCATACCTTCACATCTAGCTATCACAACCCCCATTATTGTCTAATTAAAAAATTTAACACATAACCAACCACCAATTCTAGGAGTCAATTATTAAGGTATCATTAAGTGGTATCGTCATACTAGCTATAGCTTGCAAGCAATATTATTAAGCCAAGACTTAGAGGATTCTCGTGTACCTTGTAGACTCTATTATTAAAATCACTTTGGGGATTCTTGTGTACCCCATTAGTTTTTCAAACCTTTATTAATCATTTTACCATTTATGCAATGCATTAATTCAAGTAATAAATCAAACCAAACACCTTGGGGATTCTATTGTAACCCTAATTCAAATTCTTAGTTTTCTCATAACTATAAACCAATTTTTATAATACACGGTTAGGGTCATAACCACTTCAAAAGTCACAAGTTTAGATGAAACTACCATTCTTAAGTTCAACCACCATAACCATGCACCCACATGTTCAAAACCATATTTAAAACATAGAAAACTATAATTAAAAGATGGGAAAACATTATTCAACAATAAGCATTCAAAACCCCCAACCTTTACTTTAAAACCATAATAATACCATAAAATCTATATGTTAAAACATGTTATTTTAATAAAATAACAATGAGGGAAGATTAACATGCATGAAATACTAAGAAATTTATAAGAGATAGCACCATTAGAACCCTAGATAATCATATTCTTTAAAACCCCAGCCTGTGCTTGAGCAGAGAGTTTGAGAGAGAATTTTGGGAGTATTTTATTGGGAATGATAGGATAATAAAGTCCCAAAAAAGGTTTTAAGTCGTGGGGTCCAAGAGGTTAAACTGGGAAATATCCAAAGTGCCCCCAACTTAAAAGCTAAAAAATTGTCGCCTTTGGCTATGAGTCAACCATCAACTCATAACCACAACATACGACTCATGAACTCGAGTCGTAACCAAGAAAATTACCAAGACCCCTATATACCATCAACTTTATGACTTACCTTCCCAATTTATGACCAGATCATATGACTCGTGAGGTCCAATCGTATACAACATAAATCTCAAATGGGTCAGACACTGGAATCCCTACGACTCCATCAAATAACTTATAACATATTCCTATGGCTCTTAGTGAACCACTTGTACTCAGAGAAGAGTTAAGCCACTAAGTTACTAATTTGGTTAAGGTGCATCATAATAACTCATCACCACTCTTAACGACTCATATTCCAAAGTTGTAAATAAGGTAAAGACCCAAATACCATCCACTAGACACCTTACGACAAGGGTCACCTAACCCATAAAGACATCATACAACTCGTATAGTTAAGTCGTAACTAAGGCAGTGAGATTAAAGATTAGGAAATTTTCAAGGGCAAAAAATCTGGGTGTTTCAATTATCCCATAGCTTAAGTTACCACTGTATCTAATAAGGTCCCGATCACCACTTTTTTGTCTCCTACACCTAAGGGCACTACTTTAGGTACCGACAGTGGTCAAAATCATCTTTATGCACTTGCTGCTCATTAGGAATCTGAGGCATTCCCCAATATTGTCACTGGTATATTACGGCTCTTCTCTCGTGATGTTTACTATTTCTTGATTTGGGTTCTACCCTATGTTATATGACTCCTTATGTGTTTGTACACTATGGTCTTGGTCCTAAAAAAAATTTCGACCCCTTTTTTGTGTATACTTCTATAGGTGATTCTATTAATGCTTGTCTATAGAGGTTGTATGGTATCCATCATTCAAAGAGAGACATTTTTGGATTTGATAGAACTTGATATGGTGGATTTTGATGTAATCTTGGGGATGGATTGGATTCATTCGTGCTATGTTTCTCTAGATTATAGGACCCAAAAGGTAAGTTTTTATTTCCCTAATGAACCTATGATTAAATGGGAGGGCAGTTCCTTAGTACTTAAAGGGAAGTTTATTTCTTATCTTAAATCTCAAAAGTTAATTAAGGTTTCTATGTCATCTAGTGCGGGTTAAGGATTCTAACTCTGAGGGTTCCTATTTTCCACCTGTCCCCGTGGTTAATCATTTTCCTAAAGTTTTCCCCAATGTCCTTTATAGAATTTCTCCCAATAGAAAAATAAATTTTGAGATTGATCTTTTACAGGATATCTGTCTTATTTTTATTCCTCCTTATAGGATGGTTCCGCCTGAACTAAAAGAGATAAAAGAAGAATTTAAAGGATCTTCTTGATAAAGATTTCATTCATCCTAGTGTTTCTCAGTAGAGTGCTCTTATACTTTTTGTGTAAAAGAAAGATGGGTCTCTTCAGATGTGTATAGAATATCAATAGTTAAATAAGGTTATCATAAAAATAAGTATCATTTTCCTAGGATTAATGACTTTTTCGATCATCTTTAGGGTGGGTTCTAGGTGTTTCTCTAAGATTGATCTCTGTTTAGGCTACCATTAGCAAAAAATTAGGGAGGTTAATATTCCCAAGACTGCTTTCCAAATAGGTATAGCCATTATGAGTTTTTAGTTATATTATTTAGGTTGACTAATGTTCTGATTGCTTTCATGGATCTTATGAATTGCGTATTGATATAGTTTCTAGATTTATTTGTTATAGTCTTCATTGATGATATCTTGGTGTATTCTAGATATCGGTGCTCCATCCAAACTCTTAAGGACCAGAAATTGTATGTTAAATTTACTAAGTTTGAGTTTTGGCTAAATATTGTGACTTTTCTTGGGGATTTAGTTTCTAGTGAAGGGATCAAGGCGGATCCACAGAAGGTTGAGACAGTTAATAAATGGCCTAGACCCATGACTCCGACCAATATTAGGAGTTTCTTGGGCTTGGCAGGGTATTATAGGAGGTTTGTAGAGAGTTTCTCTTCTATTGCTGCTCCGCTAACATGAATGACTCAGAAAAAGGTTAAATTTTTATGGCCTGATGCTTGTAAGAGTAGCTTTAAGAAGCTATAGATAAGTTGATTTTTGCACCAGTTTTGAACCTACCCGAGGGTACAGTTGGTTTTGTTGTGTTTTGTGATGTGTCCCATATGGTACTGGGTTGTGTTTTTATGCAGCATGGTAAGGTCATAACCTATTTTGACCTTATTAATATGAGAGGATTCTCCCAGGCATGGACTAGATAACATCTTACCGCTCCTAGTGGTGATAGCCATACACGATCCATCAGTCCTCAAATTCTGAACTGTATCACTTAGTAGAGTCCCACTCTTTCTTTGGTCGAATACTGTGGATAAATGGCTCATCTACTTCTCTAGTTGTTTGATAGCAGTTGAGTGCAAATTTACTAATTGACTCATGGAAAATAACTCACTCTTCATTGTCGTCACCCCAGTATTTGTTGCCTTAACTCCCTTTAATAGTTTCTTCATCATGTCCTTTATAGACATTTTTCCTGAACTGGTGGCAGCATTATCATGACTTTCAGAAGGTACATACAGTCTACTCCTGTCATTATTATTCTTCCAACTCCCTTGGTCCCTATTTTTATAACCATCTTTGTCATAATAGTTCCGACCTTGGTTCCCTTGGCTATTGCTACGAAACCCCCTGGTTGTTTAGATAATTTTTCTCTTCTTTCGAATTAGATTTAGCTCTGCCTTTGGATCCTAAAGATTTCACTTTCTCAGTCATTCCAGATAATAAATTCTTGGTCAACAAATCTATTTGCGTCTTCAAGTGTGCCATATCCTGGTCACGTTCTTCCTTCTTCTTGCATTGCTCTGCAGTCATACCACCAGACAAAGTAGGGCTTGCTACCACAGAATCCCTGGTATGCCAAGCTCTACTTTGTTTGGTCATTCGATCAAGCATCTTCGAGGCCTCTAGAAAGGTGAGATCCACAAATGATCCTCCTGTAGCATTATCCACAACTGGCTTCGTAATAGAGTTTAAATCCCGATAAAGAGTCTTCATCAAATGAATATCTGTTATATTTTGGTTCGGGCATTGCATCATCTTCTTTTTAAACCTATCCTGGGTCTCATGAAAAGCTTCAGAGGGCAACTGTTGGAAGTTACTAATTTCATCCCTAAATTGTACCCTCCTGGAAGGTGGAAAGAACCTTTCTAGTAAAACCTCTTTCAGCTGCCTCCAATTGGTTATAGAATCGACAGTCAGTCTATTGAGCCATAGTGTTGCCTCTCCAGACAGAGACAATGGAAACAAGCGTAGTCGGATAGCATTCTGTCCCACTCCCGGGTTATCAAAGGATTTGCAAATAGTGACAAAGTTCACTAAATACATATTAGGATCATCCCCCGGGAGTCCACCGAACAACCTTTTGAGATGAAGGAGTTGAATCATTGTACTGGTAATATTGAACTTAGCTCCTGGTGCTAGATGTGGAGGAATAATATCTCTAGTATCACCTGCTCCTAAGATCAAACTACACAGGCTGACGGTCCTGCCTTGCTCTAAAAGGATATTTTTTTATTACATTTCAATTCACCGGCGCAGCTACATTCTCTGCACGCCTTAGGTTAGCAGGATCTAACAAATCCTTATCCCCCAAATCATCATCATCAGGATTAATATAACGTGCAGGTTGATTGTTATTCTGTTGATTAATCTGGGCTATAGCCATGGTGGCTAGTCTTTCAGCTTCCTGAGGGTCTGTCATTCTGCCAATTAACAACGGTTTCTGATGTACAGGTAATAACGGTGCACCCGATCTCCACGTACATGGCATACACAATAACTAACCTGCACCGAACAAAAACAACAAACAAAAGTAAAATTTGGGAAACTTGACCAAAGGTCAATTAACAATCACAAACTTAATTTACAACTGTATTCCTCGGCAACGGCACCAAAATTTGATACGCTCAAATTACAAATCTCGTTAGAAAGTGTAAGTGGTTGTTGTCAAATAAAGAACCCAACTAGGTTGGATGACGAATCCCACAGAGAATACTGTGCTAACTAAGTATTGTGGTTATTATTAGACTGTTGATCAAGGGTTCCAGAATAAAGTGGGGGGTTTGATTTATCAACTGTATTCAAATGTTTTTCACAGAAAGTAATCCAAATGTCGATTGTATTGCAAATAGTAATTTAGTATGAGTAGTCAAACTAGAGTTATGGTTACCGAGACGCTTAAGCAGCTAGGGTTGTGAACTATTTTGAATTCCTAATGAACAATTCTAATTGCAAGAGTAATTGAATTCTATGGTCTATTCATTAGTTTCTTAACCTAAATGAGTAGCTTATCCCTTGATTCTTTCAAACTTAAGGAACGTATTATTTATCCAACTATATTCTCACATGGGTTGATCCGGTTAAGGCATCTACCCTCTATCCAAAAGTTAAAGCCTTTAGGTTTATGTAAACCCTTTCTTTTCTCAACAAACATTTTTCTATTCGTACAAGTGTTGTTCTTGGGCTCACTTTCAAGTTTGCAACCAAGAAAAGTCATTAAAGTGAAGAAGGGTTTGTGAAATATTAATTAATCATGGGAATCTACTAGATTCACAACCCCCAATCATCTATTCACATCAAGGCTCCCATAACCCTAGTTATGGAAGCTTAGCCACACATCTCCATCACAAAAAAGAGAAGAAGTCATTGTGTTATTCATAAATCAATTCAAAATTTACTTACAAAAGTCACAATTATTGTTCTTCAATCTTCAATAAAGAAAATGATAATGGAATCTAGATCCACAATTCTAGAATGAATCTCAGAGAAAAACTACGTACACTATTTTTTCTAGTATGGAAAAACTCTCATAAAAGATAAAGATACATAATAAAATCTAAAACTGGGTATTTATATGTTTTCAGGTAAAAAGGTTTTAAAATTTGAATTCAGAAAAAAAAAATGCGTCCAAATTGGTGGTCCACTGCAAAATTGGCAGTCCACCATTTTGACCGTTACTAGGTCTTCTGGAATCCTGAATTCAGTTTGGGACTGGTGGTCAGGTTGGTGGTCCACCGTAAAACTGGTGGTCCACTATTTTGACCACCAGTGGGTCTTCTGAAATCCTAAATTCTATTTTGGGCCTGGTGGTCAGGTTGGTGGTCCACCACAAAACTGGTAATCCACCATTTTAACCACCAGTGGTGTTTTTCTGCTAATTTCCTGAGTCTTCTCCTTCAGCTAGCTCCTTACCCTGAAACACTAAAGTTGAGCATTAAATACAACCTTGGTTTCTTGAAAACATATAATTTTTCCAAGAAAAAGATGCACAATGTTCCATCAAAAGCCGAAACATCAGGCACGGAGGCTAAGCTTTGCGATAGCAGCGTGCCACATCACTATGTATTTTTCAGTCAATTTTTATTTTTTCACTTGGGGTGAGGGGGTTTTGGTATTTTTATCCCTTACACGACTTTTAAACATAAAATTGACCCTTTTTCTTTAATTTTCAAGGATCAAAGTCCATTATTTTCTTCTTTAACTTCCAACCCAAGAAAGCTCAAGGGTTTTTCAAGAAATTACTACTCCGAGCTCCAAACTTTGAATTGTCTTCAAATTCATTGGTATTTCAAGCATATTTCTCTTTCCTTAATTTGGATTTTATATTATGACACATATTTTATCATTACTCATGTGATTTTAATACTGGTATTTGAAATTGGATTAAGAGCTTTTGGTGGTTGTTACTTGGATTGTGTTTTCCATGATTTAAATATGTTGTTTATACTTTAATAGATGGTTTTGGGGGTTGAATGGGTGCATTGTTATAAAAATTGGAATAGGAAAAATAAGTTTCCCCAAATTGATACAAATTTGGCTTGATAATGGCATTAACCTCAATCCACCTTTATAACTTTGGTTCTGGACATAAAATTTTCATAATTTAACTTACTTTTAGAATATTGTATTACATTAAAGGATAATGGATGACAAAAATAGTTTTGGAATGCCTTTGGTGGCAATGGTTTGGATCTTAAATAAAACTTGGAAGTCTAATGGTTATATAAAATGGTTTGGCATAATTGAATTAGCTTGCAAACATATTGGTATAACGATACCATGTTGGTAAATGTCTTAATAAATGACTCCTTGGTTAATGGTTGGATTTAAGTCTAAACTGCTTTAATTTGGGCTTAAAGGAAATTGTGCAGCTCACTGTAAAGATGTAGTCCTGGCGCGACCAACACTAGAAGCCATATTTGTCGATGTGGGGGTCTATGTGACCGTGTGCTTGGCGTACACTTTCTATTTTGGATGGATATCACCTTGTTGTCTTTAGTCTTTCATCAGTACATTCGGCTAACACGCACTGGGCTCTTATGGTAGGAGGAGTCAGACCCATATAGCCTGTGGGTACCTTTAGGATGGAGCGAGCTACATAGTTCAGGATAATGGTTTAAACTCTTATGTTCATGATCCTTGTCCCTATCCCGACATCCTATATATGTATATATAAATATTGTGCATGTGGTTTTTACTGATTTTTGGCAATGACATTATTTTATCCCTTTTCCTGAGTTATATGTCAGTGCTCACCCTACTAACCATCCCTGAACGCTGCATCATTTTATGATGTAGGGTTTAAGGGTTTTTCTATTGCTCCTGTATAGTATTCGGTGATTTGTTACTCTTGTAGATCTGTTGTGAAGTGGTGAGCTTCCATTTTCGAAAGGCTCGATCATTTCACTTGTCTTTCTTAATTCTTAGTACATTTGGATTTTCATTTGTCATAGTCGGGGGCATGTCCCGATTTAATTTGGTAATCTTGGTTTGGAGGCTTTTGTAGGCAAGTGTTGGGTTGGTTGTTAGTTTTGATTCTTAGAACTTTCCTTTGGTTTATCTATCTTTCTTATTACTATTTTTGTTGGCCTCTACTATTTATATTTATGTGCTCTTGAGGTAAGGCTAAGGGAATTGTCTCTGGCCCATGATGGGTTTGATATTGTCCGTCACGACCAGGCCCGAGTTCGGGTCATGAAAGACGTCAGAGTTCAAGTACGCTTCATTGTAGAATGAACCCTTACGTATAAGTAAACTCTCACTCTTTTGTCAATTTGGTCCACCCTTCCCACCTATTCTTTAAATTTTTTAAGAGTATATGCCTTTTCATGTCAAAAAAGAGTTTATATAGTTCATCAACATTCTTTTAAAAAATCTTCTTTATATTCTCCCACAAATGTCAAATACATGCATGGTGTGATAGATTCGGATATACTGTTGATGTTGCTTTTCATATGCTTTTATTTTTGTCTGATACAATACATATCTCATTTCTTTCTCCAAAAGCTTCTTTAAATTTATTGAAAAATCATGTCCAAGATGATATTTTTTCATAATCAACCAATGCATAAGCAAGCGGTAATATATAACCTGCATACACACGCATTAACAGATGATGTAGTTGCATTTTATTTCAAAACACAACAACAAATATAATATAAGTAACATATAAATTTTATACTTCAAGTAATAACATGATATAGATGAATTACACTTATGATTAGAAATTTATAAATAACATACTAATTAGTTACCTCTAGAATCCAACGTGCTTGCAATTAGTATTGTCCCATCATAAAGTGATTTTAGGGCAACACCATCAACAACAACAATTGATCAGCATATTTTCATGCACGAATCGAAGCATCCAACGAAACAAAAGCATACAAGAAATAATTTTCTTTTGTTTTTTCCTTACTAATGACAAATCTAGGATAATATTTTTTCAAAATATCAAATAGCTTGGAAATTTTTTATATGATTCGGTAGGATTACCACACAATATCTAAACTACTCAGTCATTTGCACATCATGCTTGGTTGTAGTTTAACGACACACCATATTATTTTAACATGTCAGAGGAAACATTATTTGGTGTGTATATTCTATTTGTGTTTACAAAATTAGGCAATACCAATCCAGCAACAACTTTTATCATTCCTTGACGTCTTGCATAAACTTGATCTCTTACCGAACATATATGTATTTCACAATACTTTCTTATTTTAAAAGTCTTTGATGTTTTTGTACTTGAAGCACTAAGAAATCATGTCTAGTCTTCCACAACACAAACTAGATAATAGATGTTTAAATATTTTTAAATCAATCAACAAGTTAGAAAACATACCAATTTAATACCAAGCGCGCACGTGCGCGCGCGCACACACACATACACACACATATATATATATTAATAAGTCTAAATATATACTTAAATAATTAATACCTGGTGGCATTAGATCTCTCCATTCGAAATGAAAACTAATGCAAAAATGTGTGTAGATTCATAATTTTAGAAAGTGTTTCTTTACCTCTATAAATCTGTTTTACTGCAATTTTCGAATTTGTAGCTTCTTCGATTATTTCAACTCTATCTTCATCCAACATTTCATCCCCTGGAGTTAATTCAATCAATCGAACTGAATTTGTTGAGTATAGATTCTGTCAATCTACATTCAAATCCTTATTTCTGTTGTTACCAATACAAATAACGAATTGTTTGGTATTTTCTATAATATCCATTGACATATCTTTTATCATTACATACAATGGATATTTAACAAAGAAATTGACAATACTCCTTCTTTGATCTAAATACACCATTACTCATGTATCATTGTGTATGAGCATTGGCGGATATCTATCACTTATCAAGAACTTAATCTTAATTTGGATTGAGTTAATATAAATCTTCAATTGTTTTGATATTGCATTAAATAATCCTTTATACTTTGTATCCACTCATACATAATTCCATCTACAGCAAAATCTTTAGATCTCCCTGTAAACATATTACATAATTTATTAGTAGTAATCATATGAAAGTTCAAAATTTGAAAATACGAAATTTCATAATTTCAACATAGTTTAATATTGACAAAAAATATACATTAAATAAATCAACAAAATAAATAAAATACCGAAATTGTTTCTACTCAAATCAATAAGAATAACATTATCTTAAATGATTAATTACGAGAATAATTTGAATAATGTTTTTGTTATATGTTTTCATATGTATTTGAAAGCTAAAATATTGATTTTTGAATAGAACAAATAAAATCAAAAGATTAATTAACATAAATAAATAAAATATCATTAACATCTCATCTTTCTCTATGCATTACAAGCAAAGAATATAACCTATCACCATCCATTAGATCGAACAAAGATAAAATTATATCATAATTTTTTTAAAAAGAAGACAGAGAAATTCCAATGAAGGAGAAGAAATTGTTGATTGAATAATAATTTTGGAAGAACAAAACCATTTAAATGTTAATGAAGTAGGAGAAAAATCATTTCAGAGATAATTAAAGGGATGATTGATATCCTGACAATAACTGTCTAACTCATTTATGGATATAAAATCCTTTTTTCTATATATAAATTTTGTATTTTCTTTTTTATATTAATAGAAAAAACATTTTTTTCCTTTTTTCATATACCTTTTTTTTCTACAATTTATAAAGTTAAAAATTTTGCTATAAGTTACATTTAACCATCTAAGAAAAATATTTGAATTTTCTCCCCAAAAAGAATTATGGGTAAATACAATAGTCCCCTTAACTTCTCAACACGATCTTCCAAAATAAAGCTCAACTCACACTTGCCCATATCCAAATACTAGATAGATCGTGCCCATGCTATGCACGGGCATATGCTCGATATAGCTATGTGCATCATGTGTATGATTATAGGATCATTATACTAAGCTTAAACATTGATAATAGCTTACTATATTCTTTTAGTTACAATCACACTAACAAGATAGTATTAAAGTAGATGCAACTTTTTTCTTGGCGGTGAGAAGGTCAAGAGGTGAATGACTGACATATTTGAGACCAATTCAACAAGCCATCGGATGACATGTTTTACGTTATCAGCAAATCAGGTTCATCCAATGTCACCTACAGTACATCATGGAGAAAATCTTAGCACAAAATCTTAAGTCTAAAATATGACTAGAGCCACAACTGCATATTGCATTTTGAAATTTTAAAGACATCAAAGTAGCATGGGGTAGCATTTCTCCTATAATAGAATCATTTAAGAAAGTTCAAATTCGGAAAAAATTTATCTCCAAGAAATTCCATGTGAATCAACTAAAACCCCAATTGTGCTCATCAATTCGAAACTCGAGAAGTATAGATCATTTTCTCATTATATACAGGACTATAGTTAGTCGCAGATTTATACTCGTGACACGTGTCTAACCCACAATCAATACATCTCTTTATCCTTGTCACTGAACCAAAGCCATGGGGCGTGCCCTAATTCAAATATTATAATTCTAGAACTAAGAGATGGAACAAATTTTACAACTATTTACCTATGTCATAGTTTTCCAATGAAATATCTAAGTCATTTTTTCTTAAGTTCCTAATATATAACACGACATGACGAGAACATCTCTTGGATAGATCCTAAAAACTTATAACCCTTATACCCAAGAAAGTTGAACAACGCAACTGCAATTCAGAAACTCAACAATGATATCTCATAATACCTTAGTCCTTACAAGTATGGAAAGTAGGTCGAAATAATACTGAAGGACTGCTATCTCATCATATGATATTCACCTATCAACTAACGAGATTATGCCTAAGAAAAAATGCAATGGAAAAGAGCTATGCAAGTTCACAAGTGGAGAAGTCGTAAGAGGTAAGCAGGTACCAAGTATACCGTGAAATTAATTGAAGTGAGAACAAGTTGTCCCAGACACCAAAGTTATAAAAAAAGAGTTGAGATGCCTTTGACAGTTCTTAAGCCATTCTTACTGCTTCATGAGATACCATCAGACTACAGTGAAGGACCTTAAAAAGCTAAGTTTCCCATTAGATAAACCCTTCATTTTTCTCTATGTTGATAAGGTCTTGCTGGTTCTTTACAACTAATTAATAGTAAGTGAGGTAAGAATAGATACGACATCAGTATAAGAACTTCCTTATGAAGTTGACCTTTGTTTTTTAATCTTAAAATATAAAATACTGGTAATCTTTGTCAAATTTAAGGGGAATTAAATTGTGATCTTTTTTCCCTTTTACCAGCTTATAAGTCTCCCTCATATCCACTTTAATTAAGATGTTATAGGAAACAACTTAGTTCCCATTCCTTAAAAAATCATTACTCCTATTTTTCTTTCAACTTAATCTTAAATTTAAGAATCTTCCTCAATCATATGCATTTTGCTCCAGAACACGACTCATAAAAAATGATCTGAGACAAACCACTTACCTGAATAAACATATCCGTTTGTTTAAGCCTAAATATTACTCCAAGACACAATGGTCAATATTCCTAATATGATTGTGAGGAATCTTAATCTTTAGAAGTTAACTAAGAGACTGACTATGCACTTCATAGGCTCATCTTTTATATTCAACAATATGAAAAATCTCTTAATCGAATGATTATAACCTAAGATGGACAACTTCAATCATCACTTTATGTCTTTTAAGTTAAACTAAAGATGAAATTTGAGCTCACAACTTCCACAAAACACTAACCAACATGACAAAGTACCACTGTGAAAGAATAATTACTAAGATTTTAAGCTTAAAACTAAGAATCTGACAAATATGTTTGGAAAGCTGATTAGAATAGCCAATACTAAATAGTTCCCTTTAATTCCTGTAGGACATCTATTGAATTTATTTTCTCTAAAGCAAAATCAAACTAAACAAATAGATTTAGCTTTTGGATATTGTTTTGCTTTGTTTTCCAAGGATCTTCTTTGTGTCGTCCCTTTTCTACTCCTGCACTTTAACATTTAGTAGTATTCCTTGGCAAGACCCACTTCATGCCAACAACAATAAAGATCATGCTCCTTATTTGATTATTCAGATAAAAAAATTACTTTATAAAGATGAAGCTCGAGCCCACGACCTTCACAAAAAGGAAACAGCTCTAAAAGTGTGAAGTACTGAAGCCAATTCTAGCTTACTACATAGAAAAAACATCAATAAATTTATTCCAAACCCCAATAAACAATCAAGAAAATAAAGAATAATCGAAACAATGGAAAAAGAATCGCTAAAGATAGTGGAAAGTTACCATTTATCCATGAAGTTGGTCTTGATATTCTTTTGAAATATCTGAAATATAATGTTCAGTTTGTATTTTTCCTAAATTGCTTACTAAGTACATAAATCATGCTCCCTCCATCCGAATTCAAGTACTTTCCTTTTGGCAAGTCTAAAAAAAAGTCTTTTTTTTTTTATATATTTTGTGTATTTTTCAATCCTTACATTCTACATGGCAAGTAAGACCACAAGCTTAGAAGGACTACACACATCTTTAACTACACAACAAGATTCAAAAGTCTTTCTAAATTTTTTAAACTCGGAGTCCAGTCAAACTAATACACTTAAATTGAGTTGGAGGAAGTACTATATTCTAATGCACGAGAGTATCTTACATGGTTAACAGTCGAACTCCGGGAATAAACTTTTAACATGATAGAATAATGACGCAAGATTTTGTAAATAAACAATACTCATCAACACGTTTGTCCTCCTTTTATTGGATTTTTCTTTTGGTATTTTGTCTGTGCCTTTTTATTAGCAGTTGTTCTCCATTTGAACAAATAACCTATGCACAAATATTTTATGGACATTTAGCTACCTGGTTCCACAGAGGCACTGAGTAGTTGTTGATAAGATCTTATATTTTCACTCCACCTCAAGCAAAATAGTGACTTACCTCATTCATAAAGGAGCATTTTTGCTAGCACTCTTCATACCAATACCTTGTCACCTAAGCAATTTTGCAATAATGCCACAAAAAAATTAATATAAGTTGCAAGAAAATATAACAATTCATTGCATGTCGTATTGCAACGCCGAGAAGGAATCACATATGAAAGAGCACTCTGTCTTAGAGAAGCCTCCGCACGAGTGGTGATTTTCGTGGTACAAATATGTTAAATAAATCATTCTGGAATAAGTATTCAACAACTTTTGAATTATGCCCTTATTGCTACAGCTGTAGATAAGAATCAATTATCAACTTTCATACACAACAACACAACTAAGAATAGATACTCCGCCAAATTTCAAAAAGAAAAGAAAAGAATAAAATTCACCAAACATCAAAAATCATGAAAGTCATTGACAAACTGAAATCATGAAATTTAAAAGAAAATTAATCGACCAAGAAGAGAAGCCTGTAATGGACCATAAGGGGGAATAAACAGAAGGAAAGGAAATAGATCAAAATTGACATCCATTAGAAATTAAAGGTGAAATGAGATCTCAAATTCAACTTAATTGAAAATGGCTTTACAGTTTGTTTGTCAAAGAAAGTTGGATCTTGTTTCACCCTCAATAGACACTTCAAAAAACCCATTTACCTTTCAATAACATCTTACCTACAGAAAATTAAAAACTATTTATATCTCAAATACACATGTGTGTTATGTATATATCTATTTTCAAAATCAATTGTACCACATTCATCTAGAAACTATCCTATAAAATATGAAAAACTAAATAAAAAAGTTCAACAAAAAAAAAAAAAAATTTTGCGAAACTCATAAATACATCATACGCCAAATAGAAGTCAAAATATTAACAGTAATCTTAGTGATATGACAAATAGAGTTGCATAAATCTTTCACACTGTTGCTTTTGCATGGTTGTTTGATGGAGTGTTTGGACAGGAACAGTAAAGAAAGGTGAGACAAAAATGGTGACATGAAAGAAGGCGCAAGTCATTGCGTAAACAGGAATCACCAAGAGAGAAACAAAAGAATTGTAAGTGGAAATATCAAAAACATCCATAAAGAAATGTAAGATAAAGAAAACAAATATCTCTTGAACGTTAAAATTCTCTTGTACGTCATCTTTCCTATTAGTCTTTATGTTGCTAAATTGATTATTCACACCCTACATTTTGCTTTCTGCTAGTGCAAAAATGATCATTTTAAACGGAGTTAATACATGACTATTCTACTATACCAATAATGCAAGGTAATGTTATGTGCGATAAACCCTTTATGGACGATAGACCCTAGTGGCCTGACCCTTCCTCAAAACATCCTCACATATAGCAGGAGCTTTAAGAATCAGGTTATCCTTTTTACTCGTGAGATGGAAACAATAAAAAATAGAGGAAAAGAAATTAATTTTCTAGAGTTACCAGCTAAAAACTAAAAAAAATGATAGAAGGCGAACCATCATTCAAAATAAGCTATCAAACTCAAAAATTCATCTTCATAACTAAATTTGGACTCCGTTACTGGAAGACGGAAGAAGTAATAAAAGTATTGATGAAAGTTGAAAAAACTCACCAAAAAGAGGATACCACTTTAAAGCCGAAAAAAATAGTGAAGAAGAGATCTATCCGAGCAAAACTTCATTCCAAAAAGTTGGGTGAAACCTAGCAAATTCACATTACCCGAAAAATAGGTGAAAAATCAAACTGAGGATGAAACAAAATTCAACCCGACTGGATTGGACGTCAATTAAAAGTAACAACAATGGAGAACTTACAAAAATAGTGTTAGAGACTAAATCTGTCCTCTAAGCGAAGAGGTTTCTAATTCAATCATCACTATTCATCTGTGAGTTTCAAACATCTCAATTCTTTGGTCAATCCCCGAAATGAAAATTTTCAAACTCCAATTTCAAAAATGAATAAAACATCGACATAATTAATATGAAATAATTATCGAATCATATCTAGCCTATCCAAGAATCTTATACTCATACAGTGTAGCTTCAGAAAATAAGACATTAATAGGCACTATAAAAAACAATACATTTTCTCTGTGTCAATATTCATCACTGAGCTCCAAAATGTTCAATTGTCTTCACCTCCGAGATTCTCAAACCCCAATTTCAAGGTAAAAATCTCAAAATCCTACATTCATGCAACACTTTATCAATGCAAAGAATGATATTGAGATTTTTACATCCTCATTACCAAATTTGTTCTGCACCATTTTTACCGAAGTCCTTAGTTCACAAGAAATGGTACGATACTTTGGACGAAGTTCCTATTCTTCAACACAATTGCTAACCTTCTTAGGTAACTGGGTTTTTTTCAAAGAACCTATATATACATATATAAAATCTTAGCCCATGAAAAGAGAGAGCATTAAAATTGAAAAGGAAAAGGGGTGTAAGATTTTGTATACAGTTAAAAAAGAGAGAGCATCAAAATTGAAAAGGAAAAGGGGTGTAAGATTTTGCATACAATTTAACTATACAAAGCATGGAAATTTGTACTCATTGGAGCAGATGAAAAAGGCAAAATGGACACGTGAAGTGAAAATAACAAAGTAAATAGGTGGCATAAGTAATGTGAATTTACCAGTGTACCCTTGGTAGTCACCCAAAACTTCACTTATATATAGTAGAAACTAGTAGATCAATACAGAGAAGCAACATACAATATTTACGGTGGCTCTTGATAACATACTTTTTCTTCACTTTCAAAATAGTTGACCCTTATTAATTGGATATATTTTTTTTTAAAAAAAGTTATTAAAAATTTATTTGATCAAATTAACCTTATTAATTATGCTTTGAAAATTTAAATTTGAATGTATACAATTTATTTAGTTATTTATTAATAAGATAGCCTTGAAATAACACAATAATATTCTCTTGATTTCATAAAAGGAAAAATTAAATTGTAACAAATATTTTTAGAAAGAGAGTCAATTATTTTGAAATAAAAGAAGTACATGAAGCTAATATATATTACTCCTTTCGTTTTATTTTATTTGTCTTGTTGACCTGACACACTTTTTTTTTTAAAAAGGACAGTCCGGTGCATTAAAGCTACCGCTATGCGCGGTGATCGAGGAAGGGCCCCACCATAAGGGTGTATTGTACGCAGCCTTACCTTGCATTTCTGCCAGAGACTGTTTCCAAGTCTTGAACCCGTGACCTCCTGGTCACATGACAACAACTTGACCAGTTACCAGCAACTTTACCAGTTACCAGTTACCACTTGATACACTTTTTAATTTTTTTAATTAAGAATATATTCTTATTAAATTAACTTTATTAATGACGCTTTAAAACTCTAGATTAATTATTTTTACTTTATATTATTATTTAATATTAAAGATAAAAATAAAAATTAAAATAAAAATTAAATAAATTCTGCGCATTGAAGTAACTATTTTAGTATGGGATAAAGGTATAACGGGATGGAGCAACATTCTTCCCACTCTTTAATTTCCTTAAATATTTTTGTTGATAGCTCATTAAAATAGGGAGGTTTTCTTCCTTTCAATTTTCAACCCAAAAAATTTTCAAATTGATTTTGCTCCTGCAACTCCTCTCCCTCCCCATCGTGAACAAATAATATAACACCAATCAGAAATTAAAGATTCCTTCCAATTGAGTTTGGCATCCAGCTTAAGTTAATTAGAACTTATTGTAATTTTGATCTTCTTGATCCTTGGAAAAAATAAATGAAAGGGGATCAATTTGAAAATAGGAACGTCTACCATTCTTTAACCTAATTATTGGGGATAGAGAGATTGTGGGAGTTGGCCCAAATTTGATTCCTTAGGATCTAATCTTTCTGTTTGCACCTTTTCCATGAACAAGTATTGAATGTGAAGTTGAGATTAGAGAGAAAAAAATGAAAGTGAAAGATACAATGAGTAAGAGTTTAGTGTGTTTAGCAGTGTTCATTTTGTTTCTGTTTGGTTCATTGTTGTACACGGGAAGAATAGATTACAGATCAAGTTTTTCGCTATTCGATTCCCCGCTGAGTAAAGCTACGCCCTGCTTCAGTGAATCGGAACCTCTGAAGGTTTACATGTACGATCTAGAGATGAAATACAACGTTGGTTTGTTGAAAGGCTCACATTATAATGCTGCTCCTGTGACTATTGAGACTTTGCCAGAGTGGCCAAAATATACGGGTTTGAGGAAACAACATAGTGTGGAGTATTGGATGTTGGCCTCATTGTTGTATGCAAGTAATGATGAAACCCGAGAGGCTGTTAGGGTTTTGGATCCAGAATCAGCTGATGTATTTTTTGTGCCTTTTTTCTCTTCCTTGAGTTATAATACTTACTATAGACATGGGAATGATTCAGAGGTCAAATTTGATGATCAATTGCAGGTGATCTCTTACCTACTATTTATGTTTTTCCTTAAGGACTTATTTCTTTTGAGCTTGCTTATTCACATGATATCTTCTGTCTGATTTGCATCTTCAAATTTATCTCTAATGATTCTCGTATTAGAATGATTTTATTGTTGTAATTCTCTTGAATGCTTTGTTCTTGTCCTTACACTTAACATTAGTTCCATCTGAGACAAGTGCAATTTTTTCTTTTTCATTTGTTTTCCTTGATAATTAAGCATAATTGTGCACTAGAACCTCTCTTTCTGTTACCTAATACACAGAGGATTTATATCTCCGACCCAAATAGTTTGGGTTGAGGTGTAGCTGATTGATGATTTGTTTCTAGTATATTATCTGTCTCAAAAAACTTTTGTGTTCTTCATTTACACGCCCCCGTAATAGAAGAGGTGCGTTTGACTATTTTACCCTTATTTCTATCTTAAATAAAATCCCTCTTCATTGAATGTTTACTTATGTATTTTCCATAATTGAGGTATTTGTAGTCTTTCAGCTACAATTACTAAGGGTAAAATGGAAAAAATAATTAATTTTGTCTTGAACTTCTAAACTTAAAAATATTTTTGGGATAGATATTTTTAGTATGACAAGGATTTTGAGAGGGAGGGAGTATTGATAAGGAATGCAAAAAGATTAGTTGCTTTTGTCAGATTTGATTTTCCAATGAAGCTTATGTAAGAGCCTTTTTTCCTCTGTACGGCTTTCTGTTAGTTACATTACCACACTTCCTACTCTTTATGAGACTTATTAGTTAGAGTCAAACTCTAGGGCCAAGATATTTCAACTGTAAATATGTCCTGTTAATTGAAAAGAAAGAAGATCTTTGTAAGTATCGTTTCTGTTTTACCAGACATTTTATTGGCAACAAGACAGTTCCTCACAAGTATATGATGAGAAAAAGATATCATAGCTCTCAACAAGAAATCTTGTTGAGGAATAGCATTTTGTTCCCATTTCTTTTTATGTACCCCATGAGGTTTCAATATGTATGGGAGATTATCTTTGTAGAGGATCATATTCTTATACAGGTTCTCTACTTTTAGTGTTTTTCTTGAATACATGATTTCTTTCGATTATTAATAAGCTTAACTTAGCTTATCTAAAAACTAAAGAGAAAATATTGTACCTCATACTTAAGATGGTCAACCTGGAAAATAATAGCTGTTAGAAATCCAAATTCTAGTTAATGAGACCCTTAAAAGCTTAAACCTGACTGTATGTTGTCTGGCAATTTACCTGTGACAGTGGAACAGCGAAGGCTTCTAGCAATTCATAGAGCAGCTTAAAGAAGCTGGCTATGTGAATTATTCAACTACATGTTTGGTAAGACACTTGAGATAATTTTCTATGTACATTTTGTTAACTCCACACTCCTTCCACTTAGGAAAACTTGACCTATTTAGACTCTTATGAAGATGAATAAAGGTTTGAGCATGAGCATACTTTATATTGAAGTCAGAAAACAGGGTGCAACAATAATTTTAAACATGAAAAGTAGCATCAGTTGATGAAAATTGCCAGGTGTTGAAATCCTGGAACTTATATTTTCTTGAATTATTGTTAAATGAAAAAGATTTCTGTTTAAGGGCATAGGTCAAGTATTTTGGGACGTACAAAAAGGAGAGGAGATCAAGTGTTCTGAAATAAAGGGGTTCGTGTGAGTTGACGCTAATGTGCTCCATTTTGGTTAACCTATGAAATTTATGGAGCATACTAGCATTTTGACTCGCTCAAGGAGGTGCTCATTAAAAAGGACTTCTTGAGATCCTTTTCACTGTTCATTCATATGGTGGTGAAGAATTGCTGCTTTCGTTGAAAGAAATAATAGATGCATCTAAAAGTTAAGTTGTTTTAGGGAAGGAACATGATAAGACTGATAAGATTGTTGCTTTAACATATGAAGATAATGTAACTTAGTTCCTTAGTTTCAGATAGGATAGAAGCAGTTATCTATTAGTGTTGTTAGTAGTTATCTATTAGTAGTTGTCAATAATTATCTATTAGTATTTGTCAGTAATTATCTGTAGTAGTTATCTACAGCAGTAATTGCTTATGTCTGAGTTTAAATAGGAGAATCTGGTAGAATTCTAAAGACAGAAGAAAAATATTATCAGTCTTTATATCTGGAGATTTGTCCACTCCATACGGACTTGGTTATTGGTTAATATAGTGTTTAATATTCTTGCACTTTATTTAACCAGTAATATTTCCTTCTCTATCTCTTCTGCATCCTAGTTTCTATCATTGGTATCAGAGCAGTAAGATCTGCCATGGTTAACACACGGGCTAACGCTTCCCATAGCGAACCTATCATGTCGACTACTGATAAGATCAGCCAACAATTGACTACTATAGCAACAAAATTGGAAGCCATGGATGCTTTGGCTGCATTAAAAAGCACAAAACAGTCAGAATCAACGAGGAAAATCTAAAGTTTCATTGGAAGAAGGTGAGGTTGATAGCACTTGGAAGCATCAAGAAACTTATCGGCGTCCTTACACAAAGATGGAATTTCCAAAGTATGAGGGGGAAGATCCTAGAGGTTGGATTCTGAAAGCAGAGAAATATCAGAGAAATATTTTCAAAATTATCAAACACCTGATAATTGTAAGGTTGATATGGCTTCAATGTCTTTGGAAGGAGATGCACTATGTCTTTTTGCTTGGATCAACAGTGAGAGAACCATCTATTACTGGGATGAGTTGGTTAAAGTTATGCAAGAAAATTACGGACCTGCTGAATTTCATAATCCAGATGAACACCTGTGTGGAATCCAACAGACTGGATCAGTGTTTGAGTATAGGCAAGAATTCGCAAAACGGGCAGCGCGTGTGCAAAACTAGCCAAAACATTGTCTTCTTGGAGTTTTCCTTAGTGGGCTCAAAGAAGACCTTCGCGTGGACGTTAGGATTCACAAGCCTCGATCTCTGTATAAGGCAATGAGTCTGGCTTTAGAATATGAAGGAAAACATGGAACAAATCAGTCCAGTAAAGTAACCGATTGGACTTCTATATCACGACCTTCATCAATTGGAACTTCCTCTCCAACGGTTCAAGAATCCTTTAATTTTCAGTCATCCCGTCAACCAGTACGCTCTTTTCAACAATCATCGCTTCCAAACATTCGTCCTCTAAATATTGAACAACAAATTCGCCGAGAAAAAGGCCTATGCTATCGTTGTGGAGACAAGTTTGCCCCAGGTCATCGCTGCAAACCTGGAACGTTTGCATTTTTGGAATTAATGCAAGAGGAGAACACACAGTCTCCTTCTTTTCGCCTTGAGGACAAGGCGATTTTTCATGGGGAATGCACTGATAAGACTGATAAGATTGTTGCTGCTTTAACATATGAAGATAATGTAACTTAGTTCCTTAGTTTCAGATAGAATAGAAGCAGTTATCTATTAGTAATTGTTAGTAGTTATCGATTAGTAGTTGTCAGTAATTATCTATTAGTAGTTGTCAGTAATTATCTGTAGTAGTTATCTACAACAGTAATTGCTTATGTCTGAGTTTAAATAGGAGAATCTGGTAGAATTCTAATGACAGAAGAAAAATATTATCAGTCTTTATATCTGGAGATTTGTCCACTCCATACGGACTTGGTTATTGGTTAATATAGTGTTTAAGATCCTTGTACTTTATTTAACCAGTAATATTTCCTTCTCTATCTCTTCTGCATCCTAGTTTCTATCAGAACACTTGGACCAATAAAATTTGCAAAGTAGTCTATGCATTCATTTGGTCTTATATAAAGTTCTACATGAACATTGTCAATCAAAGAACCATTACCTTTGAATAACTAGATAAAAATACTAGAGGGATTCTTATGCCCATTCAACGTGGAATATTTGCAAAGGGACCATGATAGGGTTGGAAGAATTAGCCGTGACTTGGTGCCAAGAAACATTCAAGTAGCATTCTTCTGAAGCCAAATGGGTGGGAGTTCCTTGTTGGTTGGATTGGTCAAGTTAGTGATTTGTGCAGTCTTTTGTTTGATTGGCGCATGAAAATATGAAAAAAAAAAAAAAGATGAAACCTTTGACTAGTATAAGATAGTTAAGAGAATAAACAAGCTATTGGTGAAGTTCGAGGTGATGTCTTATTTGAAACTTAGCATGCATAAGTAGAAAGAAATGTATATCCAATACACTGAATAGAGAAGTGGGATAAAGACTTGAACCTTGTTAACTATAAGATGACCCTCAAATGTTTTGACAAGAGATAGTAAAATAAAAGAGAGATGTTCCATAGTGTAGGAACTTGGAAGAGGAGTTGATGTATTAGTTGTTAATTGATTTTGAGAAACATTAAAGTCAAACATTCTTTTGGGGCCAAATCATTTTTGTACGTACAATATCAATTGATTGAGCAATAGTAGTATTTAGGACCCAAGTATAACCATTGAGGTGGGAGAGAGTCCTTCTTTAGTTGAGTTAGTCAAGTAAGAAAGCTATGCAGGCTTGTGCCGTCCTTTGCTGGTCTGAAAAGTTATGAGATGTCGGAACATGGTAAAGCCTTTGGAGAGTATAAGGGAAAGAGGAAACGTAAAATGGCTATTGGCCAAGCCTAGTAAAATGTTGTGGGGCTTAATCCCAAAAAATTAAAGGATGCATGAAGTGGGGAAGGAAGTAAATCCTACTACACACGAGAGAAGAAGAGTAATGATTTGAACCTTGTTAAGTGTAATAAAAGGTTGCCCAACAAGTTTTGACAATAGATAGTGAACACAAATAAGATATAATATATTATTTTATCAAAAAAAGAAGATATATATATTCTATTTTTGATCAATTACTTAACTCAAACTACAAGGATGACACTACACATTTGTATGTTTCGCAAGAGCAAAACCTTGGCTACACTCATAAAACTAGATCAGTAGAATTTAAGGATGTCATAGAAATATTAGGGTCCGAAAAATACTCTTGTTGCGGTGACATCCCTATGAAGGTTTAAATAGTAACCTGCTAAGCTATTTAATATTATATTACCGAGGAAAAATGACAAATAAGTAGAGAAAGAGTACCATGGTTTCGATATAAAAGGATATCGAGCTTTTCATAGTGTACCTTGTCGAAAAAAGATATATCAGACTATGTGAAAGATTGTGGTAATAATTTTTTGGATAAAGAATATCATAGTAATAAACTTATGAGTCATACTATAAATTTTGAGAAAATATGATAGAGCATAGGCTTAGAGATTTAGAAGGGTGGCAATGAATAAATTGTTATTTATGGCGGTAGGATCTACAACAAATGGTATACTTTTGCTAACAGATTGGTGGACATTTGTAGGAAAAGGAAGTATCTAATGACTTAGATAAAAACATATGATGAATTGCCAAGAAACTCTTTCGTAGGTGCGGGAGGATAAAAATAATCCGTATTAAATATATAAATTTCATAAGGGAGATGTACTAAGGAGCTGTTGTTAGCATGAGAACAATGGGATATAAATCAGCTTTTCATAACTGAGTTCACACCAAAGATCTATTTTTAGCTTTACTTGTTTGGCTACTTATGGATGAAATAACCAAGTGTATGAGATGAAACTCCATGGTGCATGCTATTTTTTTGAAACCGGTAACTACCATGGTGCAAGCTATTTGCAAATGATATTATTAGTTGACGAAATTAATGAAAGTTAAAAGTCAACCAGAAGCTTGAACTGAGGGGAAACTCCCAAGAGGTTAAGGTTTCAAAATAAGTAGGAGTTAAACCAGATATATACATTGCATGTTTAACCCCAATAAGGGGTCGGTTGATAGAGTGTATAAGAATAGAACTAAATAGGTTGATTTAGTAATGCCGAGATTAGTAGTGCTGAGATTAGAAAACCTGGGATTAGTTATGCTGAGGTTATTTCTTATCCAATGTTTGGTTTAATGTATTAAAAACAGTATGCATTGTTATATTTTTAAAATAAAATTGTTTGCTTACAAAAATACCCTTCACATTCTATTGTTTCATATGTTTTCTTGACAAAGATTTATTATTCATTTTTAAAAATGAAAAACAAAATAAGACTGGTATTTTCTCTTAAAATTATTTGAGGAGAAATTGTCATCTCGATAAATTGGGAAGAAGTGATCCATACTATATAAATATAAGGCATGAAAATAAATATAACAACAACAACAATAAATATAGTATATAAATATAAAACATGAAAATAAATAAGAAGAAATACTCAAAGAAATTTGGCTCGTGAACATCCTCCCAAAAGACAAGCTCATTTTCTATATGCTCTTTCCTTAAGATGAAGAAATTAGCCAAATTCATTTGCATTTTAGTTTTAGTCAATCCAACACTGGAATCACATAATTTAAAACTCCCCCTTAGTATCATTTCTCCTTTGTTTTCAAGTCTACTCGCAATTTATAATTTTTCAACAAGTTGTGCTCTTCCTAGCTATTTCCAGTGCACGTTTTTTCCGAAAACACAAACTAGATCAGAATTCAAACGAAACTGATAAAGGATACTATTTTCAGTGATGCTAACTGCTATCAGCTAGGCAGTGTTTTGGTCTTGATTTTTTGCTGTAATCTCTAGATTATTTTGCTGTAAGTTCTAGATCTTTAGAAGGTGGTTGTAGTGTGTGGTGGTGCATAATTTCAGCACAACATTAGGAGACATGTTCCTAGGATTTTAGGGATATTTCAAACCATTTGTATTATATATTTTTGATTTATGTTGTATGAATGAAATCACTGCCACTTCTCAGATTTTCTTCCCTTCTTTTCATGTCTGTTTTTTCTCTTTCTCTCCTTCAATTGGTATCAGAGCAAGATTGATCTTTAAGGGACTGTTTTCTGGAAAAAAAACACAGCAAAGATCACCCAACAAGCTTAACTTGTTCAAGTCTCTTTCTGTCTAGTTTTCTTTTCTCATGGCTTCCATTAGCTCTTCTCTTTCACCTTCTATCTTTAGTGGAGAGAACTACCAAGTGTGGGTTGTAAAGATGAAGACATACTTGAAAGGTTTTGGTTTATAGAAGTATGTTGAGGAAGACAATGCTCCAGAACCTTTGAGAGCAAACCCAACTCTTCAGCAGATTAGAAATCGTGAAGAAGAGATTGCAAAAGGTCCAAAAGCCTTGTCTTTCATTCACGCAGCCGTCTCCGAATCAATCTTTACAAGGATAATGGCATGTGAAACTGCCAAAGAAGCTTGGGATATGCTGAAGCAAGAATTATTTCAGGGGAGTGACAGGACAAGACAAATGCAAATATTTAATGTGAGAAAAGAATTTGAGATGTTAAGGATGAAAGAGACTGAAAAGGTGAAAGATTATATTGATGGGATCATGAAAATTGTTAATCAAATTCGATTGTTGGGAGAAAAAGTAGAAGAGCAAAGGATTGTTGAGAAGGTGATGGTGACACTCCCAGAGAAGTTCGAAGCAAAAATCTCCTCAATAGAAGATACTTGGGATATGTCTCATGTCATGTTGAATAACTATCCAACGCTCTTCAAGCTGTGGAGCAAAGAAAAGCTTTTAGAGAGGAAGAGAGTTCAAATAAAGTTGCTCTTGTGGCTGCTCAAAGGTCTATAGCTCAGTCTGATGGTGAATTAAAAGGGCAATTAAATAGAAGACATGGCAAGGAGAAGAAGGAGCAATATAACAACAAAGGGAGATATAGAAGATCGAAGTATCCACCTTGTCCCTATTGTAATAAGACCAATCATACGAAGAAGTTTTGTTGGTACAGACCTGGAGTTCAATGCAAGGTCTGCAAACAGTTTGGTCATGTGGATAAGGTTTGCAAAACAAATCAAGCTCGACCAGCTCAAGTCCAGCCAACTCAAGTTGCTGAAAATGTTGAAGATTATGAAGAGAAGTTGTTTGCAACTTCTATTATTCGAGAATGCAATATAGCATCTCAAGATCATGATGTGTGGCTTGTTGATAGTGGATGTACACATCATATGACAGCTAACTTGAATAACTTTGAACGTTTGGACAAAAACTATTTTTCCAAAGTCAGAGTTGGAGATGACAGACTCTTAGATGCAAAGGGCAAAGGAGCAGTTGCTTGTTCAAACTCCCTCAGGTATAAAGCTTTTTTCCGATGTACTATTTGTTCCTCAAATTAGCCAAAGTCTTTTTAGTGTTGTTCAGTTGCTTGATAACAATTATGCCCTATTATTTAAAGATAAAGCATGTGAAATTATGGATCCAACTGGCACAAAATTGCTCACGGTCAAAATGCTCAATAGAAACTTTCCTCTTGATTGGAAACATACTGATATTGGAGCTTATGTCGGCATACAAGATGACAGTTATGTCTGGCATAAAAGGCTTGGCCACAACAATTTTAAGTTTTTAAAAATAATGCAAAATAAGGAACTTATGATTGATTTGTCTTCCATAAATAAAAACTCTAATGTATGTGGAATTTGTCAAATTGGGAAGCTAAGTCAATCACCATTTCCTATGAATCAAGCCTGGCGAGCTACTAAAAAGCTCCAACTAATACACACTGATGTGTGGGTACCTATGAGCACTCCTTCTTATAATGGCAGCAAATACTTTCTTTTATTCATTGATGACCTTACAAGGTTTTGTTGGGTTTATTTTTTGAAACAAAAATCTGAAGTATTTGCCGTGTTTCTAAAATTTAAAGCAACTGTTGAAAACCAATGTGGCGCTTTGATAAAAATCTTAAGGTCTGATAATAGGACTGAGTTCACTTCCAATCAATTTAAGGATTTCCTTTAGAAAGAAGGAATTCAGCATCAACTTACTGTTACTTACACACCATAACAAAATGGTGTAAGTGAAAGGAAAAATAGGTCCATTATGAATATGGCTAGGTGTCTTCTATTTGAGAAAGGGTTGCCTAAGGTGTTACGGGCCGAAGCTGTCAATACCGCTGTCTATCTTTAGAATAGATTGCCGCCGAGAGCCGTTGAAAGAAAGACGCCATATGAAGCATGGATTGGATCCAAGCTATCAGTCTCACATCTTAAAGTGTTTGGTTGCATATGTTACTCTTACATTCCCGAAGTTAAAAGGGATAAACATGATCAAAGAGCCGATGTTGGAATATTTGTGGGCTATAGCAGCACTTTGAAAGGCTATAGGATTTTAAATCCTATTTCACAGCAAATACATGTGAGTAGAAACGTTAAGTTTGATGAGAATTCTACGTCGAACTGGAAGAATATGGTTGTTTCTCCTTTACGGATCACTAATCAAGAACAAGGTGTCCAAGAAGAAGAATCAATTCCAGATGAAGAAGATTCTGATGATTTTGCAGTAAGAGGTATCAGTTCAATTGAAGGCACATATAGCAGATGCAACGTTGCTATATTGGAGCCAACAAGTGTAGACTATGCATTGCAAATTCCAGAATGGAGGGCTGCCATGGAGGAGGAGCTCAATGTGATTAACAAGAATGATACGTGGGTGCTTGTACTGAGACCTCACAACAACAAATTCTTGGAACTAGATGGGTGTTCAAAACTAAGTTGAACTCGGATGGCTCACTCAACAAGTACAAAGCAAGGTTGGTCGTAAAAGGTTACGCGCAACATGGAATTGATTTTCTTGAAACCTTTGCACCAGTTGCAAGGTTTGACACCATCAGATTGCTTGTTGCAGTTGCTGCACACCAAGGGTGGCAAGTATTTCAACTGGACGTAAAGTCTGCTTTTCTTAATGGGTTTCTTGAAGAGAAAATTTATGTAGAGCAGCCTGAAGGTTTTAGAGGATCTGGCGATCAGGTATACTTGTTAAGAAAAGTACTTTATGGCCTGAAGCAGGCACCTAGGGCCTGGTATGCACGAATTGATAGTTACTTACTAAATTTGGGGTTCAATAGAAGCTGCAATGAAGCAACCTTGTATATCAGATCTCAAACTGATGAATTTCTTGTAGTTTCCCTTTATATTGACGATCTGTTGGTGACTGGCAGCAACACAAAGTCTATCATAGACTTCAAAGAGCAAATGAAGAAGGTTTTTGACATAAATGATCTGGGAAAGATGACTTATTTCTTGGGAATGGAGGTTAGTCAATCTTTTCAAGGAATTTTTATTGCTCAGATTTCTTCTGCCGAAATATTAAAGAAGTTTTGCCTTGACAAATGCAAATCAGTAAGTACGCCGGCAGTTCAAGGAGAGAAACTAACAAAAAAGGATGAATCCGATTTGGTTGATGCTTCATTTTTTAGAAGTTTGCTTGGTTCTTTATTGTATCTATCCGCTACAAGGCCTGATATTATGTACGCAACAAGTGTGTTGTCAAGGTTTATGCATTCACCAACTGAAATTCACCTCAAAGCAACAAAAAGAATTTTGAGGTACATTCGGGACACCATTGATTATGGTCTGTTCTATAAAAGAATCACATTTATGGAATTGTTGGGGTTCACTGATAGTGACTGGGCTAGGTCACAAGATGACATGAAAAGCACTTCCGGATATTGTTTCACTCTAGGATCAGGTGTCATTTGTTGGTGCACAAAGAAGCAGGGGTCTGTGGCTCAATCTACTGCTGAAGCAGAGTACATTGCTGCCTCAAGGGCTGTTAATCAAGCTTTGTGGTTGAGAAAAATCTTGAGTGACTTGGCGTTTCAGCCAAGCAAAGCAACAAAAGTCCTTTGTGATAACAAGTCTGCAGTTGCTATGGTAAAGAATCCAGTCTTTCATGGAAAGACTAAACACATTAAAATCAAATATCATTCCATTCGAGAATCTGAAAGAGAGAATGAAGTTCAGATTCTGCATTGCTGTGGTGAAGACCAACTAGCTGATATCTTTACAAAAGCACTACAGAAACAGCGATTCGAGGTTCTTAGATCTAAGCTTGGAGTAACCAGCAGCACTTGCATCAAGGAGGAGTGATGAAGGATGCTATCAGTGATGCTAACGGCTGTCAGCTAGGCAGTGTTTTGGTCTTAATTTTTTGCTGTAATCTCTAGATTATTTTTCTGTAAGTTTTAGATCTTTAGAAGGTGGTTGTAGTGTGTGGTGGTGCATAATTTCAGCACAACATTAGGAGACATGTTCCCAGGATTTTAGGGATATTTCAAACTATTTGTATTATATATTTTTGATGTATGTTGTATGAATGAAATCACTGCCACTTCTCATATTTTCTTCCCTTCTTTTCATGTCTGTTTTTTCTCTTTCTCTCCTTCAGAAACACAAGCTAGATTAGAATTCAAACTACTTCCCATGAACTGGTGGGTATTTTGGAAAAGATAAAGAAAAAGTTTAAAGGGAATTTTCAGGGATATTTTGGTCTTTACCCATATTTATCCCATGTATTAAAAGCATGGTATTACTAATACCATGGATTTGGATGTATTAGTTATACCACCCTATAATACCAAATAGGGTGTATAACTAATGCATGTGCTACCAAACAAAGTATTAAATAATACCACAATGCATGTATTGTTTCTCCTAATACATTGTACGAAACGACCCCTAAGAAATATAAAGTTGAAGTGAGATTAGGCAGAACTGGTGCCATTCAGTTATCTGGGCTTAGTATATATCCAGGCGCAATGTTCTTAATTGATAGTAGAGATATTTAGGCTTCCTAATGAATGATATGATAAATGAAAATGTAACATAGAGAATTGGAATAAGATCAATTAAATAGAGGAGCTTTACAATAAAAAATACCTGTCAAAGTGATTCTTTTCTGGATCAAGAAGTTGTCTACCTGTCAAAGTGAGAGCATTTAATATAACAATTTTCAGGCCTGTGAGTGTTGGGCTTCAAATGTCTAACTTATCTACTGGATGAGTGTTAAATGTGTAAATTGAGATCAATGTGTGGTCAATGGTCATACCAGATTAGACTAGATTATGATCACCCAATAGAAGGTACAATTAGCCTATATGGAGGATAAAATGATAGGTGGTCGGTCACCTGAAGCTGATTTAGCCATTTTGTACCTAGACTTACAAATGCACCAATGAATAGGTGCAATACTAAAACGATGATTGGAAGAGTTAATAGGGCGAGCTAAACTTAAACTCACAGGGAGATGAGTTATATCAAAGAACCTACTACTTTAGGAATCCAAATGAACTTAGTGAAGATAGAACACAAGGATGATAAAACATCCCTACAGACAATATTAACATTTTGGGATTAAGTTTTATGGTGTTGGTACACGTACATTAGGATTGATGTTTCAAGAGTCATTTTAGTTTGCACAAAGATAGGTATATCGGAGAAGTAATTCATTTAGCAGATTAGATTAGTTTAGAATTGAGATGAAGTACTAATGTTATTGTAGTATTCCTCCCTGTAATACTTGTTCTTTTTCTGCATTGGCTTTGTTCTTCTAACAGGCTGAAATTGTTGACTTCTTACAAAAGTCTGAACATTGGAAGAGGTCTACTGGTCGGGATCATGTGATCCCAATGCATCATCCAAATGCTTTCAAGCGTTACCGGGAGAAGGTGAATGCTGCTAGTTTCATTGTTGCAGATTTTGGTCGTCCTCCTCCCACTGTGTCTAATTTGAGGAAAGATGTAGTGTCCCCATATGCACACGTGGTTGAAGCTTTTGAAGCTGATGACATTTCTGACCCATATGAGTCCCGTACAACGCTTCTTTTCTTCCGTGGGAGGACAGACAGGAAAGATGTAAGCTTATTTGAATTCTGAATAAATCAATCATATAAACTCAAGAGATTGATTTATTTGAATCAAATCATTTGAGAATAATGTTCTCTTTCTTTTTTCCACCAAAAATCTTGTATTCTCAAACGATAAAAATTGTTCTGACTCTGTTTATGCTGCAGGATGGAAAAGACCGTCAGCAATTGAAAGACATGTTAAGTGGTCAAAAGGATGTTGTCTTTGAAGCAGCAGGAATCTCGGGGAAAGGTGTAAATGAAGTAAGTTGTTTAGTTATACAAACTAATTATGTATAATTGGGTGGTATCGCTTTGTTGTTACAACTGGAAATATGAGATCACATTCCAATGTACTTTGGTATAATGCCATATGTTGGATCCTTAATTGTTGGCTGTCCGTTGACCTTCCAGTTTTAAGTTTCCCTGATGTGTTGGTTGCCTTTTTATTCTGTTACTTAACATTATCACAACTCACAAGGTACCACTGCAGTTGAGATTCCACAAAGTCCCTCACCTACCTGAATAAAAAAAATAGTCCCCCACCTAATAAATTGGATTAACTTAAAGATGACTCATCCTCTCCAACGATTTGCTCCTTTTTGTTCTGACCCCCTTCCCCCTTTCCCTTAATCTCTCGTTATGTTTGCCTTTGATTCTTCCATTTACTTATAGTTATCTTATTTGATGTCAGTCAACAAATGGGATGCGTTCCTCAAAGTTCTGTCTACACCCAGCAGGGGACACCCCATCATCTTGCCGCCTCTTTGATGCTATAGTTAGCCATTGTGTTCCTGTAATTGTTAGTGACAAAATTGAGCTGCCTTTCGAGGATGAATTGGACTATACCAAGTTCTCAATATTTTTCTCACGCCATGAGGCAAAGAGAGAAGGATACATGCTTGATCAGCTCAGGACCGTTTCAAAAGCTAGATGGCTTGAAATGTGGGGCTATCTGAAGAACATTACCCATCATTTTGAGTACCAGTACCCTCCGAAAAAGGGTGATGCAGTAAACATGATATGGAGGCAGGTCAAGCACAAGCTTCCTGCTACCAAACTTGATGTACATAGAAACAGGAGGCTGAAAGTGCCAGATTGGTGGAGATAGTGCTTGAAGCTTGCTGGTATTATAATGTACATTTGTATACATTCATAGGCAAAAATCCCTCAAGGGGAACTCTTAATCGAACGAAGACAGTAATAATTGCGTTGAGATAATATTAACATTAGTTGAACAATTCTGGGTCCTCTTTTTCCTGGAGACTGAGGGTTGGATTTTGCAACGATAGCTTACCCAACATTTGTATGGTACTGTAGCATATTCTTTCATTGCAATATTAGAGGCTGAGATATATCATTTTCCCACTAGAGCCATGTGTTCAAGGGAGTTTTTCTCAATCTGATCCGGTTAGGCACGTAACATGTTCTCTTACAAGTACTGATGCTTCAATTCACCATTCGAGTTGGGCTAGTTAGTCATGTCAGTTGTAGCAGCTTCAAGTGGAGAGTGCCGTGATAGTTATTTGGTTGGGTTTTGTTTTTTTGGGATTGGGGGGGGAGTTACTTTGCACCTCATCTCCCGTTGAAGCTGTCCACCTTAAGCTATCTATAATATTTTTATTTCTCTTTTCTCGCTGCATTACTACCTCTACTGCCAATTGCCCTTTCTTCCTCCTTTGATCCTTAATGTAGCTTTACACTCGGCTTAAAATGATATTCTATATTGGATGTTTAAGTCGTTTAGCCCATTCCCTCCTTGTGGGGGTAAGGTGGTGGTAAAGTGAGAGAGAGAAAAAGGAAAGACGAAGAGAAGATGGTGGTGGAGGTGATGATTGCAATGATGGCGAGGAGAAACAAGAAGGGTGGATGAAAAAAAGGATGATGGGTGTTGGAAGTAGGAAGAGAGAGAGAGGAGAGAAAAAAAACTAAAGTAAAAAACTTAGAATTAGGGAAAAGGATAAAATTTGCTCTTCAACTATGCGAAGTGATTAAATTTGCTTATAAACTATGTGAAAGAGTCAAATTTACCTTTTGTTATAAAAAATTAATCCTACCGTGTGACACATGAAATTATCAAATTTTAAGCGTTCATTATTTAAAAGTAAAGATCAAGTTGTAATGTTAAACAGAATTTAGGAAGCGAATTTGTTCCCAAACGACGAGGACATATTTGGCCTCAAATCTTAATGGGTGACATATTTGACCGCAACTATTAATGGATGACATTATTCTATTCAACATCATTCAAAGATAAATTTAATAGTTCAAAGTCAAATTTAACCCATTACCCATGTTTTTATTTAAATACAAAAATGAACAAAAGAAGAAAACTTATCAGAGTTCGATTTATTTTTCTTTATTCCTTTAATTTGATTATAGCGGGAATTCAATTGCCATTATTTTCTTTACTAATATATAGAAGAAAATCATACAGATGCATTTTGTGTAATGCTAGTTAAAAGTTGCACCTATTTTGTCCAAATTTCGTTATCTTTATCCTATTCTTGATAAAGTGCAAATTGAACAGACATGATTTTCGTCTGTGTTCTTCCTTTTGTTTGTACCGTATATCCTATTTTTCACTTTTTATTCTCCAATTTCTAATAGCGAGTGAGTTAACTCGTTAATCGGAGCTTCTAATTTCACGAACCTCCCACGGCCTTTTACTGAGTGATGATGGGAATAAATCGCTATATATTTCGAAATTACATATTATGAGGAAAAATAGTTTATGCATATTATGTGGAAAAATAGTTTATGTAAATAACAATATTCAGAATCAAGATGTGGTATACAATGCCCAGAAAAAGTACCCATAATGAATTTAGGCCAAATCTATCGACAACCCCCTAAATTTGGCACCTTCTTTTATTTTGGCACCTCAAGTGGACGTTGTGAACTTTTGACACCTCACGTAGCCATAAAATGTGTCATTTTGGCACCTTTCGATATTTGCACTGGTGCTTGTGTTTCACTCGCTGCCAACATGGATAAAACGGTCAATTGATTTGTGTCAACTCATTTAAATTGCCACATCATTATTTATATTCACAATTAGTTTTTTTTTTTTCTAAAAAGGCCAAAACACATGGCAATTAATGACATAATTATCCGGCTCATTAATATATATACGCAATTAAATTAAAGGAACCAATTAATTACTGACACGTGACATTTAATTTTTTTTTTATAAATTATTTAATTTTATTTGGCAGACTATCCCCACCCCACCACCTCCAAACCCCAAAGTCATCTTCTCCATCCTCCCTCCAACCCCACCCAAGTCATCTCATCTTCTCCATTTGCCCCCACCCGCCTCCTCTCCTCAACTTTTTTTTTTAAACTAAGATATTAAGCAAAGGAATTTGTTCTCAACAAATCATAAGAAAATCTAAAAGCAGTAACCACAATTTAAAGGCAATCAAACATAAGAGCAATTAAACTAAGATATTAAGCAAAGATGTTGATTTGAATTTCTCTATTTCTCAGTAATAATTTAGAAATCAAATCAGACAATCAGTACTACTAAACTTAGGATTAATTAAGTGAGAAGGAGTATTTATTAATTGTTGTTAGTGTGTTAGTGTGTTCCGTTGATTCTTGAAAAATTCAACCTCTATTAATGGAGGTTAAGCTAAAGAAAGGTTGTGTGGAGAAGACAATGTGAGGATTTTTTTTGTAATTATTTGGTCAATAAAATACGTGTCATTAATTCATTGGACCAATTGTTGTTGATTTGGCAATAGAGATTTTCAATAATTTTAAAAAAAATTAAAGATGAAAAATTACTAAAATACCCTAAAAATTATGAAAATACCCCTCAAATGCGTTTAAAAGCAAGTGTAATACACTCTCTTTGCTGATTTAGCAAAATGTACCAAAGTGACACACTTTATGACTATTTGAGGTGTCAAAAGTGAATAGCGTCCACTTGAGGTGCCAAAGTGAAAGATGATGCCAAATTTAGGGGGCTATCGATGGATTTGGCCATGGATTTATTATTGAGTGTCTGAATCAAAGACCAGATGATTAGCCTAATCTTGGCTCGATACAGATATTGATAGATGAACTTTATGGGAGAAAATGAGAGAACTCATGGCCTAAAATCAGTAAAAGTCTTGGGTCCCTATGATGAAATAAAAGGACAAAATGCCACATACACCAGACACATCCATATGAGGTCCTGCAAATTATAGAGGAATATTAACTGACACACATGGTATTTTCGGATAGAGAATTTCTATTGGTTAATATTAGAGGTGAATTTAAGTCTTAATTTAAGGCACATGAATTTGTGGTCTCTTCATAAAATTAGGTATTTTATGTATATATTTCATAAAATTGGTATAACATTATTTGCTAGCATCCATGCTACAAGAAGCTAAATTGTTCGCTTGGTTGAAATCTAACTTGTATATACCTAAAGGTCTAGGGATCAATTTTCACTTAATACATTTTTTCCATCTTTTGTTTTAATGGTGCACCCATGTTCTACAAATTCTAAATTCGCCACTGGATATATTATCTTTGTTGCCTATAAATAGCAGTTTTGACACATTTGTAAAGAATTAAATTTTGAATAAAACATATGTTGACAAACTAATTTTCTTATGGTTCAAGTTTTCTATTTTTTCACTAAGTCTTTGCTCTCAAACTTTCGTATACTAACTCGTCTTTGGATATGAGGCCGATTACACTTAAACTTCTCTGGATCTAGCTGAGACATCAATAAATCAAGTTTTACTATTTCATTCGATTTATTTTCATTACATTACTATCTAAAAGATCATTTACAAACATAGTTAATTGTCAAGAGAAAAGTAAGAGACTAGCAAACTTAAGTCCATAATTAAGTAAAATAGCAACACTTTCAAAAAATTAAATGACATAGCAAAATAACAATATTTCTATCCCTTTCTCTCTCTCTCTCTCTCTCTCTCTCTCTCTCTCTCTCTCTTATCTCTAGTCCTTTTTTTCTCTTTTTCATTTTTTCATCTTTTTTTTTCTATTTTTTTTTTCTCTACCCTATTTCTAACTTCTATTTCTCTTTCCTTTTTCGTATTTTTCTTCATTGGTTTTATCCATTTTTTTCTTTTCAGTTTTTTTGTTTTTCTTTTTGTATTTTTCATATACAAATAATAAATTACACATATTCACGACTAAACTATTTAAATATAAATAATGAATTTATTTAAAATATATAGTTTGATACAAATAAATATAAAATATAAATATAAAATAAAACAACAAAAAAGAACAAGAAAAAAATATAAATAAATGAAAAACGGGAAAAAAGAAAAAAACAAAAAAGAAGAAAAAATGAAACAATTAAGAAAATACAAAAAAAAAAGAAAAAAGAAAAAAGAAGAAAAAAATAAAACAATAAAGAAAAAAATATTAAAAAGAGTAAAGAAAAAAAGAAGCAGCTAAAAAAATAAAAAAATAAAAAAATGAAAAAAAGAAAGGAAAAAACTGAAAGAAAAAAAGAAGAGAGAGATATATATATCATTCAAATCTATTTTGAGTTTTGAAACTCATTAAAAAGAGCTTCCTACTTTTAGAATTAGAATCTTCAATCAATCTTTAATTAATTGGATAAACGTGATATAAAAAAACTGAAATGATTTTATCTTTTTAAACTCAAGTTATTACCTAATTTGATGATGTCATCCACATCAAATACATATACATAATGTTATTTAGGATAATTAGCAAACAATTGCTATGTGTTTTCTAATTAATGAGCCTAATTTGCTATTTCTTCCCTTCTCCATAAATACGGCGCTCGTCGTAAAGCCAGGACATTTGTGTGTTTCGTTTAACTCATTACTCTAGTCTCTTATTATGTTTGTTTTCTGGGAATCACTTATGGCAATAGTGAACCAAAACAACAAAAATGCAGTTACCCAGTAAATACAAAGCCCATGATTTTTCTGTGGTCCCATTATCGAAGTTTCAAAACTCCATTTTTTAATGTCAATTTTCCACCAACTTCTGATGTGCAACTCCCGGGAAAGACCTAAGACTAGATAGGTCTTAAAGAGGAGTATTCCATAGTGTCTAACAAAGTTAAGGTCGATCTAGGGAATATTGATCTACCCAACATAGAAGGGGCGTGGGAAAAAGGGTTACTGAGGCAGTGAGGCAACAAAAAAACGAGAGCTGATTTGACCTGGACAACGTCAGAGGCTCTACAAATTCTAATCGCTCAACAAATATCAATAATGGATCACATAACTACACATGACACGAGGATTGGGGAGCTATAGAAGGTGTTGATCACAATGACTTCCAATGATGCTGAAATGAGTGGTCAAGCACCATCAGACACACTCTCACTGTAGAGAGACTTAGGGGACTACCTCAAAGTTAAGGCTCGCTCAAAAGAATATAGGACTATCACATGTATAGTCAGTTCTGATATTTGATGCTAATAATGGAATTGTTAAAGAAGGTACTCCGAATGGGATTAATAAAGTTGCATACTCATATGAACCATATCCCAGGAGCACCGAGTCAATTTACATAAGGCATACATAATGCTAAACTCCATTCTCAAGAGGTATAGAATACTGAATATACAAGAATATGATGGAACATCAGGCCCACATGATCATATCTTGGCACACTACAGTTGTAAAAGAGAATTACCTGGCCAAGGACGAGGTCAAATAAGTTTTGGTCAAAAAGTTTGGGGAAACTCTGTCTGAAGTAGAACTCTTGTTTGATACACTTTATTAGACAAAGATACTATTACTCTTTTAATCTGCTTGCAGATAATTTTGTCAAAGAACACACTAGAGTCTCAAAGATATAGCCAAGAAGAGCATAAATCTTCAAAATTGAGCAAGGTGATTCCGAGCTTCTCCGATACTTCATTATGAGGTTCAAGAGAGAAAGGATGTTGTTGCCAATGGTGCCGGATTATAAAGCCGCAGAGGCATTCACAAAGGGTCTAACCCAAAAAGTTCGATGGCCTATTTAAAGCTAAAGAAAAGTTCCAACAAAAGTTTGAAGTTACAACTTAGGATGATATACACAATTGGTATGAGTTAAAAATCCATGTGGAAGATGATTTACGACAATCTGATAGAAAATGACTAAGGTATGGGATGTTGGGATATGGGCCTTTTCTCTTTCTATGTGGATAAATAAAGCCCAATAGGGACCAATCAACTTTTACCCAAAGGACCATTACTATGGGGTATATATTTAGATCTTTTTAGGTCTTGTTTCATCATCCACAAAGAAATTTTTCAGCCACCAGAGAGAGAAAACAGTGCATATTTTCGCATAAAAAATTCTAGCCACAACTGTCAACTTCAAATTACGATTCTCACTTAGTTTCTTATTTGATTGCGATGATTTTTGAAAAGATTATTTCTCTCATCTCAATATTTGATTAGGAACTGATGGAGTTGTATTTGGTATCTTGTAGTTCCTGTTTTTCATTCCTGAACAACAACTATATTTTTGGTGTTTTTTGCTTCTATTTATTCTCTAGTTATGGTGCTATCTTGTTGTGTTGTTTCTTGTTGTTTGACACTTGTTTGGTGGCCATTTTGGAGAATAATATTATAACTCTTGGTAATTATAGTGGAGGTTTTAGTCTCATAGTTTTTTTACTCTTCACATCAAAGGGTTTTCCACGTAAATTTAGTGTCTCGTGTGATTGGTTTTATTTTTGTCTTGTCGCATTTTGTTTGGTTGATTTATTTGCTGTCAAAGAGAGAGAAAAAAAGCTAATTTTGGCCTAAATTTTCAACCACAACTGTCAACTTTAAATTATGATTTCCGCTTCGTTTCTTGTCCGATTGAGCTAATTTTTGGACAGCTTGTTCCTCTTATCTTAATATTTGATTAAGAACTAATGGATTTGAATTTGGTGGTCTGTAGCTCCCGTTTTTCATCTCTGAACAACAACTGCATTTTGGTGCTTTTGCTTCTCATTTCTCTAGTGTTTGGTGTTGTGGTTTATGTATTGGTGCTTGTTGTTTGACACTTGTTTGATGAAAATTTTAGAGAACAATATTGTAACTCATTATGATTATGGTGGAGGTTTTGGTCCCGTAATTTTTACTCTTCATATCGAAGGATTTTCCACATAAATTTGGTGTTTCTTGTTATTGGTTTTATTCTCGTCTTGTCATATTTATCCGGTTGATTTATTTGCTGTCATATTACTATTATTCTTGAGTTTATTCAGTTGATTTATTTGCTATCATATTACTATTGTGCTTGAATTTTCTTGTCTCCCCTTGGTTCAAATTGAAAGGGAAAATTTAGACTTGCGTATTCTTTCCCTGCTACCCTGTCAGACACTTTGATAGTGCTACCTTGACTTTTCCAACAATGTGGTATCAGAGAGTAGGTTGTTTCTGATTGTCAATATAAATGATAGAGGAAAATATGAGCAATATGGTGTGTTTGAATGGTAGAAATTATCATACTTGTAAAGGCAAGATGAAAGATCTTCTATTTGTCAAGAAAATACATTTACCTGTGTTTGTGTCTATTAAACCTCAATCCATGACATATGAGGATTGGGAACTTGAGCACCTACAGGTTTGTGGATATATTAGACAATGGGTTGAAAATAATGTTAGAAATTATATTGTGAATGAGACACATGCAAGAAGTTTGTGGCACAAGCTTGAGATACTTTATGCTTCGAAGACTGGCAATAACAAGTTGTTCCTGCTTAAGCAATTGATGAATATTAGGTATAAAGAGGGCATTTCTATTTCTGATCATATAAATAATTTTTAGGGTTTCCTTGACCAGCTGTCCGGAATGGGTGTAAAGTTCGATGAATAAATTCAGGGACTTTGGCTTCTTAATACTTTGCTAGACTCTTGAGAAATTCTTCTAGTTTCTTTGACTAATTTTGCTCTATGAAGTTGTAACTATGGAATATGTTAAGAGTTGTGTCTTGAATGAAGAGATGAGAAGAAAATCTCAGGCCTTATCTTCTTCATCTTCATACTCTGATGTTTTGGTTACTGAAGAGAGGGAGAGAAACAAGTCTAGAGGTCTGAATGATAGAGATAAAAGTAGAAGCAAGTCAAATTCCAAATTCAAGAATGTTACATGTGACTATTGGAACAAAAAGGGATATATCATAAAATATTTTTACAAGCATAAGAGAGATATGAGACAACCAAAGAAAGAAGGCAATAATAAAAATCGTGTTGCTTTTATTGTTAATAATGATCTACTTATTGCTTGCGGTGATAATGCCATTAATCTTGTTCGTAATAAGTCTAGCTGGTTTGTGGATTTTGATGCTACTTCTCATGTTACACCAAAGAAGGAATTATTTTCTTCTTATACTCTAGGTAATTTTGAAATGTTGAAAATGGACAATAATGTCGAAGTTAAAGTACTTGACATTGGTACTATTTTTTAAAAAGTAACAATGGTTCCAAACTAGTTCTCAATAATGTCAATCATGCTCCAGATGTTCACCTGAACTTGATTTCTATAGGGAACGTTGATGATGAGGGTTATATTAACACCCTTGGTGCTAGCTAGTGGAAGCTTACTAGAGGTTCGATAATTGTGGCTCAAGGTGACAAGTTGTCTAACTTGTATGTATTTCAGGGCTCCACTTCTAGAAGCTCAGTAAATTTTGTGGAGAATGATACTTCATTAGAGTTATGGAATAGAAGGTTGATCCATATGAGTGAGAAAGGGATTGATAGTTTGGCTAAGAAAAATTTACTTTCTGGAGTGAAACAAGCAAAGTTGAAGAAGTGTGTTCATTTCTTAGCCGGTAAATAGAAAAAAGTTTCTTTTTAGAGTCATCCGCCTTCAAGAAAGATTGATTTGTTGGAGTTGGTACATTCAAATTTGTGTGGTCTTTTTAAAGTAAGGTCTTATGGTGGTGCACTTTACTTTATGACTTTTATTGATGATCATTCTCGCAAACTCGAGGTATTTCCTTTGAAGTCCAAGGATCAAGTACTTGATGTATTCAAGGATTTCCATTCCTTGATTGAGATACAGATAGAAAAAAATTAAAATGCATCCACTCAGATAATGGTGGTGAGTATATTGGTCCTTTTGATAGAAATTGCAGAGAGCAGGGTAGTCAGCATAGAAAACTCCTCCAAAAATTCCTCAGTTGAATGGTTTAGCAGAGAGGATGAACAAAACCCTAGTTGAGAGGGTTAGATGTATTCTTTTAGATGCTAAGCTTCCAGATTTCTTTTGGGAAGAAGCACTTAATACTGCTGCTTATGTTATCAATTTATCTCCTACTGTTGTTTTGGATGGTGATGTACCTGACAGGGTTTGGTATGATAAGAATGTTTCTTATGATCATGTTAGATTCTTTGGGTGTAAAGCCTTTTGCATGTTCCTAAGAATAAAAGGTCACAGTTGGATATTAAAACTAGACAGTGTATCTTTATTGGTTATGATCAATATGAATTTAGCTATCGTTTCTATGATCCATTTAAGAAGAAACTTGTTAGAAGCCGTGATGTTGTATTCTTTAAAGACCAAACAATTGAAGATTTTAATAAAGCTGAGAGGTTGATTCTCAGAGTAGTGAAAGTCTAATTGATGTTGATAGTTCCTTTGACAACTGCTCCTGAAGAAAATCTTCATAATGATGAAAATCAAGTTGATAATGAAGATAACGATCCTATTCAGAATGACCAATAAGATGTTGTTGATGCTCCAATGTAAGTTTATATAATTGATCAGCAACCAATTATTGATGCTCCAGAGAGTTCTCTCAAATGATCTACCAAAGAGAGAATACGTTTATCTCGTTATTCTCCTAGTGAGTATGTACTCTTGACTGACGGGGGAGAACCCGAGAGTCTTGATGAGGCCATGGAAAGTGAAGAAAAAGAAAAGTAGGTTGATGCTATAGAAGATGAGTTTAAATCTTTGTATGATAATCCTACCTTTGATTTGGTTAAGCTGACTAAAGACAGAAAAAAATTAAAAAATAGGTGGATTTTTTAGGTGAAACATGAATATGGTAACCCAGTTCCACGGTACAAGGTTAGATTGATTGTGAAGGTATTTAACCAAAAAATGGAGTTGATTTTGATGAGATATTTTCTCCATTTATAAAGATGTCATCCATTGGTGTAGTTCTAGGCTTAGCTGCAAGTCTAGATGTAGAGGTTGAACAAATAGATGTTAAAACTGCTTTTCTTCATAGTGACTTAGATGAAAAAAATTATATGGAGAAACCCAAAGATTTTGAAGTCAAGGAAAGAGAGAATTATGTTTGCCAATTAAAGAAGAGCTTATATGGTTTAAAACAAGCTCCCAGGCAGTAGTACAGGAAGTTTGGTTCCTTTTTGAGTCAGCAGGGCTTCAAGAAGACTACTTTAGACCATTGTATTTTTGAACAAAAATTCTCTGATGGTAACTTTATTATTGTGTTTCTTTATGTCGTTGACATGCCTGTTGATCGTCATAATGCTTGCAGGATTAAAAAGTTGAAGCAAGAGTTGAATAAGTCTTTTTCAATGAAAGACTTAGGACCAGCAAAACAGATTATTGGCATACAGACTGTCCATGATATTAAGACCAATAATTTATAGTTATCATAAGAGAAACACATTCAGAAAATACTTCGAAGGCTTAACATGGATAAGTCTAAGGTTTTCGGTACACCTTTAGCTATGCACTTCAAATTAAGCACGAAACAGTGTCCTTCCAGTGTTGATGAGAAGGAAGATATGAAGAAAGTTCTTTATACTTTATTCGTTGGTAGCTTGATGTATGCAATGATTTGCACAAGACCAGATATTACACATGCTGTTGGTATTGTTAGCCGTTTTCTTTCTAATCTGGGAGAAGAACATTAAAATGCTATAAAGTGTATTATGAGATATCTTTATGGCGTTTCTAGTATGAGTTTGTGTTTTTGTATAGGGAAGTCTATTTTTTATGGTTATACTGATTCAGACATGGCCGGTGATGTTGATACTCGCAAGTCTACTTCAGGGTATTTGGTTACTTTTGCAGGGGGGCTGTGTCTTGGGAATCCAGGCTGCAAAAGTGTGTTGCTTTACCTACTATAGAAGATGATCTTATTACTTCCATTGAAGCTTTTAAAAATTTGATTTGGATGATGAGATTCTTGAGGAAACTTTGTTGTGCTCAAGAGAGGTATATGCTGTATAACGACAGTCAAAGTGCTATACATCTTGGCGAGAAATTTATATTTCATGATCGGTCTAAACTCATTGATGTGAGATATCATTGGATTGGAGATGTGTTGGATTCCAAGTTGCTTGAACCTAAGAAGATTTATATGGATGATAATGGTTCCGATATGATGACTAAAGTTTTGAAAATAGGGAAGTTTTAATATTGTTGCATGATTGTCGGGATGGAGGCCTTCTCCATATAGTCGGCAGGGGGAGAATTGTTGGGATATGGGCCTTTTCCCTTCCAACATGGATAAATAAAGCCCAATATGGACCAATCCACTTTTACCCATAGGCTCATTACTATGGGGAATATGTATAAATCTTTTTAGGTCTTGTTTCATCATCATAAAAGAGAATTTTCAGCAGCCAACGAGAGAAAAATAAAGTTGATTTTTGCCCAAACTTTCAACCATAGCTGTCAACTTCAAATTGCGATTCCTACTTCGGTTCTTGTTTGATTGAGCTGATTTTTGGACAACTTATTCCTATCATCTCAATCCTTGATTAGGAACTAACGGATTTGAATTTAGTAGCATGTACCTCCTATTTTTCATCCCTAAACAACAACTGTATTTTGGTACTTTTGCTTCTTTATTTCTATAGTGTTTGGTGCTGTAGTTTATGTATTATTGCTTGTTGTTTGGAACTTATTTCATGGCCATTATGGAGAACAATATTGTAACTCTTGGTGATTATAGTGGAGGTTTGGGTCCCGTGGTTTTTACTCTTCACATCAAAGGGTTTTCTACATAAAATTGGTATCTTTTGTTATTAGTTTTATTCTCGTCTTGTCATATTTATTAGGCTGATTTATTTTCTGCCATATTACCATTTTGTTTGAGTTTGATTGTCTTCTCTTGATTCAAATTGAAAGAGAAAGTTTAGATTGAGGTATTCTTTCGCTGCTACCCTGTCGGGCACTTTGATAGTGCTCCCTTTTCCTTCCCAACATGGGAGTTAAAATCAAAACATACGAAGGGCATGATGCACAATCATTTCAAGCTAACTTTTTTAGTTATCAAACGGACCTTAGTTTTAGAGAAGAAATGATAAGGAATGAGTCTATAAGGGTTTACAAAGAGAGGAACTAGGTGATCCATCAAACTCAGCATTCGTGGTCGAAGAAGTCCTAAAATTCTCAAAGAATAGTCTCTGCTATGCAAAATATCAAAGAGGCCTGATTCTCAAAGTTTGTAAGTTCCAACCCTAACTCTAGGGATTAAAACCTTTGGTGTTATTTGTATTGGTCTCTGAGGCATAGAACTAGGATCTGTAGAAATCTTTGAGAAGAGATGGCGATACTCATTAATAATATCCACCTAAAAGAATTTCTAGATGAGTGGTCCAAAAGAATCTATTGAAGGGAAGTTGAGGAAAGGAAGCAACTGACCAAGCCCTATCCCTCTCGATATCTAATAAATATTGTTATCAGGGTAGAAGATATTTATGGAGTATACAACTCTGGGTAGATCACAGTTTGCATGATCAGGAGATGCCTCAAAATATCCGCTAAACAATGCTATGGTAATACTTTTTTATATGTTGATTTAAGACTAAACATGTATTGATTAATTCAAGTGGCTTGGATGAAGTCAATATCACGAGGAACTTAAAATAAATGAGATAGCCCAAAGCAAAGTGGAACTATCACTGAACTCAAATAGGTGAGTATCACGACATCCTAAAAGGAATAGGCATAAAATTCTCGTCCTGCTAAAATTAAATTTTAAATGAGATCATGCCATGATGCAAACACTGGAGATGTTGGCCTTAACACTTGTATGGACTACTTGGGAACTAAGGCCACATCTTTGAAAGCACTTAATGGACTCTACAAGACTATAACTTATCAAGGGGTGTATATACATGAAATGTAAATTAATACTGAGGAATGAAATGAAAAATCTGAGTTAAAAATTCTATTAGTGATCGTAATAAAATTTAAGGCGGGTTGGGTGAATTACAATTTCTCTGTGAGTCGACTACTAACTCCTTACAGTCGACTCACTTGCAGATTAGTGCACTTCACAAACAGATTAGATTTAAAAACAATTAAGTAAATAAATAACATAACATAATGTAATAACACAAAGATTTATCCTTGTTCAGAACACCAATAAGGTGCCTACTTCCAGTCCCCTTGGGTTTCAAAGATTTCTTAGATTGTTGAGTGTTGGGCTCGAGTATAATGAAACAAGTTCTGAAGACTTATTATGCTCTTCAGATTTTGTGACACAGATTTAGTTAATATAAAAAAGTTGACTCGATGCTACTCTTTATATAACAATTGTAAACTAAACATTAGAAATCTTTGTAAGACTAAGAATGAGACACTTTGAATTTTATCCTCGAAGTTGCATAACCCGTGTCCATCTTCATCCTTCCTATGTTATAGTCTTCAGCTGCTACTCTTCATAAGGAAACCCAAGAGATTTCTTCTCAATCAAGGAGTTGAATTGATTCCTTGATTGAGGGAGTTTGCACCTTATGGTATGTCCATATCAGATATGTCCATACTTGGTGCAATTTTCCTTTCTCATATCTATACATGTCTATATCAAATATGTCCATGTAATAAGTGAGATCTTTCTTCTTCTTGATCTTTCCATAAGGTGCATCTAATTGTCTTGTCTATTGGGATTTTCAATTGAAATGATTTTTGTTGCCTTATCAAGTGATATCCTACTTTTGATGTGGCTCCATATTTAGCACGATATTCTTATGGAGAATATTCCTTGCCTTGTGTGAGATATCCTCCCATGATTTGAGATCTTCAATTTTCTTTATGTGAGATCTCTTTCCATCATCAAGGATCTTCAATATCTTTGATGTGGCTCCATATTTCTCACGATATTTATATGGAGAATATTTCTTTCCTTGTGTGAGATATCCTTCCATGATTTGAGATCTTCAATGTCCTTTATGTGAGATCAATTTCCATCATTAGAGATTTTGTAAAGTTTACTTATTTGTTTATCATTATTAAAACATAAAACATAAATATAGGATACTAACAATCTCTCCCTTTTTGATAATGACAAACACGCATAAACATCAGTTGACTTCCCTGTCTGTCATAGTAGTTGGCTTGTTCCCCCTAACTTTGTAAATACTTCTGTTGTTCCAAGTTTCTTAAGTATCAATCAATTCTTATTTATTAATAGTCGATTTTCCCCCCTGACTTGTAAGAACTTCTGATGTTCCTGTCTTTCTCCCCTTTTTGGCATAATAAAAAAAACTACTGAGCAGTAAAAAGAGCAGTCGATAGATAACAGAGATTTAATGTATCAACTAACAAGTACAAGGAAAAACAATTAGTGTGGCAGATAGTGTGTTAAAAATTATTTTACAACCCATAAAAAATAAGGGACATGACCCCCTTTGAAAATCAATTTTTGGTTAAAAACTGACGAGAAAATTAGAACAAGTAAAAGAGATCTTTGTCCAAAATAAGACTCATAATTCATTAATACTGATAATACCAAGTCTTTTTCTAAGGTAACAAAATCTTTCTTCTAACAGGGGTTTTGTAAAAAAATTTGCCAGTTGATTTTTGGAGTCAACAAATGTTAACGAAAAATCACCATTTTCTATGTGATTTAAAAAAAATGCTTAATATCAATGTGTTTGGCCTTACAATGATGGACAATGTATTTGGATAAGCTAATAGCATTGGTATTATCATACAATTTGGGAACAGATTCAAAGGACAGATTAAAATCAAGTGGCAGATGCCTAATCCATAAAATTTGAGTACCACAACTTCCAAAAGCTATGTATTTAGCTTCTGTTGTTGAAAGAGAAACTGAAGTTTGCTTCTTGTTGTGCCATAAGATCAGGGCATCACCAAGAATTTGACACATTCCACTAGTGCTTTATCTATTACTTTTATCATCTGCAAAGTCAACGTCTGAATATCCAATTAAATTAAAATAAGAAGAGTAAGGGTACCATTGTCCAATGTCTTGAGTTCCTATAAGGTATCAGATGATCCTTTTGATGAAAGTCAGATAGGACTCTCTGGGAGTCGACTGGAACCTGACACACTTACATACACTGAACATGATGTTTGGTCGACCGATAGTCAAGTAGAGTAGTGATCAAATCATTACCATGTACATCTTTTCATTAAAATCCCTCCCATACAAGTTTGAATCAAGAATTATGGATGGGCTCATTGGAGTTCCATAGGCCTTTTTTTTCATACCAAATATTTGATGAGTAACTTTGTGTACTTAGCTTGACTGATGAAGGTACCTTTGGGAGTTTGTTTGATTTGTAATCCTAAGAAGAATGTGAGCTCTCCCATAAGACTCATTTCAAATTGCTCTTGTTGGGAGTAGCCTTGAGCTGCAAGTCTGGCTTTGTTTCTAATAAACTTACCTTCTTCATTCAATTTTTTTCTATAGACCCATCTAGTTCCAATTACTAAGAAGTTCTTAGGTCTTTCAACCAAAGTCCAAACTTGATTTTGTTCAAACGGGTTCAATTCTTCCTTCATTGCTTTGACCCATGATTCATCTTTGAGGGCCTTATCAGTCTTTTTTGGTTCAATTTGAGATACAAGGGCAATAGATGCTTGCTTTCTCAATGATACTCTTGTTTGTATCCCATCATCTGGATTTTCGATGATAAATTCATTTGGATAGCTATAATAGTGTTTCCACTCTCTTGGAATAGTGGGTTTGACTATTTTTGCTATAGGAGTTGACTCTTGAGGGGGTATAGTCGACTCGTCTTGCGATGGCTTAGAGGTTGTGCTAGTATTGGCTCCAGATTGTAGATCACTCACTTGTTCTTTATCAATACTCAAACTCATAGGAGGGTGATTATATTTATCAAATATAATATGTATACTTGCATGCCCAAGCTTTCTATGACACAACCAAATATCATTGGTTTGCAAAGTGAGGCAGGTTAAAGTAGAAAAATCAAGAATGTTAACATAAATATTAGCAACACGTTTACCGATGAGAGAGATGTCTCTTTTGTCGTGTTTGATTGAGAAACTTTTGGATTTAAAAGAGACTCCAAATCTAGCATCACACGACTGACTGATGTTGAGTAGGTTATGTTTGAGGCCGTCTACTAGATACACTTCAGTAACTTCACATGAGGAACTAAGCTTTACTGAGCTGACTCCGATGACATTGCCTCTAACATTTTCATCGAATCTGATTGATTTTTCATTTATAGTTTTTTAATATAGAATAGATCCCTTTCTCTCCGGCTATACTCTTAGAACATTCGGTATCAATCCTTTCTTTTTATAGATTTTGCAGACATGTTCCTGGAAAATAAGAAGCTTAATTCGTCTTAGGTACCCAAGCGGTCTTGGGTCCTTGCGGGTTAGATATGCTTCCTTTGGGAATACAAATCCACACATCTTTTGGCTTGTGCCTGCAACTGTAGGATTTGTGACCTCTCTGTCCACAGATAAAACAAACGAGTCCTCGAAAGGAGAAGATGGTTTTAGCTAATTTAAACGACCTTGATGAGGAACTCAAATAGTTTTGAATGAATTTGATGTTAGAAAATATGGCTTGGGGAAGTACTAAGACTGTTTAATATTATTTTTGCATCATCAAGCTCTTCATGATGTAGGCCAATTTCAATTTGACATGCTTCTATTTCTATTTGCCAGTTTTGACGTTCCTCTTTGAGTTTTTGTTTAAATCGATCTTCACAACTCTTCTTCTCTTGAGCTATTTTATTATATTCATCTATGACTTTTTGAAGCTCATCGGTTATCATATCTAAGTTGGATTCAAGAGTATTAAAGTTATGATAGTCGTGTTGTCTTACTTCGCTAGGTCCACCTGTTGCCATGAAATATATATTGGAGGCCTCTATTTTTTCTTCGATTTCAACCTCATCACTCCAGGATTCAAAATTTAGGTTCGACTGGATGTTCTTCTATTTAATTCTGGACAGTTCTATTTGAAATGACCAGGCTTTCTACTATAATAGCAATATTTATTATTTCTGATGGAATCATCATTCTTGATTTGTTGGGATTTTTGCTATCTGTATCTCATGATTTGCCTTAGTCCACGATTTATGAGAGCCATTTCTTCACTGTTGCCTCTTCAAGAATGTCCACTTCTTCGGTTGGAGCAACATTGAAGGCTACTGGTTTTTTTTTCTTCTCTTTGTGGTACCTGTTAATATATTTTTTTTCATATGCAATAAGGTTACCTCATAGTTCATCATATATCATGTTGTGAAGATCTCCGTCTTCCATAATGGCAACCTTGGTTTCCCAAATCTTAGGGACACTTCGAACCAACTTCTGGACATGTAGGTTGTGTGGATAGATCATCCCCAGTGATTTCAGTTTGCACATGATTTTACTGAATCTAGCAAACATTGTTTCAATGTTCTCATTTTCTTTCATTCTGAACAACTCATATTCATTGACCAGAGCAATAATCGTTGTTTTCTTGACCTTGGTGGTTCCTTCATAGGTTACCTCCAATTTGTCCCACATTTCCTTTATGGTTTCACAAGTTGATATCTTATTGTATTCTTCTCCGCTAATTACATACAAAAGTAAACTTATAGCATGTGCATTAGTTTGGATTACCTCTTATTGTTCTTTAGTGATGTCAAAGCTTTCAAGGTCTTTTAAGTCAATACTGCTAGATTCCTTGTCTTTGTTCTTTGACTTCTCTAAGTACCGAAATTGGCTTTGGACCCTTTCGGATGGCAACCCAGGCTTGAAAGTCATTTGATTGGACAAAATTTCTTAACCTGTTTTTCCAGTAAGAGTAATGTTTCCCATTAAAGTATGATGTTCTTATAGAGTAGTGACCATCTTAGATAAGAGCACCGGGAATTTGATAATTGACCATCTGATCTTTGCTCATTTGTGGTTAAGCAATGTAGTTGGTGAGACCTTGCTCTGATACCAATTAAAATTCAAGAGGAGGAGGGGGTAAATTGAATTTTTTTTTGTGAGTCGACTACTGACTCCTCACAGTCGACTCGACTGCAGATTAGTTCACTTCACAAACAGATTATATTTATAAATAATTAAGCAAATAAATAACAGAACATAAAGTAATAATACAAAGATTAATCCTGGTTCGAAACACCAATGTGGTGCCTACTTCCAGTCCCCTTGAGTTTCAAAGTTTCCTCAGATCGTTGAGTGTTGGGCTCGAATACAATGATAGAAAATAAGTTTTGAAGACTTATTTTCTTCTTCAGATTTTATGACTTAGCATCAGTTTATATTACAAAGTTGACTCGATCCTACTGTTTATATAACAATTGTAAACTAAATATTATAAAGCCTTGTAAGACTAAGAGAGAGACACTTTGAATTTTCTCCTTGAAGTTGCATAAACCCGTGTCCATCTTCAGTATTCCTCTTTTACAGTTTTCAACTGCTTCTCTTCATAAGAAAATCCAAGAGATTTCTTCTCAATCAAGGATTTGAATTGATTCCTTGATTGAGGGAGTTTGAACCTTATGATATGTCCATACTTGGTGCGGTTTTCCTGTCTCACATCTATACATGTCCATATCAGATATGTCCATATAAGGAGTGAGATCTTCCTTCTCCTTGATCTTTCCGTGAGGTGCGTCCAATTTTCTTGTATATTGGGATTTTCAGTTGATATGATTTTTGTTGACTTGTCAAGCGATATCCTACTTTTAATGTGGCTCCATATTTAGCACGATATTCTTATGAAGAATATTCCTTGCCTTGTGTGAGATATCCTCCCATGATTTGATATCTTCAGTGTCCTTTATGTGAGATCTCTTTCTATCATTAGGGATCTTCAATATCTTTTATGTGGATCCATATTTAGCACAATATTCTTATGAAGAATATTCCTTGCCTTATGTGAGATATCCTCCCATGATTTGAGATATTCAATGTCATTTATGTGAGATCTCTTTCCATCTTTAGAGATCTTTCAAAGTTCACTTATTAGTTTGTCATTATTAAAATATAAAACATAAATATAGGATGCTAACAAGTAATGCCATGAGTTAGGACATTTTTGTAAATATTCAGGCAAACAAAAGGATAACACTTCATGGACACTAAAATCTGGAATAATTTGCAAGATTTAATAAAATCATATATGAGAAAGGAATCGATAAACATTCCAAAAATCCTGAACAAAGAACCCAAAAATATGAATCCACTCTAGGAAATGATTTTGTAAAAACAAGACTTTAATTAGAGCATTCTAATTCTAAATGATATGTGCTGCACTCGGTTTCCCATTGACTAGCTTTTGTCCCAAATGGATTTTTCTGGCAAGGTTTTTAATGAGTTGGCCAAAGTGGAAGAGAAGAAAATCGTAGAGAGATTCGACATGGTGCTCTAGCAACAAGAATATTTAGAAATTCAAAATGTGCATGTCGTTTCACTAGGTGAAAATAAGTAGTAGTGTTTAGGACGTCACTATCTCAAATCCGAACACTAGGGGGATGAGAGAAAAAATAGTTGTATTATAAGGTAAATCAAGAAGAAATACCCTGGAAACTAAAAAAACACAATAAAATATAGGGGATTGCTTGATAATGACCCAAAACCAGGAGCAGAGCTCTCAGCCAGTTCAAACAAAGGGTTGGGGTTTACATGATGAGACTCCAAAGTTGAAGTTATTGGCTAACTACTCAAGATGGTAACACAGATGCAGTTCTCGGTAACTTTAGTTTCTAAATTCCATCAAATTCTTGTAACTGCTAATCGATTGACTAGTAAAGATGGCAATACAGATACAACTACAACTATATTTTCATTTTATCTCTTGGGAGACTCTGTACTAAAAAGGAAAATTGTTCAATTAGAGTAAAGTGATAATTGTTGCTCTATATATTAAACTTCTCTAGAAAGTGAGGGTGATTTAATTCCTTTTTATTATGTCTCAAAATTCTTATTATGGTTTTTTGGCTTTGGAGAGGAAAAGTTAAACATCATGGGCTAAAACATCCCATTAAAATCAAATATCGGAGGACTAAAACATCTGCGATTCCAAAATTAAACATTAGATGACTAAAAAATCCTCAATTTCAACATTAAGCATCATATGACTAAAAGATCTAGATTCCAAAATAAAAAATTAGAAGACTAAAAGATCTCTATTTCTTAAATTAAACATCGAAGGACTAAAATATCCCAATTCTAAAATAAAGAAATCAAGAGACTTAAAGATCATCAATTATGAAATTAAACATCGGAGGTCTTAAAAATCCCCAATTTTGAAACTGAACATCGTAAGACTTATGCTCTATGATAAATAGTGTTAAAATGAGCAGGAGAAGTCTTGGTTCCCAAGAACCGCTTATATGAAAGACCCTGACCTATAAGGTCACATAAATAAAAATAAATCTATGATCAGATTAAATCAGTCATGCCCCGAGCATAGATCCTGGGGGTGACTGGGACTCGCTGCCATTGCTTACTCGAGTGAACCCATACCTAGCATGTGGCATAAGTATTCTACTAACATGTGCGGAAGACACAAGTAGAACATGAGAGATATGGTGACATGAGGGTCAGTTGAAATAACATAAACTAATTACAATTGAGAAATAATGTCTATCGGGACAAGGCCCCAAAATACTTATTTTAAGCTAAAAACATAACTACTAATTATATACTTAGCCCTAGAAAGAAGAGTGTTGGTTTTAATAGAGATAAGTTAGAGAAGAACGCAAAGAGTTTTTTTTGTAAAGCTGTGTATTTTATTGATCATCAACTCATCCTTAAATAGTGTTATTACAACAAAAATTAGATTAAACTTACCATAAAAGAAAATCTATTTGCTATCAAAAATAACATAAACAACTAATCAGTTTCCTACCAAAAGTAAAAATCCTAATTTGACTAGGAGTTGTATGTAAAAAAAGTTGGAGAAAAATAAAAAAATAAATCACGTGCATTATTCCTTAAAGCAAGTTTTAACACTCCTCCTTTATTTAAGAACTGTAAAATTTTGATCTTCTATCTTGGGATATCCACACTTGATAACCGAAAGTGACCTTGCGAATAAATCTGCAGATTTATCTTTTGGCTTGTAGTGAACTAAATTCACTAATTGTCTTGAATGCAACCCTTGACTATTAAATTCCTTTGGCATATCTTCCTGCTTCGTTTGCATCTTAAATTTGAATTTACCCATTTTATTTTTCTGAAACATAGATAACTCCTCCATTGCTTCAATTCCTTTAAGAACATTGAAATCTTTTTTAAACCTAGGAGGTTCACACATTGCTTGTGCTTTTTCAATTAGAGGATCATCTTCTAAATTTTTCAGCCTATGATCTTTTTTATGTTCTACAGAAACATCTTTCATTAGATCAAATAAGAAATGTTTACCTCTCATCTTAATGTTTAAATTTTTTTTTTCCAGCACCATCATTGATGAAACAATGTTTATCCTCAAAGGATACTTCGTATCATTTTTCTACCAACTGGGAAATACTCATTAAGTTTTGATTAATATAAGGTACATAAAGAATATCTAAAATTTCTTTATTCCCGGAACTTGTTTTGATGACAACAATTCCTTTTCCTTCAACAAAAATCTGGTCACTATTTCCGATCCTAACTTTGGATATTTCAGTAGACATTAATTCTTTAAACAAGCTCTTGTTATAAGTCATGTGGTTGGTGAAACCACTATCAATCAACCAATAATTTGTTGAAACCTTACTTTAGATACATGTTGAAACAAAAAGATGGTCTTCTTCTTCATTGACCATACGTTCATCTGCTTCATGGTTCTCAAATTTGCTTTTGCAAATAACTGCTTCATGGCAAAGTTGATTGAACTTGTTCCAATTTGTGTCTGGCCTTTTCCAACATCTATATGGTGGAGGACCCATTTTTGCACAGTGCTAGTATGGTGGGTAATATTTTAAATTTTTACCCCTTTTTTTGAATCTTGTGGTTGGCTACTAAGTATCCTTTAACTATACCATCTTGCCTCATAAGTTTTCTTTGTTCCAGTGCCTGGAAAGAATTTAACAATTCTGCTAAGGTAATCTTGGACAGATCTTGTATATTTTTCAAGGTAAATACCTGATTCATATCATTCAGGCACTTTAACAAGAATTTTTTCAACAATTCTTCAATCTTTATATTCAGTGCCTAGTAATCTTACCTTGTTAACAATGCCAAGTAATATGTCTGAGTACCCTTTGACAGTCTCAGAGTCTTTCATTCTCTTCAACTCGAACTCTCTTATTAAATTCAGTACTTGTATTCCTCAAATTCTTTCATTTCCAACATAGCCTTTTTCAGATAATCCCAAATTTCTTTTGGTGATGTGAGAGACATAATTCTTGTAAAAATAGTTGTTGAAATAGAAGAAAATAGAGTTTCCTTCGCCTTGGACTTCATAATTTTCTTTTCCTTGTGACTTTGATTTGGGCTATAGTGGGATTATTTGGTAGAAAATTAATTTCATAATCCTCTTCCACAACTTCCCATAGATCAAGAGCCTCCAAGTAAGTTTTCATTCTCACAGTCCATAATTGATAATTTTCACCATAAAAAATGGAAGGAGCCATTCGTGAAAAATTATTTTCAGAATCCACCTCTTCACTCACAGGTCTCTCAAGAAAAATAGCTGTAGATACCAATTGTTGGTTTTAATAGAGATGATTTAGACAAGAACGCAGAGAGTTTTTTTTGTAAAGCTATGTATTTTATTGATCATCAACTCCTCCTTACATAGTGATATTACAACTAAAAATAGATTAAACTTACCATAAAAGAAAACCTATTTGCTACAAAAAATAACACAAACAACTAATCAGTTTCCTACCAAAAATAAAAATCCTAATTTGACTAGGAGTTGTATGTAAAAGAGTTGGAGAAAAATAAAAAAAATAAATCATGGGCATTATTCCTTAAAGCAACTTTTAACCAAGAGAGGGCTTAGCAATAATGATTCGTCTGATCTTGATCTAGTGTACCAGAATTTGCATCACAAAATGAAACAACATCGAATGGCATAAGTATAATGAATGTAATGTATGTAAAATACAAGAGGAAAGCATTGGATACGTATTCATAAAGCATAGATAACCAATAGATATAATAATCAAGATATGAGAGAAGCTTAAGCTAGAATCATATCTATTTTAGAGTGAAGTACTTTCAGCTACTTTTAATTCATTATGAGAGTAGGTAGTGCATCGACATACATCACCATTCGAGCTCATGAAATCTTATCTCATCCTGGTCATCTAATCCATCCGATACCTTGTCAGACATGAGACATACATGAAAGGTTTGCTAGCAAGGATCCATAATAAGCCCTTTTGAGACACATGAATGAGTCGCTCGAATCAATGAAACGATCCATTACCTAAGTTAACAAATTTAGTTTTGGGCATTCCTTATGTAGACTAATTATTTCTTGGTTAGCTATCTAACTCTCTCAAGATCATAACATTACTATTTAGTCCTTTTCAAGTGAGTTCATGGATTACCCACTTTAGGCGCATGCTCAGAGATTAGATACTTTAGGCTCAAATCATATATTTTTCCAATTATTAACATCATTGGGGATTCATGGAAGGTAGTATCATAACTCACCATGCCATGGTTCATAAGTTGAGGATTTTCATAATTTTACGAAAAATGGGCTTTTGGAATTTTCAGGTTATTTTAACATAGTTTATTGGTTAAGGAGATCATAACATTACGTCAAATAGCATAGCTAAGAGATTTCATATCATAAATTAATAAATCATAAGTATGGTAACTTACATCATGAGCCTTACAGTATGAACTTTTGAAAAAAAGTTCACCGTTTGGGATTCATAAGGATCATGGGATTCATAGTCACATTATTTCATTGAAAACTTACCAAGACTTGATATATAGCCTTATTTTTTCATTAAATTCATTAGTAATAATGAATTAATCAAGGGAAATCCATATAAATCACATAGACTAGGTTTATCATAAAGGATACGATACTTGAATAGTGGTTTCATGAGATTTATACAAGGAATCAAAGAGATTTCAAGTCATGGAGGTTTTACACCAACTCTAGTTATTTCATGAGGACATTCAAAAACCATAGGAACGAAATTCATAGGAAGAACGTGAAGAAGGATCTGTGTTTCTTATTGTTCCTGTGACTTAGGGAAGGGTTTTTCAAGAAAACTCTAGGATTCGTGGTAAAGAAGCATGTTATAACACATAATTTTGGAGTAAGAACTATTAAATTCACTTTTCTAATCATGGAGAAAAATTACCTAGCCTTAGGAGGGTAGGATAAAGCTCTTAGTTCTATTGGAATTGTATAGACGTTAGAAAGGGAGAAAAGAAACATAAATTCTTAGTTTGATAAACCTGAAAATCTTTCATACGGTCCACACCATGGACCACAATACTGAGGTACAGACAGTAACAAGGTCTGCACATTAATGGGTAAAAATCTATCCCACTTTATGGGTAGTACAAATGATGTACAAACCATAGCATGGACTGTATCTGTATACGAATCAAAGTAGACGCCGTTGTGGAGTATGCCTTATACTATGGGTCGTAAGATCTAGTTATGGACAATACACTGGTCCGTAACAGCTTTCTACATACTAAATAAGGAGTATGGGTCATGATATAAACTATACACACTTGTGACAGAGTGTACATTAATCCATGATCACCTAGGTTACACTCTTAGACACTGCTTTAGAAGGATGGTCCGTTGTAATGATTGTACTCTAGTTGTACTGACCGTAAGAGTGGTTGTACATACCTGGGTTTGGGTCTGAGTAAAGAACATGATGGTAAGTATTGGTCAAAAGTTTTAAGGCATTACATTTCTCCCCTCTTGGGATCATTCATCCTTGAATGAGGGTCATGGCTAGAGGGAAAACATATGAACTGAAAAGAACATTATTCTATAGGGCTATCTTAAACTAACACTCATTACATGAGGAGCTTCAAAACATTCCATGAAATAAATGTATTGACACGAATCATGGAATACATGAGACTTAGCATAGATATGAAATAAGGCATGAGTTTCTGGGACATAGACATAACAACATAAGACATGAATTCATAGAAATCATAGGTATAGAATAGGTCATTACCTTAAAAATCTACTCCTTGAGAAGAGAACAAGTAAAGATATCTAGTTTTCATATCATCATTGCCTTCTTATGCAGCTTCTTCAACAAATTAATTCATCCATAATATACCTTTACTGAAGCTTCTTCCTTGGTTCTCAACTTACGAACCTAGCGATCTAGAATCTTAACCAAAATTTGTTGTGTTCGAAACCGAAAGGGTGTCATGCGGAAGCTAATAGTTAAAAACTATTGAGATGATAAATAAGATGACAATAAAAAAATACTTATTGATATGATTCGGCCGATAGGCCTACATACTAAAAACCTAAATAAAAAAATATAAAAACTAATTGAGATAAAATCTCCCCCTAAACAAAACTCTTAAACGACTACATTGTGGATGCTATTATATTTTGACTTGAAAAGAGAGATCTTCTAAATATATAAGTTCAAAACTTCCCCATAAGAAAGAATTAACCAATTATGGAAGAGATTGTTTCCTACAAGGAAACCTTTTCCATTGAGCAAACCTTTCTTAATTAAAACACAATTATGATAGAATCCAAGTAAAGTAGGAAATTCAGGACAAATCCTAATAAATCTCCTCTTGGCCTAAATTTTCTGACAAAATTGATCTTCCTTTCCTTCATGTAATCTTCATCACTGCAGCTTGTCATGATTAAAAATAAAATTTAAAATATTATGGGTTAAAAATGGTTATATAAATATCTTATTTTTATTTTTAAAGATGAAATAACAACAATGTTGAAAATATGCTTTAAACACCTTCTCCACATATAGCTAGACAAAGATCTTCATTATCATCAAATTGCTTGCACCTATAACTGAAATCGCCTTGAACTTATTTTCAACCTCGTTTCACCAAACCATTGGACCTTTGAACCATAAACTCTGATACCACTTGTTGGGTTCGAAATCGAAAGGGCGTCATGTGGAAACTAATAGTTACAAACTATTGAGATGACAAATAAGATGGCAAGAGAAACATACTAAAACATAATATTATTGATATAACTCGGCCAATAGGCCTACATATTAAAAACCTAAATAAAAAAATATAAAAACTAATTGAGAGAAAATCTCTCCCTAAACAAAACTCTTAAACGACTACATTGTGGATGCTATTGTGTTTTGACTTGAAAAGAGAATATTTTTTTTTTATAGAAGTTCAAAACTTCTCCACAAAAAAGAATTAACCAATTATGGAAGAGATTGTTTCCTACAAGAAAACCTTTTCCACTTAGAAAACCCTTTTGAATTAAAACATAATTATGATAGAATTCAAGTAAAGTAGGAAATTCACGACAAATCCTAGAAGAACTTCCTCAAAAGTCAAACTATCTTTAACACCAACACTTTCCATAGGTACAATGAGTGAAGGATTACCCACATACTTCTTTATCATGGAGACATGAAACACTCGATGAATGGAGGTTAAATCCGCTGGCAAATCCAACTCATACTACTTTTTCAATCCTTCTCAAGACTTAGGAGGGACCAATATATCATGGACTAAACTTCTCCGTCTTTCCAAATTTCATGATGTCCTTCCTAGGAAAAAAATTTACGAATACCCAAACAACAACACTAAACTCCAAGTTCCTTCACCTCACATCGGAATATGCCTTTTGGTGGATCATAGCACTCTTCAAATGCTGCTGAATGAGCTTAACTTTCTCTGTAACTTGGTAGACCAAGTCTTGTACCAATAAATCAGATTCTCCAATCTCAAAACATCCTATTGGTGACTTACATCTTCACCCATAAAGGGCCTCAAATGGTGCTATATGAATAATAGAGTGATAGCTATTATCGTAGGAAAAACTATTATTGTAAGGAAACTCATTAAGATGTAGATGATCATCCTATCTACTCGTTAAATCCAAGACATAAGATCTCAGCATGTCCTCAAGTGTCTAAATGACACGCTCTTCTTAACCATCGATTTGAGAGTATAATGTGGTACTAAGATCTTCCAAAAGTGAGTGGTGAACTAAGTGACTATATCTGAGATAATAATGGACATGAGTTCCTACGCAATCTGTCAATCTCCCATATGTACAACTTACCATAGTCCTCTGTAGAATTTGCTGTCTTAATGGGCAAGAAGTGAGATGACTTTATCATTTGATTCATAATTACCCAAATCGAGTCATGCTGATGATGTGACCTCGACAAAACCATATGAAGTCTATGTTTATCATCTCCCACTTTCACTCACAAAGGTTTATACATTGATCCAAACTATTGGATCTTTGATGCTCAACCTTAACCTGCTGATAATTCAGATACTTAACCACAAAATCGGCAATGTTCTTCTTCACGCTATTCCACTAATAAACTTCTCTCAAGTTATGATGCATCTTTGTTGAACCTGGGTGAATAGAATATATGAAACTGTTCACTTCTACCATAATCCTCTCTCAAATCCGTTTATCATGATCACATGTGGGTATAAATACAAAAAAAATAAAAAACTAGATTGAGCCGAACTAGTTCTATTCTTTGATTTTGTTTTTTTTTAGAAGCTTGGTTCTTTGGTTTGGTGTTTGGGGTAAGCATCATGGTTCTTTAGTGCACTGAAGAACCGAACTTTCATTTATTTTTTTCAAAAATATTACAAACCTAAATCTAAATTCCCATTCTCCTTTTCTCAAATCACCATAGGCTCTCAAGTCACCCAAACAATTGTTTTAGGATAAAAAGTACAAACCTTTATATTGAAGTTCAAACTTCAAAACATCATGTCCTAAATTCAATCGTTGAAAGGAACAAAAATGGAAAAAAAGAATCTAAGGCTTTTGCTGAAACTCCAGTATCAAATGCAAAAAGATTAAAATGCAATCTTAGACTTTAATCTATAATTTTACTCATGTTTTATTTACTGTATGATGATTCCTTTTTTTTTTTTCTTTTTGCAAAATAGCCATCTCACATTAATATGGATTCCTTTCTTAATATTCTACTGCTAAATGTGTTCATTTAAGTTTTTTTTTTTAATGTCTTATATTTTGATACTCTGCTACTTATTTCTCATTTGCACCCAAAAATTATTTTATAAAGGAAAAAGAAATAGCAAACTAGATCCAATAATTAAAAGACAAATATCAATCTTTTGTTAATTATTCTAAACAACATGTATATGTTTTGATGCGCAAGATAATATTATATATATATAAATACAATTAATTATTTTATTTTAGGTAACAACTTGAGTTTAAAAAGATAAAAGAATTTCAGCTTCTTTAAATTACGTTCATCTAATTAATTAAAGATTGTATTTCTAAAAATAAAAGTTTTTAAAAATAAGTTTCAAAACTCAAAATAGGTTGGAGTGATTTAAAAAAAATATTTTTCTATTTTTCTCTCATTTTTCTCCTTTTTCAAAATTTTCCTTCATTTTTTTTATTTTTCATTTTTTTACTGTTTCTTTTTCTCTTTGCACTTCTTTTTTTTGCATTTCAGTTTTTTCCTTCATTTTTTCCCTTTTTCATTTCCTTTTTTCTTTGCACTTTTTTGTGTTTTCCTTTTTTTTTTCTTTATTGTGTCCTTTTATTCCTTTTTGTTATATTTTTTCTTTTTTTTCATTTTTTTTTCATTTCTTAAATATTTATTTCATTCTTTTTGTTGTTGTTGTTATTGTTGTATTTTATATTTATATAGTTTTTATATTTTATATTTATTTGTATCAAATTATATATTTTAAATAAATTTATTATTTGTATTTGAATAGTTTAGCATGAAAATGTACAATTTATCATTTATATTTGTGTATATACAAGTATATGTATTAGTTGTATTTTCTTGAGATTCTAAAATATATAAATATGCAATGTATCATGTTATACAAATGTAGTGTTAGTATTTATATGTCAATTTATCATGTATTAGTATATATGTAAGCATGTATCATTTGTATATATATGGTTCAAGTTGTATAAGAACGTATCATTTGTATATATATGGTTCAAGTTGTATAAACATGTATCATTTGTATTTGTATAATTTATCATTTGTATTTGTATTGTTTAATTTGTATCAATAAATACAATTCATACCATTGAATATAAACACAAGTGTTTATAGAAAGAAAAATAATAATTCTTTTTCACTTGTTTAAAAATACAAATGATGCAATCAACCACAAATTCAAATACAAATAAATAAAATTATAAATACAAATAAATATGCGATCAACTTAAAAATACAAATACAAAATAGTTCGTTAAAAATGCAAGTGTATAGATAAAAATAAAATAAAAATACAAATAAAATAAAATCACAAAATACAAATACAATTTGCAGTCAACAATAAAATATGAATACAAATAATTCTTTAAAATACAAGTGCGAATTGTATAAAATATAAATGACAGTGTGAACTGTAAAATACAAATACAAGTGCGAACTATAAAATACAAATACAAGTGCGAACTATAAAATACAAATATAAGTGCGAGCTATAAAATACAAATATAAATGCGAACTATAAAATATATATAAATACAAGTGCGAATTATAAAATACAAATACAATAAATGATTGTGGTATTTTCAGTATCGTCCATGTGTGACCTTTAAAATACAAATATAAATGCGAACTATAAAATATATATAAATACAAGTGGGAATTATAAAATGCAAATACAATAAATGATTGTGGTATTTTCAGTATTGTCCATGACTTGTGCTCAACGTAACCATGTTTTCTAAAAAAAAGAAAAAAAAGAAAAATAGAAGCTAGAGATAGAAGAGTAAAAACAAAATAAAAGAAGGAAACACACACAAAAAAAATGAAAAGAAGAAAAATGAAAAAGAAGAAAAGAAGAAAGAGAAATAAATGCTAGAAATACAAGAATAAAAAAAGCGAAAAGAAAGAAAAAAATAAAAATAGGAAAAAAGAAAAAAAAAAAAAAGGTTAGAGATATAAGAGAGAGAAAGAGAGAAAAATAAGGGAGGATAATGAGCCACTAAACTATTGCTATTTTGCTATCCCACATTTTTTTTAAAGTGTTGCTATTTAGCTTAATTATGAACTTAAGTTTGGTAGTCCGTGTTCTTTTCCCTTTTATAAGCACCAAATCAAAGTTGAAAAAAAAACCAAATTTGTAGAATTAGTTTGGTATGGTGTTTGGTGAACACTTTTCCGAAATAAAAACCAGAGAACCAAACCAAAATTTGATAAAAACAGACCAAAAATCGAACTCTCACCCCTAGTTACGACCCAAAACTTGAGTCTTTATGGCATCTATCACACCCTATGAGATAGGTAAGTCAATCCAACAATAAATTATAAGATACAAAACAATCATGCGAAGTAATAAATAAAAATTCTCAATGCCACAACTCATTAAAACTGTCAAAGAATCTGAAAGTCACAAAGTACAAGCCTCTACAAAGTTATTATATCATAACACATGTTCTATATAAGAAAACAAAATCATAGACATCCATATATACTTAAAATTCTGGATCCAAAAAGTCAATCCGAAACCCATAGGGGTAAAACTAGAATTTTATTTAAAAATCACATTATCTTAGCTTAAGAATTTTAAATATGAAATTTTGTTAAAAATAGGGTTAACATCGACCTTCAAAACCTCAATGTACCATTTCTCAACTTTACCCAAATATTCCTAAATTTTCCAAACAAAAAACCAATATTTTAAGATAAAATCATAAATAAATCTTTTGGGAAAGTATAAAACTTATGTTAGAATCATACCTAAAAAAGAATCCTTTAAATCACCTCTCAAATCTCCCAATATCGAGTCCTCAAACTCCTAAAAATCAAGATATGAAAAATAAGATAAGAAGATGAAAACCCTACTGCTACACTACTATGGTTTTCACACCTGTTAAGATCTGGTTGCAGGAGCGTGTAACGTCCCGATTCTACACCGCAGACGCTACATGGGGGTCATAATCCCAAAGGATCACAAGCTCACCCATGACTGGTACCTGCTGCAATAACTGAGTAATAATACTGTAATATTGCAAAAATTAGGCTGAATCTTCCATAAGGTTCATAACTGGAATCAAATACTTATAAATAAATACTGAAAATTAAATATCTGTCTGAAATAGTCTAGTCTGAAAGCCTCTAACTTTCTGAAGGTGTAGTTGATGGGACAAACCTCCAACTAACTTTGACAACTGAAAATATAATGAAATACTGAAATAACAACACTGTCCTCGAACTATGAGGACTCACCACTAAGTCTGCTGCTGATAAGCTGGGTTGCTAAGTACGATTAGGAGCTCGTGCATCTGAACCTATGATATAAGACATCATAGTACAAAAGAAAGGTATACGTCAGTACTTTGAATGTAATGGTATCCTAAGCGAGGTAAGGCTGAATGCATGGATTCATATGCATGAACAGTAACTGGCTGAGTAACATGAATATAACTGAATGAGAGTACATGTATAAATGAAACCGTTGTAAATACTAATTATGCAATACTATGCACATAATTACGTATACTATAACTGAGATCATATTAACACTGGGTACTGAGTTCTGATAACTGAATGACTGATATCTGACTTCACTGATAACTATATTACTGTAAGCTGGGTGACTATTTCTTACAGTCCTGACACTGTAGAACTGAACTAAGTTCTATACTGAGCTAGGTGACTGTGTCTGATAGTCCCGGTTCTGTTAAACAAAACTGAGTTCTACACTGAGACTGAAACTAAAACTGTGGGAGAAAATCATCTAACCGACATGCCCCAAATAAGACAACTGAGGTCCAACCTATAACCCCAGTTGGAAGGGTGTCAGTACCATGCCACGGGTAAAGACAAGCTGAAGAGTCACCCTTATCTGGCAGGTGCCCTGAATAAGAATGGTGGTACCCTCAACTGGAAGGTAAGACACCTCATCACCCCTCACTGGAAGGTTGATGTCTTAACCTACGCTGGCTACGTAGTTCTGGAATATAAGATTTTCTTCTAAGGATCACACCCTCTACTAGCAGGTGAGCCCCCATCCCTGGGTTCACTCGATACTGAATCCTAATCCTAACTGAATAGACCGTGGACTGATTACTAAAATTTGCTGGATTTGACTGAACTATTACTATCGTGTTGACTGACTGAACTGGACTGAGTTCACTGAGTTCTACAACTTTTGTGACATGGCCGAGACTATTCTGTAACTACTGTAGCTCTAGGTAAACAACTAGATTTTTGGGTATTAGATACCCCCAGGAATAAATATCATGAAAAGTAAAGCATAGCATGATCTTGAAAAGCATAACAAGGTCCAATGGTTCATAATTCATTCATAGAGACATTTTATCAAACACTTATAGGGCATAAACTTGTACATATGCTAGCATGTCATGATTTCACCATTTACTTCACATGGATATTCCATCAAACATATGGGGGGGGGCACAACGTAATGCATATAATCATGGACAACATGCAAACTTTGTAACTACAACACCCAAACTTGGTAATTCAAGGATTATAACATGGGAATTACACAATTCAATATACATGATATTTTAATTTCATGGAATCTATAATTAATCATGGATTAAAACTCAATTAATGTCATGAACATTAAATACAATCCAATTTCAAGCATGTAAATCATGAATCAATAATCTTGTAGTTTTAAAAATGGGTTCTTGGACTCTATAGGTGAAAGAAACCCATAGATGAACACCTAACATACCTTGATTGTTAATTTTGCGGAGATTGGGGTGAGTTCTTGAGATTCTATTCTTGAACTTGATGAAGCTAGGGCTTGTTCTTGAGAGGATTTTGGGAAAAAGATGAGCAATTATGCTATTTGGGGCTTTAATCTCATGTTATGGAGCTACTGGGTAAAGGGAAAATGACCCATTTGCTTTTAAAAGCGCGGAACAAAACTGCAAAAATTACCTGGACAGGATTGGCCAGGGCGTTGCGGGCTCTGGAACGCCGCTTTGAGAATAACACTGCGGTCTGCATCACAGGCTTTCCTTAGTACCAGACTGGACAGGGCGCCGTGGGCTAATCACCCCAAGCCACTATTTTGGAGTTTCAAACATGCCCTTACGCTTGTCCAAAAATTCCTAAACTCACCCGAGATGTACTATTGACTTCCCCAATCATGAATCAACTTAAAAACTAACTTTCTAAGGTCGAGAAGGTCATAAATAAATTCCTCAAAGTTTGAGGGATTTAGAAATGACTAAGTCCTAACACTTCACTGAAATTTTCTAAGTCTGGGACCTCTTTCAGCATGCTTTAAAGGACTCAAATGATTAGGATTCTATGGGGTCTTACAATATCTTCCCCTTGGGAAAATTCATCCTCGAATGAGACTGACTAAGCTTAGAATACTGATAGACTGATCTTACATACTGAATATGCACAACTGAAGCATGATTAAATGACTGAAGCTACTGATATATTGAGTTTTTATACAGAACATATATAACTGAAGCATGACTGAATTCTGAAGACATGACACATGACTTGGCTGTTTCATAAAGGTATGTATGATATGTGGATGTTATGCAACAGAACTAATATCAAACTCATAATGGAAATTTGAACATGAAATTGAATAAATCCAAGGAAGACTATTACCTTGAGATGAGTCTGAGTTTATGGAGAAGAGGTGAGGATACTTGGTCCGTATGTCTACTTCTGCTTCCCAAGTATCTTCCTCACCGAACTGATTCTGCTAATGAACTTTAACTAGAGGGACTTCTTTGTTCCTCAATCTACGAACCTGATGATCGAGGATTTCGACTGGGATTTCCTTATAATAGAGACTATTCTGAACATTTGTACCCTCTATAGCGACTATAATTGCTGGGTCACCTATGCACTTCTTTAGTAAGGAGACATGAAACACTGGATGTACTAAAGCTAAGTCTAAAGGCAACTCAGGTTCGTAAGCTACCTTTTCAAAATGGTTGAGAATTCGGTAAAGACCGACATATCGGGGACTGAGCTTCCCCTTCTTGCCAAATCTCTTCACTCCCTTTATATGAGAGATTTTCAAATACACATAATCACTAATCTCAAACTCGAGATCCTTCCTTCTCACATCTGCATATGATTTCTGTCGACACTGAGCTATTTTAAGCCTATTCCTGATCAACTAAACTTTTTTCAAGGTATCAAATACCAAGTCAGGCCCTACCACTGCGGCTTTACCTACTTCAAACCAACCATTAGGAGATCTACTTCTTCTCCCATAAAGCACCTCAAGTAGAGCCATCTGAATTCTTGAATGATAACTGTTATTATGTGCGAACACAATCATGGACAAATGGTCATCCCAACTACCCTTAAAGTCAATGGCACACACTCTTAACATATCTTCTAAAGTCTGAATGGTCCTTTATGGTTGACCATCTTTCTGAGGGTGAAAAGTTGTACTGAGGTGAACTTGGGTACCAAGACCCTTTTAGAAGGCTTTCCAGAAATGAGAGGTGAACTGCATACATCTATCTTAAATGATGAACAATGGAACTCCATGCAATTTGACCAACTCTTTAACATAGATCTTGGCATAATCCTTGACTGAATAAGAGGTATGAACTGGTAAGAAGTGAGCTAATTTGGTCATCCTATCCATAATGACCCAAATCAAATTATGCTGACGACGAGTACGGGATAAACCCATCACAAAATCCATGTTCACCTTCTCCCACTTCCACATGGGAATACTGATCTCCTGCATAGGTCTACTAGGCTTTTTATACTCAATCTTGACCTGCTGACATATAGAGCACTTAGCCACAAACTCTGCAATGTCTCTCTTCATCCAACTCCACCAATAGACCTCCCACAAATCGCGGTACATCTTGGTGGCCTCTGGGTGAATTGAGTACTGCGCACCATATGCTTCTACAAGAATCTTCTTTCTTACGCCATCTATACATGGCACACATAGTCTTCCCTGGCAACGCAACACACCAACTCCTTTTAGGGAGAAAATCTCTACCTTCTGATCTCTGACCGACTTTTTCACCTTAGCTAAACTGGGATCCCTACTTGATTTTGATTTACTTTGGAAACCAAAGACGATTTCAAACTACTTTGTACCCATACGCTACCCTCTGATGAATCGACTAAGAGGACACCTAGTCGAGCAAGATGATGAACTTCCTGAACTAATTTATTCTTACCATCCTCCACGTAAGCCACACTACCTATAGATATCCTACTGATAGCATCAACAACTACATTGGCTTTTCCCGGATGATACAAAACACTTATGTCATAGTCTTTCATCAACTCTAACCACCTTCTATGATGCATATTCAAGTCTTTCTGAGAAAATACATACTGCAGGCTTTTATGGTCTGTGAACGCATCAACATGCACCCCATACAAATAGTTCCTCTAAATCATTAAGGCAAATACAACAGCTGCTAACTCAAGATCATGAGTGGGGTAATTCTTTTCACGGGGCTTAAAATACATGATCCTAGTAATTCTTTTCAAAACTCGGTATGGTCACTTCGAATTCCTAGTAATTCTTACCTCTCTGCATCAAAACACACCCCAAACTAACTCTGGAAGTATCACAATATACCACAAACCCGTCTGAACCATCTGGTAAAGTCAAAACTGGGGCTGTAGTGAGTCGAGTTTTCAACTCCTGAAAACTCTTCTCACAAGAATCTGACCACTTGAATTTGAATTTCTTCTGCATCAATCTGGACATGGGGGATGCAATGGATGAAAATCCTTCAACAAACCATCGGTAATAGCCAGCCAAACCCAAAAAACTCCTAATATCTGATGGAGAGATGGGCCTGGGCTAGTTTCTTACCACTTCGGTCTTTTGAGCATCAAGTCTAATGCCATCACCAAAAACTATATGACCAAGAAAAGTTACTGACCTTAGCCAAAATTTGCATTTACTGAATTTGGTGAATAACTAATGGGCTCAGAGAGTCTGTAACACTATTCTGAGATAGTCTGCATGATCATGTTCACTGCGAGAGTAGACAAAAATGTCATCAATGAAGACTATGACGAACATGTCAAGTACTTCTTGAACACATGGTTCATCAAGTCCATGAAAGTTGTTGGAGAATTGGTAAGACCAAATGACATGAATAGGAATTCGAAGTGACCATACCAAGTTTTGAAAGTTATTTTCAAAATATCATATTCTCTGACTCTGAGTTGATAATAGCCTGATCTGAGGTCTATCTTAGAAAATAGCTGGTACCCTGAAGTTGGTCAAATAAGTCATCAATTCTGGGAAGTGGATACTTGTTCTTGATCTTGACTTTGTTCAACTGACGGTAGTCAATACACATTCTGAGAGAACAGTCTTTCTTATGCACAAAGAAAACTGGCGCGCCCCATGGGGAGACACTGGGCCTGATGAATTCCATATCTAGGAGATCTTTCAACTATTCTTTTAATTCATTAAGTTCTCTTAGAGCCATTCTGTATGGTGGGATAACGATAGGCTGAGTATCGAGAAGAAAGTCTATTTCGAAGTAAATTTTCCATTCGGGAGGAACCCCAAGAAGATCTTTGAGAAACACATCAGGAAATTCACATACTACTTGAACTGACTCAAGACTGGGAGTATCGAAACTAGAATCCTTAACTTGAACAAGATGACAAACACATCTCTTAGATATCCCTTTTCTCGCCCTTAGGTAAGAAACAAGCTAGCCCCTAAGTGTTGAAGTATTACCCCTCCATTCAAGGATATGTTTATTCAAAAACTAAAAATGGACAATTCTATTTCTGTATTCAACTGAAGCATAGCATGAATGAAGCTATTCCATGACGAGAATGAAATCAAAATTTGCCATCTCTAATTCTACTAAGTCTGTTGAAGTGACTTTCTGAGATACCATAATCGGATAGTTCCTGTATACCCATCAGGCTATGATAGGTTTACCCACTGGGATAGAGAATGAAAAGGGCTCTGCTTGAATTTCAGGACTGACTCCAAAGTTAACAACTATATAAGGTGTTACAAAGGACAAAGAAGCTCCTAGATCTAGCAAAGCATACACATGTAAATAATAAAATTGTAATGTACCAGTGACAACATTAGGAGAACTTTCCTGATCCTTTCGGGACTAGAGTGCATAGAGTTAGTTTGGGTGCTGCCCACCGGTGGCACTAGAAGCTACACCATGCTGATTTGGGCGACCAGACCAAGATGAAGAACGATTATACTGACCCTAAGAACCTGACTGAGGACAATATCTGGTTCTATGGCCAGGTTTGCCATATCCAAAACACATATCTCTTCCAGCTCTGCAGACACCCTGATGGTTTCTGCCACACTTTTGGAAAAGAGGATTTATTCGGGCAATGCTAACACTACCCTGGGGTTTAGGGCCTGGAGCTCTATCTTTATTTCCATCTCTAAATTTTTGCTATGGAGCAATGGTTGAGGATGGAGCTGGAACTGAAGATTTCAAGAGAAACTGAGAATGATTTCCACCCTCTAACTTGGGCTGAGTGAATTTAAAGCTACTTGTTCTAGCTCTCTTATTCTCCCTCCCATTCTTCTTATTCTTAGCCTCCTCTATCTCTTGAGCATGAACCATGAGCTTGGATATGTCCATCTACTTAATCAGCATTCCGGTCCTACACTCCTTGACCACACTGTTAGACATACCCAACATAAACTTACTCATCTTAGATCTATTATCTGCTACCACTTGAAGGGCATGTCTGGCTAACTGAGTAAACTTGAGAGAATAATTTTTCACTATCATGTTGCCCTATTTTAGATTAATAAACTCCAAAATCTTAGCTTTCCTTAACTCTAGTGAGAAGAACTTATCAAGGAAAGCAGTAGCAAACTCCTCCCATTCTATGGGCCTTGGGAACCCCTATTTGCCTTCCATTGCTTAAACTATGTATGGGCCACATCTTGCAATTGATATACAGCTAACTCAACACTCTCATTGGAAGTCACCCCTATGATATCTGTGACTTTCTGCACCATGTCAAGGAATTTCTATGGGTCCTCCTCAGACTTAGACCCTGTAAATAATGGAGGATTCATTTGGGTGAAGTCCCGAATTCTAGGTTCAGTAGTATTGGACACTGGGTTGGCTTGAATAGTAGCTAGGCATTTATTCTTGGCTACCACAGAATGAGCTAGAGTAGTGAAAGCTGCTCTGAATTCTACGTGGGAAACATGCTTATCTAGGGAATCTGGCTGAACGGGCGGAGGTGCTGGTTGTTTTTTCGTTCTTCTTCTATTGGTTCTTTTAGGAGGCATATTCTTTAAACGGATGGGAAACTTGAATTAGACAAAGAGTTTAAATTGAGCTCATGATCACTCGCACGATATGAATACTGAAAGAAGTGAAACTTTTCCTAAAATGCCTCATAGCCTCTTGTCCATAAGTGTGGCGAGCTACACACCCATGCACAAGACTTTACTAGATGCATCTTTCAGACTCCCTAGGACTCTGTTGAACCTTAGGCTCTGATACCAAGTTTGTAACACCCCGAGTATACACCCCAAATGTTACACGGTGATCATAATCCCAAAGGACCACAAGCTAACCCACGACTGGTACCTGCTATAATAACTGAGTAATAATGTGGAAAGTAGGCTAAATCTTCCATAAGGTTTATACCTGGAATCAAATACTGATAAATAAATACTGAAAACTAAACATCTGTCTGAAATAGTCTAGTCTGAAAGCCTCTAACTATCTGAAGATGGAGTTGATGGGATAAGCCCCCAACTAACCTCGACTACTAAAAATATACTGAAATACAGAAATAACAACTATGTCCTCGAACTATGAGGACTCACCACTAAGTTTGCTGATAATAAGATGGGCTACTAAGTACGATCAGGAGCTCGTGCGTCTGAACCTATGATATAAGACATCATAGCGCAAAAGAAAGGTATGCGTCATTACTTTGAATGTACTGGTATGCTAAGCAAGGTAAGGCTGAATACATGGGTTTATCTGTATGCACAATAACTGGATGAGTAACATGAATATAACTGAATGAGAGTACATATATATATGAACCTACTGTAATACTGATTATGCAATACTATGCACATAACTACGTATACTGTAACTGAGATCATATTAACACTGGGTATTGAGTTTTGATAACTGAATGACTGATATCTGATTTTACTGATAACTGTATTACTATTCGATAAGTGACTATTTCTGATAGTCCTGATACTGTAGAACTGAACTGAGTTCTATACTGAGCTGGGCAACTATGTATGATCGTCTAGGTTCTGTAGAACTAAACTGAGTTCTATACTGAGAATGAAACTGAAACTGTGGGAGGTAATCATCTAACCGACATGCCCCAAATAAGATAACTGGGGTCCAACCTATAACCCCAGTTGGAAGGGTAACAGTACCATGCCACGGGTAAAGACAAGCTGAAGAGTCTCCCTCATCTAACAGGTTCCCTAAATAAGAATGGTGGTACCCTCAAATGGAAGGCAAGACACCTCATCAACCCTCAACTGGCAGATTGATGTCTCAACCTATGATGGCTACGTAGTTCTGAAATGCAAGAACTGCTTCTAAGGATCACACCCTCTACTGGCAGGTGAGCCCCCATCCTTGGGTTTACTCGGTGCTGAATCCTACTCCCAACTGAGTAGACCGTGGACTAATTACTAAGCTGTACTGGATTTGACTGAACTATTACTGATTGTGTTGGCTGACTGAACTGGACTGAGTTCTATAACTGACTGAGTACTACTGTTTCGTAACATGGTTGAGACTATTCTATAACTACTGTAGCTCTAGGTAAACAACTAGATTGTCGGGTATTAGATACCTCCAGGACTCGATAGCATAAAAAGTAAAGCATAACATGATCTTGAAAAACATAATAAGGTCCAATGATTCATAATTCATTCATAGAGATATTTTATCAAACACTTGTTGGGCATAAACTTGTACATATGCTAGCATGTCATGATTTCACCATTTAATTTACATGGACATTCCATCAAACACATGGGGGGGGGCACAACTTAATGCATATAATCATGGACAACATATAAAGTTTGTAACTACAACACCCAAACTTGCTAATTCAAGGATTATAACATGGGAATTACACAATTCAATATACATGCTATTTCAATTTCATGGAATCTGCAATTAATCATAGATTGAAACTCAATTAATGTCATGAACATGAAATACAATCCAATTTCAAGCATGTAAATCATGAATCAATAATCTTGTAGTTTTAAAAATGGATTCTTGGACTCTATGGGTGAAATAAATCCATAGATGAACACCTAACATACCTTGAATGTTAATTTCGTGGATATTGGGGCGAGTTTTTGAGACTTGATTCTTAAACTTAATGATGCTAGGGCTTGTTCTTGAGAGGATTTTGGGAAAAGGATGAGCAATTATGCTATTTGGGTCTTTAATCCAGTGTTATGGAGCTATTGTGTGAAGGGAAAATGACCCATTTTTTCTTTAAAAATGAGGAATAAAACTGCAAAAATTACCTGGACCGGACTGGCCAGGGCACCGCGGGCTCTGGAGTGCCTCTCTGGGCAGGACGCCACAGTCTGCATTGCTGGCTCCCTCCAGCAGCGGGGGCACCACGGGCTAATCTCCATGAGCCACAGTTTTGGAGTTTCAAACACGCCCTTACGTTTGTCCAAAAATTATGAAATCACCCGAGATGTACTATTGACTTCCTCGATCATGAATTAACTTAAAAACTAACTTTCTAAGGTCGAGAAGGTTGTAAATAAATTTCTCAAAGTTTGAAGGTCCTTTAGCCTCGTAGGTGCAGCACCACTGGTGTAGAAGAGGCTCTATAGGTGCGATTGAATCAAACACTAGCAACTCTCAGCAATGAAAACTAGTAACCCAAATCAGGAATCGACCCTCAGAACTACTCAAAACCCCATGAAAAGAAACCAAATATGCTACCCAATAGGAAACAACATTTTAAACTCAATGAAATAGTTATATCATAAAACAAATATCATTTTTAGTAAATATTGACCAAAGTCAACTGTAAATGTTAAACTTTCACTTTCCAATCAACTACCTAAAATTCATCTGAACACCCCAGAATTCGAATCGAAGGTCTTACTAATCATAAAATGACATTTTAGAGCTAATGGAACTAATGAAATTTTTGTACAACCTTAAAATTTCAGAGTGATCAAAGTCAACCTTACCAACTCAAACCTTCCAAAATAAAAAACTCATGTATTACTCAACCAACCATCTTGCGGACTGAGCTACCCATACCCACATGCCATAAGTATCATAAATCCATTATGGCAATGGGTAAAATGGTCAAAACACACCATAAGTTGAAGTCACAATGAGGGTTGTTACACCATCAACATTCAAAATACATAATCTGCCTTGGTATCTCAAGGTACCATCTCCCCATTGTTTGATTCCATAACCTTCTTCTTGTGTATTTATTCAATTAACTAAAATATGACGGGTTCACTGTCTTGCTTTTCCTTAATATCTGACACTAGAGAAAATTCAGCCATATTCCAAATAATTGTATAACCATTCTCGGTGTCCAAGAGGTGAACTCCTAATTTTTAAGTTGGTGAATATATTTTGTAAGATCTTTATTTCCTTCCTCAATAGAGAAGGACTTCCCAAGTACAACATATTAAGGGCATCAATGGCCTTATTTTCCTCTCCTGGATAATAGAAAATATTCATGTTGTAATATTTTAGTACCTCAAGCCATATTCTTTGCCTAAGGTTCAACTCTTTCTAGCCGTAGACATACTAATGCTCAATTTAGCCATGGGAACTTTTCACCTTTTTTCAAAAAAATATTTCACTTTAGTGAAAATTGTAGTGTTTGGTCATAAGAATTTCAAATACAATTTGGAATTATATTTGGAAAAGTAAAAATAAATGAAACTTGTTTTAATTTCAAATTCTCTCACAAAAAGTAAAAAAGAACTCCAATTTATTTTCATGGCCAAACACAACTCCAACTCCAACTTCAACTCCAAGTTAGTTTTCATGGCCAAATGATTACTAATACTCTTGCTTTAGTGAAGACATCAACATGAACACCATAAATATAGTAATGCCAGGTATTCAGATAAAATACTACTACAACCAATACAAGATAATGAGGTATAGTTATTCTCATGGATATTAAGTTATTTGGATGAATAAGGAACAACCTTTGCAAAAAACATAACCAACACTAACTCTAGAGCCATCTCACTAAATAATGAAACTGTTAGTCCCCTTTAGTAGTCTCAATACTAAGGCAAAAGTCAACTTTGTTTTTATTTCCTGAAAACGTTTCTCACATGCTTCAAACTAGTAAACCTCAACCTTATTCCAAGTTAATATTGTCAACAATGTGAAAATAGAGGAATATTCTCTACAAACCTTCTAAAGTAACCAACTAAACTCAAGAAACTTCTAATATCAGTTCGGGTCATAGGTCTAGGACAATTCTTAAAGAATCGATCTTCTGGGAATCAACCTTGATACCCTTTTATAGAAATAATGTGATCAACACATGACACATACTTCAACCAAAATTTACACTTAAAAAAATTCAGATACAACTAATGATTCTTGAGTGTCTACAACACAATTCATAGGTGATTAATATTTCGTTCCTTACTAGGAGAGTAGATTAGGATGTCATCAAAGAAGATGATCACGAACATATCAAGATACTTCTTATACCTATATTCATAAGATCCATAAAAACTACTCCCATACTAGTTAAACCAAAAGATATGAATATGAATATGAAATGTCCATACGATGTTGTCACGACCTGAACTAGGCCGTAACGAGCATCTCAAGTCCATTGAGGACCGGAGACCTCCCTTTAGCCTAGTCAATCGATTCAAAATACTATATAACAATAAAAATTCAAAAATAAAATAAGATAGATGAATATGATTCAGACTTAAAGAAGTCTATGAGTTCGACAACCAATCTTATGTCCACAATATTGTCCAACAAAGCCTTTAACAAAATCAAAGATAGATTGATCGGGACATGCCCCCGACCATAGCCAAAAACTAGTCCAAAAGAAAGAGACAAAACATAAGGAAATGCATAACATAAAATGGGCCTTCTAAAGTAGGAAAACTCACCACTTCATTCTAACTCATGAGCTTTCCCACGATCACCTAGTCACTGTGCCGGAGGAGAAGGAGTATGGCCAGTTCCAGTATCGCATGGGGATACAGTGTCTGAAGACGATTAGCAGTTGGAGTGCTAACATCTAACTCAAGGATAAGGGATAACATAATCCAATTCACAAAATCAAATGCATATACTTATATTTATATCACATGTCGGGGTAGGGAACAAAGCTTAACATGAACTTTAAAACCTTCGCCTGGATTGAGTAGCTTAGTCGTCATATAATAGTAGTGAGGCTATATGGGCTCCAACTCTCACCCCTAGGTCGGGACCTAGTGCGTGTAGCCACACAAACCGAAGAATAATCTCATATATATGCATGGGATTCTCAAACCTTCCAATTATATACTAAGGCAACTTAAGCACCCAATCTTGTAATATAATATGGGGGACTCGAACCTCCTCATCACGTAATAATAATAATAAGGTGAACTCGAATCACCTGGTTAAAAGCAAGGGGATTCGAACCCTCAAGCCATTTAGACCCTGTGTTGGCAAATGCAATTTCTAGTATTGGTCCCTCGGGACCTCCACTTTCATGACCCGGCTACACAACCTTCTTTTTAGCACAATTAAAACATTTAGCACACATTCGCATTAGTTGAACCAATTATGTATTCAGGCATCCCGTCAGTATCATCATACCAAAATCACTTGCAAGTTTATTATAATGACATATCAATTACTTAGACATTTGGGACTCTAACCTATTAAATCAATTGGGACTCAAACCCATTAAATCAATTGGGACTCAAACCTATTATGTTCAATTAACATTCACACAGGGAATCCACACATCCCAAATTCAATAAAATCAAACCATGGTTCATTAACCTTTTATACCAATGCATTAGTTCAAGTGAACAAGTCAAACCATGAGACATAACCATATTCAATATCAATTTCACCATTTGGGGTTGAGGGAACACAATTTCAAACCATATGTTAAACCAAAGTTATTAACTTAGGGAAAACCATAACCCCATAGTTTATTCACCATACCCATGCACCTCATAAGTTCAAAAGCCATAAATAAAGCATGAACAATCATATGTAAACTATGTAAAAACATTATTCAAAACAACCACTCAAAACCTCAGCCCTTGTTCCAAAACCAACATCCAAAATCACATGAACAATAATTCAATTTTTATGCCATTTATAAAATACAAGAATAGGGAAAGAGGTACATTCCTTATACACACAAATTTGGAAGCATTTTGGAGCTTGAAATCCAGAAGATGAACGTACAAGGAAATTCTTGTCTCTTTTGGGGTTTTTAATTTTGGGAGTGGAATAATAGCCTTAGTATCATGAAAACTAATGGAAATAGGATAATATAGTGTTTAAAGGTCGTTCCTAGGTGAAACAACCTCAATACCCCTTACCCCAAGTAAACAAGACCAAAAACTGCCCCAAGTTAAAGCATCAACGTGTCACGAAGGATAATCTCCATGATAAGCTCCATGCCACGCTAAAATCACGGACCTTCACGAAAATGCTCATAATATTTTGTTCGGGTATCGGGTTAAGATGAAATTGGATGCGTTGGAAAGATGACCCAATTATATATAATTTTGTGGACCTTAACCCCCAATATTCAATATATTCCAGAAGTTATACATGTTCAAAATTGAACCTTATAGAATTGAAATCCAAAATTTGGTCGAATCAAAAGTTCTTATCTCCACTTCACTCTAAGTGTTTTCTATGATCATTTTTTACCTCGAAAGTACTTTAAACACTAGGTCAATGATCATGACACTTATATTTGTGTAGAAATAATTGGATTTGAGTTTATATATGTAGAAACAACGGTTCAAATTCTATTCTAAAAATACGGGGTGTTACATTATCTCCTCTTTGGAATCATTCATCCTTGAATGATGGATCAAAATCTTTTGAATCTTTAGAAGTATGGAACAAAGTATGTAACTTCACATTAAGAAATTTCCCTCAACAAAATACATATAAGAATCAAAAGAAAAGGGCTTCATGGTATCACTAACTAAATTATGTAAGCATCAATCATAAGACAATGAAACTAAGGTCGTACAAGGGGTAAAAGACCCAAAGCCCCTCACCCTAAGTGAGAAAATCAAAACTGCACAGATTTTACATAGGGTGTGGCACAGACCTTATACAGAGGCTAACCTCCATGCCACCCTAATACAAAGATTCTCCTCCGTACCGCAGACCCTATTATAGAGTATAGCCTTTATGACATAGCGATATCATAGAGGCGCATTGCCTCTGCGGTCTAAAATCAGCACGAACCCCTTCTTTCAAAACTTTTTAATACACCTTTTAACATACCCAAACACCATTTAAATCAAAAATCAATATTTTGAACACATGAGGGTCCAAAATAAAATGATGAAAATTTTGAGGGTCTTACACTAATAACTCTTAAATATTACAATACTTCTTAACAATGACTTCAGCTATAATACCACAATTTAACATTTCACTCTTATAATTTCCCTACAAAACACATCACTACAAGGGCTTGAATCTACCGGCACATTTCTTCGCTATTGAAGCCTACTCTGAGTTAAAAAGGTGCTAATTTAAGCAGCAGGGCTCTATGCCTTACATCCATCCAAGAATACTACTCCATCCTATTAATGTAGTCAAACAACATCATGTATTATTAAGTGTACTAGTCACATAGAACAATGGTTTGTGTATCTATAAATTACAACATTCAAGCCTATCTTTACTATACCCACTTTACGAATCTCCCCATAAAAAACCCAACAACCTCTATTAGCTTCACAAAGATTTTTACCATATATTCCCCTCCTAACTATTTCACACAACAAAAGTTTCATCTCACACGTCCTACTTCACCTATAACCTTAGTTCGAGTAGCCACACCAAAATTTTATAGTATAGATTATCCGCTCACTGATCCAAAATATATTATGCTTCCATAACCACTATCATCTTGACACAAAGGGAGTAACTAAGGGACTAGAGTGCGAGCTTCAAAAATAGGAGCGATAGTATTTAATTACATCATATTTTTGTTGCACTACTCAAGGTGGGGTCTATGACGTAAGATATGATATAATAAGCATGAAGGGCTTCAAACATCAAAACACATAGATCATAATTAGAGGGGATAAACATTGACATAGGTTGTATCGAGAACTAGAAACTTAGGTATAGACACTATTTGAATACAGGGGATGTTGATAGAATGTCCTTTTAAACCGAAATACGATGAATTTACTAGAGTAAGAATAGATTTATCATGACTCATACCTAAAACTCACCACCATGAGAAAATTCAAGATTTGCATAATCTCCCCCTTAGCTCAAAGGTCACTATCCCAACCTTGAAAGTATATCCCCTCATTAAATCTATATGCATAACACTCCACACAATGGGGGGGGGGGGTATCACTATGCACAAGAACACAAACTCCCCTTGAAAACTTTAATATGAAAATACTAAATTCTTTCCGGGACATCCCCTTCAAGGATATTAATCGTAACTTTCTCCAACCTCTAAAGTCATCGCCTTGCAACTACCATTTTAATGGGCATAGACATATATGCTTTTAAACACTAAACACTTCATTTTCAACTCCTTAGAATACTAGCGTTACACCTCTAATATCATAACCTCATAACTTAATAAACTTTTAAAGCTATACAAAGAGTTCACATAGTCTATCTATTTCTCCGTCAATTCAACTCTACATAACACCATTTACCAACTCCATAGACTTCTCCATACTAAGAAATTTAAGGACATAAGATAGGTACATATGACACTCATAACACAAGACCGAGCACACTTTATTCTATAACTTAGGGATCTTATCCTTCTAATGATTCATCCACTATTTCTACTTCAACCCTAGACTTCATGCATATATCACAATTCCCACTTCAATATTTCATAAGTCATCAACCTAAGCTCTTTAACATATTATATCAAACCTACTAATCCACTCCCATAAATATTGCATCACAATTCTCGAGCTAGCATTCTTATCACCACAATCAATATCTAAAGTTCAAACTTAGTGTCTAGCTGATCTGAGGTAGTTTTATACACTTCAGTATCATTATTCTAGCTTATTTTGCCTTGTTTTGAGAGCAATTCGTGTGCTTAACGTATTAATATTGATATAAATAAGCATTTAAGTGTCCAAGTATGTGATTACAACTGTTCAAAGTATTTTTCAAACAAGTTTATGCTTAATTGAGTCATTTAAAGTTCAATCCGGAAAACTAGTTTACTATCTTGAGCTAGGTGTGTATCTAGTTGGTTTTGGTGGATTCTAATGTGTATTCTAAATGATTTAAATGTGTAATCATGTGTGGAATAACTTTTTTGTAATGTGCAAAATTTAATTTGATTAAGTCAAGAGTCGAAATAATAAGTGGAAGATCATTGCGAATTTGCCTTATCTTAGCTATTGTTTTGATTCATCGTTGAGAATATTGTGTTGTTTTGATCTTTAATATGTGGTGCATAATATTGTAGGAGGCTTTGTGAGCTGAATACGTTTATATATTGATGATTTAAAGGTCAAAAATTCATTGAAAATACACTACAAAAGGCAGGGGTAAAGAATAGGACGTTCTACACTTAACCAAAATTTTGAAAGCAAATTCCAGTGAGTTGACGCGTCACGTCGACATTCCCAGTGCTGCCAGTTGATCGACGCGTTAACTGGGCGTTGCGACGATGATCAACTACAAATACAATTTGCGCCAACACGAATTAAAGTGTTTCAATAATTAAGTGCAAAGGCGCCTGTGGGCATACTTCTTGATTCACATGCAACACTTTAAATCCCATTATAATTAGGATTGTTAATTAAATAATATATATGAATAATTGAACAACTTTTGGTCAAAGGGGAGAAAAATATATATATATATTTGACAATTAGTGGACAACTGGTCACCATTTTTTGAAGCCTTGAAATATATTTGGTCACAGGTGGACACACCTGAACACGCTGGACACGGATAATTGGAAGGGTGGAGAATTTTTACGTGGCTGCTACTTCTTTAGGTTTTAATATTTTATTTATTTAGTCTTTGATTTTACATATCATGTATACAATTAATTGGATCATGATTATGAATATTATCGGCTAAAAATCCTCTTTCCAGGGTTAAAGCCAAGAACATGATTACTATTGTTTTGGATTAATTTCGATTAATTTTACTTATCATATTTGGTTGTTTGCTTATTCTTGTTTTAATTATTTTAAGAATTCTCAACCTTTAGAATACACATATTGTCAACCTTTTGATCTCGGGAGAGGGAATAGGGAGATAGAAAATGAGAATAAACAAAGATTGGATTTTTATTCTTTTATAAAATAAAGAATTAAACTTAGCGTCTAGGACAAGGATGTACTTAGATTCCTTACTTGATTCATATGTAGGATGATAGATTTAATTAACTTAATTGGATTAAGTTGTTATTAAAACATTATAAAGTTGATGATTCCCACCAAGAATTTAATCGTCGAGCCATGCTAATTCCCCGCTCAACAATGTTGTAATGTCCATATTAGGTAAAAGATTAGAGGTTGGGAAACCATGATCATGCAATTAACCCTACGAATCAATAACCAAGATAATCAAATTAGCGGATGAAATTCAATAACATAGTATGATTGTTCAGAGTGCTTTAACCCTGGGCTTTTCTCTATTGATTGTCCCAACACTTTTATTTTTAAGCATTATTTATTTTATCTTTTTATTTACAATTCTAAAACTCTATTTGTTACTCTCCTCAATTGGTTAAACTAGAATTAGATAGTTGGCGAATGCAAGTCCCTAAAAGATCAATACTTGGGCTTCATTGAAGCCACTTTACTACTTGATAAGATCACGTACACTTGCGTGTGTTCTTGGACGCTGTCAAGTTTTTGGCGCCACTGCTGGGGACTTGTAACTAGGCTACTATCTTGTTTTTAGTTTAGCTATATTGAGTTGTTCATAGTTTATTAATTTTTCTTTTTAATTTCTTTATATTTCTTTTTATCACACTTCTTGACATGGCAACTTGGGATAAATGATTTTCGAGTGATGACAATTCTATATGGTGTATGGTGTAATGCCCCAAAATTTCCATCCCGAAACGTCAAACGATGCTTAGGGCTACACGTAGCCCCAAGCTAACCCTCGGAGCCAGACACTACCTCAAGAAACTCAATTCAACAATAGTCATGCATAATAAAGAGATATATCACATCGGGTTCAAGAGACATACTGGAGAATACAAAACTGTACAACCAAAATATATATTGAATGTCTGTACATACCATCCCTCTAGTCTGACAAAGCCTCTATACATCAAAATCAAGGAGCCTTTGGGACAAACCCCAAACTGACTCAACAGTATTGAAAGCCATAACAACAAAATGATATCACAAAAATATAGACACGATCCTCGAACCATAAGGACTCACCACTGAGAAAACGTAGCGAGGCACCCGAATATCGCTAATGCGGCTGCGGCTGAGTACCTGAACATACATTACGAGAAAATGTAGCCCATAGAAAAATATGTGGGTCAACACTTTGGAATGTACTGAGTATGTGGGGGTGCATGCAACAATGTAAATATCATCATCAATTTCATGAAAATATGCATATGTACAATGATGGCTCACTTGGCTTGAGTTAGATTGAAACATACTTTTCATGATCTCATAGTAAATAAATCATATGATAAAAACCTCATAAATCATCATAAACAACTCAACTCTTCAACTCAAGACTCGGAGTGACTCTGTAATTCAAAAACCTCAACTCTTATGGACATGAGAGGTTCTTATAACCAATATAAACTATGTGAGCTACATGGAGTCCAATGTTTTTCCCTCCTAAGGAGAGAACCCCGCATTGGAGGGAGCGTCGCACTCTTGCCAGAGAGTACAACCTCAATTTAGTGATCACAATCTCATACTCGGCCTTTGGCCCACAAATATCAATACCAATCCTACAATGGCACACAATTTCGGAGGAAATACCACATTTCCAGATCGGTGCTAAATACTACGACTAGACACAAGCTCAGAACATGTTAGAAAATCCACCACAAACATCACAAGGGTCTATCATGAAGATCAAATCAAATCTCTTTCTCATTTATCAAATCATAATCAATTTGTGGATTCCTAACTCGACTCAAATCAAATCAATCTTTCTCAATACCAAAATGTATCAATTGATTAAATCATGGAAACATCAATAACTTTGAGGAAATATCAAGACTCATTGTAACAACTCAATCTCATGAATCAATATACTCAATAATACAATTTTTCATAAGAAGTTTAAAGCTTGACACATATCTTGAAAGCACTTAAAATATCAACTCATGGTACAAATATGAAATTCACAATATTAAATATCAAGTCATGACTAGGGAATAGTAAAATAATCATGTATAACAAAACTTGAACAATTTATATTCTCAGTCTCATGATAAAGTAATTTGGGTATAAACCCACTTGCAAAATCATATAAATCCATAATAGAAATCAAAGCTTTGGGCACAATAACGAAAGGATTTCTTTTGTTCAAAACCCCACATACCTTAATCTTTGAAATTGGATGAATTCTAGTGCTTGAGACTCTATCCGCACTTGTAATAAATGATTTTTGAAGCCCACACTATGAGGAACTTTGTTCTTGAAGAAATCTTGAAGATTTATGGATGACTTTTTGGAAGATTAATGTTCTTGAATGAAACCCTAGATATATTTTGTTAAGAGAATTGGAAGAGAAAATGAAGAAATTAGGGTTTGGATGGGGATTCTCATATATATAGGGGCCTCCAAAAAATTGGAAAAGACCAAAATACCCTTGCAAAAACGTCCTTTAATTGCTGAAAAAAATAGCTGACGACATTTGTGACAAGTCTTCACGAAATGTCGTCACAAAAAGGGTGGAATTTATGAATTTCTGTTTAAGGTTGACGACATTTTGTGACATGCCGTCAGACTTGTGACAAGTCGTCACAAAATATAGTCACAAAATGTTGGAATTTGTGATTTTCTGCTTAAGGTGACGACATTTTGTGACAAGCCGTCAGACTTGTGACAAGTCTTCACAAAATGTCGTCACACAGTTTCCAGGCTGACACGCTGGAGTAAAATAGACATAACCTTTCGCTCCGATTCCGGATTTGGGTGAAATTGGTACCGTTGGAAAGCTAATTCAATTATATATCTGTTGGTGGGTCATGAGCTCAAAATTTCTTAGTGTAACAAGAGATATGCTTGTTTAAAGTTGACTATGCCAAAATTCTTCTCAAGAATTTAATCGGTAAGGGATGTTTTGATTCACCTAATTGCTAGGACATCTTTGAGGCCTTAATACACATCACCCTTGATCACAAAACAACCAAAACACTATAATTTATTTCTCATGAGATTGAGTCATGGTGTCACTATTGGTTAGAGTTCTCAGGGTATTACAATATCTCCCTCTTGGAAACATTCGTCCCCGATTATTGCCAAATAGGCCAAGAACAAGAAGAAAAAATAAGGATGTATAGCTGGAACGACTCACTCAAAGGACTTACTTGATTCTATATCTTCAGATACTATACAAAATGCATGAATTAGTGATGGAAGTAGACACACAGCTGAATCTTTAATAAGAAGGGGGCGGAATTAAGAAGGAATGGTACCTTCTGCACTCTCCAAACTCACAGAAAAGAGGTAAGGGTACTTAGCTCGGATATCAGCTTCGGCTTCCCAAGTAGCACCCTCAGCAGATTGATTTCTCCAAAGCACTTTAACCAAAGGAACTTCTTTGTTCCTTAGCCTACGGATCTAAAAATCCAAAATCTCAACTGGAATATCCTCGAATGAAAGGCTATCCTGAATATCTAAGCTTTTAGAAGAATCAACCACGAAAGAATATCCAATACACTTCTTAAGCATAGAAACATGGAATACCGGATGAATGCTAGACAACTCCGCGGGTAACTCCACCTCATATGCTACTTTCCCAACACGACTCAGAATCCTGTATGGACCAACATAACGGGGACTAAGCTTTTCTTTCTTCCCAAATCTCTTCACCCCTTTCATGGGTGAAACCTTCAAGTACACCAAATCATTAACATTAAACTCAAGATCTTTTCTTCTCACATCCGCATACGACTTCTGATGACTTTGAGCAGTCTTCAATCTTTCTCAAATCAACTTAATTTTTTCCATAGCCTCGAACATAGCATCAGGCCCAATCACAACTGCTTCTCCTACTTCAAACCAACCTATAGGTGATCTTTAACTTCTCCCATACAAAGCTTCGAACGGGGCCATCTGAATACTAGCATGGAAACTATTGTTATACGCAAATTTGATCAATGTAAAATGCTCATCTCAACTACCTTTGAAATCAAACGCACATGCCCTCAACACGTCCTCTAATGTCTGAATAGTCCTCTCAGCCTGACCATCAGTCTGTGGATGAAAAGCGAAACTCAAATGAACCTGGGTACCAAGACCCTTCTGAAAGGCTCTCCAAAACTGTGAAGTAAATTAAGTACCCCTATCTGAGATGCTAGAAAAAAAAACTCTATGCAATCTGACTAACTCACGGATATACAATCTAGCATAATCCTCAGCTATATAAGATGAATGAACTGGCAAAAAATGAACTGATTTAGTCAACCGGTCTATAACAACCCAAATCGAATCATGATGACGACAAGAAGGAGACAAACCAATTACGAAATCCATATTCAGTTCTTCCCACTTCCAAGTAGGAATGCTAAACCGGGCCTTTGGTGCTCTACTTTAACCTGTTGAAAAGTAGAATACTTTGTCACAAATCCTGCTATGTCTTTTTTTATACCGTTCTACCTATAGATTTCTCGCAAATCGCGGTACATCTTGGTAGCACTGGGATGAATAGAATATCGCGCTCCATGCATTTCAGCCATAATTCTCTGCCTTAGATCATCAATATCGGGAACACACAATCTACCCTGCAATCTCAACACACCATCTCCCTCTTGAGAGAAAACCTCTACCTTTTGGTCCTTAACTGACTCCTTCAGTCTGACCAAACTAGGATCCCTGACTTGCTTCTCATTTACCTCCAAGACCAAAGAGGACTCGGAACTACTCTAAACTAACATACTCCCTTCAGCGGAATCAAGCAATCTAACACCCAACCTAGCCAAACGATGCACGTCATAAGCCAATTCTTTCTTATAATTCTCTAAATGAGCTACACTATCCATAGACAACCTGCTAAGAGCATCTTCTATAACATTGGCCTTGCCCAAGTGATACAACACACTCATATCATAGTCTTTTAACAACTCTAACCATCTTCTTTGCCTAAGATTCAACTCCTTCTGAGTAAACACATACTGCAGGCTTTTGTGATCAGTAAACATATCAACATGAACACTATACAAATAATGTCTCCAAATTTTCAAAGAAAAAAATACAACTGCTAATTCAAGGTCATAGGTTGGGAAATTCTTCTCATGAGGCTTCAACTGTCTAGAGGTATAAGCTATAACTTTACCCCTCTGCATCAACACATAACCCAAACCAACTCTATAAGTGTCACAATACACCACAAAACCATCAGTACCATCGGGTAAAGCTAACACTGGGGCTGAAGTGAGTCGAGTCTTCAACTCCTGAAAACTCTTCTCACAGGCATCTGTCCACTGGAACTTAACTTTCTTTTGGGTCAATCGGGTCATGGGAGACACAATGGAAGAGAAGACCTCAACAAAACAACAGTAGTAACCAGCTAGACCCAAGAAACTCCTAATGTCAGATAGAGAGGTAGGTCTAGGCCAATTCTTTACAGCTTCTGTCTTTTGAGGATCGACTCTAATGCCTTCGGTGGTAATAATGTGACCCAAAAAAGAAATTGACCTTAGCCAAAATTCACACTTTCTAAATTTAGTTAATAATTGATGATCTCTAAGAGTTTGCAAGACAATTCTAAGATGGTCGACATGATTATTCTCTCTTTGGGAATACACAAGAATATCGTCTATGAATATAATAACAAACATATAAAGATATTGCTTGAACACTCAATTAATGAGGCCCATGAAGACTGCTGGAGCATTGGTTAACCCAAAGGACATGACAAGAAACTCAAAGTGACCATAACGGGTTCGGAAGGCTGTCTTTGGAATATTACACTCTCTCACTTTAAGCTGATGATAGCCGGATCTAAGGTTTATCTTTGAGAAATAACTTGCACCCTGTAGCTGATCAAATAAATCATTGATTCTAGGAAGAGGGTACTTGTTCTTGATAGTTACCTTGTTGAGTTGACGTTAGTCAACGCACATACGTAATGTATCATTTTTCTTACGCACGAATAGAACAGGTACACCCCATGGGGAAATACTAGGTCTGATAAAGCCTTTGTATAAGAGATCTTTGAGTTGCTCCTTCAACTCTTTAAGTTCTACGGGATCTATACGGTACGGAGAAATGGAAATAGGCTGAGTACCGAGAAGGAGATCAATCCCAAATTCTATTTCTCTATCAGATGGGACCCCTGGGAGATCTTCTGGGAAAATATCGGGAAACTTATTAACAATGCTAACTAACTAAATAGTCGGAGTCTCAGACTTGAGGTCTTTAACTCGAACTAGGTTATAGATGCAACCCTTGGAAATCAACTTCCTAGCTTTAAGGTAGGATATGAAATGGCTCTTCGAGTTACAGAACTCCTGAACCACTCAAAAAGGGGCTCGTCAGGAAACTAAAACTTGACCACTCAGGTATGACACTTTATAGATGCATAGCACGAGTGAAGCCAATCTATACCCAGAATGACGTTAAAATGAACCATATCTAGCTCAATCAAATCAGCACATATGACCCAATGAAAGACAGTGTCAGGACACTTCTTATACACTCACTTAGCAATAATTGATTCTCCTACCGGGGTAGAAACTAGAATAGGCTCAGGAATTCGTTCAGGGTCCATCTCAAAATTTACAGCAACCAGATGTGTCACATAAGAGAAATTTGAACCGGGGTCCATCAATACATACACATCGAAATGAAAGACACAGAGCATACCAGTAACAACATCTGGGGAGTCCTCCTTCTGCTGTCGAGGTGGTATAGCATAGAATCAATTCTGGCGCGAACTGCCAGCAGTACTAGAAGAGGCACCCTGAGGAGGAACTGGGCGGACTACGGGAGCGGGGGCACTGGTAGCCTAACTCTGGGGACGAGCATCTAGACTTCCCTATCTAGCATACGAACAATCTCTAAGTCGGTGTCCCAACTTTCCACAACCAAAGCAATCCCTCTGATAAAAAAACACTCACCAAAATAATCTCTACCACACTTGGCATATAAAAGAGGACGAGGTCTATTCGTACACTTTCTTAAGACCTGGATAGGATAGGCCTGTTCCCCTGCTCCTGCCTTCTTCTAGGTATGGGAGCACTAATTGAGGAAGACGTGGGCATAAACAGACGTCTCTAGAATTGAGGGCGATTCTCTCTATAGAATCTGGACTGGTAAAATCCTAATGCTCTGATCTAGCTCTTTTATTCCCTCTTACTCTCTCCCTCTCTTTCACCTTATCAACTTGAATCTATTGGGTATGTATCATTAACTGAGAAAGGTCCATCTCTCTATTAAGCATAGAAGATCTACACTCTTTCACAATGTAACTCGACACGCTGATCACAAACTTGATCATAATGGTCCTAGAGTCACCATCATACTAGGAGCATATTTGGATAACTGATTGAATCTAAGAAAATAATCCTTATCAATCATGGAGCCTTGTCTCAAATTCATGAATTTCTCTATCTTTGTTTCCTACATCTCAAGAGGAAAGAATCTGTCCAAGAATGCATCCGGGAATAACTGTCAAGTCATGGGAACGGCATCATGCCCTCTACTCTTCCTCCACATCTCCACCCAATTATATGCAACATATTTCATTCGATAGGCAGCCAATTCAACACTCTCTTCCTCAATCACGTGTATAATCTGGGTAATCTTTCTCACTTCATCCAAGTATATCTGTGGGTCTTCACCTACCTTTGGCCCATAGAACTCAGGTAAATTCATCCGCATAAAGTCACAAACTCAAGTTGTAGAAGAATTATTCTCTTGTGGAGGAGGAACAGTAGCCTGGGCTTTAGCTTGAGCATTGGCGGTAATTTCCTGGGCTAGCGCCTGAAAAGCTGCCCGAAATTCCGCATGAGACACATGCTCGTTCAAGGGATCAACGGGTTGAGGTTGCTCATTATTTCTACAAGCTCGACGAGAAAGCATTTTCTGTTATAAGAGAGCACGAGTTAATCGCAGATAAAGAGACTGTTTTAGGCACAATAAACTTTAGAAAAAAAGAAACAACTTTTCCTAAAATATCCCGTAGCCTCTTGCTCTTAGATGCGGCTCTCTACACATCGATGATCAAGACTCTACGTAACGTGGCTTGTCAGACTCCCTAGGACCTAGGACTCCTTAAACCTTAGGCTCTGATACCAAGCTTTCTAACGCCCCAAAATTTCCATCTCGAGATGTCACACAGTGCTTAGGGATACACGTAGCCCAAGCTAACCCTCGGAGCCAAACACTACCTCAAGGAACTCAATTCAACAATAGTCATGCATAATAAATAGATATATCACATCGGGTTCAAGAGAGATCTTGGAGAATACTAAACTGTACAACCAAAATATATATTGAATGTCTGTACATACCATCCCTCTAGTCTGACAAAGACTCTATACATCAAAATCAAGAAGCCTTTGGGATAAACCCCCAACCGACTCAACAGTACTAAAAGCCATAACAACAAAATGATATCACAAAATATAGACATTGTCCTCGAACCATGAGGACTCACCACTAAGGAAACGTAGTGAGGTACCCAAATATCGCTAACGTGGCTGCGGCTGAGTACCTGAACCTACATTATGAGAAAATGTAGCCCATAGGAAAATATGTGGGTCAACACTTTGGAATGTACTGAGTATGTGAGGGTGCATGCAATAATGTAAATATCATCACCAATTTCATGAAAATATGCATATGTACAATGATGGCTCACTTGGCTTGAATTAGATTGAAACATACTTTTCATGATCTCATAGTAAATAAATCATAGGATAAAAACCTCGTAAATCATCATAAATAACTCAACTCTTCAACTCAAGACTTGGAGTGACTCGGTAATTCAAGAAACTCAACTCTTATGGACATGAGAGGTTCTTATAAACGACATAAACCATGTGAGCTACATGGTGTCCAATGTTTTGCCCTCCTAAGGAGAGAACCCCACATTGATGGGAGAGTCGTACTCTTGCCGGGGAGTACTACCTCAATTTAGTGATCACAATCTCATACTCGGCCTCTGGCCCACAAATGTCAATACCAATCCTACGGTGGCACGTAGTTTCAGAGGAAATACCATATTTTCCACTCGGTGCTAAATACTACTCCCAGCCACAAGCTCAGAACGCGTTAGGAAATCCACCACAAACATCACAAGGGTCTATCATGAAGATCAAATCGAATCTTTTTCTCATTTATCAAATCATAATCAATTTGTGGATTCCTAACTCGACTCAAATCAAATTAATCTTTCTCAATATAAAAATGTACCAATTCATTAAATCATGGCAACATCAATAACTTTGAGGTAATATCAAGACTCATTGTAACAACTCAATCTTATGAATCAATATACTCAATAATCCAATTTGTCATAAGGAAGCTTAAAGCTTGACACATATCTTGAAAGAACTTGAAATATCAACTCATGGTAGAAATATGAAATTTACAATATTAAATATCAAGTCATAACTTGGGAATATTAAAATAATCATATATAACAAAACTTGAACAATTTATATTCTCATAGTCTCATGATGAAGTAATTTGGGTATAAATCCACTTGCAAAATCATATAAATCCATAATAGAAATCAAAGCTTTGGGCACAAGAATGAAAGGATTGCTCTTGTTCAAAACCCCACATATCTTAATCTTTGAAATTGAATGAATTCTAGTGCTTGAGACTCTATCCGCACTTGTAATAAATGATTCTCGAAGCCCACACTATGAGGAACTTGGTTCTTGAAGAAATTTTGAAAATTTATGGATGATTTTTTTGAAAGATTAATGTTCTTGAATGAAACCCTAGATATATTTTCTTAAGAGAATTGGAAGAGAAAATGAAGAAATTAGGGTTTGGATGGGGATTCTCATATATATAGGAACCTCCAAAAGATGGAAAAAAACCAAAATAACCTTACAAAAATGTCCTTTAATTGCTGAAAAAAATAGCTGATGACATTTGTGACAAGTCGTCACGAAATATCGTCACAAAAAGGGTGGAATTTATGACTTTCTGTTTAAGGTTGACGACATTTTGTGACAAGCCGTCAGACTTGTGACAATTCGTCCAAAACTTTCGTCACAAAATATTGGAATTTGTGATTTTCTGCTTATGGTGACGACATTTTGTGACAAGCCGTCAGACTTGTGACAAGTTGTCACCAAATGTCGTTACATAGTTTCAAGGATGACACGCTGGAGTAAAATAGGCATAACTTTTTGCTCTGATACTGGATTTGGGTGAAATTGGTACCGTTGGAAAGCTAATTCAATTATCTATATGTTGGTGGGTCATGAGCTCAAAATTTCTTAGTGTAACAAGATATATGCTTGTTTGAATTTAACTATACCAAAATCCTTCTCAAGAATTCAATCGGTAAGGGATGTTTTGATTCACCTAATCGCTAGGAAATCTTTGAGGCCTTAATACACATCACCCTTGATCAAAAAATAACCAAAGAACTATAATTTATTTCTCATGAGTTTGAGTCATGGTGGCACTATTGGTTAGAGTTCTGGGGGTATTACATATGGTTTGTGGCCATAGTGGTAATTCTGAAGATATGTGTACTGTCAATCTTGATTCAGTAATGTTTGTGGGATATGCTAGAAGGAAACATTATATAAACAACTACAATCAAATGGTGTAGAATCAGCCATAATCATGGAATAACCAGCCGCAGCAGTTTCAACAGGCCCAACCAAATCATTCAAGTAGAAATATAAAAGAGATGCTAAAATAAATTTTAGCATCTCTGGTTGAGTTGTTGGCATACACGAAGAACCTGAGTTAGGCTACATAGTAAGTGGATTTCCAATCATTTCCAAAAATAGTTGCGGATAATTCGAGAAAATCTGAGTACTCGAAAACTAAAATTGTTGAACAGGTTGAGGAGGTATCACTGCCACTATGTCTACAGTGGCTATGAAAAGAAAAATATAAGGAGAATATTAGCCAATTTGTGGAGCAAACACAAGAATCGCAGCCACTCGATTGTCATCTTTATCTTGAGACTGAAATGAAGAAGGTGAATAAAAGTATGTGTGTAGTAGAGAGTGTAAATTTTGAAGTACGATTGGTTGGGCCTCATTCAAAGCACTTTTCTACATTATGTTTAGATGATATGTTGTCTTTGGAATCATGTGGAATCATTTAAAATAGTAGAAGAGTGTGAAGATGAGGAACACGAATCCTATATTCTTGATTTTACACCGGACAAGCAACATAAAAATACACCTCACTTTAAGGCCGAGTGGTTTACCATGCACATACTATTACTCGATTTAATAATCTTTGTACCACCTATCTATGATCGAGGAAAAAATATAGATGCGATGTTGGGGGTGAAATTTATATCCTCAAGGTGTAGGAAAAAGTTGATTGGGTCGTACCACGACACTAAATTAAGTGCTTCTTGGGAGGTAACCCAAGCTAAGGTATGTTTTATTTTTAGTTTTATTTTATGTATTCTTTATTTTTGTTGAGTCACAGGTTGATGAGAGGTCTGAGTCCATAAACTTGAGCTAAAGAGCATGGCAAAAAAAAATTAAGTGTGGGGTTCCAAGGATCCCAGTAATGTGAAAAATGCTACAAGCTAGGCCTAGAGGCCTCAGGGAGTATTTTTGTCTTTTACTTTTAAATTCACTTTGGGAACAAAGTAGATTTTAAGTGTGGGGTGGGGAAATTTCCATTTTTTGGCTCAATTTATTTATTTTTTTGTTTAAGAATAAGTAGGATATTCTTGTTGGTGCTATTTTTGATTACATGATGCAAGTGTTTTTTTTGGAAAAAATATGTTGAATGAGTGAATTGCTACTTTTGAGACTCTTAGGATCATGTTTGTGACTCTTGTATTTGTGTCTTAAATTTGAATTCATGCTATTGTTGATTGGGAGTCAATGATGATCCTATTGAGTTGAACATGTGCCATATATGCGTAGGATTTTTTGTATATTCCTTATTTCATATGATGTCTAGAACTTGCCCGGTGTGTGTGTGAAGCGAAATAAAAAATGTGTGTTTAGGAGATGATTTAGGCATTTCTTTGATAGCCTTGTTTTTACCTTATATTTGTCATACCCCTTGTGTATTATCCTAGTTAATCCCCATTGAGCCTTTAGCTTTTCCTTTGGTAGCCTCATATGTAGCCTAATTTCCTTCTTTGATAGACCATAATTTGATTCAAAAATCTCCTAAGTGCTTTAATGAAAAAAACTAAATTAGTAAGGAGTTTGAGAAACTGAAGAAAAAAAAGTGAAATTGATGCCCCAAGATAATAGTTATTGGTGTTTATAATTAATGTGTGGTGGATGGATGTGATATAATTTATGCTAGAAATATTGCCATGGTTGTGAAAAAAAAGAAGAGAAAAATTAATTCATGTGGTAGTATACTAAGCGTCCACCAAGTGTTTGGGAAAATGCTTAAAAGAGATGGGGCAAAAATAAAAGGTATGGACGAATGAAAAAAATGTAATTTGGTTGTTGAAGATTGGTTTTAAATATATAATGTAGTGTATTAAAGTTCTTAGAGAGGTTAGTCACTATTCCCAAATAGTTTCTACCCGTCCCTTAGCTTACATTACAATTCGAAAAAGTCCTAATTGATCCGAAGTTCATCATTCCGATATTAGTGGAGAACTACACTAAGGGCAAGCCTATGGTTCATTGTGTGTAACTTGTGAATTTTTTGTGAGAGTGAGTGTAATTGATTTTCTTTCTATACCCATTATGTTATAAATTGCCTTATTGTGAGTGATTATGAATGTGGGTAGTTTGTATGACATCCTTGATTAATGATAAGCATGAGTTTGCCAACTAGGTGAGTCAAATCTTGAGGCTAGGATGTTTTGGAGTAGTGTTCATGAGCTATCAACTGTGCAAATAACATGTTTTGTGTAGAAACTTGCATTTCGTATAGTCATTGTAGTACTAGGTTAAGTGTCTTGCATTTAGTAGAACTGTTGCTTCACCTCAGATTTTTATGTTTTGAGTAAGGAGTTGTTCAAGAACGAACAAGAGTTTAAGTGTGGGGTGATGATTTGAGGTGGTTTTATACACTTCGGTATTATTATTCTAGCTTATTTGCCTTGTTTTGAGAGCAATTCGTGTGCTTAGCGTGTTAATATTGATATAAATAAGCATTTAAGTGTCCAAGTATGTGATTACAAATGTTCAACGTATTTTTTAAACAGGTTTATGCTTAATTGAGTCATTTAGAGTTCAACCGGAAAAACTAGTTTTACTAGCTTGAGCTAGGTGTGTATCTAGTTGGTTTCGGTGGATTCTAATGTGTTTAATTTGTTTCAAATGATTTAAATGTGTAATTATGTCCGATATAACTTGTTTGTAATGTATAAATTTTAATTTGATTAAGTCAAAGTCAAAATAATAAGTGGAAGATCATTGCAAATTTGTCTTATCTTAGCTTTTGTTTTGATTCATTGTTGAGAATATTATGTTTTTTTGATCTTTAATATGTGGTGTATGATATTGTAGGAGGCTTTGTGAGCTGAATACGATGATATATTAGTGATTTAAAGGCTGAAAATTTATTAGAAATATACTACAAAAGACATGGGCAAAGAATATGACGTTCTACACTTAACCAAAATTTTAAAAGTAAATTCCAGTGAGTCGACGCAAATTCGACACGTCGCGTCGACTTTTTCAGTGCTGCCAGTTGATCTACGTGTTAACTGATGCGTCCCGTCGATGATCAATTCCAAATACAATTTGCGCCGACACGAAATAAAGCGTTTCAACAATTAAGTGCAAAGGCGGCTGTGGGCATACTTCTTGATTCATGTGCAGCAATTTAAATCCCATTATAATTAGGATTGTTAATCAAATAATATATACAAACAATTGAAAAACTTTTGGTCAAAGGGGAGAACAATATATATATATTGGACAATTAGTGGACAGCTGGTCACCATTTTTTGAAGCCTTGAAATATATTTGGTCACAGGTGGACACACCTGAACACGTTGGACACAGATAATTGGAAGGGTGGAGAATTTTTACGTGGCTGCTACTTCTTTAGGTTTTAATATTTTATTTATTCAGTCTTTGATTTTTTATATCATGTATTCAATTAATTTGATCATGATTATGAATATTATCGACTAAAAACCCTCTTTTCGGGATTAAAGTCAGGAACATGATTACTATTATTTTGGATTAATTTCGATTAATTTTGCTTATCATATTTGGTTGTTTATTTGTTCTTGTTTTAATTATTTTAAGGATCGCGACCCTTAGAATACAAATATTGTCAACCTTTTGATCTCGGGAAAGGGAATATGGAGATAGAACATGAGAATAAACAAAATTTGGCTTTTTATTCTTTTATAAAATAAAGAATTAAACTTAGCATTTAGGACAGAGATGTACTTAGATGCCTTATTTGATTCATACGTAGGATGATATATTTAATTAACTTAATGGGATTATTACATCCCCACTCGACGATGTAGTTGTAATGTCCATATTAGGTAAAAGATTAGAGGTTGGAAAACCATGATCATACAATTAGCCCTACGAATCAACAACCAAAATAAGCAAATTAGTGGATGAAATTCAATAACATAGTATCATTGTTTGGAGTGCTTTAACCCTAGGCTTTTCTCCATTGATTGTCCCAAGACTTTTATTTTTACGCATTATTTATTTTATTTTTTTATTTACAATTCTAAAACTCTATTTGCTACTCTCCTCAATTGGTTAAACTAGAATTAGATAGTCGGCGAATGCAAGTCCCTGAGAGATCGATACTTGGGCTTCCTTGAAGCCACTTTACTACTTGATAAGACCACGTACACTTGCGTGTGCGGTTGGGCGCTGTCACTAGCAAAAATCATGTACCACCAAGTAAATATCCCGCATAATATACTAGTCCATCAAATAGATAAATACACCTAAATTCCTTATTTAACTTAACTACGGCCCACAAACACATTCTTCCTTACCAGATTACTACTACACCTTAATATTCATTACACATTTTCTTACATACTAAACTTACAACTACTAGATAAAAATTAAGGAACCCTTAGTGTATTAAATCATCTAATAAGGATAGTCGATCTTAATCTTATTACCTAACTCATTATGGTCTATAGAACCTTCACCTCCCTCATATCACATCCACTTACCCATGCATACATCCGAAGCACCTTCAAAAGTCTATAAATATCATTGAGTCCCCTTTTTCTATGATCTCACCAAGTGAACGCTAAATTCACAAATTATTAGTCGACCAATCCTTCCATTAACCACCTATGATTTATTTCATTACTACAATATCTAGTCCTCATGAACTTCTTTCTTACTTCAACTAAAGATGCAAACATCAGAAATAACCACTCTCTTTTATTAACTACCATAAGAGCATATCAACCCCAACAGTTCACATAAAGGTCATGCAAATACACCTATCTCTTTTTCACCAAAAACTTACCCTCACTTTGACTCCTAAATACAAGACTTCATATCATTAACCTCGGGATCACCTTACAACTAATAGGTCATAACACTCCAATTTATACTGCCTCTAGGGTAGCAACACTGTCCCTCCAGTTATAAGTCTTATTCCGATGAACGGGATATTCTAACATGTAAGTATTCAAGTGACAAGATTATGCAATGTTCATTACTATAGCAATTCTGCAAGTAGTATAACAATGCATCAAAATCAAATTCAAGTCGGACATAAGTTAAGAGCATCCTAACGTACATGTTCACTCACTTGGTTTTGTATCAACAATTCAAACACGTTCACATCACCAATACTTTTTCAAGATTTAGCAATTCATAATAGGTGTAGTAAAGTAGTACTTACAAAATATAAATGAAGAACAAAGTAGTACTTACTTGGTTGAAGCCTTTGGATGATGTTCTTGTGATGAAAAAGAGCAAAAGGAAACTTTTTGACAGGTTTTGGAGACTATAGGTGGTGCATAAGCTAGGTTTCCAATGTGTTTTTGGTTCAAGACTAAGTCTCATATTTATAAGAAAAGGTTGGGTCGAGTTTTGGCCCATTAAAATCGGATTTGGAGACCAAAAGTGACCATAGGTGGTGCCTAATGCTTTGCCTAGTTGAGCAGAATGCCATAGCATATGCCATGCATTTATTTAAGAATGTCATACACTATGCGGCGCATTGTCTATAGCATAATGGGACATATACGCCGCATAGTATATGGCATATGAGATACTGAGACGAAATGCCATAGCATAGACGACGCATAGTCAAAAGCATACCTAGGAATAGGCGGCGCATAGTGTATAGCACACTAGATTCCGAGATCTTAGGCTATAGGATAGGTTGTGCATCGTTCTTGGCCTAGTTTTACCAAGGCCTAGCCTTCCTCGAAGCCTATTTTAGCGTGAGAAAGGCTCAATCCATAGCCTTATGCATCACCCTTCCTAACTTACCAACTTTACCATACAATGCGTCCAAATCGTCAATTGAAATCAATCTCCTCGTTGACTACTTCTTGCACCTATATTCACTCAAACAAATGAAAACGATTAGTACGATGGGTTGCCTCCCACCAAGCGCCTTAGTTTTGGTCGTGGCACGACTCTTATTTTTGGATTTTTCATTTATCAAAATCAAATCAAGTACTAGAATGAAAGAAAACGATAAACTATAAATGAAAAACGATAAACGATGGGTTGCCTCCCATCTAGCGCCTTATTTATTTTCGTGGCTCGACATAGTTACCTCGAGTACTCAGACTTCGTCGAGGTAAATGGTGGATCGTTTTCTGAAAGGATTTAGACGACAATGAGGCTTACCTGTGGGCATGCGATCTTCTTCACCAATTATATCATCAATAGTCCAACCCATAGCTCTCTTGTATCTCTTCAGAGAAGAGATGAGAGCTTCTACGTGCTGTTCACTTAAATCATTTGCACTCTCCGGAAGTATATTTCTACTTTCCAAGAACACATACCTTAGATAATCGGGGAGCTCTTGCGATTCTAGCATTGGTGTCTCGTCAATGGGAGTCTTCGCTGTTGGTTGATTCTTGAGATCACAATCCGGTTGCTTAGGAGTATAAGACTCTATTTCTGTTAGAGCACCCTTAAGTTCTTCATAATCTTCATTATCCTCATGCTCAACTTTCAGTGGCGCAGCAGACAATGGCTCAACAGTAAGCTATTTCTCTACAGATAATGTTTTCTTATCTTCATAATGAACATCATCTACAGAGAACACATCCATATCTTTTGGCTGCTTCATCGCTTTGCACAAATCAAAACGAATCACTTCGTCATTCATTCGAAATAAAAGCTTATTATCTCTCATGTCAATAAGCACACTTCCTGTTGCAAGGAAAGGACGTCCCAAGATTATGGGAACTTCAGAATCCACCTCGCAATCCAAAATCACAAAGTCTGCAGGAAAGATGAAGGAAGAAACCTTCACCAACACATCATTCAAGATACCCACAGGTCGTTTTACCGACCTATCAGCCATCACGAGCCTCATATTGGTTGGTGTCGGATCGCCTAACCCCAACTTCTTGTAGACGGATAGTGGCATCAAATTGATGCTAGCACCCAGATCGCACAATGCCTTAGCAAAATTCATAGATCCAACCGTGCAAGGAATAGTGAAAGCACCAGGGTCTGCCTTCTTCTGTACTAAGGACCTTGTGGCAATTGCACTGCAATGATGAATATTATCTTCCGGCTCATAGCTTACTGCTCGCTTCTTTTTCAATAGGTATTTCATGAATTTAGCATACCCAGGCATTTTTTCCAGCGCCTCGATCAACGGAACATTAATAGTCAGCTGCTTTAACATCGTCATGAATTTGCTGAACCTTGTATCATCCGCCTTCTTCTTCAATCTTTGAGGAAAAGGTGGTGGTGGATATGGAATTGTTTTCTCCACGACTTTCTTCTCCTCTTGCTTCCGAATTTTGGTAGTTTCAGGCTGCAACCTACTAGGGGTGACGTCATGGACGTCTTGGTCAGCTTCTATGGCGTCATCATCTTTCTTATTTTTGGCCACTTGCTTGCTTTTTGCTGAAGGTTCCAGCACCTTACCGCTTCTGGTAGTGATGGCCATGCATGACCCATCATTCCTTGGGTTTTGCACAGTATCGCTAGGTAGAGTGCCAACCTTTCTTTGATTGAGTGCTGCTGACAGTTGGCTCAATTGCTGCTCTATTTTCTTGATTGAAGTGGAATGAGAATCAACTAGTTGTTTCATAGAGGACAAATCATTAATTACCTCAGTAACTCCCGCGCTTGTTGCTTCCACTCCTTTCAATAATTTAGCCATCATGTCTTCCATACTTCCAGAATTAGATGTGGTGGTATCACGTCTACCAGGGGGAACGTACAAACCACTCTTTTCATTCTTGTTCTTCCAACTACCTTGGTCCATGTTTCCAGATTTACCATAATAGTTCCGACCTTGGTTTCCTTGGGCATTGCCTCAGAAACCCCCCTGATTATTCAAGTAGTTGGCTTCTTCTTCCGAATCAGATTCGTCTCTTCCTTTTAGTGCCACAACTTTCACATTTTTGGTCTTCCCTAATAATAAATGCTTTGTAAGAAGATCCATCTGTGTTTTCATGTGCGCCATATCTTGATCACGTTCTTCTTGTCTTCTTCTTTGGTCTGCAGTCATGCCTATAGATAAAGTGGGGCTTGCTACCTCAGAATCCCTGGTATGCCAAGCTCTACTTTGTTTCGTCATGCGATCTAACATATTGCTTGCTTGACCAAAGGTGAGGTCCATAAAAGATCCTCCAGCTGCGTTGTCCACCACTGGCTTAGTTATTGAATTCAAGGCTCTATACAATATCTCCATGAGGTGAACATTAGTCATGTGATGGTTTGGGCATCTCGCTAGCTTTGTCTTGAACCTCTCCCATGTTTCATGAAGAGCTTCAGTGGGAAGCTAACGAAAGTTGCTGATTTCATCTCTCAATTGTGCCCTTTTGGAAGGCGGAAAGAATCTTTCTAGGAAAGCGTCTCTCAATTGCCTCCAATTTGTAATTGAATCAGGAGTCAGCCCATTCAACCATAGTGATGCCTCCCCAGACAGAGACAATGGGAATAGACGTAATCGAATTGCATTCTGACCAACACTAGGATTGTCAAAAGACTTGCATGTAGAAATAAAGTTGATGAGATGCATATTCGGATCATCGCCTGCTAGTCCACCAAATAATCCCTTGAGTTGCAATAACTGAATCATGGTGCTTGTGATGTTGAACTTGGCTCCGGGCGCTAATGGTGGTGGAATTATAGCTCCAGTGGCTCCGGCTCCATCAAGATCATCATCATCATCATCGAATGGTATTTCACGTTGTACATCCATTAATGCACTGAACAAAAACCTGCAGTAAACAAAAACAAAAACTAAAAGTAAAAGTACGAGAGTCTTCGACCAAAGGGTCTAGTAATTATTACGAACTTAATTGACACTTGTATTCCCCGGCAACGGCGCCAATTTTTGATAACGCTCAATCTACAGCTCTCGTTTGAGTGTAAAACGGTCGTTAGCAAATATAGAACCCAACCTGGGTTGGGTATCGATCCCACAGGGAATAGCTTGGCCAACAAGTAAGTAAAATTACTAAACTTTTGGTGCAAGTCTCGTAAGAAGGGGGGATTCTTGTTTTGCAAGTAATGTAAACAAAAGCTGAAAATAATAAAGTAAAAAGAGAGAGATTGTTACGTTGGTTGTAAACAATGAGAATTGAAGCATTGGGGTTATGTCCACCTTCTGAGGTATACGTCTCTATTGGCTATGAGTGTGTAGAATTCTGACATGCAATTGCTTATAGAGGATTATAGTCGATGGTAAATCCAAGCGTCTCTCGACCTAAACAAGGACTATTTCACTTTAACTCTCTCGAGCTTAAAGCGTGTCTAACGGTACGAATTCTCCAAGAGGTTAGTCCAGTTACGGCACTAGATTTTTAATAGGAAATGGTGTCCTACTACCTTGACATTATCTCTTTTCCAGACAAATAACTTTTCTCTCGAACAAGTTAAATGTTAGACTGGCGTATTCTTGCGTTTGCAACTGCAAAGAATGTAGATTAAGATGAAGAGAATAATGATATAAGCAATATACGTGCCTCGAACTCACAAACTCACAGCAATAGATAGTATCTCATACGACTTCCATAACCCCAACAGAGAAGTTTAGTTACCCATGAATGCGAAGGAAATCACGATTGACATTGTTATTATATCACGATATTGGGTAATGGCGTGTAGATCAAGTGATAGGCGTGAGGCGTGATTCCTTAGCAAGTAACGATTCTCTTGTTGTGGAATTTAAGAATAGAAGAGTAGAAGAAGAAAAATAGAATTAATGGAAAGATTAGAAGAATTGTAAGATGAGAAGTTAAGAAGATATTAGAAGATGTAAAAAGATGATAGAAGATGAGAGGGATGGAAGGAAGTATTGTGTTCTCCCTCCTTCCTCCCTCCTTATTCTAAATCTCTAGCATGATAGGGTATTTATAATACCCATATCCTACTCCTACTAAGCTAATGAAATAAATAACCAAATCCTACTAGACTAATGAAATCCTTAACCCAAATGTACTAGGTTAAGGTAACATTATCATAATCCACATAAAATAATGAAATACATAACCTAATTGTACTAGGTTAATGTATCATTGTCAAAATCCAGCTTTGTGTCTGTAAGTCCCCAAAGTCTTCAGAATTGCTGTTTTAGCCCGGGACAGATTTTCCATGTAGCAGTTTTGGTCCTTAGGCGTGTAAACTCCCTTCCCTTCCTTCGTGAGCTTTCTTTTGCGTCAAGTAAGCCATAAAATGCTGAATTCTGCATCATTTATACCTGAAACTTTACTAATCATGTTCGTTAGCTCATTTACAGGAAAAAGGACTAAAAGTGCATGAAATATATAATTTGTTCTCAAAACTAGGCTAAAATATGGGCAAAATATATTGATATAGGCGTGTAAATCCGCCTATCATCAATAAGCCAATAAAGCACTACTTGATAAAGGTAAATGACAAGAGGGTATTCATAGGTTTGGCTTCGAACACTCGTGCAACGTAATCTTGTGCATTAGATTTAGGCCAGACCATTATAATGAGCACAAACATTGTGGCATACTTGGCCTTGCGGCATCATTTGTATATGAAGTCAAATGGAAAGCCATTTACTGGTTCCCCTGACTTGAGCCAATATATGACACATATGGCTTGCGGGCAAACCTTTATAGTGAGCCCAAAAAAAGGGCGCACCTTATAACAGACTGCAATTTAAGAACAAAAACATGCATAGACCTGAGGCACCATTACCATACATTTGACATAGACCACCTTTGGTAGGCCATCTAATTATCATTTGTATTTGATCTAGGCATAGGACATCATCTAAGAAAATCACTCGGTGCTTTATAATAGTAATTAATCATAAGTCATTATATGATAAGTTAACAAGGGAAATGCATGGGCTACCATTTTATAATTACATATTAGTTACTCTTATGCTCATAAGTTATAGTCAAGAATAAGAGTTTCTAGTAATCAACTGTTTATAGTTGCTCAAGTTGTCGTTCAATTCATTGAGCATTCTTATATATCTACTTGTTATTCAGTCTGCTTTATGTACTGGTATATATTGTATAAGTACTTCCATCCCTATATTCGGGGGCGCCACATCATTATATATACAGGATCAAGTACTCCAGGTAGAAAACTTCTATATTATGCACTTTGATTCAGTGGAGCACTTAGTGAGATTTTATCTCATGTGGAGATAATAGATGTCCATCACTCTTTAAGTCATATTTATAGTTATATCTTGGTATATCAGTTCTTGTCCCAACCATCTGTTGTTGTATTGTAAAAAATTCTATTAGAGGCTTTGTAGATGATGCAAAGTTATTATATGTATTCATGATTTTTGTTGTCTACTATATCAGTACGATCATTTGTCTAGTGCTGTTTATGTACCACTCTTGTGATTAACTTATGGATAGTGGTTTATCTTGTTAACGTGGGCCTTTGTATAGCAAGTGTTCATAAGGACCCTTGTCCACTCTTTCTGGTCTTGGGGCGTAACAAACATGGTATCAGAGCCTAGGTTTAGTTGTCTTAGAAAGTTTACAAAGTCGTGTCTAGTAGAGCCTCACTTATGAATGTGTTGTGCACCAAATTTATAATGGAGTAGGTACTTGGGAATTTAGAGATTACGACCTTTTTTCATGATCTAGATCGTGCTATAGTGCAATGTCATAAGGAATTATTTCTTATTCACACTCTGCTTTATTGTTATATAGATTTCGGCGATTAGAGGCAAGCTCTGACCTAGCCCAAAGACCAAATACCAATGTAGCCAAACTGGTAGTTTTTAACTCACAATCATTAGTCGCACAGAGGCTCATATGTGATCTGCAGACGGCTTAATAATTTTTGTCTTTTAGATCACTAGTTGTCATACAGAAGAAAGGTTTGTTGAGACTCATGTACCACTTACAGTTCTATTTTTGTTACCCTTAGATTTATCTTTGTATACCCAAAGGGGGGATTAGTCAAAGAATTATTCGGTTAGGAGTTGTTCATCTACAGAGTCAAGAAAGGGTATCTCCCAATGTAACTTTTGCAGAAGAATACAATCAATTTTTGATTCCAAAAGTTTTTCTGCACGTTCCTTGTGGTGATTATTGAACTTAAATCTATGAAGAATTTTTAGTATTTTGGTGATATAATCCGGAGCTCCAGAATTATGTGTATGCTTAGAATAGGGGCGATTGAATAGAATATATCCCTTTTAAGTTGAAGATGTGATGGTGGGTTGAATTATTAAGTAATTATGTCATGCTAATGTTATCCTAATATATCCTAGTTGACTGACAAGGGCTAGATAATTTATTAAATATTCTTTCTAGGTGATAATATGGAGGGTTTCTATGGACTATTTGCATTAGAGTATCCCGATTAGAAAATGACATGCAAGTCCGTTTTTGATAGTAAAGTCGGGGATAAGTGTTTCATATTTTTCATAGGAATAATTATAAATGTGTGTCTCATTATGATTTATGTTGGGATTAAGAAGGGTATTAAGACACGGTCAAAGTTTGGGGTTAGTCACAAATTATGTTTTATCAGTGTGTCAAAATAGCAGAAGATATAGTATCCGTTAGAATTTATTAATTGTAAGTATTCAATTATTATATACAGTTGAATGTTATCAAAATAGCCTTGTCTAAGTATACATGTGTAATAAAGTTTTCGGTTAGAATGCGACTCTTATAGGGTAATATGATGCTACAAAGACATGATTAATAGCTTCAATAAGTAGTTGGTGTCGTTTTATGAGAATTTGTGTTGGGATCGACGTGATTTTTAGATACCCATAGATTTAGGCCATCATTAATCCATATATGTAAATGTTTTGGTTTACTTGCTTATGAAATTATGTGTTACATGCTTATTAACCTAATTTTGTAACTAGTTACTTATTTTCATGAGCTTACTAGTTTATATGGTTATGTGTCATTAAGGATTATTTGTTGGTGTGTTACTTATATCGTTGATTCTTTGTATATAGCTTACATATTTATGAATCGTTATTTATATTGTTGATATATTTTAGATTATTTTATTTAAGCTACATGCTACGTAGACCATTTATTTATATGCCACATGTTTTATAAAGGGTGTGCATAATGCTATATGTTTTATAAACTGTTGATTCATATGTTAGTCGTTTTGTGGATTATTTTTTTATGTCATTCATATCCTATATCATTTGTTTATAGGTTATATGTTGTTTGAAGCTTGGATCTACATTACATATTTTATAAAGGAGGTGCTTTATACTATATATCGAACTATATGATTACATGTTTTACAAATTATTTGTCTATATGTTATTTATTTTATGAACTATTTGATCATATGTTATATACATGCACACTAGAGTTTTTTTCATTCTTTTCTTATATGTCATGGGTTATTTATTTACATATTATGGACAACATAGGTAATCCATTTCTTCATTACCTACTCTATAGCTTATTTGTTTAAATGTTGTACGTTTTGGAAGTTCATATAATTAGAATGTCAAAAATTAAACTGTTTAAATGACATATGATTGATTATTAATAGGTTATCTATTTACATGTTATAAATATCATGGCTCATTTGTTTCTACCACATACTTTACAGTTTTTTTTTTTTATTTATTATGTGTTTCTCAAGTTTATACGATTATAATCTCAAATTTAATTGTTCATATGATATATATTTAATCGCTCATAGGTACAAGGTGCATTCATTCAAATGTTATAGTTCACATGCGCATATTTCATAATTATTTATATGTTATAAATTTTTATAGGTCTTAAAGGGTTAACTATTAAGTACCTTCATAGTTTACGAACCTATATGGTTATATTATAAGTCACGATATAGTTCATTTCTCTATGTTATATGAACCACAAATTATTGCCTACAGATTATAAGTTTTGTTAGATTACTTGCTTATATGTCATCTTACTCTTGAAATAAGTGTTTAGTTTATATGTTGCACAACTTACATAGTGCTAAATGTTCAAAAAAAATATTTTCTCATATAACATATGTTTATTTGCTTAGAGAGTATAAACTTATATGGTCAAGTATTATAATTATAATTTACATGTTCGTAGGTTGACACTAATTTGCTTTTACATTATATAATTTTACCGTTCTAGAGTCTATTCATAGCTCTTGTATAGTTCACATGATTACATATCGAAATTTATTTGTTTACATGGTATTATTTTTCATACTTAGAAGTCCAAGTATTGAGCTTTTTTTTTTTGGTTCACTTGCTTATTTTATTATATAATATATTTATTACAATATCGTATCTATTTATTGGCTATTAGTTTTATAATCTCACTCATCTATTCACATGCTATCCTATCATTCACATGTTCATATGCTATAATTTTTTTTCACAGATTACTTGCACATATATTACATGTTATATGTTCTTCATCAGTTCATAAGTTACATACCCATTAGGCTTACAAGTTTATAAGTTAAAATCTTTTTGATGGTGACACGACCCGATCCAGGGCCTTGCCATAATGGGCATATCGAGACCAAAAAGGACCGGAGATCACCCTGTTAACCTAATCTAACCATCATATCAATCTACAAATATTGTATGAATTCTAAACATATAACAAGCTAGCGAAAAACAAGACTAATAATCATAACTTATGAAGTGTCAAATCAATCCATTAATGTCAACCTACTAAACCAACATACTCAAGTCCACTTTCATCCACAAAGCCTCGACAAATTCGAAATAAATAATATGTCGGGACATGCCCCCGACAATGGCCAAAAATCAAGTCTAAAACAAGTCTATGACGTAAGATAGAAAGACCATGAAATGAATGCCTTTTGAAGTATGGAAGCTCACCACTTCATTGTCAACACATGAACCGCTCAAACAATTAGGCATTGCACCGGAAGAGAAGAAGAAGCTCCAGCCCCTGTATTACATGAGAATACAACATTCGGAGATGGTTAGCAGTTGGAGAGCTATCATGAAACTAAGGAATAAGGATAAAATAGTGTCATTATTCCAAACCAAGTCAAACCATCATACGCAACCACATTATATATATATATAATGCCGAAAAACGGAATAAGACTTAGCATGCATTTTTAAATATTATCCTTGATAGTGTAGCACAACTGTCATATTAATAATATCCATGGGCTATATGGGCTCCAGTTCTCATCCCTTGGTCGGGCCCCGGTTTGTGTAGCCGGAAGAACCGAAGAATGATCTTACATATATGCTTGGAAGGCTCGAACCTCCACTCATATACTAAGGTTACTTAAGCACCCTATCACGAAACATGAAATGGGTGGACTCGAACCTCCCACTTATCAAAATATGGAAGGTTTCACACTCCCAGTCATATTAAGCAAGTGGAATCGAACCTCAAGTCGTTTTGACCATTTTGACCTCCTGGTCATATTAAACAAGTGGACTCAAACTTCATGCTTTTTTGACCCGAGGGCCGGAAAACATGGTTTATTGATACCTCGGGATCCATACCTTCATAACTAGCTACACAACTCTCTTTAAAGCCCAATTAAAACATTCGATGCACATATTCACACAACTATTAATCCAATTACATACCCAAGGCATCTCGTTGGTATCATCATACCAAACCCACTTGCAACAATATAATCATGCCATTGTCATTATCATTCAACCAACCATTTATTTGTCTTTGGGACTCAAACCTATTGTCTAACAAATACACAAGTTCAATTCAAAGTGTAGGGACTCAAACCCATATTCTAGTTAAGACTTAAACCAATTTAATGTTTAGGGACTCAAACCCATAGTCTATTCAATAACATCAATTCAATTCAACACTTAGGGAATTAAACCCATTTATCCAATTTAAACCACCAAGGTTACAATTCAAAACCATATATGACCACAAGGTCTTCACAAAACCATTTACTAACCATCCATATTCATTAGGCCAATGGCTTAGTTCAAATCAATATTTTAAATCAATTTATGGTCATCAAGACCTTTACAAAACCATTCATCCTTCATTAGCATCCTTATACCAAACTTTAGTTCAAAACACAATTCATCATGTAACTAGTTTATTCTCTTAGACATTTTTACAAAAACCTTGAGGGCATACCTTTACCAAGACCAAAAATAAAATGAAAACCATCAAGTTTAGGGTTACTCATGATCCATTTGTTAAACCATATTTACCAAGAAACCACATGTTTAAACTATCACCAAAAACATGTAACACAATTTAAATCAAGAGTAAATAATACTCAACAACATGCATCAAAGCCCTCAATATTGGTTTTCAAAACCAATATTCAAGAATCAAAATCCATGTTTAAAACACATGATATTTAAGAACTAACAATGAGGGAAGAGTCACATTCTTTATTTACGGAGATTCATGAAAATAACTTGATCCCTTTAGCTTCTAGATAAGAACCTTGATGAAAACCCTCGACAACCTTCTTGAGAGAGTTTAGAGAGATTATTTGGAGTGTTTTGATCTTATAAAATGAGTAATAAGAGGCTAGAATGGGTTATATGGCATGGGGAATTTTTTGGTTTTAGGGTGGGAAATATTTAAAATGTCCTCAGTTTAAAATATGAAAACAAGTGCACAGGAGGGTACGACCTTACCCCCTAAACCATACCCTAAGGTATAAGTGGTACCCTGATGTGTGAGCAAAAGCAAACACATTTAATGCTTTTTAGCTCAAAATAATTGTGAAGTTTGAAGCAAATCTTGTTGTTTTGATGTGTTTGCTCATGATATTTCAGTAAAAGGCTCAAGGAATGGAAATAAAAGACAATGGAGCAAAAGAGTTGAAAATCTGAGAAAAAAAGAAGAAAACATGGCTGACGATATCCCTGATAATTCATCAGCCTTGTGATAGCCTATCAGAAGCAACGTCAGCCTTAACTAGGGAATTGGAGCTGAGAAGAAGTTCTGACGACGTCTGTGATGTGGCGTCAAGTGGGTGATAAGGCGTCAAGAATAGCGTCAGCCTTAAGTAGAAAATCAGCGATAGGAGAAGACATCTGACGATGTTGGTGATATGCCGTCAGATCCTTGACGCGGCGTCAGATTCATCGTCAGCCTAAGACAGAGAATTAAGGAAACTGGAGCAAGTCTGATTCCATCCGTGATAGGGCGTTAGACTCTTGACGCGGCGTTAGCTTGGGCGTCACCTAATCCGAGAATTAATTGAATTTACTATTTTATTTCCTTAATTAGGCTTTAGTAAAAATGACATCTTTTAGGGTTTATTCAAGGGTTTTTTTTTTTTTAGTTTTGGAGAGTTTTATTTTTCTTCAACACTTATCAACTATTTGTGGATTCCTATTTTCGGGATTAAATTGAAGAAACTACTTGTTGTTTTTCATCCATTCGTAAGTTTATCCTTATTATCATGAATTCAACTTTGTATTTCGTTCATCAAATCATGAGCGGATAATTCCATTAGCCGGAGTTATGGGATCCATGGACTAGGGTTTTATAGGTTACTAGGTATTTAACGGATTCAAAGAGTAGTAGAACGTCTTGAAATTCTGTTGTTTTAACTAAAATCTACTGGTTGCAAACATTAGGTTATGCCTTATGTTTTATTTGCTTTTAACGGAGAAATAGACTAGAGGTCGTGAATTATCAACAGGGACTCGGAAGCTACCAACCATCTGTTTAATGATCAATGCCATAACTGGATTGATCTATCTAAGATAAAATCCTATTGGAAATAGATATGTTATCTAAGTTCGAGAGAATTAGATAATAAATTGTCTGGTAAGGTTGAGAGATAAGTTAGATAGTATCATCGTCAGGGATATTCTGCTGTTTCTACTTACTTCAAGAATCCCAAGCATTACCTAGTATCTGTCAATTCCCAAAACTCATGGTGAACATAAATCTGGTTTCCCATTTAGATTGATTTCAAATACTAAAATATTGAAAGTGACAATTACCTCTCTGTGAACCTTAAACTCCCATTTCTGGAAACATTAAACTACCAGTAAAGTATTTCATAAACAAATTAAAGTTCACACCATATTCCCTGTGGGATTCGACCCTAACCTAGTTGGGTTTTATATTGACCACAATCGCTTACACCCATTCAAGAGTGTAATTTGAGCGTTATAAAAAATGGCGCCGTTGCCGGGGAATACGGTTGCCGACTAAAAGTTTGTGTATGAAAATTTTCTGATAGTTAAGTTTCCTTGATTTATGTTTATTTGTTGTTCTTGTCTATTTAAGGTACTGTGTTGTTTATGCCAAAAACAAGAATTTCTAGAGAACCACTATTACCAATCAAACCGGAACCCCAGCTGATAGGGAGAATGACAGAACAATAGGAAGCAGAAAGACTACCTACTTTGGACAGGGCTCAGGTGAATGTGCAGAATTTAGGTCAACAAGCACGTCACCAGAACCCTGATGATGAAGACTTGGGTGATGAGGAATTGCTGAATCTTCAAAACCCAAGGATAGCTGAGCAAGTTGCTGCACCAGTGCAGTGAAACGTCAATAGAAATCGTCCAGTCTGAGGAATATATGGTCAACAACTTATTCATATAAGGCTGATGAAAATAATGAAGGAATGTACTGATCTGGTGCAACGGGTGCTATCATTTCTCCACCGTTGGCACCAGGTACAAAATTCAACATTACAAGTACCATAATCCAACTCCTGAATCTGAAGGGGTTATTTGGAGGCTTTCCTAGTGATGATTCGAACATGCATTTGGTGAACTTCATAAACATTTGCAAATCCTTTGACAATCCAGGAGTGAGCCAGAATGCGATCAGGTTGAGGTTGTTTTCGTTGTGTCTGTCTGGAGAGGCAACAATGTGGTTAAATGAACTAGAGCCTGATTCTATAACCAACTGGAGATAGTTGAAAGATATGTTCCTAGAATGGTTTTTTCCACCCTCCAGAAGGGTACAATTGAGGGATGAAATTAGTAACTTCAGACAGCTCCCGACTGAAGTATTGCACGAAACCTGGGAAAGATTTAAGAAGAAACTTGCACAATATCCGAACCACAACATGACTGACTTGCACTTGAAGGAGACTTTTTACAGAGCTTTCAACTCTGTGACAAAGCCAATTATTGACAACTCTGTAGGTGGTTCGTTCATTGATCTCTCTTTTTTAGATTCTTCTGACATGCTGAATAGAATGACCAAACAGAGTTGGGCTTGGAACACTAGGGATGCTGTAGTGGCTAGCCCGACTGTTGCTGGTGGTATAACTGTGGAGCAGCGTAGAAGGGATGAGGAGAGAGATAAGGACATGGCCAATTTGAAGATGCAGATGGACTTGCTAGCCAAGCACTTGCTATCCGGCAAGACTGAAATAGTTAAAGTTGTGGAATCTTAGGGTACTATTTTTATAGGTGCTGATGCGGAGGCAAACTATGTGAGTAATCAGGGGGGTTTCCGAGGTAATATCCAAGTGAACCAAGGTCAGACTTTCTATGAGAATCTTGATTATAAAGATAGAGAGAAGGGACACTGGATAAACAATAATGACAAGAGTGGTTTGTATGTTCCTCCTGGAAGTTGGGATACTGCAATAACTAGTTCTGGCAAGATGTCCATGAAGGACATGGTGGAAAAGCTGTTAAAGGGAGTCGAAGCTACTAACTCGGGGGTAACTACTATGAAAAGTGAGTTTTCTACCCTCAGTCAGTTGGTTAGCTCACACTCTGCTTCTATCAAGCAGCTGGAGCAACAGATGAGCCAACTTTTGGCTACTCTGAATCAGAGAAAAAGCTGGTACTTTACCTAGTGATATGGTTCAAAACCCATGAAATGATAGTTCTTGTATGGAGATTACCACTCAGAGTGGTAAGATTTTATCTGGACCTTCTATGGGCAAAGCTGTGGAGAATGAGGTAAGTGTCGATGAACCAGAAGAAAACAATCCAGTGGAGTCTGAGAAGCTGGATGGTTTTGTTGATATTTCAGAGAAAGAAGACGAAAAGAAAGGGGAAGTGGTATTGAAATAAATGCCAAGACCACCACCTCCCTTTCCTCAGAGATTGAAGAAGAAAGTATATAACAAAAAATTTAGCAAATTCGTTGCAATACTGAAACAACTGACAGTGAATATGCCATTGATGGAGGAACTTGAGCAAATGCCAAACTATACTAAATTTATAAATGAATTATTAACAAAGAAATGGAAGGTAAGATGTGAGCCGGTGGACAAAATCTACCACTGTAGTGCTGTTTCTTTACACTCCTTAGTGCAGAAAAAGCCTGATCCTGGAGCATTTACTATACCGTGCACAGTAGGGTCCATGAAGTTTACCAAAGCTTTATGTGACTTAGGAGCAAGTATTAATCTGATGCCACTTGATACCAATCTGATGAAGCGACCAGTTGGTATATTGCATGGTGTGCCGGTAAAAGTGGATGACTTTATTCTGCCTGCAGATTTTGTGATATTGGATTGTGATGTTGATTTTGAGGTACCCATTATTTTGGGTAGACCATTATTAGACATGGGAAAAGTATAGGTTGATATGGATCTTAATGAGCTAAAGTTCAGGTATGGAAAAAGGGAGGCCAGATTCAAAATGCATCCTCCTATGAAGCAGTTGGAGGAGATGAATATCTTCTCGATTGTGGATGTATTCTAGGAAAATAGTAATGAGGTATCTATATGGTATCTTGACGAAGTTTGAGTAGTCAAGATGACCAAGTCGTGCCACGACATTAAATCAGGCGCTATTGGGAAACAACCCAATTTTTTCATGCATTTTGTTTTTATTCATTTAGGTAGTAATCGGAAGGAACTGAAAAGGGTACAAAAAGATCAAGGTAAAAACTAAAGAAATCAAGACAAGTGGTCTTGACGATATTTGTGATAGGCTATCACAACTGTGACGGCTTATCGCCAATGTCATCAGAAAAACCAAAGGTTGAGACCTTCTCTATTAAGGCTGACGACCCACATGATAATCTATTACATTTATGATGGCTTATCGCAAGTTATCATCAGCCATTACCCTATTTTTGAAAATCTGGGCCCAAATTAGTTAAAATTTGACCCGGCCCAGATACAAAACCTTTCAAGTTCCCGGTTTTTGTTAGTTTCCTTCTTTAAGTTTTATTTCCTTCTTTTGTTATTTCCTGCCTTAGTTAGGATATTTACTTCCTTTCAAAATACTCCCAAGTGAACAAGGAAACAACCTTCCTGATAGTTGTGGGATTGCAAAGACATTCAAAATCAACCTCTTATCTTTTCTTCTCTCTCGCATATAAGCAAGTCAATGTTGATCATCAGGTATGTTCTCAAGCTCATCTTCACTCTTCTCTTCAGTGGTAAGAATAAGTTAAGTTGATTGTACCATTACTATGAAAATCAGAAATTAGGGTTGAAATGGTGCTTAAATTGCAAAAATTAAAACCCTAGTTTAATGAGTGAAAACTCCATGTGATTCTAAGGAAAATTTGGTCCCTGAATTAAGAATGAAAACTGAGTTGGGATGAAAATCTATACTGACGGCATCACTGATAGGCTATCACAAACGTGATGCCTTATCAGGAATGTCGTCACAAGCCTGAGAAAAGAAAAGTCAGTCTATTTAGAGCTGATGACAAAGCTAATAGGCTATCATAACTGTGACGCCTTATCATCCATGTCGTCACAGCATGTTGATAATGCACTGTCTTGACCTATTTTTTCTTAAGTTACTGAATTCAAATGGAATGCATGTATTCTTAATACTGTGTACTGAATATTTTTTTCATAATATCACAGGAACACTGAAATGGCACCAAAAGGCAAGAATCCTAACACTCCAAACAAAGCTGCCAAGCCCAAGGTGGTTCGAAAGCTCATTGATGAAGACTCTGATTATGAAAATGAAGAACCGCTGCTCAGGTGGAAGAGAAAGAAATCAAGTCCAAAGACGCCTCTTCCACCTAAACCCATTGAGGTGGAGGATAGTGATGATACTGAGACCACAACTCCAGCTGAGAGTGAATCTTCTGAGCAAGAGGGTTCTAAGCAAAATGAGTCCAAACAACCTGAGTCTAAGAAGGCTGAATCTGAAGAACCGGAGGTAGGACATGCTAAGTCTGAAAAATCTAATTCTGAGGAACCATCCTCAGAAACTCCCTTGGCTGAGAATCAAGTTGAGAAGGAACCAACAGCTCGGGGAACTTTGATAAAATGAAAGAATCCCTAGGTTTGAGAGAATGCTAGATGACAGATCCCTGAAGCAGAGGACATTTTCCTCAAAGGTCTTATCAGAGCAAAAAAAAGATCTGCCAGACGGCCAGTTTTTCAAGAAAAGAGAGTCATCCATAGGATTGACAGGGTATCCTATAGTTGAGCAGAAGTTCAAAAACTATGGGCTAGGATGGACTGCTAAGGGAGGAAAGCCATTTTGTCCTACATTATTCTGGGAGTATTATACAAACTACTAGGCTAGATTAGAGAGTATTTACAAGAATGGAGAGACCACAGCAGACCAGCCTTTGCTGACCAGAGTTCCAGTTCATAGGGTAAATGTAGATATTTCTGACATGACTATCAACAGATTTCTACATGGACCCAACTTCATTCCTCAGGTCACAAATTCGATATTCTACCATCGACTGAAGAATAAGGATAACCAGCATCCTTGGTTAGCTACACTAATAGCGGAAGGAGATCCGTTATGGTTGACCAGACCTAGTGAGCAGATTTACAAAGCTTCTTAGACTCAAGAGGCAAAGTTCTGGTGGGGTGTTGTACGCATCTATTTGATGCCAACTGATAGAGATAACATTCTTTGGGATGATCGAGCTATATTGGTTGCATGTATTATGGCCAACCTTAAGCTAGACTTCGGAGAGATCATTGCTGAAGAGATCAAGATTTGGGTAACAAGGTCTGACACCACTTACCCATTCCCTTGTTTGGTCACCAGGTTATGCGCAGAGCCAGGGGTACCAAAAATAGTAGGGATTGATGATATGTTGTATGCCACTAAGACCACAACTCTATCCAATATGATAATAATTAGCCGAGGCTGACACTTGATAGAGGGGTGAAGGTTGAGGTAAACCCATCAGTTGTAGGCCCTAGTTAGTACCTGAAGTGGAACTGCAAGACTCTGAGGATGCACCAACAAACTTTTCAGTACAAGAAGGTTCAATACCTAAAAATGAGCCAGGCCCTTCAGCTCCTACAACACCAGCAGAAATTACAGCCCAGCTGATTGATATTAGAAAAGTGGCCAAACAGGACAAATGGTGTGAGACGCAACTACATGACTTCGCCAACCAGTTTACCGCTGCTGTAGATAAGAGAATTAAGGATAATCTTGAGCCTTTTTCTATATTGCCTGCACGGGTGATGGATCTGGAGAACCATTTTGATGCAAAGGCACAGGAATTGATTAGAGCACATCTTGCTGAATTCAGAGTGGCCCCAGATAAGGTAAAGACTGATGTGGTAGTGTTACAGCAACACCAGTTTATGATTCCTGCAGGGCAATCAACTAAAGAATCTGTGGATGAACCCTCAATCCTTGATCTCACTGTGGAGCCAGTGAAAAAAAAAAGAAGAAAAACAAAGAAGCTGAAAAAGGTAAGAGAAAGAGATAAGAGGATGATGATAATGAGAGAAAAGCTAAGAAAAAGGAAAAGAAGAAGGTAGAGAAGACACTACAAGCAGATGATGAGCTAAAAGAACAAGAGAAAGCGGATCTGCAAAAGGCAACACAAGCATCCCTAGAGGAAAATTAGAAATGGGACGAAGCACTACGAGCGAGGGCTATAAGAGGCTCGTCTAGCAGATTAGCTGCACCATAGCAGAGAAAAGCTCTTGATAAGGATGATACTGCTGCAGGGTCAAGGACCCATGATTTGAGACTTGATTGACTCTAGGTATACCCTAGCCCTTAGTTTTATTTTATTTTTATTTTAAGTTGAGGGTGTAGGGTAGCATGTTGTTGTAGCATATTCTGTAACTAAATAGGAGTAGTGCAAGTACTGTAGGCAGTTAACTTATCTTGTGATTTTGAATATCTCTCCAATGGTTTGTATTGCATGACTGTGTGAATTGCATCTGGGTGTGACCACTGTGCATCCAGTTAGGGCATTAGTCTAGTACTTAATAACCACTGCTGAACAATTACATGAACTAGATAGGTAGTAAATAGTGATATGCTTGTGTGCCTTATGTGTGTGAGATCTCTACTAAGTTCCCTTTGTACTGCCAAATCCAGAACTTGCCCAGTTCGTCTTACCTTAGTTGAAAGATAGGGGTTAGGGAAGGATCATAGGCCATTTTTGAATTGAGTCACTTTTTAGCCTAAAATGACCTTCCCTGTGTACATATTACCACTTGATCCCTGTTTTGAGCCTAAATTAACCATTTATTTCTATAATACCTATCACCTTCCCTTTTAGATCATAATGAACCTGTTTTGGCCCTGGTCCTCCTTGGACACTGTGCAACTTGGCTTAGGCAAACAGCCTAAGTTGAGGGTGGCTATCATAGGGGTACATGATGTAAATTGGGTATGAATAAGGGTAGAGTAAAAGAAAAAGAATAAGTGAAAAAGAGCAAGAAAAGAAATTTGTTCGAATAGGAAGAAAGAACCACCCATTCTAAATGTGTGATCAAGAAAAAAGAAAAAGAGAGAAAAAAAAGTTAATAAGTAGACCCCACGAGTTAAAGTAGTGCCAAGGAGATTAGTCACTCTAAATGCTGTATAATATCATACAACCCTTAGCCTACGTTACAAGCCTAAGAAAGACCTATAATGATACTATTTTACCTGTCTAGATACTTTGGTAATAAAGATAAGGACAAACATATGGTATTTGGCATACATTGGTTTGAGCTTCATTCTGAGAGTGAGTATTTTTGTGATGATCCCCATGTTGATACTTTGATTTCTATTATGAGAGAAAAAGGGGAAATTTTTTATTGTTAGGGCACATTAGTATGTTACTAAGTGACTTACTTGTTTGGGTAGTGTCATATTGATATAAACATGATTGTTGGTACTTAGTTGATACCATGGCTGGAATCCCTTGTGTTATATTGCTGCTTTTCAATAAGATACACAGTAGTTTAAATTGTTGACCTTGGAGGCGGTAATTGAGTTTTGAGCTAAAATGGTTGTTGACTGCTGAATGTTCTTTGTATTCTCTTAGTTAGTTTGTTGCTTGAGGAGAAGCAATTGTTTTAAGTTGAGGGTGTTGATGTGTGAGCAAAATCTAACACATTTAATGTTTTTTAGCTCAAAATAATTGTGAATTCTGAAGCAACTCTTGTTGTTTTGATCTGTTTGCTCATGATATTGCAGTAAAAGGATGAAGGAATAGAAATAAATGACAATAGAGAAAAATAGTTGAAAATCTGAGCAAAAGAGAAGAAAACATGGCTGACCACATCCCTAAAAAGTCATCAACCTTGTGATAGCCTATAAGAAGTAGCGTCAGCCGTAACCAGGGAATTAGAGCTGAGAAATAGTTCTGATGATGTCTATGATATGCCATCAAGTGGGTGATAAGGAGTCAAGAATGGCGTCAGCCTTAAGCAGAAAATCAATGATAGGAGAAAACATCTGACGACGTTGGTGATACACCGTCAGATCCTTGATACAACGTCAGAGCCATCATTAGCCTAAGGCAGAGAATTGAAGAAACTGGAGCAAGTCTGACACATTTGTGATAGGGCGTCGGACTCTTGACGCGGCGTCATCTTGGGCATCACCTAATCCGAGAATTAATAGAATTTGCTATTTTATTTTCTTAATTAGGCTTTAGTATAAATAGCATCTTTTAGGGTTTATTCAAGGGGGTTCTTTTATTTTAGTTTTGGAGAGTTTTATTTTTCTTCAACACTTATCAACTATTTGTGGATTCCTATTTTCGGGATTAAATTGAAGAAACTACTTGTTGTTTTTCATCCGTTCGTAAGTTTATCCTTATTATCATGAATTCAACTTTGTATTTCATTCATCAAATCATGAGCGGTTAATTCCATTAGCCGGAGTTATGGGATCCATGGACTAGGGTTTGCTAGGTTACTACGTATTTAACGGATTCAAAGAGTAGTAGGACGTCTTGAAATTTTGTTGTTTTAACTGAAATCTTCTGGTTGCAAACATTAGGTTATGCATTAGGTTTTATTTGCTTCTAACGGATAAATAGACTAGAGGTCGTGAATTATCAACAGGGACTCGAAAGCTACCAACCTCCTGTTTAATGATCAATGCCGTAATTGGATAAATCTATTTGAGATAAAATCCTATTGGAAATAGATAAGTTATCTAAGTTCGAGAGAATTAGATAATAAATTGTCTGGTGAGGTCGAGAGATAAGTCAGATAGTATCGTCGTCAGGGATATTCTGCTGTTTCTACTCACTTTAAGAATCCCAAGCATTACCTAGTATCTTTCAATTCCCAAAACCCATGGTGAACATAACTCTGGTTTCCCATTTAGACTGATTTAAAACACTAAAATATTGAAAGTGACAATTAACTCTCTGTGAACCTTAAACCCCATTTCCGAAAACATTAAACTACTAGTAAAGTATTTTGTAAACAAATTGATGTTCACATCATATTCCCTGTAGGATTTGACCACAACCTAGTTGGGTTTTATATTTACAACGATCGCTTACACCCATCCAAGAGTGTAATTTGAGCGTTATAAAAAATGCTGCCGTTGCTTTAATGCTTTTTAGCTTAAAATAATTGTGAATTTTGAAGCAACTCTTGTTATTTTAATGTGTTTGCTCATGATATTACAGTAAAAGGCTGAAGGAATAGAAATAAATGACAATGGAGTAAAAGAGTTAAAAATCTGAGCAAAAGAAAAGAAAACATGGATGACGACATCCCTGATAAGTCGTCAGCCTTGTGATAGTCTATCAGAAGCAGCGTCAGCCTTAAACTGGGAATTGGAGCTGAGAAGCAGTTCTGATGACGTCTATGACGTGCCGTCTTGTGGGTGATAAGGAGTCAAGAATGGCGTCACCTTTAAGAAAAAAATCAGTGATAGGAGAAGACATCTGACGACGTTGGAGATAAGCTGTCAGATCCTTGATGCGGCGTCAGAGTCATCGTTAGCCTAAGGCAGAGAATTGAAGAAACTGGATCAAGTCTGACACATCTGCGATAGGGCGTCAGACTCTTGACGCGGCATCAACTTGGGCGTCACCTAATCCGAGAATTAATTGAATTTGCTATTTGATTTTCTTAATTAGGATTTAGTATAAATAGTATCTTTTAGGGTTTATTCAAGGGGGTTCTCTTATTTTAGTTTTGGAGAGTTTTATTTTTCTTCAACACTTACCAACTATTTGTGGATTCCTATTTTCAGGATTAAATTGAAGAAACTACTTGTTGTTTTTCATCCGTTCGTAAGTTTATCCTTATTATCATGAATTCAACTTTGTATTTCGTTCATCAAATCATGAGTGGTTAATTCCATTAGCCGGAGTTATGGGATCCATGGAATAGGGTTTGATAGGTTACTAGGTATTTAACGGATTCAAAGAGTAGTAGGATGTCTTGAAATTTTGTTGTTTTAACTGAAATCTACTGGTTGCAAATATTAGGTTATGCCTTAGGTTTTATTTGCTTCTAATGGAGAAATAGACTAGAGGTCATGAATTATCAGCAGGGACTCGGAAGCTACCAACCTTCTGTTTAATGATCATTGTCGTAACTGGATTGATCTATCTGAGATAAAATCCTATTGGAAATAGACAAGTTATCTAAGTTCGAGAGAATAAGATAATAAATTTTCTGGTGAGGTCGAGAGATAAGTTAGATAGTACCGTCGTCAGGGATATTCTGCTGTTTCTACTTACTTTAAGAGTCTCAAGCATTACCTAGTATCTGTCAATTCCCAAAACCCATGGTGAACATAACTCTGGTTTCCCATTTAGACTGATTTCAAACACTAAAATATTGAAAGTGACAATTAACTCTCTGTGAACCTTAAACCCCCATTTCTGAAAACATTAAACTACCAGTAAAGTATTTTGTAAACAAATTGATGTTCACACCATATTCCCTGTAGGATTTGACCACAACCTAGTTGGGTTTTATATTTACAACGATAGCTTACACCCATTCAAGAGTGTAATTTGAGCGTTATCAAAAATGCTGCCGTTGCTTTAATGCTTTTTAGCTCAAAATAATTGTGAATTCTGAAGCAACTCTTGTTATTTTAATGTGTTTGCTCATGATATTACAGTAAAAGGCTGAAAGAATAGAAATAAATGACAATGGAGTAAAAGATTTGAAAATCTGAGCAAAAGAGAAAAAAACATGGTTGACGATATCCCTGATAAGTCGTCAGCCTTGTGATAGTCTATCAGAAGTAGCGTCAGCCTTAACCAGAGAATTGGAGCTCAGAAGCAGTTCTGATAACGTCTGTGATGTGGCGTCAAGTGGGTGATAAAGTCAAGAATGGCGTCAGCCTTAAGTAGAAAATCAACGATAGGAGAAGACATCTGATGACGTTGGTGATACGCCGTCAGATCCTTGAGGCGGCGTCAGAGTCATCGTCAGCCTAAGGCAAAAAATTGAAGAAACTGGAGCAAGTTTGACGCCATCCGTGATAGGGCGTCAGACTCTTGGGGCGGCGTCATCTTGGGCATCACCTAATCCGAGAATTAATTGAATTTTCTATTTTATTTCCTTAATTAGGCTTTAGTTTAAATCGCATCTTTTAGGGTTTATTTAAGGGGGTTCTCCTTTTTTTAGTTTTGGAGAGTTTTATTTTTTTTCAACACATATCAACTATTTGTGGATTCCTATTTTCCGGATTAAATTGATGAAACTACTTGTTGTTTTTCATCCATTCGTAAGTTTATCCTTATTATCATGAATTCAACTTTGTATTTCGTTCATCAAATCATGAGAGGATAATTCCATTAGCCGGAGTTATGGGATCCATGGACTAGGGTTTGATAGGTTACTAGGTATTTAACGGATTCAAAGAGTAGTAGGACGTCTTGAAATTCTGTTGTTTTAGCTGAAATCTACTGGTTGCAAACATTAGGTTATGCCTTAGGTTTTATTTACTTCTGATGGAGAAATAGACTAGAGGTCGTAAATTATCAATAGGGACTCGGAAGCTACCAATCTTCTTTTTAATGATGAATTCCATAATTGGATTGATCTATCTGAGATAAAATCCTATTGGAAATTGATAAGTTATCTAAGCTCGAGAGAATTAGATAATAAATTGTTTGGTGAGGTCGAGAGATAAGTCAGATAGTATCGTCGTCAGGGATATTCCATTGTTTCTACTTTCTTCAAGAATCCTATGCATTACCTAGTATCTGTCAATTCCTAAAACCCATGGTGAGTATAACTCTGGTTTCCCATTTAGACTGATTTCAAACACTAAAATATTAAAAGTGACAATTAACTCTCTGTAAACCTTAAACCCCCATTTCCGAAAATATTAAACTACCAGTAAAGTATTTCATAAACCAATTGAAGTTCACACCATATTCCCTATGGGATTCGACCCTAACCTAGTTGGGTTTTATATTGACAACGATCGCTTACACCTATTCAAAAGTGTTATTTGAGCGTTATCATACCCTTATCTTGTAAACTAGTCCTTATCCTGGACCTCATTAATGACCAATATACGACCACACAAGGACCAACTCGTAACTTAACATGCGACCAATACCCTTTGAACCGTACCTTTATCAGAATCATCTAGACTTAACATAGGCATTATAAGACTTAGCAACACACTATTTGTACCTCAACATACTATAGGAAAGATGTTCAATCATACCTTGGACAGAATACAACCCAACCATACTGATTAACATATGAGTGAAGGACCCTAAATTGTATTATATTATATGACTAGCACCTACATGTCATATGATGTCCAGTGAGCTCAACATCAAGGAATTTTTAGAACTTGGGGGTTTGATGGACCATATGGTTACATGATTGCATGCCCGTCATGCTTATTTTCTTACATCTTAAAATTTTTATATGACTATATCATTTAGATTCTATATGCCTTTATATGTATTGAATTGAATAGGGGTAAGGTTAAGCTCACCCCTATACAGAGAGAGTAAGATACCCTATCCTACTGTCCAAAAGATGGATGAATGATTTAACTCATTAATTATAGAAGGATGAAAATAATCATTCACCCCATGTAAACTTATAGATAATAATGGATACAATTGTCCTTTCAATATTACAAGATGTACAAATACCGATCAAGTAGCCTGAAAGATAGAGTTACTTCTAGAGATAGTTATAGTGCACTCGACCTTTCATGTATTTATACCATAACAACATTAAGAAAATACGATTTATGCAATGCTTTCCAAATCTTACATTTTCTATCGCAGAGAGTTTTTGTAGTATGAGGACATAAGTTAGATGCTTCACTCATTTTAAGTCTTCATTTGGAGTGTAGGGCCAAGAGGAGCCCGACTAGTTGTCTGTATATTTATTATATTTGCATAATGCCCTTTGAGGCTTGTTATTATACTCATAGTTCGCTGATAGGTACTTTAATGGTTTTGGAGATAGACCTACTAAAAAGGAAACTCTATCAAAATTTTAAAAAATTTAAGAAATAGACAAATTTTGAGGCCCTAAGGAGTCTAAGAGTAAATTTGTAAGCTATGGATTAGTATTGACATCATAATAGAAATGGATAATTGTTCATTATTCGATAATGAATATTCCTGCAAGGTGTTTTTATATTCATATGCTTGTATATCACAACTAATTTACTTGTATGATATATGTCTCTTTGATTTCAAAGAATATGTATTAAGTAATTTTACATCCCAGCTATTTATATAATTATATGATAGATTTTTTATGCCATACTTTATTTTTTTACATTATATTTGTTTTATTGTTTAACTATTCATATGTTGTTTTATAGTTTATAAGTTCATCTATCATAGGTTTTCACAGCATACCCTCATATAGATTACATAAGATAGATTCTTCTCTAGATGTTGTATGCTTCTATGTATACCTACTAAGTAGAGAGTTAAAAGTTAAGTTCAAGCCTAAGATAAGACAATTAAGGTGGTCTTTTTGATTGAGTGCAAATGCAGAATATAAGATATGTTACAATATTGGTTAGAGCTATTATTTGACTATAAGGCCAAACAAAGCCTAGTGTATAATATGTTTGAGTATTGTAATTGTTGTGATTCTTTGTGTAGCATATTATATGTATTTTGCTGGTCTAACAGGTTATCGATAGGCCTATTTACAGAGAAAACTTTGTCACAATTTTTGGAGATCTTGAGAGCTTTCTATATATTAAGCCCTTACTATTTGGTAGAGTGACATGAAAATTTAGAAGGTGATCTCATAGATGTCTTGGGTAATTATGGAAAATTAAAGTTTGAAATAAACATCATTTGAGAATGAATGATCTTAAGTAGGGGAGATTATAGCACCTGAAAAAAAATTTCGAGTCAACATTGTAAATGGGTGCAACTCTTGGTTTATAAAAAGTTATGTGGTGCATTATACATCAAATTAATAATCTTTGAGCTTATCTTCTAATGGCATATATAATTTGGTATCTAAGAAGTTGGTTATATTTCATATTATTACTGAATATAAGTACTATGTTTTTTTTAGAAAAACGTAGCTATGCTATTGTTTGTAAGTGATAAGTGGGGCCATTTGACTTCTCTGTAGGTTAATAAAATTAGAAAGAGAATTTAAATTTTCTAATATTTTCCATTTATTTTGAGAGAACATGAGAATGGGTTATTGTAACGCCCCAAAATCGGGTCCCGAGACGTCACACGGTGCTTAGGGTCACAAGTGACCCCAAGCTAACCCTTCTACTGGCATAACTCATAAGCAACTGAATAAAAATACAAATCCATACAAATCAGCAGAAATTTACTCTTTTTTGAATCTGATCGATACAAAAATGGAATTTTACAGGATTACAATTCTTCCTTTACAACCAAAATTGAAAAAAAATACATCAACTTCTACTGACTGTCTATGAAGCCTCTACTAGTACTGAAAGTAGGTAGCCGGGTCATGACTCCCGACTACCCCAACTCAATACGAATGAATAAATAAAATACAACACTATAAACTCTGTATAACTAACCCAAGCCCTTGAATCAAAAGGACTCATCACCTGCTGACTGGATACAACGAACTAACTGGATCAGAAGGTGCAACTATACCTTGTACCTACATTCCGAGAAAATGTAGCCCACATACGAATATGTGGGTCAGTACTATGGAAAAATACCGAGCATATGGGGGTGTATGCATTTGTATAAACATCATTATCATAAATATTTATAAGAAATATGCAGGATGTATGAAAGACTCACATAGCCTGAAGAAAATCATCATAATCATGAGAGGATGAAATGAGTATAATAACACATGTGAGTCTCATATAATTTGTCAATCACTTTCAGTTCATCAAGAATATCAATTCTCATAATGTAAATATCATTTAAATCTTTCGAAAGAATAACTTTCACAATTCCACTTTCAAATCACTTCACCATTCACCATAGACACAAGGAAACACACACACACACTGGGAGATCCTATAACGGACATAAACCATGTGAGCTACATAGAGTCCAATGTACAACCCACGTTGGGGAGAGCTGTCCTATCCTTTCCATCGGAGTAGGACTATCGGTATCAAATCCACACAAACTAGTGATCACTATATAAATCAGCCTCAGGCTCACTCCTACCGGGGCATGTAGTTCTAGGGATGTAAGGTCACTTTATACCCCCCACTCGGTGCTAAAGATTACTCCCGGACTTAGCTCAGAAATTTAAATCAGCCTCAGGCTCACATTAAAGAAAATCTACAATAAACACTTCAATAATTTTCATCGGGAGTCAATTTGCTACCCCTTTATCATAATCAATAAAAGCGTGGATTTCTTTGACAGTCGAGTTCAAAATAACTCATTCACGATCAAAAGGTCAAATCATTCAAAACATCTCAAATATTCAACATCAACGTGCATATAGCACACATTTTCTCAAAGACACAATTTCAAATGGGGTTCAAGACCCAAATATCAAAATCATGATAAATATTATTCAAGATTCATGCTTTATATCATCACACATGTAAATTCATCTTTCAAAATCATAAACATCAAGATTTCATAATAATCATCATAAGATATGGGTTCATGCTTCAAATTCATAAAAAATCAAATAAAAATCATGTCTTTGTAAAGAAAATTACTTTTGGGCACAATAACGAAAGATCGTTCTTGTTGAAAACCCCCACATACCTTGAATGATGAACTTTAGATCGATACTCATTTTTGAGATGTTAATTGTGCCTTTGAATGACGGTTCTTGGAGTTCTTGAACTAGGAACTTGGAATCTTGAATAAATTTGCAGAATTAATGGTGAACTTTGGAAGTTCTTGAAGTTTTTGAACTAGGAACTTGGAATCTTGAATAAATTTGAAGAATTAATGGTGAACTTTGGAGGTTCTTGAAGTTGGATGTAGGAGCTTAGGGTTTTCTTTTTGAGGGAATTTGATGAAATATAACATATAATACTTCTAATAGGCTTTAATATAGTTTTTGGACGGATTTTGGGTGAGGGGGAATGACCAAAACACCCCTAAAAATAAAATAATTCTCGAATCTGTCCTTTGGTGGACTGTTTTGATAGTCTGAAGTATATCAACCATAACGTTTTACTCCGATATCCAAATTGGATGAAACCAATTTCATTAGAAAGAGGACTCTCATATATTTACTTTGATATATAGTATCTCACCCATATCATTGTGTAAGAGGAGTTATGATCATTTGAAGTTGACCCAAAAAGTCACTTTTGATAGGCTAAAGTAGATCGACCATAACTTTTTGCTCCGATAGACAAATTGGATTAAACCAATTTCATCGGAAAGAGGACTCACAGATATTTCCATTGATATATAGTAGATCACCCAGATCATTATGTACAAGGAGTTATGATTGTTTAAATTTGGAGCTAAAATACGCCAGGCCTCAGTACTTTTTTTCCTGCACGTTTTACTGTTCACTACTATTCACAGTTCGATCGGAATGTTCATAACTCGTCGCTCGGGTGTCCATTTTGGATGATCCACATATCATTGCAAAGATTATTTGATACTCTACGCAATGGTGGGTCATAATTTAAGACATTCCGCATGAAAAATTTATAATTCATTCTAGAAGATAGAACCCAACACATTTACGCACAAAATTTCAACGAAAAATTTCCCGGGGTATTACATCATCTCCCCCTTGGAAACATTCATCCTCAAATATCGATGAATAAGTACAGAATACCATGGAAATGAGGACAAAAGTCTAGGATAATGAAATCAATCCACTTACTTCATTCCAAACTTTCGAATACTTCATAGAACATACGATTCATAATGAGAATGGTCACATAGTTGGATCTTAAACAACGGAGACTGATTTTAAGGAATCGATATCTTTGGTTTATTCAGAGACTGAGAATCAAGGGTCTCGAGGGGATCTCATCAAAAGAAGGACCACTTATGCCCAAATGAAACGTCCCTCAACACTCCCTCCAAAAGATTCAAATGATATTATTCGGGAAGAAAATGAACCATAATTTGATACAATCCTATCGTATGGGTACAATGACCCATATGTCATAAATTAAGATAGGAATTTCTAGGTCTTGGGAAACATAACTCCTTGCTTCCAAACTTAGCAACACTTCCCAACTACTCCCTCGACTTTGTTCAAGCCTAACTCCAAGTACTCATGAGATACGCCACATAACACTATAATATTAATCTATATCATGAACCTCAATACACACTGAGCCTCACAACTCCTCACTTCAAACATAACTCTTATTGCTACTCCAACAACCACATACAATCTTATACTAGGGATCCGCTAACTTGCGGTGCATTATTTTAGATATACAACCATAACATTCAAGCCTATTCTCATAACCACATACGCACTTCGCACATGCACCTCTAAAGGAACACTCATAAAGCATCTTCCTCGCTTTCTCTAAGATTCCATCAACTACATCATTCACACATACTGGTCAATTCTTTAAACGGCACACATAACATTTTCTCAACCAATTGAACTATACACAAAAACTCTGTATTACTATTCCTACAACCTCATAGAAGTGCATAAAACCAACGCACAATAATCTTTCCAAATAAATATTTAAAACTTCAACTAACCACGACATGTATCAAGGACTTAGCCTCAATCTAACTTAACTTCACCGCCGTGAGCACACCACCTTCTATCATAGATAAGGAAGTATCTTCTCGCCCTTCCAGACAGTTGATGAAGACCTCAAACATGAAGGGATAATGTAAATAACTTGACTCTCTCTATTGAGGCCTTAGGAATAAAATATCAAATACAATGGGTTCATTAAGGTATCAAAACTGAAGACACCCATAACGGAAACTGAATTTCACTGATCAATAAGAGTATTGCCTGAGTACTGGAACTGAACATACTGTAAAACTTGAGTATATGAGTCATGGGCGGCATGCCCAGAATTTAGAGCTCATAACTTATGGAATGTGATTCCCACTGCTAGAAGAACTGGAATTTCTCATTTTTGGAAACTAGAAGAGTATGTAATTATCCATCACGTGTATGAACATGAATTAAGATCATGGAACTGAAATGTAAAGCATGAGTAGGTTTTGGGACAGCTGAAAATACTGAAATAACATTGGGTCAAGCACCGATCTTTCTCACAGCAAATTTACAACTTACTGGTACTTCTACTAAAATGTAAAAGCTTGACTTGACTACATGTTCTATAATCTCCCCCTTAGCTTTAAGCCACCACTCAAATTCTCAAATGCTTACTAATTTTGAATCTCCACGAACATCTCTATCGCCGGAATGTACACCGTCTAGTGCTTCAACTCTTATTTCTATTAGCTCAACTTGAATACTTTCTAACCTTTTGATAGACCATGCTACTTCTGTCTTCTCCCTCTAATACCATGCCTATGAACTTATGTTTCTAACCCATAAGAATCAAAATCACACTTAAGAGGCTCAACATTTCCAATCATACGCCTCGCCTTAACTTAGCCATCAAAACATCATCCATCGTCTAACTAGTATTTATCCATCTAACAATCCCATGGCACGACTCACTACACCACATACACTAATCCTCAAAATTAAAGCAGTCCCATAATATCTTGGGTGAACTTTCTCATCATAATATAATATTACACTTAATTACAAGTCAACTACACTTAAACTCTTCTGTACACTGTTCAAGCCTATTAGGTCACTTCCGGCAACTAATACCATTAATTCAGAAACCGTCACATTCGGCTTCATGATCACCAATCATTCAAACTTAAGGTCTCACACTTCACATAATTTACAACTCCATCTCACGCATAACTCCTACGTGAATATTATAAAACAACACATCCATGAACACTAGCCCAGTTAAACTTCATAACAATAATAATTGGTCCTAATCATATAGCCTATCTTATTCACAATCCATTAACACATCCATCTTTTACCCGTCACTACTATCTATCCTTCATACACAACTTAACATAGTTCATAGCTCTCTACGTCTTAACTTAACTTTCTCTTGCAATCTAGAGAGCGTCTAGATGAACAACACTTACCCACCGAGTACTTCCACCACTAACCTATACTCTCTGTCATACAAATACCATCAACACCAATTTCATACCTCGAACAAACTATATCACTTCCTATTAACCCAATTGCATGCAAAAAGGGATTTCGCTATACTTATGCTCAACAAATCACACTTACCATCCTTCTTACTACTACACCTCCAAATCCCACATTTTCAGCCAGCACAAGGAACAAGATGAACTACAAGTTGCTAGTGGATCGAAATAGGCCTCACACGGCTTCACTAGACTTTGGTTTTGTGTTTTGATCAAGAAAGTTATATGAATAACAAAGTAACTATGCTAGTGAATCAAAATAGGCCCCACACGGCTTCACTAGACTTTGGTTTGTATTTTGAACAAGAAAATGAGATGAATAACAAAGAAGCTATGCTAGTGAATCGAAAGAGCCCCACACGACTTCACTAGACTTTGATTTTTCACAAACATAATGATAATAAGATTACATAATACAAGAGATAGAAACTTGACACACGACATTCAACGATCTAAGAATACACCTTACTCTGTCTTAATTAAATAATTTATAAGAATGAGGGCATAACTTTCAACTTAAGGAATTTGACACACTAGAGAGCTCCTCTCAAGCCCTTTGTGTAACTTTTGAAATTTCTTCTAGAAAATATAAAAGCATTACCTGGGGAAGAACTGGAGCTTGCGAATCATGTTATCTAAAAAATAATACATAGAGGGAGAAGTATAGATTAAAATTGTAGATTCTGAGGAGGAATCTGAAAGCACATCTAACCTAAGCTTAGTTCGCGACTTTTATGAACATGAATAAAGTACTTCAATCTTTGGAACTCAAAAGCACTGACAGGATATTTCTAGCTCTCTTACAATCCCATAACTATCTATGGAGAATTAAGCATAACTGTTTTTGATACCTTGAAAATGAGGCAGAGTTGGCCAGAATAGAGTAAGATGAGAATCTATATAAGCTTCTTGGAGAACCTTTTTATAGCATGATTTTAGACTTGAAAGAAGGGAAACATTTCCTAAATGTCCTGTAGCCTCTCGAAGAAAAGTACAGATATTTCCGTACCGTTCCGTAAGAATCTACTAGACACGACTTTATAGACATCCTAGGACACTTGAACTCTGTGCTTTGATACCAAGTTTGTAACGCCCCAAAATCGGGTCTCGAGACGTCACACGGTGCTTAGGGTCACAAGTGACCCCAAGCTAACCCTTCTACTGGCATAACTCATAAGCAACTGAATAAAAATACAAATCCATATAAATGAGCAGAAATTTACTCTTTTCTGAATCTAATCAATACAAAAATGGAATTTTACAGGATTACAATTCTGCCTTTACAACCAAAATTGAAACAAAATACATCAACTTCTACTGACTGTTTATGAAGCCTCTACTAGTACTGACTGTAGGTAGACAGGTCATGACTCCCGACTACCCCAACTCAATAGACTGAATAAAGAAAATACAACACTATAAACTCTGCATAACTAATCCAAGCCCTTGAATCAAAAGGACTCATCACCTGCTGACTGGATACCATGAACTAACTGGATCAGAAGGTGCAACTATACCTTGTACCTATATTCCGAGAAAATGTAGCCCACATACGAATATATGGGTCAGTACTATGGAAAAATACCGAGCATATGGGGGTGTATGCAGTTGTATAAACATCATCATCATAAATATTTATAAGAAATATGCAGGATGTATGAAAGACTCACATAGCCCAAAAAAAATCATCATAATCATGAGAGGATGAAATAAGTATAATAACACATGTGAGTCATCATATAATTTGTCAATCACTTTTAGTTCATCAAGAATATCAATTCTCATAAATTAAATATCATTTAAATCTTTCGAAAGAATAACTTTCACAATTCCACTTTCAAATCACTTCACCATTCACCATAGACACAAGGAAACACACACACACTGGGAGATCCTATAACCGACATAAACCATGTGAGATACATGGAGTCCAACGTACAACCCACGTTGGGGAGAGCCATCCTATCCTTTCCATCGGAGTAGGACTATTGATATCAAATCCACACAAACTAGTGATCACTACATAAATCATCCTCAGGCTCACTCCTACGGGGGCATATAGTTCTAGGGAAGTAAGGTCACTTTATACCTCCCACTCGGTGCTAAAGATTACTCCCGGACATAGCTCAGAAATTTAAATCAGCCTCAGGCTCACATTAAAGAAAATCTACAATAAACACTTCAACAATTTTCATCGGGAGCCAATTTGCTATCCCTTTATTATAATCAATAAAAACGTGGATTTCTTTCACAGTCGAGTTCAAAATAACTCATTCACGGTCAAAAGGTCAAATCATTCAAAACATCTCAAATATTCAACATCAACGTGCATATAGCACACATTTTCTCAAAGACACAATTTCAAATGGGGTTCAAGACCCAACTATCAAAATCATGATAAATATCATTCAAGATTCATGCTTTACATCACCACACATGTAAATTCATCTTTCAAAATCATAAACATCAAATAATCATCATAAGATATGGGTTCATGCTTCAAATTCATAAAAAAATCAAATAAAAATCATGCCTTTGTAAAGAAAATTACTTTTGGGCACAAGAACGAAAGATTATTCTTGTTGAAAAACCCCACATACCTTGAATGATGAACTTTAGATCGATACTCATTTTTGAGATGTTAATCGTGCCTTTGAATGATGGTTCTTGGAGTTCTTGAACTAGGAACTTGGAATCTTGAATAAATTTGCAGAATTAATGGTGAACTTTGGAGGTTCTTGAAGTTCTTGAACTAGGAACTTAGAATCTTGAATAAATTTGAAGAATTAATGGTGAACTTTGGAGGTTCTTGAAGTTGGATGTAGGAGCTTAGGGTTTTATTTTTGAGGGAATTTGATGAAATATAACATATAATGCTTCTAATAGGCTTTAATATAGGGTTTGGGCAGATTTTGGGTGAGGGGGAATGAACAAAACGCCTCTAAAAATCAAATAATTCTCAAATCTATCCTTTGGTGGACTATTTTGATAGTCTAAAGTAGATCAACCATAACGTTTTATTTCGATATCCAAATTGGATGAAACCAATTTCATTAGAAAGAGGACTCTCATATATTTACTTTGATATATAGTATCTCACCCATATCATTGTGTAAGAGGAGTTATGATCATTTGAAGTTAACCCAAAAATTCACTTTTGATAGGCTGAAGTAGATGGACCATAACATTTTGCTCCGATAGAAAAATTGGATGAAACCAATTTCATCTGAAAGAGGACTTGTAGAGCTTTTCGTTGATATATAGTAGATCACTCAGATCATTATGTACAAGGAGTTATTCTCGTTTAAAGTTGGAGAAAAAATACTCCAGGCCTTAGTACTTTTTTTCCTTCACGGTTTACTGTTCACTGCTATTCACGGTTCGATCGGAATGTTCATAACTCGTCGCTCGGGTGTCCGTTTTGGATGATCCACATATCTTTGGAAAGATTATTCAATACTCTACGCAATGGTGGTTCATAATCTAAGACATTCCTCATGGAAAATTTATAATTCATTCTAGAAGATAGAACCCAACACGTTTACGCACAAAATTTCAACGAAAAATTTCCCGGGGCATTACAGTTATAATGAGTCTTTACTCTCTCCTCCTTCTTAACAATAGAGAATTAATGTTATATTGGGGGTTATAGAGTTGAAGAGTTTTTACAACGGAGACGCACACGACATGGTCCCATAGTGTTGGACAGGTTCTAGTTTATTCAAGGATTTTAAAGATTTTTCAAGAATTCAAGTTGGGATTTATTTTCAAATTGGTAATTCCTCTCCCCAGTAGTTGAATATAATGATAGATTATATATATAAGTGGTAGTATAAGGGAGTAATTGCTTTTTTAATTTGAATTTCATATTGAATCTTTAAATGGGTCTTGATAATTAGGGTTCTTAAAGGGGGGGGGGGGGGGAGGGAGGTGAGTTGTGATAAAAGAGGGATATTTGAGTATTTCTATTGGCATGAATAGATTCAATATCAAACATAATAAGTTGAAAAAATGCAGAATTCTCTCAAAATATTTGTTCAAAAATTTGATTAATGTTAGGCATAAGGGAAGAAAATATTTTCAAATAAGTTTATAGAAGAATTTTCATAATATTGATGAACATAGCTATGTATTTTTTATGTAGCTGATTATGATGGAATGATTACTCATCGTTTGGGTGGTTGAAATTATTGATTGATTACGTAAACACTACACTTAGGGTTGTTTAGTTATTTGAAACTATCAATGTTATTATTAGATAATGGGGGCATGCAAGGTACGTAAAGCTAAAACCTCCTCCATCATTATAAGTCACTTGATTCTTCTGAAAGAGTCAATATAGTTTACCTGATGTATATGATATATCCTTCGCTTTCTATACATCTATACACAGTTATATGCCTAATATGGCCACAATATCCACATGCCCTTTCCATTTGAGTTTATCTGTTTCAATCGTTCATGCGTCTATTTATTGGAGTTATAGTATTCATATTACTCTCGTTGAGATAAATATCGATGGAGTTATACCGGATTGTGTTTGTGTTCATTAGAAATCCTTAGAATTCATAGGGTACATCTACCATGTTATATATTATAATAAATGGCCATAGTATAGTTGCACTAGTATATTCGATCACATAGAGATATAGTCATTTAACGATATAAAGGATTAATGTTAAATAACTAGAAACTATTTAAAAAGTTGGTTGAATATGGGAAACACCACTTGAATGACTAAACAATATTTATCATAATATACCTGCATAAGCCAATAAAACACTACTTTATAACGATAAACGATGGGAGTAAAACACCTAGACTTAGAACCATTGAAAAACATCCATCTTCTAGCGTCACTGGGGTGGGTACAACTAGGGGCTTGAGAGGTACCCTTTGTATATGAGTCATATCATTCTTATCCTCCCCTATCATATCCTAGGCAGTGTGGTGAGGGTGACTCACTGTCCTAAGTATGAGTGACCCTCCCCTCAATTGTACATAAGGGTACGAGTCATACCTAGGTGAGTCATATAGGGGAGTCATGAGTTTGGAAGTTGACTGGTTTAGGTACGATTGTTGTGTATGAGTTAGGGGCGAGTCATACCCTTTTTATGTGACTCAAAGATGGATGCTCGTACCCTTACTAGTATGTGTGACATAGGAGAAGCCTAGGTTACCACTCGTACCATAGGGTATGAATCAGGGTGCCACTCGTACCCTAGGGTATGACTACTTAAGTGAGTCGTACCCCTGGACGGGTTCAATTTTTAGCTTTTAACTAAGGGCCTTGTGGTCATTTACCATATATATAACCCTAATATCACTTAATATATAAGTGTATGTAGCCTCTTAAGAATCCATTTTTGATGGATCAAACACCCTAAATACTGTCTCAAGACCATCTTTGAAGAATTCAAGGCTAGGGTTTCAATAATAGTCTTCAAGAGGCAAAGGGTAGTCAATATTCTTGGTGATTCATTTTATTTAAGGTATGTAGCTCTTCCACTTGATAAAACAATCTAAACCTATGTTTTTCACACTTGGATTAGTAAGTGTACATGGTGATTTTGAAATCAAGAAAAAAGGTTTTGTTGCGTATTGATGAATAATGATGATTCTTGCTTAGACTTATGTTTATACATGTCATTGATGGTTGTTTGCACATATGTATGCTTGTTGTATGTGGTCTAACATTTGGGTCTTGAGTAACCCTAGTATTAATGTTTTCTACTATAAAATTGGCCTTGGTAAAGTCATGTACACAAGGTGTTTGTGAAAATATTTAAGTGAGATGTCTAGTTACGTGATGATGATGTTTTGAACTAGGGGAATGGACCAATATGTTTGAATTCTTGATAAATGATATTGTAAAGTTAAAATGAGCTATGTATGGTGTAATTAATGACCTCGATGGTTGATGAATACGAATGGGGTTAAAGTCCCAAACATTAAAATGAACTTGTATTGTGTGTTAAACTGAATTATGGTATAAATTTCCTAATCAAGTGTGAATGTCTAGCAAGGGTATTGAGGACCATAGTTTAAATTTTATGATGAGTCTAATTAAGGCATTGGACTATTGAACTGGTTTAGCAATAAAGGCTCCTATGAGGACCATGTGGTTATATATGGTATTGAATAGGCTAAATAGGTTAAATTATTTATGTTTGGAATTGAATGTATGTGGATACATGGACGAAGGGTTAAAGTCCCAATGTGGATTAATGATAGGCGTGATGTGATGTTGGGTGTATTTATGCATTTTAGTGCCACTGTTATAGTCTTTTTAGGCTTATTTTGAGGATGATTCATGAGATTAATGTGTTGATAATGATATAAATGTGAATTTAAGTGTCCATGTATTTTTTTACAAAGTTTAATGGTGTTTTCAAACAAGTTTTGATTCAAATTGGTCATTTAGAATTCAACCGAGAAAACTAGTGTGACTAGCTTGAGCTAGGTTTTGTCTAGTCTATCATGTTGGATTCTAATGTGTTTAATGAGTTACTAAGGTTGTTATTAAGTATTTATATGTGAAAAAACTTGATTATAATGTTCAAGGGTAAATTGGATCAAAACAAAAGTGAAAACAATGAGCTAAAGATCAAAGTGAAATTAGCCTATACTTAGCTCGTGTTTCTAGTTCGTCATGTTGGATGCTGTGTTATTTTAAGCTCTAAATTATTGTTTTAATTCTATAGGATTCTTGTTTAATGGATTATAATGATATATGAAGGATATACAAGCTTCAAATCAAGTAAAAACAACTCAAAAAGGCTTGGAATGGATCACAAAAGCAAAATATGCTACTTAATGCCAATTTGGACACCTGGAATGTCCGGGAAGAGTAAGGGAATGTGTGAAAGAGTTTTGTCACTTGAAGCACTTCAAAAGGTTTAGAAGGCACCAAAACAATGAACCAAGGCGATATGGAGGCGACACCTTTCCTGGAGCGGCGCTCAAACTAGGGCCGTGCCCTCTCAACTCCTGGGCTTAATAGCTGAAGGTTTTCTTGTACAACATGGAATGGGCTTACTCCTATACTATAAATACATGTTATATCATGTTTTGTACATAATTTTGGGCATCTTTGAGCATTGGAGGCTACCACAACTTCTTTTTAGGTTTTATCATTCTTTAATTTAGTTTCTTTATGATTTGTATCATCTATCCAAGGGATTGGATGATGATTATTTCCATTAAAGGAAAGAAACTCTTTTTCCAGGGTTAAGAACAAGATCATGACAACTTTTATTTTTAATTAATTTCATTTAATTGCTTATCATTATGGTTGTTTATTTATTGTTGATTTAACTATTTTGAGGATTGATCACCCTTAGAATACATGTATTGTCACATTTTGATCTCGGAAGAGAGAATATGGAGATAGAACATGTGAATAAATAAAGTATGGTTCTTACTTCTTTTTAAAATAAGGAATTCGAATTAGCATCTAGGACAGAAATGTACTTGGAAGCCTTACTTGATTCACGCGTAGGATGATAGCTTTAAAACACTTTATTGGATTATTGTATCCCCGCTCAATGATGTAGTTGTAATATCTAGATTTGTTAAAAGGTTAGAGTTTTGGAGACCATAATCATGCAATTAACCCTACAAATCAACTACCAAGATAAGTGATTTAATGAATGAAGTTCAATAACGTAGTATGTTTATTCGTAAGCCTTAACTCTGGGCTTTTATCCCCTGATTTTCCAATGTCATTACTTTCCACATTCATTTAGTTTATTTTTAATTTACAATTCTAAAACTCTAGATTTTACTCTCCTCAATTGGTTAAACTAGAATTGGATAGTCGGCGAATGCAAGTCCCTGAGAGATCGATACTTGGGCTTTCTTGAAGCCATTTTCTACTTGATAAGACAACGCACACTTGTGTGTGTGCTTGGGTGCTCTCAAGTTTTTGGCATCATTACCGGGGACTTGTAACTAGGCAACTATCTTATTTTTAGTTTTTCTATATTGAGTTGTAAATAGTTTTCTCTTATTTTCCTTTTATTTTTATTTATTTCTATTTTTCTCACACTCTTCTTGAGATGTCATTCTAGGATAGATGGTTTTCGAGGGAGGATGATTCTTGTAATTATTATGGAACATCTCACCATGAGGCTTTTTGTTCAAATTTTAATCCAAGCATTTGGAGGGGAACTGCTTGTTTCCTACCTATGCAGGAGACTACAAGTTGGTGTGTGGCTTATGGAAATTTGTATCACTCTGCAGATATGCATCTTTTTAATCCTAATTCAGTCATGTTTGTGGGCAATGCTCAACAAACAACTAAGGAGATTCAGAAAATACCATCACCACCATCTCCATAGAGGTAGAGAAAAACACAAGAATCATAGCCACTCAGTTGTCATCTTTATCCTGAGTCTAAAATTAAGAAGGTGAATGAGCATGGGTGTGTTGTTGATAGTGTAAATCTAGAAGTGGGATTTGTTGGGACTCATTCAAAGAACTTTTCTACATTATGTTTGCATGATGTCTTGTCTGTGGAATTATTTAAAATAATGGAAGAGTGTGAAGATGAGGAACAAGAATCCTCTATTCTTGATTTTACACCGGACAAGCAACATAAAAATACACCATACTTCAAGGCCGAGTAGTTTATTGTGAAAATTCTATTACTTGTTTCTTTAATATTTGTACCACCTCCCTATGATTGAGGCAAAAAGATGGATTCGATGTTGGGGGTGAAATTTATATCCTCAAGGTAGAGGAAAAAGTTGATTGGGTCGTGCCGCTACACTAAATTGGGCACTTCTTGGGAGGCAACCCAAGCTAAGGTATATTTTTTTTTTAGTTTTTAGTTTTTTATTTCACGTAGTTTTTGTTTTTGATTGAGTCACAGGTTGATGGGAAGTCTAAGTACCGGAAACCTAAGATAAGGAGCATGGCAAAAACTGAGTGTGGGGTCCCACAGATCTCATTTATGAGTAAAGATGCTACTAGCTAGGCCTAGAGGCCTTAGGGAGTATTTTTATCTCTTGCTTTTAAGTTCACTTTAGGGATAAAGTAGGTTTTTAAGTGTGGGATGGGGAAATTTCCAAATTTTGGCCTAATTTAATTTTTTGTGTGTAAGATATTCTTATTGGTGCTATTTTTTATTGCATGGTGCAAGTGGGTTTGTTTATATAAGCATGTAGAATAAGTGAATTCCTATTTTTGAGACTCTTAGTCTCATTTGTTTTCTCTTGTACTTGTTGGCTTAAATTTGAATTCATGTTATTGTTTGGTTAGGAGTCTATGATGATCCTATTGAGTTGAGCATGTGCTATGTGCATGTGAGATTTTTGTATATTCTTTGTTGCATATGATGTCTAGAACTTTCCCGGTATGTGTGTAAAGAGAAATAAAGAGTGTGGGTTTAGGAGATGATTTAGGAATTTCTTTGATAGCCTTATTTTATATCTTCTATTTGTCCTACCTTTTGTGCATTATCCTAGTTATCCCCCATTGAGCCTTTATCCCTTTCTTTGGTAGCCTCATATATAGCCTAATCCCCTTTCTTTTATGGACCTTAATTTGATCTAAAAAACTCCTAAGTGCTTTAATTGAAAAATAAATAAATTGAGAAAGGAGTTTGAGAAATTAAAGAAGAAAAAGATGAAATTGATGCCCCAAGGTAATAGTTATTGGTATTTATATCTGGTTTGTGGTGGTTGGGATTGATATAAATGGTGTTAAAAATATTCCCATGATTGTAGAAAAATAAAAAAATTGAATCTTGAAGGAATAAACAATATGCCTACCATGTTTCTGTGAAAATGCTTAAAAGAGATGAGGCAAAATAAAAGAATGGGGTAGATAAAAATGGTGTAAATTGGTTGTTGGAGATTGGTTCTAAATGTATAATGTAGTATATTAAAGCGCTTAGAGAGGTTAATCACTATTCCAAAATAGTTCCTCCCCATCCCTTTGCCTACATTACAACCCAGAAAAGACCTATTTGATCCTATACTTGACATTCTAATATTAGTGGAGCACTACAACAAGGGCAAGCCTATGGTTTATTTTGCGTAACTTGTGAATTCCTTGTAAGAGTGAGCATAATTTAATTCTTGTACCCATCATGTTATGAATTGCTTAATTGTAAGTGATTATGGGTAAATCTCCTGTTGTGAGGGGAACATCTTTGATGAACGTGGGTGATTTTTAGAATGACCTTGATTGAATGATAAGCATGAGTTTGCCAACTAGATGAGTCAATTTTTGAGGATAGGGTGTTTTGGAGTAGGATTATTGAGCTTTTAATTGTGTATAACATGCTTAGTGTTGTAAACTTGCATTCCATGTAGTCATTGTAGTACTAGCTTGAGTTTTTTGCATGTAGTAGAAGTGTACAGTCTTTTCTGCTCATGATGCTTATAGTTAAGGGTTGTTCGAGGACGAACAAGGCTTTAAGTGTGGGGTGGTGATGTTGGATGTATTTATGCATTCTAGTATCACTATTCTAGTTTTTTTTAGCCTTTTTTAAAGGATGATTCATGTTCTTAATGTGTTGATAATGATATAAATGCGAATTTAAGTGTCCATGTATGTGTTTACAATGTTTAATGGTGTTTTCAAACAAGTTTTGATTCAAATTGGTTATTTAGAATTCAACTGAGAAAACTAGTGTAAATAGCTTGAGCTAGGTGTTTGTCTAGTCTATTGTGTTGGGTTCTAACATATTTAATGAGTTCCTAAGGTTGTTATTAAGTATTTATATGTGAAAAAACTATTAGAATGTTCAAGGGTCAATTGGATCAAAACAAGAGTGAAAACAACGAGCTAAAGATCAAAGTGAATTTAGCCTATGCTTAGGTCGTGTTTCTAGTTCGTTGTGTTGGATGTTGTGTTGTTTTGAGCTCTAAATTTTTGTGTTTAATTCTATAGGATGCCTTTTAAATGTATTATTATGATATATGAAGGATATACAAGCTTCAAATCAAGTGGAAACAATTCAAAAAGGCTTGGAATGGATCACGGAAGCACAATACGCTACATGACGTCAATTTGGACACCGAATGTCCAAGGAGAGTGAGGGAGCATATTAAGGAGTCTTCAAATGGTTCAGAAGGCACCAAAATAGTGAACCAAGGTGATATAGAGGCGACTCCTTACCTGAAGCGGCGCTCAAACCAGGGCGGCGCCCTGTCTTCTCTTGGGCTCAATAGCTAAAGGTTTTCTTGTCCAACACTGAATGGGCTTACTCCTATACTATAAATACATGTTATATCGTGTTTTTTTTCCATATTTTTAGACATCTTGGAGCATTGGAGGCTACCACTACTTCTTTTTAGGTTTTATCATTCTTTAATTTAGTTTTTTTTGGTTTGTATCATCTATCCAAGGGATTGGATGATGAATATTTCCATTAAAGGCTAAAAACTCCTTTTTCAGGGTTAAGACCAAGATCATGACTACTTTTGTTAAGAATTAATTTTGTTTAATTGCTTATCATTATGGTCTGTTTGTTTATTGTTGATTTAACTATTTTGAGGATTGATCACCCTTAGAATACATATATTGTTGACCTTTTAATCTCGGGAGAGGGAGTAGGGAGATAGAACATGGGAATAAATAAACTATGGTTCTTATTTCTTTATAAAATAAGGAATTTGAATTAGCATCTAGGACAGAGATGTACTTAGAAACCTTACTTGATTCACGTGTAGGATGATATCTCTAAAATACTTAATTGGATTATTACAACTACATTTCCACTTCTATTACATCCCCGCTTAATGATGTAGTTGTAATATCCAAATTATGTAAAAAGTTAGAGTTCTGGAGACAATAATCATACAATTAACCCTACAAATCAACAACTAAGATAAGTGATTTAACGAATGAAGTTCAATAATGTAGTATGATTGTTCATAAGCCTTAACCCCAAGCTTCAATCCACTGATTGTCCAAAGTCATTACTTTTCGCATTAGTTTAGTTTATTTTTAATTTTTAATTCTAAAACTCAATGTTTTACTCTCCTCAATTGGTTAAACTAGATATGGATAGTCGACAAATGCAAGTCCTTAAGAGATCGATACTTGGGATTTCTTGAAGTCATTTATTACTTGATAAGACCACATACTTATAATGACTTGAGGTTAAAGTCCCTTTCCTAATGAAATTGCTTGTGGTTAAAGTCCCTTGCATAATGAGATCTCATAAGGTCGAAGTGCCTCACCAAATGAATTAGCTTGGGGTTGGAGTCCCCTATCTAATATGGTATAAGATTAGAGTCCCTTGCAAAATGTGTAAGCATACAGTTAGAGTCCCTTGCTTGAATGAATATGTGCGAGTAGTTAGAGTCCCTTAATTATATGAATGTGTGTGAGTAGTTAAAGATGCTTACTTGATTGGATGTGTATATGGTTAGAGTTCCTCACTTAAATGGATGTGTGTGTGGCAAGAGTACCTTACTTGATGATATGTGAATATAGTAAAAGTCCTATGACTAATGAGAAATGCTTGAATCTATAATTATGGAAGGTTGAAGTCCTCCAATGCATGTATATTGAATGAAAGCTTTCAAAGTGTTGATAAGACTTGTCCCCTTAAGTAGCATATGATATGTGTATATGCATGGATAAGGTTATGAATATAATTGAGTATGAAATACATAAATTGCTTGTTCTTAAATAATGATGCTATTTTATCCTTTTACTTTTGCATGCTAGCATTCCAACTGCTAACCATCTCCGGACGCTATGTCCCCAAGCGACATAGGGACCGAAGCATTATCTTCTTTTCCTGTGTAGATATTAGGTGATTAAAGTAGTTCATAAATTGATTCTGGAGTGGTGATCTTCCTTATTTTGAAAGTCATTCATTCTTAGTCCCCTATCTTTAGACTTGGTCTTATTTTGATTGGTTTGGCTATTGTCGGGGGCTTATCCCGACATATACACTTCTAAACGTTGGTCTATATTGAGGTACTTTGGATGACTGTAGACTTGGGTATATTAGTTAGTGTGTTGATATTTATGAAATAGTTAGACATTATTTTAGTTATGACTTTTAGTCATGTTTCCGCTATTTTTTATGGTCGGTATTCACCCGACCCATGTGACTGATGTGATGATTCTATTATCGAGTCCACCTCTGGTTCATGTGGGCTTGAGGTGCCCATACAATATGTCCTAGTTTTGGGTCCTGTCAAGTTGGTATCAGATCCTAGGTTCATGATCAATTGGGTGTCCATAATACCGTGTCAAGTAGAGTCTCTTTTATAAGTGTAAAGCGCTCCACACTTGTAAAAGAGAAGCTATGAGACATTTTAGGAAATGTTTCCCTTTCTTGTGTTTCAATCTCAATCTATAGGGTCTAAGGTCTTAGATTCTTCTAATTTCTATTTTCTTTCTTAAATATTATTCCTCTAAGGAGATCTGAGACTCAAGCAAACCATTCTGAGGGCCCTATAGATGAAGCTCATCTAATTTCTAGAGTTCGAACCCGGGATAGGGCTATGGTATCCGACCATCTTCGTGGGGTTCCAGCTCTCCCCACAAACCTCGATTATGAGAGTGATCCTCCTATTTTGTCACCTTAGAGGGATACTAATAATGTCGAGTTTCATTGCTTTATCAACCTCTTGATTCAATTGGTAGTCTCTCATGAAGAGTGTGGTGCTCTGGCTACTATTTCTTCTGAGGCCATAAGAATTGACCAATTTATAAGGTTGAGCCCTTCTATGTTCTCTGGTAAGAAGAGTAAGGAAGATCCTTAAGGCTTCATTGATGAAATAGAGAAGATCTTCTGAATCATGCATGCTTTGGAGATTGAGGCCATTGACTTTGCTTCCTACCAATTGAAAGGTGTAGCGTACCAATGGTACAAGAGGTGGGAGCTTTTTAAAGGTGTTTATTCTAGTCCCATCATATTGGAGGACTTCATCGAGGCTTTCTTAAACTATTTTTTCCTTACAAGTTGAGGGAGGCAAAAATGGAAGAGTTTGTGAACTTGAAGCAAGAGAGGATTCCCGTTCAAGAGTATGCCTTGAAATTCCATCAACTGTCAAGGTATGATCAAGAGATGGTTTCTAGCATGAGGGCTAGAATGCATAAGTTCGTTTTGGGATTATCCCGTGAGTTAGTCCTTGAGAGCAAGACAACCTTTTTGATTGAAAATATGGATATTTCTAGGTTGATTGTGTATTTACAACAAGTGGAAGAAGAGAAAAAGAAGCAAATTGAGCTTAGTGAGAGGCAAGGAAAGAAATTTAGAACTTCTGAGCATAGTGTGGTGATGGTGGCAAGTGGCCACAGAAGAAGTAGGGGAGTTTGAATTCTTTCTCCTCGACTAGTGTTCGCTCTCCTTACACAATGTTTTTAGGTGATCATTAGACTCAGTTTAGCGATGGGTCCCAGGAACAAGGTGCCTAATTCCTAGCTAGTGGTGTCCAGTCAGATCCACTTCGCCCTTTATGCAAATTCTGTGGTCAGAGTCATTGTGGTCAGTAAGAGAAGGTGAGAAACAAATGTTTCCATTATAGTCAGATTTGTCTCATGCAGCGTGAGGGCCCCTCCCTAGCAACTTCTTTATCCAAAAGAGCCTCTATTTCTATTCCATCTACTCCCATACCGAAGGGTGCTATATCTACCTCTATTTCCATTTTTAGCACCGGTATTAGATGGAACTCCTTATATGCACTTGCTACTCACTAGGATTCTGAGGCATCTCCCGATGTTGTCACGGGTATGTTGAGACTTTTCTCCCGTGATGTGTATTATTTACTTGATATAAGATGTACTCTTTCATATGTGACCCCGTATATGGTTGTGCATCTTAATTGTGGTCCCGAGAGTTTGTTGGTTTCTTTTTCTATTTCTACCCCGGTAGGAGACACCATGGTTGTTAAAAGAGTCTATAAGGGGTGTGTGATATTGATTGGTGGTAGGGATACTCTTGTGGACTTTATAAAGTTGGACATCGTTGATTTTGATGTCATTCTGGGGAGGACTGGTTTTACTTTTGCTAGGCTTCTTTAGATTTTCGGACCCATAGGGTTATGTTCAAATTCTAATGATCCAATCATTGTATGGGAAGGTGATTTCCTAGTTCCTAAGAAAAGGTTTATTTCTTATCTTGAGGCCCAAAAGTTGATTTCAAAGGGGTGTTTGTATCATTTGGTCCGAGTTAAAGATTCTAACTCGAAAGATCTTTCTCTAGTATCCATTCACTTGGTTAATTAGTTTCCCAAGGTATTTCCCAATGATCTTCTCGATGTTCCTCTTGATAGGGAAATTGATTTTGGTATTAATCTTGTTTTGGACACTCGTTTGATTTCTATCCTTCCTTATAGGATGGCTCCGACGGAGCTAAAAGAGCTTAAGGAGTAATTGGAAGACCTCTTAGATAAAGGTTTTATCCGCCCTAGTGTATCTCTATGGGGTTCTCGCATGTTATTCGTGCGTAATATAGACAGTTCCCTTCGTATGGTTATTGATCATAGTCGGTAGAACAAAGTGACCGTAAAGAATAAATATCCTTTTCCTAGGATCGATGATTTTTTTGATCAACTTCAGGGTACAAAGTGATTCTCTAAGATTGATCTTAGATCAGGTTATCACCAGCTTAATATTAGGTATATGGAGATCCGTAGATGGACTTTAGAACCTGGTATGGTCATTATCAATTTCTTGTCATATCTTTTGGGTTGACCTTTGCCCTAACGATATTTAGGGATTTAATGAATATGGTCTTCCGTCTGTACTTGGACATGTTTTTCATTGTCTTCATGATGATATCTTAGTACATTCTAAGAGTGTGGCGGATTATGTCGATCACCTCCGTGTCGTGTTGCAAACTTTGAAGGATCATAGTTTTTATGCAAAGTTCTCCAAGTGTGAGTTTTGTTTGAAAGTCATAGCTTTTCTTAGCCATGTTATCTCTAGTGAATGGAACATGGTAGATCCCTAAAAGGTTGTGGTGGTTAAGAAGTGGTCTAGAACTATGACTCCAACCGATATTGGGTCTAGCCGGTAACTATAGAAGGTTTGTGGAGTGTTTCTCTACTGTAGCTTCCCGATTAACTAAATTGACTAAACGAAGGTTAAGTTCTTGTGGTCTGATGTGTGTGAGGGTAGTTTTGAGAAATTGAAGGATAAATTGACTTCAGCTCCAATTTTAACCTTGCCCGAGAGTAGTAATGGTTTTGAGGTTTATTAGGATGCTTCTGGTGTCGGTCTTGGTTGCGTGTTGATGCAACATGGTAGGGTGGTTTCCTATGCTTCTAGAAAATTAAAAGTCCATGAGAAGAACTACCCTACTCATGAATTAGAGTTATTAGCCGTGGTCTTTGCATTAAGGATTGGGAGACATTATCTATTTGGGGTTTATGTTGATATCTTTTCTGATCATAAGAGTCTCCAATATATGGTTACCCAAAAGGAGTTTAATCTCTGGCAAAGAAGGTGTCTCGAGTTGTTGAAAGACTATGATATAAGCCTTTATTACCTTCCCAGTAAGACAAATGTAGTCGATGATGCTATTAGTAGATTATCCATGAAAAGTTTGGCCAATATAGATAAGGATAAGAGGGAATTGGCAAAGGACATTCACCGTTTGGCTAACCTTAGAGTTTGACTTGCAGACTCCGAGGATGGTGGTGTATTTGTGCTTTTGGTATCTCAGTCGTCTCTTATTTTTAAGATAAAGAAAAACAAGCATTGGACCCCAACTTGATGAAGATCAAAAGTAATATGGGTCAATACATAGTTGCATACTTTCAGATTGGCAGAGATGGTATCTTGATATACCAAGGTAGGCTATGTGTTCCCAACGTCGATGGATTGAGGGAAAGAGTCATGACCGAGGCTCATGGATCTAGTTATGCCATTCCTCCTGGTTCCACCAAGATGTATCATGATTTTAAAGAGTTCTATTTGTGAAGAAATATGAAGCGTGATGTGGCTGGTTATGTTGCCAAATATATGGTGTCAATCAGTGAAAGTTGAGCACATAAGGCCCGGGGGCTTGTATCAAGAGATCCCATTACCCAAATGAATGTAGGAGGCAATTAATATGGATTTCGTGACCGGTCTTCCTAGATCCCGAAATCAATGTGATTTTATTTGGGTCATTATTGATAAATGACCAAGTCCGCTCACTTTTGGCCCATAAGGACTAATTTATCGGTAGAAGATTATGCTAAGTTGTCTCTTGCGGAGATCATGAAGTTGCACGATGCTCCAGTTTCTATTATTTCGGATCGTGGTCCTCCATTTTCATCCTTCTTTTGGAAGTCTTTCCAAAAGGGCTTGGGTACTAGAGTGTGCCTTAGTACAGCTTTCCACCGGCAAACGGATGGGCAAGTGCAAAGGACCATCCAAACATTAGAGGATATATAGTAGGGTTGTGTGGTTGATTACGGTGGTAGTTGGTATGACCATTTTTCTTTGATTGAGTTTGCATATAATAATAGTTACACTCTAGTATTGGCATGACACTTTTTGAGGCATTGTTTGGTAGGAGATGCCGATCTCCTATTGGGTGGTATGAGGTTGGCAAGGGTATATTGCTTGGCCCTAATCTAGTTCACCAATCCTTAGAGAAGGTGAAGGTGATTCGTGATAGGATGAAAGATACTCAAAGTCACCAAAAGTTCTATGCAAAAGTGAAGCGTAGGGTCTTAGAATTTAGTGTTGGCGATTGGGTATTCTTGAAAGTGTCTCCCATGAAGAGAATGATGAGGTTTGGTAATAAAAGGAATCTTAGTCCCTGGTATGTTGGCCCCTACTTGATAATAAACAGGGCTGGCAATGTTGCCTATGAGTTGGAGTTGCCTTCTAGTATGAATTCCATTCACCTAGTTTTCCAAGTCTCTATATTGCGGAAGTGTATGGGTGATCCTTCGTTGGTTTTTCCCATAAGGGATGTTGATATTTCAGACTCTTTCTCCTATGAGGAGAATCCTCATGAGGATCTTAGATTGGCAAGTTCGCCGGTTGCGAACAAAAGAGGTGGCTTTGGTGAAGGTTCTATAGAGGAACCAAAAGTCCAATGAGGATACATGGGAAGCAAAAGAGGACATGAAGTCCAAGTATCCACATTTGTCTCCTATTCTGGAAACTTAGGATGGAGGTATGTGTTGATCTCCTTACTTTGATTTATGTCTTTGATAGATGATGGATTAAAGTCCCCAATGTGTTGAGTTGATTTATGTCTTGTTAAATCATGGGTTCAAGTACCTAATACTTTGAAAATATATGTGTCCTTGTTGTGATGGGTTTAAGTCCCTAGTATCTTGAGTTAATTTATTTCTTTGGTAAATGATGGGTTCGAGTCCCCAATCCTTGAATTGAGTAAATAACCTTGATTATTTGATGGGTTAAAGTCCCTAAGTTATGAAATGAGTAACTGTTGATAAGAAAGGGTTTTAGTCCCTAAGCTTTGAAATGAACAAGTGTTTTGATAAATAATGGATTTAAGTCCCAAAGATGATGACGTGAATGATGGATTGATAATAAGCTTGATGTGTGTTATATCCTTGTTGTGTGTTTGTTCTAACTTATTTGAAGGAAGTTTTGATATGTGATAATGTGTTGGCATATGTTTATTCCTTTCCTTACCCCCTCAATCAAGGACTAATGATACAAGTGGGGGAGAATTGAAATACCTAGACTTAAAACCATTGAAAACTTTATCTTTTGGTGTCACTGGGGTGGGTACGACTAGGGGCTTGAGCCGTACCCCTTTGATACAATTCATATCCTTCTCCTCATCCCCTCTCGTATCCTAGGTCGTGTGGTAAGGGTCACTTACTATCCTAGGTAGGATTGATCCTTCGCTTAATCGTACCTAGGGGTACGAGTCATACCTAGGTGAGTCGTATAGGGGAGTCATGTGTTTGGAAGTAGACTGTTTTGGGTACGGTTGTTGTGTACAAGTTAGGGGTGAGTTTTAACCTTTGGATATAAATCAAAGATGCATTCTGATACCCTTAAAGTATGTGTGACCTAGGATAAGCCTAGGGTACGAGTCAAGGTAGCACACGTACCCTAGGGTACGACTACTTAAGTGAGTCATATGGTGAGTCGTACCCCTGGATGGGTTCAATTGTCATCTTTTAACTAATGTCCTTGTGGTCATTTCTCATGTCTCAAAACCTAAAATCCCTCATTATATAAGTTTGTGTAGCCTTCTAAACATCCATTTTTGATGGATCAAACACCCTAGATACTCACTCAAGCTCATCTTTGAAGAATTGGAGGCTAGGGTTTCAAGAGTGGTCTTCAAGAGGCAAAGAGGAGTCAATATTCTTGGTGATTCATCTTGTTTAAGGTATGTAACTCTTCCCCTCTCTAAATAACTCTAAACCCATGTATTTTATACTTGTATTAGTATGTGTACATGGTGATTTTAAAATCAACGAAAAATGTGTTGTTGCCTAATGATTAACAATGGTGATTCTTGTTTATACGTATGTTTATACATGTTATTGATGGTAGTTTGCACATCTGAATGCTTGATGTATGTGGTCTAACATTTGTTTCTTGAGTAACCCTAGTCTTCATAATTTCTACCATAAAATCAGCCTGGGTAAAGGCATTTACACAAGGTGTTTGTAAAAATGTCTAAGTGAGATGTCTAGTTACATGATGATGATGTTTTGAACTAGGGAAATGGACCAATATGTGTGAATGCTTGATAAATGATACTTTAAAGGTAAAATGAGCCATGTATGGTGTAATTTATGATCTCGATGGTTGAAGTATATGAAGGGAATTAAAGTCCCAAACGTGAAAATGAACTTATATTGTGTGTTGAACTAAATCTTGGTATAGAATTGCTAATGAACTGTGAATGGCTCGAAAGGGTATTGAGGATCATAGTTTGAACTGTATGATGAGTTTTATTAAGGCATTGGCCTATTGAAGTGGTTTAGCAATGAAGGATCCCATGAGGTCCATTTGGTTATATATGGTGTTGAATTGGCTAAATGGGTTAAAGTCCTTATGTATGGAATTTAATATATGTGGATGCATGGACAAAGAGTTGGAGTCCCAACATTGACTAATGATGGCGTGATGACTTAATGTTAATGTCCCTTTTCTAATAAACTCGTTTGTGGTTAAATCCCTTGTATAATGAGATCTAATGAGGTCGAAGTGCCTTTCCAAATGAATTAGCTTGGGGTTAGAGTCCCCTATCTAATATGGGATGACGTTAGAGTACCTTGCCAAATCTGTAAGCATGCTTTTAGAGTTCCTTGATTTAATGAATATGTGTGAGTGGTTAGAGTCCCTCACTTATATGAATGTGTGTGAGTGGTTAGAGTCCCTCACTTGAATAGATATGTATGTGGTTAGAGTCCCTCACTTAAATGGATGTGTGTGTGGTTAAAGTCCGTTAATTGATGATATGTGAATATGGTAAAAGTCCTATGCCTAATGAGAAATGCTTGAATCTATAAGTATGGAAGGTTGGAGTCCTCCAATGTATGTATGATAAATGAAAGCTTTCAAAGTGTTGATAAGACTTGTCCCCTTGATTACCATGTGATATTTCTAGATTTATGGATAAGGTTATGAATGTGATTGAATATGATATATATTACTTGTTGTTAAATATTTTTTCTATTTTATCCTTATCCTTGAGTTGCATGATAGCATTCCAACTGCTAACCATATCAGGATGCTATGTCCCTATGCGACATAGGGGTCGGAGCATCATCTTCTCTTCCTGCATAGTGATTAGGTGATCAAAGAGATTCGTGCATTGACTACAGAGTGGTAATCTTCCTTATTTTTTAAGATATTCATTCATGATCCCCTATCTTTTGACTTAGTCTTATTTTAACTGGTTTGGCTATTATTGGAGGCTTGTTCCAATATATACACTTCTAAAATTTGGTCTATATTGAGGTATTATGGATGAATATGGACTTGGGTACATTGGTTAGTGTATTGATATTAATGAAATGGTTAGACATTTTTTATGTTATGATTTCTAGTATTGTTTTCGCTATCTTATCTGGTTGGGATTCACCCGACCCATGTGACTGATGTGATGATTGTGTTATCGGGGAAACCTCTGGTTCATGTGGGCTTGAGGTGCCCTTATGGCATATCTCAGTTTTAGGGCATGTCAAGTTGGTATCAGAGCCTAGGTTCATGGTCAGCTGGGTGTACACAATGCCGTGTCGAGTAGAGTCTCTTTTATGAGTGTGAAGCGCACCACACTTATAAAAGCGGAGCTATGAGATATTTTAGGAAATATTTCTTTTTTTTGTGTTTCAATCTCAAGCTATAGGGTGTACGGTCTTAGATTCCTCTTATTTGTGTTTGCAATCTTTTAGATCATGCCTCCAAGGAGATCTGAGACTCAGCCAAAGTCTTTTGAGGGTCCTATGGACAAATCTCATCCAGCTTATATAGTTCAGACCCTGGCTAGGGCTGTGGTATCCGAACATCTTCGTGGGGTTCCACCTGTCCCCATTAACCCCGACTATGTGAGTGATACTCCTATTCTGTCACCTTAGAGGGATGCTACTAATGATGAGTTTCGTCTCTCTGTCAACCTCTTGACTCAATTGGTAGCCTCTCAAGTGGAGCATGGTCCTCCAGATACCATTTCTTATGAAACCACAAAAATTTGCCAAATTTTGAGGTTGATCCCTCTTATGTTCTCTGGTATGAGGGGTAAGGACAATCCTCAAGTCTTTATTGATGAAATAGAAAAGATCTTGTGAATCATGCATGCTTCAGAGATTAAGGCCGTTGAGTTTTCTTCCTACCAATTGAAAGATGTACCATACCAATGGTACGAGAGGTGGGAGTTGTCTAGAGGTGTTAATGCTAGTCCTGCCATATGGGAGGACTTTTTCGAGGCTTTCTTAGACCGCTTCTTTCATAGGGAGTTGAGGGAGGCAAAGGTTGAAGAGTTTGTGAACTTGAAGCGATGAAGGATATCCGTTCACGAGTATGCCTTGAAATTCCATCAATTGTCAAGGTATGCTACCGAGATGGTTTCTAGCATGAGGCCTAGAATGCATAAGTTCGTATTGGGATTGTCCCATGAGTTAGTCCTTGAGAGAAAGGCAACCTTGTTAATTAAAAATATGGATATTTCTAGATTGATTGTATATTTGAAACAAGTAGAAGAAGAGAAAAAGAAGCAAATCAATCTTAGTGAGAGGCAAGGAAAAAAATTTAGGCCTTCTGAGCATAGTGGTGATGGTGGTAAGTGGCCACGAAAGAAGTACGGGAGTTCGAGTTCTTTGCCCTCGGCTAGTGTTTTCTCTCCTTACCTAAAGTTTTTGGGTGATCGTCAGACTCATTTTAGTGGTAGGTCCCGGGCATAAGGTGCCCAATTCTAGGCTAGTTGTAACACCTCAATTTTTTGGAACTGGAATGCCACACGGTGCTCATGATCCCAAAGGTCCACAAGTTAACCCTTTTCTGATATTTGTACCTGAGCACTGCATAATATCCTAAAATAAATATGGAAAGCTGGCGAAAACTTGCCATAAGGTTCAAATATAAAAAAAATACTCAATACTAAAAATTGAATACTAATACAGCTATCCGAAATGCCTCTAAACTTGTCTGAACTGTGGAGTTGATGGGACATGTCCCTAACTAACTCAGTCTACTGAAAATAAACTGAGTCTAATGCCATTATAAAATAATAATCATCCTCGAATGAAGAGGACTCACTGCTATGTCTACTGTTACTGACTGAGTCTGGACTGCTAAGGGTGCTCTGGATCTCGATCTTCGAAACCTATAGTATAACACACCATAGTGCAAAACAAAAGTATGCGTCAGTACTTTGAATGTACTGGTATGCTAGATGAGGTAAGGCTAAATGCAAGGGCTTATGCATGAACATATCTTAACTGAATAACATGAGAGTACTGAATGAGAAAATATGCATGAATGCAAAAGCCATAACTGAAATCATCATGAATCTGAATACTGATGCTCGGATACTGCTTTACTCACATCTGAACTCACTACTAATACTGAGATACTGAATAACTAAATCTTCTGATATTGATAACTGAGTACTAAAGTTGAGATCAGTCCTATCTAGCGGTTGATCTCTGAAACTGATGATACTGAAGTTGATTAACTGAATCTGCTCGTATCAATGACTGTGTTATGAGTTTGCTATTATCGATTGACTAAATCTATTATCAAACCTTTCTAACGGCTGGTCTCTAAATTTACTAATAATGATAAAGGATGATTGTATCTGAGATCATACCTATCTTGCGGAAGATCTCTGAATCTTTTAATAATAGAAATGACGGACTGAGTTTGAGATTAGGCCTATCTAATGGGTGATCTCCGGCTCTATTAGTACTGATATTGATTAACCTTATGTGAGACCAAGCCTATCTAGCGGGTGATCCATGAATCTATGGAACTATCTAAGTTCCTTACTGAGATGGGTGACTGTATCTGACAGTCTTGATTTCTGAGTTCTACTCTGAAGACTGATACTGAAACTACAATTGTGGGAGTTTTCACTTAACCAAAATGCCCCGAACCTGATCTAGTGGGGTCCAACTTGTAACCCCAGCTGGAAAGGTGTCAATATCGTGCCACGGGTAAAGACCTATGCTATGGTCAAGCCTCTCTAACGGGTGACCCTGAACAGGAAGTCAAGCCTAAGGCAATATGATAGTCAAGCCTTAATCTAACGGGTGAATCCTGGTCCTGCGCTGGCTACACAGTTCTGGAGTTCAGGGACTATTACTAATGACTATTCCTCTTTAACGGGGAAGCCGTCATCCCTGCATCCGCTCGGTGCTAGTTCCTACTCCCAACTGAAAGACACTAAACTGATTCTTGGATTGTACTAGACTGAACTGAATCTATTACTGATTATCTTACCTGACTGATCTGACTGAGTTTACTTGATTTTGTTATCTAACGGAATACTTCTGAATCTTGTTATCTGACTGGATGATACTAAGTTCTGAATTGATTACTTGAATTATACTGAGGTATGAAATTGAATTCTTGAATACTACTAAGATCTGAGCTGAGTACTGAAATAAAGTTGGTATGCTAACGATAGTTAGACTACTGAGATTTCTTAAGTTTTGTAACTGTCTGAGAGAACTGAATTCTGTAACTGACTGAGTTCTAAGAATCATGGCTTAACTGAGATTATCATGAAGATTGACACTGGCTCTAGACAACAACTAGTTTGTCAGGTATAAATATCCCTAGGACTCGATACCATAAAAGTAAAACATAACCATTCTTGAATAATCATTACCATGGACTTTCATTCACAACACAATCAATACGATATATCGTCAATCTCTTGAATGTCATACACATGTATATGTATAGGGAATACATACTAATATCTCATAGTTGTTCAATAATGAATACACATGGATAAGAATGCATGCAAACTTATCATAATACATTCACTAAGACATTTCAACAAATGCTTGGCATGCACTAGTAATCACAAAATTGGGAATTTCATGCTTAACATACTAAATAGGAACTATTATCTTTACTTAAGCATTCTATCAAACATATAGGGAGCATGCTTTGGTTATACCACAAATTCTATACTTAAACATCATGAATACATCAATATCATGCAATTTGAAGAGGGTTGACCATGAATATCATACAATTCATCATATACTAGAATCAACTCTTGAAATTGGTAGTCTAAATCATTAATTAAAATCCAACAATACAAAATCATGAACTCTAATACACATAAATCATGAAATCTCATAAATACGTAAACCTCAAAATTTTGAAAAGGATTCTTGAGCTCCTTGGGTGGAAGGAACCCAAGAATCAACATCTAACATACCTTAGAAGACTCTTTCTTGAAGGTTCTTAGAAAATCCTTAGTCTTGTTCTTGATTTCTTAGCTAGGGTTCTTGCCCCTTTGAGAAAAAATATAATGTTCTTGAGAGAAAACTGAGGAAAATAATGGAATAAGGGATTATTGGGCATTTTTTTTTGTGTTTAGGGCTGATAGGGGTCATGGGAAAAGTCTAAGATGCCCTTGGAATTAAGTAACGGAATCTGAAAATCCTGATTTTTTATGCTGGCGCGACGCACCATAATCGTGCCAGCTTACTGGAAATTGAACAATTCTAAAACTGCTTGATGGCGCGACGCGGTGGAAATCGCGTTGCCACCTTGGTTGCAAACTGGAACGGCACCGTGATGAGGTTGAATCGCGTTGGTGCACTAGAAATTGACAATGCTGAAATTAAGCCTTGGTACGATACGCCATAATCACGGAGGCTCACTGGATTTTGACGATTGCCATTTTGGCTGGCTCCGTGATGCACTAAAGTATCAGGTGGTACACTATCTTACTAAAATGGCTCCAAGTCTTTGCCTGAGTTTCGTATTTGGGCAAATTTGGTATCGATGTAAAGCTTATTCAATTTCCCACGGGATAAAAAGTCAATTAAAAATTTAACATGGAATAAAATATATTCATCTTTGAAGTAAGATCTTTGATGTTCTATAGACGAATTTGAACTAGGAGAAGGGTGGGGTATTACACTAGTAGTGCCCAGTCAGCTCCACCTCACCCTCTATATAAATTCTGTGGTCAGAGTTATCATGGTCAGTGTGAGAAGGGGAGAAATAGATGTTTCCATTGTGGTCAGGTTGGGTACATACAACATGAGTGCCCTTCCCTACCAGCTTCTTTAGACAACAGGGACCCTATTGCTACTCTATCTACTACTACACCGAATGGTGCTATGTCTGCCTCTATTTCTCTTTCTGGCATAGGTGCTGGCTGGAACTGCTTGTATTCACTTGCTACTTGCCAGGATTCTGAGTCATCTCCCGATGCTGTCACGAGTTTGTTGAGACTTTTCTCCAATGATGTGTATTGTTTTCTTTCTCCAAGGTCTAATATTTGTTATGTGACCACATATGTGGCTATGCATCTTGATTATGATCCCGAGAGTCTACCTGTTCCTTTTTCTATTTCTACCCCGGCATGAGACTTTGTGGTTATTAAAAGAGTCTATAAGGGTGTGTGATATCAGTTGGTGATAGGAATATTCTTGTAGTCTTGATCGAGTTGGAAATGGTTGATTTTGATGTCATTCTGGGGATGGGAAGGTGGTTTCCTAGTGCCTAAGGGAAGGTTCATTTCTTATCTTGAGGCCCAAAAGGTGATTTCAAAGGGGTGTTTGTATCATTTTGTTCGAGTTAAAGATTCTAACTCGGAAGAGCCTTCTCTAGAATCTGTTCCCATGGTTAATGAGTTTCCTGAGGTGTTTCTAGATGATATTCCTGATGTTTCTCTTGATAGGGAAATTGATTTTGGGATTGATCTTGTTTCAAACACTCATTCAATTTCTATACCTCCATATAGGATGGATCCGACGGAGCTAAAAGATCTTAAGAAGCAATTGGAAGGACTCTTAGATAAAGGTTTTATCTGCCCTAGTGTGTCTCCATGGGGTTCTTCCATGTTATTCGTGCGCAAGAAGGATGGTTCCCTTTGTATGTGCACTGACTATCATCAGTTGAATAAAGTGATCATAAATAATAAATATCCTCTTCCTAGGATCGATGATTTATTTGATCAACTTCAGGGTGAGAAGTTTTTCTCTAAGATTGATCTTAGTTCGGGTTATCACTAGCATAATATTAGTGATGCAAATATTCCTAAGCCTATCTTTAGAACTCGGTATGGTCACTATGAGTTTCTTGTCATGTCTTTTGGGTTGACCAATGCCCTGACGATATTTATGGATTTGATAAATAGGGTCTTCCTCTGTTCTTGGACATGTTTGTCATTGTCTTCATTGATGATATCTTAGTATATTCTAAGAGTGAGGTAGATAATGTCAATCACCTCTGTGCCGTGTTGCAAACTTTGAAGGATCGTCGTTTGTATGCCAAGTTCTCCAAGTGTGAGCTTTGGTTAAAATTCATAACTTTTCTTGGTCATCTTATCTCTAATGAAGGGATCATGGTAGATCCCCAAAAGGTTATGGTGGTTAAGAATTTTCCTAGACCTACGACTACAACCGATATTTGGAGCTTCTTGGGTATAGCCGGTCAGTATAGAAGGTTTGTGGAGAGTTTCTCTACTATAGCTGCCTGGTTGACCAAATTGACCCAAAAAAGGTCAAGTTCTTGTAGTCCTATGTGTTTGAGGGTAGTTTTAAGAAGTTGAAGGATAAATTGACTTTGGCTCAAATTTTAACCTTGCCCGAGGGTGGTGACGTTTTTTGGTTTATTATGATGCTTGTCGTGTTGGTCTCGATTACATATTGATGCAACATAGTAGGGTGGTGGCCTATGGTTCTAGACAATTTAAAGTTCATGAGAAGAACTACCCTACTACTGACATAGAGTTGTTAACCGTGGTCTTTATGTAAGGGATTTGGATACATTATCTATATGGGGTTCATGTTGATATCTTTTCCGATCATAAGAGTCTCCAATATATATTTACCCAAAAGAGTTAAATCTCTGGCAAAGAAGGTGGATCAAGTTGTTGAAAGACTATGATATGAGTCTTCATTACTATCTTGGTAAGGAGAATATAGTCGCCGATGCTCTTAGTAGATTATCCATGGGAAGTTTGGCCTATGTAGATGAGTATAAGCAAGAATTAGGGAAGTACATTCACCATTTGGTTAATCTTTGACTTTAACTTGTAAACTCCGAGGATGGTGGTGTATTTGTGCTTCTAGTATCTCAGTTGTCTCTTATTGTTTAGATAGAGGAAAAGCAAGAATTGGACCTCAACTTGATAAAGATCAAGAGTAATATGGGTCAACACAAAGTTATGGACGTTGTGAATGTTGGTTATGGTATCTTGAGACATCAATGTAGGCTATGTGTTCCCGACGTCGATGGATTAAGGGAAAGGGTCATGGTCGAGGCTCATGGATATCGTTATGCCATTCTCGATTCCACCAAGATGTATCATGATCTTACAGAGTTCTATTGGTAGGGCAATATGAAGCGTGATGTGGCTAGTTATGTGTCCAAATATTCGGTGTGTCAACAAGTGAAAGTTGAGTATATGAGGCCCCGCAATACGAAGCGTGATGTGGCTAGTTATGTGTCCAAATATTAGGTGTGTCAACAAGTGAAAGTTGAGTATATGAGGCCCGGGTGCTTGTATCAATAGATCCCATTACCTGAATGGAAGTGGGAGGCAATTAGCATGGATTTCATTACCAGTCTTCCTAGATCCCAAAATATATGTGATTTTATTTGGGTTATTGTTGATAGAATGACCAAGTACGCTCACTTTTTTCCCGTGAGGACTAATTTCTCAGCGAAAGAGTATGCTAAGTTATATCTTGCGGAGATCATGAAGTTGCACGGTGCTCTGGTTTCTATTATTTCGGATTTTGGTCTTCCATTTTCATACTACTTTTGGAAGTCATTCTAAAAGGGCTTGGGTACTAGAGTGTGCCTTAGTACTGCCTTCCACCCAAAAATTGATGGGCAAGTAAAAAGGATAATTCAAACATTACAGGATATGTTGTGGGCTTGTGTGATTGATTACAGTGGTAGTTCGTATGACCACTTGCCTTTGATTGAGTTTGCCTATAATAATAGTTACCACTCTAGTATTGGCATAGAACTTTTTGAGGCATTGTACGGTAGGAGATGCCGATCTCCTATTGGTTGGTACGAGGTTGGAAAGGGTAAGTTTCTTGGCCCCGAAATATAGTTCACCAAGACTTAGATAAGGTGAAGGTGATTCGTGATAGGTTAAACACTTTTCAAAGTCTCCAAAAGTCCTATGCGGATGTGAGGCATAAGGACTTAGAGTTTAGTGTTGGCGATTGGATATTCTTGAAAGTGTCTCCCATGAAGGGAGTGATGTGGTTTGGTAAAAAGGGGAAGCTTAGTCCCCAGTATGTTGTCCCCTACTTGATTATAAAGAGGGTTGGCAATGTTTCCTATGAGTAGGAGTTGCCTTCTAGTATGAACTCCATTCACTCGGTTTTTGACGTCTCTATGTTGCAAAAGTATGTGGGTGATCCTTGGTTATTCCTTTAAGGGATGTTGATATTTCATATTCTTTGTCCTATGAGGAGATCCTGGTGAGGATCTTGGATCAGCAAGTTCACCGGTTGCGAACGAAAGATGTGGCTTTAGTGAAGGTTCTATGGAGGAACCAAAAGTCTGAGGAAGCTATGTGGGAAGAGGACGTGGACATGAAGTTCAAGTATCCGCATTTGTTTCCTATTCATGAAACTTGGGATGGAGGTATTGTAAACATCTTTGATTTGATTTATGTCTTTGCTAGACAATGGGTTAAAGTCCCCAATATGTTGATTCGATTTATGTCTTATTTGACCATGGGTTCACGTTCCTAATGCTTTGAAACTATATGTGTCCTTATTGTGATGGGTTTAAGTCCCTAGTATCTTGAGTTAATTCATGTCTTTGCCTAATGAAATTTCTTGTGGTTAAAGTCCCTTGCAGAATTATATCTCATGAGGTCGAAGTGCCTAAGGAATTTTCAAAGATTTCTCACCTTTTATGCAAGCTCCTTGAAAAGGAGGTGAAGTTTGATTCAATGGTGATTGTTTCAGAGAATTTAACATCTCAAGAAGCTTCTTCTGTCGGCTCCTATCATAGTGTTCTTATTGGTTCATGCATTTTGAAGTAATGAGTGATGCTAGTGGTGTTGTTTTAGGTGCAGTGTTGGGCCAAAGAAAATAAAAGTTGTTCCACCAGATCAACTATGCAAGCAAATCGTTGAATAATGGCCAACGTAACTACATGATTATGGAACAAAAGTTGCTAGCAGTGGTATATTCTTTGAAAAATTTGGGCCTATTTGTTGGGTACGAAAGTGGTTATACACACGGACCATACAGGTCTTAGATACCTTATGTGGGGTAAAACGAGATACACAATATATAGATTCAAGAGATAATTAAGAAATTGAGAGATAGAGAAAAAAGAAATAATAATCTCATAATTGAAGTAAACTAGACATAAACAAATATAGATTTGTGACTCTCTAATTCGAACAACAATTACATGATTAATTCAAGGGAGGAAAGAATTGCACTCATACATGAATAATCTTACCAAAAGATATTCAAGAGAGATCCAATGTAGAGACAAAGGGATAAAACCATAAACTCACCAAAGAGTGTTCAATCTAAGAATATTGTCTACCCTAAACATGTTCATCATATTCTATTTATGCTACTAGGGATGACTTAAAATAAGAAAAGACATAAATGCCCCTTAATTACATGTATGACATATATGACCAAAAAGGACCCTAAAATGTAATGTTTATCTTCTCTTGTATTGGTTCTTTAGCTTCTACACTCTCTTGAAAAACTCTAGGCTCTTGATGTCAAGTTGAAATCTTTTAATGCAATATGTAATTTTTGAACTTGCAGCATTCTCCCCTTGTTGAAAAGAATTCGACCTCAAATTTAGCCTTGCAAATCATAGAGAGAAATTAGTACACAAGCCAAAAAATATCCTTTCAAAAAAGTTACATACCACTCCCAAAAATACACACTTTTGAAATAGAGTCAAGAATCATGAAGTCCTAGAAAATCATATTTTCAAACATAATATCAAGAACTTTACTCAAAAGTATACCACAATCATAAAAAGGGTTAAAGAAACTAATAATTTTACACATTAGAACTTTTAAGTCAAAGCTAGTTTCTTCAGCAACTTGGACCAAATTTATTCTTAATTCACAATGGAATTGTACTCTTCTAACCACAGTATTAAGAGAACTACCAATATCAACTTCTAACCACATGATTCAGAGAACTACCAATAGCATCCACAAACTTTAAATAAAAGTATACATTTTCGAAATCAAACACAAACATCAATACCAAAACTTTCTTGCATTTCTTACTTAATAACTCACAACATGAATCAAATAGCAACATTAAAGAATTCTCACTAATCACAATAAAGTTGCTAATATAATGTCAAAGGCATAGAAATTTACCTTCATGGCTTTAAAAAGTCAAAAAATAAGCACTAGCCATTCAAACAAATCATTCTTAGATTTAGAAAGCAAAGATACCTCAAATATTTTTGTAGCCCAAGAAGATGCTCCCAAGTATCTTACCTTGTTGTAGAACCTATCTTGATTATGTTTGACAAATAAATCAACAAGGTTAGAAAACTCATCAAAAGAAGAATTATCATATTTATGCTCTCAGATATTTGGCAATGCTTCAAATATATCATATTTACATTTCATTCTAGAAGCATTTAAAAAATTCTTCCCAAATTATATGCTCAAAGGAAAGATTAGAGTAAGTACATAAATTGACACAAAAGCTAGCATCAGTCAATTTACTACTCCAATCACTTGTGTTTCTTTCATTTTTAAAAGATATTCTTCAATTTTTGAGGACTTCTCACCACAAGAAGTACTTTCAACAAATAATTTTGGAGTTAGATTGCTAACATCCAAATAATTATCACCATCAAACAAGTCACAAGAATCATTTTACAAGTCATGTACTCTTTATATTTTGGATTATCACTTTCATCAAGTGAATATGAGTCAACAAGGAATGGATCATTCAATTGAAAATCACCAAAAAGACATTCGTTAAGCTTAAAAAGATTACCATCAAATTTCTCATGCTCTATTTCGAGAGTACTACCACTAGTAATATTCATGTCCTTACGAGATAAATAATTGTTACAATAAATTCACTTGCAAAGACGCAATCATAATCAATCACATTTTTAGTATTTCGAGTAGCTAAAAAGAAATATATTCATCTTCATCACAAGAATTAAAGGAAACACCTTATCATATTTGACATAACACTAGCTTGTAATACTTTAAGCTCACAATCAATAACAATTTTATCTCCACAATCATATTCAACTAGTGTACAGTCATCATTTAGTTGTCTATTGAAACAAAGTAAAGAATCATCAATCTCACCCAAAGATGGTCTAACATTCACACTCAAGTCACTATCAAGTTCATTTGAAGTAACTAAAGAGTTAGGATTAGTCTTTTTTACCTTGATAAACACTTAATGTATCTTCTTTACCTTGATTTTCTAAAATTAAGCTCACTTGATTACTTGAAGTAGTTACAACTTGACTTGCTTCTTTCAATTCTTTAATTTCTTTCCATGTTGAGTCATCCTTTTTGTGTTCTTCAAGAACACCTATAAAAGAAGTGGAAACACTAGAAGAACAAGAATTCAAAGTGCTAGAGTTAGAATTAGAAAACCTCTCACTCACACTCTTTTGTTTCTTCTCTCTCACTTGCTATACTTTTTTTTTTCTTGTAAGAATTCACTCTGATTTTACAACTCTCTTTTCTTTTGCTCTTGTAACCACTCACTCACTTTATTCCAAATATTCTTTTATTTTTTATCCTTTGAGTTGTCACTATTAACTCCCTTATTCCTCTTTTCTTTTCTGTCACACTCATTTCAATAGGAGTGTAATAGGCTCCAATGATCCCTTTTGAGTCATTGAGATGACTCTTCACATCAAGTTTCAACCTGGCATATTTAGAAGCTTCAAAGACTACTTGAATTGTTGGGATAACTTTGCATATCATATTTCAAGTAAGTAGTCTTCGTTTTCACTTTTGTAACTTTCTTATTTATTATTGAAAATTCCTTAATGACCATACGAGTTAAGACATCAACAAACTTTTCCAACTGTCTATCAAACCAAAATTTGTTACAATTGAGCTAAGGAGTTCCAAAACATTCCATACATGTAGACAAAGAATAGACATCACACCACATACCCCCTTGATAGCTTCCATGGTAAACAATGATCTTCACCTCTTTGCCAACTAGACTTTCACAAAATTTATATGGTGAAATTTTTGTATCACTAAGAATATCAAAACACTCAACCAAAGAAGGATCAATGAAGTTGGCATAACACAATTTATTTACCCCTAAAGTGCAATTAAATGTGCAACCACTCTCATATCTCTCCATAATAACTTCAAATTTAGTCAATCCTTTATTAAGTTCATGCTCTCTTTTTCTTCTAAAAGCACCACTATATCATGAAAAGCTACAAAGAACTTATACTAGAAGTAGAATTATAAGATGAAGTTTTTCTTTCTCCATTGACATCCAAACCTCTATTGTAACCCCTTGAACCTATATAAGACATAATTAGGGCAATAAAAGTGGTTAGTAAAAATAATGTACCCCACAAGTCACTCTCTCACGTGTATAACTCAAATGATGCCACTTAATTTTCTTTCTGGTCGTGTATACACTCAAAGATTATAGGATTTTAGGATTACACTCAAATGATCTCACCACTTAATATTCCTTAGTATATTCATGGTTCTACAATCATAAATAATCTCAAAATAAGCTTTCAAGTATCGATTCAGAATAGAGTTTATGTAAATAACAAAGAAGGACAAAACACATTAACTAAAAAAAAAGTATGAAAGAAATTGGTGTGAAATAAAATACAAACACAAAAATAACTAGTAAATACAAGTAGAACTAATACTCAATCTAATATAGCTAAAGAAATTGACATACAATATGATTTACCCATAAATCAAACAACTCAAATTTTGAGTTTGAAAAGAAAGATCAATCAAAACAAACTCAAAACACCACATTCATCAAATTTATTAAGACCTAGCTCAAATCAAGTTTACCCAATCAATAGAGGACATATTTAAGCATCACCAATAATTTTCAAAGTAAGTAATCAACTCAAACTTTAAAATTTCACAAAAAATCACACAAGGAAAAATACCCAATTTTTGAATCCAAAATTGACCCCAAATTCCTTCGTAAATCCCAAAAATGAAATCTAATATATTTTACAATGATGGAAATAAATTGGATTCGAAAGATGAGGCAAAAATTCCCACAAAAATAGCTCCAAAACTAAAATTTTTGTACTTTAAGTGGTGCAGATTTTTTTGATACGAAAATGGAGGAAAAAATGGGCAAAATCTATCCAAAACACCTTTAAATGCTCTCAAATTTGATATTAAAGTATTTTGCATTATTTCCAGTAAAACTCAACAATACCCACTTGAAAATTTATCAATTTTTGGATTCGTTTATTTTATTAGAATTTTCAAGAGATTCAAGCTAAGGATTAAGAATTTTAGAAACAATTCTTTAGTCTTACTCTGACACCAATTGATGTAAAATGAGGTACAATATATGTCTATTCAAGAGATAATCAAGAAATTGATGAGAGATAGGGAAGAAAGAAAGAATAATTCCACAATTGAAGTAAACTAGAGATTAACAAATGTAGGTTTGTGACTCTAATTTGAACAAACAATAACATGATCAATTCAAAGGAAAGACTTGAACTCATACATAAATAATCATGCCAAAATATATTCAAGAGAGATCTATTGTAGAGACAAAGATATAATCCCATAAACTCACCAAAGAGTGTTCAAACTAAAAATATTGTCTACTCTAAAAATATTCATCATATTCTATTTATACTACTAGGGCTAACTTAAAATAAGAAAAGACATAAATACCCCTTAATTACATGTACAACATAGATGACCAAAAAAAACCCTAAAATGTAATGTTTATCTTATCCTGTATTTGTTCTTTGGAGTCCACACTCTCTTGAAACACACTAGGCTCTTGATGTCAAGTTGTAATCTTTTAATGCAATAAGTACTTCCCAAACTTGCATCATCATGGAAAATAAAGTAGCTAAACCTTGATTTATTAGGTGGATATTTCTCTTACAAAAATTTAATTTTGAGGTAAAAGAATGGAAGGGTTGTGAAAATAAAGTAGCCGACCACCTTTTTTGCCTTGAACCCAATCATGAAAAGTTGGGTGAGATTGAAATTAATGGCATATTCCCTAATAATCTAGTCATGTAACTCTCGATAGGTATTGATCCTTGGTATGCGGACAATGCTAATTATATTGTGAGTGTCTTAGTTTCTAATGATCTTTATTGCTATCAAAACAAGAGGTTCTTGTTTGATCTTGTTTGGTGTGAATAAGTAATTGTGGTATGAACAATACTTATTTAAAGAGTGTGTGGATAGTATGATTTGTCAACATATCATGGAGTCAAAAATTAGGGTCATTCTTAAAGTTTGTCACTCTTCCCATTCCACTAGTCATCATGGTGGTATTCGAACGACTACAAAGGTTCTCCAAAGTTGATACTATTGGTATACTCTTCATAGAGATTCTCATGAGTTTTTCAATACGTTTCCTCAAATACCAAATTCAATGGGTTGTTTCAAGAAGGCATGAGATGTATTTTAAGCCCAACCTAGAGGTTGAATTATTTGACATATGGTGGATCAACTTCATAGGCCCATTTATGAGTTCATATGGTAAACAATATATCTTGGTGGTTATTGATTATTACTCAAAGTAGGTGGAGGCCATTGTTCTACTGAACAATGAAGCAAGAGTGTCATTTTATTCTTAAAGAAGTATATCTTTACAAGGTTCTGGACTCTATGGGCAATCACTAGTGATGGCGGTTCACACTTTTGTAATTGGGTCTTTAGTTCCTTTCTTGATAAATATATGGTGAAGCATAAGGTATCTATGCCGTATTATACCCAAATGAGTGGCCAACTTAAGGTTTTAAATCGAGAAATAAAGACCATCTTGGAGAAAACCATGAATGTCGGTCGTACAAATTAGCCAATATAACTCAATGATGCTCTTTGGGCATATAAGAAGGCCTACAAAAATCCTATCAACATGTAACCCTACCAATTGGTGTTTGTAAAGGCTTTTTATTTGCTTGTCGAGTTGAAGAATAACACTTTATGGGCCTTGTAAAAGTTGAACATGAATTGGAAGGATGCCTTCAAATAAAGAGTAGATCAACTTCACCAGTTGGATGACTTATGATTCATGGAATATGAGAGTTCCATTTTGTATAAAGGGAAAATAAAGAGAAGGTATGATGATAAGATCTTGAAAAGGGTTTTTTGTATTGCTGATGATGTGCACTTTTTCAACTTAAGACTGAAACTCTTTGTGGGAAAGCTAAAGTCTAAGAGGTCGGGACCGTTCATGGTCTCAAATGTCTATCTAAGCATAGCAATAGAGTTAGAAGTCCATGAGAAGAGGAGATTTGTTGTGAATGGGAAAATATTGAAGAACTACCATATAGGTGGACCCAAAGCGGCTAAGGTTGAGTCACTATGTTTCAAGGATCCAAAGTGATGACCAAGATATGTCATGCCACGACTATAACTAAGGCGCTTCTTAGGAGGCCACCAAAGTTTTATTTTTGTTATTTTCAAGTGTTTTTAATACCAATTGTAGATTATTTGGGTGTTTACGGGTGATATAGCAAGTTGGGACATGTGAAGGTAGGTTCAGGTGCTCAAAACTATGCCTCGTGGTGTTAAAGACCACTTACGGACACATGCTTTGGAACTGCATGCGCATGTCGTCATGCATATGCCCTAAAATTGGACCAAATCTAAAATAAAACACTGCCTTAGGTTGGACTGGCCACCTGCACATGTAGGCCAACTTATGCCAGCATAGGCTAATCGGGTAGGCAGCTTTACCATGCCTTAGTTACACTTCCATGACTTGCTAAGGTCATTTACTCACACAGGCCATGCCTATACGAGTGCAGGTCGAGCATAAGTGCCTTAAGGCCATGCTAAATTGTGGGTTTTAATCTGGGTCACCTGTTTTTGGGCTTACCTGATCGGTAAGCTCAAATTTAATTTAAAAGACATATTAAGATGCATTCTTCCAACACTTAGTAATTTTTCCATAAAAAATAAGCTCTAAAGTCAATTTTCACCCTTTGGAATTCAACATTTTCTCTTTCTTCACATTTCTAAACTCATTCAACTCAAATTCAAAATTATCTCTTCCCACATCAAAAGTTCTACTCCAAAATATTAAATTGGGGTTCTTGCATCATTCTTATCTCTTAAGTGAATTTAAAAGGTATGTTCTTTTGTGAAATATTCTTTGAATTATCTTTCAATTGTCAATGGTGATTCACATTCCATGGTAATTTTTTATTTTATTTTGGATCATTTAAGTTTATTTTGGTGGATTCTCATTATTGGAATAGAAAATGTGCAGTAGCTGCCTTGTTTTTACATGCTTAATAGGGAATTCTGGAATACCTAGACTAGTGCACACCATGTGTTTGGTGAAATTCCCACTAGAATTTTTTTTGCTAATTTGTATGGTGAGTGATCCATTTATCTTAGTGTGTGTACCAAGGATGCATTTGGTAGTGAGTTGGTGAATTTTTCTTGATTATATGTGCTTCTACCTTTGTATTCCAAGTTCTTATCTTTCATGCACGTTGTGTGTTTGCTAGAATATCGATGAGAGAGTAATGACTTGAATGTTACTAATAGTTAATGAATTCATTCTTGGGGAATCATTTGACCATTCTCAGAGCATTAATATGAGTTCAATTGACCCTTAATGATGGTAACCTGCTAGTTTTTAGTTTAAGTTGTTTGTTGATCCATATGATACTAGTTAGTAAAATTGCTTGACATAGAATATACAGATGAAGTCTTAGTAACCCGGGAGACATGAAATGCTTGCCTTGACCTGTGATAGATTAGGTGATGCCATTCTTAAGGGTACAGGGTTATTTTTGTTTCCGTTGGTGTCATGGATATTCTATGAGCTAAATTTGCATGATGTGAAGATTGTGTAGAAATATAGAGTTCTAAATGGTTAAATTTTGTCATGAAATGTTCCCATGAGTTGCATTGATCATGTTTCCTTGTATTCACCTTAATATTTCTTTAGATTTATTTTCTTGCATAATATGTGAAAATTTCAAAAACATGTTTTACCCTTTTTTCTGTTGTCTTAGTTTTGGTATTTTTTTCATAGGTATGTCTCCTAGAAAGACTTTGTCATGGGGTTCTAAGAAGCACACCGCTCCAGATAAAAGAAAATCGAAATCTCCAATATCAAAAGGGAAAGAACAGGCCTTAAAAGATATTCAAAAAGGAACATACAAAAGGGATATACAAAGAGGTTGATCAAATCCAATTTGGTTTAGAAGGTGTACATAATATATAAAATGATTGGGTAAACACTCAGGTTTTAAACCCCAAAAAGTATTTAGTATGAAAGGGGTTGAAGTACATTTCCTCGATATCATTGAACAAGTCAAGTAGCGTGTTTGGAATATATTCACGGATTTGGCTTCATTCCCCATTCTCCAAGATATTTTTCAAAACTAGTACGAGAATTGTATGCCTCCTATGTTGTCTGTCATAATAAACACAATTAAAATTCTCTTATTAAGTAACAACCATGCCTTCAAAGTGTACTAGTTTGAGGTGTCGAAGTTCCTTGCACCGCCTCAAAGATAAATGAGATTTATTTTGCTTGTGATCTAGATTTTGGGGTTTAATGCAAGAAGAAAGTGCTTAATGGGCGTGCATGTTTTCCTTGCCTATCCCGGATGATTGCTAAAGGGCTTCCTCCTTGGGCAAATGGTATTGGTCAAATCAAGAGTAAGGAACTTTCAATCCAAGCCAAACAATGACTAGGATTTGTTAGTAACCACCTACTTCTTTTGAGGAATAACAAGATTTTACTATAGGGAGGGTCATCATTGTTGGATGTATTATAGATAATATTGTATTAAATATGGGTAAGTTGATTGTAGAGATGAAAAAGCTAAGGTCAAAGCAATTGGGTACTTTATTTCCCTTTCCTTATATCATTTCATTGTTTTTCCTTAAGTACAAGGTTCCTTTCTTCTCCAAGATTGAATGGAAAATTATACACACAAGCGTGATTGATATCACCCATTACTAATATGAGGATAATCCCATTAGGTTTAAGAGAAAAGCTTTAATTTTGATAGATTCGATTGTGGGAGAGCTTTGTTTGGAGGGTGTGGAGTACCCTCTGGTTCCTACACTTGATTCAGATACTCCTTGAGTTTCTACCAATGATCCTTATTTTTTGATCATCGCACCACCTTTTCAACCTACCAACCACTTCGGTCTTCTACTATCACATTTGCCAAAGTTGCTTACATAGCTTTGGAAAATAATAGTATTCTCACCGGGTTGGTGGTCGACATTCCCTAGTATATTCAAACCATTATTGAGCAGATCTTGACACCTTTATATTCCTACATAGTAAATTTTGAGTTAATATTGGCCACGGTGGATGCAAAAGGGGATAGTGAGGTTGTGGATTCTTTGAGGGCTGATCTTGATGGCCTACGTGTGGAGTTTTACTCTAGGCAACCTCGTTTGGTTTTGATGAGGTAGATATAGATTTTTCTCTAGATATTTTAGGCCTATTTCATCTATTCGTAGACTTATGATCATACTGGATATGAGGTTAGGATGGATTTTACAATGGGGCTTACTATAGCCCAACGGGTTGAGCTAGCCAAGCAACTATCCAAAGATGAGGACCATTCAAGAATAGTTAGGGCTAGTTATATCTCCGAACATAATGATGAGGTACCTTCTGTAAGACCCGATTAGAGGAGCCCAGTTTGACGAGACTCTTAGTGCACCACTACAACCATCCACGGATATGGACTCGAGATCCTAGTGCTTCACACGGGGTCTTTATCCTCATTTAATCTTTTTTTACTTTTGCATTGGGGATAATGCAATGATTTTTAGTGGAGGGTGGGGCATCCTTATTCTACATTTAATGGTCTATAATTTTTTATGGCATTATATGATGGATGTATAGACATACTCTATTTTATATTTCAATATTTATTTAGATTTTTCCCTCTTGGAGCTTGTATTTTAATGTTGATTTAGATTTTTCCCTCGAGGGGCTTTTTTATTGAAAATGGACAACGATATCGATTTGGCACTTGTTGGGAATATTGATGATGATGTCGGGTATTGCCCTTATTGGGCTTGTTACATGTGCGTGATATAATATAATTCCCGAGTGTGATTGTCTTGGTATTGATTTTATAGTTTGAGTGATGCTTTAAAAGAATTTGTGTATTATTTTTGTCAACTTTTGTATATATATGTCCAATAAACTCCAATGGCTTTCTTCGAAACTCGATTCTATCCCAAAGAGCAAAATTGTGTTTTCTCTTTCTTTTGTTTCTTGTTTTTATTTTAGTTTTGTTTCTTTGTCTAATCGAGTGGTATTTCACCCATGATGGATGATAAGGTGACATTCTGAGGTGAAGTACCTAGTTTTTTTTATTCAATTAGAAGTAGGCAAAAGTTAAAAAATTCTCTCAAATGTCATTACCAAAGAATTAAATGATTTTGAAAAAACCAAAAGAATGGTTTTCTTTTTGAAAAAGACCAAGGATGTTTATGGTCTTTCTCTTGAGTTAGATTATTAAATTCAATTTTTTGATCTTTCTTTATAAGGATGGGTCTTTTACTCGGAGTAACTTATTAAGCTCAAATTGTCTAGGAGACTAACTTTTTATTTTCTGAGTATGATGCCTTATTTGGTGATACCAAATAGACGGGGAGGCATCCTCCCGGGCACAGAGGACCACGAGCGATAGAAACTAGGTGTCTAGCAACAGAGCTCCAAACTTTCCAACATGACAGACAGTTTCACGACCATGTAGGTGGCATGCCAAACAAAATTAAAGCTTCCATCGACACCACAGACACAGAGTCTAACATTTCCAACATAATAGGTGATTCACATCCATATAGGAGGCAAGCCATACAAAATCAAAACTTTTAATCGACACAAAACATCTTTCCTACAACTGAGCTACTCATCCATAATTACGGTTTTCTTTAGCAACAAAGACTTCACAACCCTGAATAGGATATCATGACTTTGAAACTGAGCTACACATTCGGATAGTTTGCCTTGGTAACAAAGACTTTGCAACCCTCAACGGGGTGGCATGACTTTGCCAGTATTAGTACACATGGAATCCTTTGTCTCCAAAGTACAAGACTATTTTTTATATGACATAAATGGGCTTATGGCAGATCTCCCTAGCCTGTAGCCCTTAAGCATCCGTAAAACAATAGGTGTACTTAAGGCAGACCTCAGATCTGTGTGTTCTTTCTAAGATAATGAATCTATTCAGAAAGCTATGGCATGGACTAAGCCAATTTTGTTTAATATACATGGAAAGGACTCAGACGTCTATGTCACATGGACAAAGTTGACTTTGTTTCATATTCATGAAAATTACCTTTGGAGTTCCATGTTACAGTCACAACAAGTACTTCATAGAAGTATTTCCTTACCCCACCGCTCCAACCTGAAGGACCGAAGAACCCATCCCTTTGGAAGAGATAAAACAAGAGCAAGAGAGTTTATCCAACAAGCATCTTTATAGAAAATCTAAAAATATTACAAGAGGGAAGGGTTTTTTCCAAGTAGAGAGTAAATCTCCTAGTGGAGAAATTAATACCTTTGCCTAAAGGCCTATGCTTCATTTTATAGGAGAAGGAAGCTTACTATATAAGCTAGACCTACGGATAAACATGAAATAAAATATTACAATCCTATCCTATCTTCTAAGGGATAGGCATTATGCGTTATGAATGGATAAGTCTTTTCCATTTACAAGGGATAAGCTTTATCTGCGATGACTAGATAAGCCTTATATTTATTCACATTGGGCCCTTATAACATATGATGGGCTAAAATAAAACAAAACACACTAATCTTTTTGGCAAGTGGAACATATGCAAGTAGGTGAGTCAGCATCTTGTAAGTAGGTACATCAACAATTTCATAGGAATCTTGAAAGCAGGTGGATAAGCTCCTTATCTTTAAAGTAGCTGAGTTAACAGCTTCAAGACATACCCATCTAAAAGGGTAAACCACTGAGAAGGGTTTCCTTAGAGATAAAAGTAACCCACTAAAAAAGGTAACCCACTGGTGAGGGTAACCCATCTAATAGGGTTTCCTTGGAGAAGAGGGTAACCTACTAGAAAAGGTAACCCATTGGGAAAAGTAACCTATTGGAAAGGGTAACCCGCCGGAGAGGGTAACTTCTTACGTATTTTATATGATGTCATATTTCAGTCAGTGTTGGATGGTACCATTGGTAATGAGCTCATGTATCCTTCTTCCATCTACCAATCTACGTTATGCTTCTGCCTGAGGTGTTCTTGGCCTTCCAGGATTCTCTTAATTGATATGGTAAATTAAGTCTTTCCGTTGAACGATGAATCTTAGCATTCCTGTAGGGGAGATTTTATATATATGTTTGTGGCTTTATCTATTTTTATCTCTTATGGTGGATGATATTCTTTTATTGTTCATCGGACTTCATCCCAGTAGAGATGATCATCAGTTTAGTTTTTTTTTCCTGGGAATGCATCTGTTTTGCTGAAAAGTGAAATATTGTGCTTTATAACATTCATCTTTAAGAGAGAGCACTAAATTAGGAAATTTCTAGAGTATTGAAATTTTTAGCTGAGCTTGGACTTCATGGCCTGTGATTCCTACTAGATGTTACAACATAAAGGACATTGCCTCACCAGAATCTTTTAAGCGTCAAATCTAGTACAGTTTTGGCTTCGACCACAATATGAATCTTTTAAAATCTAGTTGGATTCAATCATAATTCCTGAAGGTATAACACTTGAATCCATGATGATATAGTATTGATGGAAAATGTACCAAAATAGCCATAGTAATTTTTGTTGGGAGTCATCAGCTAGTATAATCAACACATAATAGAAGAGATATCCCGAATTTTCTTCGAACGATTTCAAGATGGATTTGATGTGCCTTTTGAATACCTAAATCTGGTAGAAAGTCTAGCATTTTTGGAGGATATATGGATATGAAGGATCCATATATTTATTGAACAGATCTAGAGAGCAATCTGCTATTCCAGAAAATGATATTCTTGAAGTATTAAACATGAGAAACTGACTGGCCTATTTATAGTTGTCTTCTACAGTACTGGATATTAGGTGGAGATCATTAGCATAGATATCTCCTGATTCTTCACAAACATCTATACAGAAGAGGGTGTCCTTCATCAGTTCTTCTTCCAGCGAGAAGATTGATTCAAGTTCATCCTCTTTGTCGAGGTAGATTCCATCATGATCAACTAGTTTTTCAAAGATGTGGATAGATTCTTTTGAATTCTTGAGTTGAGGATAGTTTTTTGTAAAGTGACCTAGATTTTTGCAGAAGCATCTATTATTCTTCTTTTTGCTGTCTGCTAGGCTCCTTTGCCTGAAATATATGGTTTGCGTAACTACCTTAGTCTCATCGTCTGGAGGACTGGGTATTTTGAATCTCTTGAACAACATCTTTCTCTGGGATCCTATTTGATGGATTGAATAGGGGAAATCAGACTTTATAACAAGATTATTCCTGTTGTAATAAGGATCAAAATTTGGGTTGTTCTTAATAATCTGCTTCAATATAGATCTCTTTGAGCATAGACTATTTAAGACCTGGAATATGGCCCTTTTGGTATAGCTCACGTCTCTGCAGAATGATTCCAACAGGGTTCTGGTGTTGACGGCAAAGTCTTGGAATGTTAGATGATTGGCTTTATCCACAATCCCAAGTGCATTCCACTATTCTGTGAGGATTTTAGAGAATCTGGACATGCAGTTTGATTGTATCATGTATTGCCCTCTTTTAGCCAGATTCTTCATCGTCATAAAAGTATAAAAGTCCTAAGGCAAAGGTAAAATTGAAGCTATGGTTTCTTTCACCTCTGTTTTCAGTTCTTGCCTCCTTTTTGAGACTGGATCACTAGTCAACTCATATTGATTAGAGAATGATTTAGAGACTGTTGGTTTGCTGGAGTATTTCTCTTACACAGATGGACATTCCTCCTCAGGTAATTTTACTGATGGATACAAAGTATTTTCATTACTTTTGACACATTCACTAGCATAGAAGTCATCAATAGCATCAGATGGTTGTCTACTAATGAAAGGTTGTGGTTGGATATTAATGAAGACATCCTCAAATATTTCTTTATATGTGTTAAAAGAAAATTTGGGAATGTCGTCTGCATCGATATGGAGATCATGAAGAGCTTCATCTTCAGCTGGGAACTGAGAAGCCATGGTTTTCTTTGATATTAGAGCTACCCTCTTGGCCTCTCTATATTTAAGATATACTTTTGTAAAGTGTCATCTATCATGGTAGATAAAGCATTTGTACCTTCCTAGATCTTTCTTCCTAGAGGATTTGGTATCTTTGTTGATCATCAGTTCTTTGTCCGATGATTTCTTCTTCCTGACCTGTCTGAACTACATGTACCTTTTGTGCCTTGCCTGGTGTCTCGAGAGCTGGGGGATACCCTTCTAGATTGAGAATTAGTCATTATGTATAGCATAAGAGTGGATATATTGGGAATATTTATCCGAAATGATGTTACCGAATAAAGTTTCCTTGTGTTGCTCGAAAGGATGGGAGTCTATGTGAGGATATGACTCTTTCAACATAGGCTCACCATCCTTTGGAACAACAACATTTGGGTCAACTTGATTGGGTTTGATCAAGTTGGTTGTCTCATCATTATTCTTAAGAAGACAGTATTTCAAAGAGTCTTATTCACTATTATCGGATTCTTCATCATGGATCTGCAGGAGATCATCTGAAGTGGTAGAAACTGGTTCACACCTTGAGATCATCATATGAGCTGGATTAACTAACAAGCCATTTATGTCTTGCAGTTGTTCTTCTGGGTCACAATTTTGAGATGCTCTCTGAATAGAAGAAATCTCTGGTGGCTCGTCATTTTGGGTTTCTGAGATTCAGATCTCAAGGTTATCATCTGGGACTACAAGAGTTGTATTATGGCTAGTAGGAGTATATGTCATGACCATCTTATCATCATCATATGGAACCTGGCTAGAACATCTTATCTTCTCGACCTTTTGTGTCATGGAATCTTTCCTTGTCCATATATTATTAGACTTCAATTCAACTTCTAAAGCTGAGGTGAATTGCATGGATGAACGAGGTGGAGAAGGTGGGCCTAACTTCTGTAAAGGATATCCATATAGAAATATGGTGGATACTCGGGCTTGTTGCATTATGGTGTAGTCGTATTTTAGATTCTAGATTTCTTCTTTAAGAGAGGTTATTTCTTAATGTTTTTGGGCAAGGTAATATAGGAATGGGGTTCCTAGTGGATATTTTTTATATTATATGGTCCGTAAATTATCTGTGAGTGCTCTGATAAGTATGGAAGTTTGGGGGGCAGCTGAAGCACTTTTTGATCAGATAACATATGATTTTGGAGCTCAGGTTAGGTTATCTTTTGTACATTGGTGTTCTAGTAGGAAAGTATCAATGTGACTGGACCTAGAAAGGGGCGTCAGTATCTGAGGGTTGACCTTAGATTGAGTAGCCGATGTGTCTATTATTTTGCAGATTCTACAGTCACATGCAATCTTTCATGGGTAATTTCCTCAGAAAGGGAATTTACACCACATTAGAGTACGACCCTCATGATTGAAGTGCTTTATCCAATCATTTTATTTCATAAAGCCAGTGAGGAACCTGAGGATGGTTCTCGAGTCCTTTAAATTTTAAAAATCATCACTTGGGTTGTACATGGGGATGTAAAAGGTGGTTTTGGGTGGCTTTTTAAGGTAGAGGTGATTGGAATTAATATTGGACTTGAGAGGTTGATGATAATCTCTAAACTTCTACTATTTTATGACCAATGAGGGTGGGATAGTGATGACCAGTTTATCCCTAGATATGTTTCTAAGGATCTTGGTGCACTCTGTAGTTCTATTAGTTATATCAATGTTCAAGGACAGAGAGTTCTTTCCACTTAGAGGATATAGGTTCATATTATGGTTCTGAACTTGCCAGGCTATCTGGAAGTGAAGAGTTATCTGAATGGCATCTCTGTCCTTTGGAGCTCCAAGAATATGGACCTATATCTTTAATGCCTTCATTTGATATAGATCAGACAGTGGCATGTTGAAGTTGGGGAACATGGTGACAAAGACTGTACCATCATCTATAATAATCTCTGTTGTACCCAAATTCGCATGTTGGTACTTGTTGAATCTAATATCGAGAAGAGAAAGATGCACCACGACTGGCCATTCTTTTCTTCCTTGATATGTCAATGGAATTTGCACAACACCAATACGTAGATGAGTAAATCCCAGTCTTTTCCATTGTTGTGGAAAGTCTTCTGGCATCTACAACGATATGTACTATTCCTTTGAAGTCACCAGAATAGGGTGTTGCACAAGTGGTGTAGCAGCAACATATTCCTTAACTCCTTTTGGCCTTTCTTAGACCATAGAGTGGATCTTCATCTAGGTAATGCATATACTTTTAGCAACAGGTGAATATGGGTTTTGTAAAGGTATGGTACATATCTGATTTTGTGATGGTAACACCTCTACTTTGTATAGATAGTCAAGTTTACATGACCACATATCATTAGGAGTGATAGACATGTTTATCTTGACAAAAGGATGGTGTGAACTAGATGAGAACTGTAAGAAAGATATATTTTGGGTATTTTATGGACTATAAAGACTCAGTGTTTTTTTTCTATAGTTCTAAGGGCAAGACACACTAAATATTGGTTCAAAAATCTAAGAAAAGAAGCTACGACTCGATTTTTTACAAGACACAAAATACAATAACTGGAAAACACTGACTCTGATAATAGAAATGAAACTATGACTCAAATATGTACAGGACTTTGATAGTAAAAACTGGAAACTGAAGACTATGGACTAATCTAAGGCTAATAGCTAAGACAAAGAAAAAGTAAAAACAAAACAAAAATAAAAATATAAAGTTGGCTCATGTGTTTGCAATCAGTAGATGTTTATGCAAACTCCTGCTTTCTCCCTCCTTCCAGGAGTAAACCTGGATCTAATACAGAATAAATAGGGAGACAATGGGGCATAGAAGACCACTAGTGGTAGCAGCTAGGAATTTAGCAATAGAGATCTAAACTTTCCAACATGGTAGGCGGTTTCATGACCATATAGGTGGCACTCCATACGAAATCAAAGCTTCTATCGACACCATAGGAACAGAGTCAAACCTTTCCAACATTATAGGCAATTCACGTCCATATAGGCGGCAAGCCATACAAAATCAAAGCTTTCAATCAATAAATCATACCTTTTCTATGATTGAGCTACTAATCCATAAAGACTAATTGCTTTAGCAACAAAGACTTCACAACCCTGAATGGTATGTCATGACTTTGAAATTGAGCTACACATACAGATGGTTTACCTTGGTAACAAAGACTTCACAACCCTTATCAGGATGACAGTACTTTTCTAATCTTATAACACATGGAATTTGTCATCTCCTTAGTACAATACTGTTCTGTATATGACATAAACGGGTCTTATAATGACTTTCCCTTACCTGTTTCACTCAATCATCCACAGAACAAAAGGTGTACTAAGGAAGACCTTAGATCTGCGTGTTCTTTATAGGATAACAAATTAATTCAGAAAGCTATGGCATGGACTAAGCCAATTTTGTTTTATATACATGGAAATGACTCAGACGTCTATGTCACGTGGATAAAGCTGACTTCATTTCATATTCATGGAAATACCTTCAGAGTTCCATGTTTCAGTCCCAATTAGTACTTCGCCTAATTATTTCCTTACCCCTCCGCTCTGACCTAAATGACTGAAGCATCCATCCCTTTGGAAGAGAGAGAATAATAGCAAAAGAGTTTAGACAATGAACATCTTTATTGAAAATATGAAAAGGTTACAAGAGGGTAGGATTTCGTCCAAGTAAAGAGTAAATCTCTATGTCGATAAATTTATGTTCCTACCTAAAGGACTATGCTTTCTTTTATAGGATAAGGAAGATTATTAGATTAGGTAGACCTACGGATAAACATGAAATAAAATACTACAATTCTATCCTTCTTCTAAGGGATAAGCATTATCCGTTATGACTGGATAAGTCTTATCCTTTTGTAAAGGATAATTTTTATCTACTATGACTAGATAAGCCTTATGTTTATTCACACCGGGCTATACTAATATATAATGGGCCAAAATAAAATAAAACATACTAATGTTATTGGCATGTGATAACATGTGCAAATAGTTGAGTCAGAAACTTATAAGCACGTGCATCAGCAGTTTCATAGGCTTCTTACAAATAGGTAGATAAGTTTCTTGTCTTTGAAGTAGATGAGTCAGCAACTTCAAGATAAACCTATCTGAAAGGGTAACCCACTGAGGATATTTTTATTAGATATAAGGGTAACATAATAAAAAGGGTAACCTACTGGTAAGGGTACCCCATATGACAGGGTTTCCTTGGAAAAGAGGGTAACCTACTGGAAAAGGTAACCCACTAGAAAGGGTAACTTACTGGGAAGGGTAACCCACTAGAGAGGGTAACTTCTTGAACATATTATCTGACATCATCTTTCAGGCAGTGTTGTATAATTCCAGTGATGAGCTCGCATATCCTTATTCCATCAACTAATCAACGTCATACTTCTGCTTGAGGCGTTCTTGGCCTTCCAAGATTTTATTCAATGATTTGGTGAAGTAACTCTTTTTGTTTGATAAATCTTTGCATTCCTATGGGGGAGACATTATCTGTATGGTTTTAATGGAGATTGTGGTTTCATCTCTTGTTAACTCATATGGTGGATGATATTCATTAGCTGTTTGTCAGACTTTATCCTAGTGAGGATGATCGTCGGTGTAGTTCCTTTTCTTTGAAATACATTTATTTTGTTGGAAAGTGAAATATTGTGCTTCATAACATTCATCTTCAAGAGAGAGCATTAAATTAGGAAATTTCTAGCTGAGCTTGGACTTCATGGCCTGTGATTCTTACTAGATGATACAACATAAGGTCCAGTGCATCGCAGGAATCTTTTAAGCATCGAATCCAATATATTTGTGGCTTAGACAACAACATGAATATTTTTGAAGCATGGTTGAATTCAATCATAATTCCTGAAGGAATAACACTTGAACGCCATAATGACATAGTAATGATGATAAATGTACCAAAATAGCCATATGAGTTCTTGTTGGGAGTCAGCGGCCAGTATAATGAATGCATAACAAAAAATATATCTCGGATGTTCTTCGAACTGCTTTAGGATGCATTTGTTGTGCCTTTTAAATACTTGAAGCTTGTATAAAGTTTGAATTTCTTAGAGGATAGATGTATCTAAAGGATCCATATATTTGCTGAACAGATTTGGTTAGTAATCTTCTATTCCAAAAGATAATATTGTTGGTGTGTTGAACATGAGAAATTTACTAACCTATTATTTATTGTTTTGCCGGTGCTAGATATCAGGTAGGGATCATCAACATAGTTATCTTTTGATTCTTTATAAATATCTATGGTGAAGAGGGTGTCCTCTATCGGTTCTTCTTCCATCGAGTAGACTAATTTAAGGTAGTCCTCTTTGCAGATATGGATTCCAGCATAAATAATTATTTCTTTAAAGAGGTAGACAGATTCCTTCGACTTCTTGAGTTGAGGATAGTTTTTTGCAAAGTGACCATGATTTCTATAGAAGCATCTATCATTCACTCCTTCCTCTGAAATACCTGGTATCTGTAACTACCTTAGCCTCGTCATCTAGAGTCCTAGGTAGTTTAAATCTCCTGAACAATAGCTTTTTCTGGGATCCTACCTTATGGCTTGAACAGGGGTAATTCGACTTCATAACAAGATTATTCCTGTTGTAATGAGATTAAGAATTGGGTTGTTCTCTATAATCAGCTTCAACAAAGATATCTTCTACCATAGACTATTTAAGGCCTAAAAAATGGCCCGCCTAGTGTAGCCCGCATCTCTATAGAAGGCTTCCAGCATGATTTTGGTGTTGACAGCAAACTCATGGAATATGAGATAATTGATTTCATCCACAATCCTAAGTGGATTACACCAGTCTATGAGAATTTTGAAGAATCTAGATGAGCAGTCTAACAGTATCATTTATTGTCCTCTTTCGACTAGATTCTTCATCATCGTAAACATTTTGAAGTCCTGAGGCAGAGGTAGAATCAAAGCAATGGTTTCTTCTGCCTCTATTGTTGATTCTTGCCTTCTCTTTGGAACTGGAGCACTAGTCAGCTCATGTTGATCAGAGACTAATTTAGAAACCTCTGGTTCATTGGAGTGTTTCCTGAACATAAATGGATAATCTTCCGTAGGCAATTGGATTGATGGCTGCAAAGCATCTTCATTAATTTTCCTGCATCCATCATCACAAAAGTAATTGTTATCATCAGATGACTTTCTACTAATGATAGGTTGTGGTTGGCCATCAATGAAAATGTTCTCATATATTCCTTTCTCTGTGTTCGAAGCAGATTCAGGAATATCGTCAACATCAGGATGAAGATCATAAAGAGATTCATCTTCAGCTGGGAGCTGAGAAGCCATGGTTTCCTTAGAGGTTGGATATTCCCTCTTGGATTTTATGGATTTAGGACATACTATTGTAAAGTGTCCTCTGTCATGGCAAATAAAGAATTTGTTCTTGCCTGGATCTTTCTTCCTGGAAAAAAATTTGGCATCTTGGTTGATCATCAGTACTTTGTCCGGCGATTTCTTCTTTCTGTTCCATCCGAACTGCCTATACCTTTTATGCCTTGCCTGACGTCTCGATAGATAGAGATACCCTTCTAGTTTTAGAACTGAATCATCATGTATAGCATCAGAGTGGATAGATTCATTTGACATGATATTGTCGAATGAATTTTCCTTATGCTTCTCGGAAGGATCGGAGTCTATGTGAAGATATGACTCTTTTAGCACAGGCTCATCATCCTTTGGAACAAGATTTGTGTCAACTATATTGAGGTTGATCAAGTCAGTAGTCTCGTCATTGGTCTTGAGAAGACATTATTTCAAAGAGTCTTATTCACCATTGTGGGATTCTTCACCATGGATCTGCAGGAGATCATCTAAAGTGATGGAATCTGGTTCATAACTTGAGATCATCATATGAGCTGGATCAACTGATAAGTCATTTATGTCCTGTAGTTATTCTTCTAGGTCACAATTCTGGGATGCTCTCTAAATAGAAGGAACCTCTGGTGGCTCGTGATTTTGGGTTTCTGAGATTCAAATTTCAAGGTCATCATCTGGGACTACAGGAGCTGGATTTTTACTAACAGAAGCATATGTAGTGACCATCTTATCAGCATTATATGGAACCTAGCTAGAACACCTTATCGTCTCGACCCTTTTTGTTATGGCATTTTTCATTTCCTATATAGTATCAGACTATTGTTCATCTTCTGAATATGAGGATAAATACATGGCTGAATGAGGTGGAGAAGGTTGGCCTAAACTCTGTAGAGGATATCCATGTGGAAATACGATGGATTCACGAGCTTGTTGCAGTATGGAACAATCGTATTTTAGATTTTGGATTTCTTCTTCAAGATAGGTTATTTCCTTATGTTGTTGGTCAAGAAAATAGGAATGGGGTTCCTAGTGGACATTTTTCAGTCTGTATGGTCTGCAATTTATCTTCGAGTGCTCTGATCAGTATGGCAGCTTAAGGGGCAACTGGAGTACTTTTTGATTGTATAACATGTGGTAATTTTGGAGCTTGGGTTAGGTTAGACTTTGCAGAGTGGTGTTCTGGTGGGAAAGTATTGATGTGGCTAGACCTAAAAAGGGATGTTATAAGCATCTATGGGTTGACCTCATAATGAGTAACGGCTGCATAAATTCTTTTCCAAATTCTACAATCACAATCAGTCTTCCATGGGTAATGTCCTTAGAAAGGGAATTTACGCCACATCAGAGTACAACCCTCATGATTTAAGTCCTTTATCCAATCATGTTGTTTCATAAAGCCAGTGAGGAATCTAAGAATTGTCCTCGAGTCCTTTACATATGGAAAATCATCACTTGGGTTGTACATGCGGATGTAGAAGGTTGCTTTGAGTGGATTTTTTAGATAGAAATGGTCAGAATCATCAATGGACTTGGGAGGTTGAGGATTGGCTCTCAACTTCTCATATTTCATGACCCATGATGCTGGGATAATGCTAACTAGTTAATCCCATGATATGTTTCTCGATATATTAGTGCACTCTATGGTTTTATCAGTTGCATTTATACTCAAGAACAGAGAGTTCTTTCCACTTGGAGGAGGTAGTTTCAGATTATGGTTTTGAACTCGCCAGGATATCTGGCAGTGGAGAGTTTCCTGAATGGCACCTCTTTCCTGTGGAGCTCTGAGAATCTAGACCTGTATCTTCATGGCCTTAGTTAGATGTGGATCAGATAATGGCATGTTGAAGTTGGGGAACATAGTGACAAAGACTGTACCATCATCCAGAATAATCTCTAATATACCCAAATTCGGATGTTGGTACTTGTTAAATCTAGTATCAAGAAAATAAAGATGCGCCACAACTGGCTGGCCATTTCTTCCTTGATATGTCAACCCAATTTGTACAACACCAATATGGAGATGAGTAAATCCAAGGCTTTTCCATTTTTTTGGAAAATCCTCTGGCATCTACAATGATATAAAATATTCCTCTGATGTTACAAGAATAGGGTGTTGAACTTGTGATGTTGCAGAAACATATTCCTTAACTCCTTTTGGCTTTCCTTGGACCATAGAGTTGATTTGAATCCACGGGTTACATATCTTAGCAAAAATAACTGAGTAAGGGTTAAATAGAGGTGGGCATATAGTAGATAGTTGTTGTTTTGATGACAACAGATGTACTACATATATGGAGTCATTGTTACAGGACAACGTATCATGAAGACTGGTTAACATGTTTTTGTTGACAAGAGACTTGGACGAACTAGACATATTTTTGTGTTTTCCTAGACAATAAGGATTCGATGTATTTTTTCTAAAGTTCTAAGGAAAAAACTCAAATAAAATATTTTTGTATTTTGTGGACTGACTCTATATATTTGTGCTAAAGATCTAAGGGCAAGACACACTAAATATTTGTTCTAAAATCTAAGAAAAAAACTACGATTCGACTATGTAAAAGACGTAGAATACTATAACTAGAAAACACTGACTCTAATAGTGGAAATGAAACTTTTACTGAAATATGTACAGGACTTTGATATTAAAAATTGGAAAGTGACGACTATGGACTAAGCTAAGGCTAACAGCTTGACAAAGAAAAAGTAAAAACAAAACAAAAATAAAAATGCAAAGTTGGCTCACGTGTTTTCAATCAGCAGATGTATATGCAAACTCCTGCTTCATCCATCCATTCGGGAATGGGGATGGATATGATACAAAATATACGGGGAGGTAGTGGGGCATGGAGTACCACAACGGAAGCAACTAGGTGGCTAGCAACAAAGCTCCAAACTTTCTTACATGACAGACAATTTTATGACCATGTAGATGGCATGCCATACAAAATCAAATCTTCCATCGACACCAGAGACACAGATTCTAACCTTTCCAACATGATAGGTGATTCACGTCTATATAGGTGGAAAGCTATACAAAATCAAAAATTTTAATCGACACACCACATCTTTCTTAAGACTGAGCTACTCTTTGCTTAGCAACAAATGCTTTACAACCCTAAACGGGATGGCATGACTATGAAACTAAGCTACACATTTGAACAGTTTTCCTTGGGAACAAAGACTTTGCAACCCTCAATGGGATGGCATAACTTTGCCAGTCATAGAATACATGGAATCCATTGTCTCCTTAGTAAAAAATTGTTCTATATATGACATAAACGAGTCTTATGGTGGGTCTCCCTTGCATGTTTCCCTCAAATATCCATGGAACAAAAGGTGTACTAAGAACACCTTAGATTTGCATGTTCTTTCTAAGATAATAAATCAATTCGAAAAGCTATGGCATGGACTAATCCAGTTTTGTTTTATATACTTGGAATGGACTCAGACGTCTACGTCTTATGGAAGAAGACGACTTTATTTCATATTCATGTTAAGTACCTTCGGAGTTCCATGTTGCAGTCATAATAAGTACTTTGGTAAAGTATTTCCATACCTCACAGCTATGACCTAAAGGACCTAAGCACCAATCCCTTTGGAAGAGAGAAAACAAGAGAAAGAGAGTTTAACCAACAAATATTTTTATTAAAAATATGAAAAGATTACATGAGGGAGGGATTTCATCCAAGTAGAAAGTAAATATCTAAGTGGAGAAATTGATAGGTGGAGAAATTCATGTCCCTAATCTAAAGGCCTATGATTCCTTGTATAGGAGAAGGAATATTACTAGAAAAGCTAAACCTACGGATAAACATGAAATAAATTTGTAACGCCTTGAATATGGTACCTGGAACGCTATACGGTGCCCATGACTCCAAAGGACCACAAGCTAACCCATGACTAATATCTGTAAACTGAGCACTGAATAATAGTAATAATAACGTAAATGCAGAAACATGAACTGAAAGGCCATTAGGTTCAATGCTAGTACATTACTAAAAAATATGGTATAGCGATACCAAAACAACTTAGATAATTGTCTGAACATGCTGTAGTCTGAAAGCCTCTAAACTGCCTGAATAAAGAGTTGATGGGACATGCCCCAACTAACTCCAACTACTGAAATAAACTAAAAATTGAAATAGTAATGTAATTATCATATCCTCGAAGGATGAGGACTCACTGCTAACTCAAATCGCTGAACTGGGATGCTACTGGTTCTCTGGATCTCATGTTTCTAAACCTATGGTATACGAAACCATAGAGCAAACACATCAGTACTTTGAATGACTGGTATGCAAGTGAGGTAGGCTGAATGCAAATGGTTTATATGAATGAACAATACTAACTGAAAGACTAACATGAATGTGAGAATACATGCATGACTACGTAACTGTAACTGAGATCGTGATAGGACTGAATACTGAGTCTAGTGATATTGATCCCTGAGTCGTTGATAAGTGAGAAAGACTAATACTATATTATTGAATACTAAGGGACTGATAGTATGTTACTAATACATGAATAACTATTTCTGATAGTTTTGATTATGAAGAACTGGTCTAGTTGACTGTATCTGACAGTCCTGAAGCTGAATATTAAGTTCAGAGAACTGATATAACTGATAACATATGTAACTGTATCTGACAGTCCTGAATCTAATAGAACTAGATGAGTTCCATACTGTATCTGAATTTGACTGTATCTGATAGTCCTAAAATCTGGAGAACTATCTAAGTTTTTTCACTGATACTGAGAATGAGACTGAGACTATGACTGAGACTGTGGAAGGTAATCATCTAACCGACATGCCCCAGAACTAAATTAGTGGGGTCAAACCTTTATCCCCAGCTGGAAGGGTGTAAATACTGTGTCACGAGTAAAGAACTTCTTTGAGTATACCCTCGCTGAAAGGGAGCTCTTCCGTCGACTCCTCCTAGTAGGTAACCCAAATAAGCTGTATATATATATATCCATAAATTCATAGGGTGCATCTAAACCTACGCTTTCTATGTAGTTTTGGAACCCAAGGATTGCTTCTAAGGATCACACCCTCCACAGAATAATAGGTGAGTCCCCATCCTTGGGTTCACTCGGTGCTGAATCCTACAACCAACTGAATAGACACTAAACTAATTAACTAAACTAAATTGATTTAACTGAACTTAACTGATGGTATCACTTAGCGGGGATAAAACTGAATTTAATGAGTTTTCTTGACCGACAGAATGCTACTGAGATCTGGGGACTGACTGAGAGTAATGAAGTTACTGAGACTTACTGGGAAAACTGAGATCACGAAGTTTACTGAACTACTCAGATTATTGAGATTTTTGTGATTACCTGAGACACATGCCTGACTGAGTTCTATGGATCATGACTTGTCTGAGGAGATCGTGAAAACATGACATGGATCTAGGCAGACAACTAAATGTTTTGGTATAAGTACCCCCAGGACTCGATGAGAAGAAACTGACATAGCATGGCTTACTTGAACACATGACCAACAACACAATTCATAATTCATATATTGAAGCACTTCACCAAACATGTGATATGGATAAGCTTGTACATACATGGGGATTTCATGATATCATACTAGTTGGGCATTGTTCCTTCATCTAGCCATTTAATCAAACACATGGTAGGCATACAACATGTAGACAATATTATACAACAAATAATCAACATGATTCATCTCTAATTTCATCATTCTAGGGTTTATTCATAGGTTCGCATGAATATACATCTATGCAAATCAATTCCACATAAAATTGATCACCCAACATGGATTTGATTTCAATTGATCATTCTCAACAAACCCAACATAAAACTCATAAAAAATCCATAAACTTAAAGTTGGAAAAGAGATTCTTGGGCTTCATGGACGGAAAGAGTCCAAGAATGAACACTACACATACCTAGGTTCATAAATACACGAAGATTGATGGAGGAAATTCTTGACCTTGAATCTTCTATGAAAAACCCTAATGTGTTCTTGAGAGGATTTTGAGAGAATAAAGTATATTTTGGTGTAATGGAGGCTCAAATCCGTGTTTTTGAGATTATATAGGGTAGGGAATTTGAAACTTTTAACCCTAGGACACGTATTTTAATTCTTGTGAAAATTTCCCAATTTTCATCCTTGGCGCGATGCTCCACTATCGCACCAAGTCACTGGAACTAGACAATTGGGAATCTGCATAGTGGCGCGATGCGGAGCTATCGCGTTGCCACCTTATTTGAGACCTGGATGTTTGGTGCGATGCGCTACTATAGCGGAGCAACACTAGAAATTGACAATTGCCATTTAAGCTGGCTTAGTACCAAGTTTGTAATGGGGATCTGAGCAAGAATTGAATACCAAGTTTGTAATGGTATTTTGAAAATGAAATTGAGTAATTTTATGAATACAATTTTGTGAATGAAAGGCACTGATGACCCCATGATTATGCTAGAAATATGCATGAACGGGGATCTGAGAACATGACTGTGGCTGAAACATGGCATATAAATTGAATTTCGTGAACTGATCCGAGCCCTTAAATACATGGCTCACAACTGAGATTCTAACTTGAGGGTTAAACTTATGAGTATACCTTACTTTAAAATGGATTCATTTTGTGAGAAGAGAATGAGACTCTTATGTTATAAAGGTTCGGGGGATCATAGCGTATCTCCCCCTTGGGAGACTAGATCCCTCTAGGAATACTATCTTTGCTGAGCTACTGAGGGAAAATTAAGGTGATGCACAAGGCACCTAGTTCTTAATCCTGATTAATTATCTGAGATCTGAAACTTGAGGACTGATACATCATCTAAGAAGAAGAAACTAAGATTTATGCACTGCAACTGAGACTACTGAAAGATATACGAGGTGCTGAGCACGAATGCATAAACATACTGACTTATCTTATTAACTGGATAAATGATAGCTAAATACTGGGTATGATAGACTAGTCTGTACTTAGTCCAAATAACTGGACTAAGTCTGTAAAACATTATGCATAAGAGATAATGATTGACTGGATAACATGAGGTAACTGAGAATGAATGAGCAAAACTGCATCACTTCAAGAATGCAAGGCTAGATGTATATAATGATTTGGAAATATTATATAGTCTGAGGTACTAAAACACTACTAACTGAGTGACTGATAACTGTAGCATTGGTCAAGCAAGTTTGGAACTAAACTGAGTTTCTGATCTGATTACTGATCTGAAGTTGGCATCATAACTAAAACTGTAACTGAGATTCTTACTGGAACTGAATGCTGGGTTCTGATAATTGAGGTTTAGACTGATATTGAAGTACTGAGACTGGATACTGATAACTACTTGGGGAAAGATTGGCATAGGCAAGGATCCGATGCTCAAATAAATACTATATCAACCTGAACAATCGACTAAGGCCTGAGGAACAGAGTACCAACATCATGGATTTATCAAGAGATTTAAACTTGAGGTATACATGACGTAATATGAGATTGACCGATCACTAGGAGTAGAGTATGAGTAATGTGGACTGAATATATGGTAAAACATGACATGAGTGCCTGAGTCATGAGCTGCATGACTTAAGTATGAAATTTTTGTGTTCATGGAACATGGCTCGTACTACTAAGGGTGTTGGAACCCTTCCTGCTAGGAATTCAATACGTACATGATCCTATGGAAAGTATGTGATACATGTGTAGGTAAGGTGATGGCTGTGGTACAAAACAATTGCACTGAGATAAGAGTAGGTCGGGAATCATCTTCCCTTAGTGATTACCTAGACATACTGGAACTATAACTAGAATCTAAAGGCTTGACTTTCTAACCCCATGGTTTAACTGCTATGCAAGGTTTCAAAAGAAAAAGGAACTCATGAATATGAAGAATTGTGAACATATAAAAGAGAGATCTATAACATACCCATGACTGTATCAAGAGGATTTTCCTGATTCTATCGGTACCGAAGTGCATAGAGTCTGCTTTGGCATTTCCCACTGATAGCGCTTGAATTCGTACCCTGTTGATTTGGGCAACCGAACTGAAATAATGAACGGAGATGACTCTGATAACCTGACTAGGGACAGTCTCTGACCTTGTGACCTAAATCACCTCATCTGAAACACACACCACTGTCGTCTCTATACATACCCTTATGATGCTTACCTTACTCTACACAAAATGGATGAGTAAGAATCCTACTCTCACTATTCTGAGCCTTGGAGCTTGATTCCCCATTTCTACGGTTATTTCTGAACTTTGGTACTAAGGAACTAGCTGAAAAGTGAACTGGGGCTGAACATTTTGGACACCACTGAGAACGGTTATCACACTGTGACCCATCCAGTGCAAAACTATAAATGTCTGTTCTAGCTCTCTTATTTTCTCTCTTTTTCTTCTTAAGCTTCTACTCCTCCATCTGTTGGGAATATATCATAAGCCTAGATATCTCTATATCACCAATCAACATTGCAGTCCTGTACTCCTTAACCACTCTATCTGATACCCCTAACACAAACTTACTCATTCTGGATCTATTATCTGTTACTATATGGGGAGCATACCTAGCTAACTGAATAAGCTTGAGGGAGTAATGTTTTATGCTCATTGTACCTTGTCTGAGATTGTTGAACTCTAACACTTTAGCCTCCTTCTTCTCTATGGGAAAGAACCTATCTAAGAAAGCTGTAGCCAACTCTTCCTACTCTATAGGCTCTGTATCTATACCCCTGTCTCCCTTCCACTGTTTATACTATGTATGGGCTATATCTTGTAGATGATAGGTGGCTAACTCTATGCTTTCACTATAAGTCACTCCCATGATGTTTGTCACATTCTGAACCTAATCGAGAAACTCCTGTGGATCCTCATCAGACTTGGAACGGGTGAATAAAAGAGGATTTATTTGGGTGAAGTCCCGAATCCTGACTGCAGTAGAATTTGCCACTGGGTTGGCTGGAACAACAGCTGGCCGTTCATTCTGAACTGTGACTGAACTGGCTAGAGTAGTGAATGCAATCCTGAATTCTGCATGAGAGACATGCTCATCTAGAGGATTTAGCTGGACGGGCTGAGGTTTTGACTAATTTCTATTTCCCCCTTTACTAGACCTTTTGGGAGGCACAATCTATAAATAAAGGGAAAAATCAAATTAGACTGAGAGTTTAACTTTGAACCTATGATCACTGGCACGACATGAATACTAAAAGAAGGGAAACTATTCCTAAAATATCTCATAGCCTCCTATACATAAGTGTGGTGCACAACACACGCATGTACAAGACTCTACTAGATGCGGCTTTTCAGAATTCGTAGGATACTATTGAACCTTAGGCTCTGATACCAATTTTGTAACGCCCCAAATCTGGTACCTGGAATGCTACATGGTGCCCATGACCCCAAAGTCCCACAAGCTAACCCATGACTGATATCTGTAAACTAAGCACTAAATAATAGTAATTATATCATAAATGCAAAAACATGAGCTGAAAGACCATTAGGTTCAATACTATTACATTACTAAAAATATGGTATAATGAAACCAAAACAACTGAGATAATTTTCTGAACATACTGTAGTCTGAAAGCCTCAAAACTGTATGAATAAAGAGTTGATGGGACATTTCCCCAACTAACTCCAACAACTGAAATAAACTAAAAACTAAAATAGTAATGTGATTATCATGTCCTCGAAGGATGAGGACTCACTGCTAACTCTGATTGCTGAACTAGGATGCTACTGGTTCTCTGGAGCCTGTGCTTCTAAACCTATGGTACGAGACACCATAGAGCAAATGCATTAGTACTTTGAATGTACTGGTATGCAATTAAGGTAGGCTAAATTCAAATGGTTTATATGCATAAACAATACTAACTGACTGACTAACATGAATGTGAGAATACATGCATGACTACGTAACTGTAACTGAGATCGTGATAGGACTGAATACTGAGTCTACTGATATTGAACCTTGAGTCACTGATAAGTGAGAAAGACTGATATTGTATTACTGAATACTGAGGGACTGATACTATGTTTATAATACATAAATAACTATTTTTGACAGTTCTAATTATAAAGAACTGGTCTTGTTGACTGTATCTGACAGTCCTGAAGCTGAATATTGATAACATGAGTTCTGAGAACTGATATAACTAATTACATAAGTGACTATATCTGATATTCTTGAATCTGATAGAACTAGCTGAGTTCCGTACTATATCTAAATTTGAGTGTATCATACAGTTCTGAAATCTGAAGAACTATCTGAGTTCTTTCACTGAGACTGAAATTGAGACTGAGAATGTGACTGAGACTGTGGGAGGTAATCATCTAATCGACATGCCCCAGAACTGAACTGGTGGGGTCCAACCTATTAACCCAGTTGGAAGGCTGTCAATATCATACCACAAGTAAAGACCTACTGTGAGTATACCCTCGCTGATAGGGAGCTCTTTTGTCAACCCATCCTAGTAGGTAACTGAAATGACATGTATATATAAATCCCTGAATGCATAGGGTGCGTCTCAAACTGCGCTTTCTATGTAGTTTTGGAACCCAAGGATTGCTTCAAAGGATCACACCCTCCACAGAATAATAGGTGAGTCCCCATCCTTGGGTTCACTCGGTGCTGAATCCTACTCCCAACTGAATAGACACTCAACTAATTAACTAAACTAAATTGATTTAACTGAACTTAATTGATGGTATCACTTAGCGGGGCTAAAACTGAATTTACTAAGTTTTCTTGACCGACAGAATGCTACTGAGATCTGGGGATTGACTGAGAGTAATGAAGTTACTGAGACTTACTGGGAAAAGTGAGATCACAAAGTTTACTGAACTACTCAGATTATTGAGATTTTTGAGATTACCTAAGACACATGCCTGACTGAGTTCTATGGATCATGACTTGTCTGAGGAGATCATGAAAACATGATATGGATCTAGGCAGACAACTAAATGTTTTGGTATAAGTACCCCCAGGACTCGATGAGAAGAAACTGACATAACATGGCTTACTTGAACACATGACCAACAACACAATTCATAATTCATATATTGAAGCACTTCACCAAACATGTGATATGGATAAGCTTGTACATACATGGGGATTTCATGATATCATACTAGTTGGGCATTGTTCCTTCATCTAGTCATTTAATCAAACACATGGTAGGCATACAACATGTAGACAATATTATACAACAAATAATCAACATGATTCATCTCTAATTTCATCATTCTAGGGTTTATTCATAGGTTCGCATGAATATACATATATGCAAATCAATTCCACATAAAATTGATCACCCAACATGGATTTGAATTCAATTAATCATTCTCAACTTAAAGAAAACAAACCCAACATGAAACTCATAAAGAAATCCATAAACTTGTAGTTGGAAAAGAGATTCTTGGGCTTCATGCACGGAAAGAGTCCATGAATGAAAACTATGCATACCTAGGTTCATAAATACACGAAGATTGATGGAGGAAATTCTTGAACTTGAATCTTCTATGAAAAATCCTAATGTGTTCTTGAGAGGATTTTGAGAGAATAGAGTATATTTTGGTGTAATGGAGTCTCAAATCTATGTTTTTGAGCTTATATAGGGTAGGGAAATTGACACTTTTAACCCTAGGAAACGTATTTTTATTAATTCAAAAAAATTTCAATTTTCATCCTTGGCGCGATGCGCCACTATCGCACCAAGTCACTGGAACTGGACAATTGGGAATCTGTATAGTGGTGCAAGACGGAGCTATCACGTTGCCACCTTGTTTGGGACCTGGACATTTGGCGCGATGCACCACTATTGTAGAGCAACACTGGAAATTTATAATTGCCATTTAAGCTGGCTCGGCGATGCACTCATGGCTCAGGTGATATACTGTCTCACTAAAAAGGCTCTAACTCTTCGCCCGGGTGTCGGATTTAGGAAAATTTGGTATTGATGGAAAGCTTATGGAATTTCCCACAGGACAAAAAGTATAAATATTTAAAATACCATATCTATAAAAGTGGATTCATCTTTCAAAGAAAGCTTATAATATTCTTATAGAAAAATTTCTAGCTAGAAAAAGTACGGGTATTACAATATCTCCCCCTTAAGAGCATTCATCTCTAATGAGATTGAGTGAGAGGGAAAGAATAAAAAATAATGTACATATTAAACATGAATGGCTAGAACATTATTTCATGACTGACATAACTGATGGTTGAATATAACATACTGAACATGCATATCTGATGCATAACTAATAAGCTGAATTCATGCATCTCTGATGCATGACTGATAATTGACTTAAGAGTACATGACTGAATAAGTTGATGAACTGAATTTCCCGCAGTGAGAATGCATGTCAAATACATAATTACATGACTGGACTGATATAAGAATGCATGATTGAATATGCAAGGGTACTTAGTAACAAGTTTGTAATGGGGATCTAAGCATGAACTGAATACCAAGTTTGTAATGGTAGTTTGAACATGAAATTGAGTAAGTATAAGAAAACTATTTCATGAATGAAAGGCACTAATGACCCCATGATTATTCTAGAAGTATGTATTAACGGGGACCTGAGCACATGACTGAGGATGAAACATGGTATATAAACTGAATTTCGTGAACAGATCAGAGCCTTTAAATACATAGCTCACAACTAAGATTCGAACTTGAGGGTTAACTTATGAGTATATCCTACTTCAAAATGGATTCATTTTTTTAGAAGAGAATGGGATGCTTATGTTATAAAGGTTTGGGGGATCATAGCATATCTCTCCCTTGGGATACTAGATCTCTCTAGGAATACTGTCTTGGCTGAGTTACTGAGGGGAAACAGAGGCGATGCGTAAGGAACCTAGTATTTTAATCATGATTGATTATCTGAGATCTGAAACTTAAGGCCTGATACATCATCTAAGATGAATCAACTAAGCTTCATGCACTACAACTGAGACTACTGAAAGATTTACGAGGTGCTGAGCATAAATGCGTAAACATACTGACTTATCTGATTAATTGGATAACTGGTAGTTAAATACTGGGTATGAGAGACTAGTATGTACTTAGTCCAAGTAACTTTACTAAGGCTATAAAATATTATGGATAGGAGATAATGATTGATTGGATAACATGAGGTAACTGAGAATGAATAAGAAAAACTGCATCACATCAAGAATGCAAGGCTAGACGTATATCATGATTTGGAAATATTCTATAGTCTGAGGTACTATAACACTACTAACTTAGTGACTGATAGCTGTAGCATTGGTCAAGCAAGTCTGTAAGTGAACTAAGTTGCTGATCTGATTACTGAACTGAAGATGGGATTATAACTAAAATTTTAACTCAGATTCTTACTGGAACTGAATGGTGGGTTCTGATAATTAAGGTTTAGAATGATATTAAAGTACTGAGACTAGATACTGATAACTACTTGGGGAAAGATTGGCATAGTTAAGGATCCGATGCTCAAATAAATACTATATCAACCTGAACAATCGACTAAGGCTTGAGGAACAGAGTACCAACATTATGGATTTATCAAGAGATTTAAACTGGAAGTATACATGACGTAATATGATCTTGAATGATCACTAGTAGTAGAGCATGAGTCATATGGACTGAACATATGGTAAAACATGACATGAGTGCCTAAGTCATGAGCTGTATGACTTAAGTCTGAAATTTCTGTGTTCATTGAGCACGGCTCGTACTACTGAGGGTGTTGGAACCCGTCCTGCAAGGAATTCGACACACACACAATCCTATGGGAAGTGTGTGAAATATTTATAGGTAAGGTGATGATTGTGGTACAAAATAATTAAACTGAGATAAGAGTAGGTCGGGAATCATCTTTCCTTAGTGATTACCTATACATACTGGAACTATAACTAGAATCTGAAGGCTTGACTTTCTAACTCCATGGTTTAACTGCTATGCAAGGTTTCAAAAGAAAAAGGAACTCATGAATATGAAGAAGCGTGAACATGTAAATGAGATATCTATAACATACCCATGACTGCATCAGGAGGATTTTCCTAATTCTGCCGGGACCGAAGTGCATAGAGTCTGCTTGGGCATTGTCGGCTCTACACACACCCTTATGATGCTTACCACATCCTACTCTCACTATTCTGAGCCTTGAAGCCTGATGCCCCATTTCTATGGTCATTTTTGAACTTTTGTACTAAGGCACTAGATGAAGAGTGAACTGGGGCTGAATATTTCTGACACCACTGAGAACGGTAATCACCCTGTGACCCATGTAGTGCAAAACTATAACTACCTGTTCTGGCTCTCTTATTTTCTCTCTTCTTCTTCTTAAGCTTCAGCTCATCAATCTGTTGGGCATATATCATAAGCCTAGATATGTCCAAGTCACTAATAAACATCGTAGTCCTGCACTCCTTAACCACTCTACCTGATACCCCTAACACATTCTTACTCATTCGGGATGTGCTATCTGGTACTACATGGGTAGTGTACCTAGCTAACTGTATAAACTTGATGGAGTAATCTTTTAATCTTATTGTACCTTGTATGAGATTGATGAACTCTAACACTTTAGCCTCCTTCTGCTCTATAGGAAAGAACCTATCTAAGAAAGTTGTAGCCAACTCTTCCCACTCTATGGGCTCTATATTTGTATCCCTGTCTACCTTCCACTATTTATACCACATATGGGCTACATCTTGTAGCTCATAGGTGGCTAACTCTATGCTCTCACTGGAAGTCACTCACATAATGTTTGTGACTTTCTGAACATGATCGAGGAACTCCTGTGGATCCTCTTCAGACTTGGAACTGGTGAATAAAAGAGGTTTCATTCGGGTGATGTCCTAAATCCTGTCTGTAGTAGAATTTGCCAATCGGTTGGCTAGAACAACAGCTAGCCGTCTGGGTTGCGAATGAACTGGATAGAGTAGTGAATGCAGTCCTAAATTCTGCATGATAGACATGCTCATATAAAGGATCTAACTGGATGGGCTGAGGTGCTGACTGATTTCCATTACCCCCTTCGCTAGCCCTTTTGAGAGAAATGATCTGTATACGAAGGGAAAAAAACGATTAAACTGAGAGTTTTACTTTGAGCCTATGTTCACTGGAACGACATGAATATTGAAAGAAGGGAAATTGTTCCTAAAATATCTCATAGCCTCCTGCACATAAGTGTGGTGCACAACACACATATGTACAAGACTCTACTAGATGCGGCTTGTCAGACTTCCTAGGACACTATTGAACATTAGTCACTAATACCAAGTTTGTAACACCTCGAATCTGGTACTCGAAACACTAAACGGTGCCCATGACCCCAAAGGACCACAAGCTAACCCATGACTGAGATCTGTAAATCAAGAACTAAATAATAGTAATAATATCGTAAATACAAAAACATGAACTAAAAGGCCATTAGGTTCAATACTAGTACATTACAGAAAAATATGGTATAACGATACAAAAAGAACTGAGATAGTTGTCTGAACATACTGTAGTTGAAAGCCTCTAAACTGTCTAAGTAAAGAGTTGATGGGACATGTCCCCAACTAACTCCAACTACTGAAATAAAAAAAAACTAAAATAATAATGTGATTATTATGTCCTCGAAGGATGAGGAATCACTGCTAACTCTGATCCCTGAACTGGGATACTACAGTTCTCTGGAGCTCATGCTTCTAAAACTATGGTATAAGACACAATAGCGTAAATGCGTTAGTACTTTTAATGTACTGGTATGTAAGTGAGGTAGGATGAATAAAAATGGTTCATATGAATAAACAATACTAACTGACTGACTAACATAAACATGAGAATGCATGCATGACTACGTAACTGTAACTGAGATCGTGATAGGACTGAATACTGAGTCTACTGATATTGAACCCTGAGTCGCTGATAAGTGAGAAAGACTGATACTATATTACTGTATACTGAGGGACTAATACTATGTTACTAATACATGAATAACTATTTCTGACAGTTTTGATTATGAAGAACTAGTTTGGTTGACTGTATCTGACTGTCCTGAAGCTGAATACTGATAAAATAAGTTCTGAGAACTGATATAACTGATAATATGAGTGATAGTATCTGACAGTCCTGAATCTAATGAAACTAGCTAAGTTTCATATTGTATATGAATTTGACTGTATCTAACAGTCCTAAAATCTGAAGAACTATCTGAGTTCTTTTACTGAGACTGAGACTGAGACTGTGACTGAAACTGTGGGAGGTAATCATCTAACCGACATGCTCTAGAACTAACTGGTGGGGTCCAACCTGTAACCCCAGATGGAAGGGTGTTAATACTGTGCCACGAGTATAGACTTGCTGTGAGTATACACTCGCTAATAGGGATATCTTCCGTCAACCTACATACTAAACATGACTTGCTAGAACATTATTTCATGCCTGACATAACTGAGCCTTAGAGCCTGATGCCTCATTTCTACGGTCATTTATGAACTTTGGTACTGAGGTACTAGATGAAGAGTGAACTGAGGCTGAAAATTTCTGACACCACTGAGAACGGTTATCACCCTGTGACCCATGCAATGCAAAACTATAACTACCTATTCTGGCTCTCTTATTTTCTCTCTTCTTTTTCTTAAGCTTCTGCTCCTCGATCTGTTAGGCATATATCATAAGCCTAGATATGTCCATGTCACCAATAAACATCGTAGTCCTTCACTCCTTAATCACTCTACCTGATACCCCTAACACAAACTTACTCATTCTGGATCTACTATCTGCTACTACATGGAGAGCGTACCTCGATAACTGAATAAGCTTAAGGAAGTAATCTTTTACGCTTATTGTACCTTGTCTGAGATTGATGAACTCTAACACTTTATCCTCCTTCTTCTCTATGGGAAATAACCTATCTAAGAAAGTTGTATCTAACTTTTCCTACTCTATGGGCTCTGTATCTGTACCCCTATCTACCTTTCACTGTTTATACCATGTATGGGCTATATCTTATAGCTGATAAGTAGCTAACTCTATGCTCTCACTGGAAGTCACTCCCATGATGTTTGTGACTTTCTGAACCTGATCGAGGAACTCTTGTAGATCCTGTTTAGACTTAGAACCAGTGAATAAAGGAGGATTCATTCTGGTGAAGTCCTAAATCCTGACTGCTGTAGAATTTTCCTCTGGGTTGGCTGGAACAACAGCTAGCCTTTCATTCTGGGCTGGGACTAAAATTGGATAGAGTAGTGAATGCAGTCCTGAAGTTTGCATGAGAGACATGCACATCTAGAGGATCATGCTATATGGGCTTAGGTGCTGAATTATTTCTATTTCCCCCTTTGCTAGCCCTTTTAGGAGGCATGATCTATAAATAAAGGAAAGAAACGGATTAGACTGAGAGTTTAACTTTGAGTCTATGTTCACTGGCTCGACATGAATACTGAAAGAAGGGAAACTGTTCCTAAAACATCTCATAGCCTCTGCACATAAGTGTGGTGCACAACACATGCATGTACAAGACTCTACTAGATGCGGCTTTTCAGACTTCCTAGGACACTATTGAACCTTAGGAACTGATACCAAGTTTGTAACGCCATGAATATGGTACCCGAAATGCTACACGGTGCCCTTGACCCCAAAGGACCACAATGTAACCCATGCCTGAGAGTTATAGACTGAGCACAAAATAATAGTAATAATATCGTAAATGCAAAAACATAAACTGAAAGGCCATTAGGTTCAATATTAGTACATTACTGAAAAATATGGTATAACGATACCAAAACAACTGAGATAATTGTCTGAACATGCTGTAGTCTGAAAGCCTCTAAACTGTCTGAACAAAGAGTTGATGGGACATGTCCCCAACTAACTCCAACTACGGAAATAAACTAAAAGCTAAAATAGTAATGTGATTATCATGTCTTTAAAGGATGAGGACTCACTGCTAACTCTGATTGCTGAACTGGGATGCTATTGGTTCTCTGGAGCTCATGCTTCTAAACCTATGGTATAAGACACCATAGCAAAAATGCATTAGTACTTTAAATGTACTGGTATACAAGTGAGGTAGGTTGAATGAAAATGGTTCATATGCATAAACAATACTAACTGACTAACATGAATGTGAGAATACATGCATGACTACGTAATTGTAACTGAGATTCTAATAGGACTGAATACTAAGTCTACTATTATTGACCCCTGAGTTACTGATAAGTGAGAAAGACTGATACTATATTATTGATTATTATGGGACTGATACTATGTTACTAATACATGAATAACTATTTCTGACAATTCTGATTATGAAGAACTGGTCTGGTTGACTGTATCTGACAGTCCAAAAGCAGAATACTGATAACATGAGTTCTGAGAACTGATATAACTAATAACATAAGTGATTGTATCTGATAGTCCTGAATCTGCTGGAACTAGCCGAGTTTTGAATAGTATTTGAATTTGACTGTATCTGACAGTCCTAAAATCTGAAGAACTATCTGAGTTTTTTCACTGAGATTGAGATTGAGACTGTGATTGAGACTGTGGGAGGTAATAATCTAATCGACATGCCCCAGAAATTAACTGGTTGGGTCCAAGCTATAACCCCAGCTAGAAGAGTGTCAATACAATGCCACGAGTAAAGACCTATTGTGACTATACCCTCGCTGATAGGGATCTCTTCTATCAACCCCTCCTAGTAGGTAAACCTAATGAGATGTATATATATATATATATATATATAAATGCATAGGGTGCATCTCAACCTATGTTGTCTACGTAGTTTTGGAACACAAGGATTGCTTCTAAGGATCACACCCTCCACTGAATAACAGGTGAGTCCCCATCCTTGGGTTCACTCGGTACTGAATCCTACTCCTAACTGAATAGACAATGAACTAATTAACTAAACTAAATTAATTTAACTAAACTGAACTGATGGTATCATTTAGCGGAGCTAAAACTGAATTTACTTAGTTTCGTTGACCGACGGAATGCTACTGAGATCTAAGGATGGACTGAGAGTACTGAAGTTACTGAGATTACTGGGAATACTGAGATCACGAAGGTTACTAAAATACTGAGATTATTAAGATTTCTGAGATTTCTTGAGACATATGACTGACTGAGTTCTATGGATCATGACTTTTCTGAAGAGATCGTAAAAACATGACATGGCTCTAGGCACACAGCTAAATGTTCGGGTACAAGTACCCCCAGGACTCGATGAGAAAAAACTGACATAGTATGGCTTACTTGAACACATGACTAACAACAGAATTCATAATTCATATATTGAAGCACATATGGATAAGCTTGTACATACATGGGGATTTCATGATATCATACTAGTTGGGCATTGTTCCTTCATCTAGTCATTTAATCAAGCACATGGTAGACATAGAATATGTAGACAATATTATACAATAATTAATCATCATGATTCATCTCCAATTTCATCATTCTAGGGTTTATTCATAGGTTCACATGAATATACATCTATGCAAATAAATTCCACATAAAATTGATCACCCAACATGGATTTGAATTCAATTGATCATTCTCAACTTAAACAAAACAAACCCAACATGAAACTCATAAAGAAATCCATAAACTTGTAGTTGGAAAAGAGATTCTTGCGCTTCATGGCCGGAAAGAGTCCATGAATGAACACTACACATACCTTGGTTTGTAAATACATAAAGATTGACGGAGGAAATTCTTGAACTTGAATATTCTATGAAAAACCCTAATGTGTTCTTGAGAGGATTTTGAGATAATAGAGTATATTTTTGTGTAATTGAGGCTCAAATCTGTTTTTTAAAGCTTATATAGGGTAGGTAAATTGACACTTTTAACCATAGTACATGTATTTTAATTCTTTAGAAAATTTCCCAATTTTTATCCTTGGCGCGACGCACCACTATCGCACCAAGTCACTGGAACTGGACAATTGGGAATCTGCATGGTGACGTGATGCGGAGCTATCGCGTTGCCACCTTGTTTGAGACCTGGAAGTTTGGCGCGATGCGCCACTATCGCGGAGTAACACTGGAAATTTAAAATTTCCATTTAAGCTGGCTTCGCAACGCACTGATGGCTTAGGTGATACACTATCTCACTAAAAAAGCCCTAACTCTTCGTCCGGGTGTCGGATTTGGGTGAATTTGGTATCGATGGAAATATTATGGAATTTCCCACATGAAAAAAGTGAAAATCTTGAAAATACCATGTCTATAAATGTGAATTCATCTTTCAAATAAATCTTATAATATTCTTGGGGAAAATTTTCAAGCTCAGAAAAGTACGGGTATTACAAAACTATTACAATCTTATCCTATCTTCTAAGGGATAGGCATTATCCATTATGACTGGATAAGTCTTATTCTTTTGTAAAGATAATATTTATCTTTTATGACTAGATAAGCTTATATTTATTCAAATTAGGCCCTACCAATACGTTGTAGGCCAAAATAAAATCAAAACACACTAATGTTGTTTACATGTGTAAGCTGGTGAGTCAGCATCTTGCAAGTAGGTGCATCAGCAGCTTCATAGTCATCTTGGTAGCAGGTGGATAAGCTCCTTATCTTTGAGGTAGATGAGTCAACAACTTTAGGACAAAACCATCTGAAAGGGTAACCCACTAAGAAGGGTTTCCTTGGATATGAGGGTAACCTACTAGAAAGGGTAACCCACTAGTAAGGGTAACCCATCTAACAAGGTTTTCTTGAAGAGGAGGGTAACATACTGGAAAGGTTAACCCACTGGAGAGGGTAACTTCTTGCACATGTCATCTAACATCATCTTTTATGTAGCGTTGAATGGTGCCTGCGATGATGAGCACACGTATCCTTCTTTCATCCACCAATCTACATCGTGCTTCTGCTTGAGGAATTCTTGGACTTTTAAGATTCTCTTCATCAATCTGGTGAAGTAACTGATAGCGCCTAAGCACACACACAATTTTACGTGGTCTACCATGAAATATAGTGTCCTTAAAGAAAGACGAATATCAATCCCATAGAGACTTGTTCTAGAAACTATCCAATTCAAGTTCACAATTGATATTAATCTAGTGCAAGCATAACCAAAAGAGTTTTAAAAATGTAATCTAAAATTAAAGTATGTAGTGAACAAAGTAAAAGACTTGAGACAATCAATAGAGTAAATCCCAGGGTTAAAGCACTTTGAAAAATCATACTAAGCTATTGAAATTCATTCATTAAATCGCTTAACTTTGTTGTTGATTTGTAGGGTTTATCGCATGATCATGGTCACCCGACCTCTAATCATCTAACTAATTTGGACATTATATCTACATCATTTAGCGGGGATGTAATAATCCAATTATATTCATAAAGATATCATCCAAAAAGTAAACCAAGAAAGGATTATAGGTACATCTCTATCCTAGATGCTAATTAAAATTCCTTATTTCATAAAGGAATAAGAACCTTACTTTATTTATCCCCAAGTTCTATCTTCTTATTCTCCCTCCCGAGATCACAAGGTTGACAATATATGTATTCTAAGGTTAGCTACTCCTTAAAATAGTTCAAACAAGTAAAATAAATGACCAAATATGATAATCAAATCAAATGAAATAAATTCAAAATGACAGTAGTCATGTTCTCAACTTTAACCCCGGAAAGGGGGCATTTAGCAACTAATCTACATAATCATGGTCCAACTAATTGAATACATAATCAAATCTATTAAAAATCTAAATTTAAAGAATATAAACCCCAAATAAAGTGTTTAGTAGCCCCTAAAAATGCTCCATGACGTCCAAAGATCCTACACAAAGTGTGTAAAGCTGTGTATTTATAGTTGGGCAATTATTAGCCGGTTAGGAATAGAGGGGCACTGCAGGCTATTGAGCACCAGACTATAGAGGGTATCTCGTACTCTATTGCTCCACTCTAAGGTAGGTTGAGCATACTCTAGTGTGCTTCTATGGCTGGGGATATGTGGGCATATCTTACTGCACTCACTAGAATTTGCTTCCAAATTTTTTTCTAAGTGTTCATCGTCCATCCTTACCTTCTGGTGTTATCTTTCCTTCAATCCCAGATTTTTAAACATAAAAATATCATCAACCTTAAATCCTCAAGCATACTAAAACATCAAAAACCAAGAATTATAGTTCAACACAACACCACGTCAAGAACTATAAGCTAGAACCTCAAATGAACAACTAGTCTCAACCACTTACGCTTAAACTTATTGTTGACTCTTGGCTCATTTAAATTAAAATTTGCACACTATATAAAATTTTTTCGTCTCATAAATCCACAATAATGACATTGGTAACTCATTTGACAAATTAGAATCTATAACGATAGACTAAATCAATACCTAGCTCAAGCTAGGAAAACTAGTTTTCTCGTCTAGACTCTAAATGGTCGATTTAAACCCAAACTTTTTTTAAAACACTTTTAAACATTTTAATCAATACTTGAATACTTAGAGTCTTATTTATATCATCATCAACACATAAAGCATACGAATCGTCCTCAAAACAAGGCTAAATAGGTTAGGATAACGATACTAAAGTGCGTAAATACACCCCACATCAATAACTCTTTTTTTTATGAATTTTCACATTCCTGTGGGGGAGACTTCATCTGTATACTTTTGATAGATATTTTTGGATTCTTCTCTTGTGATATCATACGTGGCTAATATTTATTTACTCTTCATTGGACTTCATCCCAGTTGGGATGATTATCTGTGTAGTTCGATTTCTATGGAATCATTTGTTTAGCTGGATAGTGAAAAACTATGCTTCATAATGTTCATCTTCAAAAGAGAGCATTAAATTAGGAAATTTCCGGAGTAGTGAAATTTTTAGCTGAGCTTGGACTTCATGGCCAATGATTGCTACTAGATGATACAACATAAAGGCTGTTGCATTGCAGGAATATTTGAAGTATCGAATCCAGTATAGTCGTGTCTTGAACCACAACATGAATCTTTTTTAAGCTTGTCGGATGCAATCATAATGCCTAGATGTATAACACTTAAACTCCATGATGATATAGTACTGATGGAAAATGTACCAGAACATCCATAGGAGTTATTCCTGGGAGTCATCAGCTATTATAATTAACACATAATTGAAAAGATATCCTAGATGTTCTTTGAATGGTTTCAGGATGGATTTGCTGCAACTTTTAAATACTTGAAGCTTATTAAAAGTTTGGCTTTCTCATAGGATAGATGGATCTGAAGGATCCATATATTTGTTGAACAAAACTAGAGAGCAATTTGCTATTCCAAAAGAGAATATTCTTTAAGTATTGGATATGATAAACTGACTGGCCAATTTTCAGTTATTTTTTCTGATGCTGGATATTAGGTAGAGATCATTAGAATAGATATCTCTTGATTCTTCATAAACAACTACAGAGTAAAGGGTATCCTCTATTGGTTCTTCTTCCAGCGAGAAGATCGATTCAAGGTTGTCCTCTTTGTTGAGATAAATTCCAGCATAATCAGCTATTTCTTCAAAGAGGTGGATGAAGTCTTTTGACTTCTTGAGTTGAGGATAGTTTCTTGTAAAGTTACCAGGATTTCTATAGATGATGAAGCTATCATTCTTCTCCTTGCATTTGGTTAGGCTCCTTCATCTGAAGTACCTTGTTTGCTTAACTACATTAGTCTCGTTATCCGAAGGCCTGGGTAGTTTATATCTCCTGACCCGTAGATTTCTATGGGATCCTTTGATGGATTGAGCAGGGGTAATTGGACGTCATGACAATATTGCATATGTTGTAATCAAGAATTGGGTTATTTTGATTGATCTGCTTCAATCCAGATCTCTTCCTTCATAGACTGTTCAAGTCTTGGAAGATGGCTTGCCTTGTATAACTAGTGTCTCCTTAGAAGGCATCCACGGGATTTTAATATTGACGGCAAAGTCTTGGGATGTGAGATAAGTATTTTTATCCACAATCGCAAGTGCATTCCACCAATTAGTGAGAACTTCAGAGAATCGGACATGCAATCTGACAGTAATATGTATTGTCCTTTTTTAGCCATATTTATTATGATCATGAAAGTTCTAAAGTCCTGAAGTAGACGTAGAATCGAAGCAATGATTTCCTCCACCTCTATTATTGATTCTTGCCTCTTTTTTAGGACTGGGTCACTAGTCAGCTCATATTGATCAGAGACTTATTTACAGACCTCGGGTTTATTGGAGTGTTTCCTAAAAATGAATGGACAATCCTCAACAGGTAATTAGATTGATGGTTGCAAAGTATCTTCATTGGTTTTCCTATATCCATCAGCATAGAAGTCATTATTAGCATTAAATAACTGTCTACTAATGAAAGGTTGTGGTTGGCCATTAATGAAGACATTCACAGATGTTCCTTTCTCTACATTGGAATTAGATCCAAGAATATCATCTACATTGGGATGAAGATCATTAAGAGCTTTATGTTCAGCTGGGAGCTGAGAAGCCATGATTTTCTTTAATGTTTAAGCTGCCCTCTTGGCTTTTCTGTATTTAGGACATACTTTTACATCATGTCCTCTGTCATGGAAGATGAAGTATTTGTTCTTTCCTTGGTCCTTCTTTCTAGAGGATTTGGCATTTTTGCTGATCAATCTTTTTCTAGCGGTTTCTTCTTCCTGGCCCATATTTACTGCATGTATCTCTTATGCCTTTCCTGACGTCTCAAGATATGGGGATACGCTTCTAGCTTGAGAACTGGATCATCATGTATAGCATCAGAGTAGATAGATTGGGAACATTTATCTTACATGATATTGCCCAATAAAGTTTCCTTATGCTTCTTGGAAGGATGGGAGTCTGTGTGAGGAGATGTCTCCTTTGACATAATCTCATCATCCTTTGGAACAAAAATACTTGGGTTAACTTGATTAAGGTGGATCATGTCAGCAACCTTGTCATTATTCTTGAGAAGATATTGTTTCATAGAGACCTATTCGCCATTGTGGGATTCCTCTTTAGGGATCTGCAAGAGATCATCTAAAGTGGTGGAATCTGGTTTACGACTTGAGGTCATCATATGAGTTGGATCCACCGAAGGGTCATTCTTTTCCTGCAGTTGTTCTTCTGGATCATAATTTTGGGATGCTCTCTGAATAGAAGGAACCTCTGGTGGCTCGTCATATTGGGTTTTGGATCCTTGGATCTCAAGGTCATCAGCTGGGACTACAGGATTCGTATTATGGAAGACAAGAACATGTGTCAAGACCATCTTATCAGCATCATATGGAACCTTTCTAGAACACCTTATCTTCTCCACCCTTTGTGTCATGGCATCTTTCCTTGTCCATATTGTATAAGACTCTTGTTCATCTTCTGGAGCTAAAGTGAATTGGATGGATGAAAAAGGTGGAGAAGGTTAGACTAACCCCTATGTAGAATGCCCATGTCAAAATACAGTAGATACTTTGGCCTTTTGTAGTATGGACCAATCATATTCCTTTGGCAGTATAGAGCACGCATATTTTAGATTCTAGATTTCTTCTACAATAGAGGTTATTTCCTTATGTTGTTGGGTAAGAAAATATAGAAATAAAGTTCCTACTGGGTAAGAAAATATAGAAATAGAGTTCCTAGTAGACATTTCTTAAACTTTATAGTATGCAACTTATCTTCGAGTGCTTTGATAAGTATAACAGTTTGGGGGCAGCCGAAGCACTTTTTGATCGGATAACATATAGTCATTTTGGATCTTGGGTTAGATTATCCTTTGCAGAGTGGTATTCTGGTGGCAAAGAATTAATGTGACTGGACCTAGAAAGGGACATTATGAGCATTTGTGGGTTGACCTCACATTGAGTAGCCACTGTATCCCTTCTTTTATAGATTCTACAGTCACAGTTAGTCTTCCATGGGTAATGTCCTAAGAAAGGGAATTTACGCCCATTAGAGTACGACCCTTATGATTAAAGGTCTTTATCTAATCATGTTGTTTCATCAGGTCCTTTACATCTGAAAAAATAATCACTTGGGTTGTACTTGGGGATGTAGAAGGTGGTTCTAGGTGGCTTTTATAGTAGTGGTGGTCGTAAACATTAGTGGAATTTATAGGTTTAGGATAGGCTCTTAACTTCTCATATTTAGTAACCCATAAGTCTTGGGTAATGCTGACCAGTTCCCTCGATATATTTCTCAGAATCTTAGTGCACTCTGTGGTTCTATCAGTTGTATCTATGTCCAAAAACAAAGAGTTCTTTCCACTTGGAGGATATAGATTCATGCTATGATTCTGAACTCACCAGTCTATATGAAAGTGAAGATTTTACTAAATGGTATCTCTGTCCAGCGAAGCTTTAAGAACCTAAACCTGGATCTTCAGTGCCTCCATCGGATGTGGATTAGAAAATGGCATGTTGAAGTTGGGGAACATGGTGACAAAGACTGTACCATCATCTAGGATAATCTTCGATGTACCCAAATTCACATATTGGTACTTACTGAAACGGGTACTAAGAAGAGAAATATGTGCCACAACTGGAGGCCTTTTCTTCCTAGATATGTCAACGTAATTCGTACAACACCAATATGGAGATGAATAAATCCAAGGCTTTTTCATTGTTTTGGAAAATCCTATATCAACTGTAGTGATATGAACTATTCCTCTGGAGTCACCAGAATAGGGTGCTGGACAAGTGGTGAAGCCTCAATATATTCCTTAACTCTTTTTGGCTTTTCTTGGACCATAGAGTGGATCTTCATCCAGGGTGTGCATATCTTTTTTAGCAACAGCTGAATAGGGGTTTTGTAAAGGTATGGCACACATATGGTCTTGTAATGGTAAAACCTCTACTTCATATAGATAGTCAAGTTTACATGAAAACGTATCACGAGGAGTGATAGACATGCTTATCGTGACAAAAAGATTATGTAAACTAGATGAGGAAGATGATAAGGACTAAAAAATAGACATATTTTTGTGTTTTTCTGGACTATAAAGACTCGATGTATTTGTTATAAAGCTCTATGTAAAAGACTCAATAAAATCATTTTGTATTTTGTGGACTGACTCTATATATTTGTGCTAAAGACAAGACACACTAAATATTTGTTCTAAAATCTAAGAAAAGAAACTACAATTCGATTATGTATAAGACGTAGAATACAATAACTGAAAAACACTGACTCTGATAATGGAAATGAAACTATGACTCAAATATGTACAAGACTTTGATAGTAAAAACTGGAAAGTGATGACTAAGGACTAATCTAAGGCTAATATCTATGACAAAGAAAAAGTAACAACAAAACACAAATAAACATGTAAAGCTGGCACACGTGTTTGCAATCAGTAGATGTGTATGCAAACTTTGGCTTACTCCCTCCCTCCGGAAGAGGGATGGCTCTGATACCAAATAGATGGGGAGACATAGGGTCATGGAGGACCACCAGTGGAAGGATCTAGGTGGCTAGCAACAAAGCTCTAAACTTTAAAACATGACAGGCAATTTCACGACCATATAGGCGGCACTCCATATAAAATTAAAGCTTTTGTTGACACCACAGACACAGAGTCTAACCTTTCCAACATGATAGGTGATTCACATCCATATAGGCTGTAATCAATATGAAATAAAAGCTTTTAATTGACACAGCACAACTTTCCTACTACTGAGCTACTCATCCATAAGGACGGTTTACTTGTGCAACAAAGACATCACAACCCTGAATGAGATGGAATGACTTTGAAACTGAGCTACACATCTAAATGGTTTACCTTGATAACCAAAACATCGCAACCCAAAATAGTATGGCATGACTTTGCCTGTATTAGAACACATGGAATCCTTTGTCTCCTTAGTACAAGACTGTTATGTATATGAAATAAATTGTTCTTATAGCGGCTCTCTCTGGTCTATTTACCTCAAGCATCTGCAGAACAAAAGGTGTACTAAGGCAGACCTTAGATCTATGTATTCTTTCTAAGATAACGAATTAATTTAGAAAGCTTATGCATAGACTAAGACAATTTTGTTTCATATACATGGAAAGGGCTCAAATTTCTACATCGCATGGACAAAGACAACCTCAGTCGCAACAAGTACTTCGCCAAAGTATCTCTTTACCCCATAGCTCTGACCTAAAGGACCAAAGAACCCATCCCTTTGGAAGAGTGAAAATAAGAGCAAGAGAAATTAGCCAACAAATATCTTTATTAAAAATATGAAAAGATCACAAGAGGGGAGGATTTCGTCCAAGTAGAGAGTAAATCTCTAAGTGGAGAAATTGATGGGCGGAGAAATTGATGTCCTCTTCCTAAACTCCTAAGCTTTCTTTTATAGGAGAAGGAAGATTACTAGATAATCTAAGACAATGGATAAACATAAAATAAAATATTACAGTCCTATCCTATTAGTTAAGGGATAGGCATTATCCGTAATAATTTGATAAGTCTTATCCGTTTGTTAGGGATAAGCTTTATTTTTTATGACTAAATAAGGTTTATCATTATTCACATTGGGCCCTACTAACATGTGATGGTCCAAATAAAAACAAAACACACTAATGCTATTGACATGTGACAGCATGTGCAAGTAGGTGAGTCAGCAACTTCTAAGCAGGTGCATCAGCAGCTTCATAGGCATCTTGCAAGCAGATGGATCCATGTCTTCAAAGTAGCTGAGTCAGTAGCTTCTGGACAAACCCATTTGAAAGAGTAACCCACTGAGATGGGTTTCCTTGGAGATGAGGGTAACCTATTGGATAACTCTTTTGATAGGGTTTCCTTAGAGAGAAAAGTAACCTACTGGAAAGGGTAACCCACTGAAAAGGGTAACCTACTAGGAAAGGTAACCGCTGGAGAGGGTAACTTCTTGCACATGTCATCTGACATCATCTATCATGTAGTGTTGGATGGTGCCGGTGGTGATGAGCTTGTACAGCTTTCTTCCATCCACCAATCTACGTCGTGCTTTTTCCTAAGGCATTCTTATCCTTCCAAGATTTTCTTCATTGATCTGGTGAAGTAACTCTTTCCGCTGGATGATAAATCTTGGCATTCCAGTAGGGGAGGTTTTAACTGTATGCTCTTGATGGAATTGGTGACTTCATCGCCTGTGATTTCATACGGAGGCTGATATTCTTTTGCAGCTCATAGGGTTTTATCCCAGTGGGGATGATTGTCGGTGTAGTTCTAGTTTCCCCATTCTTTTGGCCATATTTCTTTTGGAATGCATCTTTTCTACTAGAAAATGAAGCACTGAGCTTCATAATATTCATATTCTAGAGAGAGTATAAACACGAGAAATTTCTAGAGGAGTGAATTTTTTGGCTGATCTTAGATGTTGTGGCTTGTGATTCCTACAAGAGGATGAAGCATGAAGACCAATGCCTCATAGGAATCTATGAAGCATCGAATCTAGTACTGTCGGGGCTTGAACCACAACATGAACTATTAGCCTCCAAAGTCTATATTTTAATAATGACAAACTAACAAGTGGATCCTTGCAGGATGTTGAAGACCACTGATAAAAGAAGTTGGCTCTAGAAATAAAGGGATACCCAATCAACAGAAGATCATGGTACTTAAACAAGCATGGAAAAAGAATTAATCAAATATCTCAAAAATGGAAGGAGAATCGCCATCATAGAAACATAAAATCACCATCCCAGAAATATGACAGATTAGATCAATCAGGAAACCAATCAGGATCTAAACGAAAGAAGGAAGGACACAACTATCACATGGCCATCAATACTAAAAGGAAAAATAGATCACGAACATATATGATATGGACACAATCTAAAGATGCATATGGACATATCTCATATGGACATATCAAATAGCTACATTCCTCAATCAAAGAATAAATTTAAATCCTTGATTAAGAAAAAATTTCTTGGATTTCCTTATGAAGAGTCGTAGCCAAAGACTATTAAAGAAGAAGACCGAAGACAGATACTATTTATGCAACTTTAAGGAGAAATTTCAAAATATCTCATTCTTAGTCTTACAAAGATCTATAACTTTAGTTTATAATTGTTATATAAGAGTATGATCGAGTCAACTTTGTAACATCAATTAAAGCTACGTCACAAGATCTAAATAGCAAAATAAGTCTTCAGAACTTATTTTCTGTCATTGTACTCAAACCAAACTTTCAACGATCTAAGGAAACTTTGAAACCCAAGGGGACTGGATGTAGGAACTACATTGGTATGCCAAAAAGATAAATCTTAGTGTTGTTACTTTACTTCTTGTTACTTTCTTTCTTAACTGTTTTGAATTTAATATATTTTTAAAATGTTCTGATATGCAGGCGGGTTAATTGTGAAGGGTCAGTAGTCGACTCATAGATGAAAAATTTCAATTCACACTCCCCCCTTGAATTTGAATTGATATCAGAGAGAGTCTCATAGATAGAATTGCCTAACCACAAGTGAGCAAAGATAAAAAGGCCAATTATCAGATTCCTAGTGTTTTCCTTCAGGATAGTCACTCTACCACAAAACCACCATACTTTAATGGACAACATTACACTTTACTAGAAGAATAGGTTTAAGATCTTTGTCCAATCAAATGACTTCCAAGCCTGGTTTTTTTATCAACAAAGGTCCAAAGCCGATTCTAGGACTCAAGGAAAAGTCAAAGAAAAAAGATAAAGAATCTAGCAGTTCTGATATAGAAGACCTTAAAAGCTTCAAGGTCACCAAAGAACTATAAGTGATAATTCAAACTAATGCACGTACTTTAAGTTTGCTTTTGTGTGCAATTAGCGGAGAAGAATATGACAAGATCTCAACTTGTGAAAAGATAAAAAAAATATGGGACAAAGTGCAGGTAACCTGTGAAGGAACCACTAAAGTGTGGAAGTCAAAAAAGTTTCTGCTCTAGTCAATGAATACGAGTTATTCAAAATGGAGGAAAATGAGGACATTGAAATAATGTACACCAGATTTAGTAAAATTATGTGTGAACTAAAATCACTGGGGATAATTTATCCTCACCGCCTGTAACTCTAGATGCTAGTCCAAAGTCTCCCAAAAACTTGGGAAACCAAGTCTTCCATTCTGGAAGAGAGAGATCTTTATAACATACCATATGATGAACTAAGAGGTAGCCTTATCGCATATGAAAAGAATTATATCAATAGGTTTCACAAAATGAAAAAAGGAAACCAGTTCCAATCAGAGAGGAGGACATTCTAAAACATGATAATAGAGAAGGAATGACCCTCATCAACCATGGGGTAAAGTAGATAATGAGATAGAGACAACAAATATCCCAAGGAGGCAAAAATAATAACTCTACCAGAAATTATAATCTCTATTACTACTGTGGAAGGCTTGGACACTTCAAACAAAACTTTCTAGAATTGAAACGATGATCGTCCATAAAAAATCAAAATTTTGGAGCCTGGACCGATGAAGATAAAACTAAAAAAGGAATAGAGGCTGCCAATATGTGCTTTATGGCAACAGGTGAATCCAGCAAGGTAACACTACACGATTGTCATAACTATAATACTCTCGAATCTAACTTAGATTTGATTACTAACGAACTTCAAAAAGTTATAGATGAGTATAACAAACTCGCCCAAGAGATAAAAAGATATGAAGCTCAATTTAAATGAAAACTCGAAGAGGAATGACGAAACTAGCAAATAGAAATTGAAGCATTTCAAATTGAAATTGACCTACTTCATTAAGAAATTGGTGATACAAAGATAAAATTAAGCAATTTTAAGGAATCCCCAAGCCACAGTTTTGTAAGATCAAACCCTTTTAAAAACTATTTGAGTTCCTCATCAGGATTGTTTAAATCAGCTAAGAATAATTTCTCCTATTGAGGGCCCATTTATTTCATCTATGGATAGAGAGGTAATAAATCCTACAATTATAGGCATAATCCTAAAAGTGTGTGGGTTTGGAAGCCCAAAGGAAGTACATCTAACCCACAAGGACCCAAGACTGCTTGGGTACCTAAGAAAAAATAATCTTCTAGTTTTATTGGAATAAGTCTACAAAATCTATAAAGGGGAGGGATTAATAAAGGATGTTCCAGAAGTATAGCAAGAAATAAAAAGGTCTCATCTATTTATACAACATATAGAACTATCGGATTCAGTGCCAATGATGGAGGCAATATCACCGGAGGTGACTATGCCCCCTTCAGAGTTGGCTCTCCAAATAGAAATAAAGGCAGAGGGAACTAACATAAATAAAAACTCCATGACGATCTCAGAATTAAATATGAATTGCCTCTGTATGTTGATACTCACAAATGTTTGAAGATGCCTCAATTCTTAAGAAACTTTTTGTGAAATAATCTCCAAAATTTGAAAATCTTCTTTAAAACCATCTTAAATGGGAGGCAAATTCTCTATGTTTCTTTTGAAAAAAATATTATTATTGTTCTATTATCTTTATAATTATTCCTGATAATTGTAACATTTTCTTGAGAGAATTTTTGTCATTCTAAAAAAAGCTTCGTCTCATGTATAATATTCCAAACTCATGGCTTAGTAAGAAATAAACTTTTAGTTGACTCTTCAACAACCAAAGAAGTATGTACAACTCTTGCAAGCTGTTGTACTTACTGAATTCTATGTTAACTACCTAATTTTAATCTGTCTCTTGAGGTTATCCCGAGAACATGTGGAAATGCGGTGCTGATAGCCTATTTAAATTGTTTTGTGTATTTAAACTATTAGCTTTACACACTTTGTTGTCCATGATCTTGAAGAAAATTAGATCTAATAAAAAATCTTGATTTCTTAGAAAACGATTTGGTGTCAATATTTTGTGAGTCATATTTTTGGACGCAAATCATTTTACTTAGTCCTAACTTTATTCTTACTAGAAGAAAGATCTTCAAAAAGATTTTTCATTAATGACTTATAAGTCATACTTTTGGTCACTATTTTTTTCCTTTTAATTTTACCATAAATAAAATCCTATTTTAAAAATGTTGTCATCATTATTTCACCATTTCCCATGCCTCCTCTGACGCCCCTTACTCTTTCCCACACTACGTCCTTTCAATTTTATCTATTTCCTTTGAATACACGCCTCTTTTGTAATGCCCCAAGATCCCATCCGAAGATGTCACACGGTGCTTATGGACCCAACGGACCACAAGCTAACCCTTTTCTGACATCTGTACCTGTACACTGTATAATATCTGAAAAACCAAAACATGCCATCAGGCTCGACACATCTATACATACTCAAAACTGAAAACTGAATACTAATACATCCGTCTGAAAAGCCTCTAACTGTCTAAACTGTTGAATTGATGGGACATGTCCCCAACTAACTCCGTCAACAAAAAATAAACAAAGTCTAAAACAATAGTAGTAAACTGAGACTCATCCTCAAAAGAAGAGGACTCACTAATACTGCTGCTGACTGGGACCAAACTGCTGAGGATAAATTGGATCCTGTGCCTCTGAACCTATGGTGTCAAATAAAACACCATAGTGCAAATACGTCAGTACAAAAATATACTGAGTATGTAGATGGGGTTGGCTAATGCAAGGGTTCATGCATGCGCAGTATCTAAACTGAATAATCATGAAAATGCCGCATGAGAACACATACATGAATGCACAGAACATGAATGAAATTATCGCAACTCTAGATACTGAAACTCATATACCACTTTACTGCAGACTAAACTCACTACTGACACTGAGATACTGAATCACTGACTCATCTGATACTGATAACTGAGGATCTGGATGTTCTTACATCAATGACTAAATTCTTAGACTTACTGATTTTTACTAACAGGATTAGAGATCAACTTTTCTAACAGATGATTTCGGAAGCTTTATCAATGATAAGAAATATGATTATATTTGAATCTGACAACCAGAATACAGAATAGAAATCTGATACTGTGATCAAGAATGTCTGATGGCATATCTCTGAATATGATATCAAATAACTGTATGTGAGACCAAGTCTATCTAATGGGATGGTCTGTAAATCAATGGAACTATCTGAGTTCCTCATAATGATAGATGACTGTATCTGACAGTCCAGATTTCTGAAGACTGATTCTGAAACTGAGACTGAATCTGAAACTGAAACTGTGGGAAGTAGTCACTTAACCGACATGCCCTGACCTACCACAGGTGGGGTCCAACCTATTCCCCACTTTGAAGGCTGTCATTACTACGCCACTGGTAAAGACAACTCTATATGACCCTCATCTAGCAGGTCCTCAAATGAGAACGGTGGAACCCTCATCTAGCAGGTCAAGCCACCTCATCTACCCTCATCTAGAAGGTATGATGTCTCTCATCCACCCTCAACTAACAGGTGTGATGTATCAACCTACGCTAGCTAGGTAGTTCTGGAGCACAAGGATTGCTTCTAACAATCACACTCGCTACTAGTAGGTGAGATCCCATCCTTGAGCTTGCTCGGTGCTAGTTTATACTCCTAACTGAAAGACTCAAAACTAAATTCTCAACTGAACACTAGATGAACTGAATCTGACACTAATCATATTACTCAAAAGATCTAACTGAGTTATGCTGAGATCACTAGTTTCCGTATCTGATGGAAAAGATGTCGAATCATGATATATGACTTATTCAACCATTTCTAGACCCAAAAGTCATGAACACATCACATGGAAAAACAACTTCAAGTGGGTCTATCACAAACATCACATGAATTCCACATACTAGGGTCAAAGCTCATAAATTTTGTAGGCAAACATAAATCAAAACTCAACAACACATTAAACATCCATTTCAACTCATACAAATCATTAACAACTCATAAACATAAAAATCTTTTAGTTTTAAAAAGGGTTCTTGAGCTTCTTGGATGAAAGGGACCCAAGAATCAACATCTACATACCTTAACCTTTGAAATTGGATGAACTTTAGTGCTTGAAACTTTATCCACACTTGAAATAAATAAATTCTTGAATCCCACACTATGAGGAACTTGATTCTTGAAGAAACCTTGAAGATTTATGGATGATTTTTGGAAGATTAGGGATCTTGATTGAAACCCTAGTTATATTCTATTGAGAGATTTGAAAAAGAAAATAATTGAATTAGGGTTTGAATGAGGGTTCCTCATATTTATAGACGCTCAAAAAGGGTGGGAAATGACCAAAATACCCTTGCAAAAACTCCCTTGAATTGCTGGAAAAATATACTTGACGCCATCCGTGACAGGCCGTCAGGTTCGTGATAGGCCGTCACGAATGGTCGTCACAAAAGGGGATCCAAATTCTTGATTTTCTGCCCAGGGATGACGACGTCGTCAGAATGTAACGACATCGTTAAAAAGGGAGTCAGAAACGTGATAGCCCGTCAGAAACGTCGTCACCATTTTCCAGCTTGACATGCTGGAGTAAAATGGGCATAACTCTTTGCTCTGACATCGTATTAAGGAGAAATTGGTATTGTTAGAAATATAATTTAAATATCTTTCATTTGATATATATTAAACCACACAGTTCTTAATATACAACGAGTTATGGTCACTTGAAGTTGACCCAAATTTTGACGGTCACTAAAACTTGAACGATAGGAAAGTTTTCAACTCGTCCGTAAGTTAGGGGAGCTCTAATATCGTAATTCATTCTCAAATAGATTCCCAAACGATTTCAAAGTATTTCATACTTGAGAGGATATTTTTGAAATATTTTGACTCATATTTTTGCTTTACCAAATATGCTCTAAGGCTCAGACTGGAAGAAGATTTTGTGGGGTATTACATTATCTCCCCCTTGAGAACATTCGTCCTTGAATGTCGCTTGATATACTGAGAATAAGGATAAACTAAACTTACTAAAGAAATGGAAAAATCTCAGATCAGGACTCAGCAACTAGAACGATTGGCATATAGAGTTCTCACACTGGGCATGCAGATATGATGCATGGAATTCCCGACTGATGATACTCATAGCTGAATTCTCATAATACACATGCATATCTGATGCATGGACTCATAACTGGGATGAGCTCATGAATACACGACTGAATACATACTGACAAGCTGAACTTTTTCTACTGAATGTGCATATCTAATGCATGAATGTCCGGCTAAGCTGACTTTTGAAAGCATGACTAACAATGCAATAATGATTGACAATGCAGTGAAAACTAATGCTAATTTCATAAAGAAGATCTGAACATGCATCTAGATGAATCTAATGGCATGCAAAATCATAATACTATGGGGTATCTCCCCCTTGGGGCACTATGTCCCACTAAACACACTTCGCTGAAATACTAGGGTGGTGCGCGGGGCACCTACAACTGGGTCATGATTGACCGATCAAGATCTGAAACTTATGCATGACTCATGCTAACATATAAACTCAAAATGCAAGCAAAGGACCTAACAATGCATATCATAAAGAAGAAGGGCTCATAACTAACCCGGGTTTATTTCAGGGAATCCTTCTCGATCAAGGCGAGTCTGAAGCGCCTGAAGTCTACCCCTTTGAGTCAGCACTCTACATTCTCGCATTCTATGGTGTGATTCACCGCACCCAAAACACACATCGCTACTGGATCTACACACACCTTAGTGGCTCCTGCCACACTCTCCATAATGCAGATGGGTATAAACACCACTAGTAGTACTGGAAGTGGCTTCCTGCTGGTGCAAATCTCTACCCTTCTGAGCTAGTATTCTACACTCTTTCAACTTGTAGCCTAGCCTACCACATCCAAAACACCCTTTACTGCCGGCTCTACATACACCCCTGTGTTGCCTACCACACTTTTTGCAACACAGGAAGGTAAGAACACTCTTTACACGACCTAGTGACTTAGAGCTTGATGCTCCCTCTCGACTAGTATTCTTAGGTTTAGGTACCAGTGCCTGGACTGATAGAAAAACTGGTGTTGAGGATCTCAGATGGAATTGGGAGTGGTTACTACTCCTTAATATTGGTGTAGAGTTATTGGTTATAGTCCTCTGATCCATCCTACGCCCTCTCCCCTCATTCTGCTGAGTGTCAGTTAAAAGTCTAGATAGGATGACGTTCTGCAAACTGTTCTGAGAAGCTATTGCTTGGGCTAAGGTAGTGAATGCATCTCTGAACTCTGCATGTGATACACCCTCATTCTCAGGATCTACTGGCTGTGGGGGATGATCATCTACGCCAAGGACAAAATCTCTGCAAGGAGGCATACTCTTTAATTGGAAGAAACAAGTGGATTAGACTGAGGATCAACTTAAGCTCATGCTCACTCGCACGATCTGAAAACTGAAAGAAGGGAAACTACTCCTAAGTACATACTGTAGATTCTTGTACATAAATATGGCGCGCTACACACCCATGCACAAGACTCTACTAGATGCGGCTTTTCAGACTCCCTAGGACACTATTGAACCTTAGGCTCTGATACCAAGTTTGTAACGACCCGAGATCCCATCCCGAGATGTCACACAGTGCTTATGGACCAGAAGGACCACAAGCTATCCCTTTTCTGATATCTGTACCTATACACTGCATAATAACTAAAGAAATGTGGTAACTTTCCATAAGGTTCAACACATCTATACATACTCAAAATTAAAAATTGAATACTAATACATCCGTCTGAAAAGCTTCTAACTGTCTAAAATGTGGAGTTGATGGGACATGTCCCCAACTAACTCCATCAACAGAAATTAACAAAGTCTAAAACAATAGTAGTAAACTGAGACTCATCCTCAAAAGAAGAGGACTCATTGCTACTGCTGCTGATTGGGACCAAATTGTTGAGGATAAACTAGATCCTATTCCTTTGAACCTATGGTGTCAAATAAAACACCATAGCGCAAATGCATCAATAAAAAATGTACCGAGTATGTAGACGGGGTAGGCTAATGCAAGGGTTCATGCATGCGCAATATCTAAACTGAATAATTATGAAAATGCCGCATGAGAACACATACATGAATGCACAAAACATGAACACAATTATCGCAACTCTAGATACTGAAACTCAGATACCGCTTTACTGCACACTAAACTCACTACTGACACTGAGATACTGAATCACTGACTCATCTGATATTGATAACTGAGGATCTGGACGTGCTTACATCAATGACTGAATTCTTAGACTTATTGCTTTCGACTGACAGGATTAGAGATCAACCTTTCTAACAGATGATTTTGAAAGCTTTATCAATGATAAGAAATATGATTATATTTGAATCTGACAACCAGAATACTCAATAGAAATCTGATACTATGATCAAGCCTGTCTAACGGCATATCTCTGAATATGATATCAAATAACTGTATGTGAGACCAAGTCTATCTGATGGGATGGTCCATAAATCAATGGAACTATCTAAGTTCCTCACAATGATAGATGGTTGTATCTGACAGTCCTAATTTTTGAAGACTGATTCTGAAACTGAGACTGAATCTGAAACTAAAACTGTGGGAAGTAGTCACTTAACCGACATGCCCCGACCTACAACAGGTGGGGTCCAACCTATGCTCTAGTTGGAAGGGTGTCATTACCGCGCCATTGGTAAAGACAACTCTATGAGACCCTCATCTAACAGGTTCTCAAATGAGAATGGTGGATTTTCATCTAGCAGGTCAAGCCACCTCATCTACCCTTATCTAGCAGGTATTATGTCTCTCATCCACCCTCAACTAACAGGTGTGATGTCTCAACCTACGCTGGCTACGTAGTTCTGGAGCACAAGGATTGCTTCTAAGAATCACACCCTCAACTAGTAGGTGAGATCCCATCCTTGAGCTCGCTCGATGCTAGTTTCTACTCCTAACTGAAAGACTCAAAACTGAATTCTCAACTAAAAACTGGATGAACTAAATCTGACACTGATCATGTTAGACAAAAGGTCTAACTGAGTTACGCTGAGATCACTTGTTTCCATATCTAATGGAAAAGATATCAAATCATGATATCTGACTGACGATACAAAGCTTGAATAGATTACTCGAATCACTTCTAAGATTAGGATTGAATCACTTAAATACTATTAGAACTGAGTTGATTACAGGTTTAAGGCTAGGTTACAAGGGATATAGAGATTACAGAGATAACTGAGATTACCGAGCTTTATTAAGCTTCGCACTTGTCTAAGGAAATAGAGTTCTATAGTTCACTGAGTTTTGAGAATCATGGCTCGATTGGAATTATCGAGAAACTGACACAGGCTGTAGACAACAACTCCTTTTTTGGGTATAAATACCCCCAGGACTCGATAACACAAAAGTAAGACATAATCATTCTTCATCACAAATCATTCAGGCATCATCACGGTCATCCATTCATCACTACCATAATTCATTCATCATTACAAGCATTCATTCATCATTACAATCATTTATGTATTATCAATATCGTTAAAGAATCACTTCAAATAGTTGGTCATCACAACATACTTTCCCTCTCAAGATCCTTAGGACATCGCATTAAGCATTTAGGAAACATAGACCTCTATTCATCATCATATACTAGCCTAGGGAAGACATGCTATTATATTATACCCCATTCAACGAGATCTTACATCAAGTACTTCATACCTATATCGGTCTTGTCATGTATTTTGATATCACTTGATTTGGGGGAAACTTCATACTAACACGTCACTATTTACTTGCTAACCACTTGACATGTATTAAAATCTTAGCATATATCAAAGAGCACAAAATCGGGGAATTTATAACCATCATATCTTGACTTGTTCCTTTGTTCCCAAGGGTATTTCAACAACCACTAGAAACAACCGATTTTACACCTACTTGGGGATTTCATGCTATCTTGGCACATTTCACTCACTAAGGCATTTTATCAAACACTAGGCATGCATGGACTAGCTCACAATTTGGAGTTTCCTATTCAACAAACTATAGCGGCCCTTATGCTTCACCTAAGCTCTTTATCAAACCTATAGGAAACGTTCTTTACTTATTCAACCATTTCTACACCCAAAAGTCATGAACATATCACATGGAAAAACAACTTCAAGAGGGTCTATCACAAACATCACATGAATTCCACATACTGGGGTCAAAGCTCATAAATTTTGTAGGCAAACATAAATCAAAACTCAACAACACATTAAACATCCATTTCAACTCATACAAATCATTAACAACTCATAAACATAAAAATCTTTTTATTTTAAAAAGGGTTCTTGAGCTTCTTGGATGAAAGGGACCCAAGAATCAACATCTACATACCTTAACCTTTGAAATTGGATGAACTTTAGCACTTGAAACTTTATCCACACTTGAAATAAATAAATTCTTGAAGCCCACACTATGAGTAACTTGATTCTAGAAGAAACCTTGAAGATTTATGGATGATTTTTGGAAGATTAGGGTTCTTGATTGAAACCCTAGTTATACTCTCTTGAGAGAGTTGAAAAAGAAAATGATTGAATTAGGGTTTGAATAAGGGTTACTCATAATTATATAGGCTCAAAAAGGGTGGTAAATGATCAAAATACCCTTGCAAAAACTCCCTTGAATTGCTGGAAAATATACTTGACGCCATCCGTGACAGACAGTCAGGTTCGTGATAGGCCGTCACGAATTGTCATCACAAAAGGGGTCCAAATTCTTGATTTTCTGCCCAGGGATAACGATGTTGTCAGAAATGTCAGAATAATGTGACGACGTCGTCAAAAAGGGAGTCAGAAACGTGATAGCCAGTCAGAAACGTCGTCACCATTTTCCAGCTTGACATGCTGGAGTAAAATGGGCATAAATCTTTGCTCCGATATCGGATTTAGGAAAAATTTATATCGTTGGAAAGATAATTAAAATATATTTCATTTTATATATATATAAAACCACCCAGTTCTTAATATACAATGATTTATTGTCGATTGAAGTTGACCCAAATTTTGACGGTCACTAAAACTTGAACGATTGGAAAGTTTTCAACTCATCCATAAGTTAGGGGCCCTATATGATCTTAATTCATGCTCAAATAGATTCCCACACGATTTAAAATTATTTCATACTTGGGAGGATATTTTTGATACATTTTGACTTGGATTTTGGCATTACCAAATACGCTCTAAGGCTCAGACTGGAAGAAGATTTTGCGGGGCATTACATCTTTACTCCTCTATTCCTTTACCTTTCAAACAGTCGCCTTCCTAGGTTCTCTTAATCGTCTCTCCTACTACCTCTCTCTCCTCTTTTAAATTTTACCTTTCTCTCTCTCATGACAAGAACCCGCTTCATGGCTAATGTTTCTAGAATTTACTCTGATGGTCCCACTCCTCTTTCAAAATTCTCTGATGAGTCCTTGTCTTAGTCTATTCTTCTCAATAGATGAAGACCCCCTTCCAGCCCCATCTCCTCTAAAAAATCTTGTCCTAATCCCTCTATCTCCTTCCCTCTAGAAAAGATGAACCAATTCTAGACAAACTCTCATAGAGAGAAATTCCTTTCCTACAAAAATTGCTCCATCATTCTCGATCGCGTCGTGAATCTTAATGTTTTAAAAGATGCCTCTTGAAAGTTAATCACTTCTTCAAATTTCAAGATATATCCTTACTTTTTCGCCTCTGTGGACTTCTTGTTTATGAAGACCCTGTCTATATATTTTATGCTAATCTCCGAATTTCCCCAAATAGTGGTGAATTCGAGACTCTTGCGCTAGGCACAGGAATTGTCTTGAATGAAATTCTATTTGAAAATCTTTTTTAATACCAAGTTCTCTGATGTGGTACCCTTCATGAACAATAACTGGACTGAGGACTTTGAAGTGGTCTTTGAGGAAGCCAAGAAGTTTTTATCTGATTCTGACTCTTTGTCAACCAACTTTGGTCCCTTGCCTCTCTGTTTCAAATATCACATTATGGCCAATATTGTTTCCACCACTCTTATTCCCAGAAAGGGTTCTCTAATCACTTGTCGTGATATCTTTGTGCTATACTATCTGGTCAAGAAGATCAAAATAAATTGGTCAACTTGGATACAGGAATACATGCTTGAGAATGCAAGGAAAGCCAATACTTTGGCCATTTTCCCATATGGACTGCTTAGCACCCGGGTCATCTTGTTCTACTCCATCGATCTCTACTCTTACATCCTATAGAAGTTGCTGCAACTTATGATTCTAGAACTTTTAGCAGCTAGGGATATGTCCTGTGGAAGATGAGTGGCGTAGGAAGGAGTCTGCCCATGCGAAGGATAAGCCTCTAGAGGTAAGTAAGTCTATCTCTAACCCCTCTATCTCTTTGATGAAGGAACTTGAAGAATTTAAGTAGCGATTCAAGGCTATCGAGGAAGGTATCATACAACTCCAAGAGTCTACTACCAAGATCTTGGACCTTGGTAAAAGTAAAAGCTCTGACATAAGTGTGGTCAGGCTGGGGCTTGATGTACTCAAATAAGAAGGAGTCAAGTTATTATCTCGAGTTCTCTCTCGCATAGACTCCTTGAAATCCTAAGTCTCTTCCTCAAATGATGATCTGGTTGTTTGTGTTCAAATTTCCTACTCTTTCTTTGTTAAGAACTTTGAAAAATCTTATGGCGAGTTCTTTCGAAACATCCATAGCACTATCACCTACTTTTTGGAAACATGGTGAATTATGAATTTTTCTTTCAAAAGTGGGTCTCGTCCCATATGTTTTTGGGTTGTAAAGATTATTTTTACTATCTGAAAAATTCCTTTGCTATGCGTAGTTATGACTATCCATAGTTATCTACTTCCACGATCTATATGGATTGTGTGATGCTCTGTCTGTGTGCACTATTTTATTTCTATTGCATGCTATTCTTTTTTATTATGCTAGAAGAAGGACAAAGATAGAAAGGGAAGCACCTATCAGTTAGGAGAAGTCGACTTTCAGCTTACAAAGGCGATTGATAATTCAATCAACAAAGATTGCTCAAAAGTTAGGGGGAGCAAAGTCGACTGATGCTTACAAAGTTAGGGAAAGTAAAGTCGACTGATGCTTACAAAGTCAGGGGTAGCAAGCTCACTGACAGGGAAGTCAACTGATATTTACTCATGTTTTTCATTATCAAAAAAGGGAAGATTGTTACCCTCCAAAGTCTATATTTTAATAATGACAAACTAACAAGTGGATCCTTGAAGGATATTGAATACCACTAATAAAGGAAGCTGGCTCTAGAAATAGAAGGACATCCAATCAAAAGAAGATCACAGAACTCAAACAAGCATGGCAAGAGAATTAATCAAATATCTCAAAAATGGAAGGCGAATCACCATCCCAAAAATACAAAATCAACATCCCAAAAATATGGAAGATTAGATCAATCAAGAAATTAATTAGAATCTGAATGAAAGAAGAAAGGACACAACTGTCACATGGCCATCAAGACTAAAAGAAAATATAGATCACGGACATTTCTAATATGGACGTTATCCAAAGATGCATATGGACATATCAAGCATCTACATTTCTCAATTAAGGAATTAATTTAAATCCTTGATTAAGAAAAAATATCTTAGGTTTCCTTATGAAGAGGCACAACCAAAGACTATAAAAGAAGAAGATCGAAAACAAACATTATTTCAACTTCAAGGAGAAAATTCAAAGTGTCTCATTCTTAGTCTTACAAATCTTTGTAACTTTAGTTTACAATTGTTATATAAAGAGTAGGATTGAGTCAACTTTGTAACTTCAACTGAAGTTGTGTCATAAGATCTGAAGAGCAAAATAAGTCTTCAGAACTTATTTCCTATCATTGTACTCGAGCCAAACTTTCAATGATCTAAGGAAACTTTGAAACAAATGGTACTGGACGTAGATACTACATTCGTGTGCCGAACCAAGATAAATTTTTGTATTGTTACTTTACTTATTATTACTTTCTTAATTAACTATTTTGAATTTAATCTATTTGTGAAGTGTTCTAATCTGTAATCTAGTCGAATGTGAAGGGTTAGTAGTCGACTCATAGAAAAAAAAAATTCAATTCACCCCCCTCCTAACTTTCATGAACCTCTTTTGAGCAGGTTGGATTTGATCAAAATGTCTGAAGGCATCATACTCGAACTCTATGAGAATGTAGTGTTAGTGGAACAAATACTAGAATAACCATAGGAGTTCTTGCAGGAAGTCATTGGCTAGTGCTATGAACACATGACAGAAATAATATTTTGGGTGCACTCCGAATGGCTTCAGGATGGATCCACTATACTTTCTAAACTCTTGAATCTCATAGAAAGTTCTTATTTCTCAGAGGATATATGGATCAAAGGGATCCATATATGGATTTAATAGATCTGGAGGGTAGTCTGTTGTTCCAGAAGATAGAATTCCTACTGTGTTATGCATTAGTATTTGACTAGCCAGCTTTTGGTTTCCTTATCCGGTACAGGATATCAGGTAGAGGTCATCTTTATAGATGTCTCCTGATTCTTTATAAATATCTATAGAGAAGAGGGTGTCCTCGATCGGCTCTTCTTCTAGTGAGAAGACCAATTCAAGGTCATTTTCTTTACTGAGATAGATACCTGTGTGATTATCAATTTCTTTAAAGAGGGTGATAGATTCCTTCGACTTCTTGGCTTGAAGACAGTTTCTGGCAAAGTGACTAGGCTTTTTGTAGATGAAACATCTATCATTCTTGTTCTTGTAATCATTTAGGATCCTTCAACTAAAATACCTAGTTTGGCATATTACCCTACTCCTATTGCCGAATGGCCTTGGCAGTTTGAACCTCCTGAATAGTAGCTGCCATTTTTATCCTATCTTGCAACGTGGTCATGAGCAGATGGACTTGGTGACAAGGTCATCCTCATTGTAGGCTAAATCAAGGGATAGATTATTCTAAATGATTTGCTTTAGTACAGACCTTTTTGTGCATATGTTGTCCAAAGAATGGAAGATGGACTATCGGATGTATCCTATTTGTGGGAAAGTTATAGATTTGATCTTTTCCTCCACAATCATCATTGTGTGGCCTTCTAGCATCTTTGGCAGTGATGATATAAAGGCTTACTTCAGGCTGGGATCTCTGCCCAACTCTAAGTAGATCTTTACCATTTTCTGGAAGTGGAAATTGATGAAATTTCTGTCAAACAATAGGCACTTCATCTCGAAGAGATGTCGCTAAAGTTTTTCTTATTACTGGCCTGCATCTTTGCAGAAAACCTCATGCGAGATCCTGATGTTAAAGGAAAGTTTGGGACGTCAGATATGTATTCTTATTGAAAATCCTAAGAGTATTCCACTAGTCTCTGAGTATTCTATAGAATCTGGATGTGAACTCTAAGAGTATCATGTATTTGTACCGCTCATCTAGATTCTTTGTCATTATCCAAGTGTAGAAGTCCTGGATCCTCTGGGGCCAGACTGAAATCTTAATATCGTCGAGAGTGAAGGTATAAAATCTAGTTCCCATGGTTTTCTTTGCTGGTGTACCTAGATTTGGCCTTCTTTATGGAATTGGATCGTCCATCATCCTATCTTGATCATTGACAACTTTTAAGACTTCTAGTTCTTTGGAGTAGTTCATGTATAGCGATGAATAGTCTTTTTCTAGAGATTTAATTAAGGATTTAGGAGTTTCCTCAATGTATTCTAGCATATCGATAGCCTTTTTACTGTCTTCCATATATCCATTAGCTAGAAAGTTATAGCTGGTGTCAGGATATGCATCTGTATTAGAGGAATCTTCTTTACTTGAAGCAGGACTAATGGGATCAACATCCTAGTTCTGTTCATTGTACTTCAGAGATTCTTCTATAGGATCAAGGACTGTTGTGGCTTGTGGATCTGGAACTGCATCATCATTGATGTTCAAACCATGCCTATTTGGGACAAGATGGTCCGAATTTATATCTAGATCACGATGGGACGCCAACCACTTGTAATTTAAAAGGCCATTATTTAGGAAGGAATTCCATTTTTTATCTTCGTATGGCATTTCTGTCTTATGGATTATCATATTGTCATCTGGGAAGGTGATGTCGTGGACTAAGATCATCATAGTACCTCTGTCTGTGTTAGGTTCCATTTTTCTTTTGGATTGCTTTTGAGTTTCATTGTCTTTTCTTTTGGCAACGATGGCATCTTTTCTTTCCCATGCATGCTTAGCAATGTCAAACTCCTTTTCATATTGAGATCCTAGTGATATAGGCATATGGTATCTTGAGGTGGGAGTGGGAAATATGTCACTCATCTTTGGTAGAGAGTATACATGTGGCGACATAGGGAACAAGGTTGGCTTTGGTATTGAGCTATGGGTTCTCTATGGTTACAAGTCATCGTGTTTCAGTTGTTGGATTTGTTCTTACAGAAAAGCCATTTATTTTTGCTACTGGTTGAAAAAATGAGATAATGAAGTACCCGACGAACATATATAATACTGTATAGATTGGAGCCTGAGTTCCAACTGGCAGATAAGTCTGTCATATTGAGAGGATGCTTGTTATGTTCTCTTATTCATTCCTTCAGCTTTCCTTGCCAACTTATTCTGGGAGTGAGAAACATTCTTTATGGCTTGGTTGATGTTGGACAGAATCCTATTTTGGCACATGGAGTTTTTAGATTGCTAGTTGAGTGTTGCTTCGGTGTCGTTGAGGGGAATCTTCTCTCTGGATGGTACGATAAAAGTTTTAGATGGTATCTTTGGAGCGTGGTTCATGTTATCCTTTTCAAAGGGTTTGTTTGGTGGGAAATCATCTGAGTGACCGATGCTAGAGTGAGACATCATGAATAGTTTAGTTGCAGGCTATTTATCTTTGGTTCTGGTAGTTTAAGTTTGTGGTAGAGTAGGTGAGGTATCTCCTTGGAACATGTTCCATCTACAATTTATCTTCCATGGACAGTATCCGAAGAAAGTACATTTGTACCACACAGTATATCGTCCGTCATGATTGAAGTAGTGTATCCAATCATTCTCTTCCATACAGCTACCTAAGAATCAGTGAAGGAATTTTGAGTTTCCTGCTAGTGGAAGGTCATTAGAAGGTTGGTACATATTGATTGAGAAATTAGTTTTGGGAGGCTTTATTAGATGTGAGTGGTTGAAACTGATCATGACGTTGTTGTCTTTCCTTTTGGCAAAGGTTGGTTCTATGGACTGGAGAGGTTGAGGATGGTCTATCAACTTCCCATAGTTTTTGATCCATGAGTCTAGGAGTACTTTTACAAGTTCATCTATGGGGATTTACCTTGGGATTTGAGTATACTGGGTAGTTCCATTAGCGGCATCTATGCTTAGGAATAAAGCATCTTCGCCACCTGGAAGGATAGATCCATGGCATGATTCTGAACTCACCAAGCTACCTGGTAGTGGAGAGTTTCCTAGATGGCATCTCTGACCTGTGGAGCTCTAAGAATCTAGACCTGGATCTTTAATGCCTCTATCAGATATGGATTGGAGAGGGATATGTTAAAGTTGGGGAATATAGTGACAAAGACTGTCCCAATGTTCAGTGTGATTTCTGAAGTTCCCAAGTTGGTGTGTTGGTATTCGTAGTATCTAGTATCAAAGAGTAAAAGATGCGCCACTACTAGTTGGCCTTTTCTTCCATGATATGTCAACGCAACCCTAACAGTATCGAAGTGAATATGGGTGAAGCCTTGGGTTCTACACTGTCGTGGAAAATCTTTCAGCATTAGTAAAGTGATGAATCGTTCCTCTTAAGTAGTAAGAATAGGATGTTGGTCTAGTTTTGAAGTAGAAACATATTCTTTAACTTCTTTCTATCTTTCTTGTACCAAAGAATGGATCGGCAGCTATGGGTTGCATGCCTTTTTTGAAAAGACAGAATAGGGATTTAGGAGAGATAGATGTATTGAGGATATTTTTTTTCTGGTGGTATGACATCTACTTTGTATAGGTAGTCATATTTACATGACAATGTTTTGGTAACAATAGGTGACATATTTACTCTACTTAGAGATTTACTCTCTACTTGGACGAAATCCTCCCCTCTTGTAATCTTTTCATATTTTCAATAAAGATGTTTGTTGGCTAATCTCTCTTGCTCTTGTTTTCTCTCTTCCAAAGGGATGGGTACTTCGGTCCTTTAGGTCGGAGAGGTGGGTTAAGGAAATACTTTGGCAAAGTACTTGTTGCGACTACAACATGAAACTCCGAAGGTACTTTCCATGACTATGAAACGAAGTTGTCTTTGTCCATGTGACATAGATGTCTGAGTCTTTTTCATGTATAGGAAATAAAATTAGCTTAGTTCTTTTCATAGCTTTTTAAATTGATTCGTTATCTTAGAACGAACACACAAATTTGAGGTATTCCTTAGTACACCTTTTTCTCTACAGATGCTTGAGGGAAACAGGATAGGGAGAGCCTCCGTAAGTCCTATTTATGTCATATACAAAATAGTCTCTTACTAAGGAGACAAAGAATTTCATGTGTTCTAATACTATAAAAGTCATGCCATTTCGTTGAGGGTTGCGAAGTTTTTGTTACCAAGGCAAACCATTCGGAAGTGTAGCTCAATTTCAAAGTCATGGCATCTCGTTTAGGGTTGTGAAGTCTTTGTTGCTAAAGAAAACCGTCCTTATGGATGAGTAGCTCAGTCGTAGGAAAGTTGTGGTGTGTTGATTAAAAGATTTGATTTTGTATGGCTTTCCTCCTATGTGGACATGAATCGTCTATCATGTTGAAAAGGTTAGACTCTGTGTCTGTGGTGTTGACAGAAGCTTCAATTTCGTATTGCGTGCCACTTACATGGTTGTGAGACCGCCTGTCATGTTGAAAATTTAGAGCTCTGTAGCTAGCTGCCTAGTTGTTGCCATCGGTGGTCCCCCTACCCCGCTGCCTCCCATCTATTTGGTATCAGAGCCATCTCCACTCCCAGAGTGAGGGAGAAAGTAGGAGTTTGCATACACATCTATTGATTGCAAACACGTGAGCCAGCTTTAAATTTTTATTTTTGTTAGTTTTACTTTTCTTTACTCAATCTTCACTGTTAGCCTCAGATCCGTTTATAGTTTTTACTTTCCAATATCACCACCAATGTCCTGTACATATTACCATCATAGTATTTCCATTTTCAGAGTCAGTGTTTTCCAGATATCATATTTTCTGTCCTGTACATAATCGAGTCGTAGTTACTTTTCTTAGATTTATATTTGTTGTGTCCTGTCCTTAGATCTTTAGCACAAATAATTGATTCTTACAGTCCACAAAAATACAAAAATCTTTTACAATTTATTGAGTCTTTTCCTTAGAACTGTAGAACAAATACATCGAGTCTTTATAGGCCAAGAAAATACAAAATATGTCTTTCTTTACAGCTTCGTCTACATTGTCCGATCCGTACAAGTTTCTTCCTCAGCCTACCATGTTTCCAACCCCGCATAAAACTTTATCATGTAAATATGACAATTACTTTAAAGTAGAGGTGATATATCCTGAACAAGATATATCCTACACATATATACTTCTACCAAAACCCTACTCTGCCTTAGTCAATAAAGCATGCAATCCATGGATGCAGATTGATTCTTTCCATCAGAATAGGCCAGAAGGAGTTAAGGAATAATTTGTTGCCCCATCTCTTGAAAAACATATCCTTTCGACTCTAGATGACCATTTCATCTCTCTACATATGACAAACAACTTCCCACAAGAGTGGAGAAACCATGGTTATACCCATATCCATTTTGGTACTATTCGTGTTGCATTGATGCATCATGGAAAAAATAGCCAGCCACTAAAGGAATGTCTTTCTCTCTTTGATACGAGATTCTACAAATACCAGCATAGGAATCTGGGTACTCTACATGTTATCCTTGATGTTGGGACACTTGTTGTTACTCTAATTCCAAACCTTACCATGTCCCTTTCTGATCCAAGATTAATAGAGGCACTAAAAATCCAAGTCCAAATTATGGAAATACCAAATGCTAGCTTATGTCCAACCATACATTACCAATCAGCTTGGCAAGTTCAAAACCACGATGACACTCTATCCATGCCAGGTGACCAAACTTCCTTATCCTTAGTCATAAACACTACCCAAAGAACCATCCTTGGTGTACAAATATCAAGGCAAATGTCTAGGAAAGAATTGCTCGGGATCATTCCAGATACATGTGTCAATAGTTATAAGAAGTTGAGATTCTATTATCTGCATCTCCGAACTTTATCTGAAGTGACCCCTCACCAGACATCTTTGCCTATTAGCATGCTTATCCCCTTTGATACTTATTTGAAAAGAAGAAAGCTCGAACCCAGCATATGTCTCACACTTACTTAAAAGATTCATGAGAGATAATGACTGGGGTCAACAATTCAATCACGAGGGATGCAACGTACACTGGTTCAAATGTCCTTTCATGGGACATTGATCGTGGATTAGCAACTGTAGTTGTGTAGGTTGTGAAGTGGCCATCCCAAAAAGTGATGATGATGGATAATGGGATTCGGGCCATGCCAAACTTATAGAGGTACTATAAGAAAGGAGACAGGCTATCCAGTCTGCAACATATCTGTTGGACACCTCAGTACTATTTTTCATTGACCAGCAGAGAAGAGAAATGGCATCACTCAAAGAACAGATTACCCTGTTGAGGTACATCACCATAAATCTATGAAATATCCCAACATATGTCGTGCTTCCCACATCACCACAAATGCTACACCATCCCTTTTCCATATCTTTATCAATCTTATCAACCTTCGAGCTACTCAGACTATCTCAAGAAGAGGATTAAAGATCTGACATTCCCAGATACTCATGGAAAAGGAAAGAAGACATGGTAGACTGCCACCAATTTGAAGGGATACAAGGACAAGTCAAAATGATGAAGGCCCTGCATGATGATAATATGATGAACTCAAAGGCTATGGATCCACCACAAGATGACTTATTTACAGAGATGGATGCTATTGTCCCAGATGAAGTGCCACTAGATGAGAATTGGGAATCCATCGAGCATAGTCTCCTTGATGACAACCACACATGTCCAGAATTTTTATGGACCAATGATCCTCCTATACCAGAATAGGCCACCTCAAAGTTCAATAAAGTAGAAGCAAGGAATCATACTCCTTAGCAATTCCATCATGACCTTGTAAAGGGATATATAAATTCCCCTAATTTCTTTGAAGACGTCGAGCCAGAGGAAGGAGGAGAGAAACGACATCCTCAGTTAGCTGATTCAGCAAATTGATGATCTAAAACAATAATTTAGATCTTGTTTCTCCTGCAGAGGATGATGAAACCGCTGCCGTGATTACCACCAATCATGTTGATCTAGATACTAAGCCATATGGGTCTCCCCAGCTCATAAAACGTTAGGCAAGGCATAAAAAATACATACAATATAGGCAGGCCAGAAAGAAAAAGCCATCGGATAAGGAACTGATGTCTGGCAACGACGACATATTCCCCAGAAAGAAGGATCCAGGGAAAGACAGGTTCTTCATCTACCATGACAAAGGACACTTTGCAAAAACGTGTCCTAAGTGCAGAAAGGCAAAAAGGGGGATTAATACTCAGAAAAAGCAATTGAAGCTGATAATTTCCCAATTAAAGATGAGGTTCTTCATTCTAATCTAGATAACATTCCTAAATCTGTTTGCAACACAGACACAGGAGCACTCAAGGACATTCCATCTCTCTTTATTGATGGCCAACCTCATCCTCTTATTATCGATGACTACTTGGAGAAGATATCATCACCCATCAGTGAAGGTGAATTTAATCAATTAGCAAAACTGATGGAGAAGATCAATATGCTCAAGATATATCCATCAAGATAGTACATGCCCCTTCAGGTCATCATCTTTATGGACACTGGTGCAACTGCCTAAATACTAAATCACGATATTATCCCCGATGATCAATGGGTTCCTCACTGCAAGAATTTTAGTACAACGTCAAAAGGAGAAGTCCTTAAAACCAGGGTGATCACAAGGTAGCCAATTATGATCGAATTCTTCCCAGGTGTACTCTACAAAACAAAACTCCTTGGCTCCAACATACCAGGGAAGGATCTGATCACTGGTTTCGATATTTACCAGCAGCTTAAGAATCGTCTCCTTGTTCTAACGGAAGGTATAACCTTCATAGGTTTATTCAGGCAATATTCCACCATACCTAGGTTGTTTTAAATTATAGATAAAAATCCAGTAATGAAGATGGATCCCCAGGTGAAAGAAGAATCTTATGTAGAATTCCACAAATAATTCCTCGAGAAGAACAAATATTCCTTATGGCTCAACCAGGACTTCTTCATTAGACTTTTATTCAGAAAAATGGAAAATGTCAATCCCACAAAGGCAAGTCATTTTGGTATGAATCTCGAACTTCTTCATCTTGCAAAGAAGGATATGCTAAAGTTCAACAGTTTGGGCTCATTGATCCGTTAGATTCCCAGTGGGATTGTGAAGCATTCTATGTCAATAAGCGGGTTGAACAAACAAGGGGAAAACTTTGTCTAGTCATAAACTACCAACTCCTAAACTATTTCCTTTTAGATGATAAATTCCCTACTCCAAATAAGCTGGCCCTTTTCTCACACCTAGCAAAAGCCACCCACTTTTCCAAATTTAACCTCAAATATGGATTCTGGCATCTAGGCATACACTCAGAAGATAGAGACAAAATGGTCTTATGTATACCTGATCACCACTACCAATCGAAATCTTTGCCATTTGGAATCAAACTGTCCCTTCACTCTTCCAAAATGCCATGATCAAAATATTCAAGCGCATACTTCATACATCATAGGTCTACATTAATGGCATACTGCTCTTTAGAAACACTATAAAGGAGAACCTTGACCTCCTCTTCCAATTCCATGACCTGGTAAAGCATCATGGAGTAATTCTCTCAGAAAAAAAGATGACCCTCGTACGAGATAAGATTGACTTTTTAGGAATGCACTTTGACCATGGGTCTTACACTCCGGGGCCTCACATCTGCCTAGAATTTCATAAGTTTCCAGATACTAACTTTTCAGTTAAGTTGCTCCAGTAATTTCTTAGTGTGATTAAGTATGTTAGAGAGTTCATCCCTGATGTCTTTACCTATATCCCACTCACAAATATGCTAAAGAAAAATGCTCCAGCTTAGGGAAAAGAGCAGGATGATGTAGTCTGTAAAATCAAAGGAATCTCCAGTGATGTCAAGACACTTCATATCTCATCAGATAGACAGATGATATTGTAGACTGATGCAAGCAATGAATATTAGAGTGCAGTTCTCTTAGAAGCGAAAAGTATGTGGACATGCAAGTGGAAAGTTAAAAAAACAGAACAACATTATAATTCCACCTTCAAGGAAATTCTTCCTGTGAAGAATGGAATCAAGAAGTTTAACTTTTTCCTTATTCATACTGACTTTCAGATCAAAATGGATAAAATAGATGGGGAGGCAATGGAGCACGAAGGACCACCAGCTACAGTAGCTAGGTGGATAGTAGTAGAGCTCCAAACTTTCTAACATAATAGGTGGCTTCACGATAATGTAGTTTCTCATACAGACGTGTGGTTTAAAATTTTCCCTAACTGTATTCAAAGTAAAATCATAGGCAAGCTTGGTTTGGAGGATGAACCAAGGTTATTTACGATCTGTCACATGGCTAAATTCGCACCTTAACATTGTTCCATAGTTAACATTTTTTAGCCTGTCCATTTTTATTTCTTTTTTTAATAATAACCAATCTATGGCACCTAAACCCTTTTCAAAATCTCTCTTTTGGCACCTAACCTCCTTGAATGCATTTCAGGATTCTAAGTAAAGAAATATAGGCGACAACCTAAGTTTGGAGGGTTGATTGATTTGAGATTGATTGAAGGGTAATCTAAATACTTAGTTTGGGGGAAAATTATGATATTCTAGAATGAATTTAAAAAGGTGTATGTTGGGTTGTCTAATCATTTGTGCTTTAGAGACACGGGATATGCTTGATGACAAAGTTGAATAGCCCAGCCTATAGAACTTGAGGTGAAACTAGACAAATCAGGGGCCATAAAGGGATTAAAGTTAGAACATATCTTATAAGAGCGAAATAAGTGAAGAAAAAAAGTGGCGTGTTGATTTGTATGGAAAATATGAACCTAATGGTTAAGGGAAAGAAAGAAAAGAATTGAAGGTGAATAAGGTGGGAAAATTTGAAAATTTTAGGGATAGAAAAAGATAAATGATTGTGTTTGAGAAGGTATTCTAGTCACTAGATCCATACATTCCTTCCCGCACCTTAACCTTTATCTAAGCCCGCAAGATATTGGTGATTCTAATCTTGGTGAGTCTACATTAGTGGAGAACAACACAAAGGGCAAGCCTATGGTTCAATTCATTGTACTTGAATTTCCTTATGAGAGTGTGTATGAATTATTTTAATATTTGATCTCCTTTAAGAATTGAAATGTCCTGTGTGTGTGGATATAACTCTTGCATGTAAGTGACATCGATGATTTTGGGTTGATGGTGACGTCTTACTCTCAATTTGGAAAATGAATGAGGTAAGTTGCATTTTGAAAATTAAGACAATATTTGAAGATTTTTTATCACCTCTTGAGAAGCATTATTGATTTGAAAGTTTCATTTGATACTGTCTTGCATCCCTGTTTCATAGAAATATGCAAATTTAAAAATTTTGGTTTACTTTTTTTCCATAACATGTTTGAGGGATTTACATGAGATTTGATATCCTAGCTATCTTGTATAACTTTCTTTTTGATGGTTTTGAGTCAATAATACCCAATCTCCTTGTGATTATTCTTGATTACTTGAGGAAAAGTAGTAGTTTAAGTTTGGGGGGTTGATAAGTTGTCAATTTAACTACTTGTTAATGCTTTTTAAGCTTGAATTACCATGATTTTCTATTAAACTTCCCAAATGAAGTTGAGGAAGTCGTTCGAGTCAATTGGAGGTCAAAAATGGGAGAAACAGAATGTAGAAGTTCACTTGGCCTTGTCCTGAGGCCGCCTACGCATGCACTTGAGGCACCTGTGCACACGTAGGTGGACAATGTAAAGAATCAGTGGCATCTGTATGGTGACCTACACATGCAAGTCAGTCCCATGTGCGTGCAAGTCACCAGTGTGGTGGTATTTTCGTAATTTCAATCAAATGTGAATTTTGGATCAAAAGGGGGTTTTTCAGCTCACTTCCACCATTCTTGTACTTTTCTAAAGTTTAGAAACATTAGAGTGACTTTCAAGTAAGAGATTAGTTGTTTAAATTTAAGATTTATTGAATCAAAAGCCTGATTATTGTATTATCTTATGTTTCAATTGATCATTTTGATGTGAATTTGGGTATATCTCTACTTACTCTCTCTATGCGTAGTTAATTTCTTATCTTGGGGTTATGCTTGGATAGGTTATGATTAGAGTATGAGTTTTGTTTATTTGTCTTTCTAATTAGCTAATTTATATGGGTTTTACATTTGTTCTATGTTTTAATTAAGATAGGGATTCCAAACTCCAATTACCCTTGAACCCTTATTATCCTTGAGAAAGGGGATATGGGGTGAGGAATGGGTGTGAACAATAACTTGAATTAGTTCATTTAATAGTGTCTTTTTGACATAAGGATACTAATTGAGGCCTTAGATTGTTTAAATTTCTTCACTTTTGAGGTGTTCGAAAGAACCCATTTGTGATATTTTGGTGTTTGGTTGAGAAATTAGTTTGATGGAAAACTTAACACTAGAAACCCATAATCTAACCTACCCATGACCTTTAGCTAAATTTGGACAAATATCTAAATACCCATATATGAACCCATACCTAGTAAGGCCTAACCCCAAGTCCTACTCACATTTGGTTAAACTTAAGCATCTTTTAGCTTTGAAATTACATTCTAAAGACGATAAAATTGTTAAATCTTAAAATGTTCAAACAAACCCACCAATATTTCTTTCATGTTTGTTTTACACCACATTTCAAGCCAATTTCTAGTTGACTTCTAATGCGCAAACCTGAAATATGTGTCTTCATTCTCTAAGAATTCGACCCTAACCATCATTGGGTTACTATATTAACAACAATCGCTTACATCTCAAGCGTATAATTTGGGCGTCATCAATTTCCGCTAGATGAGGCATAGGAGTTTTGGGGAGTAGATTTGGTGGAATTTAGATAACCTTCCAAGTTAACTCTCTTAAAATCTATGTTGGACATACTTCCTTGGAGCGTGGTCATATGAACTTCCATAGATTCCATCCGATGATTCGAGTATTCAATCGCCACTAAGATTGCATTTAAAGCATTGACATCCATGGTGGGTAGAGTCTCACCTTCCAAGTCCATCATACCTATTAAGAGATACTAAGTAAAAAAACAAACAATTTAGCATTAGAAATCATCCTCACAATCTCTAACACCTTTGTATTACCTCACACTTCGATCCGCATATGTTGAAGGCTTGATTATACTCAGACAATAGAGGAGGTATCAATTGCTACTCTCGGTTGGAACATATTCATGTTTAAAAGGACTTAAAGAAATTCTTACATACTTGAGACAAGAAATTTTGATGAAGCATAAACTAGAAAATTACAAAAGAAAATAGGACGGAGAAAGAAAGGACTCTAAGACTAATCAATCAATTAAGTAGATCAATTACAAGTTGTTAGTTATTATAGAAATCAAGTAGTGAGATTAGGAATAAAGAAATGGAATTTGTTTATTGAAACCTGAGTAAAATTGAATTTGAAGTAGTTGAGGTGGGGGCGCATATAGGATCAGTCCTTATAGGTGGGACTTAGAAGGTCAATTCCAGTATTACTGGTTGTCACATGCGTCGATGACCTACGTTGGAAGTTCATGACCTGCGTTGGTAGGTGTGGGAACTGGTACCCTTGGACAGTATAGATGGAGCTTTTGGGTTTCAATTTTTTGTGGGCCCTCTTACACTCTCTTTCCAAGAATATTCCTTTTTTTGGATATTTCTTAAGACTAACACCTTTTCTTGTTTCCTTTCGCACCTTTTAGGATCTAACAACTTTTAAGTTGAATATTCCTTTTTGAAAGGTATTAAATTCTCCATAATCACCAAGATTACAAATCCTCCAAACTAACTCATTTTTGCTCGAAATTGCATGAAACTTCAAATATAGGTTACCTGCAATGTCAGCAACACTTTCCAACTATTGTTATCCTTCAAATCCACACCAAAATAAATAGATCTACAAACCCACTTTATTTTTCTTCAAACTCAAGAAATCATAAATGGAGTTTCTTCAAATCAACTCCAACCACTCCAAAAACTCAAGATCCAACCTAAGTAATACTATATGGAACAAATCTAGTATAGAAACTACAAAAATGACTCAAAACACAATATTTTTTGGGGTTTTGAGAAAAAATCCCAATATATACATAGAGAGAGAGATATTTTCTTCAATATCATAACCCAAGATTTAGAATCGTAAGAACGAATCCAAGTCATGCTTTGATATCAAATTGTGAAAGGAAAACTATGAGAACAAGAATTAACTATGAAAATAAAGAAATAATTGATGGATAGAATGAAAATTAGACATAAGAAGGTAATTAATTAAGTAAAATAGGATGTTTTAAACCGTATAACCTCAAATTACATTGACCAACCAACACCTAATTTCAATGATGACCAAGAGGAAAATAAATGGCCTCAAAACCACACATTTCTAAGCAATTTGTTGATAAAATCTAACCCTAAAACTCTCAAATGAGATTTGCTCATCAATATTCAAAGTCAGACTAAGAAAAATAAGGAAATGTTAGGATTTTTATACCCACAGGCCAAAACGTGAACCATGTCCATCAAAAGTAAGTGTTATCGACTAGGCTGACCTGCCCACGCAGGTAGACTATCTGCCCACTTAGGTCAGGGTACAAATGTCTCTAACTAGGTTATTTTAGTCACCTGGTGGTGCATCTCCTTACCTGCGAGTGTATGTGAGATCACAATTACTCTCAGTGTGATGTTTAGGTCCTTCTCACTTTCTCTTCATCTCTCTAAAGACTTTTGATCCTTTTTAGATGCAATCACCATCATTTAACACCATTTTGATGTAGTGGAATGTCTTCAAGTACCTCTCATTTCATGAACATTCCTTTGAGTGTTTGGAGCTCTCGTGCTTGACTTCAAGTGAAAGTTCTTGTCTTTAAGGCTACTTGGATTACATCAAAAGGTTCTTAACTCAACTTTGATCTAGGAGATTTCTAAGATGACAATTCATCTCCAAATATGTTCTCATACTAAAGAATTGATCTTCACACTTATATCTAAACATAAATCACTGCATTCTTGTTTATATATGCTTTAAGTATGGTTCAAACTCTATCCTAAAAGTGTGGGGTGTTACATGAACCCCCTGGTAGAGTCAAAGTGTCACGACCCAAACTAGGGCCTAGTCGTGATGGAAATCTCGAGCCTACCATGGACAGGAGACCACCCCCATAGCCTAACCTCAAGAGCACATAAATGTAAATAGTGGAAGATAACTAAAAATGATAATACAAAAGATAGATAAGACAAACAAAAGTTCTAATAATCAAAGAAACACCTAACCCAACACTTGTTCACTAAAGCCTTTAAAACTAGAAATACCACTAAGTCGGGACATGATCGCGACTATGAAAATAAGAATCCAAAATAAAATATAAAAAAATAAAGGAAGCAAGTGAAATGACCAGGCCTTCCAAAAAATAGAGGCTCACCATTACACAGTAGATCCACAGGAGTACCGAATCACCTAACATTACAAAAGAGCAACAAAAAAACCCTCAGACCCTATATCGTGAAATGATGTAGAATCCAGGGATGGTCAGTGAGGTGAGCACTGGCATGTAACTTGGAGGAAAGGGATAAAATAATGCCATTGCCAAAAAGTAGTCAAAATCACATACTCAACATTTATATATACATATATAGGATGTCGGGATAGGGACAGGGGTCATGAACATGAGAGTTTGAACCATTAGTGTCAGAAACTGAACTAGGGCATGGCCGTAATGGACATCCATAACCATGAAGGCCTGGAACGCCCTTCTCTATCTGGTAATCATGCACAATATTCATATAATAAAAGAAGATGCGAAAACATAATCTTCTACGAAAGCATGGTCAATTCTGAATTCAACATAACTATGGAAACTGTAAATCAACTACATCTAAATAAAATTTGACTCAGTCTGCAAAATCTCTACTATATGAAAATTTGACAACTGTCTGAAACTGGGACAAGGCACCCAGTAGACGAAAACTACATTAAGTGACATAATCTGAAAAGACAGGCCTTCTGGAATAGAGAAGGCTCACCACTGCACAATCTGATCAATTGTCTCAATTATCTACTGCTTAATTGGACCCTTAGACTGAGTCTCAAAACCTGAGAGGTAGGGGAAAAGGGTGGTCAATATAGATGTATTGGTACGCAAAGCATATCCAAAATAATCATTTATAAATCAACATATATGAGAGAAATTTAAAATAGTTAATAAGTATATCATATAGTAAGAATTCACATGGGCATTTTAAAGACTCTGTAAAAAACCATCTCAACTCTGAGAAATCTGTGTTACTTCTGCACTAGGTGGTATACCCTATAACTCTAAAAAAATCCATGAGCTATATGGAAACTTCCATTAACTCGACAGCGAAACCCCCAACCCAAGTTTGTCGCAAGGGTCGGAGTCTCTGAATCTACTACGCCACACGGTCATCGCCAGCGTACAAATAATCTACCCGTATCGATAAATACGGTTACAGGCTAAGAGTTTCTTGAACTCGCGCCTTCTTCGGGTAACCACCTAACCCTCTTTAAGCCTCTTTTTAAAACTCTATCAAAACATGCAGTCTCTGAAATCATACTCTAAAAACATGCTCTGAAAACATACTCTGAAAACATACTCTGTTATGGCATAAATACATACGGTATTGTCATACAATTGAATTGAAAGTCACATATCTGAGCCATTATTAGTCTATCGTAAATCTCTATTTTCAAAACACAAGTTTTGGGACCACCATTTCAATAATTCAATTCAAAGAAACTCTTTCTCAAACCTCATGTAAACACATGCAAGGAACTCATCTTTGTCAAGCATTTCAGTTGCACAGGGTGGTCATGTCAAAGTTCTCAATTCACATGCAATTCTTTCTCTTAAACACGAGGAAACATTTATATCAAGAAACACCCTCTCAGCAATTTCAAATCATTCTCAATTGCTATAATATTGCGAAAACATCTTTCAAATCACAAAACCATAATCTTTAATTTAATACACGAGAGGGAGTTCATAATTTATGCTCTCAACGATCTTAAATCTCAAATTCCATACATATACATAAACATGTAAATCAATTTTGGGGATATGACCACAAGGTCAAAATAATAGTAACATTAAAACATTCGGAGTACGTAATTTAAAACATAGATTCCAAAACACCTTTGAAATTCAAGCATAAAAATCTAAAAATCATGCTCTAATGATTTTAAACCCATGTAGTTTTGTTAGGATAAACTCCACGTACCTCTATCTATAAATTTAAAGGATGTTTCTTGATGCCCATGGCTTGGGAAATCCAAATCTCCAATTTGTTTTGAAAATCCACAGTTGAATCGTGATATATTTGGGTTATCAATATAGAACTCTAGAGAGTGTTCTTGAATATTTTTGGTAAATGTATGAGTAATATGCTCAATTAGGGTTGAAATCTCATGTTTGGACTGATAAGGGTGTGGGAAAATACCCAATATACCCTTAATGAGGCCGGTATAAAAATATAATTGTGAGCCCGATTTCATGGTCCACCGCGATGCGCCACTATCGTGGTGGCTCACTGGAAATTGACGAATGGGAATTTGGGATCCTCCACGATGAGCCACTATCACGAGGTCCCACTAGAATTTGACAATTTCTAATTAAACCCTCTCCGCGATGCGCTAAACACCAGCATGATGATGTTTTATGACTAGCACATAAAATAGCCATAACATCTTCACCGAGTGTTCGATATGAACGAATCTTATATCGACAGAAAGCTTATTCAGTCATCTACAAAATGAAAAGTTGAAATCTAAGAGATCCACTGGAAAAAAAAGTATAAATCATTCTAGAATCCAAGGCTTGATATTTTAGGGTCAGAATTTAGCTAAGAAAAACATCTGGGCATTACAATATTCCCCCCTTGGGAACATTCATCCCAGAATGTTGACGCAGGATACAGACAAGTCTAATGTCAAGCATACTAAGGCATAGAAAGAATAAGGGAAGGATTGTACCTTCTATTTCGTCATCCATTGGATCAAAAAAGGTTTGGGTATCTAGCACTCATGTCAACTTCTGATTCCCAAGATGCTTCTTCAATTTTCTGGTTTCTCCACAACACTTTAACTAAGGCTATCTCTTTGTTCCTCAATCTTCTAAATTGGTGATCCAAAATCTCTACAGGCTCTTCTTCATAGGATAAGGAGTCTGTCACTTTGATTTCTTCGACAGGCAATACTAAAGAATGGTTTCCAATATTAGATATATGAAATACCGGATGAACTAAACCCAAACTAACTGGAAATTCTAACTCACACGTAACTCTACCTATCCTTCTTACAATCTGATAGGGTTCTATATAGCGAGGACTCAGCTTACCTTTCTTCTCGAATCGGATGACTCCCTTTATAGGAGAAACCTTAAGAAACACCCAATCTCCAACCTCAAACTCTAGATCTCTTCTCCTTACATCGGCGTAGGACTTCTGATAACTCTAAGCTGTCTTAAGTCATTCTCTAATGACTTTTACATCCTCTATTACCTGATGAACAAGATCATGCCCAAATATCTGTATCTCACCTACTTCATACCACCCTATTGGTGACCTACATATTATCACATACAATGCCTCAAATGGTGCTATCTTAATACTGGAATGGAAACTATTATTATATGCGAACTCTATCAATGGAAAGTGCTTTACCCAACTACCTTTAAAACCAATCACGCAGGCCCTCAACATATCCTCAAGGATTTGGATGGTGCGCTCAGCCTTCCCATCTATCTGAGGGTGGAAAGTCGTGCTCAAATTCACTTGGGTACCTAAACCCTTTTGAAATGATCTCCAAAACTGTGAAGAAAACTGTGTACCTCTATCAGATATGATGGAAACAGGTGCCCCATGCAAACGAACTATTTTTGCAATGAACACCTTGGCAAAATCCTCTCCCAAATAATTTGTCCTGACAGGTAGAAAGTGAGCTGACTTGGTCAACCTATCTACAATCACCTAAATGGAATCATACTGGTTTCGGGACCTCGGAAGTGTTGTAATGAAGTCTATATTAATCATCTACCACTTACACAAAGGTAAAGTTATATCTTGAGAAGAACCATCTGGCCTCAAATGTTCCACTTTAACTTGTTGACAATTCAAACACTTGGTAACATAGTTAGCCACATCACGCTTCATATTATTCCACCAATAAATGGTTTTCAAATCCTGATACATCTTAGTACAGCCAGGGTAAAGAACATACCTCGACGTGTGAGCTTCGTCAAGGATTCTCTTCCTCAGACCATCTACATTTGGCACACACAATCTACCCTGGTATCTCAAAATACCATCACCACCAATTTTAAATGAAATTACCTTTTGTTGACCCACATATTTCTTGATCTGCATTAAGATGGGATCTTCAAGCTGCTTCTCTATAACTTCTGTACAAAGGGAAGATTTAGCTATCTCATGGAAAAACACTCCATCCTCGGAATCTAAAAATCACACTCCTAGATTTGCAAGTCGGTAAATATCATTCACCATCTCCCTCTTTTCTTTCCCCACATGAGAAAGAATGCCCATACATAACCTGCTGAGGGCGTCGGCTACCATATTCACCTTGCCCGGATAATAGTGCAGGCTCATGTCATAGTCTTTTAAAAGTTCCAACCACCGTCTCTCCCTGAGATTCAATTCTTTCTGTGAGAAAACATACTGTAAAATCTTGTGGTCAGTAAATATATCAATGTGTACCCCATACAAATAGTGCCGCCAGATCTTAAGTGCAAAAACCACAGTCGCTAACTCCAAGCCATGAATAGGATAGTTCCGCTCATGCACCTTCAACTACCTAGATGCATAAGCTACTACCTTACCGTGCTGCATATGGACATACCCATCCCACTCGGGATTCATCACAGTATACAACAAAACCTTTTGTACCCTCCGAAAGAGTCAAAACAGGAGCAGTAGTCAACTTGTCTTTCAACTTCACAAAGCTATTCTCACAAGAGTTAGACCATAAAAACTTCACCTTTATCTGAGTCAACTTAGTAAGTGGTGCAGCTATGGAAGAAAAACTCTCGACGAATCTTCTGTAATAACCCGCTAAACCTAAGAAGCTCCGAATATCGGTTGGAGTTGTGGGTCTAGGCCATTTTCTTACTGCCTCAATCTTTTGGGGATCAACCTTAATCCCCTCACTAAACACAATATGCCCCAAGAACACAATAGCATTCAACCAGAATTCACACTTGGAAAATTTTTCATAAAATTTATGATCTTTAAGGGTCTGAAGGACGATTAAGAGGTTATTGGCATGGTCCTCCTCGCTCTTAGAATATACCAAAATGTCATCAATGAATACAATGACAAACAGATCCAGAAACAGATGGAAAGCCCTATTTATTAGATCTATGAAAGCTGCAGGGGCGTTAGTCAACCCAAAGGACATGACTAAGAATTTGTAATGGTCATATCTGGTTCGGAAAGCTATTTTGGGAATATCTGACTCTCTAACTTTCAACTGGTGATATCTCGAATGAAGGTCTATCTTTGAAAAACATTTAGCACCCTGAAGTTGATAAAAAATATCATTAATCCTAGGAAGTGGATATTTATTTTAAATCGTGACCTTATTTAGCTGGCGGTAATCTATGCACATATGAAGGGAACCATCTTTCTTTCGCACGAAAAGTACAGGTGCACCCGAGGGAGACACACTGGGGTGGATAAAACCTTTATCTAGAAGATCTGCTAGTTGTTGTTTTAACTCTTTTACCTCTGCAGGAGCCATCCTATATGGTGGAATAGAAAAAGGACGGGTATCTGGCAATAAATCAATACCAAAATCTATCTCCCTATCAGGTGGTATTCCTGGGAGATCATCTGGAAAGACTTTTTGTAATTTATTCACTACGGGGACAGACTGAAGAGAAAGACTTTCGGCACTAGAATCTTTAACCCGAATAAGATGATACAACCAACCTTTGGAAATAAGTTTAAGGGCCCTGAGATAAGATATGAAATGCCCTCTAGGTGCTAGAGAATATCCCTCCCATTCTATCACCGAGTCATTCAGAAAAGAAAAGGTGACTCTTTGGGTCCTACAATTCAAGGTGGCATAGCACGAATGGAGCCATTCCATCTCTAAGATGGCATCAAAATCAACCATATTAAGTTCTATGAGATCTACCTCAGTATCCCGACTGAAAATAGACATAACACAATTTCTATACACCCTCCTATCCATAACTGAATCTCCCACTGGGGTAAAAAACTGAAAAAGGTTTAGCAATCACATCAGGCTCAAACCCAAAACCAACAGCCACGTATGGGGTCACATCAGACAAGGTAGACCCAGGATAAAGTAACATACACATCACGAGAAAAGATTTGCAATGTACTGGTGACTACATTTGGTGAGGCCTCTGCCTCCTAGTGGTTGGTCAAAGCATACAACTGGTTCCGACCATTTTCGGCGGCTGAAGTGGCACCCTTCTGAGGTGTAGGTGCAGATGAATTTGCCTGCGACTTGGATTCTCCAACATTACTCTTTGCTGCTAGAAATTCTCTCTGGATATGGCCTGGCTGGACGCATGAATAAAACACCAAAGCGCCAAGATGACATCTCCCTGGATGATTCCTCCTGCATCTCCCACAGCGTGGATAGGACCGAGAGGTATGGGCTACACTTCCCTGCGACTGCGTACCCTGTATTCTCGGCCTCTAACTAGACTGAAAATTCTGGGTGTGCTACTCAGCTGTGCGTCTGGACATTGGAGCACTAGATGTCGACTGTCCATTATGCCAATTCTTTTTATTTTGCCATTTGGCGCCCCAATTACCGCTCTGCTGCTGACTATGACTCTGGTCTGTCACTCTGGCTCTCTTTGCCTGCTTGTCTTTTTCCCTAGATTCGGATATCTTCTTCTTCTTCTCCTCAACTTGTTGTATGTGAAATGATAGTCTAGCAAAGTCCATATCCCTGTTCATCATAGATCCCTGACACTCAAGCACCAGATCATCTGAAAGACCGGAAGTAAACTTCCTCATTCGGTCCCTCATACTACTCGTCATCTCAGGAGCATAACGGTCCAATTGGTTAAACTTTAAAGTATACTCCTGAACACTCGTCTTACCCTGCTTAAGGTTCATGAACTTTTTTGCTTTAGCTTCCCTCAACTCCAGAGGAAGGAATCAGTCAAGAAAAGCATCCACAAACTCGTCCCAAGCTGTGGGATCAACACTATCACCCTTCGTATCTTCCCACTCGTTGTACCATTGGTTCGCTTCATCTTTTAACTGGTATTCTTCTAGATCAACCCCCTCTACCTAATCAACATGCATTACTCTAAAAATCTTCTCCATTTCATCCACGAACTCTTGCAGGTCCTCTTCTACCTTAGCGCCAGAGTATTTGGACGGGTTCATTCTCATGAACTGGCCCACTCTAGTAACTTTAGAAGTAACAGATGCAGACCCAGTATCCTCTGACCTCTGAGTCTGTGCGGCTACCAGTTGTACAAGCATGTGAATAGATTATCTAAATTCAACATTAGAAACCTCTCCTTAATGAGGCTGAGTTCGATTGGCCCCCGTCCGGGGAGCTCTGGGAGGACTGGTCAATACAAGAGGTACTCCCGATGTAGGAACAAGTTCTGAGGTATGAGCTCTATTATGGGTCCACATCCCATGGGTGGGACGAAATTCATCATCCTGATCATTAACGTTGGTGCGACGAGGAGGCGTCGCTGGTTTTCTGAAAAGCAAAAGGTCATTGATTAGGGGACAGATTAGACTCTGAAGCACGAACTAAATCAAAAAGAAGAGGAACATTCTTAAACGCCTAGTAGCCTTCTGCTTATAAATTTGGCGCGCTACACACCCATAAACAAGACTCTACCCGACGCGATTTCACAGATACCCTAAGACCATGAACCGTGCTTTGATACTATGTTTGTCACGACCCGAACTAAGGCCTGGCCGTGACGGACATCCTGAACCATGAAGGCCCAGAATTCCCGTCTCTATCTGGCAATCATGCACAACTTTCATATAATAAAATAACATACGGAAACATAATCTTCTTCGGATGCATGGTCAATTCTGAATTCAACATAAGTATAGAAATGTAAATCAACTACATCTAAATAACATTTGACTCAGTCTACGAAATCTCTACTACATAAAAATCTGACAACTGTCTGAAACTGGGATAAGGCCCCCTGTAGACCAAAACTGAATTAAGTGACATAATTTGAAAAGACAGGCTTTCTGGAATAGAGAAGGATCACTACTGCACAATCTGATCAGCTGTCTGAATTATCTACTGCTTGTTTGGACCCGTAGACTGGGTGTTAGAACCTGAGAGATAGGGGAGGGGGGTCAATACAGATGTACAGGTGCACAGAGCATATCTAAAATAATTATTTATAAATCAACATATATAAGAGCAATTTAAAATAGTTCATAAGCATATCATATAGTAAGAATTCACATGGATATTTTAAAGACTCGGTAAAAACCATCTCAACTTTGAGAAATCTGTGTTACTTCTGCGCTAGGTGGTATATCCTACAACTCTAGAAAATTCCATGGGCTTTATGGAAACTTCCATTAACTCGGCAGCAAAGCCTCCAACCCAAGTGTGCCATAAGGGTCAGAGTCTCTGAATCTACTATGCCACACCGTCGTCGCCATGATACAATAATAATCTACCCGTATCGGCAAATATGGCTTCAGGCTAAGAGTTACTTGAACTCGCTCCTTCTTCGGGTAACCACCTAACTCTCTTTAAGCCCCTATTTGAAACTCTATCAAAACATGCAATCTCTGAAAACATACTCTGAAAACATAAACTGAAAATATACTCTATTATGGCACAAATACATATGGTATCATCATACCATTGACTTGTAAGTGACATCTCTGAGCCATTATTAGTCTATCGTAAATCTCTATTTTCAAAACACAAGTTTTGGGACCACCATTTCAATAATTCAATTCAAAGAAAATCTTTCTCAAACTTCATGTAAACACATGCAAGGAACTCATCTTTGTCAAGCATTTCAGTAGCACAGGGTGGTCATGTCAAAGTTCTCAATTCACATGCAATTCTTTCTCTTAAACACGAGGAAACATTTATATCAAGAAACACCCTCTCAACAATTTGAAATCATGCTCAAATGCTATAATATTGCAAAAACATCTTTCAAATCACAAAACCATAATCTTTAATTCAATACACGAGAGGGAGTTCATAATTTATGCTCTCAACGATCTTAAATCTCAAATTCCATACATATACCTAAACATGTAAATCAATTTAGGGGATATGACCACAAGGTCAAAACAATAGTAACATTAAAACATTCGGAGTACGTAATTTAAAACATAGATTCCAAAACACCTTTGAAATTCATGCATAAAAATCTAAAAATCATGCTCTAATGGTTTTAAGCCCATGTATTTTGTTAGGATAAACCCCACGTACCTCTATCTAGAAATTTAAAGGATGTTTCTTGATTCCCACGTCTTTGGGATTCCAAATCTCTAATTTGTTTTGAAAACCCACGGTTGAATCTTGATTTATTTAGATTATCAATATGGAACCCTAGAGAGTGTTCTTGAATATTTTTAGTGAATGTATGAGTAGTATGCTCAATTAGGGTTGAAATCGCATGTTTGGACTGATAGGGGCATGGGAAAATATCCAATATACCCTTAATGAGACCGGTATAAAAATATAACTGGGAGCCCGATTTCATGGGCCACCGCGACGCGCCACTATTGCGGTGGCTCACTGGAAATTGACGAATGGGAATTTGGGATCCTCCGCAATGCGCCACTATCGTGAGGTCCCATTGGAATTTGACAATTGCTAATTAAACCCTCTCCAGGATGTGCTAAACACCAGAATGACGATGTTTTACGACTAGCACATAAAATAGCCATAACTTCTTCATTGAGTGTCCGATTTGGGTGAATCTTATATCAACAGAAAGCTTATTCAGTCATTTACGAAATAAAAGGTTGAAATATAAGAGATTCCACCGGAAAAAATAAATCATTCTAGAATCTAAGGCTTGATATTTTAGGGATAGAATTTAGCTAAGAAAAACTTTGGGGCGTTACAATTAGCCTGAACTATGTAGCTCGCTCCACCCTAAATGGACTCACCGTCTATATGGGTCTGAACCATCAGTGTTAGTTCCCCTAGGACTACACCTTCATGGTGATCTACACAATTCCCTTTACGCCCAAATTAAAATAGTTTATGCATAAGACCAACCTTTAGCCAAGGAGACTTTATTAAGGCATTTTCCAACATAGTATCGTTATACTAATATTCTTGCAAGTTAATTCAACCATGACAAACCATTTCATATAACCATTAGACTATAAAGTTCCATTTAAAATCTAAACCAATGCCACCAAGGGCATTCCAAAACTATTTTTATCATCCATTAACCTTTAATGAAATGCAATATTCCAAAAGTAAGTTAAATCATGCAAATTCCATATTCAAAACCAAAGTCATAAAGGTGGGTTGAGGTTAATGCCAGTATTAAACCAAAAATCCATCCATTTGGGGAAACCCATGTTCCCCATTCCAATACTCATAACAATGCACCCATTCAGTCTCAAAACCCGTCAATTAATGTATAAACAACACATTTAAACCATGGGAAATATAATTCAAGTAATAACCATCAAAATCCCTCTACCCAATTTCAAATCCATGAATTAAAATCACATGAATAATGATTAAATATATGCCATAATATAAAATTCAAGTTAGGGTAAGAGATACATGCCTAAAATGTACAAAAAATGAAGAGAATTCAAAGTTTGGAGCTTGAATGATGAATTCTCTATAAAACACTTGAGCTTTCTTGGGTTGGGATTAAAGACCAAAAGAATGGACTTTGATTTTTTTAAAACTACAGGAAAGGGGTCTATTTTATGTTTAAATTCATACAAAGGGTAAAGGAGCAAAAGCCCCTCACCCCAAGTGAAAAAAACAAAAGCTGAGTGAAAAATACATAGCAGTGTGGTACGTCATTATCGCAGAGCTTAGCCTCGTGCCACGCCCTTATCATGAAGTCTACGTGGTGTGGCACGCCACTGTCATGGAGGCTTACTGCCTCAGAGTTCCAAAATGGTCCCAAACCCCTTTCAAAAAATTCAAAACTTCCCCAAAACACCCTTTTAACATTCCTTAACATTATTAAAGTTAAATTGGCATTACACACTCGGAAGGGTCAAAAATAGATTTGTTGAAATTTTATGGGGTCTGATATTACCCCTCTTTGGATAATTCGTCCCCAAATAGGGAGTTAGGATATTTTTAGTACGATAACGAAATTAATATAGTAGAATCCAAGGACAAATTTAGAATGCAATAAGAGGGCAAATGAAAATTATACCTTAAGCATTTTCATCCAATGTGGGAAACAAGAACGGGTACTTGGCTCTCATATCCTCCTCATCTTCCCATGTAGCTTCTTCCACCTTTTGGTTTTTCCAAAGAACCTTCACCAAAGCTACATCATTTGTCCTTAATCTACGAACCTTCCTATCCAATATCTCAATTGGAACTTTCTCATAAGATAGGGAATCTGAAACACTAATACTCTCAAAAGGCACTATCAAAGAAGGGTCACCCACACACTTTTTCAGCATAGACAAATCAAAAATGGGATGAATAGAAGACAAATTTGTTGACAAATCTAACTCATAAGAAACATCTCTAATTCTCCCTATAATTTGATATGGACCAACATACTGAGGACTGAGCTTTCCCTTCTTCCCAAATCTCATGACTCCTTTCATAGGATAAACCTTGAAGAATACCTAATCACCAACCTCAAACTCTAACTTCCTTTACCTCACATCTGCATAAGACATTTGGTGACTTTAAGCAGTCTTAAGTCTTTCTCTAATCACTTTCACCTTCTCCATGGCTTGTTGAACTAAGTCAGGACTAAACAACCTAGTCTCACCCACCTCAAACCATCCAATAGGCACCTCCTACCATAAAGAGCCTCAAAAAGAGCTATTTGGATACTAGAATAGTATTTATTATTGTAAGCAAACTCAATAAGTGGCAAATGGTCAACCCAACTACCCTTATAATCAATCACATAGGCCCTTAGCATATCCTAAAAAATCTGAATAGTATGCTTCAGTTGTCCATCTATTTGAGGGTGAAAAATGGTAATAAGGTTCACTTGAGTGCCTAAACCTTTCTAAAATGAATGCTAGAGTGAGAAGAAAACTACGTACCACGATCTAAAATGATGGACATTGTTACTCCATGCAACTTAAATATCTCCTGAATGAACAACTTAGCATAATCATCTCCTGAGTAGTTAGTCCTTATAGGTAATAAGTGAGAAGACTTAGTCATTCTATCCACAATGACCCAAATAGAATCATACTAGTTGCGAGACTGTAGAATACCCATAATGAAGTCCATATTAATTATCTTCCACTTCAACATGGGCAATTCTATATCTCGAGACATTCCACCAGGCCTTAAATGCTCAACCTTGACTTGCTGGCAAACCATACACTTAGAAACAAAATTCACCATATCCCTCTGCATATTATTCCACTTGTAGATTTCTTTTTAAGTCATGCTATATCTTTGTCAAACCCAGATGAGCTGTATATCTAGACTCATGAGCTTTGGTCAAAATCCTTCCCCGCAAGCCATCAACATCAGGAACACACGACCTTCCTTCATACCTTAAGATGCTATCTCTCCAATCTTGAAAGCCATAACCTTTTATTGACCAACATCATTATTAATCTGCATAAGTATGGGATCCAAAGCATGTTTTTCCTTCATCTCTACACCAAGAGATGATTTAACAATTTTTTGAATTATCACACCCCCATCTTCATAGTCCAAGAGATGAACTACCAAGTTAGCAAACCTATAAATATCGTTCACCAACCCTTGTTTCTCCTTATCAATGTGAGATAAACTTCTTATAGACAACCTACAAAGAGCATCAGTAATTATATTAGCTTTACCTGGATGGCAGTGAAGGCTCATGTCGTAATCCTTAAGCAATTCAAGCCACCTATTTTGCCTGAGATTCAATTTCTTTTGAATAAACACATACTAAAAGCTTTTATAGTCTAAATAAATATCGACATGCACACATACAGATAATGGCGCTAGATTTTCAAAGCAAAGACCACAGCCACCAACTATATATCGTGAGTTGAGTAATTCCTCTCATGAACCTGAAGCTGCCTGGAAGCATGGGCCACAACCTTACCATGCTGCATTAAAACATAATATGTTCCCATATGGGATGCATCACAATACACAACAAACCCATCAGTACCCTTGAGCAGGTTCAAAACTAGTGCAGAAGTCAACTTATCCTTCAACTTCTCAAAAATACTCTCACAAGCATCTGACCATAAAAATTTAACTTTTTCTTTGTCAACCTTATCAACGGACCACCAATAGACAAGAAACTCTCAACAAACATCTTATGATACCCCACCAAGCCCAAGAAGCCTCTAATGTCAGTTTGAGTCATGGGTCTAGGTCATTTCTTAACTTCCTTAACTTTATGTGGATCCACCTTGATCCCCTCACTAGAAACAATATGTCCAAGAAAAGTCACAACACTTAACTAAAATTCACACTTAGAAAATTTCTCATACATATCTGGTCTTTAAAAGTTTGCAATACAATTTGGAGGTAATTTGTATGATCCTCCTCACTCTTAGAGTTGTCATCAGTGAAGACTTTAACCACCCAATCTAGAAACTATCTGAATACCAATTCATAAAATTCATGAAAGTAGCCAGAGCATTAGTCAACCCAAATACGTAACCAAAATCTCATAATGCCCATACTGGGTTCAGAAAGTAGTCTTACAAATATCAACCTCCCTAATTTTCAGCTAATGGTAACCCGAACGATGATAAATCTTAAAGAAATACCTAGCATCCTAAAGTTGGTCAAAAAGATCTTCAATCCTATGAAGAGGATACTTATTTTTCACTGTAACCTTATTCAACTAACGATAGTCTATACACATCTGAAGAGACCCATCTTTCTTTCACATAAAAAGTAAAGAAACACTCCATAGAGAAATACTAGGACAGATGAAACCATTATTAAGAAGATCCTTTAACTTCTCTTTCAGTTCCTTTAGTTCAGTTGGAGCCATCCTATAAGGAGAAATGGAAATAGGATGGGTATCCATTAGAAGATCAATCCAGAAATCTATCTCCTTATTAGAAGAAATTCTAAGAAGGTCATTAGGAAAAACTCCAGAGAATTCATTAACCACAGGGACAAATTGCAAAGGACTTTCAAAATTAGAATCCTGAACCCAAACCAGATGAGACAGATACCCTTAGGAAATTAATTTTTGATCTCTAAGATAAGAAATAAACTTCTCTTTAGGCATTAAGGAACTTCCCTTCCTTTCAATCACCGGTTCATTAGGAAAATGAAAACTGGCCTTTTGGGTCCTACAATCAAGAGAAGCATAGAACGAATGAAGCAAATCCATCCCTAAGATTACATCCAAATCCTCCATATAAAGTTCTATCAAATCAAATAATATCTCCCTATGAAATATGCACACAACACAACCCATTGATTTTTTAGCAATAATAGAATCACCCACTGTAGTAGCAATAGTAAAGGGGTCAATAATATTTTCAGGGCCAAAACCAAAGTGTACAGTCATATAAGATAGGGTAGAACGCGGATCAAGCAAACTATAAACATCATCAGAAAAGAGTTGTAACATACCAGTGACAATGTCTGGTGATGCCTTAGATTCCTGATAAGTAGCAAGTGTATAGAGATGATTTCGACCAGTGTAGCTAAAGTGGCGCCCTTAGGTATAGAAACTGAAGACGTGGCTATCAAAACCTTATTAGCTACAATAGAAACATTAGCTATGGGATAATTTCACTGTAGATGACCAGGTTGATCATAATTGAAACACAAATTCCTCTTTTTCTCACAATATCCATAGTGAAGCTATCCACAAAATAGATAAGAGAGATTGGACACCATGTGCCTTGGGACCACTGCTAGCCTAAAAACGACGATCAATAGAAGGCTTAGGATAGGGACAACTAGATGTTGAATATCAATTTCTCAAATTCTTCTTCTTGGACCACCGACTACCATTTCTCCCACTGTTCTATTAACTAGCACCCTACTCTAAATATCTAAATTTCTTATTCTGCCTTTCTCCTATCTCTACCAACTTTTTTTCTCATTCTCTACCTGCTGCATATAAACCTCACAAGCCTGGAGATATCCATATCATTATTAACATAGCAGCCTTAGACTCCAATATCAAATCACGGGACAAACTAGAAGCAAACTTCCTCATTTTAGATCTCATATAAGACACTAACTCTAGAGCATAACAGAGACAACTACTGGAACTTCAAAGCATACTTCTTAACACTTGTCTTACCCTATTTCAAGCTTACAAACTCTTCATTCTTAGCCTCTGTCAACTCCTGATGAAAGAAGTGATAAAGAAAACCACCAAAAAACTATTCCTATACTACCAACTCGGCATTATCACCCCTCATCGCTTCCCACTACGCATACCACTAGTAAGCCACATCCTTCAACTAATAGGTAGTAAATTCTACACCCTCCAAATCAATTGCATGCATAACCCTGAAAATCTTCTCCATCTCATCAATATATTCTAGAGAATCCTCCTCAACCTTAGAGCCTATAAGGATTGGGGGATTAAACCTCATAAGCTTACCAACCCAAGCAACCTCAAATGAACTAACAGTAGAACTAACATGATTATACTGAAATGTAATTTTCCAAAAGTAAGTTAAATCATGCACATTCCATATTCAAAACCAAACTCACAAAGGTGGGTTGAGGTTAAAGACATTATTAAGAAAAAAATCCATTAATTTGGGAAAACTCATATTCCCCATTCCAATCCTCATAACAATGCACCCATTCAGTCCCAAAACCCGATAATTAAAGTATAAACAACACATTTAAATCATGGAAAATACAATTCAAGTAATAACCATCAAAATTCCTCTACCCAATTTCAAACCCAAGAATGAAAATCACACAAATAGTGTTTAAATATATGTCATAATGTAAAATTCAAGTTAAGGAAAAAGATATATGCTTGAAATATACAAGAAACTAAAGGGAATTTGAAGTTTGGATCTTGAATGATGAATTCTCTATAAAACCATTGAGCTTTCTTGGGTTAGGAGTTAATGAGGAAAAAATGGACTTAGATCTTTCAAAACAAAAGAAAATGAGTTTATTTTATGTTTAAAAGTTGTGCAAGGGTTAAAAGGACCAAAATCCCCTCACCCCAAGTGAAAAAATAAAAACTTAGTGAAAAATACATAGCGACATAGAACGCCACTATCGTGGAGCATTGCCTCTGTGCCACGCCCTTATAGCAGAGGCTAAGTGGCATGGCACGTCATTATCGTGAAGGTTTACTGTCGCAGAGTTCCAAAATAGTCCCAAACCCCTTTCAAAAATTAAAAAACTTTTCCAAAACACCCTTTTAATATTTTTTAACATAGTTTAAGTCAAAAATTGACATTACGCACCTGTAAAGGTGAAAAATAAATTTTTTGAAATTATACAGTGTCTTACACAAAACTAGAGCGGAGATGACTCGAGTCTTCAACTCCTGAAAAATCTTCTCATAAGAATCGAACCACTGAAACTTGACTTTCTTTTGAGTAAATCTGGACATAGAAGAAGCAATAGAGAAAATCCCTTTACAAACCATCTGGAGTAACCACCTAAAAAAAGAATCTTGTCATGGCCTAATTTGTTAGGTTATGAAGGCACCAACTATAACCCACCTGTTAGTAAGTCAACCCATAGTTTGAGCTTCTAGTAACTGACTATCAAGAGAAATGGATAAAAATAATGGTATAAATATGATAACAAGGCTAATATATAAATATATATAAACATATATATATAGCAATCCCAAAACCTGGTGAAGTTAGTACAAAAGCTTCTAATATAATAAGAATACAAAATGAAGTACTAAATGAATATACATGTACAACTGATGTGTGAGTAGATGCTAAAACATTTGAGGCTTTTAACTGAGAATAACTGCAAGGTCTTAAGCAACTTTTGTCATTTTTGATTTTTTATCTTTGCTTTTGCAGTAGAAGCCAAGATGCAAGAGAACCAACAAGGATGGAAACAAAAGATTTGAAATCTGAAGCAAATAAAAAAAAATTATGTCTGACGACATTCCTAATAAGTTGTCAGCCATGTGATAAGTTATCAGAGATACCATCAGCCTTAGATAGAGAATGGACCTCAGCTAAAAGTTGTGATGATATTTCCTAATAAGTCATCAAAGAGTTGATAAGTCATCAGGTTTCATTATCAACCTTAATCAGGAAGTGCTAAAACTGAAGAAGAAGCTGACGACATTTGTGATAAGTCGTCAGACTCCTGATAAAGTGTCACGAATGTAGTCATCTAATCTAAGAAATTTTTGAACTCTGTAATTTTGTTTCCATAATTAGGGTGAACTATTTAAAGCATAGATTCAGGTTTTCTAAGAAAAAGGGAACCTATTTGGGACACACGTATATTGTTACATTTCTCTCTACTTTCTTGGCTTGAAATGCAATTAACTTTGAAGAGATTTTCATCAATATTTTGGGATTTCTATTGTTATCTAATCTGAGAATCACTAGTTACTATTTATCTTATGGGAAGTTCATCTTTCAAATTATGAATACATCTAGTTGTTTCGCTTATTAAATTATGAGTGGCTAAATTTCTTTAACCCGAATTATGGGATCTATGGGTTAAGTCTTTGTAAGATGCTAAGTGTTTAAGATTCTAAAAGTAATAGGACTCCTTGATAATTTAGAGGTTTTAATTATTGTCTATTGGTTGCAAATGATAGATATCACCTGCTTTGATTTGCTTGAGATAAGAAATCAAATATAATAGGAAGTGAATTATTAACAAGGACTTCGAAACACTAAACTTCCATTTAATAATTGACGTTGTAACAAGGTTGATTAACCTAAGGTAAAGTTTGGTTAGTAAATATAAATTCCCTAAGTCTGAGAGGATTAGGTAATTAAATTCTTAAGTAGGTCGAGAGACATTTAGGCATAACTTCGATACAGATAATTTATTATCCTACCTACTGTGAGAATCTTGAATCACTGTTAGCATCTGTCAAGTACAAAAACCCATAGTGAACATAATTCTGGTTTACCATAAACTCTTGATTACAAACACTAAAACTAAAGTGACCAACAATTATTGGCTAATCTCCAAAACTCCCATTTCAAGAAACATCCAACTATCAGTTGATTAAATCGCAAACAACTTAAGTTCACACTATATTCCCTGTGATATTCTACCCCAACCTAGTTGGGTTATATAGTGACAACGATCGCTTATATTCTCATTAGAGAGGTGTAGTTTGAGCGTTATAAAAAATGGCACTGTTGCCGGGGAACAATTTAGCGTATTGAGTTGGTTTGGAATTTTAGTCTACTTGCTTGAATTCAAACTTGTAAATATTTGTTTATTTTATTTTTTATTTTTTTTATTTTTATCACACCTTTCTTAAGATGTCAGCCTGGATAGATGGTTTTTTGAGTGATGACAATTCTTGTGATGATTCTTGTTATTATTGTGGGGGACCATATTTTGAGTCTTATTGTCCAGATTTACCTAAAAGTGCATGGACTGGACCTTCACAATATAATGTAGATACTGTCCTACTTACTGTAACTTGGTGTTTGGCTTGTGGTCAAAGTGATCATATTGAAGATATGTGTGTTGTCACGATTCAAGCGAACAAATTGATGAAAAGAATTTTAGAGAATCAAGAACAGTTGTGGGCAGATATAGAGGAGTTACCACTCCCACCATGTTTATAATGGCTAAACAAAGAAGAATATGGGGAGGGCATTAGCCAATTTGAGGAGAAAATCAAGAACCGCAACCACTCGATTGCCATCTTGATCTTGAGGTCGACATTAAGAAGGTGAATAAAAGTAAGTGTGTAGTAGATAGTGTAAATTTTAAAGTAGAATTAGTTGGGCCTCACTCGAAGCATCTTTCCACATTATTTTTAGATGATATCTTGTCTGTGGAATCATCTAAAATAGTGGAAGAGTGTGAAGATAAGGAACAATAATACTATATTCTTTATTTTAGACTTGATAAGAAACATAAAAACATACCTCACTTTAAGGCCGAGTGGTTTACCACGCTCAATCCATTACTCGACTTCTTAATTTTTGTACCATCTCTTAAGATCGAGGAAAGAAGATGGACTTTAAGTTGGAGGTGAAATTCATATCCTCAAGGTGGAGGAAAAAACTGAGTTGGGTTATGCCGCGACATTAAATTAGGTGCTTCTTAGGAGGCAACCCAAGGTATTTTGTTATTTGTATTCGTATCATGTGATTGACATCAGATCTTTGCACCTATGGTGCCATAGGTATGTTTCTAACTCTCTTGTTTTGATTTGAGGCATTGGGGACATTGCATGATTTTAAGTTGAGGGTGGGGCTACTTGTGGATGTTAATGTCCTCTTGGGTTTTTTGCTGTCGTGCCTCTTTTCCCCGGATTCTTGTTCCTATTAGATCTAGCATGTTTAGGCGTATTGTGTTTGTTTTGTGATGTGTTGTGGTTAACTGGGGAAAAACAAGTACCTTAGATAGTTAACATGTTTTTGTTGATTTTTGAACACCTCTTCAATGGTCTATTTTATAACTGTGTGATATGCATTTATGTGTGACCACTTTTCATCTTGTTATGGCATTAGTACTAGTGACATAATAACCATTACTAAACAATTACATGAACCGAATGGGTAGCAGTTTGTGTTGTACCTTTGTGTCATGTGTGTGTGAGATACTACCTAGTTCCCGTTGTGTGTTAAATCCAAAACTTTCTTGGTTGGTCTTTCCTTGGTTGTAGGATAGCGATTAGGAAAGGATCATAGGATGTTGTTGATATTAGTCCCCTTTTATCCTGAATGACCTTCCATGTGTGAATAATATCCCTTGATCCTGATTTTAAGACTGATTTTCTATTCTTTTTATTATACCTATCACATTTCCATTGGTATCACAATGAACCTATTTTGGCCCTAGTCCTCTTTTGATATTGTGCACTTTGACTTAGGCAAATAGCCTAAGTTGAGAGTGGCTATCATAGGGGTACGTGATGTAAAGTGAGTATGAACAAGGGTAATAAAAAAATAAAAAAAAAATATGCAGGGCTGGGGATGGTAGAAAAAGAATGAGAAAAGAAAAGTTATGAAAAAAATAAAAAAAAACTGCACCCAACTTGAATGTGCTTTAATCAAGAAAGGGAGAAATAAGGTAAAGGTTGATAAGTGAGACCCTAAAAATAGTGTAGTGCCAAGGAGGGTTAGTCACTTTAAATATACTTGCATATCATACCAGCCCCAAGCCTATATTACAAGATGAAGAAAAGTCCTATAGTGATCCTAGATTAACTATCTGAAAGCCTCGGTGATGAAAATAAGGGCAAGCTTATCGTATTTAACATACATTAATTAGAACTTCTTTCTGAGAGTGAGTGTCTCTTGACCGTCCACTCATTGACATACTTGATTACAAATATGAGTGAAGAGGGACTTCTTTGTTGTAAAGGCTCATTGGTTGCATTGCTAGCTGCTTACATGTTTAGGTAGTGTAACTTGTATATATGCATGGTTATTGTTGTTGATTTGATGTCATATCTTGATTCCCTTATGTCACTTTGTTGATCTTTATTGATATGCACAGTTGGGTTTAAAGTGATTGAAAATGGAGAGGGTAATGTCTTTTGAACTAAAATTGATGATCAACTGTCATAGGTATCTTATGTGTATCTTAGTTAAGCATCGTAGTGTGGTGTCATGTAGTTACTTGAGGACAAGAAATTATTTTAAGTTGAGTGTGTTGATGTGTGAGCAGATGCTAACACATTTGAGGCTTTTAACTAAGAATAATTGTATAGTCTTAGGCAACTTTTGTCATTTTTGATTGTTTTATCTTTGATTTTGCAATTGAAGCCAAGATGCAAGAAAACCAACAAGGATGGAAACAAAAGAGTTAAAATCTAAAGCAAATAGAAGAGAAGTGTGTCTGACGACATTCCTGATAAGTCATCAGCCATGTGATAAGTTATCGAAGATACCATCAGCCTTAGACAGAGAATGGACCTCAACTGAAAGTTGTGACGACATTTTCTGATAAGTCTTCACATTTTTATAAGCCATCAGGATTCACCATCAGCCTTAAGCAGAAGTTGTCAAAAGCGAAGTGGAGCTGACGACATCTGTGATAAGTCGTCAGACTCCTGATAAGGCATCATAAAATGTCATCACCTATCCGAGAAATTATTGAACTCTGTGATTTTGTTTTCATAATTAGAATAAAGTAATTAAAGCATATGTTAGTGTTTTCTAATTATAAAAGGAGGCTGAAGATATCGACGGGGACTGGACATTCTGGACTTGAACTTCACGTGTTTTCTCTCTAGTTTTTTATACAAGTTTACAATTAACTTTGAAGAGATTATCATCAATATTTTGGGATTTCTTCTTTGATCTATTCTTAGAAACACTCGTTGCAATTCATCTTGCTGTAAGTTCATCTTTCAAATTATGAATTCAACTTGTTATATCGATTAATACATTATGAGTGGCTAAATTCCTTTAACCCGAATTATGGATCTATGGGTTAGGTCTTTGTATGTTGCTAAGTGTTCAAGATTCTAAAGGTAATCAGACTCCTTGATAATTCCAAGGTTTTAATTATTTCCTATTGGTTGCAAACAAAATATAGCACCTTCTTTGATTTGCTTGAGATAAGAAATCAACTATAGTAGGAAGTGAATTATTGATAGGGACTTGGAAGCTACCAATCTTCCATTTAATAATTGACATTGTAACAAGGTTAATTAACCTGAAGTGAAGTCTGGTCAGTGAATATAATTACCCTAAGTCCGAGAGTATTAGGTAATTAAATGCTTAAGTAGGTTGAGAGACATTTAGCCATAACTTTGATAAAGACAATCTATTGTTCCTACCTATCATGAGAATCCTGAATCACTATTAGCATCTTTCAAGTACCAAAACCCATAGTGAACATAATTCTGGTTTTCCATAAACTCTTGATTACAAACACTGAACTAAAGTGACCAACAATTATTCGCTAATCTCCAAAATCCCCCATTTTATTTTTTGTATCATCTGTTTGAATTCAACTTGTAGCTATATGTTATCAAAAATAGCGTCGTTTCCGAGGAATATGGTTGTAAATTGAAGTTTATGTGCACAAATTGACTGTTAGTCAAGTTTCCTAGTTTTACATTTATTTGTTGTTTTTGTTTATTACAGGATCTTTGTAGGGTATGCCAAGAACCAGAAGTTTCGGAGAACTATTATTACCATTTAATCTGGAACCGCAACAAATTAGAAGAATTGTACACCAGCAGGAGGCTGATAGGTTAGCAGCCTTAGCTAAAGCTCAGGTGAATGTGCAGAATGATGGTCAACAAGTACGACATACAAATCCTGAGGATGAATATTTGGGAGATGAGGAGTTGTTAAACCCTGGTAACCCAAGGCGTGCAAAGCAAGTAGCTACACCAGTACAGCGTAATGCTAAAAGGAATCATCCATTTTGAGGAAGGCAAGATTACCAGCTGGTCCAATATAACCTCAATGATGATGATGATGGAATTGATGGAGCATTGAAACGGGTGAAATTATTCCTCCACCATTGGCAACTGGGGAAAAATTCAACATTACGAGTACTATGATTCAACTCCTCAATCTGAAGGGGTTGTTTGGTTTCCTTCCTGGGGATGACCCCAACTTGCATCTGATGAAATTTTTCACCATCTGTAAATATTTTGATAACCTAGGAGTAGGTCATAATTCTATCCGGTTGAGATTGTTTCCATTGTCTCTGTATGAAGAGGCAACATTGTAGCTTAATAAGTTGACACCCAATTCTATAACCAACTGGAGGCAGTTGAAAGGATATTTCCTAGAAAGGTTCTTTCTGCCTTCCAGGAGGGTACATATAAGGGATAAGATTAGCAACTTTAGGCAGCTCCCAACTGAAGCCTTTCATAGAACCTGGGAGAGATTCAAAAAGAAGCTGACGCAGTGTGCGAACCATAATATGATGGACATACACTTGATGGAGACTTTGTACAGGCCTCTTAACTCTGTGACAAAACTAATTGTAGATAATGTTGTTGGTGGTTAGTTTGTTGATCTTAGATTTCCAGAGGCTTTAGAAATGCTAGAGGAAATGACCAAACAGAGTCGGGCATGCCATACCAGAGACTCTGTGGTAGACAGCCTCACTATTTTTGTGGGTATGACTGTGGAACAATGCAGAAGAGATGAGGAGAATGACCAATACATAGCTCACCTAAAAATACAGATGGATTTGCTAACCAAGCACTTGCTATCAGGCATGACCGAGAAGGTGAAAGATGTGGGATCACAAGATAGAGTTGATGTTAATTCAGAAGAAGAGGCAAACTATATTAATAATTAGGGGGTTTTCGAGGTAATAACCAAGGGAATCAAGGTCGGAATTATTATGATAAGCCTGGTTATAAAGATCGAGAGCAAGGAAATTAGAGAAATAATAATGATATGAGCAGGCTATATGTCGCTCCTGGAAATCGTGAGACTGCTACAACAAGTTTTAAGAAGATATCCATGGAGAACATGATGGATAAGTTGCTGAAGGGAGTAGAGGCTACCAACTATGGTGTGACCACCATGAAGACCGATCTATCATCTATTAGTTAGTTGGTAAACTCACACTCCACCACAATCAAACAGTTGGAGCAGTAGATGAGCCAACTCTCCATAGTATTTAACCAGAGGAAGAGTGGAACATTACCAAGTGATATGGTATAGAATCCATGGAATAATGGCTCATGTATGGTGATTACCACTTGAAGTGGTAAGATCTTACCTGGCCCTTCTATGGTCAAAAGTTTGGTTGAAGTTATGACTGAGGCAGAGGATGAACCCAAAGAAGAATGTCCAGTGGAGTCTGAGAAGATGGATGGTTCTGATGATGCTCTGGAAAAAGGGAAACAGAATAAGAAGGAGGTAGTGTTGAAAACTCTCCCAAGACCACCATCTCCCTTTCCTCAACGATTGAAGAAAAAAACTAATGATGCAAAATTCAGCAAGTTCATGGCAATGCTAAAAAAATTGATAATAAATGTACCTTTGGTGGAGGCACTCGAGAAAATATCAGGATATGCTAAATTCATGAAGGACGTTGTGACTAAGAAAAGAGTGGTGATCTATGAACTGGAGGATAATCTCCATTATTGTAGCGTTATTTCTATGAGGACCTTGGTGCATAAGAAGCCAGACCCAGGAGCATTCACTATTCCCTATATGATTGGGACTGTGGAATTCACTAAGGCATTATGTGATTTGGGAGAGAGCATTAGTTTGATGTCGTTGGCTGTATATAGAAAGCTGGGTCTAGGAAATCTCACACCCACCAATATGCAACTCGTGATGGCGGATAGGTCTGTAAAATGACCTGTTGGTATTTTGTATGATGTGTTGGTGAAGATAGCTAGCTTCATATTCCCTGCATATTTTATCATTATGGATTGCGAGGTGGACTTCGAGGTGTCCATAATCTTGGGTCGACCTTTCCTCATAACCAAAAGTCTGTTGATTAATTTGAGAGCGAATGAGCTCTTATTCAGAATGAATGATGAAGTGGTACGATTTGATGTGTGCCAATCAATGAAGTAGCATGAATAAATAAGTGTGTTCTTAGTAGTTGATGTGTATTATGATGAGGAAAAGGAGGTGTCAATAGAGGATCAACTTGTTGTCGAGCCTTTAGCCGCAGTTTTGATGAATTTTGATCGTGAAGGCATTAAGGAGTACGAAGAGACTGTTTGCGCTTTGACACGAATGGGTTTATATCCTTATTCTCCTAAGAATATAGACCTTGATCTTGATAATCGACCAACACCACCGGCTAAGCCATCCACTGAAGAGCCATCGATGTTGGAATTGAAAGAACTGCCTGGGCACTTAAGGTACATATTTTGGGGTAAAGGAAACACTCTACCCATTATTATTGCGGATGATTTGGGAAAGCAACTGGTAGAAGCACTTATTTCAGTACTTCATAGGTACAAGAGAGAAATAGGATGGACCATCATAAATATTATTGGCATTCCCCCTGGTATCTGCACGCATAAAATACAACTTGAGAAAGATAATATTCCAACCATCGAGCACCAGCGCCGTCTTAACCCACCAATGCAAGAGGTGGTTAAGAAGGAAATTATTAAGTGGTTGGATGCAGGAGTGGTTTACCCTATTTCTGACAGCAAATGGGAGAGCCCAGTTCAATGTGTGCCCAAAAAGGGGTGCATGACTATGGTTACAAATGAAAGGAATGAGTTGATTCCACTTAGGCCTGTGACTGGGTGGAGAGTTTGCATGGACTACCGCAAACTAAATTCATGGACTTAGAAAGACCACTTTCCAATACCTTTTATGGACCAAATACTTAATCGATTGGCCGCAAGGGGATGGTATTGCTTCTTGGATGGTTATTCCAAATATAACCAGATCTGTATTGCTCTTGAAGACTAGGAGAAGATGAAATTCACATGTCCATATAGAACCTTACATTTAAGAGGATGTCGTTTGGGCTATGCAATGGACCCGCTACTTTTCAATGGTGCATGATGTCTCTCTTCTCAGATATGGTGGAGGACACCACAGAGGTATTCATGGATGATTTCTCTGTGGCGGGAGATTTATTTGAGATGTGATTGGAAAACCTGAGTATAGCCTTACAACGATGTGTTGAATTCAATTTGGTGTTTAATTAGGAGAAATGCCATTTTATGGTAAAGGAGGGCATCGTTTTCGAACACAAAATTTCAGGAAAAGGGGTAGAAGCTGATCGAGCCAAAGTTGAAGTTATTGAGGAACTACCACCTCCTATTTCAGTAAAGGGAGTGCACAGTTTTCTTAGACATGCAGGATTTTACCGAAGGTTTATAAGAGACTTCTCGAATGTTGCAAATCCACTTTACAAACTTTTGGAGAAAGAAGTAAAGTTTTTTTTTATGATGATTTCTTGAAGGCATTTGAATACCTTAAAAATAAGCTGGTTGAGGCCCCTATCATTGTTGTACCAGACTGGTCAAAATCATTTGAGATCATGTGTGATGCAAGCGGTGTTGCCCTTGGAGCTATATTAGGAAAAAAGAAGGACAAACTGTTTCATCCAATATACTATGCCAGCAAAGCACTGAATGGAACATAAAAGAACTACAGTATCACTGAGCAGGAACTCCTGGCTATAGTGTATGCTTTTGAGAAATTCAGGGCTTACCTGCTTGGGACCAAGGTAGTGATCCACACTGACCATGTAGCCTTGAGGTATTTGATAGCTAAGAAGGATGTAAAACCAAGGTTGATTAGATGGGTGTTTCTGCTCTAAGAATTTTACTTTGAAGTCAAAGACAGGAAAGGTTGTGAAAACCAGGTTGCGGATCATCTATCTAGAATGGAAGGTGAGCAGGCAATTAGTGATGAAATGGAGATAAATGATGTATTTCCTAGTGAGGAGGTCTTGACTGCTGCTATGGAGAAATTTCCTTACTATGTTGATTTTACAAATTATGTTGTGAGTGAGGTCATTCCAGAAAATCTTTCTTTCCATCAAAGAAAGAAATTCTTGCATGATGTGACATATTACTTCTTGGATGAGCCATATCTTTTTTGGCGATGTGTTGATAATATTATAAGGAGATAGGTGCGAAAAATAGATGTATTGTACATATTGGAAGCATGTCATGCTTCCCCAGTTGGTTTCCAACATTGTTCAAGGATTCTCATGAGTTTGTGCTGAAATGCGACCAATGTCAGAGGCAGAGGTCAATCTCCAAAAGACATGAGATGTCTTTGACTAAGATGCTTGAAGTGGAATTGTTTGACGTCTGGGGCATAGATTTCATGGATCCTTTTGTAAGCTCGTATGGGATGAAGTATATTTTAGTTGTTGTTGACTATGTCTCAAAATGGGTCAAAGATATTGCCTTGTCTAATAATGAAGGAAAAAGGGTTGTTTCTTTTCTCAAGAAGAACATTCTCTCTCACTTTGGAGTACCACATTCTATTATAAGCGATGAAGGATCTCATTTTGCAACAAAGCTTTTTGGGTGGCTTTAGCAAAATATGGGGTGAAATAGCATAGAGTAGCCTCTCCATATCATCCACAAACTAGTGGGCAAGTGGAGGTTTCAAATCGAGAGATTAAAGTCATCCTAGCCAAAACGGTGAATGCTAGTCGGAAAGACTAGTCTCTGAAGCTCGATGATGCCTTGTGGACTTACCAGAATGCTTTCAAGACACCCATTGGCATGTCACCATTTCAGTTAGTCTATGGAAAGGCATACCACTTACCAATAGAGATGGAGCACAAGGCCTTATGGGCACTCAAAAGATTGAATTTGAGTTGGAAGGAGGTAGCAGAGTTGAGACTGGAACAACTAATTGAGATGGATGAATTCCATCTCAGGGTATATAAACAAGTAGACCTATATAAAGAAAATATGAAAAAGTATCATGATTGGAGGATAGAGAAATAAGACTTCCAAAAAGGTGACTTGGTGCTTCTATTCAATTCCAGACTCAAATTGTTCCTAGGTAAGCTTAAATCCAAGTGGTCAGGCCCATTTAGAGTTAGTCAATTCTACTCATTTAGAGTAGTAGAACCTGAAAATGAATATAGAAACACCTTCAAGGTAAATGGGTAACGAGTCAAACTTTATATTGGTTCAAAAGACTAGATGAAAAGTATTTCTACTATCTATCTCGACGAAGTCTGAAGTAATCGAGATACCTGAGTCATACCGTGATGTTAAATCCTCCTCTACATGGGAGGCAACCCATGATCCTTGTGTTTGATATACTCCAGGTATACCCTAACCCTTAGTTCAGATTTTCTTTAATTTTAAGTTGAGGGTGTAGGGTGAGTTGTTATTGTAACACTTTATAGTTGACTGGGAGATATATAAGTACTTGAGGTAGTGAGCATGGTTTTGTTATTTTGTGAACACCTCTCCAATGGTCTGAATGTTTAAATGTGTGATTTGTATATAAGCGTGACCATTGTGCATCATTGTATGGCATTAGTTCTAGTGATGCAACAATCATTGCTGAACAGCTTCATGAACTGAATGAGTAGTAACTTGTGATATACTTGTGTGCCATGTGTGTGTGAGATTTTACTTAGTCCCCTCTAGATGTTGAATCCAGAACTTATCTGATTAGTCTTACCTAAGTTGAAGGATAGAGGTTAGGAAAGGATCATAGGCCGTTTTGATATTAGTCCATTTTTAGCCTAAATGACCATCCCTATATGTAGAATATCCCTTGATCCCTACTTTGAAACTGATTAGCCTATTTCTTTTATGACACCTGTCACTTTCCCATTTATATCACAATGAACCTGTTTTGGCCCTGGTTCTCCTTGGGCACTGTGCATCTTGACGTAGGCAAATGGCCTAAGTTGAGAGTGGCTATCTTAGGGGTGCGTGATTTCAAATGAGTATGAAGATAGGTAGAATAAAAAAGGAATAAAAAGCTGGGTGCAGTGAAAAAAACAAGAAAAGAAAATTTGTGAAAAAAAGAAGTGATTGTAGAAACGATAGCACCCATACTGAATAAGTGTGATCAAGAAAAGAGAATAATAGAAGAGGGTTAATAAGTGAATCCCAAGATCTAGTGTAGTGTCAAGTAAGCTTAGTCACTTTAAATATAATCAACTATCATACCAGCCCCTAGCCTGCATTACAATCCAAAGAGAAGACCTATAGTGATCTTAGCTGACCTGTCTGAAAACCTTGGTAATGAAAATAAGGGCAAGCCTTTGGTACTTGGAATACATTGATTGGAACTTCATTCTGAGAGTAAGTGTCCTTTGATTGTCCCCATTGTTATATATATAATTGCTGATATGAGAAAAGGGGGATTTCTTTGTTGTGAGGGCACACCAGATATGTTGTTAGCTGTTAACTTTTTCAGATAGTGTAATACTGGTCTATGCATGGTTGTTATAGCTGAATTAATGTAATATCTTGATTCCTGTGTGTTGCATTGTTGTTCTTCACTAATATACATAGTTGTTCTTGAATTGACTGACCTTGGATATGGTGAAGATGTTTTGAGATAATATGGATCATTGACTGCCGAATGTACTTTGTATCCTCTTGGTTGTGTTTGAGTTGCTTGAGGACAAACAACTGTTTTAAGTTGAGGGTGTTGATGTGTGAGCAGATGCTAACACATTTGACGCTTTTAACTAAGAATAATTTCAAGGTCTTAAGCAACTTTTATCAGTTTTCATTATTTTATCTTTAATTTTGCAGTAAAAGCCAAGATACAAGAGAACCAACAAGGATAGAAACAAAATAGTTGAAATCTGAAGCAAATAGAAGAGAAGTGTGTCTGACGACATTCCTGATAAGTCATCATCCATGTGATAAGTTATCAGAGATATCGTTAGCCTTAGACAAAGAATGGACCTCAGCTAAAAGTTGTGATGACATTTCCTGAAAAGTCATCAAAGACTTGATAAGACATCAGGTTTCATTGTCAACCTTAAGTAGGAAGAGCTAAAACTGAAGAAGTAGGTGACGACATTTGTGATAAGTCGTCATACTCCTAATAATGTGTCATGAATGTCGTCATCTAATCCGAGAAATTGATGAACTCTGTGATTTTGTTTTCATAATTAGGGTGAACTATTTAAAGCATAATTTAGGGTTTTCTAAAAAAAAAGGAACTTGTTTTAGGACACATGTATATTGTTACTTTTCTCTCTAGTTTCTTGGCTTGAAATACAGCTAACTTTGAAGAGATTTTCATCAATATTTGGGGATTTCTATTGTGATCTAATATGAGAATCACAAGTTACTATTCATCTTGTGGTAAGTTGATAACGCTCAAACTATACCTCTCAATGAGAGTGTAAGCGATGTTGTCAATATAAAACCCAACTAGGTTGGGGTCGAATCCCACAGGGAATATGGTGTGAACTCAAGTTTCTTGTGACTTAATCCACTGATAGTTTAATGTCTCCTGGAATGGGGGGTTTAGGTTTAACAAGTATTTGTTTGTCACTTTTATTTAAGTATTTGTAATCAAGAGTTTATGAAATAACAAGAATTATGTTCACAAGCACTTCCGGTACGTGACAGATGCTAAAAGTGGTTCAAGATTCTCACAGTGGGTAGGACAACAAGCTATCTTTATCGAAGTTATGCTTAAATGTCTCTCGACCTACTTAAGCTTTTAATTTTCTAATCCTCTCGGACTTAGGGTATTTCTATTCACTGCCCAGATTTTACCTCAGGTTAACCAACCTTGTTACAGCGTTGATTATTAAACGAAGTATATTTGAGTCCCTGTTAATAATTCACTTCCTACTATATTGTTTTCTTTCTCAAGCAAATCAAAGAAAGTGTGTCTCCTGTTTACAACCAACATACGTTAATGAAAGCTTCAGAATTATCACGAAATCCTACAACCTTTCAAATTTTGAACACTTAGAACCTTATCAAGACCTAACCCTAGATCCCATAACTCAGGTTAATGGAATTTAGCCACTCATGATGAAACAAACGGAACACCTAATTGAATTCATGATTTGAAATATAAACTTACAGAGATGAATAATAACTAGTGAATTGCAGATTAAATCACAAAGGAAATCCCAAAATACTGATAATAATCTCTTCAAAGTATTTGCTTTTTCAAGCCAAAAGTAGAGACAGAAAAATATCAAAATATGCTATCTCAAAACTCAATGTGTCGACTCTCTCCGGGATTCTCTCTAGAAAACCCTAAACCAAAGATTTAAATAGTTCACCCTAAATAAGGAAACAAAATCAAGGATACAACTTTTTCTCAAAATAGATGATGACTATTGGTGACGCCTTATCAGGATCCTGACGACTCATCAAGAATGTCGTCAGGTCTTCTTCAAATCTGCACTAGTCCTGTCTTAGGTTGACGGCAACTTCTGACGGCTTATCAGGACTGTGACGACTTAGCAGAAATGTTGTCACTTTTTTTATCCAATTCTCATGTCCTGCCTAAGTGTGACAGCATTCCTGACGACTTATCACCATTATGATGGCCTATCATAAAATGTCATTGATTCTACCAGCTGGAACTCATTCCCTATTTAAGGCTGGATATGGCCTTGATAGCCTATCACCGGGATGACGACCTATCATAAATGTCGTCAGCTGCACTTGTCTTTTAATTGCTTCAGATTTCAATATTTTTGCTTCCATTATTGTTGGTTTCCCTGCATCTCAACCTTTACTGCAAAATCAAAGTAAAACTAATCAAAACAACTAAAGTTGCTCAAGACCTTGCAATTATTTAGAGTTAAAAGCCTCAAATGTGTTAGCATTTTCTCACACATCAACACCCTCAACTAAAAACAATTGCTTGTCCTTAAGCAACCAAAACATAACTAAGAGAATACAAAGTACAATTTAGTAGTCAATTATTTATTTAAGCTCAAAACATGGTTACCACATCCAAGGTCAATCAAATTAAAACCAACCGTGTATACCACTGAAAAACAATAATGTAACACAAAGGATTCAAGCTATGGAATCACTCTTAGCAACAAAAACCATACATGTACCAATTTTACACTACCTAAACAAGCAAGTAACTAGCAACAATACCAGTGTGCCCTCACAATAAAGAAATCCCCCTCTACTCATATCATACCAAATATGTAAACATGGGGATAATTAAAAGACTCTCACTCTCAAAACAAAGTTCCAATCAGTGTATGCCAAGTACCATAATCTTGCCCTTATTTTCCTTACCCAGATCTTCAGATAGGCCATCTTGGATCACTATAGGATTTCTCTTAGGCTTGTAATGTAGGCTAGGGGTTGGTAAGATATTCAAGGACATTTAGAGTGACTATGCCTCCTTGACACTACACTAATCTCTTGGGGCTTACATATTAACCTTTTTCTCTTTTTCTCTTTTCTTGATCACACATATTCAAGTTGGGTGTTTTTTTTTCACTGTTTCTTTTCTCATGCTTTTTCTACAGCACCCAACTTTTATTATTTTTCTTTTATTCTACCCTTCTTCATACTCATTTTACACCATGCACCTCTATGACAGCCACCCTCAACTTAGGCTGCTTGCCTAGGTTAAGGTGCACAGTGTCCAAGGAGGACCAGGGCCAAAACAAGTTCATTATGGTATAGATAGGAAGGTGAAAGGTGTCATAATAAAGAAATGGCAAATTTCGGCTCAAAACAGGGATCAAGGGATATTATGCACACAGGGAAAGCTATTTCGGCTAAAAGTGGGTTAACATAAAAAATGGCCTATAATCCTTTCCTAGCCCCTACCTTTCGACCATGGTAAGACTAACCGGGCAAGTTCTGGATTCAGTACACAGAGGGAACTAATTAGTTATTCACACATACATGGCATACAAGTATATCGTAGGCTACTACTTATCTAGTTCATGCAATTGTTTAGCAGTGATTATTAAGCAACTAGAACTAATACCATAACAAGATTCACAATGGTCACAAGTAAATGCAATTCACACAGTTATGCAACAAAACATTGGAGAGGTGTTCAAAATCAATCAAAAACATGTCAACTGCTTTCTGTACTTGTATTTCTCCTAGTCACTACAACATATGTTACAATAACATCCTACCCTACACCCTCAACTTAGACTCAAAATAAAACTAAACTAAGGGTTAGAGTATACGTGGAATGGATCAATCCCGGGGTTCATGGGTTGCCTCCCATTCAGTTCCTGATTTAACGTCACGGCATGACTCAGGTATCTTGATTACTTCAGACTTCATTGAGACAGATAATGGTAATACTTTTCATTGATTCTTTCGGACCAATGTAAAGTTTGACACGTTGCCCATTTACCTAGAAGGTACTGCGTCTTCATTTTCAAGTTCCACTACTCTAGATGAGTAGAATTGACTAACTTTAAAAGGACCTGACCACTTAGATTTGAGCTTACCTGGGAATAATTTGAGTTTGGAATTGAACAAAAGTACCAAGTCACCCTTTTGGAAGTCTCATTTCTCTATCCTCCAATCATGGTACTTTTTCATCTTTTCTTTATACAGATCTTCTCGTTCATATGCCCTGAGACGAAATTCATTCATCTCATTCAGTTGTCCCAATCTCATCAATGTTGTCTCCTTCCAATTCAAATTCAGCTTTTTTAGGGCCCATAAGGCTTTGTGCTCTAGCTCCATTGGTAGGTGGAAAGCTTTTCCATAGACCAGCTGAAATGGTGACATACCAATGGGTGTCTTGAAAGAAATCCGATATGACCACAAGGCATCATAGAGCTTTCGAGACCAATCTTTCCGACTAGCATTCACCATTTTGGCTAGGATGGCTTTAATCTCTCGATTTGACACCTCACTTGCCCAATGGTTTGAGGGTGGTATAGAGTAGCTACTCTGTGCTGTTTTACCCCATATTTTCCAAAGCTGCTTGAAACAATTTGTTGCAAAAATGTGATCCTCCATCGCTTATAATGATACATGGTACTCCAAAGCGAGAAAAAATGTTCTTCTTGAGAAAAGCAACAACCCTCTTCCCTTCATTATCAGACAAGGCTACAGCTTCTACCCATTTTGAAATGTAGTCCACAGCAACTAAAATATACTTCATCCCGTACGATCTTACAAAAGGGCCGATGAAATCAATGCCTTATACATCAAATAATTCCACTTCAAGCATCTTAGTCAAGGGCATATCATGTCTTTTAGAGATTGAATCCTGCCTCTGACATTGGTCTTATTTCAGCACAAACTCGTGGGCATCCTTGAATAATGTTGGCTAGTAATAGCCACTCTGTAATACCTTTCTAGCCATTCGGTCACCTGCATGGTGATCTCCAATTGGGGAAGCATGACATGCTTCCAATATGCACAATACATCCACTTCCGGCATGCATATCCTTATAATATTTTCTGCACATCATCGAAAAAAGATACGGCTTATCCCAGAAGTAATGTGTCATATCATGCAGGAATTTCTTTCTTTGATGGGAAGAAAGATTTTTTAGGATGACCTCACTCACAACATAATTTACATAGTTCGCATACCAAGGGAATTTTTCCACAGCTGTAGCCAGGATCTCCTCATCAGGGAATGCATCATTTATCTCCATTTCATCACTAATTTCTCATTCACCTTCCATTCTAGATAGATGATCTACAACCTAGTTTTCATAACCTTTCATATCTTTGACCTCAAAGTCAAACTCTTGTAGAAAAAATACCCATCTAATCAACCTTGATTTGCATCCTTCTTAGACATCAAATACCTCAAGGCAGCATGGTCGGTGTGAGCCACCACTTTGGTCCTAACCAAATAAGCTCTGAACTTTTCAAAAGCATACACTACAGCCAGAAGTTCCTATTCAGTGATGGTGTAATTCTTTTAGGCTCCATTCAGTGCTTTCCAGGCATAATATATCAGATGAAACAATTTGTCCCTCTTTTGTCCCAACACTGCTCCAAGGGAAACACCACTTGCATCACACATGATCTCAAATGGTTTTGACCAGTCAGATGTAACAATAATGGGGGCCTCAACTATCTTCTTTTTAAGGCCTTCAAATGCCTTCAAGCACTCATCATCGAAGGAAAATTTCACTTCTTTCTCCAAAAGTTTGCAAAGTGGATTTGCAAACTTTGAGAAGTCTTTTATAAATCTCCGATAAAAGCCAGCATGACCAAGAAAACTACGCACTCCCTTCACTGAAATGGGAGGTGGTAGTTTCTCAATAACTTCCATCTTTGCTTGATCAACTTCTATCCTTTTTTCAAAAAATTTGTGGCCGAGAACGATGCCCTTCTTTACCATGAAATGACATTTTTCCCAGTTAAGCACCAAATTGAATTCAACACAACGTTGCAAGTCTATATCTAGATTTTCCAAACACATCTCAAATGAATCTCCCATCACAGAGAAATCATCCATGAATACCTCTATAGTGTCCTCCACCATGTCTCAGAAGATAGACATCATACACCGTTGAAAAGTGGTGGGTGCATTGCATAGCCCAAATGGCATCCTCTTAAATGCAAAGGTCCCATATGGTCATGTGAATGTCGTCTTCTCCTGATCTTCAGGAGCAATACAGATTTGGTTGTATCCGGAATACCCATCTAAGAAGTAATACCACCCCCTTCTAGCCAATCGATCAAGCATTTGGTCCATACAGGGCATCAGGAAGTGGTCTTTCAGAGTCCATACATTAATCTTACGGTAGTCCATGCAAACTCTCCACCCAGTTACCGGCCTGAGTGGAATCAACTCATTCCTTTAATTTGCAACCACAGTCATGCCCCTTTTTTTGGGTACGTATTGAACTGGACTCACCCACTTGCTGTTAGAAATAGGGTAAACCACTCCTACATCCAACCACTTAATAATATCCTTCTTAACCACCTTTTGCATTGGTGGGTTAAGACGGCATTGATGTTCTATGGTTGGAATACAATTTTTTTCAAGTTGAATTTTATGCGTACAGATGCTAGGGGGAATGCCAATAATATCTGCGATGGTCCATCCTATAGCTCTCTTGTGCCTTTGAAGTACTAAAATAAGTACGCTTACCTGTTGTTCACCCAAATCAGCCGCAATAATAACAGGTAGTGTCTTCCCATTGCCCAAAAACACATATCGTAAGTACCCAGGCAGTTCTTTTAATTCCAACACAGGAGGCTCCCCAATAGATGGCTTGGTCGGTAGTGTTGGTTGATTAGCAAGGTCAAGGTCTAGTTTTTCAGGATCATAACGATATGAACCCATTCCTTTCAAAGCACAAATGGTCTTTTCATACTCCCAGATACCTTCACTATCATAATTCATCATGACCATGGCCAAAGGTTCGACAACAAGTTGCTCACCTATGGACACCTCCTGTTTGTTTGCATAATACACATCAACTACTGAGAGCACACTCATTTCTTCATGCTGCTTTATTGATTTACACACATCGAATCGTACCACTTCATCATTCATCCTTAATAAGAGCTTATTCGCTCTCAAATCAATCAACACACTTCCGGTTGTGAGGAAAGGTCGACCCAAGATTATGGGCACCTCGAAGTCCACCTCGCAATTTAGAATGACGAAGTATGCAGGGAATATAAAGTTGGACACCTTCACTAAAACATCATGCAGAATTCTAACAGGTCGTTTTACTGACCTATCCTCCATTACGAGTTGCATGTTTGTGGGTGTGGGATTTCCCAAACCCAACTTTCTATAAATAGCCAGCGGCATCAAATTAATGCTTGCTCCTAGATCACATAATTCCTTGGCGAATTCCATAGTCCCAATTGTGCAGGGAATTATGAATGCTTTAGGGTCTTGCTTCTTTTGCACCAAGGTCCTTGAAGAAATAGCGCTACAATGGTGGATATCTTCCTCTAATTCGCAGCTCACCACTCTTTTCTTTGTCACAAGGCCCTTCATGAATTTCGCGTATCCTGTCATCTTCTCAAGTGCCTTAACCAAAGGCACATTTATTGTCAATTGCTTAAGCATTTCCATGAATTTCTTGAACTTTTCATTAAATTTTTTCGTCAACCACTGAGGAAATGGAGGTGGTGGTCTTGGGATAGTTTTGAACACTACCTCCTTCTCTTTTTATTTCACTTTTTTTAGAGCGTCATCAGAATTATCCATCTTCTCAGACTCCACCAGATTTTTTTTTCCGATTCATCAATACCTACCTCACCATCTACAGATTTGCCCATGGAAGGGCTAGATGAGATCTTACCACTCCTAGAGGTAATCTCCATACATGATCCATCATTCCACGGATTCTAGACCGTATAGCTTGGTAATGTTCCACTTTTTCTCTGGTTGAATGCAGTGGAAAGTTGGCTCATCTACTACTCCAACTATTTGATTGTAGTGGAGTGTGAGTGCACCAACTGAATGATGGATGTCAGATCGGTATTTATGGTGGTTACACAAGATTTGGTAGCCTGAACTTCCTTCAATAATTTCTCTATCATGTCCTCTATGGACATCTTTCCAGAGCTAGTTGCAGCAGCGTCTCGATTTCCAGAAGGAACTTATAAACCACTTCTGTCATTATTTCTTCTCCAATTTCATTGCTCCCTGTCTTTATAACAAGACTTGTCATAAACGTTCTGACCTTGATTCCCTTGGATATTCCCTCAGAAACTCCCCTGATTATTAACATAATTTGCCTCTTCTTCTGGCTCCACATCAACTCGGTCTTGAAATGTTACAGGCTTCACTTTCTCAGTCTTCCCCAATAATAAGTGCTTGGTTAGCAAGTCCATCTGAGTCTTTATATGAGCCATGTCTTGATCCCTCTCCTCATCTCTCCTATGTGGTTAAGCAGACATACCAATAGAAATAGTGGGGCTTGCTACCACAGACTCCCTGGTATGCCAAGACCAACTCTATTTAGCATGTCTAAGGCATCTTGAAACGACAGATCAACAAACGAACCACCGGCAGCATTATCTACAATCAGCTTTGTTATAGAGTTGAGGACCCTGTACAAAGTCTCCATCAAGTGTAGGTCCGTCATATTGTGGTTCGGACACTGTGTCAGCTTCTTCTTGAATCTCTCCCAAGTCTCATGCAAAGCTTCAGTAGGGAGCTATCTAAAGTTGATGATCTCATCCCTCAACTGTACTCTCCTGGAGGGTGGAAAAAAACATTCTAGGAACGTTTCTTTCAATTGCCTCTAGTGGGTGATGGAATCAAGCGTAAGCTCATTCAGTCACAATGTTGCCTCCCCAGACAGAGACAACGGGAACAACCTCAACCGGATATAATTCTGGCCCACTCCTGGGTTATCAAAAGATTTGAAAATAGTGACAAAATTCACCAGATGTAGGTTCGGATCGTCCCCAGGAAGGCCACTAAACAACCCCTTCATATTAAGGAGTTGGATCATAATACTCGTAATGTTGAACTTGGATCCAGGTGCCAACGGTGGAGGAATGATTGCACCAGTTACACCTGCCCCATCCATGCCATCATCATCATCATTATTTAGATCATACTGGACCGGTCGGTACTCTTATCTTCTTTGGAACAGACGGTTCCGGTTAATATTACGTGGCACTTATGCAGCTATCTTCTCTGCACGCCTTGGGTTACCAGGGTTCAATAACTCCTCGTCCCCCAAATCTTCGTCCTCAGGGTATGGATGTCGTGCCTATTGCCAGACATTTTGCACATTCACTTGAGCTCTAGATAAGGCTTCCAGTCTATCAGCCTCTTGCTGTTCTGCCATTCTTCCAATTCATTGCGGTTTCGGATTGATTGGTAATAATGTTTCTCTGGAACTTTTGATTCTTGGCATACACTATAAAAATCCTGCAATTAAACAAAAACAAAAAATAAACATAAATCTAGGAAACTTAACTAATAGTTAATTATCACACACAAACTTTCAGTTTACAACCGTATTCCCCGGCAACAACACCATTTTTGATAATGCTCTAACTATACCTATCAACGAGAGTGTAAGCGATGTTGTCAATATAAAACCCAACTAGGTTGGGGTCGAATCCAACAGGGAATATGGTGTGAACTCAAGTTGTGTGCGACTTAATCCACTGATAGTTTAATGTCTCCTGAAATGGGGGGTTTAGGTTTATTAAGCATTTGTTTGTCACTTTAATTTCAGTATTTGTAATCAAGAGTTTATGAAATAACCAGAATTATGTTCACTAGGGTTTCCGGTACATGACAGATGCTAAAAGTGGTTCAAGATTCTCACAGTAGGTTGGACAACAAGCTATCTTTATCAAAGTTATGCTTAAATGTCTCTCGACCTACTTAAGCATTTAATTTCCTAATCCTCTTGGACTTAGGGAATTTCTATTCACTGCCCAGATTGTACCTCAGGTTAACCAACCTTGTTACAATGCTGATTATTAAACGATGTATTTTCGAGTCCCTGTTGATAATTCACTACCTACTATATTTGATTTCTTTTTCAAGAAAATCAAAGCAGGTGTGTCTCCTGTTTGTAACCAACAGATGTTAATTAAAGCTTCAGAATTATCAAAAAATCATACCACCTTTTGAATTTTGAACACTTAGCACCTTATCAAGAGCTAACCCTAGATCCCATAACTCAGGTTAATGGAATTTAGCCACTCATCATGAAACGAATGGAACACCTAATTGAATTCATGATTTGAAAGATAATCTTACAGAGATGAATAATAACTAGTAAATTGCAGATTAGATCACAAAGGAAATCCCAAAATACTGATAATAATCTCTTCAAAGTATTTGCTTTTTCAAGCCAAAGGTAGAGAGAGAAAAATATCAAAATATGTTATCTCAAAACTCAATGTGTCGACTCTCTCTGGAATTCTCTCTAGAAAACCCTAAAACAAAGCTTTAAATAGTTTACCCTAAATAAGGAAACAAAATCAAGGTTACAACTTTTTCTTGGAATAGACGACGACTATTGGTGACGCCTTATCAGGATCCTGATGACTTATCAAGTATGTCGTCAGGTTTTCTTCAAATCTGCACTTGTCTTGTCTTAGGTTGACGGCAACTTCTGACGGCTTATTAGGACTATGATGACTTATCAGAAATGTCGTCACACTTTTTCTCCAATTCTCATGTCTTGCCTAAATCTGACGGCATTCCCAATGACTTATCACCATTATGATGGCCTATCACAAAATATCGTCGATTCTACCAGCTGGAACTCATTCCCTGTTTAAGGCTGACGATGGCCTTGATAGCCTATCATCAGGCTGACGACCTATCATGAATGTCGTCAGCTGCACTTGTCTTTTAATTTCTTTAGATTTCAGCCTTTTTGCTTCCATTATTGTTGGTTTCCCTGCATCTCAACCTTTACTGCAAAATCAAAGTAAAATTAATCAAAAACAACTAAAGTTGCTCAAGACCTGGCAATTATTTAGAGTTAAAAGCCTCAAATGTGTTAGCATAGGCTCACATATCATAAGTTCATCTTTTAAATTATGAATACATCTAGTTGTTTCGCTTATTACATTATGAGTGGCTAAATCTCTTTAACCCAAATTATGGAATCTATGGGTTAAGTCTTGGTAAGATGCTAAGTGTTTAAAATTCTAAAGGTAATAGGACTCCTTGATAATTCCAAGGTTTTAATTATTGTCTAATGGTTGCAAACGATAGATAGCACCTGCTTTGATTTGCTTGAGATAAGAAATCAAATATAGTAGAAAGTGACTTATCGACAGGGACTTGGAAACACTAAACTTCCATTTAATAATTTACATTGTATCAAGGTTGATTAACCTGAGGTGAAGTCTGGTTAGTAAATATTAACTTCCTAAGTTCGAGAGGATTAGGTAATTAAATGCTTAAGTAGGTCTAGAGACATTTAGGCATAACTTCGATAAAGATAATTTGTTGTCCTACCTACTGTGAGAATCTTAAATCACTATTAGCATCTGTCAAATCCTAAAACCCATAGTGAACATAATTCTTGTTTTCCATAAACTCTTGATTACAAACACTGAAACTAAAGTGACCAACAATTATTGGCTAATCTCCAAAACTCCCCATTTCAGGAAACATCCAACTATCAGTTAATTAAATTGCAAACAACTTAAGTTCACACCATATTTCTTGTGGGATTCTACCCCAACCTAGGTTGGTTATATATTGACAACGATCGATTACATTCTCATTATAGAGGTGTAGTTTGAGTGTTATCAACAACCATCTCTGAATGCAACATACGGATCAGTCTAATCAATAAGAGGGAGAGTAGTAATGCTCTGAATGTCAGGAGCTCACCCTAAATATTTGATCCATTGTTGCTCCGCATAATGCACACACCAACAACAAGAACTTGTACTATGATCTGCAGGTTGTAGAAGTTTGGTATGAGTACCAAACTCATTGTACCCAGTATGTAACTGTCGACTGAGCTACAAAGATAATTCAAATATAGATAACATGCAAGTAGGAATGTAAACTACAACCAAATATACAGGAAGCTAACATAGTAAAACTAGGGAAGCACTAAGAATGAACTATCCTATCCTAGTCGTACTCAGGAACTAATAACTACACCCTTTACCACTAGCCAACATACAAATAAAGGGTAAGAGATGGATATAAAGTAGCATACAAGACCAAGAAATTAATATACAACATGAAAAAATAAAAAGTGAGAGGGATACACAGTAATAGTATAGCTAGATACTTACATATATATATATATACATATATATATATATCTAAGACTAACTCAAACATAAAACCTAAGGTAGTCATACTATCATCTTAAAGCCTATTAATCATAGTAGGAACTAGTGTTGGCATAATCAGGATCCCAAATCATAATATTTAACCTTGATATAATAACTGTGTTAAAAGAATTAAATCAGAGTCATACCTCAAATCTCAATACCATTCCATAGTCAACCTACCATAAACTAACCATAATAATAATAATAAAGTAACTCGTTATTCCGGAAAAACAATACCTTAGTTGGGCCCAATAAACCAGAAAGTTCAATCAGCACGCAACACACAACAAAAAATATCATAGCCTACATCAATGCGACCCTCCATATGGCTGATAGAGATAGGGACCAAATAATATATTGGTGATAGGCAATGCGCATGTATGAATAAATGCAAAGTAAATCCATGATACCATAATCAATCCATATGACATACCATAACCAAATGTATACACCTCCTATAGCTTAGCGGCTTACAATAGTAAGACCTACGGAGACCTCTTTTTTCTAGCACAGCGGCTCACGGACGAAGAGGCTCCTAGGGGGTTTGAGAGTACCCGTATACACCGAACTGGTCCTGATCTAATATTTTCAATCATCATAAATCTACTCCGTCTAGTACCAAAAATATATATATATGATAATAAATTCACAATCTCAAATCGTGGCTAAAAGAATGTAAGAAAAAATTTGTTGCCCAAGATCAACTCCGGGACTAAATCAGTATCAGAGAGTAGAAAGGTTCGGAATCTCTGTTTACCAAAGTAAATAGCTGTAGTAAAACTGTGGACCAGAATCTATCTCAATCAAATCTCTAAAATATTATTTTTAGTCTCAAGAGCTCATAAATTATCCATTAACATGGTACGATTCCCATTATGAAATAATCTATTTTGAAAGTGGAAAGTGAAAATAAATTCCTATTCTAGAAACTAGTATTAAAACTATGTTTTTAGTTGGAATCGTCCCATTAAGTGAACATTAATGTACCGAATATATGCATGCCATCACTAGTATACAAACAATACAATTATGTGTCTAAACATCTATAGACTACGGCTACATCCTTTACAAGGATAAATCACTCACCCAAAATCCAACTAATATCGCATAACGGGCCCTAGGCCCAATAATATATGACCAACATAACCATAATACCATAATCCATGAAACCATAATAATCCATTGAGTCAAGTAGTAAAACTTATACTAAAGGTTGATTAGCCTCAACTATGTCTAACATGCTAGTAACCTAGGGTAATAGGATCCCATAAGTATAATAAGTATTTCATCTTAAGGGTCGATTCACCCTTTTATATCCCGAAATCATAGTTTAGGCTAAGTCATGGTGTTCTACCCATAATCATATCCTGACATTCTTACCTAATATGTAACATATATGATACGTTATATCATGAAAAAAAGTAGATAAAAGTATATCTCGATGTCGAACTGCATGTCTTAAGTCATCCACAAGTCTTTCACATTGCTCCACGATAATGAAACACCATCACACAATCAAAATAGCAACCAATATGTCATTAGAAGTAAAATGAGACACCTATTACTATATAAATGGTAGGGTTAGAATTAGGGTAAAGAATGGGCCCATGAGGCCCGCAAATGAAAACTAAAATTAAATCTGTCATAAAGTCCCTCAAAGGACAAGGAATGTGTGCTCAAAAGTTAAGAACAAATGGTTCATAAATCGGGTCCTAAAGCAGCCGCTAAGGTCTAAGGAATTAAGATCTAATTTCTAATAATTTGATAAAGAAATAAGATGGAAATTGACAGAAAAATAATGGGAAATGACAAAGGAGTGCTAGGCTAACTTACCTTAGCTTCAATGGATGATTCCCTATTTTTTCTTCTCTTCAAGCTCTTAAAGTGGTGTAAGAATAGTGAAGAAAATGATGGAAATTGGGTGAAGAAAGGGGATTTAACATCCCCCAGGTGTCGCTAAAGTGGCTACTTATCCTCTTAAGTGTAGTAAGCCCGCTAAAACAGACATGCACCAGGGTTGCGGGTACCACTAAAGCGGTCGCTTGGCTACTAAAGTAGTGACCTCTTAAGTGGACCCTTACCTCTAAAGAGGACCTCACCCAAATAGCCAAGGCTACTAAAGCAGCGTATAGTCACTAAAGAATAACCATGTCCGCTAAAGCAGTCATACCATATATCAGGCACTAGATTTTGCTAAGTCTAAAAATATAGTTTGATCGGGTGCCTGGGATACATTCAAAACTCCGTGTGCATAAACAAACTATGCTACCATACAAAAATCGACATTCCAACTCAAAAGAACTATCAAAACTTTCATCAAAGATTGTTTCAACTAAATCTGGGGCCTATACCTATAGTTCCATTTTCATATAATCCACCCAATAGCCCAAAATGAGTTTGAAAGCCTCGGGACTTGAACCAAGGGTCCCCTTAGCCTAAAATCAACATTCCAAAGTTGATGTTACTATTTGAATCTCATACTAGGTCGTCTACTAGGAGTTTTGTTCTGAGACCAGTTCTTAACAATGAAAGCTCTAAAATAGGGAAATGAACCTAAAACCTAAACAAATTGTTTGATAACTGCACTGATAGTTCCAACAAGTCATAAATGACTTATAGCAGTTGTGGTAAGTCTCAAAATGCTAGTAATACACATAAATTGGGGAAATGACTTGGAGGGTCATTATAATATACACTATTAAAGGACTTTTATCTATGAAAGTCAAAGGATAGATGGATCACGAACACTAAAAGGAATAAGGTGTTGGGCCTACATGCTCTGAGTAAAACTCCCAAGATAACTCCAAGATATAACAATGCTTCCAAGAGATTTTGCCACTTGTATCCTTTTTTCAACCAACTTCCTTACTTCACTTCTCAAACTATAAAAACTTAACCTCAATAACCAACTGACCTCCAACAGAACCAAGGAAGGCTGATGCACATAATTCAAAACCACAACACCTGAATACCACATCAATACTAGCACAACCACCCAAAAACCCATCCAAGCCAAAGACGAACCAAGGGATGAATCATGCAACCAACTCCAATGTCCAACCATAACCTTTTATGAATTTCTAAGCCTGTTATCCACTCCAAACCAAGAAGAAAGTCACTTGAGTCCTATCCATGTAACTTCAGTACTATCTTCAAAGAACTAAAGTTGATTCACTAAAATCCACAATAGTAAGCATGAGAATAAGCCCATTAGGCACTACCTGGGCACCTAAATGGTGATGACCTATGTCTGCAATCTATGTCAAAGCTATAACTGGTTCGAATAACCCTCTAACTTATAATCAGGAGTCCAAAGCACAAACACTTACCACTAAACGATCCTCTCCAGAATGGCCCATCAATCAAGGATGAAGCCATGCTGAATCTAACTCAAGAATACTAGTTCTGCTGATTGGATCATCCAAAATCTTGACAAAATTAAAAACTATGGCTAAGAGCGGAAAAAACCATCCTTAAGTGCCAATGAGATATCATCTGAGCATTAATCAACCAAAACTAGTATGAATTGAAGAAAACCAAATAGGTATATATGCAGTAGGCTTAGCCAGCCTTTAAGCAAATGCTCAGTTGACACGAATATGAAAATGGATGTTGTGACCAAACTACTCAATCAAAAACTATGGCATCAAAAATGAAGCCGAACTACTCAATCCCAACCATACAAACCAATATCATAGACGGGTAAGCATCTATGCTCCAAATTTATCGCAACCTCCAAACCGCTATTCCAAGGTTTTAAATCCAAAAATAAAGCCGAGAAGTATAAACCAGGGGCAAACACCCCAATCATCCTCTGTATTCAAGATCAAGCATATCCCCACGGATCTAGCCAAAGAAAAAATTGAGATATAGCTGTGAGCCAAATCACAACAGAGGATAAACCACAGGCTTAAGGCAAAATAATAAAATCTATATCTGTTGGAGGGTATAAATCACTAAAGTGTACCCATGAAATTGGCAAGGCTGTAAATAGTACTAGTAATAACCAAAATGCTAGCAACTCGAAGAGATGCCACCTTAGATGGAAACTGATCGACCACACAACTCTATAGCAGCAATGAATCCTCAATTTACCAACTAAAGAAGCAATCACAGAAAAGATCACCTTTATCTACCTCTCTAAACTCCACTAGAATAAGGACCACATCACAGCAAGAATGGAGCAGCCAACTCCACACCAATACCAAAATTAAGTTATTACCAGAAGACAAACCCAACAAACTTGACAAATAATTCCAATACCTCTCGACAACAATATCAAGACCACTATAGGATAAAGAAATAGCCAAACTGGAAGAATGAAACCCAAATTGGCCAATCTCAAATTGCCAACTCCGGAATAATAATAAAATCAAGGAAGTCCAACCTATCTTTACTTCTAGGCCACTCAACCACCGATCTAGCCTCTTCAACAAAAGAGGAAAAGGACCAACCTCGCCTCGCTACAAGAGGTAAAACCATCCAATTAAGCTAACCTCCTAGGCTAACAAACAAAAATTGTGAGGAAGGGAATTCTAACTAGATAATACTAGTCTAGTCGTCTATCAAGAAAGGATCGATCAACATCAAACAATACCAATAATAACAATAATAATATAAACATCAGTGTAAAGAGTATGTGGTACCAAAATGACAATCAATGACAAGTACCACTCTAGGGCCACCAGAAGGCTAATATGCTAAGTTAAATAGGACTCAAACCCAAATACAACACCATCAAAGAAATATCAACATTGATCCACTTCTAAAATAAATATCTACGGGGTAAGTGACATAATCATGAACTCTACACCAAGATGCACAACAATCTCTATAAATCTATATAGGCACACAAATATTGATGGATACAAAAACCCTAATACACTCAAACATAAAAGGTCAAGGCATGAAATGAAAAGCACGCCTATCACAGTGGAATTAGAAATCACATAACTAACATGCCCAACGGGGTATGAATCTGAGCAGGCCAAAACTCAGACTGAGCATCTAAATCACCAACCGAGGTACTAAGTGCACTATATCTAACTTAAGGTGCCACAATATTATGAGAATGATCTAGACAAGAAGAATGACTAATAATTCTACATCGAGAACACTCTCTAGACCAATGACCAATATCTTTGTAGTTATAGAAAACCCCTAAAGCTCTAACTTGGCAAGAAATTTAGGTTAGCTCCAATTGGTTAACAAACTAACATTAGGGACATTCCCTACTAAAATTATCATCCTCTCTACAATCATAACATACCTTAGGAACTCTAAGCTGGTGGGAAACAAATGCTAACTCTTTCTGAACAACCAACTCATATATGAGGTACTCCCTAGACTAATGACTAATCTCACCACAACAATGGCAAGATTTTAGAATACTCTAAGGTATTGTATGCACTGCTCAAAGATGGATTCCATGGCCCATCCATGCCATATAATCTGCAAGGTTTCACAAAAAATCTGCTCGTTGTGACCACCATGAAAAATTTGAGGGCTTTCTAGAGTCTAAGATGTTATCTGTGTAGGATTGACAAGCTATAAGTGAAGCAGATCTCTATCGGGAGGATCCGCATTCCCAAATAAAATACCAATAGCACTATACTAATAATGTGGACTCTTACCACAACCTCCATAAGTCTCAATAAAAGTTCTCTCTATGTCCTCTACATGATCAACAACTTGGGGGAAGAAAGAACCAGCTACTATCAAATGCACAGAAGCCAAACAGAGTGGTAAATCTAATCCTTCAATAAATCCACACACCATCTCATTCTCTGAAGGATATAACATAGAAATATGTTTGGCCTACTTAAGAAACCCAATCTCATTTGTTAAAACCAACAAAGGACCTTACTGAACACCAACAAACCCAACTTCGGCCAAAAAAATTGCTCAATGAATTGGATGTCATCTCTGGATTTGAGGTGTCAATTAAAAAGGCTCAAAATCACCAATGTTGAATCTCAAAAGGCTAAGGCAATCACAAACCCTACCGGAGCCTAGTTTGGCCTTCAATTCTATTGTTGATGTAAAAGATCTTTGATATCCATCTCTAAATCCCTAGTCTGATGTTGCGATAAAGCTCTTGAAACATATGTTGAAGTCCCATTTGCATCTATCAATAGCCTAATATCATTTATCTATGATAGATTAGAGTCAACAAATGTACTTTGAGGCTCATAGAATACAGACACGCGATAAGAAGTCAAGAATAGAATTTTCTAAGAATGCTCAATAGCCTCTCAAAAATAGGATACAAACATATTCTTACCTATCCACAGGACTCTACTAAATATTTAGTTCGTGTACCAATTGTGACACCCCAGGCGTTGGCCACTGAAAATTTTGAGTTTGTAAAATCACTGTCCTGACTATGACTCACCCTATGAGTCGTAACATGTCATTATGGGTCATAAAACACCAGTCATAGAGTGTTTAATAAAGGTATCCTAAGTCACTATCCTGACTATGAGTGGCTCCTATCCAAACTAGTGTGTGCCACAAGTATTTTTTTCTTGACTGCGACTTGGAACCTACGAGGCATAGGGTCATAAGACGAGTCATATGGAGTGAGTCACAGGGTCACCAGAGAAGGTTTTTTTAGCTATTGTCTTGACTGAGGCTCGTGGTGATGAGCCATAATATATCCTTACGAGTCGCAAAGTGACTCGCAGTCACTGGTGATAATTTTTCAGCTTTTAGTTAAGGGCACTTTGGATATTTCCCTTTTTCCCAAATCATGACCCACGATATAAAATCCTTTAGGGTGTTATTATCACTCCAAAACAAATTGAAATAGCTTCTCAAGATCTCTCAAATTCTCCCAAGCAAGATACTTAAGGTTTTCAAGAAGTTGATTAATTAGTGCTCCCAAGGCAAATTCTCTCTATAACTCTTAATATTTCAGGCATATTACTCTTCCCCAACTAATAATTTATGAAATCATGTGTTTAAAATAGTTCTCCATGTGGTTTTGATGTTGGTTTTGGAACATAGGTTGAGGGTTTGAATAATTGTTGTTTATGTTATGTTACATATTTACATATGGATTGTTTATGTCTTAAATAGTGGTTTTGAAATCAATTTGATGCATGTGAATGGTAAAAAAACAAGGGGATTATAATTTTCACAAATTTTGTGAATATTGACAATTGAATTGGTAAAAACCTAACTCAATTTTGTGAAAGTGGTTTTGAGTATGAGTAAAATTGCATTGAACTACTTTTGAAATAATTGCATGGTATAAAGAGGTTATTGAAACATGATTGTTTGATTTAATGAACAAAGGGAGCCAATTTTCCTCCACCTTTTATTAATGAACAAAGAGAGTTGTTTTCCCAAGTTAATGGAATTGTTATGGAATGTTGATGTTGCCTTACAAGTGTAGTTGGTATACGGTACCAACAGTGTATGCCTGAATATGTATTATGCTCAATTAATGGGAATGTGTGATAAATAATTTAATAAGATTAAAAGAGGGTTGTATAGTTTGGCCATGAAAGTAGCGGTCCTAAGGGACCAATACTAAAAATTGTACTTGCCGGTGTGAGGGTCTAAACGGCCTGGTGTTCGAGTCCCATTGCTTATGATCGGGTGGTTTGAGTTAACTTTATTATATGATTGGTAGGTTCGAGTCCCCCATAATACATTACATAATTGGGTACTTAAGTCACCTCAGTATATGGTTGGGAGGTTCGAGTTTCCCTTGCATATATATAAGATTATTCTCCTATTCATGCGACTATACATACTAGGGCCTCATCGGGGGTGAGAGATGGAGGACCATATAGCCCATACGTACTGACATATGACAGTTAAGCTACACAATCCAGACTAAAGTTTTAAAGTTGTATGTTAAGCCTTGTTCCTTATCCCAGCATTTTATATAAGTATATATGCATCCATATATGTATATAAACGTCTACAATGAGTTGAACTAAATTATTGAATTTTCATTACTTTATCCTTATCCCTGAGTTACATTCTAGTGATCAACCCACTAACTGTCTTCGAAAGCTGTATACCTACGCAATACAAGGTCCGAAGGCAATCCTAGTTTTCCTACACATTGCTAGGTAGATCGACTTGGTTCGTCAGTCGTTTGTGGTGAAGTGGTGAGATTTTATTCTCTAGAACACTTAATTATTCCATTGATTTCTTTTCATAAACTAGAATTAAAGAGTTCACATTAATATTATCATTGGCATTGTCATTGTCATTGTTAGGGTCGAGGGCATGTTCCAACTTAGATTGTTTTTGGATTAGTAGAGGCTTTGTGGATGTTACTATGGATTGGGTATTAATGTTGACATGCTTAGATGTCCTTGAGTTTATTACTTTTATTATCTTGTTATATGTTAGGATTTCATCTACTGCTAGGAATGTTATAACCTATTTGACTAGGTGAAGGGGGTGGTCTCTGATCCTCAGTGAACTTGAGATACACATCACAGCCAGGCCCTGGTTTGGGTCATAACACCAACACACCGATAAACCTAGGCTCTGATACCAATTTTCCATGGCCTAATTCCTTGGTCATGATAGCACCTACTATAACCCACCAGTAAGTAAGCCAACCCATTAGTCCAAAACTGCTAATAACGGACTATCAAGAGAAATGGATGAAAATAGTAGAATAAATATAATAACAAGGCTAATATATATATATATAGCAATCCCAAAACTTGGTAAAGTTAGTACAGGAGATTTTAATACAATACGAATATAAAATAAAGTACTAAATGAATATACATGTATAACCCATCTCTGAATGCAACGTATGGATCAGTCTAATCAATAAGAGTGAGAGTAGTAATGCTTCGAATGTCAGGAACTCACCCCAAATCTCTAGTCTATAGTTGCTCCATACAATGCTCACACTAATAGTGAGAACTCATACTACGATCTACAAGCTGCAAAAGTGTAGTATGAGTACCAAACATGTTGTACTCAGTAGGAAACTGTCAACTTAGCTTCAAAGATAATGCAAATACAAATAACATGCAGCAGGAAAGTAAACTATATCCAAATTCTAGGAAGATAACATTATAAAACTAGAGAGACATTAAGGATGAACTATCCAATCCCAGTCATATTCAATCACTAAGTACTACACCATATACCATTGGCCAATATACAAATAAAGAGTAAAAGAAGGATATATAGTAGTATACAAGGCCAAAGAATGGATATACAACATGAATAATTAAGGAAGAGAAGGATACACAGTAATACTATAGCTAGATACATACATATAAATATATGCAAGACTAACTCAAAGGTATAAACTAAGGTAGTCATACGAACATCTTAAGGCCTTCTAATCATAGTAAAAACTAGTGTTGGAATAATTATGGTCCCTAATCATGAGATAATTATTCATAATATTAATAACTATAAAAGAAAAGAATCAGAATCATTACATGAATCTTAATACCAGTCCATAGTCAACCTGTCATGAAGTAACCATAATAATACAATAAAGTAACCATCTAGTCCAAACAACTAACACCTTAATCAGACCTCATAAACCAGGAGGTTCAATCAACACACAACATACAGCAAACACACTCACAACATATACCTATGAAACCCCCATAAGGATGATAGATTTAGGGACCAAACAACATACTGGTGATAGGAAATGAACTTGCATGAATTAATATAAAATAAATCCATGTACCATAACATAATCAGTGTATGCACCTCCTCCAACTCGACAACTCACAAAGGTAGTACCTATGACAACCTCTCTTCTCTAGCATGATGGCTCATAGATGAAGGCGCCTCTAAGGGGTTCTAGAGTACACATACACACCGACCTAGTCCCAATTCAGGATTTCCAATCACCATTATCAATAATCTACTCCATCCAACATCAGAGAGATATATATAATAAATACACAGACATATACCATGGTTAAAAGAGTGTAAATACAAAACCCTATTGCTCTAGATCAACTCTGGGACTAAATCAGTTTCAAAGAGTAGAAAGGGTTAAAATCTCTCTCGGCCAAAGTAAATAGTAGTAGTAAAACCTTAGATCAAAATATATCTCAGTCAAATCTCTAAAATACCACTTTTAGTCTCAAAATCTCATAAATTATCCATTAAGGTGGTATGATTCCCATTATGAAAGAATCTATTTTGAAAGTGGAAAGTGAAAATAAATTCCTATTCTAAAAACTAGTAATAAAACTATGTTTTTAGTTGGAATCGTAGCATTAAGTGAGCATGAATGTACCGAATCTATGCATTCCATCGCCAGTATACAAATAATATAATAATAAGTGTCTAAACATCCATAGACTATGGCTACATCTTTTACAAGGATAAAAATCTAACTAATATCACATCTCGGCCTCGGGGCCGATAATATATGACCAAAATAACCATAATACCATAATTCGAGAAACCATAATAATCCACCAAGTCAAGTAGTAAACCTTATACTAAAGGGTCATTAGCCTCAACTATGTCTAACATGCTAGTAACCTAGGGTAATAGGATCTCATAAGCATAACAAGTATTTTATCTTAAGGGTCGATTTACCCTTTTATACCCCAGACTTATAGTCTAGGATAAGTCATGGTGTTCTACCCATAATCACATCCTAACATTCTTATATAATATTCAATATATATGATACATTATCTCATGAAGAAGAGTAGATAGAAGTATATCTCGATGTTGAATCGCATGTCTTGAGTCGTCAACAAATCATCCACCTTTTCTCCACAATAATAAAATGCCACCACACTATCAAAATAGTAACCTATATGTCATTAGGATTAAAATGAGACCTATATTGTTATATAAATGGTCGGGTCAGAATTTTGGTCAAGAACGGGCCTACGAGGCCCATAAATAGAATCTAAAATTAAATCTATCAAGTACCTCAAAGGATAATGAATGTATGCTTAAAAATTGAGTACAAATGGTTCATAAATTAGGGCCTAAATCATCCCCTAAGGTATAGGGATTTAAAATTTAATTTCTAATAATTTGATAATGAAATAAGATGGAAATTGATAGAAAATTTTATAGAAAATGACCAAGGAGTGCTTATCTAACTTACCTTAGCTTAAATTTATAATTCTCCACTTTTTCCTCTCTTCAATCTCTCAAATTGGTGTAAGAATGGTGAAGAAAATAATGAAAATTTAGTGAAGAAAGGGGATTTAACATCCCCCAAGTGTCTCTAAAGTAGCAACTTGTCTGCATATGTGGTGTAAGACAGTTAAAGCGGTCATGCACCAGGGTTGTGGGTACCGCTAAAGTGGTCTCCTAACCACTAAAGTGGTGCCCGCTAAGCTTCCCCTTATTGCTAAAGAGGACCTCACCCTAATGGACAAGGCATCTAAAATATCTTATAGGCACTAAATCGAAACCATGTCCGTTAAAGTGGTCACACCAGATCAGGCACCAAATTTTGCTATGCCAAAAAATAAACTTCGATCGGGTCCCCGAGATTCATTCAAATCTCTGTGCGGACAAAAAAACTATGCTACCATGCTAAATTCGACATTCTGCACTCAATGAAACCATCAAAACTTTCATCAAAGATTATTTTAACTAAATATGTGCCCCATACCCTATAGTTCCATTTATCATATAATCCACCTAATAGCCCAAAATGAGTTTGAAAGTCTTGGGACCTAAACCAAGGCTCCTAACCTAAACTCAATATCATGGAGCTGATAGCATTGTAGGAGTTCTTATCTGAGGTCTTCTACAAGGAGTTTATGTCCAAGACTAATTTCTTAACAACAAAAGCTCCAAAATATGAAAATGGGCCTAAAACCCAAACAAACTATCTGCTAACTACACTGATAGTTCTGGCAAGTCATAAATAACTTGTAGTAGTTATGGAAAGGCTTTAAATGTCAAAAATAAATATAAACTGAGGAAATAACCAAGAGGGTCATTATAAAACTCATGATATGTTATGGAGAGATGGGTCAAGGCCAATTTCTAACTGCTTTGGTATTTTGAGGATCAACATGAATGCCCTCGCCAGAAATAATATGACCAAGGAATGATATTGATTTTCAACCAGAATCTAGACTTACTGAACTTAGAAAATAACTGGAAATCTTTTAAAGTCTACAAGACAATCATCAAATGGTCTATATGCTCATCCTTACTCCGAGAATAAAAAAATATGTCATCAATAAAGACAATGATGAATATGTCGAAGTACTATTTGAATACCCTATTCATCAACTCCATAAAAGTTGTAGGAGCATTCGATAGTCTAAAAGACATAACAATAAATTTGAATTGAATATATTGAGTTCTAAAAGCTATCTTTGGAATGTAACTCTCTCTGAATCTGAGCTGATGATAGCAGAATCTGAGATCTATCTTCGAAAAAATAGTTGGCAACCTGAAGATGGTTGAACAAGTCATTAATTCTAGGAATGGGATACTTATTATTGATTGTGATTTTGTTCAACTAGTGATAATCAATGCATAGTTTGAGATAACCACCTTTCTTGTGCACGAAGAGAACTGGAAAACCCTATGGAGAGATAATGTTGGGCCTGATAAAACCTTTATCTAAAAGATTTTCAACTTTTTCTTCAATTTCAGAAGCTCGGTTGGAACCATTACGTAGGGTGGAATTAACCCAGGTTGGGTGTCTTAAAGGAGATCTATTCCGAAGTTAATTTCACTCTTGGGAGAAACTCCACATAGATCTTTCAGAAATACTTTTGGGAATTTATTTACCACTAGAACTAACTAAAGAGTTGGGGTCTTGGACTTTGAATCCTTAACCTGCACCTGAAGATCGATGCATCATTTGGAAATTATTTTTTTAGCCTAAACGTATGAGACAAACCGGCCTATAGGCACTAAGGTACTACCCTTTTACTCTGTGATTGTCTCATTTAGAAACTAAAACTGGACTACTCTATTTCTACAATCAATTAAGGCATGTCAAAAGTATCGCCAATCTATTCCAAGAATCACATCAAAATCTATCATGTCTAACTTTATAAGGTCAACTGAGGTGATTTTCTGTGAAACTGTGGCTGGGCAACTTTTGTATACCCGTTTGGTTTTGAATGAATCACAACAAGAGTAGAGATTGGGAAGGGTTCTATAAGGATGGTGGTATGACCTCAATTGAGGTTCAACCCATCAATTTGGAGTCAAAACGGGGATGCGATTATGTTGAGGAATAGATACAAAAAATTAATTATTTATCTTTGAAGTGGAAGATTGAGCTTAAAAATGGAGCCAAGGTGTGGATTTGGCACAAGTGAAACACCTCCAACTCTGATTTTGAGCTATAGTGAGAAGCGATAACAACAAGTGGTAAAGAAATGGTATAAGAGACAACTTACACATTTAGTTCAACTCAAAGATTGTTATACCCCATCATCATGTTGAGAGTGAATTGATTTTACTCATATGCAAACCTAGATCGAAGAAGTGGAAGCTTAATTGGATAAGATCATCAGAGCTACTGAGGAGACTTCGAGAAGAAATGTTAAGATCTAGGCAGATATTTCCTTTTTCAGCCTTTCATTTTCCTTGATTTTTATTTATTGTCTTAGTTTCTTTATTTTGTTTGACTTTTATTTTTTTAGATTGGGTCATTTTTGTACCTAGCCCATTTTGTGTAAATATTGACCTCTTTTTATTTTATAAAATGGGCTAAAAACCTGGGTTTTAATTAAAAAGGGGAAAAAATATTTTTTTAATGAACATAATGTTTCTTTTTCTAATTAAAGTATTATTTTAAAGAACCCCTTTTCAATTAAAAATCTTGTTAACTAAAGAAAAGTCGAAAGTTATTTATTTATTTCTTAATCTCGCTTTATAAAATAAATTATAACAATTTTTCATTTACTTTTTAATTGATAATATGTGATATATATATATATATATATATATATATTGAGATCGTAATAAGTCCATCATTGATTTTAATCTAGATTACAATAAATAAAAATTGAAAAGTTTTTTATTTATTAAAATTTTTTGAATCATTAAAAATATTTACCTATCGGTATAAAAGATGAAATATGGAATAGTATTGTTGATCAAAATTTAGATGATTGTTTACTTTATTACATAAATTTTGATGTATTCACAAATGCAAGTAATGACGTCTTACTAGCCGTTTTCAAAATATGAAAACTCGTTGAGAATAATTGTAAAATGAATAATGTATATTTATAGTATTAGTAATATTATTGAAAATTTTATGGTATTATTAACATTATTGAAAACTAGTATAGGTATCTAGGCGGCGCGCGGATAATATTAAAATGCTATTTCCAAAGTTTCATAGTACAATGTCTTGTTCGATATGTTAAATCACATAACCTTAAAAAAAGTTTAACTATAATATTTTAACTAAATGAAATTCCCCCACCCCCCACCCCACCCCACCCAAATCCAACTAAACTATATGAATAAAATCAACCATGTAATCATAAAAAATATATTTTATTTTTTTAATTATATTACTCATAATTTACCGTTATCAAATTATTAATATTAATTATTTTTATTTTTAAATTTTTTCTAGTGTTCACATCTCGTTAATTTAATTTATGAATAATAATATGTATATTATCTATTTTTTTGCTAAATATGTATATTATCTAATTACTTTATTATATTCTTAAAATCCTCGACACTTCCTCTCCCTACCCCCTATTTTTACATTATTTTTCCTATTGTTACCAGATTGCAGGATCGGAGGCTGGCGGTAATCCGCGCGGTCATCCAGACCTATAATTCGAGTGAATCAAAATATACAAGAATTTCAAATTTCTTATTGACTGTATGGAAGCATTAATATTTTACCCAAGCAAGGAGCCTATCAAACTTCAATACATACTTATGTTGAGCCCATGTATCTAGCAGTTCTAACTGTGAAAGAAGATTTCTTTTTTCAATAACTTTTAACGGTCTTAATATTGACGGTTTGCTAGAGATATTATGCAAGAGAAGTCAACTGTACCACCATGTCAGAACCAAGCCAATAAACTAAATAAAAATTTCTTTATATTTTGATAGAGTCTAGATCTTTCATGATTATTATGCAAGAGAAGTTAGATATCCAACATAGATATGAAACGATCTTATCTAGACATAGTCATGGACGGAGAGGGAGAGGGAGGCATAAAAAAACTCAAAATAAAAGATAAAATATATACCTTACTCAGACGGTAGCAAGGTCGGAATAGTATTGAATGGAGATTGATTATTCACACTTGAGAGAATTGTACAAGAGAAAAATTTACAAAAGAGTATTGTGATGTACTAGAGAGATCTTGAAAATCTTCCTCTGCTATATCATCACTGGTCACACTTTTCATCAAAGTGTCTGACTTATCATATTGACTAATAGACTGAAGTAAATTTCTTTTAACTTCTTCTAAATATTTAGTGATTATTTCATCTTTATCTCTGTGTTGTACGGAGATTCTTCTGGTAATCTACCTGGTTAAATTGTCCTCAATTACATCCTTTTGAGGAGCTGTTGTATATTCTTGGACCTTTTTATCAATAGAGTCGAAGAGTTCCTGACCATATAATTATTTGATCTTGGAATCTTTTTTCATTAATTTGTCCAAGAAATTATTATAAAATATCTGGTACACACAAGGAATCTGTTCTTCTGTAAATCCCAGTTTTGGAGCCCATTTGTGTATCCAAGGAATTGAGAATTCAATAAAGAAATAGATTTAATCAATTTTATCTAAATAATTGTTATGATCTGGGTGATATAACTGGTTTAACAATGGTGAGACCTTGGCCCATTTTTGTATAACTTAAGGAATTGGTCTGGTAATATTTTAATGGTTGGATCGTGGTATAACCACCAGTTCAAAAACCAGTTAGGAATTGTGTCTACAAATATCTTTGCACAGACTTTCATAAACCAAGTATGTTTATGTCGGTCATTATTATAATAGAGCACTTTATCAAATGCGTGAATATGGTCCCAATAAGTGAAATTTATGTGGGTTTTGATAAGAGTGATCTGTCTTTCGATCATTGTGGTCATCCCCCACTCTTCAATGGATATATTTTGTTTGATAATAAATTTTGAGAAGTTATAAATATTCTATTCGATGTTATATAGGAAAGTGCTCAAAATTTGCACTGCCTATGGAAGTAAGAATAGTCTCATAATAAGAATGGGTTTTGTATGACTCACCCAGGAAATATAGTCCATTAATCAAATATTTCTGGAATATCTTCCATGGCTCATTTCTCCTCTGAATCTCAGAGTTTTCAGTCATAAATATCGTTTCTTTGTTTTCTATCTTTTCATAGGACTTGATATTATCATTGTCCTTTTCTTTAGAAATTGAAGAAAATGTATCACTTTGCTTGTAGGAGGCTAAATATGCCTTCAAATGTCTGTATAATGGACTGTCTTCTGGAATAACTTCTAGATGAATTGAAGAAGATGATGAGGACTCTTCTTTCTGTGATACTTTAGAATTTATCAAACTCTTATTTCCCATTTGTATAACTGGGAAATTAGATGTGGATATGTATGATGATCCTTGAGAATATGATCTCCCTAGGGATGATCTTTTCCCTATTCTATCTTTTCCTCTTCATCTGACCCATTACCATGGAGCATCCATACTGCACGAATAATAATCAAGGTTATTTAGATAAACTATATTCATACAGATCAAATATTTTTTTGACTTCGTCATAATCATAGACATAAAATTTAATTTCAACCATATCATGGATAATCTTATCAATTATAAGATTTTGAAAATCTTTGTATTATGGTATTACCTTCAAGATGGTGACCAAGGTCTTTTTAGACGAAAAATAAGTATAAAATTTCATTTTTAACTAAGATATTCTCTAGATAAGAATCAAGGAGAGAATTATTAATTCTTTTTTTTTTATTGAATTTTGAACTCAAAAGGGGATAATTGAACTTGCCACCTTGCAAATATTAATTTCGAAGCATCATGTTTACAATACTTGTCAAAGATAAATTTAACCGATTAAGCATCAGTTTTTATCAAAAGCTTTTGATTGTGTAAATCATCTTGAAATTTTAACACACATTTAATAGTGGTTAACATTTCATGAGCCAAAGTAGCATATTTCTTCTAGGCTTCAGTCTATTTTCCTAAATGAAATCTTATCAGGTATTCAAATTTTTCATGGGGATTGACTTGTTTTAGTATTCTACCATAACTAATATTAGATGTATCAGTTTCAACAATCTTTTTCTAGGCTGGGTTGGCTAAAGTCAAACAAGGTAAGGATTTAACACTCTATTTAATTCTTTTAACTAGATTTGTGTGACTATCTGTCCAGGGACCTTTATAATCCTTTTTTAGCTTGTCATATAATGAGGCCGAATTGTGTGACAAATTTTTATAGAAGGATGATATATAATTTAAACTTCCCTAAAATCTTTGCAAGTGAGTTCTGTCGGTAATGACATCAGGTAATTTGGATACAAAATCAATAGATCTTTGTATGGGAGTAAACTTTCCCTGACAAATACTGTGTCCTAAGAATCTAACGTTAGTTTGAAACAGACTAGTTTTTGCTTTAGATATCACCAAAACATTTTGTATCACAATTTTCGTTAAAATGTCAAGATGTTTGATATGTAATTCAAATGTCTTTGAAAACACTAATATATCATCAATATAAACTTTGATGAAATTCATATAAGGATTAAAAATATCATTCATGATTTTCTGGAATTCAGAAGGGGCATTTTTCATGCTGAATAGCATGACATTCTATTCATATTGTCCAAATGGAATATTAAAAGCAGCTTTGTAAGTATGCTCTTTAAATATTTGAATTTGCTAATATCCAGATTTTAAATTAAATTTTGAGAATATATTAGCGTCATATAATCTTGAAAGCAAATCTCTTTTATTTGGAATAGGATACCTAATCCACTTTAAATATTTATTCAAAGGTTTGTAATTTATTACTAACTTGAGAACACCATGTTCCTTTTCTTCTCATTATTAACATAAAAAATAGTGCAATACTAAGGAGATTTTGTAGGTTTTATCAAACCCTTTGTAATAAATTATCAATTTCTATTGTACAGACTTCAACTAATTCGGCATTCATTGGACATAGTTGAGATTTTGTCGGGATATCATCCTCGGAGAAATTATCTTCATAAGAAAGAGTAACAATATGTTTTTTTCTATTCCAGAAAGCACTGGGGTGCTCGGCAGAAATATCAATAGCCATTTGTTTGGAAATTAATTTATTTTTTCTTGTATCTTAGCAGATTTCATAGTATCACAAATATTCATGCTAAGTAATTTAAGTTGTAAAGAATCAACATGTTTTTGCTTCATCTCAATTAAAGCATTAATATCTCTAGTTACTAGATCTGTAACAAAAAAATATGATATCTCTTTATTCTTGTAAGTAGCAGTAAATCCTTTTACATCAATATGAGTATAAGGATAAATGGCATTAATAAATAGAGTTCCAAGTATAATTGGAGGGTATAACTAATTTTTTACCAAAAAAAAGAAATGCGGAATGCAGACTTTATTCTAGAAAATATGAGTATTTGGTAATTCATACTCTATATCAAGAGCATGTCCATATGCAGATTTAACTACATGGGTTATTTTTTGAAAATATTTTCTGGGAATTAACCCTTCTTGAATTCAGCTAACATCCGTTCCACTATCAATCATAGCAATACCCGTTACAGGGAAATAATTATCAATCAAAATATTACATTTAATATACCGTCGATGTGCAGTAATAATTTGCATCATTCCTAGAAAATAATTATTTTTTAAATTAAGAGATTTTTGAAGAATATCATCTTCTTCATTTTCTTCATCAATATTACCTTTCCCTTTGAAAAATTTTGTGGGAGAAATATCTTTCTCTATTTGCAAAATCCTGTGATCATAAATTATTTGATTACATCTAAGATATTTAATCTCCTTTTTCAAGTTTTCAACTTCAATTTTTAAATCATCAAAAGAAGTATCTCTACCAGGGGCAGAATTCATAGCAACACGCTTATTAACTTCTGACAAAGAATAAGGGGAAAAATAATCAAACTTTTTCTCAGGTTGAGAAGAATTTCTATCAATATTTTTTTTTTGAACGAGTGGATAAATTTATAATTTTTTCACAAAGTTTTTCATCAGAAACTTCTTTTAGTAATTCTAATATATTTTCAGAATTGATAGTCGTCATATTTAAATCTTCAAATTGGGACTGCAATTTATAAAATTCATCATTACAAGGGAAAGTATCACCTTTGAAATTAACACATGAAGCATCAATATTTTTTTTGCTATCAGATAAATTAAGCAAATCAACTTTATTTTCGAAATCTGATTTTGAATTTTAATCCAATTTGGATCCAGAAGTGTATAACAAATCATAAACTTTATCATGTAATTCTTCATCTAGTCCTAAAGACCTTAGTTTTTTACGATTACAATTTGGAGCAATATGTCCATACTTACCATATTTGTAGCACTTAATATTAGCAAGATCTCACTTAGACCTATTTTTCGTAAATCTAGTAGACTTACGATGAGCTTTCCTATTTTCACTCTCTTCTTTGGATCTATATCGAGATCTTCTTTTCCTATAAAGTGTTTCACTGTTGGAATGCATGTGACTCTTTTTTCTAGAAGAAAAAGCTGGTTCAGGAACCCTAAACTGAATGCTAAAATCCCCCATCTCTTTCCTTAAGCTTGTCAATCTTAAGTTGTCTGGACAATTTTAACTCATTACACAAGTTTAATCCTTCTTGTTTACATACTCCTATCAATTTTTCATAGGTTTAATTTTCTCATGAAACTTTACCGTAAGGTCCTCTAAGGGCTTTTCTAATTCTTTCTGCAAATAAGGGTGGAAGTCCGTCTATAAACTTAGTCTTTCAATGGGCCAATCTATTCTTGGTTAATTCCATAACCCGAATCATAAAGGTGTCTTTATACCACCTAAATTCTCCTAAAGTCCTACATCAAAGATCATTTAAGAGAGTACGAACAGCTTCATGCTGATTGGTATATCTACTATTAAAATATTTTAAAATCATAAGAACAAGGGTATAAACCGCATCTTCCCTATTTCCAACTAGGACCATACCTAAGTTATCAACTCCAGCGCTAGTATCTCTAGCGTTAACAATAGAAGTTTTCTACTCTAGAGTTAAAAAATTATCCCACCAGCCACAAAGTTGGCCAGTAAAATCTACAATAATCATTCTGCAAATATTTCTATTAGTATTTCCTTCAATACTTTTGTAGATAGTTTCATACATATTTATCCGATGTACAAGAATTGTTAATTGCCTATTAGTTAGGCCATCAACATTCCATTCATAAATGTCAGAACCACTACAAGACGTATTAGTCTGGTTCTAATCTTGTTGCTCAATTAAAATATCCTAAGGAATAGGTCGAGAATAATATTATGTTTCTATATGTGGTAAATAAGCATATTTTTTACCTGGTTGTTTTTTAACCAGGCCTCTGAGCTTATTAAGCTCTAACTTAGTCTAAGTTTTCAAATTAGAAGTTGATTCTATTTGATCAGCAAAATCATTTGATAAATCAATAGGATTAGCACTTAATCCTAAAAGTTTTTTATCAAGAAGTTCTTTTAAATATTTTAAATATTTATTTATTTGAAATCCTTTAATTTTAGAAGGTCGTTGAATACTAGCATAAATAGTTGGAACCTCTGTCTTACTTTCTGAAGAGGAGGCAAGCTAAGTAGATTTCTGGCTAGTACTCATTTGTTTAACTAAATTAGTTAACTCATCGAGTTTTTTATCAAGAGAACTAATATGTTCACCCAAAACTTTAACATATATACTCAAATAATTATTTTGAGAAATCAAATTATTAATCTATGTGATACTTACCACCGCAATTTCATTATCAATAAATTTCTGAAATGCATAGAAAGTAATACTTGTATTATTAGATAAAATAAAAGGTACTTGAGGCGGGTAAATAGATTTCACACTATTACCATTACTTATGTATGACGGCAGATAAGTGGTTATAAACCAAGGAACAAAATATATAATTTAATTATGCAATGCACTTACTTCATAGAATTCTTGAGAAATACTATTAAGTTCTTCTGGACTATAAGCCTTAAAAAATAAGTTCTAAAAATTGGTTCCATTTTTTATCAAAAAAATCTTGTTTAATATAATTTCTTGCCTGGGATCCAGGACAAAAATTAATTTGGTGTAGAATCATCAAATATCATTTGGGTCGAATTTCATTTCAGAATAAGAAGGGTTATCTCTATCAGAGATATTATCATCATCTTGAATAATATTTATTCAAGGATTAATTTTAACTTTTTCATCAAATCTTGTAGAAGCAATATCAATTGTATGTAAAGAAGCAGCAAGATTATGAGTTGGACCATATAAATGTTCTATTGGAGAAATATGATGCAGAGCAGGTAATAACCTAGACTGAGATTGAGAAAATAAATGCATGTTATAAACAGTAGACTTATCGTCAAATTAAATGCAAATCCTACCATACAAATTTTGAGTAATATGCGAAAGTTCATTGTTTGTCAGATAATTAGCAAACCTAACTTTTGGGTATAGCCAAATTTAAAGTCCAAGAAGCAAGAAAATTAATTCCGTCCCACTTGATAGGTCTCTTAGTGGTGACCTTAGACTTTGAAAATTAGTTTCAATCAAAATGGTCTGATTAGATATATCATATAATTTACATCTAGGATTTAATGTAGCTAATAACTGATAATAAATTATGTATGATAGACATATAAGTTCAGAACTAGGCACATAATTATAACCATGCGTATTAATATTTAATGTTAAAGCATCAAGTATATTGACATCAGACAGTGATAACTGTCAATTGGGCTTTCATGATAAAATAAACTGGATCATATACCACAGTAGATTCAATGAAACCCATCAAATATTGATGTGAATTTTTTCTTTCTAGCATCTCTAAGAGCTGCCAAAAAGTTTCCAGTAACTTTTTAAGGGTTAAAGGTTTAAAAGCAATTTAGACCGTACCAATATGCAAAAAATTATAATGATTTTTTTATAGATCAATATCTCATTTATTTAATAAAAAATAGTCTTTTATAACAAATTTAAATCTAAAAGTGTTCAAATGACTTTACAATTTGTTTTGAAGAAATTTTGATCAAACCAACCATAGTTATAAATGGTTTTTATATTTACTTTTGGAATAGTTCACTTGTTTAAGAAGTCTAGATTTTGAGGTATATCTACCTCTTCAAGTCTATTACTTTTCGTACTCACTTCTCCCATTTTCATAAATAGAAGAATTCATATCTATGCTGAATAGTTTAGATCTATTATCTAATTTCCATAAAAGATCCTAGGTCTATTACCTAGGAAATCCGCACGGATTATCTATCTTATGAGAAAATCCTAGTTGAGATCTTGGATAGGCAGGTTCATTGGTTGTGGACCAAGGATGTGGCCTCGATTAAGGTTCTATGGAGAAACCACAAGGTGGATGAGGCTACTTGGGAAGCGAAGGAGGACATGAATTCCAAATATCCGCTTTAGTTTTCTGCTCGTGGTATTCATGCGGAAGGTATATGTCTTCAACACACCTTTATTTTCTAAGTTTGTTAAAGAAAAGATTAATATCTTTGCCTCTTTGTTTCCAAACTTTATTAAAGATTAGGAATATATTTGAAAATATAAAACGGCTCATACGTGTGGTTACCCCTACCTTGTCTTACATTAGAGGATGAATGTTCCAAGTGGGGAGACATTAATACCCTGGGTTTTGACCCTTAGAAAATTTCCTAGAATTTTGGTCTCTGGACCCAATACGACTTATGGGAATGAGTCGTATAATGGGGTACAAATGGTATAGTCATATCCTCTACTAACCATTGTTGGTTGGTGGAATAGAATTTGGTTACTGGAATGGATATGACTTAGGGGTACGAGTTGTATTGGTGGGTACGGATCATTTGGTTCCTTAACTTAATCTTATACTTAGTTACTTATGTTGGATCTGATTATGAGTGGCTCACCGTGAGTCATAAAATAGGGTATGAGTCATACCATGGACTCGTATAGTAGACAAAGTCTAAATCTTCCTTGGGTTTAATCTGCCAGGAGTACAGATCGTATGCTTTGAATATAACATGGTTGGATGATTCGTATGTTGGACAGTGTTGGATCTAAAAGTTGAGGCTCGAATATGAGTAGAGGGTACCAATTATATTAGAGGGTACGACTCGTGAGGGTTAGTCGTACTCCTGTGATGGGATTTTGTGCAACTTAAGTGGGGGTATTCTGGACATTTCTCCACTTATCCTAATAAGTTCCCATGAATTCTAACCTACTTTAGAGGTTATTTACCCTATTATTCCATTCATTAACACTTAGAAACTCTTCTAAAACACTCTATAATTCTTTGAAAAAAGCTTTTGGGAAAGGAAAGATAGGGTTTCAACTAGAGGATTAATTTGAGGCTTGACATGGTGATCTCTTTCCATCATCATCTTGGTTTAAGGCATGTTCTCTTCCCTCATTGTTAATTATAACTATAATCATGGTTTTTATGATGTTTTCATGACTTTATTGATTGTATGATTTTGGTTTTCAAATATGAATTAGGGGTATTGATATTAAACAGTTGGTTATGGTTTTTCCATGGTTTTAATTAAGCTTTATGTGCATTAATGGTATTTTTGGATAATTATATTTCATGGAAATGGTTTAATGGTAATTGGAATTAGTTTTTGGTATATTATGCCCCCAATATGTTTGACAAAATGCCTATAATAATGTTTTCATTGCATTAAGTACTTTAAATAGAACTTTTGCTTATTTTAAAACTTGTTAAGGGAATTTTGCATGGTTTAAATGGCTTGGAAATTTAAATGGCTAAATGGTTATGCTTTTGGAGTACATGGAATCCCCCAAGTGGTTTAATATGGTAAATAGAAGGGCACTTGGAAGTCCTCTTAAACCTATATATGGTCGGCTATGGACAGTACTTGCAAGTATGGTCGGTATGATGATACCATCACTAAATAGACTTGGTTAATAAATGGTAAATATATTTATTGATTGCATGGTAATGGTTTTAATTGGGAAATAATGGAGGGATGTATAGCAAAGCTGTGGAAGGTGGAAATCCTAGGGGGACCAAAATTGGAAACTCATATTTGTCGATGTGAGGTTGGTCTTGGTGACTGTGTGCATGATGTCACACCTTATATTTGGGGGATATACGAGTCATCCTAGGTTTTCTTCCCTAGTCGTGTAGCTACCCACATTGGGGCCCTTTCAGCAAGGGGAGCTGAACCCATATAGACCATGGGTGGATTAGGAAAGCAAAGCTACACAGCCCAGGTAAAAATTTTAATGGAATGCTAAACCCAGTCCCCTTTCTCAGCATGGTTATATATATGTATGGTTGTGTGCATATGTATGGTTTTACTTGGCTTTATAAATGGTATTATTTTATTATTATCCTGAGATTATGTTGGCGTTCACCCGCTAAATCATCCACTGGTGGTTGTAAACCTACGCCATGTAGGAATCGGTTGTTCTACTCTGCATTTATAGTGATTGACTCGAGGATTAGTATTTGGATTAAAGCGGTGAGCTTTCATCCTTTTGTAAGGCTCCATTTCATGTTCTGGATATTTTTAGACACTTTATTCTTATTTTAGATATTGGTTTTGGCCATGGTTGGGGGCATATCCCAATCGGATTTTTACATCTCTTTGGTTAGAGTCTTTGCGTTACTGCTATGGATTGGAATGGGCAGGATCGGTATTTATGCCAGCCTTAGTATTGGTATTGTCATTGAGGTGGACACCAGTCGATGGGATTGTTGGTTGTTCCATCGTATTTTATTTTGGGATTAATTATATTATGTTTTGGAACTTATTTGGTTATGGCCTAGTTTATGGACTTTGGAATGGTTTGGTAGGGTTGGGGGGTTAGTGTGGGATGGTTGGACTGGGTTGGGATAGTCACGGTGGTGATCCTATACCAGAGTCTTTATGTGAGCTATTACACTATCTTGCTAATGCTAAAAATTCAGCCAAATCAAGGTAGGCGACTGGAGGTTGGGTTGGGTAACGAGGATGGTCTCTGGTCCTGGTCGGACTTGGGATGCCCAATATGACAAGGCCCCTGGTTGGATCGTGTCAAGTTGATATCAAAGCCTAGGTTCATAGTCAATTGGGATTCCACAAAGCCATGTCAAGTAAAGTCTCTTTTAGGGGTGTGTAGTGTGCCATACTTATAAGAAAAAAGGCTACAAGGTATTTAGGAATGTCTCACTTTTTTGGTATTCAATTTTTAAGCTTGGAGTCTCATTCCTGGAATCTTCTCTAATCCATATTTGTTGGTCTTTCAGATCATGCCTCGTAGAACTGGAACATAAGAAAATTCTTCTATCTCATTTGGGTGTAATGCAAAAGGTGTGTATCCTACCTTGGGGTTCATCTTTGATCTAACGATCCTATCCCTATTAGCTTTGTAGTTGCATCGCTTGCTATTAGTCTTCCTCAAGGCAAGGTGACTAATGCAAAAATCTACCAGTCTATTTATGTTATTACCCAGATTGTCGCTGCTCATGCTGAGTGGGGTACGACTGGTTCTTTGTTTTCTTATGCCATAATGGTTGGCCAATTTATGACTATGGGTCCTCCCACCTTTTTTGGAGTGAAGGTGGAGGAGGATCCACATAGCTTCTTAGATAAAATAGAAAAGGTATTTCGGTGATGTAGGCTACCAATGTGAAGAGGGTAAACTTTGTAGCTTATTAGCTCAAAGATGTTACATATCAGTGGTATGAAGAGTAGGATAGGTATAAGGGTGATGTGGAAGAATCAGTCTTGCGGGATACTTTTTCTAAGGCCTTGTTAGATCATTTCTTTTCCCCAGAGTTGAGGGAAGTAAAGATGGAGGAGTTTGTGAACCTCAAGCAGGTAAGGATGTCTATCATGGAATATGCCTTGAAGTTTCTCCAATTGTCAGGTATTCTCCTGATTTAGTGGCTGACATGCAGACAAGAATGAGAAAGTTTGATTCTGGGTTAAATTGGGATTTAATTTTAGAGAGCAAGACTGCATTTCTAATTAAGGATATAGACATCTCTGGGTTGACTATTCATATACAACAAGTACAGGATAAGAAGAGAAAATGGGTGGAGTTTGGAGATAGGTTGGGTAAGAGGAGCATGTTTTCTGACCAGGAGGGTGCTCTGTATTAAGGTGGTTAGGATGGTGGAAAATGGAAGAAAAAGAAGTGGGTGAGTTCTGGTTCCTTCTCTTCTTCTAGTGATCCTAACCAAGTGGGCGACAAGCATCATCAAGGTGGTGATAATTTCTAGGCACATGGTACCCAATCTCAGGAAAGTGGAGGTCACTTAATTTCTTTATGCCCTCTCGTTCTCATTGGGGTTATTGCGATGAATAAAGGGACAAATGCTTTAAGTGTGGCCAGGCAGGCCACCACCTCAGGGATTATCCGGCTAATAAGGTTGTTACGGGGGCGAATAAAATTCTTGTGGCTTCATCTTCTGCTCCTACACCTGGTGGTATTGCATCTACTTATGTTACTGCTCCTGGTTCTAGTGTTGGTCGGAACTGGTTGTATATTTTGGCATCCCAACAAAAATATGAGGTATCACCTGATGTCATTACTGGTATGTTGCAGCTTTACTCACGTGATGTATATTATCTTCTTGATTTGGGGTCCACTCTCTCCTATGTGACTCCTTATGTGGTTGTGTCTTTTGGTTTTGATCTGAAAGTTATTTCAGTTTCTTTTTTTATTTCTACCCTGGTAGGTGACTCAGTTATTTCTGAGAAAGTCTATAGAGGGTGTGTGGTATTTTTTGGTGGTAGGAAGACTTTGGTGGATTTGGTTAAACTTGACATAATGGATTTTGACGTTATTCTGGGGATGGATTAGTTTCACTCTTGTTACACATCTTTGGATTGTCGGGCTCATAGGGTTATCTTTAGGTTCCCTGGTGAGCTGGTTATAGAATGGGAGGGTGGTTTTTTAGCTCTTGGGGGAGATTTATTTCTTATCATATAGCTCAGAGGTTAATCTCCAAAGGTTGTATTTATCACATGGTTTGGGTTAAAGATTCTAACTCGGAAGGTCCTTTTTTTAGTCAATTCCAGTGGTTAATAAGTTTCCAGAGGTCCTTTTGACTGATCTTCCTGGTGTTCCTCCAGATAGGGAAATTGAGTTTGGTATTGATCTAGTTTCGAACACTCATCCAATTTCTATTCCTCCATATAGAATGGCTCCGACTGAGTTAAGGAAACTCAAGGAGCCAATTAAGGATCTTCTGTATAAGGGGTTTATTCATTCTAGTGTATATCTGTGGGGTACACCGGTGTTATTTGTGCTCAAGAAGGATAGTTCCCTTTGGATGTGCATTGACTATAGGTAGTTGAACAAGGTGACAATTAATAAAAAGTATTATCTTCCAAGGATAGATGATCTGTTTGATCAGTTGCACAAGTTCTTTTCTAAGATAGATATTTGGTCTGGGTACCATCAGCTAAAGATTAGGGAGGCAGATATCACTAAGATGGTTTTTCATACTCGGTATGGGCACTTTGAGTTTTTGATAATGTCATTTGGGTTGACTAATGCTCTGACAACATTAATAAATGTAATGAACAGGGTTTTTTGTCAGTATTTAGATCTCTTTGTTATTGTTTTTACTGATGACATTCTAGTTTAATCAAAGAGTAAGGTGGATCATGCTAATCACCTCCGTGTGGTATTACAGACCTTAAAGGAACAAGAGTTGTATTCCAAGTTCTCTAAATGTGTATTTTACTTGAATATTGTAACTTTCTTAGGTCATATTATTTCTAGTTAGGGGATCATGGTGGATCTGCAAAAGGTTGTTGTGGTGAAGAGGTGGCCTAAACCCATGACTCCATTCGACATTCGGAGCTTTTTGGGTTTAGCCAGGTATCATAGGTGGTTTGTAGAAAGTTTTCATCAATAGTTTCTCCTTTAACTAAGTTAACTCAGAAGAAGGTCAAGTGTTCTTGGTCGGATGCTTGTGAAGCGAGTTTAAATAAGTTGAAAGATAAGCTAACTTTCGCTCCAATTCTAACTTTTCTAGAAGACAATGATGGGCTCGTGGTTTATTATGATGCATCTCGGGTAGGGCTTGGTTGTGTGTTGATCCAGCATGGGAAGATGATTGTCTATGCTTCTAGGCAGTTGAAAGTGCATGAGAAGAACTATTCTACTGATGATTTGGAGTTATTGGTGGTTGTATTTTCTTTGAATATATGGTTGCAATATCTATATGATGTTTTTGTGGATATCTATTCTGATCATAAGAGTCTACAGTATGTGTTCACTAAGAAGGAGCTTAATCTCAGGCAGATGAGATGGCTTAAGCTTCTCAAGGACTACGATATGAGTCTCTATTGCCACCTAGGTAAAGATAATATGGTTAATGATGAACTTAGCAGGTAATCAGTGAGATTTTGGGTCATGTGGAGGAAGGAAAATAGAAATTGGTGAAGGATATTCACTGCTTGGCTAATCTTGGAGTTTGCCTCTTAGACTCCAAGGATGGTGGTGTGATGGTGCAAAAAGTGGTTCGGTTATCTCTTGGTGCAGAGATTTAAGAGAAGCAAGTGTTTGATCCTATCTTGATGAAAATCAAGAGTGATGTTGGTAGGCAAAAGGTAGTGGTGCTTGAGATCAGTGGTGATGGTACTTTATGATATCAAGGGAGGTTATGTGTTCCTAATGTCGATGGATTATGACCAAGGATTTAGGATGAGGCACAAGAATCGCGCTATGTTGTTCATCCTGACTCGACTAAGATTTATCATGATCTCAAGGATATCTATTGGTGGAATGTCATGAAGAGAGATATGGCTGATTTTGTGGCCAAGTGCATGGTGTGTCAACAAGTTAAGGTTAAGCACATGAGGCCAGGATGGTTGTATCAAGAAATTGGTTTTCCCAAATGGAAATAGGAAGTGATCAATATAGACTTCATTACTGGTCTTCCTCGATCTTGAAATCAATATTATTTGATTTGGGTCATCATGGATAGGATGACTAAGTCTGCCTACTTTTTGCTAGTGCAGACTACCTTCTCGGTGGAGGATTATGTAAAGTTGTATATTCAGGAGATTGTGAAGCTGTATGGGGTACCTATTTCGATTAATTCTGATTGTGGAATATGGTTTACCTCTCACTTCTGGCAATCTTTTCAGAAAGGTTTTGGTTCTAAGGTTAGTCTGAGTACTGATTTCCACCTGCAGATATAAAGGCAAGCAGAGAGAACTAATTAGACATTAAAAGATATGTTTCGGGCTTGTGTGATTGATTATGGTGGTAGTTAGGTTGAGCATTTAACTTTGGTGGAGTTTTCTTGCAACAATTGTTATCATTCTAGATTTGGTATGTCCACTTTTGAGTCATTGTATGGTAGGAGGTGTAGATCTCATATTGGTTGGATTGAGTTTAGAAAGCGGATATGTTTGGTCCCGACTTGGTTTACCTGTCTATGGAGAAGGTGAAGGTGATTCAGGATAGGCTTAAGGTTGTCCAAAGTCACCAAAAGTCCTATGCTAATGTTAGGTGTAGATACTTGGAGTTTGAGGTTGGAGATAAGGTTTTCCTTAAGGTATCTCTTATGAAGGGAGTAATGCAGTTAGACAAGAAGGGGAAGCTTAATCCCCGATATCTTGGTCCTTATGAGGTTTTACGTAGCATTGGTAATATTTCTTATAAGCTAGTGTTGCCTTCTAGATTGATCTTGGTTCATCCGGTCTTTCATTTTTTCATGTTGAGTAAGTGCCTTGGTGATCCTTCCTCGATTGTTCCTTTGGAAGGATTGGGTATCACGAATTCTCTTTCTTATAAGGGAATCCCAATTAAGATCTTAGATAGGCAGGTTTGTTGGTTGCGGACCAAGGATGTTGCCTCGGTTAAGGTTCTAAATAGGAACCACAAGGTGAAAAAGGCTACTTGGGAAGTGGAGGAGGACATGAAGTCCAAATATCCACTTTTGTTTTCTTCTCTAGGTATTCATGCGAAAGGTATGTGTCTTCAACATATCTTTATTTTATGACTTTGTTGAAGGAAAGACTAATATCTTTGCCTCTTTGTTTTCAAACTTTATTGAAGATTAGGAATATATTTAAAAATGCAAAAGATTCGTGCATGTAGTTACCCCTACCTTGTCCATCATTCGGGGACAAATGTTCCTAGTGAGGGAGACTATAACATCCTGGGTTTTGACCCTTAGAAAATTTCCTGGAATTCTAGTCTTCGGACCCAATACAACTTATGGGAATGAGCCATATGATGGGATACGAATGGCATAGTCCTATCGTTTGCTGACCAGTACTGGTTGGTGGGACTGACTTTAGTTACTGGAATAGATATGACTTAGGGGTACGAGTCATATTGGTGGGTATGGATTTTTTGGTTCCTTAACTTAATCTTAGACTTGGTTACTTAGGTTGGATCTGAGTACGAGTGGCTCACCGTGAATAGTAAGCTAGGGTACAAGTCGTACCATGGACTCGTATGGTGGACAGCGTCTAAATCTTCTTTGGTTTTACACTGCCAGGTGTATGGATCGTATGCTTCGAATATGACTTGGTTAGATGAGTCATATTCTGAATAGTAGTGGATCCAAATATTATGGCTAGGATACGAGTCAAGGTTACCAATCATATTGAAGGGTACGACTCGTAAGTGTCAGTCGTACTCCTATGATGGGATTTTGTGCAATTTAAGTGGGGGTATTCTAGATATTTATCCACTTATCCTAATAAGGTCCCACGACTTTTAACCTACTTGGGAGGTTATTTACCCTATTATTCCATACATTAACACTTAGAAACTCTTTGAAAACACTCTATAATTCTCTCAATAGCTTTTGTGCAAGGGAAGATAAGGTTTCAACTATAGGATTAATTTAGGGCTTGACTTGGTGAACACTTTCCATCATAATCCTTGTTTAAGGCATATTCTCTTCCCTCATTGTTAATTCTAACTATAAGTATGGTTTTTATGAATGTTTTCATGACTTCATTGATTGTATGATTTTGCTTTTCAAATATGAATTAGGGGTTTTGATATTAAATAGTTGGTTATGGTTTTTCCATGGTATTAATTATGAATTATGTGCATTAATGATGGTTTTAGATGATTGAATTGCATGGAAATGGTTTAATGGTAATTGGAATTGATTATGGTTATATTATGCCCCTAATGTGCTTGACAAAATGCCTATAATAATATTTTCATTGCATTTAGCACTTTTAATGGAACTATTGCTTATTTTAAAACTTGGTAAGGGAATTGTTCATGGTTTAAATGACTTGGAAAGGTAAATTACTAAATGGTTATGCTTATGGGGTACATGGAATCCCCCAAATGGTTTAATATGGTAAATGGAAGGGCACTTAGAAGTCCCCTTAAACCTATATATGGTCGGCTATGGATAGTACTTGCAAGTATGGTCAGTATGACGATACCACCACTAAATGTCCTTGGTTAATAAATGGTAAATGGATTGATTGGTTGCTTGGTAATGGTTTTAATTGCACAATAATAGTGGTATATGTAGCAAAGCTATGGAAGGTGAAGGTCCCGGGGGGGACCAAAACTGGAAACACATATTTGCCGATATGAGGTTGGTCTTAGTGACTATGTGCATAATGTCACACCATATATTTGGGGGATTTACTAGTCATCCCAGGTATTCTTCCCTGGTCGTGTGGCTACAAGCATAGGGGCCTTTTCAGCCGGGGGATCTAAACCCATATAGCCCATGGGTGGATTAGGACGACAAAGTAACACAACCCAGGTAAAAGTTTTAATGGCATGCTAAACCTGGTCCCCTTTCCCAGCATGGTTATATGTATGTATGGTCGTGTGCATATATATGGTTTTACTTAGCTTTATAAATGGCATGATTTTATTCTTATGATGAAATCATGCTAGCGTTCACCCTCTAAATCATCTACAAGCGGTTGTATACCTATTTTATGCAGAAATTGGCCGTTCTACTCCTTCTACATAGTGATTGACTCAGGGATTAGCATTTGGATTGAAATAGTGAGCTTCCATCCTTTTGGAAGGCCCCATTTCATGTTATGGATATTTCTAGACAGTTTGATTTTATTTTATATATTGGTTATGTCCCTTGTTGGGGGCATATCCCAACCAAATTTTTACTTCTCTTTGGTTAGAGGCTTTTTGGTTCTGCTATAGGTTTGAATGAGAAGGATCGGTATTGGTGTCAGTCTTAGTATTGGTATTGACATTGCGGCAGACACCAATAGATGGGATTATTAGTTGTTCCATTGTACTTTATTTTGGATTAATTATATTATGTTTTGGAACTTATCTGGTTCTGGCTTGGTTTATGGCCTTTGGAAGGGTTTTGTACGGTTGGGCGATTAGTGTGGGATGGTTGGACTCGGTTGGTCCGGTCACGGTTGGGATCCTATCCTAGAGTCTTCGTGTGAGCTATTACACTATCATGTTATATGCTCAAAATTCAGCCAACTCAGGGCAGGCGGCTGGAGGTTGGGTTGGGTAATGGGGTTGGTCTCCGATCTTGGTTGAACTTAGGAAGCCCAATATGACAAAGCCCCTGGTTGGGTTATCTTAGTTTTGTTATGTGTAAAATGTTTAATTGGGATTAAAAGAGGGTTCAGTAGCAAATTCATAGAAGGTGGAGGTCCCGAGGGGACCAACTTTGAAAACTCACATTTGTCGATGTGAAGGTGCCTTGGTGATCATGTGTATGATGTCATACTTTTTTATTTTTAGGGATATACTAGTCATCCCAGGTTCTTTTCTCCGATCATGCATCTAACATACATTGGGGCACTTTCAGCTGGGGGAGTTGAACCCATATAGCCCGTGGGTGGTTTTAGAATGGTGGAGCTACATAATCCAGGTTAAGATTTTCAATACATTTTAAACCTTGATCCCTATTCCACCACGGTATATATATGTATATATGTGATTGCATATGGTTATTTATTTTGGTTTGAATAATGGCATTATTTTGTCCTTATCCCTGAGTTACATGCTAGTGTTTACCCCACAAACCGTCTTCGGCCGCTGTATTTCCACGCGATGCAGGAACCATTTATACTACCATTCCTCTTGCTCAGTGACTTGGATTTAGGGATAACTTTAAGTCAGATTTAAGTGGTGAGCTTCCATACTCCTAATGACTCTATTTCGTGTTATGGACTTTTTTTTATTTTTTTTATTTCTTTGGTTTTGGTTTGGGCTATGGTCGGGGGCATGTCCCGACCAAATATTCTTTAATTCTAGTTAGAGGACTTCTCAAACAACTACGGGCATAGGCGGTGTCGGTATTAGTGTCAGCCTTGGTATTGGGATTGGAAATGGTTGTTTAATTGGTTGTGGACTTTGACTTTGCTTTTAAGCTTACTATCATGTTTATGTATTATTATTATTTTATCTTGTTATTTGTTTGGGATTCATCTGACATGTGGTGTAAGGTTGTTAATAGTGGGGTATTGGGGGTGGTCTCTGGTCCTGGTTGGACTTGAGATGCCAGACACGACTAGGCCCTGGTTTGGGTCATGTCAGATTGGTATCAGTGCCCTAGGTTCATGGTCAATTGAGTGTCCGAAAAATCCATATCGAGTGGAGTCTTTTTTAAGGCTGTGTAGGATGTCATACTCATAAGTGAGATGCTATGAGGCATTTAGATATGTTTCTCTTTCTTGTGTTTTGTTTTCGAGCTCTAGAGTATAAGGTCCTGAACTTTTCTCTAATTCTCATTTGTTCGCCTTTCAGATCATGCCTCCTCAATAATCTAAAGCCCATGGAAACTCTTCTGGCCTACTTGGGGATAATGATAATGAGCTACACTCTGCTTATAGGGTCTAGACCTAGTCTAGGGATCCTGTTCCTGATTGCCCTGCTGGAGTTCCACCGGTGCCTTCCAGTCCTTCTCAAGCTCTTCTGGTTGATGTGATGAATGCTGAGTTTCATTAGTTTATCCATATATTAGCTTATTTAGTACCAGCCTGAGCGTGGTGCTCCTGTTACTCTATCTTTTAAGGCCACATGGGTTGGCCAATTTATGAGGTTGAGCCCTCCTGTGTTTATTGGTGTTAAGGTTGAGGAGGATCTTCAAGGTTTTACTAATAAGATAGAAAAAATCTTATGTGTTATGCTTGCTACTAATGTAGAGGGTGCATAATTTGCTGCCTATCAACTGAAAGATATACCATACCAATGGTATGAGGAATTAGAGAAGTCAAGGGGTGACAATAATGAGTCAGCCCTGTGGGATGATTTCTTTTATACTTTTCTAGACCTCTTATCTCCTCAGGAGTTAAGGGAGGTATAGAAGGAAGAGTTTGTTAACTTAAAGCAAGGCAAAATTTCAGTCAAGGTGTATGCCTTGAAGTTTCACCAGTTATCGCGTTTTGCTCTAGAGTTGGTTTCTAGCATAAGGGCTAGAGTGATGAAGTTTGCTTCTGGGTTATACCAAGACTTGATTTTAGAGAGTAAGTCTACCTTGTTGAACAAAGATATGGACATCTCCAGACTGGTTGTATATATACAGTAGATCGGGTAAGAGAAGAAGAGCATGCCAAAATTGGGGAGAGGCAGAATAAGAAGTTTAGATTTTCTGATTAGGATTGTGGGAAACAGCAGAGTGGCAGGGATGGTGGAAAGTGGTACAAGAAGAGGTGGGGCAATTCTAGGTCTCACTCAATGGCTAGTGCTCCCTACCCAAATTCGTTCGATGATAAACGTTGATTTAGTGGCGAGAATTATAGGGCATCGGGTGCCCAATCTCAGGCTAACGGGGCCCAATCAGCTCTATCATATCCTCCCTGTAGATTTTATGGTTGATTGCATTAGGGTTATTGTGATGCAGGAAAGGACAAGTTTTTCAACTGTGGTCAGACAAGGCACATGGTTAAAATTTGTCCTATTAGTAAGGTTGCCTCTGGGGAAAACAAGGTTTCTGTTGCCTCTTCTTCAACTCCGGCACCAAAGAGTGCACCATTTTGCTTCGGCACTAGTTGGAACTGACTCTATTCTCTCACTACTCATCAGGAGTTCGAGGCATTGCCTGATGTTGTTACTGGTATGTTGAAACTCTTTTCCCGTGATGTGTACTATTTACTTGACCTAGGGTCTACTCTTTTTATGTGAACCGACTTGTAGTTGTGCATTCTAGTTTTGGTCTCGAGTGTATTTGGGACCCTTTTTCTGTTTCTACCTTGGTGGGTGACTCTGTGGTGGCTAGAAGTGTCTATAGAGGTTGTGAGGTGTTTGTTGTGGTCGAGAGACTTTAGTGGATCTGTTTAAACTAGACATCATTGATTTCAATGTCATATTGGGAATGGATTGGTTGCACTCATGCTATGATTTTCTTAATTATTGGACCCATAAGTTCATCTTTAAATTCCTTAATAAGCCGATTATAGAATGAGGAGTGGTTCCCTATCTCCTAAGGGAGTTCATATTGTTTCTTAGAGCTCAAAGATTAATCTCCAGGGGGTTTCTCTATCATTTGGTCTGAGTTAAAGATTCTAACTTAGAGTGCCCTTCTTTGCATTCCATCCTGGTAGTGAATGTTCCTGAAGTTTTCCTAGATGAACTTCCTAGTGTTCTTTCTGATAAAAAGATTGATTTTGGGATAGATTTTGTTCTGAACACTCATCCCATCTCTATTCCTCCATATAAAATGGCTCCAGTTGAGTTGAAGGAGCTTAAGGAGCAATTAAAGGATCTTTAGGACAAGGGTTTGATCCGTTCTAGCGTGTATTTATTTGGTGCACCGGTTTTATTCATGCGTTAGAAGGATGGTTCCCTTCAGATGTGTATTGATTACCGGCAGTTGAATAAGGTAACGGTAAATAATAAGTACCCTCTTCCATGGATAGATAATTTGTTTGATCAGCTTCAGGGTGTTAAGTTTTTCTCCAAGATTGATCTTCGGTTTGGGCATCATCAGCTAAAGATTAGGAAGGTGGATGTCCCTAAGATTTCTTTCTGTACCTGGTATAGGCATTTTAAGTTCCTAGTTATATCTTTTGGGTTGACTAATGCCCCGGTTGCATTCATGGATTTGATGAATAGAGTCTTTCATCGGTTTCTAGATTTTTTCATCAGTGCTCATTGATGATGTTTTGGTGTATTCAAAGAGTGAGGTGGATTATGTCAATCACCTCCGTATTGTATTACAGACCTTGAAGGAGCATCAGTTGTATGCCAAATTTTCAAAATATGAGTTATAGTTGAACGTTGTCACATTTTTGGTTATGTCATTTCTAATGAAGAGATCATAATGGATCCGCAGAAAATTATAGTGCTAAAGAAATGGCCTAGACCCACAACTCTAATCAATATTCAGAGCTTCTTGGGTTTAGCTGGATATTATAGGAGGTTTGTGGAAAGTTTCTCTACTGTAGATGCTTTGTTGACTAAGTTGACTCAGAAGAAGGTAAAGTTCTTGTGGTCTGATACTTGTGAGGGTAGTTTTGAGAAGCTGGAGGATAAGCCAACTTTGGAATAGGTCTTGACTTTTTCAAAAGATATTGATGGTTTTGTAGTCTATTGTGATGCATCCCGTATGGGTCTTGGATGAATTTTAATGCCACATGGCAAGGTGATAGATTATGCCCCTAGACAGTTGAAGGTGCATGAGAAGAATTATCCAACTCATGACTTGAAACTGTTGGTTGTGGTATTCACGTTGAAAATTTGGCGCCACTATCTATATGGTGTGTGTGTGGATATCTTTTTTTATTATAAGAGCCTGCAGTATGTGTTTTACTTAGAAAGAGTTGAACCTCAGGCAAAGGAGATGACTTGAGCTACTAAAGGATTATGACATGAATCTTTACTGCCATCCAGGTAAAGCTAATATGGTTGTTAATGCTCTTAGCAGGTTATCATTAGGAAGTCTGGCTCACATGGATGAAGGGAAATGAGAGTTGGTGAAAGATATTCACTATTTGGCTAAACTTAGAGTTCGTCTCTTGGACTCTGAGGATGGTGGTGTGTTCATGTAGAAGGTGGTGCATTCATCACTTAGTGCTAAAATAAAGGAGAAACAAGTTTTGGATCCTGTCTTGATGAGGATCAAGGGCGATGTAGCTGGGCAAAAAGTAATGGCTTTTGAGGTTAGTGGTGATGGTACCTTATGGTACTAAGGGAGATTTTCCATTCCATATATAGATGGATTACGAGAGAGGATATTAGCTGAGGTGCATGAGTCGCGCTATGCTATTCATCCTGGTTCATCAAAAATATATCATGATCTTCAGGTAATGTATTGGTGGAACAATATGAAGTGGGATGTGGATAGTTTTGTGGCTAAGTGTATGGTGTTTCAATAAGTGAAAGTTGAGTACATGAGTCCCGGAGGATTGTATCAAGAGATTGAGTTTCCTGTGTGGAAGTGGGAAGTGATCAACATGGATTTCATTATCGGTCTTCCTCAGTCATGGAATCAGTTTAATTCAATTTAGGTCATCATGGATAGGATGACAAAGTCTGCTCACTTCCTTCCAATGAGGGCAAATTTTTCGATAGAGGATTATGATGAGATTTTGAAGTTGCATGGGGTGCCTATCTCTATTATCTCGAACCGTGGAAAGAAATTTTCATTGCACTTTTGGTGCACATTTAAGAAAGGCTTGGGGACTAAGGTGAGTCTTAGTACTATTTTACACCCATAGTCGGATGGGCAAGCGGAAAGAAAATGTAGACATTAGAAGATATGCTCTGTTCTTGCGTGATTGACTATGGTGGTAGTTAGGTTGAGCATTTTTCTCATATAGAGTTTGCATATAACAAGAGCTACCACTCTAGTATTGGGATGGCCCCATTTAGAGCTTTGTATGGTAGGAGGTTTAGATCTCTTATTGGGTGGTTTGAGGTTGGTGAGACAAAGATGTTTGGTCTATATTTGGTTTACCAAGCCATGGAGAAGGTAAAGGTGATTCAGAATAGGCTTAAAGCCATCAAAAGTCACCAAAAGTCCTATATGGATGTGAGGCGTAAGAAGTTAGAGTTTGAAGTTGGGGATAGGGTGTTCTTAAAGGTGTCTCCTATAAAGGGAGTGATGCAGATTAGAAGGAAGGAGAAGCTTATTCCCTAATATGTTGGTCCATATATGGCATTAAAAAGGGTTGGCAATGTTGCAAATGAAATGGCATTGTCTTCTAGCTTAAGCTTCATTCATCCAGTGTTCCACGTATCTATGTTGAGGAAGTGTGTGGGTGATCCATCAGAAATTATACCTATCAAGGATATTGGTGTTTTGGATTCTCTGTCTTATGAGGAGGCCCGATTAAGATCTTAGATCGGCAAGTTTTTCATTTGTGGACCAAGGACGTAGCTTCGATAAAGTTTCTATGGAGGAACCACAAGGTTGAAGAGGCTACATGGGAAGCTGAAGAGGATATAAAGTCCAAGTATCCCTTGTTGTTCCCCGTTCTAGAAAATTGTGCTTAAGGTATTTGTTGATCTTACCATCTTTATTTTCTAACTTTGTTAAAGGTAAGAGTATAGACGTTTTGGGGTTTTAATCATGCTAGTCAATGCATGTCCTATCATTTGAGAAAGAATGATCCTACTGGGGGAGAATTAAAACACCCTGGATTTTGGACCTTGGAAATTTCCTAAGCTTTGGGCTCACTATCCTAGTAATGACTTATCATACGAGTTGTATGGTCTGGTATGAGTCAGGTGACCCTCATCGTAGGGAGTCCTGTAGATAATGGTTAGGAATCTGTGATGGTTACGATTGGGGTGGTACGAGTCATTAGTGGTGGGACGGTTTTTTTGGTCGTTCATTTGATCAAATTAGTAACTTAGTGACTTTACTTGGATCTGAGTATGAGTGGATCATTAAGAGCCATGAGGATAGGTTGCGTAGGGTAAGGTTGAGTTGTGTATTGTCCAGTGTCCAATACCTTTGAGTTCTGTCTTGGGTACGACTGGACCATATGAGTCGTATGGTCTTGTCACGAGTGGGGGTCAGGGATTTATATAATGGATAGTAAATAGTTGTCCAACTCACTATCTTGGTGATGACTCAATTTTACAAGTCTTATGTTGTGGTCACGAGTGATAGGATCGACGTGTAACCATCTACGGTATTTTTACAATTTTAAGTTGGGGCATTCTGGACATTTACCCTCTTTAACTCCCAGTGAGGACATGACTTAAAACACTTTTTTGGGACTTTATTAACCTATTATTCTCAATTAAACACTCTTAAAATCTCTCTCCAACACTCTTTCAAGCAAAAGGCTAGGGTTTCATCAAGATAATCAATTAAGGCTTTCAAGGGTAGTTTCTCTTCGTCTTCCTTGGTGTCAAAGGCATGTGACTCTTCCCTCATTGTTATTTTACTAAAGTCATATGTTTTAATGTATGGTTTTCATTGTAATGTTATGGTTTTGAGATAAAGATTGGGGGCTTTGCATGTTTATAGTTGATTAATATTTCTCATGATTTTAATTATGGTTTTTTCATATTTTGCTTAAAGTTTTCCACATGTGGGTTCATGGGGATGGTGATTTAATTGAGAGATCATGATTGAACCCTAAATTATGATGATTTTGGATTTGATAATGGAATGCCCTCAACCTGTTTGTGAAATTATCAATGAGAATAATTTTGTTGCATAGTTTGACTACTCTTGGAATCCTTGCATGGCATAAATGGTTAAAGAAACATGAAATGTTTTAGGTTGGACTCACATGACTTTACAAAGGCCTTGGTGGCCATGTTTTAATTATAATTGGTTTTAGTTTAATTGGAAACGGTAGAGTTTAATTTGGTTAAATGGTTTGTATGGCATAAGGTAATGGACTTGCAAGCTCTAATTTTTGCGTGACGATACCAATGGTTAATGCCTAATTAAAAAACTCCTTAGTAAATGGTTTGGTTATGTGTAAAAGATTTAATTGGGATTAAAAGGGGGTTCAGTAGCAAATCCATGGAAGGTGGAGGTCCTGAGGGGACCGACATTGGAAACTCACGTTTGTCGATATGAGGGTGGCCTTGGTGGTCGTGTGCATGATGTCACACTTTATATTCTTAAGGATGTACTAGTCATCCTAAGTTCTTTTTGTCGATCATGCAGTTAACACGCACTGATGCCCTTTCAGCAGAGGAAGTTGAACCCATATAGCCCATGGGTTGTTTTAGAACGGTAGAGCTACATAACCCAGGATAAGATCAATGCATGTTAAACCTTGTTCCCTATCTTGGCATGGTATATATATGTATATATGTGATTACATATGGTTATTTATTTTGGTTTTAATGATGGCATTATTTTATCTTTATCCCTAAGTTACATGCTAGAGTTTAGCCCGCTAACCATCTTCGGGTGTTGTATTCCCAAGCAATGTAGGAACCGTCCATACTACAATTCCTCCTTCTTAGTGACTTGGATTCGGGGACAGCTTTGATTCAGATTGAAGTGGTGAGCTTCCATACTCCGAAAGACTCTATTTCATGACATGGATATCTTTTTATTTTAGTTATTTCTTTGGTTTTGGTTTTGGTTTTGGCTATGGTCGAGGGCATATCTCAACCGAATATTCTTTGATTTCGATTAGAGGCCTTGTTGAACAACTACGGACATACGCGGTGTCGGTATTAGTGTCAGCCTTGGTATTGGTATTGGCATTGGGATTGGAAATGGTTGATTAATTAGTTATGGATTTTCACTTTGGATTTAATCTTACTATCATGTTTCTGGATTATTATTATTTTATCTTGTTATATGTTCAGGATTCATCCGACATGTGGTGTAGGGTGGTTAACGATTGGCTATTGGGGTGGTCTCCGGCCCTGGTTGGACTTTAGATGCCCGACATGGCTAGGCCCTGGTTTGGGTCGTGTCACTCTAACTCCTAGATCTTCCTCTTAAAACATTGCATAATAAATAATCTCAGTATAACTAATCTAAGCGTTACTAATACCTCATATTTTACATTACTCTTATACACCTTACCAAATAATCCCTAAGTGAATACAAAAACTAGGTTCTTAAAAAGGAAAAAGGGTCAAATTTACTCTTTTACTTTGAAAAATAAGATAAATCTATCCTTCGTCATACTTTGGGGTCAAATTTACCTTAGTTGTCATACTTAAGGGAAAAATTTACCCTTGGTGTTAAGAAACTTTTCACATGTACCCTTTAACTTAAAAGCTCAAATCAATATGTAATGACCCTCTAGGTCATTTTCTGTTTTTACGCTTATTTTCATTACTAGAGCTTTTCCATAGATGCCCCAAGTTTTTTATGATTTGCTGGAATTGATAGTTTGGTTATCAGGCAGTTTATTTGGTTTTTGAAGTCAATCCCCTATTTAGAAGTCTTTGTTGGTTCCAACTGGACACCAGGTGAAAACTTCAGTAAAATGATCTCGGATGAAAATTTTGACTATGCCAGCAGCTCTAAAATATCAATTTTAGGCTAGGTAAACCTTTTTTTTGGGTTCTAACACACCCGAGCTCATTTCGACCTATTGGTCAGAAAGTTGAAAAAATAGAAGATTGGGGGTGGCACCTATATTTGGTCGAAATGACCTCAGATAGAAAAATTCAACTTCGCCAACGCGTCCAAAACATTGAAATTATTGTGGTTACATAGTTCATTTGCTTATATTGTATTTTGGATGCATCCCGAGATATTGGTCAAAACTTGGAAAATATTCTAAGTTTCAGCTGATATTTGCTACAGCAGGGGAATACCGCAATTGTGGTGGGGTGCATGGCGATCAGGACTTCGCGATATTGGTCCAAGTGGTCGTGATAGCAACATCTCTTTACCTGTAGGGGCTATAAATTGGCCCTAAGGTCGCAATTGTGGTCATTTTTTACTCCTTTTTTAGACCTAGAAACCTAGAGTGGTGTGCTAACTTCAAATTGAGTCTTGGGTGCAACTTGGAAGCTTGATTAACTTATATTTTCTTGATTAACATAAAATTTGAGGTAAGAATCCTTCCATTTTATGCTTAAATTTATTGAATTCTTGACCAAAATCCCAAATAGCTTAAGGTCTTGATTTTAGCACAAATAAGTTTAGTTTTCACCTATTTCCTAAGTGTTATGATTTCCTAATGGTAAATGAACATTGGGTTGGCCTCGGAAACATGTTTTTCATACGTGGGATCCACTTGGGATTTTTGGTGTTGCTTTTGTACACGAAGAATAATGGTGCAATATGGGTATCAATATTCTCGTAATGATGTGTAGAATGCATTTTTGATATCTTGGCATCTTGAAGAAGCTTCTTGGAAGGGAAAAGTGAAGGTTTAGCGAATTGCTAAGAATCCATCGGATTTGAGGTAGACTAAGTTTACTCCTTGTTATATTGAGCTATATCATAATATAATTGTGAAATCTTGTTAGATTGGAATGGGTTTTAAGTATTGGATTGATGAAATGCAAGACTTGGGTTTGTTGGACTATTTAAGCTAAGTGAATCTTAGAGTTGAAAATCTTGACTTGTTCCCCTTTATCTTTGGTTGGATAGACTTCATTACTTATGTTTAGCATGATAATGCCTTAGAATACTCAACCTTGGGTGAAATGCTCTAGTTTCTAATACTTAGAGTAAGTTGGCCTTAGTTACTTATACTAGAAAAGGTAGCCTTAGTTCCATTGGACTTAAAAAAAATTCTTGAAAAGAATATCTACCTTAGGGTTATGGTGGCTTGCCATACATCTAAGAGTTGATTTAGATACCTTAGCCCAGTATGGGATAGAAATTGACTTAGAATGCATTTCGAGGATTTAGAAGTGGGATAGTTGACCCATCTTAAGGCAAGATTGAGGATTAGTTCCCTTGAACCCTTATGCTTAGTAATTGACTAGAGAGTGCCCTTTTGAGAAAATATTGATGATTCTTGGTGTTTGTTGGTTACATGCAATGGCATTGAGAATGATGCCCAAGTGATTATGCCTTTGTATGCCTTATTGGCTAAAGTATATGTCAAGTTATTAATTATGTTATTGTGATTAACCATTATTTGTACTAATGAACATTCTATTAAATGAGCCCTTGACTAAAATACGGCCTAAGCCATAAATGATGTTAATGACTATGCTATGAACAAGTTATAGATTATGTCATGCTTTAGATATTGCCCATGCTAATGATAAATTATCTTTAGGCCAATAGTAGGACAATGAATATACTACTAATGGGCCATTATTCATGATATCACTTATGGTTATGCCGATGGTCTAAATGACTAGATTTTGGATTATGTAATGATGAGTCCTAGTTATACTCTTGATTAAGCATTGATTAGGATAGTTTTGGACCATTAACTATGTTTTTACCAAGTTATGATCATGCTAAATAATTATGCTAATAATCATATTGGAAATCTTTCTTATTATCGATATTCGAAATGATGATGTTAATGGTGCTAGAAGGCACTCTCATTGACTATATGTAAAGAAATTCTATAGATTATGCTTGGACTCATAATAGTTTCTTATATGATTACTTATGCTAATGCTTTTTCCGCATTTCATAAATATTTATATACTCATCTCTCCGTTATGGGATGGAGGAAAGATATTTGTATTAAAGATATAAGTTTGGGGAATAATCCCAATGATAGTATATATTATTTATGCTAGATATACATAGATCTATTGATAAAGTGACATTGATGATGAACATTGGATTATAGAGGTATGCTCTTCTTCACTTCTCATTTATATCCATTTACTTTAGCCCTCGTAGGGCTTGTCATTTACTTTAGCCCTCGTGGGGCTTGTCTTTACTTTAGCTCTCGTAGGGCTTGTTCTTTATTAATGATATAAATTTGCATATTGTGAATATTGATATTTTGATGATATCCGACTAGGCCGGAGGATATTGTGATTTATATTGATACCCGGCGAAGTCGTAGGATATTATGATGATATGTTCATACCCGATAAAAAGGAGGATATTGTGATGTTATGTTGATACCCGATATGGATGGAGGATATTTTGATAATTTGTTGATATCGAACAAGGCCAAAATATATTGTGATATTATGTTGATACCCAGTGAGGCCACAGGATATTGTGATAATATTTTGATACCCGACAAGGACAGAGGATTTTGTGATGTTATATTAATGCCCAGCAAGGTTGGAGGTTATTGTGATGATATGATGATACCTATCAAGGTCGGAGGATATTGTGATGATATGATGATACTCGGTGCTGCCAAACGATATTGTGATGATATGATGATACTCGATATGGTCGGAGGATATGTTGATGATATGATGATATACCCAATAAGGCTGAAAGATACTAATTGATGTGTCTATGCATACATCTATTAGTTCAACTCTGGCTAACCCTATGTATGGCAGTTATATATTTATTTATGCCCTTGTGTAGTTGGGTATAATGTTGATAATAGAGATATCAGTTATGATCTTCTAATGAGTTAAGGTATAAAGCGATATAGTTATTAGTTTAAGGTTGAAAGATGCTTAGTGGTGGATGTTGCTCAAGTGGTTAATAGTGACTAATAAATTAGTGAACCTTGATGGTAAAGAGGATTAGTGGCATTGATGGCTATTAATAGTGATGATTAACTTATTATGGAGGTTAGTGATAATGAGTTTAGCAATGGTAGTGAGTAGTTCCTATTGATGACTAAATTTGTGATGTTGATTAGTTGTTATGCGGGGATTTATAGATTAAGGATGCTAGTTTACTAAGGATGTTGGTGGATAGATGGTTAGTGGATAAATTGTGATTAGCGGTCATTTGATAATTGGTGACTAGTGGGATTATGATGGCTAGAAATAAATATTGGTTAATTGGTGAATATGGTCTAGTGGTGAATCTTGACTAGATGTTAAATATTGGCTAATTAGTGAATAAAAGTTAGTCGTTGAACCATGACTAGTGATTACGTAATGAATAATAGAGAGAGTATAATTAGATGTAATTTGATGACTAGTGAGTAAATGGTTTGGTATTAAGTGTTGTCTAGCTACTAGTGTATGAATAAGGTGTATTGACGAGGTAGATGCCTATATGATGGTATGTTTATGGTTATGAGTATATTGGTATATCTTATTCCATTAGATTATTGATGATGATTATGAATGTTGGCAACGAGGTAGATGTCTATATGATAATATGGTTACGATTATGAGCATATTGGTGTATGTTATTCTAATACGATTATTTATGATGATTATGAATGTTGGCAAATGGCCGTTTGATTAAAATTGAGAAATACAATGGATAATGAGAGAGTTTGGATATATTATTGATTTGATTCCTATATGTTTCTCTTGGGTATACTCTCTGGTGGTATGGGACGTCGTGATGAGTTCTTTACCTTTTCTCTGGTGGTATGGGATGTCATGATGAGTTCTTTACCTTATATACTAGTTGGTGTATGGGCGCCAACTCTGTAATTGTGTTTGCTTGTGATTGTACTTACGTTACTTTATGATTCTGAATCATTTATTTCTTATACACGACAACATTGACATGTGTTGATGCATTATGTTATATTGTTATTTTGATATTTAATAATTATTACGTATAACGATATTGGCATGTGTTGATGCCTTATGTTACACTATTATTCTGGTTTGTTTACTTATTATATACAGTGATAATGGAGATGATTCAGGTTTGATTTTGTACCTTGACTTAGTTATGATTATCTTGCACTTTATCATTTTCATAGCATGATTTAGCTCAGTCGGTCGATGATTGTTGACACCCAATTTTGACCTCCCGATACTCATTTAGGCTGCTATTTTATCAAAATTATTTAATTATTACTTTTTATACATTATTTTTGTATCAAACAGATATTGACGTGTCATATTTATGATTTAAAAAATGCACAAATTATCTTATTGCTTTTCAGTATATTTTTACAAATTATTAATTCAAATACAACATTTTACATATTTCTATATTTATTAAATTATTTTTCGTAAATATGCACACTTACTATTCACAAATGCATTGTGTTTTATTATCATTATTTTTATATAATATCTTTACATAATATTAATTTTACATGCGTAGTTGACTCTTAATTATTATTACGTCATTATTATTAATAATAATTTTTATTTAATTTTCCTATGCCTTTTATTCCTAGCCACTTTTTTATAAATTTATGTCAATCTCAGCCTAAATTGACCTCAAATTGATAATCCTCAATTTCAAATATAACCCATTATCTGATCCATCTTGAATTTAAATCTCAACCATTGATATCATATGATCAACGGCAGAGATCAAAGCCCTTTTTTCTTCTCTTTTAATCAAAAACCAAAACCCTAACTCTCCATTTTTTGCTCCCATCATCCCCACCTCTCTCCCTCTTCTTTCTCTCTCTCTTCATTCTCTATACACCAGCCACCGCCGGATGTGACTACCGGTCGGAGGGCAACCTCTCTGATGCCTCCCCTCCTTCATTATCCATCTCCCATCATGGGTCAAAGTCATCATAGGCAAGGCCATCATCAACGAAAGAGACCAACATCAATCCCCGATAGTGCCGCCTATCTTCTTCATCCCCACCGTAACCAGCAAACACCGTTGGAACCACCAGCTGGTCCGGCCGGCGACCCCCCTCCTTTCCCTCGCACTAGTAAGAAAACAGCCTCCATCTACCACTAAAACCATTTTTATAGAGCCTCACCGACGAAACTAGCCCCAAAACCAACGCCGCCACCCCGCTTGTCACCAGCAAATCATGACGGGTTCATGACGAATCCGTCCAGGTTTTTATCCTCGTTTAACTCTTGTAACCCAAATTAATATTATTATCTTCCTCTCTTTCCATTTCTTTTAACAGTTTATTAATTTTGAAATTAGTGACATTCAACTTTGATTTTTGATTTGATTGTTTTAATTTCATGTTTGTTTGTATTCTTTAGCTGACAATTGTTAAAAGCCCCAAATTTGCATGACCATTTGCTTTAATTTTAATTTTGATTGAAGTTTCAATACTGCAAATATTGAGGCACTATGTTTCTTTACTCATATTGTTAATATGAATTTATCGGTACAATGGATTTTTTTTATCTTCATGTTTAATTCCGTGAATTTGAAATGTTGACAGTTGTTGTTCTTCATAATTTTTTATATTTGATCTACCTTAACATGTTGATTTCTTTACCTTAACATGCTAACTGATTACCCTGATTTTTGCATCCAATTAAGATAATCTGATTAGAAAATATTCTCCATAATTAGTTACTTTAATTTTGAATATAATTTTATTATATATGGTAAACAGTAAAAGTTGATGCATATCTTCATCTTTTTAGTTATTTGTATTTTTTCTAATGTACTTATTTATGACAAATTTGATTCTAATTGATTTTGTCTAGTTAATTAAGGAAAATAATAATGTTGATGATTTTTTAAATATTGGTTTTTGTTTTATTCATTGGACTGATTTGTATGTGATTAATTCTGTTATTCATTTAAGAGAAATTTTATCTTAATTGGTTGACAAGGCTATTGTTTTGCTGTTTTTATCTTGGCATGATTTTACATTACTTGGCTATATAAAAAACTCCTCCTCATTCTTTGAGGACACAGCTTACGCTATAATATCTGCACTCTCCCTACTCTCTACTGTATCTATTCTCTGTGATAAACAAGAACTTTGAACTCATAAGTTACAACACACAACATACACTTTCTCTTACTAAAAGCTTAAAACAAAGAAAAGGCAATTTCACTTTATTATTTTTTACACTCGTTTTTGGAGCATTAATCTTGACCTTTTAGTGGCAATCCATTCTCGGATCTCTGGCTGTTTGATTTTCTTATTATTATTATTATTTGTTATCATCAATCTGTCCTCTATCGACGTAATTTTCTTTTATACCTTATATGATGATGCTAGTAAACATGTTTATAGGAATCATTCAGTGTTTTCTTGCTATGTCTGTGTCATGTTATATTTTCGATTGTATTTCTATTACATATTGTCTAACGGGTACAAATAGACAGTCTCAGGTATTTGAAGAGTCACCGAAAAGTTCATGGGGGAGGGATGCACCTTTTCTTTCTTTGTTCATTAACTTATTTTTGATTCATGGTGTTGTAATAACTTTGTATAAACGTTATTATTGTTTTAATAATAATTGGAGACTGCATGGAGGCGGGAACTTATGTTCTCTATGAATAGTATAGATAGGCACAACTTAGGTTCTATATTTGTTACGTACTACGTGAATTATTTAGGCACACAATCTTAGAAATTATTAACATCTGAATCGTTTAGGCATTCAATTTAAGGTTTATTAATTGATCCGCTTAGAATTCGTAATTTTAGGATTTAATTGAAGCCGGCATCCTAAATTAGATTGACATTAAGTGTGACAATATATTTTGCATGTTGGTATATTAAATTAGATTTAAGCATGTTAATGTATTTTTAGCATATTAAGCATATTAAATTAAATTTCAAATTTTGTGGCATATTAACATTAGATCTAAGCGTGTTTAATTGAATTTTCAGCATGTTTAATATAATTTTCAGCATGTTTAATAATATTTTCAGCATGTTTAATTGAATTTTTGGCATGTTTAATTGATTTTTCAGAACGTTTAATAATATTTTCCAGCATGTTTAATAATATTTTCAGCATGTTTAATTGAATTTTTAGTATGTTTAATACAATTTCAGCATGTTTAATTGAATTTCTAGCATGAGTAATAATTTCTAGTATGTTAAACATTAAATTTCAGCATGTTCATATAAGTTTAAGTATTAAGGAATAGGTTCCCAACATGTTAGCATGATAATGTGAATGTTAGTATGACAAGCATATTTAAGTCACTTTTTTAGCATGAGATTCAAGTGTGTCAATGTGTGTTTAGCATGTTCACATTACGTATATTTCTGCATGTTAATTCTCTCAAGCATTAAAGGATGTATTTCTCGCATGTTAATGGACTTACTAGTTTAAAATAAAATAATTTTTGAAATGTAATATCCCAACACTATCATTAGTTTATAATACATCTTCCACAATGAAATTCATGAGCACAACTCTTTGACATATTTACATCACTTCAACATGCCCTTTTAATAATTTTACAACATAATTTTCAACATGAACAATAGTTACATTTTGTCATACTAACGGTTGTTGATCACTTAGATATCATGCCTATAGGTTAACGAACTTCAAAATAAATAATTATTTACCTTTGCATGTGAATCACATTAATCATTTCTTTAATAACCAAGAGGCTAATTTGGGATCATTATGTGCTAAGTGATGTCCAATGTGTTTCCCTCTTTGAGTCTTAGGGAAACATAGCTTTATTTTGTCTAGACCACAAATCCAAAATAGCAAAGTCCAATGCCTCTTGGACGATAAGTGGGATGATAGGTTCTAAAATGTAAGTTTTATCCTTGTCTTAGAATGCTTTTAGATTAGACAACCAGCCTAGGTGGGGTGGGACGGATAGTCATTCGGAAGTGATAATCTCCATAGATATTACACAACATTTGACATTGTTACTTGTTTAAGAATTCGGCTAGTGGGATGGATAAGGATTAAACAAGTTGGGGTTCTGATCCAAATGAAACCAAAAACTTTGCCTTTGTTTTCTTTGAATTTATTTTTCTTTTATTTACTGTACATGTTTATTTATTTGGGGTAGTTAGTTTATTATATAAGTAGTCCCCTTTTTGTTATAAATTATGTCATTTTTTCTCCTCGCTTGTCTTATTATATACTTTTATTGATTTTATCACTTAGATAATCAACAATTAGAAATAATAAAATAACATGCGTTTGTTTATTAATTACTTTATCACTTAGTTAACATTTAAGTTAATAAAACATGAGACCTTTATTTGATCATGTAGAATCCCCATGTAAATACAAATTCATCCAGGAACCACCTTTATGGACCTCGAAAGGTGTCTAACACCTTCCTTTTGAGGTAATTTAAACCCTTACCCAAATCTCTGGTGAACTAAGACAAAACAACAAAATAGGTTCATAGTAGCCTAGACCGGTTCCCTAACGCACCTTAATTCGTTAGGTGGTGACTCTTTATAATCACTCCTTAATAATCCCAAAAATAGTAGTCACATCGAATCCCACTTTTTGCGAGAAAAATAGAGCGCGGCAATGATGCCTACTAAGTACTCATCATTTTGGTACTCATACTAAACTTCTGTATTTTTTTGGTGTAGATCTGTGTATTAGCTATCGCCATTGATCGTGGTCCGTGCGGTGATTGATTCCCGGAGATAAAGTGAGCTTTGGAGTTTAAGTCACCTAATTTTCTTCCATTTCTTGTATTCAGTCTTTAGTATTTGAGATAGATGTATAGGCTATTCTAGGCTTGGAGTTGTATTGATACTATTAGTTGCTCTTGTACTAGATCTACCAGGTTTTGGGATTGGTATCTTGTATGACTATTTATTCTATCTAGAACCCTTATGTTTACAAATGATGTTCTTGAAATTTCTCCTATGTTGGCCGTTTTTTACCGAATTAACCCATTGTGTTAGCTCCGAGTTATGGTATCAGCTTACCTACTGATGGGAATTGGTAGGTATCATCATGACTCATAAATAAGATCATGACAAATTGGTATCAGAGCCTAGGTTTTACCATTATTATTGGTACAAGAGCAAGTATCTAGTAGAGTCCTGCAGATCAGAACGTTGACTTCTGTTTCCTATCTTCGAGGGGCTACGGGATATTCTTAGGAGTTCTTCACTTTTTTCACTCATTTTATGTCAAGAATCTAAGTTGGTTTGTAGAGTATTCTCTTGACTTTACTCTTCTACAGAAGGTTAGAGTATATGTTTCCGCTACCCGAGATGAGGGTCCCAAAAATGAGCCCAGGGATCCTACTCCTGTTGTTGAATATAGATGACCTAGAGGTTGTGGATAGCCTAGAGATGTGTCCCCAGCTAGAGTCTAGGATAGGCCACCTTCCTAGACCCTATTCCTGCACTTGAGCAAGAGATTCTTCCACCACATCCAGCGGTGGGCCAGGTACCAGCCCGGGGTCCACCAGGGTTCATTGCTTTACCAGTGCTCAAAGATGTATTGGTTCAATTGTTGGGTATTATTGGCAGACTGTCATCTAATTTACATAGTCTGCAGGATAGAATGGTACTTAAGCGGAGGCATAGCCAATAGCTACGGCTTTAAGAGTTGAGATTCCTCCTACACCGATAGTTGCTCAGTTGATAGTCGCCCAGCTAGTGGTTTCCCAACCAACTATTTCTTTTTAGGAACAGAAGATGTTGGGTAGATTCCTGAGGTTAGCTTTATATAGATTTTATGATGCTCCTAGAGAAGATGCACATAAGTTCCTGACTACTTGCGAGGATAGTCTTCGTGGTTTAGACCTTGTGAAGACTCGTGGTATGGATTACACCATATTTTAGTTGGACTTATCTACTCATCATTGGTGGAGAGGTTATATAGATTCTAGACCAGTTAGATCTTCTCTTTGTCATGGACTCAGTTCTCCAAGATGTTCTTAGAGATGTATATGTTGCACAGCCTTAGACATCGATTTAGAGATCAGTTCTCCAGATTAGAGTAGGGCTCCAAGACAGTTGCAGAGTATGATATGATTTGTTGCCTTGTTAGAGGGTTGAGACTTTCTGTTCACATATTTACTCAGAGTTTGGTCACTATAGGTTGGTCTTTTGTTGAGGTTTTAGATTATGATAGAACGATGGAGGAGATGATCCGTGAGGGTTTTGAGGGTCATAATAAGAGGCCTAGGTTTTGAGGCAGACTCAGTGGGATCTATCGTGGTTCCCGACCCATATATGGTAGTTCTTAGAGTAGGTATCCTTTAAGTCCATCTTTTTAGCCTCAGAGTTAGCCGAGTCGGCCTATTATGGAAGCTCTCCAAATTATTGATGGAGGTTATTCTAGTACTAGAGATCGCACTAGTAAGGGCAATGGTTAGTCCTCGAGGGGTTTATTTTCTGGTTAGACTAGACGTTGTGGTCTTTTCAAGTCAGCCGGATCTGTTAGTTCTGGTTTTACTCATAGGACGTGTTATAGTTGTAGGGGTTATGGTCACTATTATTGAAAGTGTCCTCTTCGTGGGGCGATAGTTGTTTTAGCTCAGAGTACCCCCTATTAGAGAAATTGACCCCTCAGTTGGAGGTGGTTCTTAAATTCACAGGGGTTGTTTCCAAGATACTCAATGGGATTCTCAAACATGCAAGATAGGAGGTCGGTTAGGTTTCCATCCAGGTGGCGCGTGATGAGTATATGTAATATCTTATAGACCCGAGTCTTAAACTAAGGATGTTGTAGTTACAAGTTTGATTTTGATGTGCTGCCAAGCGGCCCTTACTTTGTTTGATTCGGGAACCGCTTATTCTTATATATTTTCTTATTGTGCACCATGATTTGAATTGTCTACTGATTTATTATCTGTTCCATTGCACATATCTACTCTTAGGGTATTTTTTAGTAGTGGATTGAGTATTCTGATCATGTGTTGTGACTGTTAGTGATGTTAACACTTACGTCAATCTTATTATTTTGGATATGTTGGAGTTTGATGTAATTCTGGGAATAGACTGATTATCCTACTATCCTGTAGACATGGACCATTTTGCCTAAACCATTACCTTAGCCATGCCCAATGTATCCCCAGACATGTGGCAAAGAGTGGTTAGCCATGAGCCAATGGGTATTATATCTTATGTTCGTGCTAGGAGACTTATCTCTAAGGTTTGTGAGTCTTATCTCACTTATGGTTGTGATGCTAGTGTTGAGAGCCCATCGCTTGACTCTGTTCTCATTTATTGTGATTTTCCTGATGTGTTCCCCACCAACCTACCTGGTATTCCTCTTGTCCATGAGATTAAGTTTATTATTGATCTTGAGTGTAGCACGCATCCTATTTCTATGACATCTTACCATATGGCTCCTATCGACCTAAAGGAGTTGAATCCTTATCTTCAGGGTGAAACCATATTTTTTTAGATTGATTTAAGCCTTTTTATGGTAAGAGATATCATTCTCTAGTTAGATGGGTTGAGAGTTTCGAGGTTAGACCCCCGTAGTGCAGAAATGCTTTAGGAGTTATTAGATAGAGTCAGGGTGATTCAAGATAGACTAAGAGCGGCTCAGAGTAGGCAAAGGGCCTATACATATTGTCGACTTTGTGCATTGAGATTTGGAGTTGGTGATTGTGCATTCTTCCATTTACCACCCATGACGGGTGTGATGAGGTTAGGGAGAAAGGGTAAGCTCATTTCGAGATATGCTGGACCCTTTGAGATTCTCTACGTAGTTGGTAAGGTGATGTGTCGTGGAAACACGATACTTTTGAGGCTTAAAATAGTGAATTTATGCGTGAACTTAGGATATTTTATTAGATATGATGCACTTTGGTGTATATTGCAGGTAAAACAGGTCTACTATAGTGTTGGAATGAAAAGGGAAGAAAATGACCTAGAAAAGACTAACTCTGATCAAGGTACGAGTCAACTCTCGAGTCGTCAACACTTGATATGACTTGTATGCATAATAAAACCTAAAGCCAAATTAAGAAGCTAAGTACGGACAATATACGACTGGAATATCTAAGTTGTAAGAAAGGATACGAGTCGTATTGATAAGTCTAAGCATAATAAAATCAAAAGCTACCAACCGAAGTTGAAGTCTCAAAAGTATACGAGTCGAAAGTTTGAGTATGACTCGTATAGGGAAGTCGTATACAAACTAGTATTTAGAGCTAGAAAAGATAGAAGTCCCAGGTAGATACGAGTGAAGTACATGAGTCATATGCTCATGTATGACTCGTGAGCAGATGTCGTATGCTGAATAGACAGTTGAAGCCTTGGGAGATCAGGCACTGGAATGGATACGAGAAGGCCTAGTATGACTCATATGATGCCGGTACAAATTGAAGACCGAGTCGTACAAGTGCCTACATAACTTTACCTTTTCCATTTTTATTAGGATCTCTATGTTATTTTGTGATACTATAAATACCCTAGGGTTTATCCTTTATTAGGTTACACATTCTTACTATACTTTTGCATACTTTACAATTATTCTTGAGATTTTGAGTTTTTACTCAATTCAAGACTTTGGAGTTTATTCATCTTATTCTTTTGCAATTAGTTATATGTCTTCTTTATTGATAATTATGGATTCTTGCATAAACATGAGCGGCTAATCTCCTTGACTAGGGTCATGGGAACCTTGGTGGATTAGCTATGTAGAGAAAATGTGATATTCATCTATTTTAGGGTTTATGCATGTATCTTAATCTTTTTCACAATAATTAATCTCTGAGATGCTGCAGAATCTTAAGATAGCTTGTATTTTCATTCATTACAAGGGAGTTTGAGATTGGGAAAAAAAGATTAGGACAGTGATTTGGGATTCACCTCCATCTTATAGCCCCCGTCGTCTCATCTAATCACTTGATCTTACAAGGTGATAGTGAACTGAGGTCGTAGTAAGGAGCAACAAGGCGACACCATAAAAAAGAACTGATAAAGGGTGATATTTATCTTCACATTCACAAGATGGCATATAATACATATCTTGTAGACTTTACATGCAGAACAACATAATAGGTGGGTTGAACACGAGAAATTTATGCAGTTAAGAGGCTAGGGGGAACACAAGCCTAGTGTTCATCTTCTATTATTTACAACTTAAAAGAACTCAAGTTTTGGTCACTACTTGCGATTGATACAAAATTTTCCCCATTTACTTTACTTCACTACTCGTGAATTACATCAAATCAAGCAACTGTTCAGCATCTTCCTTGTGGGTTCGACCCCAGCCTAGTTGGGTTACTATATTTGGCATCGACCATAGCATACTTCTATTGGAATTAATTTTGAGCGATATCAAATGTTAGCATTGTTGCCGGGGAGACGGGGTTATTGTTGATTGAATTTGGTGAAGTTTGATTTTACTAAAGCATTCTTGAAGGCATTTGAATGCCTGAAAGAAAAGTTGGTGACTGCTCTTATTATTGTATCTCCTGATTGGTCCTTAACCTTAGAGGTTATATGTGACGCGAGAGGCTTGACCTTAGGGGCTGTAATAGGCCAACGAAAAGAAAAGATCCTTTATCCCATCTACTATACTAGTAAGGTACTAAATCCTGCTCAAAAGAACTACATCGTGATGGAGCAAGAGTTGTTAGTAGTGGTATTAGCTTTTGAAAAGTTTAGATATTATTTGATTGAGACAAAGGCGATTGTGCACATTGATCATATAGTATTGATATACCCCATATCTAAGAATATGCAAAGCCTAGGCTTATTAGGTGGGTGCTATTTCTACAAGAATTTGACTTTGAGGTAAAGGACAGAAAGGGCACCGAGAATCTAGTTGTGAATCACTTATCTAGATTAGAGAAAGAAGATATGTAAAAGGTTTCAAATGGGTTGGAAATTGATGATGGTTTTCCAAATGAGCAGATATTAGCAGCTTCCGAAGATCTAATTCCATGGTTTGAAGACTATGCAAACTATCTAGCAAGTGACCTAGTGCCAGAAGTTCTTTCCTTTCAGCAGAGAAAGAAATTTATGCATGAGGTAAGGAAATTTTTCTTGGATGAACCTTATTTGTTCAGAATTTGTACGGATGGAATTATTCGTAGATGCATACCTGAGGTAGAGATAATGAGCATATTTGAGGCTTTTCATTCTTTGACGGTTGAGGGCCATTATAGGGGAACCCGCACAACCCACAAAATCATGCAATGTGAGTATTATTGGCCAATAATTTACAAAGATACACATGAATTTGTTTCTACTTGTGACCAGTGTCAACGACAGGGTAATATCTTTAGACGACATAAACTTCTTATGACTCCTATCTTAGAATTCGAATTGTTTGATGTATGGGGTATAGGCTTCATGGGTCCTTTTGTGAGTTCATTTGGCATGAAGTATATACTAGTGGTTGTATATTATGTTTCTTTATGGGTGGAAGCAGTTGTTCTTCCCAACAATAAATCACGTAGTGTCACTGCTTTCTTGAAAAAGAACTTATTTTCTCGATTTGGTATCCCATGTCCTATCATTAGTGACGGCGGGTCACATTTTTGTAATCGTTTATTCAATGGTCTACTTGAGAAATATGGAGTGAAACACAAGATGTGAACACCTTGTCATCTGCATACTAGTGGATAGGTTGAAGTGTCCAATAGAGAAATTAAGTCCATCTTGGTGAAGACAGTAAATGTCAATAGGATTGATTGGTCACGAAAGTTAGATGATACATTATGGGTTTACCGTACAGCATTCAAGATTCCAATTGGTTCCTCACCGTATCAGCTAATGTATGGCAAGGCTTGTCACATGCCTATTGAGCTTGAACATAAAGCACTATGGACCTTGAAGAAGCTGAATTTTGAGTGGCAAGATGTAGCCAAGTCAAGAAGGAACAAGATGAATGAGTTGGATGAATTCTAACTACAGGCATATGAGAGTTCTGCACTTTACAAGGAAAAGATGAAGCTGCATCATGATCGCAAAATTAAGAAAAGAATCTTTGAGAAAGGTGACCAGGTATTACTCTACAACTCAAGTATGGGGTAACCCATGTTTTATACTTGTTTAATTATAGGGTAATATATTTGTTCAGTGTGCAGGACTAAGAAGTGCAGAAAATATCCAAAGAAGTTGAAAATTTTTGGTCATAGGACTCTTTACGAGTCGTATCTAGATGTTACGACTCGTGAGTAGGAGTCGTATGCACCTGGAAGAAAATTTAGAATCAGGCACAAGTTGCTGGAATAAATACGATTCTCAGAATGAGTTGTACCCTCAAGAAATGACTTGTCACATTGAGTCGTACCCACTCCATAACCCAAGTAAGTTTTCAAGTCCATACGAGTCAAAGAAACGACCAGTGAGCCTGGGTAAGATTCGTACACCCAACTCGTACCCATGCTTACTAGATTGGGATTGCGGGTCAACCTGGCCCAGCTTCTGATTTAAATATAAAAGGGTACTAGTCGGTTTCCTGATACACAAAACAATCCAAACCATTATTGTTTCTCAAAAATCCAAATTTCAAAACAAGAAAGCCATCAAAAACACCTTGATTCAATTACTAATTTGGTTGAATTCTTCCCTGTGCAAGATCTAAGCACGAATTTGTAGGGACAAATAGCTGAACTCAAAATTGTACAATTCTTCCAAAACAAGTAAGTTTTTGAACCCAACATTGTTACATTTTAAGTTGAAATCGCGAAGGTGACTTAATTCTAACTTTCTATAAGTTGAAATCATATGATTATTGCAATGTGGAACCCTAGTTCTTGGGTTTTAGGTTGAAAATGAAAATTAGGGATGAAGTAGGTTTTGGGTAGTGGTTTTGTGTAGTATTTTATCCTTAATTGATTGATATTGATGTAAATTGTCATGGATAGTTTGGGTATTTGCTTCAGAGTCAAACTTTAAAGTTGGACTTCTATATTGCAGTGGATATAGGACCCCTACCCACTAGTGCAAGGTCGTAATGGGACTAGTACCCACTGACAACATGGAAGTCTAACAAGTTCAAGGTTTTGGAATGGATACGACTCACCTAAATGAGTCGTATCTAATCACAATGACTCATACACTTAAAGTCGTACTGACCTGCGAGTAATAGAATTTTAGTTAAATGTTTCTAGTCTGCTTGCGACTATTTGTATTGAGTCATACCTTGTCAGTACGACTGGTTAGTAGGAGTTGTAAGCTGACCAGTGAAAAACTATTTAGGCACTGTGTAACATACGACTCATTCATACGAGTATACCCAATCAATACGACCAGTAACCCCACTCATACCCTTACCAGGACATGCACACTGAACTTAAATTTTAAATTTTTTTTTACCTTTCTTTACTTTCTTACTAATGATGGTGTACTTGCAGGAACCATGCCTCCTTCTCTAAGCAAGCAGTGAAAAAAAGAAACAAGAAGGCATAGTCTGCTAGCCCTAAGGCTATTAGCTCGGAATATTCTTGGTCGTCCACTAACAGTGGTGATTTATATGATGGCGCAACAAAAGGCAAAGCTACCCAAAAAAATAAATTAGCTGACAAAGAAAAGGGGAAGAAGTTTGCACCTCCGAAGGAATCACTACCTCCACGGGGCCCAAGAAGAAAGAATCTCATTGTCTCTCCTCCACATACACCACCACCTTCTAATGATGATGATAAGGCTGAATCTAGTTCGAAAGAAATAAGGTCTGGGAATTCTAATATTGCAGAAGAAGTGAATGAGGTACCTCCGATAGCCCAAGAAGGTCCCCCACTTGCACTTATCACTGCCCTGGTGCCCATCATTGAATGATGGAGGTACCCCGATATGTAGGAGACTTTTAATAGTGAGTTAAGCTGACCTCGGGGTAGAAAAATAAAAAGGATATTATATCTAGAGAGAAGATTGGTGACTTTCGGGATATTGGAGATACCCAGATTTAAGAAGCGCTTCAAGTAGTATAGGTTTGAATGGATGAAGAGAGCACCTAGAAAATACAGTAAAGTATTGGTGTGAAAATTTTATACTGCATACAAGGGAGAATTACAATGATAAAACCCACAAAGTCAGTTGTGGAAGGGTGGACTTATCTTATCTAATCACTTGATCTTACAAGGTGATAGTGAACTGAGGTTGTAGTAAGGATCAATAAGGCGACACCTTGAGATTGAACCGATAAAGGGTGAGATTTATCTTCACATTCACAAGACAAAGGATAATACATATATTGTAGACTTTACATGCAGAACAACAAAATAGGTCATTTGAACACGAGAAATTTACGTAGTTAAGAAGCCAGGGGGAACACAAGCCTAGCATTCATCTTCTATCTTTTACAATTCAAAAACACTCAAGTTTTGGTTACTAGTTGTAATTGATACAAAATCCCCCCATTTACTTTCTTGCACTACTCGTGAATTACATCAAATCGAGTAATTATTCAGCACTTTTCCTATGGGTTCGACTCCAACCTAGTTGGGTTACTCAATTTGTCATAGACCGCAACATACTTCTATTGGATTTAGTTTTGGGCGACATCATGAGGTAGCTTATGAGTTAGATTTACCTTTAATTTTTGTAGCTATTCATTCCGATTTCCATGTCTTTATGTTGTGGTGATTTAGTCCTAATCCGTCTCTTGTTCTTGGATAGGACTCAGTCTAGTTGGATGAGGGTCTAACCTATGTTGAGTATCCTGCACTCATTTTAACTAGTTATGTGAGGCCATTGTGCCGCACAAAAATTCCTATTATTAATAAAGTGGAGACACCACCCAATGGAGAAGTCCACTTGGTTGATCAAGAGTGAGATGTGAGCCCAGTATCTTTACCTATTTGAGACCTCAAGTATATCCTCATCTTTGACTTTCGAGGACGAAAGTTCCTTAGTAGTACATGTGACACTCCAGGTCATTTTTCGTGTTTCCGCTTATTTTTGCCATAGATTTTTTCTATAGCTTCCCCAACTCATTTATGACTTGATGGAACTGAAAGTTTCGTTACCAGATATTTTTTTTGGTTTTTAAAGTCAATCCCCTATTTAGAAATCTTTGTTGGTTCCAAATGGCCATCAAGCAACAACTTCAGTAAAATAATCACAGATGTGAATTCTAACTATGCCAGCAGCTCTAGAATATTGATTTTAGGCTAGGTATACCTTTTATTCAGATATCAGCACACCCGAGCTCATTTTGACCTATTAGTCAAAAAGTTGAAAAATCAAAAGATTAGGTATGGGACCTACATTTGGTCTAAACGGCCTCAGATGGAAAATTTGACTATGCCAACGCGTTTGAAACATCGAAATTAGTGTGACTACATAGTTCATTTGATCATATTAGATTTTGAATGCATCCGGAGGCATGGTATAAACTTGGAAAATATTCCAAGTTTCAGCTGATATCTAGTGTAGTAGGGGAATACCGCGATCGCTTAAGGGATTATGGTGATCTCTACTTTATGGTAATGGTCAAAATGGTCACGATAGCAATATCTCTTTACCTATAGGGTCTATAAATGGGGTCCAACATCGTGATTGTGATCATTTTACACTCATTTTAAAGCCCAAAAAACCATAGAGTGGTGTGGTAACTTCAAATTGAGTTTCACAATTGAGTCTTGGGTGCAACTTGGAAGCTTGATTAACCTATATTTTTATGATTAACATCAAATTTGAGGTAAGAATCCTTTCATTTCATGCTTAAGTTTCTTGAATTCGTGACCAAAACCCCAAATAGTTTAAGGGCTTAATTTTTGCCCAAATAAGTTTGTTTTTCACCTATTTCTTGAGTGTTATGATTCCTTAAAGGTGAATGATCATTGGATTGGCCTCATAAATATGTTTTTCATACGTGGAACCCACTTGGGGGTTTTGGTATCATTTTTGGACCCAAATCATAATGGTGCAATATGGGTATCAATATTCTTTGTAATGATGTGTATAATGTGTTTTGATAGCTTGGTATCTTAAAGAATCTTCTCAGAATGAAAAAGCAAAGATTTAGCAAATTGTTGAGCATTCATTAGGTTTAAGGTAGACTAGGTTTATTCCTTGTTAGATTGAGATATATCATAATATATTTATGATATATTCTTAGATCGGGATGGATTTTAAGTATTGGATTGATGAAATGTAAGACTTGGGTTTGTTGGACCATTTAAGCTAAGTGAATCTTAGAGTTGAAAAGCTTGACTTGTTCCCCTTTATTTGAGGTGGGATAGACTTCATTACTCATGTTTAGCATGAGAATGCCTTAGAATACTCAACCTTAGGTGAAATTCTCTAGTTACTCATACTTAGAGTAAGTGGGCCTTAGTTGCTTATACTAGTGAAGGTTGCCTTAGTTCAACTGGACTTAGTAAAAGTGCTTGAGTAGAATATCTGCCTTTAGGGCTTATCGCTATTCATCTAAGAGTTGATTTAGATACCTTAACCTAGTCTGGGATAGAAATTTACTTAAAATGCAATTTGAGGATGTAGAAGTGGGCTAGTTGACCCACCTTAAGGCAAGATTGAGGATTAGTTCCCTTGAACCTTTATTGCGGAGTAGTTTCCTTGAACCCTTAAGCTTAGTAATTAACTAGAGAGTGCCCTTTTGAGGTAATATTGATGATTCTTGGTGTTTGTTAGTTATGTGGAATGGCATTGAGAATGATGCACAGGTGATTATGCCTTTGTATGCCTTATTGTCTAAAGCTTATATAAATTTATTAATTATGTTATTGTGATTAACCATTGTTTTGTCTAATGAACATACTATTAAATGAGCCCTTGACTATAATATGGCCTAAGCCATAAATGATGTTAATGACCATGCTATGAACAAGCTATAGATTATGTCATGCTTTAACTGTTGCTCATGCTAATGATAAATTATCTTTAGGCCAATAGTAGGCCAATAAATATGCTACTAATGGGTCATTGTGTGATATCACGTATGGTTCTGCCCATGGTCTAAATGAATAGATTATGGATTATGTAATTATGAGTTCTTGGTTATACTCTTTATTAAGCCATTGATTAGGCTTGTGTTCAGGCCATTACCTATGCTATTGTCCAAGTTATTATCATGCTTAATAATTATGCTAATAATCATATTGGGAATTTTATTTATTATTGATATTACAAGCGATGATGTTAATGGTGCTAGAAGGCATGCTCATTGGCTATATGTAAGTATTTTCTATGGACTATGCTTGGACTCATAATACTTTCTTATATGATTACTTTTGCCATATCTTATATGTATCTATATACCCATCTCTCCAGTATAGGATGGAGAAAAGATATTGGAATCAAACATATATGTTCTGGGGGAAAAATCCATTGATAGTTTATATTATTCATGTTACATATACATATGTCTATTAATAAAGTGACACTGATAATGAACGTTGGATTATGGAGGTATTCCCTTCTTCGCTTCTCTTTTATATCTATTTACTTTAGTCCTCGTGGGGCATGTCCTTTACTTTAGCCCTCATGGGGCTTGTCATTTATTTGAACCTTTGTAGGGCTTGTTTTTTATTAATGATATAAATTTGTTTATTGTGAATATTTATGATTTGATGTGAAACACCTTAGGTTCTTGTCCTTAGAAATTTCCTGAATTTTGAACTTTTGTACATCATACGACTTGAGGGTACTTATCGTATGATATAAGTATGGTTTAGGGGCCTTGGTCCTATGATACTCAGCATAGTTTTGGTTTGTATCTATCCAAGGTACAAATGGACATCCTAAGGGTCGTATGGATATGGTATGAGTGGTATAGTCCTAGTCGTATGATGCCTAAGGTCAACCACCTTGAATTCTATCTTAGATACGATTTGAGAGTACTAGTCGTAGGGTATGGGTATGACTTAAGCTAGGGGAGTCGTGTGGTAGAAATTATGTGATGTCCAATATTTTTTTAGGGTACGAGTGGTGGGTACAACTCGTATGTTGTGGGTACAATTTGGGGTGGTATGGTCGTACCCTCCTGCACATAATTCTCAGCATTTAAGTTGAGGGTATTTTGGACATTTCCCCTCTTGTCCAACTTAAAACCCACATCTTACAACTTACTTAGGGCATCATTAGCTATCAAAACACATCAAATAGACTCTCAAACACTCCCAAATCCTCAATGTCAAGAACACTTAGGGTTTTAATCAAGCATATCAATTGGGGATTTCAAGGATGATTTCTCTTCGTACTCCTTTCGTATCTAAGGCATGTTACTCCTCTCTCATGTTAGTTTAACTAAATTCATGTTTTATTGAATGGTTTTCATGATTTAATTGTGGGTATTGCTTGGTTTTGAAATATATGTTGGGGTTTGGTTACTAATGGTTGGATAATATTTTCCATGTTTTACTTATGGTTTTTTATATTAAAATATTGGTTTGAACATGATGGAATGTGTGGTAATGGTAAATGGGTTAAGGGGCACTTTGAATTCCCCAAAATTGCTTAGTTTTGGTATTGGAAACTATATGCCCTTAATATGTTTGATAAAATGCCTATAAGAAGGGTTTTGTTACATAGTTGAACTTTTATTGAAAACTTTGTATTGCATAACTTGGTGATGGAACTTTAAATGGTTTAAATTGAAATAAATGATTTGGTAAGGCCTTGGTGGCTATGGTTTTGGTGTAATTGGAACTCATACTAAGTACATGGGAATCCCTTAAGGTTTGGCTAATGACATTGATTGCAAGCTATAGTTGGTATGATGATACCACTTTATAAGGCCTTAGTAATTAACTCTAGAATTGGTTGGTTGGTTATGTGCTAATGGTTTTAATTGGGTAATCATGGTGGGTTGTTATAGCTAGCCATGAAGGTGTGAGTCCAATGGACATACATTGGAAACTCTTGTTTGCCAACATGAGGGTTGGTCATGGTGACCAAATACTTATGGGGTACACGAGAATCTCCTAAGTTATACTTGTATGTATCATGGAGGGTGAAGGGTAATCTGGAATCCCCTACCCCTATGATATCTCCGGTTCGTGCGGCTACACACACTAGGGCCTGTTCAGGGGGTAACACTAGACCCATATAGCATATGGATGGTTTTAGGATGGTCTAGCTACATAGCCCAGGTTAATTATTTGAATGTATGCTAAACCCAGTTCCCTTTCCTGGTATGGTTTATATATATATATGGATATGATCATATAAGGTTATTTACTTGGTTTTAAATATTGGAATTATTTTCCCCTTACTCTTGAGTACATGCTAGCGTTCACTCGCTAACCCATCTTCGGGTGTTGTATCCCCATATGATATAGGAACCATCCATACTAGTCCTCTTGCTCAGTGGTTAGATTTTAGGATAGCTTGGTGTTGGATTGAAGTCGTTTGCTACTATACTCCAGAAGGCTCCATTTCATGTTATGGTCTTCTCTATATACTTTTGTTATTTATTAGACTTTGGTTTTGGCTATGGTCGAGGGCATTTCTCGACTGGGTGTTGTTTTGATTTTGGATAAAGGCTTTATGAAACTACTTTGGGTTGGTATGGTCAGTGTCGGTATTGGTGCCAGCCTTGGTATTGGCATTGGTATTGAGGTTGACATTGTTTGACTGTACTTGATTTATGATTGTTATATTTTATTATGTTATATTAAATTAGGATTTATTCAACATATGGTGTACAGTGGTTATGGTTGGGTATTGGGGGTGGTGTCCAGTCCTTGTTGGGCTTGATACACTCGACATGACTAGGCCCTGGTTCGGGTCAAGTTAGATTGGTATCAGAGCCCTAGGTTTATGGTCACTTGGGAGTCCAAAAGGTCGTGTCGAGTAGAGTCTGTTTTAAGGGTGTGTAGCACGCCACACATATAAGAGAGAGGCTATGAGGCATTTAGTAATATTTCTCTTTTTTGTGTTCTAATTTCAAGCTGTAGAGTCTAAGGTCCTGAATACTCCTCTAATCCCTATTTGTTCGCTTTTTAGATCATGCCTCGACGATCTGAAGTTCAAGAAAACTCCTCTGTCCTATCTGGTGAAAATATGGATGGTACATGCTCCACTCATAAGATTCATACTCGATCTAGGGGTCTGGTTCTTGATTTTTCTCCTGGAGTTCCACCAGTTCCCTCCAGTCCATCTCATACTCCTCAGGCTAAAGTAACGAGTGCTGAGTTTCATCAATCTATACACATTTGGTATAGTTGGTAGCTACTCAGTCTGAGTGTGGTGCTCATATTACTCCATCTTTTGAGGCCTCAAGGGTTGATAATTTATGAGGTTGAACCCTCCAACCTTTACTGGTCTTAATGTGGAGGAGGATCCTAAAGATTTTCAGGATTAGATAGAAAAGATCTTTCGTGTTATACATACCACAAATTTGGAGGGTGTGGAGTTTGAAGCCTACCATTTAAAGGATGCAGCATACCAATGGTACGAGGAATGGGATCAGGCAAGGGGTGACACTGATGAGTCATTACTGTGGGAGGATTTCTTCAATGCTTTTCTAGATTATATCTTACCTAAGGAGTTAAGGAAAGCTAAGGAAGAAGAGTTTGTTAATCTGAGGAAAGGCAAGATGTCTGTCAAGGAATATGCCTTAAAATTTCACAAGTTATCTCGGCATGCTCTGGAGTTGGTTTCTAGCATGATAGCCCAAGTGAGAAAGTTTTCTTCGGAATTGTCTCATGAGTTGATCCTTAAGAGTAAGGTTGCCTTATTAATCAAGGATATAGATATCTCCAGGTTGGTTGTGTCTATGCAATAGGTAGAGGAGGAAAAAAATGCAGGCTGAGTTAGGAGAGAGGCAGGAAAAGAAGTTTAGGTTCTCTAAACAGGGTGGTGGCTATCAGCGGGGTGGCAGGAAGGTGGTAAGTGGCCCAAGAAAAAGTGGGGCAATTTTGGATTATACTCGACGACTAGTTCTCCCTACCTAAAGTCGTCGGGTGATAGGTGTTTCCATGGTGGCGATAACTTCAGGGCATAGAGTGCCCAACCTCAGGATTACGGGGCCCAGTCAGCTCCATCATATCCTTCTTAAAGGTTCTATGGTAGATTGCATTGGGTTTTCTTTGATAAAGGGGGGACAGGTGTTTCAACTGTGGTCAGCCAGGGCATATGCTTAGAAACCATCCTATTGGTAAGGTTGCTTCGTGGGCGAACAAGGTTCCAGTTATTTCTTCATCAGCTCCGACACCAAAGGGTGCACCATCTAGTTTCGACACTGTTCGAAACTATCTTTATGCTCTCACTACCCGACAAGAGTCTGAGGCATCGCCTGATGTCATGACTTGTATATTAAAACTCTTTTCCTGAGATGTGTATTTTTTTCTTGATTTGGGATCCTTGCTCTTATGTGACCCTATTTATGGCTGTGCATTTTGTTTTTGGTCCAGAGTATATTTCGTACCCTTTTTCTGTTTCTACCCCGATAGGTGACTCTGTGACTGCTAGAAGAGTCTATAGGGGGGGATTATATCTATTGGTAGTAAAGAAACTTTGGTGGATTTTCTTGAATTAGATATGGTGGATTTGGATGTTATATTAGGGATGGATTGGTTGCACTCGTGCTATGCTTCTCTAGACTGTCGGACCCATAAGGTTGTCTTTAATTTCTCCAATGAGTTGGTTATTGAGTGGAAGGGTGGTTCCTTAGATACTAAGAGGAGGTTTATATCATATCTTAGAGCCTGGAGATTAATCTTACAAGGGTGTCTCCAACATCTGGTATGGGTTAAGAATTCTAACTCAGAGGGTCCATTATTGCAATCTATCCCGGTGGTGAATGAGTCTTATAAAGTTTTCCCTGAAGACCTTCCTAGTGTTCCTCCTAATAGGTAGGTTGAGTTTGGTATTGATATTGTTCTGTATACTCATCCAATTTTTATTCCCCCATAAAGAATGGCTCCAGCTGAGTTGAAGGTTCTTAAGGAGCAACTCAAGGATCTTTTAGATAAGCATTTTATCTATCCTAGTGTGTCCCCATAGGGTGCATGGGTGTTATTCGTGCATAAGAAGGATGGTTCCTTTCGGATGTGCATTGATTACCGACAGTTGAATAAGGTGATGGTGAAGAATAAGTATCCCCTTCCAAGGATAGAAGACTTTTTTTATCAGTTGCAGGGTGCTAAGTTTTTCTCTAATATTGATCTTCGATCTGGGTATCATCAGCTTAAGATTAGGGAGAGGATATCCCTAAAACTACTTTTTATACCCCGTATGCATTTTGAGTTCTTGGTGATGTTGTTTCGTTTGACCAATGCCCCTGCGGCATTCATAGATTTGATGAATAGGCTCTTTCGCCAGTTTCTGGATCTATTTGTCATTGTTTTCTTAAATGATATTCTTGTCACGACCAGAACCAGGGCCTGGCCGTGACGAGCATTTCGAAACTTTGAGTCCCGAAATACCCCTATCTGTCTGGTAATCATGCACCTAATTCATATGATCAAAGTAATGCGGAAGAAACACAATATAACAGAAACATGGTCAAGAATCATATGAAAACAATAATGGGGAATAATATCCCACAATCTCTATCAACATATCGAAAATCGTCTACAAAATCTCTACTACATGACTGAAAACAAGTACCTATCTGAAAACTGGGACAAGGCCCCCAGTAGACCCAAAAACTGAATATAAGATAAAAGGACTGCAGTACTTAAGACCTTCCGAAACATAGAAGGCTCACCACTTGTCTCTACAGCTCTGTCTGAAAGTTCTACTGATTCTCTTGACCCCTAGACTGGGCCTCTGAACCTGAGAGGTTGGAGAGGGGAGGGGGTCAGCACAAAAGTACCGACACGTAGAGATATCAAAATAAAACATATTGTTTTTACAAAGTATAATTGAGAGCCATTATAAAGTAATTTTGTATCAAATCATTTGAAAGCACATGGGTGTAATGCAATAGTTTTCTCAACAATAATGAAATGCAACTGAGCTAGGTGGAATACCCTACATAATTTACACTAACTGTCAAACCTCTGTTGCCGCCGAGATTAGAGTATAAGTGAGGGAGAGATACTCAAGACCACACAGCATGGTGTCTCGACCCAATGATAGTGCCCAAAATCACTTGGCTTGGGCTCCTACCTATAGTCCCAATTTAGGAATGACATGAAGTCAAGTACACAGATCGCTTAGTCTGGTACCAATATTCCGTGTTGGCAAACACGTTCTTCCAGCGATGAGCCGCTTGTGTCTCAAATGCCTTCTTCGGGCATCCACCTTTCTCATGTAAAATCAATGTATTCAAATTTCATCTTATTCAATCGCATATCGTATTTTGAAGGGTCTCATCCACATATGCATAATCATGTAAAAACCAAGGTGCTTCATCATTTACAAATGGTGAACAATATTTATTTCAAATTCATGCTCTCTTTTGTTGATCACAATATAATATGGAGTATTGAAACATTATCATGGGAATTTGAAAACAATTTATCATTCATATTTATCAACTTCCATGGAAAATCTCAAATCACATATGCATGGTTTCAACCATTGAAGTATATAGGCAAACAATTCCCATGACATAAAGAAAATGACTTAGAAATCATATTGAAAGCAAGATATTAGCATTTGATTGAAAACCCCCATTTAAAAGCATGCATGTTCATAAAACTACACCCATGAGATTTTTGGATAACCCCACGTACCTCGATTACTATGAATATTAGGTGCTTCTTGAAGCCTACGTTGAGAGGATTCCAAATATGCAATTAGTTTCTAAAATCCACGGTTGAATCCTGAGTAGCTTGGGTTTTTATTTTAAAATCCTAAGGAGAATCTTGAGCACTTTTGATGAAAGAATAAGTATTTTGGGGTCCTTAGAAATAAATCTCGTGTTTTAGGGCTAAGTAAGGGTGGAAAAGGACCACTTTGTCCTCAACACGGAGTGTTTAAATCACTAGAATTCCTTACATAGGCGTCGTCCATCCCATCGCCTATCTTCACATAGGCACCGCCTAGGCTATCGCCTATGTTCACATAGGCGCCGCCTAGGCTATCGCCTATGTTTACATAGGCGCCGCCTAGGCTATTGCCTATGCTTTCCAGTGGCCATGGGCGATTGGTTAGGCATCGTTTATCACTTTGAAAGGCCATAACTTCTTGCTCGGGTGTCGTATTTTAGCCAAATTGGTATCGTTGGAAAGATAACTCGAATACCTATCATTTGACACATAGTAGGTTCCCTAATTCGACATATACAGAGAGTTATGGTCGAAGGAAGCTGACACACTTTACAACGTCCACTTAACTTAGTCGATCAAAATAGTTTCAACTCGTCCTTGAGTTGAGGGACCTCTATGGTCTAAATTCAATCTTGAGTGGATTTAACATGCTACACAATAATTAACATGTCGTGTTGGTATAGGATTTTTATGGCTTCGGGATTAACAACACATCGAAATCATGGTCTATATTGTAGCCCGAAATGCGGGGCGTTACATTATCCCCCCTTAGGATCATTCGTCCCCGAATGATGATGCGGGACACAGACAGACACAATTTCAAGAATAATAAAGGACTAGGAAAGATACGATAGGAAAAGTACCTTTTGTCTCCTCCTCTATCGAAGCAAACAAATTGGGATATCTAATTCTCATGTCATCTTCTGACTCCCAAGTTACTTCTTCGACTTTCTAATTCCTCCACAATACCTTTACTGAGGCTATCTCTTTGCTCCTCAGCTTTCAAACTTGGCGATCTAAAATTTCAACGGGATATTCTTCGTAAGACAAGGAGTCTGTCACTTTGATACCCTCTACTGGCAATACCATAGAATGATCTCCAATGCATTTCTTCAACATGGATACATGGAATACCGGATGAACAGAACCCAAACTTGCAGGCAATTCTAACTAATACGCAACTGTACCAACCCTTTTCAAAATCTGATATGGCCCTACATAACGAGGGCTCAATTTACCCCTTTTTCCATACCGCATAACTCCTTTCATAGGAGAAACCTTGAGAAACACCCAATCACCAATTTCAAACTCTAGTTCTCTTCTCCGAACATCGGCATAGGACTTCTGACGACTCTGAGCAGTCTTGAGTCGTTCTCTAATGATCTTTACTTTCTCCATCGCCTTATGAACAAGATCAGGCCCATACAACAATATCTCACCCACTTCATACCATCCTATCGGAGACCTACATCTCCTCTCATACAAAGCCTCAAAAGGGGCCATCTTGATGCTGGCATGGTAACTATTATTGTAAGCAAATTCAACCAGTGGCAGGTGATCTACCCAACTGCCTTTGAAATCAATGACGCATGACCTCAACATATCTTCGAGGGTCTGAATGGTACGCTCAGTTTGCCCATCCGTTTGAGGGTGGAAAGTTGTGCTCAAATTCACTTGTGTACCTAAACCCTTCTGAAAAGATCTCCAAAACTGAGATGAAAATTGTGTACCTCTATAGGATATAATGGACACTGGTGCCCTATGCAATCGTACTATCTCCTCAATGTAAATATTAGCATAAACCTCTCCCGAATAATTAGTCCTCACAGTCAAAAAGTGGGTTGACCTGGTCAACCGATCTACAATCACCCATATAGAATTATACTGGTTTTGGGATCTTGAAAGTCCTGTAATAAAGTCCATGTTTATCATCTCCCCCTCCATAAAGGCAGGTCTATCTCTTGGTAAGTACCACCTGGCCTCATGTGTTCTACCTTCACTTGTTGACAGTTCAAACACTTGGACACAAAATCAGCTACATCACGTTTCATGTTATTCCATTAATACAAGGTTTTCAGATCATGGTACATCTTAGTAGAGCCTGGGTGAATGACATACCTCGAAGTGTGAGCCTCATTAAGGATTTTTTTCCATAGCCCATCGACATTCGGAACGCACAACCTACCCTGAAATTTCAGAATACCATCACCACCAATTTCAAACGTCATAACCTTTTGTTGACCCACATCTTTCTTGATTTGCATCAAGATGGGATCTTCAACCTGCTTCTCCTTAACTTCAGCACAAAGAGATGACTTAGCCAGCTCATGAACAATCACCCCTCCATCTTCAAAATCTAAGAGTCGCACTCCCATATTTGCAATGCGGTGAATATCCTTTACCATCTCCCTTTTTCCTTCTTCTACATGAGAAAGGCTGCCCATAGACAACCTGTTGAGAGCGTCAGCTACAACATTTGCCTTGCCCAGATGGTAATGTAGACTCATATCATAGTCTTTCAAAATCTCCATCCAACGCCTCTTCCTGAGGTTCAATTCTTTCTGTGAGAAAACATACTGTAAACTTTTATGGTCAGTATAAATATCAACATACACTCCATAGAGATAGTTCCTCCAGATTCTAAGTGCAAACACCATGGCTGCTAACTCTAAGTCATTAGTGGGGTAATTGCACTCATGCACCTTTAACTACCTAGATACATAAGCTATCACCTTACCACGCTGCATCAATACACAACCAAGTCCCACACGGAACGCATCACAATAAATCACAAAATCACCTACACCCTCGGGAAGGGTCAAAATAGGAGCAGTAGTCAGCTTGTTCTTCAATTTCTCAAAATTGTTTTCACACAAGTCAGACCACACAAACTTCATCTTTTTCTGAGTCAGTTTAGTAAGCAGAGCAGCTATGGAAGAAAAATTCTCTACGAACCTTCTGTAATACCTCATCAAACCCAAGAAGCTCCGAATATCTATTGGAGTCATGGGCCTGGGCCATTTTCTCACTGCTTCAACTTTATGGGGATCCTCTCTTATCTCGTCACTGGACACAATATGCCCTAGGAAGGCAATAGCGTCTAACCAGAATTTACACTTAGAAAATTTGGCATACAGCTGATGATCCTTAAGGGTCTGAAGGATAATTCGGAGGTGATTGGCGTGATCCTCTTTACTCTTAGAATAGATCAGAATATCATCAATAAATACAATGACTAACAAGTCAAGAAACTGATGGAACACTCTATTCATAAGATCTATAAAGGCAGCAGGGGTGTTAGTCAACCCGAAGGACATGACTAGAAATTCGTAGTGACCATATCGGGTTCGGAAGGATGTCTTGGGTATGTCTGACTCCCTAACTTTCAACTGATGATAACCCAAATGAAGGTCTATTTTTGAAAAGCACTTGGCACCCTGGAGCTGGTCAAAAAGGTCGTCAATCCTTGGAAGAGGATATTTATTTTTAATCGTGACCTTATTCAGTTGACGGTAGTCTATGCACATCCGAAGGGAACCATCTTTCTTTCGCACGAAGAGCACGGGTGCACCCCATGGGGAAACACTAGGACGAATAAAACCTTTGTCTAGGAGGTCTACAAGTTGTTTCTTTAACTACTTTAGTTCCGCAAGAGACATTCGATATGGCGGAATAGAAATAGGACGAGTGTATGGAAACACATCAATGCCAAAATTTATCCCCCTATCAGGGGGTATCCCTGGGAGATATTTGGGAAAGACTTCTGGGAATTCATTCACTACAAGGACTGACTGCAGAGGAAGGTTTCCAACTTTTGAATCTTTTACTCGGATTAAATGATACATACAACCTTTGGAGATAAGCTTTTGGGCTCTAAGATAAGAGATAAATTGACCTCTAGGTTCTACAGAACTCCCTGCCCAAATAACTGGTGTCTCATTCGGGAAAGAAAAAGTGACCTTTCGGGTTCTGCAATCAAGGGTGGCATAACACGAATGGAGCCAGTCCATCCTAAAGATGGCATCAAAGTCTATCATATCCAGTTCTATAAGGCCTGCCACAGTTTCCCTACCATGAATAGACATGACACAATTTCTATATACCCTTTTTCCAACAACAGAATCACCTACAGGAGTAGAAACAGAGAAGGGTTCTACAATAACTTCGGGCTCCAACCCGAAACCAACAGCCACATAAGGGGTCACATAGGATAAAGTAGACCCGAGATCAAGCAATACATAAACATCATGAGAAAAGATTCGTAACATACCGGTGAAAACATCTAGTGAAGCTTCCGCCTCCTGGCGGTTAGTCAAAGAATATAACCGGTTGTGACCGCTTCCAGCAGCTGAAGGGGCACCCTTAGGAAAAGGAGTTGTGGAGGTGTCTTGGGACTTAGCCTCCCCCCCCCCCCCCCGTATTTACTCCAGTAGAAGTACAATCTCTTTGAAGGTGACCCACCTTGCCACAAGTATAGCAGTTTTTTCCTCAAACCAGCACTTTCCTAGATGATTCCTTCCGCAAACCTCACACCGCGGATGAGTACGATGCTGCTGGGCCACACTTCCCTGAGTCTTTGTACCTAGAGCTTTGGACCCATGAGAAGGTTGAAAACTCTGAGTTTGTCTGTCTGTCGGTGGTCTGGTTGCTGGGGCACTGGCTGCTGACTGTGCATTATTCCAAAACTTCTTCTTCTTCGATCACTTATTACCCCAGTTACCACTCTGTGGCTGACTCTGATGTTGTTCCGCAGATCTATCTCTCTTAGCCTGTCTGTCTTTCTCTCTAGATTTAGTAATCTTTTTCTTTTTCTCTTCCACTTGATGTATATGAACGGTCAGTCGAGCAAAGTCTAACTCCTTATTCAACATAGCCCCCTGGCACTCAAGTACCAGGTCATCAGCAAAGCCAGATGTAAATTTCCTCATTCAGGCCCTCATATTACTAGTCAACTCTGGTGCATAGCGGACTAGTTTATTAAACTTCAAAGTGTACTTCTGGACACTCATACTGCCCTGCTTCAGATTTATAAACTCTTACACTTTGGCCTCCCTCAACTCCAGAGAAAAGAATCAATCAAGGAAGGCTTCCCCAAATTCACCCCAAACTGTGGGTTCAGCACTTTCACCTTTTTCATCTTCCCAATCGGCATACCACTGACTCGCAACGTCCTTGAGCTGATAGGTTGCTAACTCCACCTCTTCAAATCAATGCATTTAAATTTCATCTTATTCTATCGCATATCATATTTTGAAGGGTATCGTCATACCCGACTTGCAAGTCATCAATGTCTCATCCACATATGCATAATCATGTAAAAACCAAGGTGCTTCATCATTTACAAATGGTGAACACTATTTATTTCAAATTCATGCTCTCTTTTGTTGATCACAATATAATATGGAGTATTGAAACATTATCATGGGAATTTGAAAACAATTTATCATTCATATTTATCAACTTCCATGGAAAATCTCAAATCACATATGCATGGTTTCAACCATTGAAGTATATAGGCAAACAATTCCCATGACATAAAGAAAATGACTTAGAAATCATATTGAAAGCAAGATATTAGCATTTGATTGAAAACCCCTATTTAAAAGCATGCATGTTCATAAAACTACACCCATGAGATTTTTAGATAACCCCACGTACCTCGATTACTATGAATATTAGGTGCTTCTTGAAGCCTACGTTGAGAGGATTCCAAATATGCAATTATTTTCTAAAACCCATGGTTGAATCTTGAGTAGCTTAGGTTTTTAGTTTGAAATCCTAAGGAGAATCTTGAGCACTTTTGATAAAAGAATAAGTATTTTGGGGTCCTTTGAAATAAATCTCGTGTTTTAGGGCTAAGTAAGGGTGGAAAAGGACCACTTTGTCCTCAACACGGAGTGTTTAAATCACTAGAATTCCTTATATAGGCGCCGCCCATCCCATCGCTTATCTTCACATAGGCGCCGCCTAGGCTATCGCCTATGTTCACATAGGCGCCGCCTAGGCTATCGCCTATGTTCACATAAGCGCCGCCTAGGATATTGCCTATGCTTTCCAGTTGCCATGGGCGATTGGTTAGGTGTCGCTTATTACTTTTAAAGGCCATCACTTCTTGCTCGGGTGTCGTATTTTATCCAAATTGGTATCGTTGGAAAGCTAACTCAAATACCTATCATTTGACACATAGTAGGTTCCCTAATTCGACATATACAAAGAGTTATGGTCTAAGGAAGCTGACACACTTTACAACGTCCACTAAACTTAGTCGATCAAAATAGTTTCAACTCGTCCTTGAGTTGAGGGACCTCTATGGTCTAAATTCAAGCTTGAGTGGATTTCACATGCTACATGATAATTAACATGCCGTGTTGGCATAGGATTTTTATGGCTTCGGGATTAACAACGCATCGAAATCATGGTCTATATTATAGCCTAAAATGTGTGGCGTTACAATTTTGGTGTATTCTAAGAGTGAGGTGGATCATGCCAGTGACCTCCACATTGTATTGCATACCCTAAAGGAGCAACAGTTGTATGCAAAGTTTTCTAAATATGACTTTTAGTTGAACGTTGTCACTTTTTGGGGTCATATCATTTCTAGTGAAGGGACTATGGTGGATCCGAAGAAGGTTACAATGGTGAAAAAGTGGCCTAGACCCATGACTCCAACCAATATTTGGAGCTTCTTGGGTTTATCTGGTTATTATAGGATGTTTGTGGAAAGCTTTTCTTCCATAGCAACCCCATTAACTAAATTGACTTAGAAGAAGGTAAAGTTCCTGTGGTCTAATGCTTGTGAGGGTATTGTCGAGAAGCTGATGTATAATCTAACTTTGGCTTCGATTTTGACTTTGCTTGAAGGAACTAATAGGTTTGTCGTCTACTTTGATGCATCACGTATGGGACTTGGATGTTTTTTTATGTAACATGAAAAGGTGATAGCTTATGCCTCTAGATAGTTGAAGGTGCATGAGAGTAAACTCATGATTTGGAATTATTAGATGTGGTGTTTGCATTGAAAATCTGGTGTCACTATTTTTATAGAGTGTATGTGGATATCTTTTCTAGTCATAAGAGTCTGTAATATGTGTTTACCCAAAAAGAGCTTAACGTTAGGCAAAGGAGATGGCTTGAGCTTCTCAAGGATTATGAAATGATTCTTCACTACCATCTAGGTAAAGCTAATGTGGTTGTTGATGCTCTTATTAGGTTATCCATGGGTAGTCTAGCTCATGTGGATAAAGAAAAGAGAGAGTTGGTGAAGGACATTCACCGTTTGGCTAACCTTTTAGTTTGTCTCTTGGACTCTGAGAAAGGTGGTGTGTTCATTCAACAAGTGGTGCAGTCATCTCTTGGTGCTGAATTCAAGAAAAAATAAGTGTTAGATCCTGTGTTGATGAGGATAAAGAGTGATAAAGGTGGGCAGAAGGTAATGGCCTTTGAGATTAGAGGTGATGGTACTTTGCGGTACCAAGGGAGGTTAAGCATTCCCGACGATGATGGTTTGCGAGAAAGGATCTTGGCTTAGAAGCATGACTCATGCTATGTTGTTCATCCAGGTTAGATGAAAATGTATCATGAACATAAGGAGATGTATTAGAAGAAGAATATGAAAAAGGATGTGGCTAATTTTATGGCCAAGTGCATGGTGTGTCAGCAAGTGAAGGTTGAGCACATGAGGCCTAGAGGATTGTATCAAGATATTGAGTTGCCATAATGAAAGTGGGAAGTGATCAATATGGATTTTATTACTGGTCTTCCTCGGTCTCGAAATCAATTTTATTCAGTTTAGATCATCTTGGATAGGATGACGAAGTTGGCTCACTTTTTTCCAGTGAAGACTAACTTCTCGACTGGGGATTATGCAAGGTTATATCTCCATGAGTTTTTAAAGTTGCATGGGGTTCTAGTTTCTATTATCTTTGATCGTGGTATGCAGTTTACATCTCATTTTTGGCAGTTATTTCAGAAAGGTTTGGGGACCAAGGAGAGTCTTAGTACTACTTTTCACCCTCAGTCGAATGGGCAAGCAAAAAAAACTATTCAAATATTGGGGGACATTCTTCATGCTTGTGTGATTGACTATGGTGGTAGTTGGGTTGAGCACTTTCCTTTTGTAGAGTTTGCCTATAATAATAGCTACTACTCTAGTATTGGGATGGCTTCGTTTGAGGCTTTGTATGGTAGGAGGTGTAGATGTCCTATTGGGTAGTTCGAGGTCGGTGAGGCGGAGATTTTTGGCCTACATTTTGTTCACCAAGCCATGGAGAAGGTAAAGGCAATTTGGGATAGACTTAAAGTTTTCCAAAGTCACCAAAAGTCCTATGTGGGTGTGAGGACAAACCGAGTTAGAGTTTGAGGTTGGGGTTAGGGTGTTTCTAGAGGTGTCTCCCATAAAGAGAGTGATGCAGTTTGGTAAGAAAGGGAAGCTCAATCCCCAATATATGGTTCCTTACTTGGTCTTGAGAAGGATTGGTAAGGTTGCATATGAACTTAAATTGCCTTCTAGTTTGAGTTTTATTCACTCGATATTCCATGTTTCTAGTTGAGAAAGTTTATGGGTGATCCATCTCAAATTATGCCTATAAAGGATATTGGCATTTCGTATTATTTGTCTTATGAGGAGGTCCCACTTGAGATCTTGGATCGTCGGGTTCGTCGGTTGTGGATCAAGAATATGGCCTCGGTAAAAGTTTGATGGAGGAACCACAAAATAAAAGAGGCTACTTGGGAAGCAGAAGAGAACATGAAGTCCAATTATCCATTCTTTTTTTTTATTTGGAAATTTGTGTAGAAGGTACGTGTTTTTCATAATGCTTTTATTTTCTAACTTAGTTAAGGGATAGATTGACTTCCTTACATCTTTGTTTCCTAAGTTGGTTAAGGGTCAGAGTTGGGTTGTTGGTATTTAAATCATACTTGTGCTGCCTCATTCCATCATTGAAGGATGAATTATCCAAGTGGGGGAGAATTGAAACACCCTAGGTTCTGGTCCTTAGAAATTTCCTGAGTTTGGAACTTCTGGATATTATACGACTTAAAGGTAGTTGTTGTATGATGCGGGTATGATTTAGGGGCCTTGTTCGTATGATACTCAGTATGGTTTTGGTTGGTTTCTGTCCAAGGAATTAATGGATATCATAATGGTCGTATGGAGATGGTACGAGTGGTATAGTCCAAGTCGTATGTTGCCTAGTGTCAACCTCCTCAGATTTTGTCTTGGATATGGTTTGAGGGCACTAGTCGTAGGGTATGGTTTTGACTTAGGCTAAGGGAGTCATATGGTAGACAGTGTGTGATGTCTATTATTCTGTCTAGGGTATGAGTGGTGGGTACCACTCATATGTTGTGCGTACGGTTTGGGGTGGTATGGATGTACCCTCCTGTGCACAATTTTCTATGTTTAAGATCAGGGTATTTCGGACATTATCCCTATTGCCCAACATAAAACCCACATCTTATAACTTCCTTAGGGCATCATTAGCTATAAAAAAAACACATCAAATAGACTCTCAAACACTCTTAAATCCTCAAGGTCAAGAAGACTTAGGGTTTTCATCAAGCATATCAATTGGGGCTTTCAAAGGTGATTTTTCTCCGTACTCCTTTGGTATCTAAGGAACGTAACTCCTCCCTCATTGTTAGTTCAACTAAATTCATGTTTTATTGAATGGTTCTCATGATTCGATTGTGGGTATTGTTTGGTTTTGAAATAGGTTAAGGGGGACTTTGGATTCCCCAAATTTCTTAGTTTTGGTATTGGAAACTATATGCCCTCAATATATTTGATAAAATGACTATAAGAAGGATTTTATTACATAGTTGAACTTTCATTGAAAACTTTGCATTGGTTAATGACGTTGCTTGCAATTTATAGTCGGTATGACGATACCACTTCATAAGGCATTGGTAATTAACTCTGGAATTGGTTGGTTAGTTATGTGCTAATGGTTTTAATTAGACAATCATGGCAGGCTGTGATAGCTTACCGTTAAGGTGTGAGTCCAATGGATGGACACTGGAAACTCATGTTTGCCGACTTGAGGGTTGGTTAAGGTGACCATATACTTGTGGGGTACACGAGAATCCCTTAAGTTATACTTGTATAGATATATCATGGAGGACGAAGGGTACACGGGAATCCCATACTCCTTTGATATCTCTGATTCATGCGGCTATGCACTAGGGCCCGTTCAGGGAGTAACACTGGACCCATATAGCCTGTGGGTGGTTTTAGGATAGTCAAGCTGCACAACCCAGGTTAATGATTTAAATGCATGCTAAACCTGGTTCCCTTTCCCAACATGGTTTATATATATATATAAATATATATATATATATAAATATATATATATATATAAATATATATATATATATATAAATATATATATATATATAAATATATATATATATATGGATGTGGTTGCATAAGGTTATTTACTCGATTTTAAATGTTGGCATTATTTTTTTCTTACTCTTAAGTACATGCTAGCGTTCACCTTCTAACACTTCTTCGGGCTCTGTATCCCCACGCAATGTCGGAACCGGACATACTACTCCTTCTACTCAGTGATTGGATTGGGGGACAACTTAGTGTTGGATTTAAGTGGTGAGCTTCCATACTCCGGAAGACTCCATTTCATGTTATAGTTTTCTCTACATACGTTTGTTATTTCTTAGACTTTGGTTTTGTCTATGGTCGGGGGCATGTCCCGACCGAATGTTGTTTTGATTTTGGATAGAGGCTTTGTAAGACTACTTTGGATTAGTTTAGGCGGTGTCGGTATTGGTGTCATCCTTGGCATTGGTATTAGTATTGGGTCTGACACTATTTGACTATATTTTATTTATGATTGGTCTATTTTATTATGTTATATAAAATTAGGATTTATTCAACATATGGTGTAGGGCGGTTATGGTTGGGTATTTGGGGTAGTCTCCGGTACTGGTTGGGCTTGAGGCACCCGACACGACTAGGCCCTGGTTTGGGTCGTGTCATTATGATACCTAGTAAGTCCATAGGATATTGTGATGTTATACTGATACTCGGCAAGTTCAGAGGATATTGTGATGATATGTTGATACTTGGCAAGGCCAAAGAATATTGTGTTGTTATATTGATACACGACGTGGACGAAGGATATTGTAATGTTATGTTAATACCCGGAAAGGCCGAAGGATATTGTGATGCTATGTGGATACTCGGTGAGGCCAGAGGATTGTGATGATATATTGATACCCAATAAGGCCGAAGGATATTAAGATGTTATATTGATTCCTAGCGAGGCCAGAGAATATTGTTATGATATGATGATACCCGGCAAGGCCGGAGGCTATTGTGATAATATAATGATACCTAATGTGTCCGAATAATATTGTGATGACATGATGATATCCGGTACGGCCGGAGAATATATTGATGATATGATGATATACCTGGCAAGGACAAAAGATAATTATTGATGTGTCTATGCGTACATCTACCGATTTCATTCTGGCTAGCCCTATGTATGACAATTATATGTTTATTATGCTCTTGTGTAATTGGGTATAATGTTGATACTAGAGATATCGGTTATAGTCTTCTAATGAGTTAAGGTATAAAGTGGTATAGTTATTGGTTTAAGGATGAAAGATGCTTAGTGGTGGATGTTGCTTAAGTGGCTAATAGTGACTAATGAACTTGTGAACCTTACTGGTAAAGAGGAGCAGTGGCATTGATGGCTATTAATAGTGATGATTAACTTATCATGGAGGTTAGTTATAATGGGTTTTGAAACACCTAGGTTTTGGACTCTTAAAAAAAGTCTCTTGTATTAAGCATTCTGACCAAGATACGGTTTAGGCATGCCACTCATATAATAGTGTACGATTTGTACCCTTGTAGCCTCCCCTCTTGTATGTTGAGAAATCTTGATTGCTAGCATACTATCTAAGATACGACTTAACCTCTCCATGGTCGTATATTAGGGTATGGGTCGTATCTTACCTAGTCGTGTAGAGTGTTGAACTTGATCTAGAATGAACTATTTTGGGTACGAATTGTGTGTACAGGTTAGGGTACCAGTTTCACCCTTGGATAAAAGTCAAGTGAAGTGTAGTCGTACCTTGGGAAGTGTATGGGTCCTTGGTCAAGCCTAGGGTATGAGTTAGAGTACCACTCGTACCCTAGGGTACGGTTTGGTTAATGAGTTGTACCCTCATACGGGTTTAATTTCTATTTTTTAGCTAAGGTCTTTATGGTCATTTCCCACCCCAAAATCCTTAAGTCACCTCACTATATAATGTATTGTGGCCTCCTAAACATTCATTTTTTGGAAGATCAAAACATTCCAAAAACATATTTTACACTTCTTCAACAAGATTAGAGGCTAGGGTTTCAAGAGTGTTCATCTAGAGGCAAAGAGGAGTCATGTTTCTTTGTGGATTATCTTGTTTAAGGCATGTGACTCTCTCCTTTGTTAAATAACTTAAAAATCATGTATTTTGAACATGGATTAATTGTAAACGATGATTTTGAAATCAATAATAAGGGTTTTGTTGCCTAATGATGAGTAATGTTTGCTCTTGCTTAGACTTGTGTTTCTACATGATATTAGTGGTGATTTGTACATGTGGTAACTAGTTGTTTGTGGTTTAACCAATGTGTACTAAGAAACCCTAATAATGATGATTTCTACTTTGATTTTGGCCTTGCTAAAGGCATGCCCACAAGGTGTTTGTGAAAATGTATAAGAGAAATATCTAGTCACATGTTGATAATGTTTTGAACTAGGTCAATGGCCCAATAAGACTGAGTGGTTGGTATATGGTATTGTAAAGGCATTCTTATTCAAGTAATTATTTAATGTATAACCTTATTATTTTGATGGCTAAAAAGGAGCTAAAATCCCTAAACATGAAATTGAAGTGTGTTTGAACTAGAGTGTGGTATAAAATTATTAATGAGGAATGAATGGTTTGTAAAGGTCTCGATGAACATAATTTTAATTGAATGATGAATTGAATTAAGTCATTGGCTTACTAAAGTGTTTTATTGATAAACGGTTTCATGAAGACCTCATGGTCATATATGGTGATGGGTTGGTTAAATGTGCTAGAGTCCCTACGTGTTGAAATGAGTTGATGAAATGACTAGTGGTTCAAGTCCCTTTCCCAATGAAATGGCTTGTGGTTCAAGTCCCTTTCCCAATTAAATGGCTAGTGGTTCAATTCCTTTGCCTAAGAAGAAACGTTTTAATTTATAAGGGTGGGAGGTTGGAGTCCTCCACTTCGTGACTTATGATTAAATACATCAAGGATGCTTGTTAAGTCTTGTTTTCCTTTGGCACGTTATGAACATGTTTTATATATATCTACATGCATGCCTATGAATATGAATGTGGTTGAATATGATGATTTGACTTGATTTTGAATGATGACTTTATTTTATCCTTATCCTTGAGTTACATGCTAGCGTTCCAACCATTAACGGTCTCCAGACGCTATGTCCCTAATGAGTGGTGATTTTACCACTCATTCGCACTAACTATTTATATGCACTACCATGTTTTGTAGAATTAAATGATATATAATCATGATTTAATGCACTAATATCCACATTGTGCAGGTACATAGTAAGTGAGATGGAAAGATGTGGATTGGAGCTAAAAAAGGATCAAATGGAAGCAAAGAAGTTCAGCTGAAGACCTGGAGCAGTCACCAACCTCAGTTACCGCGATCGTAGGCCATAGGTCACAGTCGTGGTCAGTAAAGATGGTCAGAGGAACGCGATCGCGGAGCACAACTGCAGTCCCATTGGCCATGATCGCGGACATCCTCACGCAATCGCGGCTAAGCGGGAACATTGCCCAGGGCAATTTTGTAAATTCACATAGATGAATCCCAAACCTTATATTGGAAAAAAAACTCTTTCTTCTTTGGGTATTGCTTACCTCATAGAAATTTTTGAATTTCAAGAAAGAACCCTAATTGGGAAAGATTGTAACTAATTTTTTAGAATTAAATTCTTAGTGTTTTGTGAAGAATGAATGCTTTGTATAATCCTGATGGTATATTTTTTTTACTTTCTTCATGAGTAGCTAAGTAATTTAGTCTTGGAATTATATTGAACTAAAGTGTATTTGTGTGTGGGTGTTGATGGGTTTGCAAGAATTTTAGTTGTTGACTATGGATTCCACAATTGCTTGAGCTCAGTAGTTGGAATTTGTAGGTGAAAACCCCAAATCTCCAAACGGGATTGATGGGTGAAAACTCCAAACTCTAGAACCCCTTTATCATCCTTGAAAGAAGGATGAATGTGAAGTTATGGGAACCCATAGAATCCTTGAAAGAGAGCTATAGGGTGACAAGTCAATGATGGACAATCAAGCCTATGGTTTACTACCTTTTGCAATCTTAGAAATAAGCGTGATTGAAGTGTAAATCATGTCATGGGAATCTTCCTAGAAATAGGGATGCCCAATTGAGGTTTTGGGTGACTATTAATTACACACTCGTTAGGTGCTCGAAACAGCCAATGGGTGAAATCCTTGTGGTTTTTTTAATGGCTAACCACAAAGACTTTCGACCTAGCCTATCTCTCACTGAACAACTAAGTTTCATGTTAAACTATCAACATCTTACACACTTTTTACCTTTAGGTAGGTATAATCCCAAGATTCTCTCTAACCTTGCATCTAAATCAAAAGTCTTATATTAGTGTGTTGTTAACCAAAGATTGTTATAAGAAATTCCAAACCAATTCCCCTACTTAAATTTGCATGTTGTATTTGTTAACATTCCGGGTGACCTTTTAGTAATTAGAACACCCATAGGATTTGAAATTTATACTTCCCTCCTTATGGATTGAACTCCAATGTGAGTTGGGTTGTTGACAACGACCGCCTCTCCCCTCAAACATTGGAGTGAGTTGAGTGTTATCAAATTAGCACCAATACCTAGGAGTGAAATATAGATTTTACTTGTGCGGTGTGATTCTTACTTGGGAGTACCCGGGGTGGCGTAATTTATATTATTTGTTATTTTTGGATCTATGTAGGTGATCAAAGTGTTGAAGGAACAATGAGCGACAACGCGAGTAACATGGGTCCCTTTGATGGTCCCCTTGACGATGAGGGCCAACTAAATGAAGCGGGCCAAACTAGTGTAATTTGTATCCCAACAACCCATAGGAACGGAGTCTTCCATGTGACTAGCATCATGCTGTATATGTTGCAAATGAAAGGGTTGTTTGGGGTCAAGCTTATGAGAACCCAAATGTCTATTTGAAGAATTTCAGGAAGTATGTGCGCTATTCAACATAGCACACAGTACTCAATAATCCATCTGACTTTGCCTCTTCCCATTCTCACTAACGGGCGAGCCAGTTTTATGGCTCCGCTCACTTCCACTCTGCTTAATTAAATCTTGGGAAAAGCTTACCACCGTGTTTCTTGATAGATACTTCCCAGCATCTAAAATACTTCAAAAGTAGAATGAGATTGTGATTTTTTGACAAATGAATGGAGAGCCATTGTTTGAAGCTTCGGAAAGGTTTAATGGAAAATTGGCCCAACGCCCAAATCATGCGGTCCGAGAGAAGATGCTTCTCGAGATCTTCTGTCGGATCCTTGATCCATTAAAAAATGGTAGTGCATAATGCAGCGGGTGGCTCTATAGTAAAGATGCACCATCATGCGGCCTTTCTATTGATAGGAGAGGTGTCAAAGCAAAATCAGGGTTGACATACTTGAGATACCGAAGCTCCCAAGATCCCGTCTACTACTTCTATGGTTTAGAATGAACAAAGAAAGAAAGCAAAATAAAGAAAAGAAGGAGAACATGGCAAAAAAAATGATCCAACTTGAACTCATGATAAAGCATATTATGGATGCACCTGCAAAAGCAGTAAACGCCATAGCATCAAAATCTTTTGAAGATGATGAAGAAGAAAAGAAGTTGGATGAGGAAATTCGGTATTTGCCTAACTTCTCGGGGAGGTCCCGCCCCACCTATCAAAGGCAAGGTGAGAACCAAGGTTGGATAGATCACGAGTGGGATAGAGATTGGAGAGATAGGGAGCGTTATTATAATTGTTATGTTCCCCCTCGTGATTGAGACAAGACCAAGGATTCAAGTGACATCGAGCCTAAAAAATTTAAGATCAAGGATGTGTTAGCAAGAATCTTGAAAAGAGTGGAAGGTACAGACAAAATGGTCCATAAGTTGAAAGGTGACTTCTCTCAACTCTCTCAAACCGTGGTGTCTCACTACACATTTATCAAGCAATTGGAAACCCAAATTGGGCAAATATCCATACAATAAAATGCTAGACCTAGAGGTGGACTCCCTAGTGACACGATTGTTAATCAAAAGAATGACGCTCAAGTTCTAGAAGTTGTCATAAGGAGTGAAAAGACACTTGATGTTCCCTTTAAAGAAGACTTGAGTGGGAAAATTCCCAAAGCTAAAGCAAAGGAGGTGTTACCTCAAAGTCGGGAAGAAAATGATGAGAAAGAAACTGAAGAAATTAAAGAAAAAGTGGTCGAGGTTAAAAATCCACAAAGTGAAGCAAGGCCTATAATACAAGTTTCTCCCCAATTCCCTTAATGATTGCATCAAAAAGAGGAGGGTGACAAATTAAGGAAGTTCATGGCAAAACTTAGCTATCTATCGATAAACTTCTCATTGCTCGAGGTGATCCAAGAAATCCAGGGATACGCTAATTTAATGAAAAAGTTGATGTCCAAAAAGAAACTTGTCGAAGGTGACACCATTGAGGTCACTCATGGGTGTAGTGCTATCATGGACAGTAAGGTTGCGAAAAAGAAAGATGACCCTGGAGCGTTCATCATTCCTTGCACAATCAGGATGCATGAGTTTGCAAAAGCTCTATGTGACCTTGGTGAGAGCATTAACTTAATGACTTTTGTTATCTACAGGAATCTTGGATTGGATGCCCCTATACTGACCTCTTTGAGACTCTTAATGGCAGACCGGTCCATCAAAAGGCCGGTGGGAATTTTGTTTGATGTCCTTGTTAAAGTGGACAAGTTTATAATTCCAGTGGACTTTGTGGTATTGGATTGTGAAATAGACCAATAGGTACCTATCATCCTTGGTCATCCTTTCTTAGCCACTGGAAGAGCCATTGTCAATTTAGAGATGAAGAAAATGAAGTTTGGGGTGCAAGAGGATGAGTTCTCTTTCAAAATTTGCAAGACAAAGAAAAAAAAACTATGGAACTTTAAGTTGTGTCCATGGTGAATGTTGAGAGTAAAAAGATAAATGAGGAGGGGCTTGAGGGCCCACCTTGAGAATAAAAGAAGGAACACGTCATGCCATGACGAAAACTAAGGCGCTAGGAGGGAGGCAACCCACAAATGCCATAAGAGTGGCTCGTATCCTTTTTGTTATGTTTTTGTAGCATAGATGTTATTTCTTGCATATGAATAACTCATGCATTTATGGCACTATGGATTGCATTGAATTATCTTAAAAAGGGGGAAGTGTGTAAATTTGCATTGAAAACTGAACAGGGGAAAATCTATAAAAAATATTGAGAAAAGAGCTGAACAGAGAAAAATGGGGGAGAAAAAATGCTCTCAGTTACCGCGATTGCGGTCCCTAGGCATGATCATGGTCACCCGTATGTACGCGATCGTGGTGACCTAACCGCGGTCGCGGTCACTTTAGCCATTTTAATCACTGATTTCCCCTATTTCCCTCGCACTCCCTTTCTAGTTTTACTCTCTAATTGGAATAAATTCTGACCAAGTTTATGATCTCTCCAAATATCACCCTTGCATCTCTCTTGCATTACAAATCTGGTAGGTGTCATGAATCCATGCTTTCATTTTTAAAAATAGGCCTTAGAATGCATGATTAAGAGAGGGCCTAAAGTTTTGATTGTTACGCTTCCATGTTATCATACTTGGTATTTGTGTTGTGTTGGTTGCTTGAGTAAGGTGTGCACACAAGTGGGGAAATCTTGAGTACCCAAAAATATGTGAAAAATATAGACAAATGAGGTGTGCATACCAAATGTTTGATACATTGCCCAAATGAACTTTCAATAATAATTTTTGTATCTGAAAATGAATATTCGAAAACCTATTAGCATTGTTCAATTGGTCTTCATGTGAATCCATGTTGCAGATCATGCTAGTATCCTAAAAATTTTGAAGAGTTTTGAACATGAAAAGATGGTACAAAACCAGCCTCAAGTATCGTGACCGAGGTCACGACGCGCAATCGCGGCAACACGAACGCAGTCATGGCCCATGATCGCGGTAAGTGGGGCTAGTTTCCTGCCATGCCAAAAATCCTGCACTTCTAATTTTTAGCCAAGCACCAGTGAGCACCCATTCCAATGACCTTTAGTAACAGGGTGACATAGTTTGCATGTTAGATTGTCATTGATTGATATCATGGGTGCCTAGTGATTTCAGCACAACCTCATGGACAAGTATGATCACATCCAATTCATGGCACCCGAGTGCCACACTCACTACTACAGTGATCTTCCGAGGACAAAGTTGCTTCCGGAAAGAGAAATTTTCTTGGAGAATGAGCCAGAGAAGCTACCAGCATTTCATGAAAAACATAAAGCCACAGGGTGGCGGTGCTTTTCCCCAGAGCCATGCATTGCAAATAAATAATGGGTTCATGAATTTTATGCCAACATCAGTGAAGTATCTTTCTCGAACCCATTCAATATGACTATTAAGATCTAGGGAAAACCGGTGAGAGTTGGGTTGAAGCAAATCAATGATATTTATGGGCTCCAACATGCAGATATGGGTGATTTCAAAGCAAAGAGGTGTAAACCAGGGAGTTGGTTGGCCCAATGGTTATGTACCAGAAAGAAAGTCTCTTGGGAAAAGACTAAAAGTAATATCACCATGAACGACTTTACTTTTGAGGCTCGTATATCGTTGCAGATTATTAGTGGTCGAGTCTCTCCTTGCACCCATATGACAGTAGTCCCAGATCTGCGTTCCCGAATGGTTGTTTACATTTTAGACTGCATCTCTTTGGATGTTGGTTAGCTCGTGGTCAATGAAATGGATTATTTTAAGAATCAAGGTGGTACGCATCTTTTCTTCCCATCTTTAATTACTAAGCTTTATAGGAAAATGGGGGTTGAGGAGTATGTTGGAGACATATGGGTACATACTGGTGATCTTATCTATCCATTGAGAATTTGAGGAGAGGGCGCACCGAGCAAAGGAAAGAAGAGAAAGATCGGCTTGGAAAAGTCGACATGTATTAAGCCTGAGTCTCATAGGCCATCTAATACAGGACCTCTTGAGAATATTGGAGTAGATATTGCAGCCATCGGAGAGCTAGTGTCTAGTTTTCCCCAAGGATCGGGAGATCCCTCCACCACACATCATTTATATATGTCACGGGTTGATTATGAGAATACAGGGAGGACCAAAAGAAGCAAGAAGCTACCATTGCGAGTCTTTAGAAAGCCTACTCCTCTTTGGAAGAGTCACATAGTGACCTCCAAAGAGAACACGAAAAGATGGTCGAAAGAGAGATAAAGAAGAATGAGTTCTTCATCAAGATATAGAAAGGGGTGAAGGGTCTATGAAAGGTCCTAAAACCCCGACATAGACTTTCTTCCTCTTGGGTGGAGAGTAATGATGAGGCCCCCGCCGAATGGTCCGACCGTGAGGAGAATAATGATGATGCAAAGTCGGAGAGTGATAGAAGCCCTTGATATGGCTTTAGGGAGCCCCCTTATCTCTTTTATCCTTGCTTATTTATGCAGTGGGGACACTGCTACCTTTTTGGTTGGGATGTCTCTGTATTCATTTAATTTGGGTCAGTATTATTGATATTCCTACATATTTTTCTGCTCTTTTAGATGATTCTTCTTATTATTTTTTGGGGTTATAACATTCGGGCACACCAATGGTGCCCATATTTGTATGGATTAGTTATTTTGTTCGTAGTTTGTTACTTTATTTTATTTCTATTTGATGAGTTTTTCCCAATGATAGACTGAGTAACGACAATCTTAAGGGGAAAGCGTCGTAAGTGGATTTTTAGCCATGGATTGCAGGGGAAGTTTGAGTACCCATGTGTCATGGTCAATGCAAGAGAAGTCTGAGTACCTGTGGTATTGATGATTTAGGATCGCATTCATAGCCATTAGCGATGTCTGAGTAGCCATATGGGTGGTTCGCCCGTATTAGAGCCACAATGTGAGACAATAGCTTGGATTGTTTCCATGATTAGCAAATTATGCATGGTGCGGATGCAAAGCAAACACTCCCCTCTGTACGAATTTTTTTTACAAAATTTGAGGGCATGGATATGAGCATACTTGCAACAATACTTCTCTTTTTATGACTCCAAAAATTAACTTTGAAAAATTAGTTGGTACTCTATTTTGTCTCAAGCGGGAGGAACAATTGAACCCCCTTGATGAGATTCGTATGCCATGTGTGAGAGCTTATTTATCTACATCTCATATGTATTTGTACCGTCTAGAACTTTCCCCATTAGTCTCTCAAGGCTAAATTTTGATTGTGCTTGGTTGGTAAAATAATCATAGGCCATCTTGTGACATTGGAAACCCACTTTAGCCTAATAGCCTACCAATACATAGGAGTTACCCCTATTCACCCTCTTTGAGGCTTTGGACTATTCTTTGGAAAAGACATTACAAGCCATGACCTATTTCTCCTTTCTTAAACCCTATCCTTCATGAACTTAATAATACAAATTGAGGCTAAAATCCTAAGTTGGGGCTGGTGGAAATTGAAAGAGTTATAGTTGGGCCATGAATTTATAAGAAAGTGCCTTCGTGATAAAGAAAATGAAGCAAATTAATTAGAAGAAAGAAAAGATCCATCAAAGGAAAAAAAATGCATGAAATCTTGTGCTAAAAAAAGAGAGAAGGAAAAAAGGTAAAAGGAAAGTGGATAAAGGAAGAAAGGCTTAGTAAAAAATAATGAAAGAAGAGAAGTGGCCCAATAGCAAAAGTGAAATGAGTGTGATGTAGAAGTTCAAGGAGGGTTTAGCCTAATTATCCTATGTTGATATCCTACCCTACCCTAAACCTACATTAGAACCTCAAAAAGTCTTTTGTGATTCCCAACCAAGTATGGTCATTATAGTGGTGATTGAAAATAGGGACAATCTTATAGCATGGTACTTGTTAGCATTGAGAATTTCTTGAGAAAAAGAGTGTTTGCACTTAAACTCCTTCTTGCATGATTGGTAACTAGGTATGTGAAATTTTCTTTCTTGTGAGGATGCATGTGAACAAGTTGAGGTGGGTGACTTTATGATCTTCCCAGAATAAGATAATAGGAGGTATAATATGGGCGGGGTCAAAAAGTGAGTCATTTCTAGATTGAGTGGTAGTTGTTTCATGGTTTCTCCTCAAAGTCTATCGCGTCCTCTATTATTCCATTTTATGTTGAGAGGCATCGTTGAAAATTATTTTGCCCATTTGTGAAGAGTTTTTGTGGCCGTAATCAAGTTGAAGTCATCATGATTATTGGGAAATAAAATGTGGGCATACATGTGAAATTGTCTTATAGTAAAAGGTGGTATTGCTTGAGGACAAGCAAGGGTTTAAGTTAGGGGTGGTGATGAGTGGGGACTTTACAACTCATTCGCACTAACTAATTATATGCACTACCATGTTTTATAGAATTAAATAAGATATAATTATGATTTAATGCACTAATATCCATATTGTGCAGGTATATAGTCGGTGAGATAGAAAGATTTGGATTGGAGCTAAAAAGGGATTAAATGGAAGCAAAGAAGTGCAACAGAAGACCTGGAGAAGTCACCAACCTCAGCTACCGCGATCGCAAGCCACAGGACGCGGTCGTGGTCAGTCAAAATGGTCAGAGGAATGTGATCGCAGAGCACAACTTGGATCGCGTTGGCCACAATTGCGGACATCCTTACGCGATCGCGGCTAAGCAAGAATATTTCCCAGGGCAGTTTTGTCAATTCACATGGACGAATCTCAAACCTTATATAGGCAAAAACCCTTTTTTCTTTGGGTATTGCTTACCTTATTAACATTGTTGAATTTCAAGCAAGAACCCTAATTGGGCAAGATTGTAACTAATTTTGGAGAATTAAATTCTTAGCATTTTGTAAATAATAAATGCTTTGGATAATCCTGATGGTATATCTTTCTTTACTTTTTTCATGAGTAGCTAAGTAATTTAGTCTTGGGATTATGTTGAACTAAAGTGTATTTGTGTGTGGGTGTTGATAGGTTTGCATGATTTTTAGTTGTTGACTATGGATTCCACTATTGCTTGAGCACAATAGTTAGAATTTATGGGTGAAACCCCAAATCTCCAAATGGGTTTGATAGGTGAAAACTCCAAACTCTAGAAACCCTTCATCATCCTTGAAAGAGGAATGAAGGTGAAGTTATAGGAACCCATAGAATCTTTGAAAAATGGCTATAGGGTGACAAGGAAATGATGGACAATCAAGCCTATGGTCTACAACCTTTCGCAATCTTAGAAATAAGTATGATTGGAGTGTAAATCATGTCACGGGCATCTTCATAGAAATAGGGATGCCCAATTGAGGTTTTGGGTGACTATTAATTTCACACTCATTAGGTGCTCGAAAGAGCCAATGGGTGAAATCCTTGTGGTTTTGTTGAAAGGCTAACCACAAAGACTTTCAACCTAGCCTATCTCTCACTCAACAACTAAGTTTCATGTTAAACTATCAATATCTTACACACTCTTTACCTTTAGGTAGGTATAATCCCAAGATTCTCTCTAACCTTACATTTAAATCAAAAGTATTATATTAGTATGTTGTTAACCAAAGATTGTTACAAAAAAAATCCAAATTAATTCCCTCACTTTAATTTTGCATGTCATGCTTTTTAGCATTCTGGGTGACCTTTTTAGTAATTAGAATACCCATAGGATTTGAAATTTATACTTCGCTCTTGCACAGTGACTAGATGATCGAAGCGGATCGTGTGCTGACTCGAAGTGGTGAGCTTTCCCACAGCAGAAAGAATACATTTCAAAGTCTCTTATCTTTAGTCATAGACTTATTTAGATTTGGTTCGGCTATTGTCGGGGGCTTGTCTTGATATATACATATAGCCATTGTATTTATGTAGAGGATTGTGGATAACTGTGTACTTGAGTACATTGGTTAGTATGTTGATGTAAATGAAATGCTAGACATTCTCTAAGTTATGATTACTAGTTTTGTTTCCGCTACCTTGATATGTAGTTGGAGTTCCTTCAACACTTAAGGATTGATGAGATGATTAGGTTGGGTTGGCGAGATGATCTCCAATCCTAGTTAGGCTTGAGATGCCCACACGACATGGCCCGATTTTGGGTCATGTCAGGCTTAGAAATGGTGGTGACTAGTTACTATTGATGACTAAGTTTGTGATGTTGATTAGTTATTATGCGGGGATTTGTGGATTAAGGATGCTAGTTTACTAAGGATGTTGGTGGGTAGATGGTTAGTGGACAAATGTTGATTAGCGGTCATTTAATGATTGGTGGGATTATGATGGCTAGAAATAAATATTGGTTAATTGACAAATATGGTCTAGTGATAAATCTTGACTAGATGTTAGATATTGACTAATTAGTAAATAATGGTTAGTCGTTGAACCATGACTAGTGATTATGTAATGAATAGTGGATAGATAATAACTAGAGGTTATATGATGACTAGTGAGTAAATGGTTTGGTATTAAGCGTTGGTTAGCTACTAATGTATGAATATGATGTATTGATGAGGTAGATGCCTATAAGATAGTATGGTTACAGTTATGAGTATATTGGTATATGTTATTCCATTACGATTATTAAAGATAATTGTACATGTTGGCAACGAGGTAGATGCCTATATTCTATTATGGTTATGAGTACATTGGTATATGTTATTCCATTACGATTTTTTATAATGATTACGAATGTTGGAAAATGACCGTTTGATGAAAATTGAGGAAAACTATGAATAATGAGGAAGTTTGGATTATTGTTGATTTGATTCCTATATGTTTCTCTTGGGTGTACTCTCCGGTGGTATAGGACGTCGTGATGAGTTCTTTACTTTATGCACTAGTTGGTGTATGGGCGCCAACTTTGTACTTGTGTTTTCTTGTGATGGTACTTGTGTTACTTTATGATTTTGAATCATTTATTTCTTATGCACGACGTTATTGGCATGTGTTGATGCCTTATGTTATATTGTTAATTTGATATAGAATGCTTATTATGTTCAGTGATATTGGCATGTGTTGATGTCTTATGTTACACTATTATTTCAATTTGTTTACTTATATACACAATGATAATGGAGATGATTCAGGTTCGATTCTATACCTTGACTTAGTTATGATTATCTTGCACTCTATCATTTTCATATTATGATTTAGCTCTGTCGATTGATGATGCCTACTGAGTACCAGTTATTTTGGTACTCAGACTACACTTTTGTATTTTTTGGGTGTAGATCTGAGTAGTAGCTGTGATCGTCGATTGTGGTTCGTGTGGTGATTAATTTTCAGAGATAGGGCGAGCTCTTGGAGTTTGAGTCACCCGACTTTCTTCCATCTCTTGTATTCAATCTTTAGTATTTGAGACAGATGTATTGACTATTTTAGACTTGGAGTTGTATTGATACTATTAGTTGTTTTTGTGTAACGCCCCGAATCTGGTACCCGAAATGCTACACGGTGCTCATGACCCCGAAGGATCAAAGCTAACCCATGACTGATATCTGTACCTGAACACTAGATAATATACTACAGAAATGCAGAAATAAAAGTTGTAAGGTCGTAAGGTTCAAAACTGTAACATAACTGATAAAACATAACATATGGTGGGGTATGAAATATCCAAAACAACTTAAATAAATGGTCTGAACATACTGTAGTCTGAAAAGCCTCTAACTGGCTGAACTGTCTGAATAAGGAGTTGATGGGACATGTCCCCAACTAACTCGAACTAATAAATTAATTAATGAGATAATAAAGTAATGGTCATGTTCTCGAAGGATGAGGACTCACTGCTAACTTTGACTGAGGAGACTGGAATGCTACTGATGCTCTGGAGCTCGTGCTTCTGAACATATGGTATAAAACACCATAGCGCAAATGCATTAATACATATAAATATACTGATATGCATGTGAGGTAGGCTGAATGCAAAGGGTTCATATGTATGAACTATACTAACTGCCTGAATAACATGAACGTGAGAATACATGCATAAATACATAGTAACTGTAGCTAAGTTCGTGATAACATGATTACTAAGTCTGAGTACTAATAACATGAGATACTAATATCTGTATCAATGAAATAACTGATACTGAGCGACTATATCTGACAGTCTAGGTTTCGATGGAACTAGCTGAGTTTCGTACTGTTCTGAGTTGACTATTTCTGACAGTCCTGAATCCTGTAGAACTATCTGAGTTCTATTACTGAGACTGAATGACTGTATCTGACTGTCCTTATTCTGTACTGAAACTGTGGGAAGTAGTCATCTAACCGACATGCCCCTAATACGCCATTATGGCTGAGTTGGGGTCCAATCTGTAACTCCAATTGGAAGGGTGTCAATACTGCGCCACAGGTAAGAACAATCTGTGAGTAACCCTCATATAACAAGTGACTCTAGTGAGAACGGTGGGAACCTTTATATGATAGGTTAAGCCACCTCATCTACCCTCGTATAACAGGCTATGATGTTTCAACCTATGCTGCTACGTAGTTCTGGAACGTAAGGATTACTTCTAAGAATCACACCCTCATATAACAGGTGGTTTCCCATCCCACTCAGTGCTAATTTTCTACTCCTATCTGAATAGACACTGAAAATAATTTACTGGACTGAAATGGACTGAGTTAACTGAGTTCCATTGACTGACAGAATACTACTGAGATTACTGAGTTTTTCCTGAGTCATGAGACTGAATGAATTCTATGGATCATGACTTGACTAAGAGTATCTTGAAAACATGACACTAATTCTAGGCACACAACTAAATTTTTGGGTACAAGTACCCCCAGGACTCGATAGGAAGAAACTGACAAAGCATGACCATTTTTAATACATGACCAACATCAACAATCCATAATATAATAAGTTTGAGATTTCATGAAGTACAAGTTCTAAAGCACCACAAGGGCTACACATGTATCCATAATTCACTGACTAAATCATTTGATCAAACATTTGACATGCATAAACTTGTACATAAATGTTGTAGATGGATAATGAACTTATGAGCCTTGGTCTGATATAATTAGGGGTTAAAACGGGTGAAAAAGACCCAAATACCCTTTTAAAAATGACTTTAAAATAACTAAATGAACTATGCGATGGTGGGTGTGATGGTTCGTCGTTGGGTTGACGGTCCGTCGGTCCATACCGTCGCACCTGGGAAGAATAGGGGTTTACTGTCTCTGCTACGACGGCTTGGGCGACGGTCCGTCGCTAGCTCGTCGTTCAGTCGGCCTGAGCCATCGCCCTTAGGCAGAAGGTGGTCTCACTGCCTCTGCTGTGATAGCTTGGGAAACGGTCCGTTGCTAGCTCGACGGTCCGTCGTCTCTCACCGTCGCACCTAGGAGGTTTTGACTGCCTTTTATTTTTTAGCCATAACTTTCTCTTTCGATGTCGGATTTGGACGAAATTGGTATCGTTGGAAAGCTAATTTAATTTTCCATATGATAAAAAGTGAAAATCTTAAAAATTTCATATATATAAACGTGGATTCATCTTTCAAAGTAAGTTTTTAATATACTTGGGATGATTTCAAGCTAATTAGAAGTACGGGGTATTACAATATCTCTGTAACGCTCCGAAAATGGGTCCCGAGATGTCACCGGTGCTTAGGGTCACAAGTGATCCCAAGATAACCCTGATACTGGCATACTTACAAGCAACTGAATAAAATACATAAATCTGAATAAAATTAGCGGAAACAATAAAACTTCTTTGAACTTGATCAATACAAAATCTGAGTTTACAAGATTACAACTCTGCCTTTACGAACAAAATTGAAATAAAATACATTGACACTAATAATTGTCTATGAAGCCTCTACTAGTACTGACTATGGGGGCCGGGTCATGACTCTCAACTATCCCAACTCAATACGACTGAATAAAGAAAATACAATACTTCTCAAACTGTATAACTGACTCGAGCCCTTGAATCAAAAGGACTTATCTCATGCTGACCGAAAGCTGCGAACTGACTGAATATGGTGTCTGCGCTACAACTTGTACGTACATTATGAGACAATGTATCACACATACATATATGTGGATAAGTACTTTGAGGATGTACTGAGTATATGGGGGTGTATGCATTTACATAAAATAATATCAATACTCTTTAATAAAATCATGCATGCAAATAGGAATGACCCTAGGACTCTACTAGAAATGGGTATCGTTGGAAAGATAATTCAATTTTCCACACGATAAAGAGTCAAAATTAGGAAAATTCTATATGATTTAAACACTACTCACTTTGGAATCCATTCCTTAGTCTTTTAAGAGCGAAATTAGGCTTCACTTAACAGGCTCTAATGGCTTAGACTACGAGGGAACTTTGCGGGGTCTTACAATATCTCCTCCTTGGAAACATTCATCCTCAAATGTCGCTAGTTAGACTAAAATACCGAGGAACTAAGGATGCACAGCTGAAACAAATGGCTAAACCGGCTTTATATCTTTCTAAACTTTTGAATAATTCAGAAGGTACAAGAACTTGTCGTAAGAATAGCTATATTGATGAATCTCTTATTAGAGAGGAGCTAAATGAAGGAAGGAATCTTCATTCGAATCTAAGATAACTTGCCTTTTTCTTATTATAAGGAGAGAACTCATGCTGAGATTTTAGAATTCGCTTGATATGCTCATGATGCGATCGTACTTATAAACTGTGAAGCAATACTTTATGCAGGCATAAATCATAAGAAGACAAGGCTAAGGTCACACAATGGGTATCACATTGTCTGATCTGGAATACTTGGAAAACAAAGATCGTTCAGTGAATACTTATGGACTGAATCATGGCTATATACTCATACTCAAGTGGAGTATTTCTTCAACCGCCATTCTTGGGAGTTCTAACGATATGAGGGAGCAAGGAACTTCGGGCAAGATCTGAATAAGAGATTACAATATTGCTATGACTCTATAGCTTGGAATGTAGACCTATGAATCATAAGTTGGGATATAAGTACTAGGCCTCAAGAAATGCAACTTATTACTCTCAAACTTAGCAACACTTCTCAAACACTCCCTCAATTATACTATTCCCCTGAAATACTATACTCACTTGGTCTAACTTATAATTTTCACATGGCACTGATACTTCCATCCACTAATGTCTAGACTGAACTAAATTCTCTCACCATGTTCAAGCCTAAATCAAAGTCACAAAATACACCACATAATGTTGTAATACTAGTCTGAACCATAAATTCAACACACCCTGCATTTCACAACTTCTCATCTCATGCAAAGTTCTCATTACTACTCCCACAACCACATTCAACCTCGTACTAGACATTTACTAACGAGCAAAGCATTCATCCAGATATACAAACATAACATTCAAGCCTATATCTATAACCACATATGCACTCCTAAGAAACCATTCGTAAGGCATCGCTTCATATTCTCTAAACCTCTATCAACAATAGATTTCCTTCACTATGCTTAAGAAGACATACATAAAATTTTAACTAGCCATGACATATATCAAAGACTTGGACTCAATCTTACTCCACACTTACAATATCAGCTAAAATAAGCATACAACAATCTTCTAATAACAAAAAAAAGGTTTACTCTCTCCCATCCAGACAACTGTTCGTCATCACTATCTTGACCTGAGGAAAGGTAACTAAATGGTTAGAACAGGAAGACCTGAAACATGAAGGGATATTGTGTATAACCTGACACCCAACTGAGGCTTGAGAAATAGAATATTTAACATCGTGAACTCATCAAAGAAGTCTAATCTGAAGACATGCTTTCTATAAGTCTGAATTTCACTGATCATTTAAAATATTGCCCGAGTACCGGAACTAACATACTGTAAAGCTTGAGTACATGGGTCATAAGCTACATAACCCAAATTTGGAGATCATAACTTATGGAATGTGATTTCAACTGTTGAAAGAACTGAAACTCCTCATTTTGAGAACTAGGAGAGTACATGATTCTCTATCATATGCATGAACGCGAATTAAGATTATGGAACTAAAACATAAGGCATGAGTAGGTATTGGGACAATTGAAAATACTAAAATAAGATTGGATCAAGCATCAGTCTTTCTCACATCTATTCTACAACTTACTGATACATCTACTAGAATCTGAAAGCTTGACTTGGTTACTAGTTCTATCATCTCCCCCTTAGATTTAAGCCATCACTCTGAGGTTGTGAACCACTATATAAACTCTAGTCTAACTGCAATCACTTTACTCTAGAGTCTGGGATATAACAATGCACATGAACAAAAGAACTTAACCCGAATAACTACACCTAAAAGAGCAAAACCAACTCCTAACACTACCTTCTGAGTTACACCCTATCTTTCTATAGCCCCAATAGTCATCATATAATACTTGAACACTTTCTAACTTTGGATCTGGATGAGCACCCCATAGTGGGAGTGCATGCCATCTAGTACTTCAACTCTTATTTCTATTAGCTCAATCTTTAAATTTTCAAACTTAGATTCTAATGCTTAACATGAATATCTCCAAACCTCTGACGGACCATACTACTTCTGCCATAGCCTACCAATTTCATGCTTGTAAACTTATATTTCTAAACCATGAGAATAAAAATCATACTTAACAGGCTCTATATCTTCAATCATAACTTCTTAACTTAGCTGTCAAGAACATCATACATTATCTAACTATTCTTTCTCCACCAAGCAACTCAACGTTACTACTAACTACACAACATGCAATAATCCTAAAAAAAATACAGCCCCATTGCACCTTGGGCGTACTTCCACATCATACATACAACATCATACTTTATTATGAGCCAAATAAACTTAAGCTCTTGCATACACTATTCAAGCCTACTAGATAACTTCCATACGACTAACATTCACAACACATCAATCATTATATCCACCTCGCTCATCATCTACTATTCGAACTTAGTATCTCGTTCTAGCTATGATTAACCACAATCTTGACAGCTATTCTTACCTTCCCAATATTCAAAAATACTAGCCCACTAAAACTTCATAACAATAATGATCAATCACAATCCTATGGTCTATCTTATTTACAATATGTTACTATATCTTCCTTCTACACCTCATTACTATTCACCTATCTATACACCTAAACTTCTTTCATAGCTCTATAACTTTCAACTAAACTTTCTCTTGCAATCTCAGGAAAGCCTAAATTAATAACCCTCCTCCACCAAGTACTTTTATCAATAACCTATAATTTTCTAGCACAACAAACACCATCAACAACTCTTTTCTTACTTTAAGCAAACGACAATTCACCTTAACTAATAACTCCTTCTCTCCCTTCTACTAAACTAACACACAAGGACAACAAGATAAACAAGTTGCTAGTGAATAGAAATAGGCCTCACACGGCTTCACTAGACTTTGATTTTCAACAACACAATGATAATAAGATTACAAGAGATAGAAACTTGACACACAATATTCAATGAACTAAGAATACTCATCTTACTTTGTCTTAACTGAACAAATTATAAGAATGAGGCATAACTTTAAACTTAGGGGACTTATAACATACTAGAAGGCTCCTTTCAAGCTGCTTTATAAGACTTTTAAAACTTCTTGCTAGCAAGTCTGAGAGCATTATCAGAGGAGAAAATTGGAACTTGTCGATCAGGTTACCTCAAAAATAGTACATAGATAAAGAAGTATAGATTATCATTATGGATTTTGAGGAGGAAGTCTGAAAGCACATCTGACTTGGGCTTAGTGCACAATTTTTACAAACATGATAAAGCACTTCAATCTTTGAAACTAAAAGGCACTAATAGGATATTTTCTAGTCCTCTTATAATCTCATAATTATCTGTGGAGAATTAAGCTTGACTGTTTCTGGTACCTTGAAAATGAGGCAGAGATGGCCTGAATAGAGTAAGATGAGAAGTTCTTTAAGTTTCTTAGAGGACCTTTCTATAGCACAATCTAAGACTTGAAAGATTGGAGACATTTCCTAAATGCCTTGTAGCCTTTCAAAGAAAAGTACAGACGTCTCCTTACCATTTCGCAAGACTCTACTAGACACGACTTCACAGATACCCTAGAACTCTTAAACCTTGTGCTCTGATACCAAGTTTATAATGCCCCAAAAATGGGTCTCGAGACATCGCATGGTGCTTAGGGTCACAAGTGATCCCAAGCTAACCCTGTTACTGGCATACTTACAAGCAACTGAATAAAATACATAAATCTGAACAAAATCAGCAGAAACAATAAAACTTCTCTAAACTTGATCAATAAAAAATCTGAGTTTACAAGATTATAACTCTACCTTTACGAACAAAACTAAAATAAAATACATTGACACTAATGATTGTCTATGAAGCCTCTGCTAGTACTGACTATGGGGAGCCGGGTCATGACTCCCAACTATCCCAACTCAATACGACTGAATAAAGAAAATACAATACTTCTCAAAATGTATAACTAACTCGGGCCCTTGAATCAAGAAGACTCATCTCCTGTTGACTGGAAGCTGTGAATTGATTGAAGATGGTGTATGCACTACAACTTGTACCTACATTATGAGACAATGTAGCACACAAACATATATGTGGATCAGTGTTTTGAGGATGTACTGAGTATATAGGGGTGTATGCATTTACATAAAACAATATCAATACTCTTTAATAAAATCATGCATGCAAATAGGAATGACTCATATGGCTCGAATAAGTCTAGAATATAAAACTCTTAAATTATGAATAGTGAAACATGTAGCACAAATCTCGTGGTTCATTATACTTAACTTTAAAAATTTGTACTCTCCTCTTATTCTCAGTACTTGAAGGCTAAAGAAAGCTTTAAACAATACTTTCAAACTCATGTTTTTATCTTGTAGAGAGTAAAATTTCTTTAAAACTTAAAGACATGGAACTTTTAGGAAATTTTAACACTTAAGAACTCTGGAACTATTTTAGACTCGGGACACTTGAAACTCGGGAGTTTCTTCTAACCGACATAAACCATGTGAGCTACATGGAGTTCAACGTCTTGACCACATTGGGGAGAGTTGTTCTATCCTTGCCATCAGAGTAGAACCTCATCTTTAGTAATCACTATCTCGGCCTTGAGCCCATAAATCTTGAACCTACGGTGGTACGTAGTTCTGGGGTATAATACCTTAAAATCATACCCAACTCTGTGCTAAATACTACTCCCATACTCAGCTCAGAAGTCTTAGGAAATCCACCTCAAAATAACTCAAAGGTATATAATAAAGACCAAGACATATTTTCTCTTGCTTTAAATCATAATTAGTGTGGATTCCTATCTTAGCTTTTGAAAGTACTTATCAAAACTTATCAACAAGACTTTGAGATCATAATCTCCTTATAAACTCATCACTTGTACTTAGGACTCAAAATATAAGGCTTTAATGCATCAAAATCATATTTAAACTTCATGCTCAACCATCGTCTTAAAAAGCTTACAATTATCTCAATCAAGATATTGGAAAAATAACTCATAATATAAATCTCATGATTTCAACATCTCAAAATCCATGTTTGATAACAAAACATTCATAATAATCTTAAAATCTGGAAAATTCGGAAATAGGCATGGAAATATAAACAAAATCAGGTAATTCAACCTTTAATCTATGGGAAATCTCAAGATCTTGCAAACAATAATAATAGGTATAAACCCTAACTTCAATTTCATGGAAAATCTCATAATTTGTAGAAATTTGTATTTAAAATAAGTCTTTGGGTACAAGGGTGAAAGAGTTACACTTGTTCAAACCCCACATACCTTAGATTTTGAATGTAGATGAACAAGCTTGCTTGAGACTCTTTCTTGCACTCTTGAATGAGGGTTCTTGAAGCTTTTGACTTGGGAGTCTTGAATCCTAACTCAATTTGTAAAATCTATGATGAGTTCTTGAATTTCTTGGAGGAAGATTTGGACCTTGTTCTTGGGAGTAATTTTTGCAAGAAACCCTAGAGTTTTTATGCTTGAGGAGAATATGGCATTTTTGCCTAGGCCAGATGTATATAGATGTTGGAAAGGATGGAAAATGACCAAAAATTCCTTTAAAAAAATGACTTAAAAATACTAAATGGGATCTGTGATGGCTCGTGTGATGGTCCATCATTGGCTCAACGGTTTGTCGGCCTGACCATCGTACCTGGGCCAGAATGGGACTTACTGTCTTGGCGGCGATGGCTTGGGTGATGGCCCATCGCTAGCTCGATGGTCTGTCGGACTTTTTCATTGCACTTGGGCGGTTCAGACTGCTTTCTATAATTCAAACATAACTTTCTCTTGCAGTGTCGGATTTTGACGAAATGGGTATCGTTGGAAAGATAATTCAATTTTCCACACTATATAAAGTCAAAATTAGGAAAATTCTATATGATTTAAACACTACTAACTTTGGAATCCATTCCTTAGTATTTTAAGAGAAAAATTAGGCTTCACTTAACAGGCTCTAATGGCTTAGACTACGAGGAAACTTTGCGAGGTCTTACAATCTCCTTCTTGAGAACATTCATCCTCGAATGATACTGAGTGAGTGAGGAGAAGATAAAATGATGTACATACTAAAAATGAATAACTGGAATATGATCTCATGACTAACATGACTGATAACTAAATATATCATACCGTACATGCATATCTGATGCATATGTAACTGATTCATGAATGCATGATTGGGTGTTGTGATGAACCAAGGTTCTCACAATGAGAATGCATGTCTGATGCATGATTATATAACTAAACTGATACATGAATGCATGACTGAATATGCAATGGTATTTAATACCAAATTTATAATGAAATTCTGAACATGAAATGGATACCATGCTTGTCACTGAAATCTAAACATGAAACTGAAAAGTTTAAGGAGAACTGTTACCTTAAGCTAGACCTGTGTTGGCGGAGAAGAGGTGAGGATACTTGTTACACATGCCTGCTTCTGCTTCCCAAGTAGCTCCCTCAACGGACTAATTTCGCCAAAGAACTTTGACTAGAGGGACTTCTTTATTCCTCAGTCTATAAGTCTGATAGTCTAGGATTTCGACTGGAATCTCTTCATAAGAGAGGCTGCTCTGAACATCTATGCTCTAAATAGGGACTACAATTGCTAGGTCACCTATGCACTTCTTGATCAAAGAGACATAGAATACTGGATGAACTGAGGCTAGATCTGAAGGTAATTTGAGCTCATAAGCTACCTTGCCAAAATGATTGTGAATTTTGAAGGGACCGACATATCGGGGACTGAGCTTTCCCTTCTTACCGAATCTCTTCACTCTGTTCATGGGAGAGATATTTATATAGACATAATCACCAATCTCGAACTCGAGATCCTTTCTGCGCACATCTGCATAAAACTTCTATCGTCTCTGAGCAGCCCGGAGTCTTTCTCTGATCAAATGGACTTTCTCTAAGGCATCGAATACTAAGTCAGGCCCTATAACTGAGGCCTCACTAACTTCAAACCAACCGACTGGAGATCTGCATCTCCTACCATAAAGAGCTTCGAATGGATCCATCCAAATACTGAAATGATAGTTGTTATTGTATGCAAACTCAATCAAAGGCAAGTGGTCATCCCAACTACCCTTGAAATCAATTGCACACGCCCTAAGAATGTCTTCTAAAGTCAAAATGGTCCTTTCTTCTTGACCATCTGACTGAGGGTGGAAGGTTGTACTAAGATGAACTTGGGTACCAAGACCCTTTTAGAATGCTTCCCAGAAATAAGAGGTAAACTAGGTACCTCTATCTGAGATAATAGATAACGAAACACCGTGTAATCTAACCAACTCTCTGATGTAGAGTTTGGCATAATCCTCAACTTAATAAGAGGTATGGACTGGAAGAAAATGAGATAATTTGGTCATCCTGTCTACAATGACCCAAACTGAATCATGTTGATGACGAGTACGAGGAAAACCCATCACAAAGTCCATGTTCACTTCTTCCCACTTCCAAGTAGGAATACTGAACTCCTGTATGGATCCACTAGGCTTCTGATGCTCTATCTTAAGCTACTAATATGTAGAGCACTTAGCCACAAACTCTACAACGTCTCTCTTCATCCCACTCCGCCAATAGATTTCTCGCACGTCGCGGTACATCTTAGTGGCCCTTGGATGAATAGAGTAGCGCGCACCATGCGCTTCTGCAAGAATTTGCTGCCTTAAGTCGTCTATACCTGGTACACACAGACGACCTTGACAACGCAATACACCATCTCCCCCTTGGGAGAAAACCTCTACTTTATGATCCTTGACTAGACTGGGATCTCTATCTTTCTTTTCTTTTGCCTCAAAAACTAGAGATGATTCTGAACTACTCTGAACCCATATGTTACCTTCCTCTGAATCGACTAAGCGAAAGCCTAGTCTGGCAAGCTGATGGATTTCCTGAGCTAACTTCTTCTTACTGTCCTCAACATAAGCAACACTACCTATAGACAGTCTACTGAGAGTGTCGGTCATAACATTATCCTTGCTCAGATGATAAAGAACACTCATATCATAATCTTTTAAGAGCTCTAAACACCTTCTCTGATGAAAATTGAGATCTTTTTGACAAAATACATACTGAAGGCTCTTATGATCTGTGAACATATCTACATGAACACCGTATAGATAATGCCTCCAAATCTTTAAAGAAAAGACTACGGCTGTTAAATCAAGATCATGAGTAGGATAGTTCTTCTCATGAGAGTTAAGCTGCCTGGAGGTGTAGGGTATGACTTTACCATGTTGTATGAGGACACAACCCAAACCTACTTTATATGCATCACAATACACTATGAACCCATCTGAACCATCTGGAAGAGCTAAGACTGGAGCTAAGGTGAGTCGAGTCTTCAACTCCTGAAAACTCTTTTTGCAAAGATCTGACCACTGAAGCTTGACTTTCTTCTAAGTCAATCTGGACATAGGGGATGCAATAGAAGAAAATCCCTCAACAAACCATCTGTAATAGCCATACAAACCCAAGAAACTCTTGATATCTGATAGAGAGACAGGTCTGGGCCAGTTTTTTACTACTTTGGTCTTTTGAGGATCAACCCTAATACCATCACCGAAAATGATATGACCAGGGAATGCTACTGACCTTAGCCAAAATTTGCACTTACTGAATTTGGAGAACATTGATGATCTCTGAGGCTTTGAAGTACACTTTTGAGATGGTTTGCATGATCATGCTTACTGCGAGAATAGACCAGAATATCATCTATGAAGACTATGACGAATATATCCAAGTACTGCTTGAACACACGATTTATTAAGTTCATCAAAAGCTGCTGGGGCATTGGTAAGACCAAAGGACATAAATAAGAATTCGAAGTGACCATACCAAGTATGAAAGGCTATTTTTGGAATATCACATTCTCTGACTCTGAGCTAATGATAGCCTGATCTGAGGTCTATCTTAGAGAAATAACTGGCACCCTGAAATTGGTCAAACAAGTCATCGATTCTGGGAAGTGGGTACTTGTTCTTGATCGTGACTTTGTTGAGCTGACGGTAATCAGTGCACATTCTGAGAGAACCGTCTTTCTTGTGCACGAATAAGATTGGTGCGCCCCACGGGGACACGCTGGGTCTAATGAATCCCTTATCTAGGAGATCCTTCAACTTTTCTTTCAATTCTTTGAGTTCTGCTGGTGCTATTTTGTATGGCGGAATAAATATAGGTTGAGTACCTGGAAGAAGATCAATGCCGAAGTCTATTTACCTTTCGGGAGAAATTCCTGGAAGATCTTCGGTAAAGACATCTAAATATTTATTTACGACTGGGACTGATATGAGACTAGGAGTTTCAGAACTAGTGTCCTTAACTCGAACAAGATGATAGACACATCCTTTAGATATTATTTTTCTTTCCCGAAGGTAGGAAATAAGCTGACCTTTGAAAGCTGAAGTACTACCCCTCCACTCCAGGATAGGTTCATTCGGAAACTGGAACTGGACTATTCTATTTTTACAATCGACTGTGGCATAGCAGGAATAAAGCTAATCTATGCCGAGAATAATATCAAAATCAGTCATCTCTAATTCAACTAAGTTTGCTGAAGTGACTTTCTGAGATACCATAACCGGACAGTTCCTGTATACCCGCCAGGCTATGATGGTTTTTCCCACAGGGGTAGAGACTGAAAAGGGCTCTGCTAGAATTTCAAAATTGACTCTGAAATCAACTGCTATATAGGGAGCAACAAAAGACAAAGAAGCTTCTTTATCTAGAAAAGCGTAAACATGCACTTGAAAGATCTGTAATGTACTAGTAACCATATCAGGAGAATTTTCCTGATCTTGCCGGGACTAGAGAGCATAAAGTCGATTTGGGCGTTGCCCACTAGTAGCACTGGAGGTGGCACCCTTCTGATTCGGGTGACCTGACTGAGATGGGGAATGGTTTTACTGACCTTGAGGACCTGGCTGAGGACAGTCTCTGACTCTGTGGCCTGGCTTGCCACATCCAAAACCAATACCACTGCCAGCTCTGCAAAAACCCTGATGGTGCTTGCCATAAGACTGGCAAAGAGAATAGGTGCGGGCACTGCTAACACTGCCCTGAGACTTAAAGCCTGACGCTCTATCTCTGTTACCATCCCTAAACTTATGAGTTGGAGCACTAGCTGAAGAAAGAGCTGGAACTGCTGACTTAGGAAGAAACTAAAAATGGTTTCCTCCTTCTGATTTGGGTTGAGCAAAGTTGAAACTACCTGTCATTGCTCTCTTATTCTGCTTCTCTCTTATCTTAATCTTTTGCTCTTCTATCTGCTGAGTATGAGTCATAAGCCTGGCTATGTTCATGTCACTATTCAACATCGCGGACCTGCACTCATTGACTGCACTATCATTCACCCCAGAAATAAACTTACTCATCTTAGCCCTGCTATCTGTAACCACATGAGGAGCATATCTGGCTAATTGAGTAAACTTAAGAGAATACTCTTTCACTGTCATGTTGCACTGCCCGTGGTTGATAAATTCTAGCACTTTAGCTTCTCTCAGATCTAGAGGAAAGAATCTATCTAAGAATGTAGTAGCAAACCCCTCCCACTCAATAGGCCCTGCATCATCTGGCCTTTCTAACTTTCACTATTTAAACCAAGTGTGAGCAACATCCTACAACTGATATGCAGCTAGATCAGCACTCTCACTAGTAGTAACCCCCATGATATCTGTAACCTTTTGAACCTGGTCAAGGAATTCCTGAGGGTTCTCATCTGACTTAGACCCGAGAAAGGATGAAGGATTCATTCGGGTGAAGTCCCGAATCCTGGTTGCAGCTGAATTGGCCACTAAGTTGGCCGGAACGACAGTTGGTCATTCATTATGAGCAGTAACTGACTGAGCAAGAGTAGTGAATGCAGCTCTGAACTCTGAATGAGAGACATGTTCGCCCAAATGATCTTCGGGCTGAGGGGCTGGCTGATTCCCGTTTCTTTTTTAGGAGGCACGTTCTATAGAAAAAAGGAAGAAATAGATTAGACTGAGAGATTGACTTGAGATTATGCTCACTGGCACGACATGAGTACTGAAAGAAGGGAAACTGTTCCTAAAACATCTTATAACCTCCTGCACATAAATATGGCGTGCAACACACCTATGTACAAGACTCTACTAGATGCGGTTTTCAGACTTTCTAGGACTCTATTGAACCTTAGGCTCTGATAACAAGTTTATAACGCCCCAAATCTGGTACCCAAAATACTACACGGTGCTCATGACCCTAAAGGACCACAAACTAACCTATGACTGATATCTGTACCTAAACACTGCATAATATACTGTATAAATACAGAAATAAAGGTTGTAAGGATGTAAAGTTCAAAACTGTAACATAACTGAAAAAATATAACATATGGGTGAGGTATGAAATACCCAAAATAATTAAAGTAAATGGTCTGAACATACTGTAGTCTGAAAAGCCTCTAACTGACTGAACTATCTGAATAAGGAGTTGATGGGACATATCCCCAACTAACTCCAACTAATAAATTAATTAATGAGATAATAAAGTAATGGTCATGTCCTCGAAGGATGAGGACTCACTGCTAACTCTGACTGCAGAGATTGGAATGCTACTGATGCTCTGGAGCTCGTGCTTCTAAACCTATGGTATAAAACACCATAGCGCAAATGCATCAGTGCGTTTGAATATATTGGTATGCATGTGAGGTAGGCTGAATGCAAAGGGTTTACATTCATGAACTATAGTAACTGACTGAATAACATGAACATGAGAATACATGCATGAATACATAGTAGCTGTAGCTAATTTCGTGATAACATGATTACTGAGTCTGAGTACTAATAACATGAGATACTGATATCTGTATTACTGAAATAACTGATACTGAGCGACTGTATGTAACTGTCTAGGTTCTGATGGAACTAGCTGAGTTCCATACTATTTTGAGGTGACTATATCTGACAATCCTGAATCCTGTAGAACTATCTGAGTTCTATTACTGAGACTGAATGACTGTATCTGACAGTCCTGATTCTGTACTGAATTGTGGGAAGTAGCCATCTAGCCGACATGCCCTTAATACGCTATTATGGCTGAGTTGGGGTCCAATCTATAACCCCAATTGGAAGAGTGTCAATACTGTGCCACTGGTAAGAACAATCTGTAAGTAACCCTCATATAAAAAGTGACTCTAGTGAGAACGGTGGGAACCTTCATATGACAGGTTAAGCCACCTCATCTACCCTCATATAATAGGCTATGATGTCTCAACCTACGCTGGCTACATAGTTTTGGAACGTAAGGATTGCTTCTAAGAATCACACCCTCATATTACAGGTGGGTTCCCATCCTTGGGTTCACTCGATGATAATTTTCTACTCCCATCTGAATAGACACTGAAAATGATTTACTGGACTGAAATGGACTGAGTTAACTGAGTTCCATTGACTGACAGAATACTACTGAGATTACTGAGTTTTTCCTGAGTCATGAGACTGACTGAATTCTATGGATCATGACTTGACTAAGAGTATCTTGAAAACATGACACTAATTCTAGGCACACAACTAAATTTTTGGGTACAAGTACCCCCAGGACTCGATGGGAAGAAACTGACAAAGCATGACTTTTTTTAATACATGACCAACATCAACAATCCATAATATAATAAGTTTGAGATTTCATGAAGTACAAGTTCTAAAGCACCACAAGGGCTACACATGTATCCATAATTCACTGACTAAATCATTTGATCAAACATTTTGCATGCATAAACTTGTACATAAATGGGGATTTCATATTATCACACTAGTATGACACTTTTCCTTCACATAGGCATTTAATCAAACATATGGGAAACATACTTTGGTTATACCATCATCAATGCATCTAATTGTCATGGTTGCATAGATAAATTTGTAAATTTGAAGGGTTTATCATGATTATTATGCAAATCAACATATACTAGGGTCAATCATTGGACTATGTAATTTAAAACATGAATCAAAACCCCACAACCTCATGAACATGAATTTCAATTCAATTTAAATTATGCACATTCATAAATACACAAATCTTGGATTTTGAAAAGAGATTCTTGAGCTTCATGGGTGAAAGAGACCTACGAATCAAAACATGACATACCTGGGTTGTAAGTTTCTTGAAGAATGATTTGGATCTTGTTCTTAGGGGTTATCTATGAGAGAAAAACCTAATTTTATGTTGTAGATGGATAATGAACTTATGAGCCTTGGTCTGATATAATTAGGGGTTAAAACGGGTGGAAAAGACCCAAATACCCTTTTAAAAATGACTTTAAAATAACTGAATGAACTATGTGACAGTCCGTAGCTGGGTCGACGGTCCGTCAGTCTTGACCGTCGCACCTGGGCAGAATAGGGGTTCACTGTCTCTCTGCTGCGACGACTTTGGCAACGGTCCATCGCTAGCTCAACGTTCCGGCGGCCTGAGCCGTCGCCCTTAGGAAGAAAGTGGTCTCACTACCTCTGCTGCGATGGCTTGGACGATGGTCCATCGCTAGCTCGACGGTCCGTCGTCTCTCACCGTCGCACTTGGGCGATTTTGACTGCCTTCCATTTTTTGGCCATAACTTTCTCTTCCGATGTCGGATGTGGACGAAATTTGTATCATTGGAAAGCTAATTTAATTTTCCACATGATAAAAAGTGAAAACCTTATTCCACGTATATAAAAGTGGATTCATCTTTCAAAGTAAATTTCTAACATACTTAGGATGATTTCAAGCTAAGTAGAAGTACGGGGTATTACATTTTGTACTAGCTCTACTAGGTTTTGCTATTGGTATCTTGTATGACTATTTATTCTATGTAGAACCCTTATGTGTTACAATTGATGTTCTTGAAATTTTGCCTATGTCAGGCCTTTTTTTATCGGATTAACCCATTGAGTTAGCTCCGAGTTATGGTTCAGCTTACCTACTGCTGGAAATTGGTCGGTGCCATCATGATTCGTAAATCGAATCGTGACACAATGCTAAATACCATATTTTTAAAAAAATAATCACACCCGAATCTAACCCGACCCACAAAAAAGGCGCAAATAAATATACGCCTCTATAAGTTCTGTCGATATGCATTTGATTGCTAAGTGTATACCAAATTTTGAAATATCTAGTTAGCCTAATCTGCTGTAGTTGACTGCTAAGTGTCATTTTTCATGAGCTCTACACTGATGTAGATCCACAAGCCGAGGGAGAAGTATATTTGTTTGTGTCTACACTAATGCAAATTTATTTTTCATGTGATATGCATTGATAAATATCTAGTGACCTAATATCGTTGGAAAAACACACCCTATTATGTATAAAACATAAATATGTTTACTAAAAATACATGTATAAGAATTAAATACAAAATTAGGGTAATTTTTATTTTAAAGAAAATGAGACATTTAACGTTGATTTGAGTTTTTTTTGTTAAAGAAAGGGTCAAAGTGAAAAGTTTCATAACAAAAAGGATAAATTTGATAACAAAGATAAATTTAACTCTAAAATATAAAAGAAAAACATATTTAACTGTTTTTTCAAAACATAGCGGTAAATTTAACCTTTTACCTTTTAAAAGTAGTATTAAAGTTGGGGGAAACTTTTGCGCGTGTTGAACAAAAGGAAGAAAAGTCGTAGGAAAGTGAGAACTGATTTGCACAATTAATCAAATTTGTTTTACGAAAAAAGGCCTAAAATGCTCTTCAACTATTTGAAATAGTGCAAAAATGCCCTTCGTCTGCCTATTGGGCCTAAAATGCCCTTCATGTCTACATATTAGGCCTAAAATGCCCTTTCCGTTTACCTATTAGGGCTACTTTTCCCTTTTATTTAGGAAAATTACATGAAAAGATATTTTTATATATTATATCAAAATTTTATGTTTTTCATTTTTATTGTCTGCTTTCACGATTCCTCCATAAAATATATGGTATATTTATACCATAAAAATTCATGGTATATTTATATATTATACAAATTATATTTATATCATAAAAATACATGGTAAATTTATACCATACAAATTATATTTATACCATATAAATTGTATTTATACCATAGACATACATGGTATATTTTAGATATAAAAAGTTCATATGGTGTAATACCGAAAAATATATATTTATATTTAATAAATAATTTTTTAACAAGAAAAGTACTTCTGATATAATGAGATATACCATGAATATTTATCCCATAAATTATATAAAAAAATATAATAATAATAATAATAATAATAATAATAATAAATTGACTTTGACATAAATTATATGTATACAACAAAATTACATGGTACATATGTACTTTCACCATAATGATTTTTTTCATAAATATTTATTCATAAAAAATTATGGTTAACCCATTATATTAATTAAAAATACACTATAATGAAATAATACTAGATGATTAACATACATGAAAACAAAATGAAACATACACGAACAAATAATGGAATACTTAGTTTATTTAAAAATATCTGAATTTTAAATATAAGAGAGAAAGATTTGAAAGTAGAGATTATCTTTTCCACTTTTAATTAGAAGATTGAAATAATATATCTTAAATTAAGGTGAATTGATAATTAGTTATAACATTAAATTAGGAATTGTAGTTATCTTTTATGATTTTTTAAATGGCTATATATGTAAAAAGAAAATTATTTTTATAATATTGAAAAGTACTATTATTTATATAATTAAGTTTTAAGAATGGTCTTTTTATATAATTTGCCTAAATAAAAGGGCGAAATAAGCCCAATAGGTAGATGAGAAGAATATTTTAGGTCCAATAAGTAGGTTAGAAGAATATTTTTGACCTAATAGATAGACGGAAAGAACATTTTAGATCCAATAGATAGACGGAGCACCATTTTACATAGTTAAAAGGGCATTTTAGGCCCTTTCCGTTTTTTTTAATCTATCTTCTTTTTTTTTGTTTTTTCGTTTATTTATCTTGAACACGCTCCTTTTCGACTTTATCTTCCGGAAAAAAATAGAGCTAAAAATTTGGATTCCTGCTGGCTACTCTTCCATTCCCCCCGTCTTCTTTTTAACCTTTTCAAGCTTTGGAGGGAAATATTTTTCGTTCAAACACCAAATTGAACATCTTGTGTCGCTGGTAAAAAATCTAATTCTTCATTTCCCTGCTTCACTCGCTTCTTCTTCCCATCTGAGCTCCCTAGATTTTCATGGTTTATTGGTGTATGTTGTGGTCATTTTGAGTTTAAACTTTAGGTATGGGGATTTATGAGCTCATTTTTAGCATAAATCAACTCTCCTTCTGTTTTTTTTTTTTTTTTTTATGCTGCAGATACCACTGTTTTAGGGTTTTGGATGGCATTTGCAATTTCTTTTCAAATATACTTACTGCTCATCTTCTTCTGCTGTTTTTTAATCCTGAATTTGTTGGGGTCGCGTCTATAAATCATCTGTATCCATGTTGCTCAATTCAGTTCGAATTCCTCAATGTACGGTAACTCTGCCCTTTTACCAGTCTTTTGCTCACGTGCTCAGAGTTTTAGGGATTTCTCTTAAAAGAGAGAGAATCTCTTAATTGCCTGCAATTCTTTGGCCTTGAGAAATGATAGATTTGAAAGGTTACCAATTACTTATAAATCTGTACACATTAGTCGATACAGATAGAAATTTTCTTTCTTTCTTTTCCCCAGCTTTTGAATAGTGTTCTTTGGTTATTCGTCTTGTTGAATTTCAATAAGCATCCAGGACCTCATAGCTTTTGTAATAGACTTAGTTTGCAATGCCGTATAGAAGTTTCAGGGATGGCCTGTAGATTTTTGGTCCATCACTTTTGGAGCCCACACTAGTTGTTTTGCAATAGATGGAGATGTATTGCGTTTCTTGGAATGTGAATGATAAACATCATAGAGCAGCAGGTTTGTACAGAGTGTAACAGGCACTGTTTCCTGATACCATAGTAAGATTAGCAAACATCATTTGAAATATCTTCGGATCAGCGTGTTCTATGTTTGGGGAAGTAGTTAATTGCCTACTTATTCAAGATTTAGTTAATTGCTTGAGGAAGTTGAAGTTCATAGGCTTTTTTACTCATCCGGGACTTATGAAAATATGTGTAAAAATTGATTTTGTGATCTTCCTTTGTTTGTCAATGCATGATAAAAGTATTTTAAAACAAAAAATCCATTTTTTCCTAAGGTTTTTATATTTTCTGGAAGGTGCACTGAAACTCTAGCCCAATAGGGCCATCACCCATCAGATGTCTTGTTTGTTCGGTTGGTTTAAAATCTCCAGTGAAGGGAATGGTGCTGAAAGAATTAGTATCGTTAAGGAAGTGTCTATACTGTACGTATACTTGGAAATTTTCCTTTTTGAGGCTTAATTTCCTTTTTTTTTTCGTTAGGTAAAATTAAATTTCCTTAGAGAGATTGAATACACATGTTAGTTTTCCTGGATGTTTTCTATGGTGGCCTCATTTGCATTTGTGTGCCTTTAATTTTAAGCATTCCTCCCTATTAACATGGTTTGAAAGTCGGTGGATAATGTGCCTTCTCCTTTAACTTGTCTACTTAAATACTAGGATTTTTGTCTTCGGCAAGGTTCGAACCTGTGATGTGTGCCTAAACCACACATCACGCGTTGTGCTCTTACCACTAGACCAAAGTTCTGGGGCCATCCCTGCCTACTAACTTATGCAAAATATCGTCATGCATAGATAGCATAACAGTATTGTGCACATACACTACAGTTACTCGCTGATTCCTCTGAAGAAAAAGAAATAAATTATAATCCTCTTATCCAATGTTTTTAAAGAGTTTGATAATTGGTGGTTGAATTCTAAAAGTTCAATGAATCCGTATAGTATTTGGTGAGAAAGAATGCAAAAGTTTTATTACCTCACCAACTATGCTATTTTCATGTGCATTGTTGGGTTTTAACCATCTGCTTAGAATTTTTCTTCCTGTTTAATATATGGGTTTGTTGCTTGATGTGTTGTTTGATACTTGCTTTGTATATCATTGTGTATGTGGTGTAACTTGTGGATCTGTATAATGCACCATCCTTTTAAGCTACAATGAGCTTATGTATTGATATCTATTACACATGGTAACAATGGTTTGTCTGCAGACATGTTGCTAAATGATGCAACCTGTTTTCAAGTCATCATTATATGCAATGAATTATCAATTGTACATGCAGAGAGATTCTGTGACTTTATACAGTTATTCATGCTTTTCATGGTCATATCTGTATTTACTTTGCTAAAACTTGTTACAAACTGTCTATAACTATTTCTTGACTGGAATTCGTTTCCAGGAAACTGTGTGTCCTGGAACAAGGAGTGATTCAATTCATCTTTGTCACAATTCTTAAAGCAGGATAAAGCATCTGTAGCGTGGACTCTGCTGTAGTTGGATAAAACATCTGTAGCGTGGACTCTGCTGTAGTTAGATATGCAGACTAAGAAAAAATTAAATGGAAGAAATCCGCGAGAGCTGGCTAGTCCAAAGATTTCAAGGCAGCTGCGAATAACATCTGAGAATGGGGAAACTGAGGCAAAGCAAGTTAAGGAACTTATAACATCTTCAGTAAGGAAGCAAAAATTAGGTATTCTTTGATGACCATGTAATTTGATTTATGTAGTCTTTAGCTTAACATGCACACTTGACATGATATTTGGGGCATATTCCGGTAAGTTAGCAGTGTTTGTTGTTCTTTCTGTTATTCAAGCTTCATCGGAATCTGTTTATACTTCTTTTTCTTGTATTACCAAGTCAGAAAGCTTCTATTCAAAGTGTTTGTGAGGTGGTAATGATTTACGTAGCATTTTTCCATATTTAAGTCTGTAATTACTTCTTTCTTTCCTTTGTTGTTTTGGTTATATTATTTTTTTATCTCAGTTGTTGCCATTTGCCACAGTAGAGAACTGACTGTTCTCTCCTGGAAATTTACCGTCTAACAAGAAATAAAATCTAAAAATAGTACAATCTGAAGTGATTTTCCTTATGCTATCGCCATCCTGTGTATGCCTCTGCGTGCTTTTGTTACTCTTTGGGAACAATTGTCAGGAGAGAACAGTCAGTTCTCTACTGTGGCAAGTGGCAACAACTGAAATCAGAAAATAATATAACCATGGAAGAGTTGAATCCTTCCAGATCCCACTTTGTGGGAATATACTGAGTATGTTGGTGTTGATGTTGATGTTGACTCTATTCCTTGTTTATATTCATATAGTCCTGGAAGAGCACATTTGTTTATCTGTGGCAACTCACCTCTTACTATATTTGTGTTTATAGGAAGCAATTTTTCGAAAAAGATTGAGAATCATGTTGTCGGTACAGATTTGGGTATAAGGTTTGGGTTGGTGGCTGATGATACTTCTGGTTCTTCAGACACACATGATGTTGTTCATGATTGTAACACCATTACTATTAATAAGGTGATAATTTGCTTTATGTAGTGTTGTTTGGGAGTCTTAGCTCACCTTGTTAAATGTAGATACTCTATAGTGAGAGTTTCCATAAAATGGTTATTGTTGTGTATTATCTAATTATTTTTCTTAATGTAGGACTATGATGTTGAAAGTGATAGTTGCAGAAGTGATACAATATTTTCACCCACCTTCCATATATCCAGAAGTGTTGGAGGGGAAATTTCGAACCGAGGTAGGTATATGCGTTTGCAGTTAAAGTGTTGAGTAGATCTCTGTTTTAATGTTCTGACTAAGTGTATATCTGTCAAAATCCTGTTACATGTTTCCCTCAGCAGACTTCCTCAAATTCTTCCAGCAAGCAGACCAGTCATTGCAGGAGCCTGGAAAAGAAAATATAGGGGTTGATATGCTGACAGGTCATTTTGTGCTAGACGAGGCTACAGGTAAGGTTTTCATGTGATAGTACATCTGCTGGTAATGTCAGACATGATAGTCATGATTAGTCAAAATTGAATATGCCTTCTGATGCTTTTTTCAATTGCTAATTATGTGAATTTGGCTTTTCAACAGATTTAGGGGACGAGCATATGTCATCTGAAGTTTCAGATATGCATCTCTCTGTCAAAGATTCGAAACTGGAATGCATTGATGAGTTTAATCAAGTTCAGTTGCCTGCTGATGTTAATATGGAGGAAGAGGAAAGTGAAGAGTTTGATGACTTTGATCCATATTTTTTCATAAAGAATTTACCAGACCTGTCCTCAGTTGTTCCAACATTTCGGCCTTTATTGTTGCCTAAACAGACACGGAGTTGTCCATCAGCCACTCTTGTTTTGGACTTGGATGGTATTGCAGTCTATATTCTCAAGGCTAAGCTAATTGTTTCTTTCTTTTGTGGTTTGTTCCAGTAATGTTCAGATTTCAACAAGGGCAAATGATAAGTTTTAGTACATATCCCAAAAGTAAAATGGTATTCATTATTCTTCTCCTTACAGTTGTGTCCTTTTCTCCTCAAGTAATAGTGGTCGTACGCATTCCTCTATCAATATAAAATCAACCCTTCTCTTCAGAATTTTGCTGTGCCAAAACAACATACTTGGTTGTGGATTACATCCCAATGGGGACAACAAAAACAAGGTGATTTCTTCCCATCTACCTAAGCCTGAGTTACCTAGTGTGCTGATGGGGGTAGCAGATACTTGGAATAGTTGAGTGCACACAAACCAGCTCGAGCATATCTTAAAAAAGATATTCGGTTGTGGATGGATACAGTACATATATGTATCAATTTTGCCGATTATGTTCTACATAGTCATGGAATCTTTATAACTGTAGCTTTGTTTCTTTCTCCCTTGGGTTTAGTTAGTCTTCATACTTCATTTTCTCGTACATGGGAATTCACTATGATAGATGTTCCTTCTCTCTGATAAAAGAAAGAGAAGATATTCCTAATCTCCTGCCAAGGCTATCTGTCCTTTATAGGCTTATCATTTAAATTGTGGAGTCTACCCTGTTAACTCCCAGAAAACCAAGACTGGAAGATGATGCAATTTCCTCCTTTAGGAATATACTCATGCAAATGGCTGCATGCCCAAGTGAACATGTGATGCCTATTGAATTGTATGCTCTTATGTTTGTACAAATGCTAAAGTCATGCTTATTGTTTTCCTTTTCAAGCATCTACTCTAGTCAAATGATAGAATATGTTCTCATCATTTCTTATTGGGCATGTACAGAGACCTTGGTGCACTCTACACTTGAACCTTGTGATGATGCAGATTTCACATTCTCAGTGAATTTCAACCTGAAAGATCATACCGTATATGTTCGATGTCGTCCTCATCTCCGAGATTTTATGGATAGAGTATCCAGCCTATTTGAGATTATCATATTTACTGCAAGCCAAAGCATTTATGCTGAGCAGCTTTTGAATGTGCTTGATCCAAAGAGAAAAGTATTTAGGCATCGTGTTTACCGTGAGTCTTGTGTATTTGTTGATGGTAATTATCTTAAAGATCTGTCAGTTCTTGGCCGTGATTTAGCACATGTGATTATCATCGACAACTCTCCTCAGGTGCTGTGTCAGAATCTTTCTTTGATAAATAATGTTCCTTTATCTAGATCCCCGATCCTGCTTTACTTGGTCTATTCCATCTTTGTTTCTTTCACATGTTAAGTTCTGGTCCGGTCCTTTTTTTCTTCAAGCAACCTGCATCATGAGCAATTACAAGAGCTATTAAACTTTCATATTCACGAAAGCTGGAAAGAAACATGTTTATGGTTGGTTTCTTCCCCTGTTTCTTGAAATGATTGAACTGATAATCTTGCTTGGTGTAGTATTGCTAAAAGCTTAAATCTTACCATTTAAACATAAAAGTTTATGTATCGCCTTCCTATTGGAATTGTCATACTGGATCACTTTTGTTGAGCATCATGTTATCTGGTAATGTGTTAAATAGTTGACAACTACTTGAGCACTTGTATGTGCTTTTTTGGTCAATTTATTCCTGTTTAGAATGTCATTCTCCACTTTGCTACCCTGATGTCGTAGACGGTTTAATTTGCAGGCATTTGGATTCCAGGTGGACAATGGTATTCCAATTGAGAGCTGGTTTGATGACCGTTATGACAAAGAGTTACTCTCACTCCTCCCATTTCTGGAAAGCTTAGTTGGAGTTGAAGATGTTAGACCGATTATTGCAAGCAAATTCAACCTTCGCGAAAGAATTGCTGCTGCTTGTCCTTTCAACTCTATTAGAGGAGATGCGTTTGAGAGATAAAGATCTGTGTCCGTATAGATTTAGTCTTGGGTGACTTGAATTTTTTATTTCAATGGCTCTAGATGAGTTAACGGAATTGGTTCTAAGGTACCTTTGTGAATGCCAGTTTCCTAGAGAGGCTGGTTTCTAATTAATTTATGTAATTCTCATTTGTCTTGTAATGGTGCCATGACGAAGCTCTGAGGTTGCAGGAAACCACCTCAATAAGTTTGTGTCTGAAACCTTCTGATCAATCTCCGAACATTAGCTGTTCAAATATTCAGTTGCAAGTTTTCTTTCCTCATTTGTACTTTCTGTATAAGTAGCATTCGACTTGCAGAAATTTTAGTTTGGTACTAAGGGAGAACAAGAGAAATTTATATAGTTAAGCTTTTATGAAATACTCTCCATTATGTCAATGTTATCACTGAATCAAAGTAATCACTCCCTTAAATGTCATTTAATCTTTGATAAAATTATGTAATGTGGTTTAACATCTAGTGCAAGTAAAATGTTTACTGCATAGCGTATGCCTGAATTAATGCAGGAAATTACATGGATTACCCCTACAGTGGGTAGTTTTGATTTTTTTGTCACTCGTAAGAAAAGTTTTTAAAGACTAACTTCTTTTTTAATGTATAGTAGAAGTATATTTTCATTCTCTTACATTTCAAATGTTGTCTCTCAATTTCTATATTTTCTTTATTTTTTCCACTTTTTTTTTTTTCCTTGAAATTCTTCCTTTTTTTTTTTCCTCGTTTTTATTCTGTAATTAAACTAGGCACAAGTAGTTCTTTAAGATCAAGAGACAAAGAGGAGAAGAAAGAAACAGAGAAATGAAGCAGAGATATGGAATGGGGAATGTGCAGATTTCTTGATTACTGAATTGAGTTGAATGAATCATAAATAGTACATGAGATAGGTATTTATAGACCACATACTAGAGTAGTTCATAACTGTCTATGCTACTCACAATGCTACTAGTTAGTTATAACTAACTAATGGACCATAACTGATTTCTGGAAAGTAACTAACAAGCTATACATTGACACAATATTCTTGATTAACGTGTATTACAATACTCAACACTCCCCCTTAAGCTAGGAAGGTGTGAAGATATCACATATTTCTAGCTTGGAATTGAGATGCATCAGTTGAGCTTTGGTAAGACCTTTGGTTAGCATATTTGCAGGCTGATCTTCTGTTGGAACATATTTAGTTGTAATCATCCCTTGAACTATTTTCTCCCTTATGAAAAAACAATCAATATCAATGTGTTTGGTTCTCTCATGATAGATAAGATTTGCTGCTATTTGAATAGTTGATTTACTGTCACTAAACACTTCAACTGGTAGATGCACTTCAATGCCAATTTCTGTCATTAATCCCACAATCCATATTAGCTCAGCTGTAACTGCAGCAAGACTTCTAAACTCAGCTTCTGCGGAGCTTCTTGAGATTGTAGCCTGTTTCTTTGATTTCCAGACAACCACAAACTTTTCGATCTTCACAAAGTATCCAGTAATAGATCTTCTAGTTTGAGGACAAGATGCCTAATCAACATCACAAAAGGCACTGACTTCCTCATTTGGATCATTGGACAATAACATACCTTGACCTGGTTGATTCTTGACATACGTCACTACTCTTAATGCTGCATCCATATGATATTTCTTGGAAGTTTGTAAAAACTGACTTAAAGTTTGAACACAGAATGCTATATCAGGTCTGGTCATTGTCAAGTAGAGTAGTTTTCCAATCAATTTCTGATAGGTTACTTTATCAGCTGAAGGATCTTCATCTGGCTGAATCTATTTAACATGATCATCAAATTGCCTAGAGGTTAGTTTAATGTTGTAGTCCATAGGTGTAGAGATAGGTTTAGCAGCTGTTAGTCCTATTTCTGATAACAATTCTAATGTATACTTCCTCGGATGCATTAGTATTCCCTTATCAGACCTTGCAAATTCGATTCCAAGAAAGAACCTTAACTCTCCCAGATCTTTCATCTTGAAACTTTATTGCAAGTTTACATTTGATTCTTCTATCAGCTTGAGACTGTCACCAGTAATTAACATGTCATCAACATATACCAACAGAAGAATAATTCCTTCAGTAGTTTTCTTGATATACAGTGATGTGTCATATTTACTTTGACTGAAACCATACTTAAATAGAGCTTCTGATAGCTTGTTGTTCCACTGTCTAGGAGCTTGCTTTAGTCCATATAGGGATTTGACTAGTTTGCACACTGCATTCTCCCCCGGACTAGCAAATCCATGGGGTAGTTCCATGTACACCTCATCAGTTAGCTCACCATTTAAGAAAATACTATGCACATCCATCTGTTGAACAAACCATTTCCTTCTTGCTGCAATAGCCAGTATTGTTCTGACAGTCTTCATTTTTACAACTGGAGAAAAGGTTTCTTTGTAATCAATGCCTTCTCTTTGACCATATCCTTTTGCTAAAAGTCTATCCTTGAACCTTTCTACTTCACCATTGGCTTTATATTTAACTCTGTATATCCACCTACAACCTATAGGTTTCTTAACCTTAGGTAAGGACACTATATCCCAGGTGTGATTAGAAGTAAGAGCTGCTATCTCCTCTTTCATAGCCTCTACCCATCTTGAATCCTTGCATGCTTCATAGTAACTTGTAGGTTCAATAATAGAAGATAAATTTGCTACATAGGCTTTGTACTGAAAAGATAATTTGTCATAAGTAACATAGTTTGCTAGATCATAAGGTACCTTCTTGGTCTTACCAATAGTGATAAAATCCATCATCCACATAGGTGGTTTTTTTTCTCTGGTTGATTTCCTCTGATCCTGACATGCAGGTGCTTGAGTTTCTGTCCTCTCAGCAATAGAGATCTATTGTTGCACTTGTTGTTTATGTGAGTCAGGAACCCTTTGACTTCTAGTTGATCTTCTTTGATACACCTTAGTTATAGTGTGTGTAGGAGTAGCAACAACCTGTTGTTGCTGCTCTTGCTGATTAGTTGAGTCAGGTATTCCTTGAGATGTCGTAGTTACTGGAATGTGCAAAGGTGTCACAATATCACCTACTACTGGACATTGATCTTCAAATGGAAATATATGAACAAGTGACTTATTTTGATCTTTGTTCACTTTAAATGGGAATATATCTTCCCTAAATGAAACATCTCTACACACAGACACAGATTTGCTAGATATGTCATAGAGAACATATCCTTTCTGTGTGTTAGAGTACCCTATCAACACAGTGGTTCTAGCTCTAGGCATTAGCTTGTCATGCTCATTCAGTATTTTAGCATAGCATAAACATCCCAGCACTCTCAAGTGATCGTAGTTAGCTTTCTTACCATATAACCTCTCATAAGGAACTTGATAATCAATAGATGAACTAAGTAACCTGTTAATAATGTGCACTGCATCTAACACACAATAACCCCAAAGATGTATAGGAATAGCACCCTGAAACCTTACTGCTCTTGTGACTTCTAGGATATGCCTGTGCTTTTTCTCAGCAACACCATTTTGCTGAGGTGTATAAGCACAGGTTGTCTGATGTATGATGCCATTTGTACTGAACAAGTTACTGCATACTGAGTTTACAAACTTAGTTCCATTATCACTTCTTACTACTTTAACAACCTTACCAAACTGTGTTTTAACATATGTAAGAAACTGTTTAATCTGAATGTATACATCAGTCTTGAATTTAAGTAGAAAGACCCATGTAAATCTTGAGAAATCATCCACAACTGTCAAAAAATATTTGTTGCCATTCATAGTTGCTATCTTATAAGGTCCCCACACATACATGTGCACAAGATCAAAACAACATGTACTCTGAATATTGCTTGAGAGAAAAGAAGATCTAGATTGTTTTGCACAAGGACACACAGTACATTTCCTTATTCTATCTTCTATACTTTGAATATCAGAAATAGCTATTTTCTTTAGAGCATGAGTGGACACATGACCTAATCTTCTGTGCCAAAGGTCTATGTCATCATTACTTATTATCAATGTACCACCATTTGTCACTTTATTAGCTGTATGCTGTGAAATCTCATTGTCTTACTGTCCAAGCAGTAGCTATAGTCCTCCAGCAGTCTTACCAATCCCCTTCATCTTTCCAGTGTAAAGATCCTGGAAGACACAAAAATCAGGGAAAAAATTTACTGAACATTGCCATTCTTTGGTCACTTGTAATACTGACAACAAATTGTATTGAAGTTCTGGTAGGTGGTATACATTAGTTACCATATTATATTTTGATAAGCAACTACTTCCCACATGTGTTACTTTAGTAGTACCACCATTTGGCAAATACACCTCTCTTGGTGTGTCTAACTTTGTTGTGGAGTGTCCAAGGAGTAAATCTAAATCAGTTGCCATGTGATTATTAGCCCCCGTATCTATAATCCATTCTCTGGACTTAACAGATGCAGAGAAAGCACTAATACCTGCATTATAGGTGGTAGCAATATTTGTTGATTCTTCTGCATGTTAGCCAGTGTTGTTGCTATTAATCATTCTCAAGATTTGCTCATATTGCTCTTTAGTGAATGGTACACTTCCTATTTGACTTAGTTGATTCATCTGCACATCAGAGCCAACTTGAATTCCTGTATCATGAGATTGAAAACCTTGCCCTGCATGTTGATTACATGATCCTAGACCATGATGACTAAGCTGTGTACCAAGAGACACATTATATGCTGCATTACTACATTCCATCCTAGACTTCTTCTTGAACTTGTGATCATTTGGATAACCAACAAGTTTCTAGCAAGTCTCACTAGTATGTCCTTTCAATTTGCAGAAATCACATTGAAGGTTGTAATTCTTCTTAAACTTCTGAGGATTACTCCCACCATTTCTATGTCTTGTGTACATTGCCAACTCACAGTTATTTCCAGACATAACAACAGGACTAGTTCCCAAGATTCCAGCATGAATTACTGTAGCTTTATGACTTTCATCACTTATGACCATGGCATATGCCTGATTTACAGAATGAAGAGGGGTTATGAGTAAAATTTGGCTTCTTGCCTGTGTGTACGATTCATTTAATCCTATCAGAAACTGAAATAGTTTTAGTTTTTGCAGATGAAGCACATACTCTTTGGACTTGTCACAATCACATCCAGGTGCAGGCACTAGTGCCTCAAATTCTTCCCACAAGTCTTTCAATTTTGAGAAATAAGAAGACACAGATGCATTCCCTTGAGAAAGGGTTGCAATTTCTTTGTGTAAATTAAAAGTTCTTGCACCATCTATTTTGTGAAATATTTCATACAACTCTGCCTAGACAACACTAGCAACTGATGCATACATGATTCCTCTTAGAAGTTCTTTAGAGACAGAATTCATAATCCAAAATAGGACAATTGCATTTACCCTCTCCCAGTGGCTTCCCAGATCAATTGAAAATTTATCATTAGAGCAAGTGCCATAAAAAATACCTAACTTATTCCTTCCTAACAGGGCAATACACATAGATCTAAACCAGATAGCAAAGTTCTCAACACCTGTTAATTGGAAGGAAATAATTTGAATTCCACTTATATCTGAAGGACTGAGAAAGAGAGGGTGATTATAATCCAATTCAGTTGTTGATGTTATTGAAGATCCTTCAGGTTCAGTACCAATTTTATTCACTATTTTTTTAGTTTATGCCCCAAACTTGAAATCTTGATCTCAAGAATCAGCTACAACTTACTACTGAGATCTACAGGTGAATCTTATTCACAGTTACAAAAGAGTAATCTAGCCAACCTATCTTTGATACTATGTAATTAAACTAAATACAACTAGTTCTTTAAGATCAAGAGAGAAAGAGGAGAAGAAAGAAACAGAGAAATGAAGCACAGATATGGAATTGGGAATGTGCAGATTTCTTGATTACTGAATTGAGTTGAATGAATCATAAATGGTACATGAGATAGGTATTTATAGACCACATACTAGAGTAGTTCATAACTAACTATGCTACTCACAATGCTACTAGTTAGTTATAACTAACTAATGGACTATAACTGATTTCTGGAAAGTAACTAACAAGCTATACATTAACACAATATTCTTGATTAACGTGTATTACAATACTCAACAAATTCATATGTCTCAATCTTTATTTTTCTCTGTTTTTTCCTCAAACATTATCTATTTCTTTATTTCATTTTTTAATTCATTTCTCAATATTTTTATTTTATTTTTTCTTCTCATTTTTTGTTTTTTCTCAATCTTTATTATTTTTTTCTTTTGTTTTTTCTTTTTCTCATTTTCCTTAACCCTTATTTTTTTCTCTCTATTTTTTCTCTTTTTTTTTTCTCAACTTCAATTATATTAGAAAGTTAGATAATCTGAAAAGAGATTTTCTTTCTTTGACATCAAAGTTAATTTAAGGGCATGATTTGTTGTTTGGAAGTCCGTTGGGATAAGTCTTGTCTCTAAGACAAAAGTTATTGAACATTTCATAAATCAAGACACAATGTGGTAGTTTCAAGTAAGACAAAATGTGGTAGTGTCAAGCATTACTCGTGAGGCATAACTTGTTGTTTGAAAATGAAGACACGATAAATGAAGACACGATATGGTAGTGTCATTTCTTGGCCACACGACATAACTTACAGTTTGAAAGTCCTTGGACTAAGTCGTGCCTCTAAGGCAAGAGTTATAAAATATCTCATAAATCAAAATATAATGTGATAGTGTTAACTCTTACCGATGGGGTATAACTTGTTGTTTAAAAATCCTTGATTTATAAAACATCTCATAAATCAAGATACAATGCGGTAGTGTTAACTCTTGCCATGAGGCATAACTTGTTTGAAAGTCCTTGGATTAAGTCTTGTCTATAAGGCAAGTGTTATAAAATATCTCATAAATCAAACCACAATGTGGTAGTATCAACACTTGCCCATGGGGCGTAGCTTGTTGCTTGAAAGCCCTTGGTCTAAATCTTGCCTCTAAGAAAAGAGTTATAGAGCATCTCATAAACCAATACACAATGTGATAGTGTCAGCTCTCATCCATGGGACATAACTTGTTGTTTGATGGTCCTTAAGCTAAGGTTTTCCTCTAAGTCAAGAGTTATAGAACATTTCATAAGTTAAAAAACACTGTGGTTTTGTTGACTCTTGCCCAATGTATGTAACTTGTTGTTTGAAAATACTTAGGATAAGTTGTGCCTCTAAGGTAAGAGTTCTAGAACCTCTAATAAATCAAGACATAACGTGGTACTGACAATTCTTGTCCGTGGGACATAACTTGTTGTTTGAAAGTTATTGGGCTAAGTCATGCCTCTAAGGTATAAGAGTTATAGAAAATCTCATAAATCAAAACATAATGTGGTAGTACAACTCTTTCCCATAGAACATAACTTGTTGTTTGAAAGTCCTAGGTTGACATGACCCAAAAGTGGGCCATGTCGTATGGGCACCTCAAGCCCACATGAATCGGAGATCACCCCGATAACCCATCACAATTATCACATCAATCACATAGGTCGGGAGAGTCCCGACCATATAATGAGATAGCGGAAAACTTACTACAAGTCATAACTTAAACATGTATAAGAACTGCGTTAGATTCATCAACTAACCAATGTACCCAAGTCCACAGTCATCCACAACACCTCTATACAACCAGAGTTTAGAAATTTATATGTCGTGATAAGCCCCCGACAATAGCCAAACCAATCAAAATAAGACTAAGTTTAAACATAGGGGACCAAGAATGAATATCTTATTAAATAAGGAAGCTCACCACTCCGCAATCAATGCATGAACCACTTTAATCACCTAATCACTATGCAGGAAGAGAAGATGATGCTCCGTCCCCTATGTCGCGTGGGGACATAGCGTCCGAAGATGGTTAGCGATTGGAAAGCTAGTATGTAACTCAAAGATAAGGATAAAATATCATAATCATTCAACAACAAGTAATATATCATATTCAATCACATTCGTAACCTTATCCATATATATAGACATATTATATGATAATCAAGGGGACAAGATTTATCAATACTTTGGAAGCACTCATTCATCATACATGCAATGAAAGACTCCAACCTTCCATACTTAAATATTTAAGAATTTCTAATTATACATAGGACTTTAACCATATTCGTATATCATCAAGTAAGGGACTCTAACCACATACACATCCATTTAAGCGAGGGACTCTAACCACTCACACACAATCATATAAGTGAGAGATTCTAACTATTCACACACATTCATTCAAGCAAGGGACTCTAACAACATGCTCATACATTTAACAAAGGACTCTAAACTCATGCCACATTATATAAGGGACTCTAACCCCAAGCTAATTCATTTGGCGAGGTACTTCGACCTCATTAGATCTCATTATGTGAGGGACTCTAACCACAATCGATTTCATTAGGAAAGGGACTTTAACCTCAAGCCATCACGACTATCATTAGTCGACATTAGGACTCTAAACCCTTTGTCCATGCATCCACATACATTCAATTCCACACATGAGGACTTTATCACATTTAGCTAATTTAACACCATACATGACTACATAGTCCTCCTAGAAGACTTCATTGCTCAACTATTTCAATAGGAAAATTCCTTAATTCAACTCATCATACAATTCAAACTATAGTCCTAAATACCCTTACAAGCCATTCATACTTCATTAGCAATTCTATACCACAATTTAGTTCAATACACAATTCAAGTTAATTTTCACGTTAGGGACTTTAAACCCTCTTTTTATTCTTCAAACCATCAAGGTTATCAATTAAATAGTACATGGCTTATTTTACCTTTACAGTATCATTTATAAAGCATTCATACATATTGGTCCATTGCACTAGTTCAAAGAATCATCATTATGTAACTAGACATATCACTTAAATATTTTCACAAACACCTTGTGTACATGCCTTTACAAAGGCCAATTTCATGGTAGAAATCATCAAGACTAGGGTTACTCAAGACCCAAATGTTAGAAAACATACAACAAACATTCACATGTGCAAACTACCATCAATAACATGTATAAACATAAGTCTAAGCAAGAATCATCATTACACAACAAAACCCTTTTCATTTGATTTCAAAACCACCATGCACACTTACTAATCTAAGTATGAAATACATGGGTTTAGAGTTATTTATCAAAGGAAAGAGTTACATGCCTTAAAAAAGATGAATAACCAAGAATATTGACTCCCCGTTGCCTCTTGAAGACCACTGTTGAAACCCTAGCCTTCAATTCTTCGAAGATGAGCTTGAGAGAGTATTTAGGGTGTTTGATCCATCAAAATGGATGTTTAAGAGGCTACACACACTTATATAGTGAGAAGTCTTGGGGATTTAGACATGGTAAATGACCACAAGGCCCTTAGTTAAAAGCTGAAAATTAAACCCGTCTAAGGGTACGGCTCACCATATGACTCACTTAAGTAGTCGTACCCTAGGGTACGAGTCAGGGTACCACTCATACCCTAGGTTTTTCCTAGGTCACACATACTGTTAAAGGTACGACCATGGACCTTTGAGTCATATAAAAAGGGTATGAGTCACCCCTAACTCGTACACAACAACCGTACCCAAAATAATCCACTTCCAAACTTATGACTCCTCTATACGACTCGTCTAGGTATGACTCATACCCTTAGGTATGTTTGAGGGAAGGTCCACTCGTACCTAGGATAGTGAGTGACCCTCACCATACTACTTAGGATATGAGAAGGGAGGAAGAGAAGGATTCAACTCGTATCCAAGGGTTACGACTTAAGCCCCTAGTCATACCCACCCTAGTGACACCAAAAAATGAAGTTTTTCAATGGTTTTAAGTCTAGGTGTTTCAATTCTCCCTCACTTGGATCATTCATCCTTGAATGAGGGGTAAAGAAAGCAATAAACACAAGCCAACACATTATAATACATTAAAACGACCTTCAAACAAGTTAGAACAAGCATGCAACAAAGTAATAGCACACATTATGCTCATTATCAATCAATCATTCACGTCATCATCTTTGGGACTCAAACCCATTATTTATCAAGACACTTGTTCATTTTAAAGCTTGGGGACTTAAACCTTTCTTATCAACACTTACTCATTTCACAACTTAGGGACTTCAACCCATTAACTTATCAAGGATACTTACTCAATTCAAGGATTAGGGACTCGAACCCATTTACCAAAGACATGAATCAACTCAAGATACTAGGGACTTAAACCTATCACAACAAATCATTTCAAAACATTAGGGACTTGAACACATGGTGTAACAAGACACAAATCAACTCAACACACTGGGGACTTTAACTTATTGTCTATCACAGACCAAAAATCAAAGCAAGGAGATCAACACATACCTCCATCCCAAGTTTCTAGAATAGGAAACAAATGCGAATACTTGGATTTCACATCCTCTTATGCTTCCCACATAGATTCCTCGAAGTTTTGGTTCCTCCATAGAACCTTCACTAAAGCCACATTTTTCGTGCGCAACCAGCAAACTTACTAATCCAAGATCCTCATCGGGATTTCTTCATAGGACAAGAGTCCAAAGTATCAACATCACTTAAGGGAACAACCAACGAATGATCACCCACACATTTTTGCAACATAAAGACATGGAAAATTGGGTGAATAAAGATCATACAAGAAGGCAACTCCAACTCATACGAAACATTGCCAAACTTTTTCTCAATCAAGTAGGGGCCAACATATCGAGGAATAAACTTCCCTTTCTTACCAAGCTGCATCACTCCCTTCACGGGAGACACTTTCAAGAACACCCAATTACCGACACTAAAATCTAGGTCCCTATGCCTCACATCTGCATAGAACCTTTGGCAACTTCAAGCAGTTTTCAACCTATCACAAATAACCTTTACCTTTTCTACGTCTTGGTGAACTAGATCGAGGCCAAGAAACTTACCCTTGACAACCTAGTACCACCCAATAGGAGATCAACATCTCCTACCATATAATGACTCAAAAAGAGCCATGCTAATACTAGAGTAGTAACTATTATTATAGGAAAACTCAATCAAAGGTAAGTGGTCATACCAAATACCACCATAATCAATCACACAAGCCCACAACAAGTCTTCCAACATTTGGATGGTCCTTTCCACTTGCCCATCTATTTCCGAGTGGAAAGCGGTACTAAGGCAAAATCTAGTACCCAAACCCTTTTGGAATGACTTCCAAAAGTGGGATGAAAATGGAGGACCACGATTCAAGATAATAGAAACTGAAGAACCGTGCAACTTCATGATCTCTGCAAGATACAACTTAGCATAATCTTGTACCGAGTAATTAGTCCTCACGGGTGAGAAGTGAGCAGACTTGGTCATTCTATCAACAATGACCCAAATAGAATCACATTAATTCTGGGATATAGAAAGACCAGTAACGAAATCTATATTAATTGCCTCCTACTCCCATTTGGGTAACGGGATCTCTTGATGCCAGCCCCCAAGCATCATGTGCTCAACTTTCACTTGTTGAAACATCATACGCTTGGCCACATAACTAGCCATATCACGCTTCATGTTACCCCACCAATAAAACTCTGTAAGATCATGATACATCTTGGTGGAATTGGGATGAATGACATAATGGGATCCATGAGCCTTGACCATGACCCTTTCTCTCAATCTATTAACGTCGTGAACACATAACCTACCTTGGTATCTCAAGATACCATCACCACTAATCACAAAGTCTGGAACTTTATGTTCACCCACATTACTCTTGATCTTCATCAAGTCGAGCTCCAATGCTTGTTTTTCCTTTATCTTAACTACAAGAGACGACTGAGATACCGAAAGCACAATATACCACCATCTTCAGAGTCTGCAAGTCAAACTCCAAGAATATCCAAAAGGTGAATTTCTTTCACTAATTTCCACTTATCCTCATCTACATGGTCCAAACTTTTCATGGACAATCTACTAATAGCATCGACCACTATATTCGTCTTACCGGGGTAGTAATAAAGACTCATATTATAGTCTTTCAACAACTCAAGCCACTTTTTTTGCCAGAGATTTAGCTCTTTTTGGGTAAACATATATTGGAGACTCTTATGATCGAAAAAGATATCAACATCAACCCCATATAGATAATGTCTCCAAATCTTTAACGCAAAGACCATGGCTAACTACTCTAAGTCATGAGTAGGGTAGTTCTTCTCTTGAACTTTCAATTACCAAGAAACATAGGACGCTACCTTACCATGTTGCATCAACACGCAACCAAGACCAACATGAGAAGCATCACAATAAACCACAAAACCATCACTACTCTCAGGCAAGGTTAAAACCATAGCTGAAGTCAATTTATCTTTCAACTTCTCAAAACTATTCTCACACGCATCGGACCACAAGAACTTGACCTTCTTTTGGGTCAATTTTGTCAATGGGGCAGCTATAGTAGAGAAACTCTCCACAAACCTTCTATAGTAATCGGAAAGACCTAAGAAGCTCCGAATATCAGTTGGAGTTGTAGGTCTAGGCCACTTCTTAACCTCCGCAACCTTTTGGGGATATACCATGATCCCTTCACTAGAGATAACATGACCAAGAAAAGCTATGAATTTCAACCAAAACTCACACTTGGAGAACTTGGCATATAAACGATGAAACTTTAAAGTTTGAAACACGACACAGAGGTAATCTATATGATTTTCCTCACTCTTAGAATATACTAAGATATCATTAATGAAGATAATGACAAACATGTCTAGGAACGGATAGAAGACCCTATTCATCAAGTCTATGAATGTCGTTGGGGCATTGGTCAACCCAAAAGACATGATAAGAAACTTATAGTGACCATAACGGGTTCTAAAGGTTGTCTTAGGGATATCCTCACCCCTAACATTAAGATGATGATAACCCAACCTAAGATCAATCTTAGAGAAACAATTCGTACCCTAAAGTTGATCGAACAAATCATCAATCCTAGGAAGAGGATATTTCTTCTTTATGATCACTTTGTTTAACTGACGATAGTTAATGCGCATACAAAGGGAACCATCCTTCTTGTACATGAATAACATGGGATCACCCCATGAAGACGCACTAGGGCAGACAAAACCTTTATCTAATAGGTTTTTTAATTGCCCGTTAAGTTCTTTTAGCTCCGTTGGAGCCATTCTATAAGGAGGGATAGAAATCGAACGAATGTCCAGAACAAGGTCAATCCTAAAATTAATTTACCTATCGAGAGGAACACCTATAAGGTCATCGGGAAATACCTCAAAAGAATTATTAACCACGAGAACGGATTATAGAGAAGGCTCTTCCGATTTAGAATCCTTAACTTGGACTAAATGAAACAAACACCCTTTTGAAATCAACTTTTTGGCCTTTAGATAGGAAATGAACCTTTCCTTAGGCACCAAGGAGACACCTTCCCATGAAATGACCAGCTCATTAAGGAATTTGAACATGACCTTATGGGTCTGACAATCTAAGGAAGCATAGAAAGAGTGCAACCAATCCATCCTCAGAATGATATCAAAATCAACTATGTCCAACTCTATTAAGTCTACAAGAGTATCCCTACCTCCAATCAATATCACACACCTCTTATAGACCCTTCTAACAGCCACAAGGTATTCGACTGGGGTAGAAATAGAAAAAGGAACCGACAGACTCTCGAGACCATAATCAAGATGTAGAGCCACATACGGGGTCACATAAGAAAATATAGACCCTGGATCAAGCAAATAGTACACATCACGGGATAAAAGTCTCAACATACCCATGAAAATATTGGGAGACGCCTTAAAATCTTAGTGAGTAGCAAGTGCATACTGATGAGTGGTGATTTTACCACTTATTTGCACCAAACATTTGTGCACACTACCATTCTTTGTATAAGAAAAAGGAGACATCATCATGATTTAAATGCACTAATAACCACATTTTGCATATATATAGTTGAGAAGGTAAAAAGATATGGATTAGAGGTAAAAAGGATCAAATGGAAGCAAAGAAGTACACTTAAAGACCTGGAGAAGTCACCAACCTCAATTACCGTGATAGCCGGCCACAGGATGTGGTTGCAGTTAGTTAAGATGGTCAGCATAATGCAATTGTGGAGCACAACTGCGGCTACATAGCTGCGATTACGGTCAAACCTGCGCGATCGCGGTTCAGCGGGAATGTGACCCAGGGCAGTTTTGTAAAATTTTATAAACGAATCCCAATCATATATAGGAAAAAACCCTTTCTTCTTTTGGTGTTTCTTATCTCATAGATATTTTTGATTTTAACGCAAGAAACCCTAATTGGGCAAGTGAGCAACTACTCTTGAAGGCTTAATTTCTTAGTAATTTTGTAAAGAATGAATATTTTGGATAATCCTTATGGTATATCTCTCTTTGATTTATTTATGAGTAACTAAGTAATTTACTCTTAGGATTATGTTGAACTAAAGTGTAATTGTGTGTGGGTGTTGATGTGTTTTCATAATTTTTAATTGTTTAGTATGGATTCCACCATTGCTTGGGTTAATGAGTTTGAACTTGATGCGTGAAAACCCTAAATTTCCAAATGGGTTTGATGGGTGAAAACCCCAAACTCTAAAAACCATTCATCATCCTTGAAAGAGGGATAAAGCTGAACTTGAGGTAATCCATAACATCCTTGAAAGGGGGTTATATGGGGATAAGGTAATGGTGGACAATTGAGCCTATGGTTTACTACCTTTTGCAATCTTAGAAATAAATGTATTTGGAGTGTAAATTATGTCAAGATCATCATCCTAGAGATAGGAATTCTTGATTGAGGTTTTGGGTGATTACGAATCACACACTTGTTAGGTGCTCGAAAGAGCCAATGGGCGAGATCATTGTAGTTTTATTAAAAGATTGACTACAATGAATTTCGACCTATCCTATTCTATGGTCAACATCTAAGCTTAATGTTAAACCATCATCAACCCACATGATTTACCTTTAGGTAGACATAATCCCAAGATTTTCTCTATTCTTGATTTTAAATCAAAGTGTCATATTCGTGTATTGGTAGTCAAAAATCGTTACAAACCAATTCCCCTATTTTATTTTACAAATCTTGCTTATTATCATTTTGGGTAACCTTTTAGTAATTAGAACACCCGTAAGACTTGAAATTTATAATTCGCTCCTAGTGGATTCGACCCCAACTTTAGTTGGGTTATTGACAATGACTGCCTCACCCCATAATTATGGGAGTGAGTTGAGCGTTATTAAAATAGCGCCGTTACCGGGGAGTGGAATATAGATTTCACTTATGCGGGGTGATTCTTACTTGGGAATACCCGAGGTGGTGTACTTTAATTTATCTATTATTTTTGATCTTTTGCAAACAATCAAAGTGTTGACGGAATAATGAGTGATAGTGCAAGCAATATGGGCCCCTTTTATTCCCCTCTAGATGATGAGGGCCCACTAAATGAAGTGGGATAAATAAGTGCAATCTTTATCCCACCAACTAATGGGAACAGAGTCTTTTATGTGACTAGTGTCATGCTTCACAAGTTGCAAATAAAAGGATTGTACTAGGATCAAGCCTTTGAGGACCCAAATGCCCATTTGAAGAATTTCATGGAAGTGTGTGTGTCGTTCAATATAGCATACATTACTCAAGAATCCATTTAGCTTCACCTCTTCTCATTCTCACTAACTAGCGAGGCAGTTTTATTGGTTCTCTCACTTCCACCCGGGTCAATTACCTCTTAGGATGAGCTTACTATAGTGTTTGTTGATAGATATTTTCCATCATAAAAAATGCTTCTAAAGAGGGACGATATTGTGAATTTTCAACAAATGAATGGAGAGACATTGTTTGAAGCTTGGGAGTGGTTTAGTGGTAAGATCGCTCAATTCCCAAATCATGAAGTCCTGGAGAAGATGTTTCTAGAGATCTTCTACCATGCCCTTGATCCATTAAGCAAAATGGTGTTGGATAATACGGCGGGCAGTTTCCTAGTGAAGATGCACCACCACGTGGACTTTCTATTGATTGGAGAAGTGTCAAAGTAAAATCAGGGTTGGCATACCTGAGAAATAGAAGCTCCCAAGATCCTTTCTACTATTTCCATGGTCGATAATGAACAAATAAAGCGGAATAAAGAAAAGGAGTATAACATGGCAAAAATGATGACCCAACTTGAACTCTTGACAAAGCATGTTATGGGTGCACCCGCAAAAGAGATAAACTCCATAGCATCAAAATCTTATAAAAAAGATGAAGAAGCAAAGAAGTTGGATGAGGAAATCCAATATTTAGCTAACTACTCGAGGGGTTCTCGCCCCGTCTATCAAAGGCAAGGTGGGAACCAAGGTTCGATGGACCGCTAGATAGAAAGAGATTGGAGAGATCGAGAACGTGATTATGACCGTTATGTTCCCCATCATAATCGAGCTAAGGCCAAGGAGTCAAGTGTAGTTGACCTTGAAAAATTCAAGACCGAGGATATGTTAGCAAGAATATTGAATAAAGTGAAAGGTAAGGACAAAATGGTCTGTGAGTTAAAAGGTGACTTTTCTCAACTTTCCCAAACCGTGGTGTCTCACTCCGCCTCTATTAAGCAATTGGAGACCCAAGTTGGTTAAATCTCCATACAACTAAATGCCAGTCCTAGAGATGGATCCCTACTGACACGATTGCTAATCCAAAGAATGATGCCAAAGTTCTAGCAATTGTCTTAAAGAGTGGAAAGACCCTTGATGAACCCTCTAAAGGATACTTGATTGAGAAAATGTCCAAAATGAAGGTAATGAGGTGTTACCTCAAATTCAAGAAGGAAATGATGAGAAGGACACCAATTAAAGTGACGAAGAAGTGGTTGAGATTAAAAAGACACAAAGTGAAGCAAGGCCCACAATACAAGTTCTTCCCCATTCCATCAACGATTGCATAAAAAGAGGAAGGTGAAAAATTGTGGAAGTTCATGGAAGAACTTATCAACCTATCAATAAATATCTCGTTGCTTCAGGAAATCCAAGAGATTTCGAGATATGCTAAGTTGATAGAAAAGTTGATGTCTAAAAAGAAACTTATTGAAGGTGAGAACATTAAGGTCACTCATGGGTATAGTGATATCATGGATAGTAAGGTTGCAGAAAAGAAAGATGACCCCATAGCATTCACCATTCATTGTATAATTAGGACACATGAGTTTGTAAAAGCTCTATGTGACCTTGGTGCGAGCATCAACTTAATGCCTTTTGTCATCTACAAAAAAGTTGGATTAGATGCCCCTACACCGACCTTTATAGGAATTCTTATGGCAGACCGGTCCATCAAAAGGTCGGTGGGAATATTGTTTGATGTCCTTGTGAAAGTGGACAAGTTCATACTCTGGCGGATTTTGTGGTGTTGGATTGTGAAATGGACCAAGAGGTACCTATTATTCTTGGTCGTCCTTTCTTGGACACCAGGAGAGCCATTGTCAATCTACAGATGGGGGAGATGAAATTTAGGGTGAAAGAGGATAAAGTCTCTTTCAATATTTGCAAGTCAAAAAACAAACTGCGGAGCTTCAAGTAATATCCGGGGTGGATATTAAAAATAAGAAGGTGAATAAGGAGGGGTTTGAAGACCCATCTTGAGAATGAAAGAAGAAAGATGTTGTGCCATGATGATAACTAAGGCGTTAGGTGGGAGGCAACCCACAAATGCCACGAGAGTAGCTCAAATCTCTTTTATTATGTTTTTATAGGATAGATGCTATCTTTTGTAAATAAATAACCCATGCATTTGTGGCACTATGGAGTGTATTGGATGAGCTTGAAAAGGGGAAAGTGTGTCATTCTACATTGAAAATTGAATAGGGAAAATACATGAAAATTGAGTAAACAGCTGAATAAGGGCAATAGGAGAGCAGAACTGTTCTCAGTTACCATGATTACGGTGATGCGGGTGTTCGCGATTGCGGCCACCTAACTGCGATCGTGGCCACTTTAGTCATTTAACCTTTTATTTCCCCTCATTTCCCTCACACTCCCTTTAAAGATAGTACTCTCTAATTTGGGCTAACTTCTAGCCATATTTGTGAGCTCTCAAATAGAATCCTTGCACCTCTTTTTCATCACAACTTCGGTAAGTTTCATGAATCCGTGTTTTTATTTTTAAAGATAGGTCTTAGGATGCATGATTAAGAGAGGGCCTAAAGTTTTAATTATTATGGATTCCATGTTGTCATGCTTGGTGTGGGGTGATGTTATCTACTTAGATATGGTATGCAAAGAAGTGGGACATCTTGAATACCCAATAATGTCTGAAAAATATAGACAAACATGATGTGCACACCATGTATTTTACACTTTGCCCAAATGAACTTTCAATAAGGGTAACTACATTTTAAAGGGCACACTCAAACACTTATTAGTATTGCTAAATTATTTTTCCTCTACATCCATATTATAGAGAATGATAGTAACCCAACTTAGAAGAGATCTGAACATGAGAAGCTTGCATGAAACCAGCCTCATGTATCACAACTGCGGTCAGATAGCCGCGATCGTGGAAACACAAATGCGGTCATGGGTCATGATCGCAGTATCCAGGGCCAGTTTCCTGCCATGCCAAAAATCCTGCACTTCAAATTTTAACGTAGCACTACTGAGAACCCATTGCAATGAGCATTTAATGAGCAATATAGTACAGTTTGCATGTTAAAATATCATTTATGGATATACTATGTGCCTAGTGCTTTCAGGACAACCTCATGGACAAGTATGATCACATTATATTCATGGCACCCGAGTGCCACACTCACTATTATAGTGATCTTTTGTGGACAAAGCTACTCTCGAAAACATGAATTTGCTTAGAGAGTGTGCTGAAGAAACTACCGACATTTTCATGACAAACTTAAAGCCATAGGGTGACAGTGTTTTGCCTTAGATCCATGCATTGCAAATGAACAGCGGGTCCACGAATTTTATTCCAATGTTAGTGAAGTATCTTTTTTGGACCCGTTCAATGTGACCGTCAAGATTTGGGGCAAACCGATTAACATTGGGGCTAAGCAAATCAATGATGTTTATGGGTTTAAACATGCAGACATGGGTGAATTCAAAGAAAAAGGGTGTAAATCGGAGAATTGGTTTGTGCAATAGTTATGCCCTGAAAAGGAAGTCTCTTGGACCAAGACTAAAAACAACATCTCCATGAACAACTTCACTTCCGAGGCTCACATATGGTTGCACATCATTTATAGACGAGTTCCTCCTTACACCCACATGACAGGAATCCCAAAATTACATGCTCGAATGGTTGCTTGTATTCTAGATGGTCCCACTAGATGTTGGTCAACTCATGGTCAATGAAATCAATCATTTAAAGAACCAAGGGGGTACACATCTCTTCTTCCCCTTTTTTATTACTAAACTTTGGAGGAAGGCGGGGGTGGAAGAGTATGCTAGTGATACATGGGTGCGACCTACTTCCCCCATATATCCCTTTAGGATTTGAGGAGAGGGCATACCCGACAAAATCAAGAAAAGAAAGATCAAATTAGAAAAGCCAACATGCAGTGAGCCAGAGTCTGATAGGCCAAACACCACGGGACCTCTTGAGAAGATTGGAGTAAATATTACAACCATCAAAGATCTTATGTCTAGTTTTCCCCAAGGACCGGGAGATCCTTCCACCATCCATCATTCATATGTATCACATGCCGATTATGAGAAGTACAGAGAGGACCAAAAAAAGTAAGAGGTTACCATTGATAAGCTTGAGAAAGCCTACTCCACTTTGGTGGAGTCAGATCACGACCTCCGGATTGAATATCAAATAATGGTTACAAGAGAGAAGAAGAGGGATGAGTTTTTTATCAAGATTTGGAAAGGGGTGAAGGGTCTATGAAAGGTCCTAAATCCCTGAGATAGGATTCCTTCCTCTTAGGTGGAGAGTGATGATGAGACCCCAATCGAGTGGAATGATCTTAAGGAGAATGATGATGATGTAGAATCCAAGATTGAAAGAAACCCTTGATATGGTTTTAGGGAGCACCCTTATTTTTTTATCCTCAATTATTTATGCAGTGGGGACACTGCTATCCATTTAGTTTGGGGTGTCTCCTTATTCATTTGATTTGGGCCTGTATTACTGATATTTCTACATACTTTTTTGCTCATTTGGATGATTCTTAGTTTTATTTGGGTTGTAATATTCGGGCACTCTGATGGTGTCCACATTTGCATGGATTAGTTAATTTGTTCTTAGTTTGATACTTTAGTTTAGTGTTAATCGATGAGATTTTCCATATGATAAACTGAGTGACAACATTCTTAAGGGGAATGCTTCGTGATTGGGTTTTTAACCATGGATGCAAAGGAACTCTAAGTACCCATGGCATCATGGTCAATCAAAGGGAAGTCTGAGTACCTGTGGCATTAATGATTTGGTGATTGCACTCATACCCATTAGAAAATTTTAAGTAGCCAGGTGGGTGTTCCACCCATATTAGAGCCACAATATGAGACATCAACTTGGGTTGTTGCCGTGATTAGCAAATTATGTGTGGTGCGGATGCAAAACAAACAACCCCCTCTGTCCAAAATTTTTGTAAAATTTGAGGGCATGGACGTGAGCAACCTTGTGAAAAAACTTTTCCTCATTCTATGAATCCAAAAATTGACTTCAAAATAATAGTGAATACTCCATATTTGTCTTGAGCGGGATGAAAAATTAAACCTCCCTGACGAGATTTGCATGCCATGTGTGTGAGCTTAATTGTCTACATCTCATGTGTACTTGTACCATCTAGAAATTACCCTATTAGTCTTTCAAAGATAAATTTTTATTGTGCTTGGTTGGGTAAATGATCATAGGCCATTTTGTGACATTGGAAGCCCACTCTAGCCTAAAAAGCCTACCATTACATATGAGTTACCCCTAGTTACCCTCTTTGAGCCTTTGGACTTTTTTTTGGCAAGCACATCACAAGCCGTGACTTTTCTATTTGTCCTCTTTTGAACCCTATCCTCCTTGAACTTAAGGACACAAGTTGAGGCTAAAAGCCTAAGTTGGGGGTGGTGGAAATTAAAGAAAATGTAGTTGGTCCACAAATTCATAAAAAATGCTTACGTGCTTAAGAAAATAAAGCATATTGATTTGAAGAAAAAAAAGATCCTGCAAAGGAATGAAAGACATTATTTATACACAAAAAAAAGAGAGAATAGAGAGAAAAAGAGGAAAGTAGGAAAACAAAGAAAAGTCAAAATAGTAAAAGAAAAAGAAGTGGCCAATTAGCAAAAAAAGTGAAGAGAGTATGATGTAGAAGTTCAAGGAGGTTTTAGCCCTATTTTCCTAAGTTGATATCCTACCCTTCCCTAAACCTATATTACAAGCTTTGTGATTCCCAACCGAGTGTGGTCATTGTAGTGACGATTGAAAAATAAGAGAAAGCCTATGGCATGGTATTTGTTAGCATGGAGAATTTCTTGAGAGAGAGAGTGTTTGAACTTAATATTTCTTGTTGTGTGATTAGTAACAAGGTGTGTGAAATCTTCTTTCTTGCGAGGAGGTATGTGAACAATTTGAGGTGGGTGATTTTGTCATCCTCTGCCCAATGAGATAACAAGGGGTATAACCTTGTTATAGTCAACAAATGAGTCATTTCTAGAGTATTAGTGGTTGTTACATGGTTGCTCCTTAAAGTATAATGAAATATTTTATATATTCCATTTTATTGAGGGTGGTTGTTGAAATCATTTGCCCATGTGCAAAGAGCTTTTTGTGGAAACCATCAAGATTAAGTCATCTTGATAATTGGGTGGTAGAATAAGGGCATACAAGTGAAATTGACTCATGGAGAAGTGTGGTGTTGCTTGAGGTCAAGCAAAGTTTTAAGTTGTAGGTGTTGATGAGTGGTGATTTTACCACTCATTTGCGCCAAATATTTATTCACACTACCATGCTTTGTATAAGAAAAGGAGACATCAACATGATTTAAATGCACTAATAACTACAATTTGCAGGTATATAGTTGAGAAGGTGAAAACATGCCGATTGAAGCTAAAAAAGGATCAAATGGAAGTAAAGAAGTGCATTTAAAGACAGGACAAGTCACCAGCTTCAGTTACTGCGATAGTAGGCCACAGGCTGCAGTCATGGTCAGTCAAGATGGTCAGTATAATGTGATCGTAGAGCACAACCGCGGCCGCATAGCCGCGATCGCGGTCAAACCTACGCGATCTCGGTTTAGCAGGAATGTGATCCAGGGCAATTTTATAAAATTTCATAGACGAATACCAAATCATATATAGGCAAAAACCCTTTTTTCTTTGGGTGTTTCTTACCTCATATATATTTTTGATTTGAAAGCAAGAAACCTTAATTGGGCAAGTGTGTAACTACTCTTGGAGGCTTAATTTCTTAGTAATTTTGTGAAGAATGAATGTTTTGGATAATCTTTATGGTAGCTCTCTCTTTACTTTGTTCATGAGTAGCTAGGTAATTTACTCTTGGGATTATGTTGAACTAAAGTGTAATTGTGTGTGGGTGTTGATGTGTTTTTATAATTTTTAGTTGTTGAGTATGGATTCCACCATTGCTTGGGTTAATGAGTTGGAATTTGATGGTTGAAAACTCCAAATCTCCAAATAGGTTTGATGGGTGAAAACCCCAAACTCTAAAAACCCTTCATCATCCTTGAAAGAGGGATGAAGGTGAACTTGAGGTAACCCATAACATCCTTGAAAGAGGGTTATAGGGGGACAAGGTAATGGTGGACAATTGAGCCTATGGTTTACTACCTTTTGCAATCTTAGAAATAAATATATTTGAAGTGTAAATCATATCCAGAGCATCATCCTAGAAATATGGATGCTTGATTGAGGTTTTGGGTGATTACGAATCACACACTTTTTAGGTGCCCAAAAGAGCCAATGGGTGAAATCATTATAGTTTTATTGAAAGATTGACTACAATGACTTTCGACCTTGCCTATCCTTGGGTCCATAACTAAGCTTCATGTTAAACCATCATCAACCCACATGCTTTACCTTTAGGTAGACATAATCCCAAGATCCTCTCTATTCTTGATTTTAAATCAAAAGTGTCATATTCGTGCATTGGCAGTCGAAAATCATTACAAACCAATCCCCCCATTTTATTTTACATGTCTTTCTTATTATCATTCTGGGTAACCTTTTAGTAATTAGAACACCCATAAAACTTGAAATTTATAATTCGCTCCTTGTGGATTCGACCCAGCTTTAGTTGAGTTATTGAGAACGACCGCCTCACCCCTCAATCATGGGAGTGATTTGAGCATTATTACATACAAGTAGTTTCGAACAACGTCGATGCAAGAAACATAAACAAGGAAGACATTGCACATTTTGGTGTAGGAGTTGATGGAGTAGCAATTAGGGCCCTATTAGCCAAAGAAGCTACTAAGGAGGGGCACTCACGCTGTATGTGCCCAACCTGACCACAATGGAAACATCCGCTTCTACCCTTCTCATACTGACCACGATGACTCTGACCAAAGATCTTCCAGGAGGGCGAGGTTGAGTCTATTGGGCACTACTAACCTGGAATTGAGCACCTTGTTCTCGGGACCCACCACTAAACTAAGTCCGATGATCATCCAAAAACTTCGTGTAAGGAGAGAAAACACTAGCTGGGGAGAATGAACTCGAACTCCCCCAGTTATTACATGGGCACTTGCCGCTATCACCACCACTATGCTCAAAAGGCCTAAATTTCTTTCGTTGCCTCTCACTAAGCTCAACTTGCTTCTTTTCTCTTCTTCCACTTGTTGCAAATAATAATCAATTTAGAAGTATCCAGGTTCTCAATCAACAAGGCCTCCTTGCTCTCAAGGACTAACTCACGGGATAATCTTGAGATGAACTTATGCATTCTATCCCTCATGCTAGAAACCATCTCTAGAGCATACCTTTCCAATTGATGGAATTTCAAGGCATACTCTTGAAGGTACATCCTTCCTTCCTTCAAGTTCACAAACTCTTCCACCTTTGCCTCCCTAAAATCTTGAGGAAAGAAGTGGTCTAAGAAAGCCTCGGAGAAGTCCTCCCACATGGCGGGACTAGCATAAAAAACTATAGACAACTCCCACCCCTCGTACCATTGGTACGTTACATATTTCAATTGGTTGGAAGCAAACTCAACAGCCTCAATCTCTGAAGTATGCATGATTTAGAAGATCTTCTTCATTTTATCAACAAAGCCTTGAGGATATTCCTCGACTTTCGTACCAGAGAACATTGGAGGGATCAACCTCATAAGTTAGATAATTTTTATGGCCTTAGAAGAAATGATATCCAGAGTGCCATGCTCTACTTGAGAAGCTACCAATTGAGTCAAGAGATTCGTAGAGTGATGAAAATAGGTAATAGTAGCATCTCTTTGAGGTGGCGAAATAAGAGGGTCACTCTCATAGTCGGGGTTGGTGGGGATAGGTGGAACCCCACAAAGATGGTCGAATGCTGCAACCCAAGCCCAAGTTCGAACTCCAAAAGTTGGACAAGCTTCGTCCATAGGACCTTCAGAAGCGTTTGCCTGAGTCTCAGATCTCCTTGGAGGCATTATCTGAAAGATAACAAATAGACATCAGAGGAATCCAAGACCTTAGAATCTATAGCTTGAGATAGAAACACAAGAAAGAGAAATATTTCCTAAAATGTCTCATAGATCATCCTTTATAAGTGTGGCGGACTTCAAACCATAAAAGAGACTCTACTCGACACGGTATTGTGGACACCCACTAACCATGAACCTGGCTCTGATACCAACTTGACATGACCCAAAATTGGTCCATGTCATATGGTCACCTCAGGCCAACATGAACCGAAGGTCACCCCGATAACCCATTACAATCATCACATCAATCATATGGGTCGGGTGAGTCCCGACCATATAATGAGATAGCGAAAAACATACTACAAGTCATAACTTAAATATGTCTAAGCACTTCGTTAGATTCATCAACTAAATAATGTATCCAAGTCCACAGTCATCCCCAACACCTCTATACAACTAAAGTTTAGAAATGTATATGTCGGGACAAGCTCCCGACAATATCTACACCAGTCAAAATAAGACCAAGTCTAAAGATGGGGGACCAAAAATGAATGTCTTCCGAAATAAAAAATCTCACCACTATGAAGTCAATGCACGAACCGCTTCAATAACCTAATCACTTCACAGGAAGAGAAGATAATGCTTTGGCCCCTATGTCGCGTGGATACCGTTCGGAGATGGTTAGCAGTTGGAACGCTAGTATGTAACTCAAGGATAAAGATAAAATAGTATCATCATTCAACAATAAGCAATTTATCATATTTAATCACATTCGTAAACGTATACATATATATAGACATATCACATGCTAATCAAGGGGACAAGATTTATCAACACTTTGGAAGCACTCATTCATCATACATGCAATGGAGGACTCCAACATTCCATACTTATATATTCAAGCATTTTGCATTAGCCATAAGACTCTATCCATATTCGCATATCATCAAGTAAGGGACTCTAACCACCCATACACAATCATATAAGTGAGGGACTCTAACTACTCAAACACATTTATTCAAGCAAGGGACTCTAACCATATGCTCATACATTTGGAAGGAGACTCTAACCTCATGCCACATTAGATAGGGTACTCTAACCCCAAGCCAATTCATTTGGCGAGGTACTTTGACCTCATCCGATCTCATTATGCAAGGGACTTTAACCATAATCGATTTCATTAGGCAAGGGACCTTAACCTCAAGCCATCACGACTATCATTAGTCGACATTGGGATTCTAAACCCTTTGTCCATGCATCCACATACATTCAATTCCACACATGAGGACTTTATCCTATTTAGCTAATTCAACACCATACATGACTAAATAATCCTCATGGAAGCCTTCATTTCTCAACCATTTTAATAGGACAATTCCTTAATTCAACTCATCATACAATTTAAACTATGGTCCTCAAGACCCTAACAAGCCATTCATACTTCAATAGCAATTCTATACCACAATTTAGTTCAATACACAATTCAAGTTCATTTTCACGTTAGGGACTTTAAACCCCCTTTTTATTTATCAAACCATTAAGGTTATCAATTACACAGTACATGGCTCATTTTACCTGTACAGTATCATTTATCAAGCATTCATACATATTGGTCCATTGCTCTAGTTCAAAGAATCATCATCATGTAACTAGACATATCACTTAAATATTTTCCCAAACACCTTGTGTACATGCCTTTACGAAGGCCAATTTCATGGTAGAAATCATCAAGAACTGCGTTAATCAAGACCCACATGTTAGACCACATACAACAAGCATTCACATGTGCAAACAACCATCAATAATATGTATAAACAAAAGTCTAAGCAAGAATCATCATTAGGCAAAAAAACCCTTTTCATTTGATTTCAAAACCACCATGTACACTTAACTAATCCAAGTGGTAAAATACATGGGTTCAGAGTTATTTAGCAAGGAAAAGAGTTACATGCCTTTAACAAGATGAATCACCAAGAATATTGACTCCCCTTTGCCTCTTGAAAACTACTCTTGAAACCCTAGCCTCCAATTCTTCAAAGATGAGTTTGAGAGAGTATTTAGGGTGTTTGATCCATCAAAATAGATATTTAGAAGGCTACACACATTTATATAGTGAGAGGGCTTGGGGTTTAAGACATGGAAAATGACCACACGGACCTTAATTAAAAGCTGAAAATTAAACCCGTCCAGGGGTACAACTCACCATATGACTTACTTAAGTAGTCGTACCCTAGGGTACGAGTGGTACCCTAACTCATATACTAGGCTTCTCCTAGGTCACACATACTTTTAAGGGTACGACCATGCACCTTTAAGTTGTATCAAAATGGTACGACTCACCCCTAAATCGTACACAACAAGCTTACCCAAAAAAGTCCACTTTCAAACTCATGATTCCCCTATACGACTCATATAGGTACGACTCTTACCCTTAGGTCTGATTGAGGGGAGGGTTACTCATACCTAGAATAGTGAGTGACCCTTATCACAATGCCTAAGATATGAGAGGGGAGGAGGATATGGATATGACTCGTATCCAAGGGGTATGACTCAATCCCCTAGTCGTACCCTCCCCAGTGACACCAAAAGATGAAGTTTTTCAATGGTTCTAAGTCTAGATGTTTCATAGGTCCTTCCTTTAAGACAAGATTTATAGAGCATATCATAAATCAAGATCCAATATGGTAGTGTCAACTCTTATCCAGGGAACATAACTTGTTGTTTGAAAGGAATCAAAGAAAAGAAAATAATAATAATAAAAGTTGCAAAAAAAGAAAAAAATAAAGTCATGTATTTAAAAAGAGAAAATAAAAATCATAGAAAATAAAAAAGAGAAAAAGAAAAAAAGCATGGGAGTTGAGAGGAGAAAAGAAAAAAAAAATAAACATTGAGAAAAATAAAATAAAATAAAATAAAATAAAATAAAATAAAGGCTGAGATTTTTTTTTTAAAAAGAGAAACAAAACAAAAAGTAAAAAATAGAAATAAATATTTTTAAAAATAGAAGTTTAGAAGAGAAAAGGAAAAAAAGTAAAGTTTGAGAAAAGCTAAAAAAAAAAGGGGAAGAAAAAATAAAAATCAACGCAAAATGAAAAAAAGAGAGAAATATAGAGGTTGAGAAGAGAAAAGGAAAAAAAGTAAGAGTTGAGAAAAACTACAAAAAAAGAGAAAAGAAAAAAAAATTAAAAATTAAATAAAAAAGATAGAAAAATAGAAGTTGAAAGATAAATAAATATGGAGTTGTATAGAAATGTTTGAGATATAGATGGACAAATAGGTATTTATTCTATACATAAAAAATAAAAAAAATAATTTTATAGAACTTTTCTTCTGGGGGACAAAAAAATAAAGCAAGAAATTGTAAAATTCATTTATTTAGTTTACCTGACTTAATGTATCTCAAATCTCAAAGGGGTAGCTCTTCAATTAAACGGTCAGCTGACAATAAATTATAGGAATAAGGGTTCTACTACATATGAGGATACTAGTTCAATCGCATTTGCTTTGCACGTTTAATTTTTGATTATTTAAAATTAGATGATTTTGTCTATTGCGAAGATTTTTAAAGAAATGTAAAAATTTCAAATCACTTCTCAAATATCCTTCACACTTTAATATAATAATATAAATATAACATATACCACCAGAAGTTTTAAGTGTTAATAGATCGTCATTTTTGTGTTTGTCATGCAATACCTTTTTTTCTTGCTACTAGAGGCTAAGAGAGATGCATCGATTTGAACCATATTTGTAGGAAAATTATTTTGTTTTATTTTTTATATATTTAAAATCTTTGATTGCTTTCTTTAAACTTTTAAAAATTTGATAGTTCTTATATTTTTATTATTCTAACGCTTTCATATTTATTTCTAGATTTTTTAAATCTTCTTAAAATCAACTTTAGTTAATTTAGAATTGAACTAATGAAAAAGGTATTAGTTGTCTTTAATTTTGATGACTTCTAATAAAGAAGAATTTTACTATAAATATTTAATTAATTTTCAACTCTTAAATATTAAAAAATAGTGAAAAGACGATTTTATCTAAAGTAGAGACTTTTAATAAAGGGTAAAAAGTTCAAACAATATTTCAAAGACCTTTCACACTTTTAATATAGTATAGATATAGATAAAAATGGGAAAAGGACACCTTTGTCCATTAGGTAAAAGAAATGTATAAACTACATAAATCCCTTAGTAAGTGAAAGTAATTACATAAAATCCCTTCAGCCTTTCTCTCTTCCGATTTTGAGAAAGATACTCATACCTCTGGTCAACCCTCATACATTGCTGGAATGTATGATAAAGCTAATTAGGCTATATTTAAGGAAAGATAAATCTGTTCCTTAATTCACGCCATTAATTACTCAACATTTAGTGGTGTATTATTAAATATAGTAATTGAAATTTAAATTCAAAAGATATTTTAAACATCACATTAACTTTTCTTCTTTGTTGAATTGTGTTCAATGAAAAAAAAGCCATCTTCTTCTGCTTTCTTCAGTTCTCAGAAAAATTAATATGAACATAGAATAGTGCTGTTAATACATATTTTAATAGAAATTACAGTTGTCGTATTATAGTTGTTAAGTTTTGTTATTTTTTTTCTAATATGTATTGTATTATATTATACGTTGAATAAATATGAGAAATTTGATTGTTATTGATTTTAAAGAAGTTCATTTTTCAATGTGTTACTGCGGTTAATGTAATTACTATTGTATTGATTGTTCCTATAAATTATAAAACGTATAGAAATCTGGTATACAAATGTATAGTGACTCATCATACATATAAACTTATGTATGATGAAATATTTTGACATGATATCTATATCATCATATATTATTTTGGTGAGAAAATTTTCTTTTACAGCTATCATTGTAACGTTTTATGCTATAGTAATATACATGTAGTGAAGCATTTGTATGGATCAACCAATTCAATGTCACAATATCTTTATACAATATAGTTTCATGTATAAGGTTACCAAATTTTAGAACATTATTAAACATGGATGTGTAAACCTTATATAATTAATATAGTATTAATACATGTATAATGAATCTTATATATAGAATCATACCGCCAAAACAAATAAAAGACAACATCATACAATAGTTTCACATGTATGGGTAAACCTTATACAAGTAATAAATATAATCTAATACTATTTCACATGTATACGAATACCTTATACAATTCACTATATAATCTTAACAACTGTATAATGAAATCTTATACATAGAATAGTGTTGCTAATACATATTTTAATGATAACTAAACCTTCGGTAGATGTGGTCGTCCAGAATCATCAACCTTTTTCTTACTTGACGATTTTGGAGCTTTCTTGTTTGAACTTGAACCGGTAACTTTCTTCAATTTCTTCATTGTTACTGGATCGTTTCGGTGCTTTGAACAGTTCTCTACGAAATTGGATTTTTCATAATCAAAAGAACCAAGAACGAAACCAACAACGGAAATAACAATACGCGATCATTAAATGAAGAAGATTCAACTTAATTCATTTTTGATGAAATTCAGAGAAGCATATATTCCCGAATTTAGAGAAGCATATATTTGATGAAATTGCAGTATTTATTTTTGGGTTTTTGATGAAAATGGAGAAGATTTTATCGATTTTGGACGGAGAAAAGATAATTTTGAATGGAAAAGATTTTTTTTATTTTGGACGGAAAAAATGGAGAAGATTTTTTCAGAAAGAGATTATTATAGATCGAAATTTGTGGGTGTGGAGAGATAATAAAGAGGTTTAATGTAAATAAATAATTGGAGAGATATGGTAGCAAGATTTTAGGAGGAAAATATGGAGCTATTTGGGATGTATAAGAAGGAAGAGAGAGAAACTAAAAAAGGTAGGAATTTAAGTAATTAATTTGTTATTTTTGTAATTTGTTTTCAAATATGGAATTTTATGTAATAAGATAAAATTACCTAGTGTATATATGTAATTTTTAGAAAAAAAAATTCCACCCAAATAGTCATTTTGAAAGTTTTGCTATGGGTAGCCAGTGGGCCATTTTAATTTCACCTATTGACTATTTCTAGAAATTGTATAAAATGTATATTGAAACTGTATAGTTGTAAATGCATATATGAATAAGATATATGTAGAAACTGTATAGTTATTGTATAAAATAAGTACATAAATAATAATTATTGCTAATGATTGTATATAATGTGTATAGAAATTATATAATTATTATATGTATTATTATTGTATAAAAAATGTAGCTGTATACGATATCTATAAAAACTATATCATTATAGTATAAAAAATATCTATCACGGGTGTACATTTATAAAAAATTTATCTTTGTTGATTATATATTTATTGCACATGAATTACAGAAAAAAGTAGGCATGCAGAATTTTAGTACATTTCCTTTTTTCTATTCTAACTGTTTTCATCAAATTGAAGGAAAGCAAAAAACTATAAAATCATATTTATTTGTTAAAACGAAAAGAGAGTAACCACTAAAAGAGTAGGAAAAATGACTCTTAAGTAGACGAAAAAAAATATTAGCGAAACGAAAATAAAGGAAAATCAACGCCAATCTCAGTCAACAATGGTTGAAAATTGGCAATTGAAATAATTGGGCCACTCGATGGCAATTGTTTGGATCGAAGTGTCGATTTGTCCTTTTCCCTATAATAATTATGGTTCAATGCCTCTTGCCTATTAAGGTTCGTTTGTTAATAGTTAGATTTATGCATGTAATAGTAATACATGAATTAGTTATGAGGAAATCTATATGTTATTTTATGCGAGGAATAGTTATGTAGGATTTGCTTATTCATGTATTAGTAATTTCATTTTCTATACTGCATAAGATTATACATGGACTCCTCATAATTTAAACATGTATTAGTTATCAGGGTTCTAAATTTCAAATCAGAGATCGTATTAATTTTATACATAGTTCTAACCAACTATCAAACATGAGATTTGATGAATTGTGAGAGTCGACCACTATAGCTAAGACCTGATTCGGTACCAGGTCTTTTATAATATTATTAAAGAACAGTAAGAACACAAAGAGAAATTGTAGAAAAGTAAATAACAAGAGATGTTTACATGAAAACCTCCTTGCTCAAGAGAGTAAAACTACGACCTATCCCTATAGGATTTCACCAATCGCTCTACTAATCACCAAACAAACAAATTGATTATAATCCTTGTGCAATCTAGGAATTGATCTCTTTATTCCTAGTTACTAGCAATAAATCTATTTCTACACACTCTCATAATAACTCTATTGTGAGAATTCCACTAGCCAACTCCATCTAGGAACACAACTCAACACAAAACTACTCACAGAAATCTCTAATATCAGACATGAGTTTATAGTTGTAAGATCAATACAAAATCTCAACCAACCTAGAAACAACAATATATTTCACTATGAGCAACATGTTTCTAAATTGTTGAATCTCTATAGTATTAGATGAGACTTTTGCTTGAGAGGATCTTCTTTTCAGATTTTTTTGCAAGAACATGGACTTCTTTTCTTCAAGAATGCTGAATATATATGATGAGCATTAGGAGAAAATCTTCCTTATTGGTGGATGCTAGAAATGACCACTGAAAATTAGTCCCACTAATGACATTATCTAGAAAGTACTGAATAGCTGACACATAAGACAAATGTGTGCTATTGTAAAACTGCACACTGGGACACCAATTACCGTAACTGGTCCTTCCGTTAGGTTAGGCAATCACCAAAAACAACTCACAAAGGACGGGCATAGATTAGATTCCAATGATGAAGTTTGTCAATCATCAAAACATGAGCATAATAATAACAAGATTGGAACCCAATATTTCCTCTTTTTGATAATGACAAATCCAAACTTCTCATAGAATCTATCAACACATAAATTCATCATTCATCAGCTAATCAGTTCCCCCCGTCACCAACATTATCTAATTAAGTCAACATTTGTTCAGTTCCCCATAACACACTATCAATTTCAGTTTCCCTTTTCTCCTTTTCCATGCTCCATTCTCCCTTTCTCAAACTACACAATCTTTTCTCTTTTGACATTATTAAATGGTTAAAATAGTAAAACTAAGAAATAATCTTTGCATCATATAGCTGCCTATTTTTTATGGCCATGATATTGGAGATGAATTAGTAGAATTTGATCAGACTGATCCTAGCTTGAATTTTTTCAAAGTTTTCCCTTCCAAAAGCTTTGGTGAAAATATTATCAACCCAGTCCTCTGTTCTATAACGTTGTATGCTGATAAGCCTCTTCTTAACATTGTCTCTTAGGAATTGATGTCGAATATCAATATGTTTTGTCCTTTTATGCTGGACAGGATTCATTACCATAATAAGAACACCGGTGTTGCCATCGAACAATGCCACACTCTTAGTAACCAATCCAATATATTCAAGTTGTTGTTTGATCCATAGAAGTTTATCACAACATGAAGCAACATCTATATATTCAACTTCGGATGTAGAAAGGGCAACCAAGTTCTGTTTCCTGGCCGCCATAAAATTAGTGAGGGCCCAAGAAAGTGAGCCATTCCAGATATTTTTTTCCTTGATACATGGTCTCATTCAAAGAGGGACCAGGTTCATCCTCGTATAATTTGGTAGAAGTGCCACTTGGAGTGTTTATTGGCTTAACATCCTCCATCTTATATATCTTGAACAACTCAAAGATGCACTTTTGCTGACTGATTAGAACTCCATGAGATATTTGATTCACTTGTAGTCTTATAAAGAACTTAAGATCACCCATCATGCTTGTTTCAAACTCATTTTTCATGATCTTGCCAAGTCCTTACTCATAGACTTTAGAGTTGATCCAAAAATGATATCATCCACAGATACCTGCAAATGAATAGATTACTTTCTCCGAATTTTAAGAAGAGGGTGTTGTCAATCTTTTCTCTCTTAAAATCATTATCCTATAAGAATTTGGATAGACTTTTATAATATGTTGTAGGTGCCTATTTTAAATCATAAAGAGCTTTGTCAAGCCTGAACACATGATCTAGAAACTTACGGCTTTCAAAACCTGGGGGTTGCTTCATATATACTTCTTTGTTCAGGTATGAAGTCAAGAATGCACTTTATGCATCCATTTGAAACAGTTTGAACTCTATATAATATAAAAAAACAATGAGAATACGAATAGCTTCCATCCTAGAAACTGGATCAAATGTATCATCATAATCTATATCGTCTTCTTGATTGTATCCCTACACCACTATCCTATCCATATTCCTTACTATGGTTCCAAACTCATCCAATTTGTTTTTGCACACCCATCTAGTCCCTATAACAGTTATTCAGAAGGTTTAGGAACCAAATACCATATCTTGTTTCTTTCAAACTGGTGAAGCTCCTCCTACATTAAAATTATCCAGTTGTAATGCTTCGGGTTTTTAGTCCTTGAATATTACTGAAATTTTATCCTACTACGACCCCCTTGATGAGTCGTAGGGAGTCTTAATAGGTCGTAGGGACTCGGTTGCAACTTAATCAAAACAAGTGGCTTAATACTCTTCTCTGAGTACAAGTGGCTCTCAACTAGTCATCAAGACTTCTTACAGGTCATAAAGACCAAGTCGTAAGGTGTCCAAAAAGTTTGGCATAAGACACTATCTTCATTATGACTTGAGGCCATGAGTCGTAAAGACTCATGATGAGTCGTTATATCCAAATTGTACGGTGTTCAGTATGTCATCCTAAATTGTTGTTGTCTTGAGTCCAGGAAGTGGTTACAAGTCATTAAGTGTGGTTACGAGTCAGTAGTATGAATCTTAGCCAGACCAGTATGAGGCTTTAGTGGTTCTGTTTTGACTATGACTCTCTGTGATGAGTCGTAATGTATCCTTACATGTTGTATAGTAACCCAAACATGATCCAAACTAGGGCCTTGTTGTGATGGGCATCCAAAGTCCAACCAGGATCATGGACCGCCCCCTCTACCCAACCCATCCTTCAAATGCATACCTTGAGTCAGATGAATTTCAAACATATAACAATATAACATATTTGTGGATATACTAACTTTAGGATAAGTCTACTTCCTAAACCAACCCAACCAAGTCAGTCCGTCCAATAACCAACCAAACCAAGACAATAACCCAATATGTTGACATATATAATAAAAAAAAATAGAATAATCATAAGTCAAATATAGTCAACCAGTGTCAGTTCCAGTACCAATACTAGTGCCAATGCTGACACCAATATCGACAACGCCCTTACCAACCCATAGTATTCCCATAAGGCCTCTATCCAAAAGTAAAACAATATACGGTCGGGATATGCCCCCGACCATAGACAAAACCAAAACCTATGAAATGTCCAAAGTATGTAAATAAATCCATGACATGAAATAGAGCCTTCTGGAATATGGAAGCTCACCACTTCAATCCAACACAAGCTGATTTTGAATCTGATCAGTAAGTAGGAGGAGTAGAATGACTGGATCCTACGTCGCGTGGGATACAGTCGCCCAAAGACGGATTAACGGGTGAATGCTAGAAAGTACTCAGGATAAGGATAAAATAATGCCAATCTTTAATCCACACCGGGAAAGGGAACCGGGTAGCATGCTTTTAAAATCATTAACCTAGGTATATGTAGCTTAGCCATCTTAGAACTACCCACAGGCTATATTGAACCAATGTTACCCCCTGAACGGTCCCCGATGCATGTAGCTGGATGAACCAGAGATACCATAGGAGTAGGAGATTACCACGTACCCTTCACTCTCCATGATACACATATACAAGTGTAACTTAGGGGATTCTTGTGTACCCCATAAGTATATTATATAGTTGCCATGACCATTACTTATGTCAGCAAACATGAGTTTCCAGTGTCTGACCATTGGGTACACATCATCACAGTTAGCTATCACACCCTGCTATTATTGTTCAATTAAAACCATGGTCACTCAACCAAATCACTAATTCTATTTACTATTAACCAAGTCTATAAGAAGTGGTATCGTCATACCGACTATAGTTTGCAAGCAATGTCCTTAGCCAACCTTTTCAAAGGATTCCCACATACCCAAAGATTACATTATCATTAAGTTTACTTGGGGGATTCCCTTGTACCACGCATGAATTTTAATTAAACCATAACCATGACCACTAAGACCTTACCATTTAACCATTTAAACAATTTAAAACCATCCAAACCAAGTTAGAGTTCCATTACCTCTTTATACCAGGCAAAGTTTTCAATAAAAGTTCAACGATGTAACAAAAGCATTCTCATAGGCATTTTATCAAACATGTTAAGGCATATAGTTTCCAAAACCAAAACCAAGTACCAATTAACCATTCCTGTGAAACCACATGTTCAAAATACTATTAAAACATGAAAAACCATAATTAAGACATGGGAAAACCATAACCCACCATTTATAACCAAAACCCCCAACATATAATCCCAAACCCAAAACTATACCACATTTATGCCATGAAAACTATACATTGAGTCATGCTTTTAGTTGAACTAACAATGAGAGAGGATTAACTTGCCTTAGATTATGAAGATCATGGAGAGAAACCACCCTTGTAAGCCCCAAATTGATCCTATTGATGAAACCCTAGACTTCCTTGACCCAAGAGCCTTGAGAGAACTTGAGAGTGTTTAAGAGAGTTTGATTGATTGAAAATAGGTTAATGAATCCCCAAAAAAATGCTTTATGTCATGGGGCCTTAAGAGGTTAAGAGGAGAAATATACTGATTATACCCAACTTAAACTGTATAAAATTCCCGCAAGAGGGTACGACCTTACCCCCTCCAACCGTACCTTACCATACGAGTGGTACCCACCACTTGTACCTTGGGCATCCTTTGTACCCCACATTGTCCAACATACGACCACAAAGGCCACTTGTACCCAAGCATACGACTAGTACCCCTAATCCATACCCATAATATAATCAAGAGGGGTTGGGCACTGCCAAACATACAAGTTGGACTATAATACTCGTACCATATCCTCACAACTCATGGTAAGCCACTTGTACTCAGATCAAAGTTAAGTTACTAAGTTTTAGATTAAGTGAAGGAAAATTCACCCCAATGACCCATCACCTACTATATGACTCATACACACCTAGTCGTACCCATACCAAAAACTCAACTACCTAACACTGGAAAATATATGAATAGGTCACCTTACCTGTACCCCCACCATACGACTAGTATAGTGAGTCGTATGATGTCCAAAAATTCCAAAACCCAGGAAATTTCTAAGGACCAAAACCTTGGGTGTATCAATTCTCCCCCACTTAGATCATTTGTCTTCGAATAATGGACAAAGCAGTAGAAGACTGATTTATAGATAAACACCCCCATTCCGACCTTTAACTAAGTTAGAAAACAAAATGCAAGGAAATCAACCTTCCCTTTAACCAAAACCAGAAAATAAGGATGTTATGAAGAATGTATACCTGAAGAACGAATATCAGGTTGGAAAACAAATATGGATACTTGGACTTTATGTCCTCTTCCACTTCCCAAGTATCCTCTTCCACCTTGTGGTTCCTCCATAGAACCTTTATCGAGGCCACATCATTGGTCCACAACCAATGAAACTGATGATCTAAGATCTCAATCAGGATCTTTTCATAAGAAAGAGAATCCAAAATAACAATATTCTTGACATGCACAACTTGTGTCGGATCACAAATAATTTCCTCAACATATAGACATGGAACACCGGATGAATGGATCTTAAACTAGAAGGTAACTCCAATTCATATGCAGCATTACCAATCCTTCTCAAAATCACATAAGGACCAACATACCGGGGATTGAGCTTCCCTTTATTTTCAAACCACATCACTCTCTTCATGGGAGAAACCTTTAGGAACACCCTATACCCAACCTCAAACTCCAAGTTCCTACGTCTTATATCCGCATAGGACTTTTGGCGACTTCGGGAAGCCTTAAGCCTATCCCCAATCACATTCACCTTCTCCATAGCCTGATAAACCAAGTTCGGACCAAACTTATCTGACTCACTAAGGTTGAACCACTCAATAGGGGATCTACACCTCCTACTATAGAATGCCTCAAAAGAAGCCATTCCAATGCTAGAGCGGTAACTATTGTTATAAGAAAACTCTACAAGAGGTAAGTGCTCAACCCACCTACTATCATAGTCAATAAAGCATATCCTCAAATGCCTGAATAGTTCTCTCTGCTTGAACATCCATCTGCGGGTGAAAAGCAGTACTCAAACTAACTTTAGTCCCCAACCCTTTCCGAGACGACTGCCAAAAGTGAGATGAAAACTGCATACCATGATTAGAGATAATAGAAATAGGTACCCCATGCTGCTTCACAATCTCTGGAATGTACAACCTCACATAATCCTTAGCCAAAAAGTTAGTCCTCATTGAAAAAAATTGAGCTGACTTTGTCATCCTATCCACGATGACCCAAACCGAATCGAATTGATTTGATACCAAGGAAGACTGATAATTAAATCCTTATTGATTACTTTCCATTTGCATTTGGGCAACTCAATTTCTTGATACAACCCTCCAGGGCTCATGTGATCAACTTTCACTTGTTGACACACCATACACTTGGCCACAAAATCATCCACATCCCTCTTCATACCATTCCACCAATACATCTCCTTAAGGTCATGATATATTTTTGTCGAATCGAGATAAACAACATAGCGCGATTCATGCACCTCGACCAATATCCTTTCTCTCAAACCATTAATGTTGCGAACACATAAACTCTTGGTACCATAAAGTACCATCACCACTAACCTTAAATACCCTCACCTTTTGCCCACCTACATCACTCTTGATTTTTATCAATACATTATCTAGGATTTGTTTCTCCTTGTTCTCTGCACTAAGAGACGACCACACCACTTCCTATACCAATACACCACCATCTTTGGAGTCTAAGAGACAAACTCTAAGGTTATCAAAGAAGTGAATATCCTTTACCAACTCCTGTTTCTCCTTTTCCACATGAGCTAAACTCCCCATGGCTAACCTGCTAGGAGCATCAACTACTATGCTAGCTTTACCTAGGTGGTAGTGAAGATTCATAGCATAATACTTGAGAAACTCAAGACACATCCTTTTTTTGAGGTTAAGCTCTTCCTGAGTAAGCATATACTACAGATTCTTATAATCCGAGAGGATGTCCACGTGCATTCCATACAAATAGTATCACCAAATTTTTAATGTAAACACTACAACTAACAATTCCAAATCATGAGTAGGATAATTCTACTTATATACCTTCAAGTTCCTAGAAGAATAGTCTATCACCTTACCATGCTGCATCAGAACACAACCAAGTCCTACTCGGGTGCATCACAGTAAATCACAAACCCTTTAGTATCTCAGATAAGGTCAAAAACTGGAGCCAAAGTTAGCTTATCCTTAAGCTTCTCAAAACCCCCCTCACAAGCATCAGGCCATAAGAACTTTGCGTTCTTCAGAGTTAATTTAGTCAATGGGGCAGCTATAGTTGAAAAGCTCTTCATAAACCTTCTATAGTAACCAGCTAAACCCAAGAAACTCTAAATATCGATTGGAGTCATAGGTCTAGGCTACTTCTTAACCACTACAACCTTTTGTGGATCCATCATGATCCCCTCACTAGAAATAATATGACCCTTAAAAGTGATAACGTTCAATTAGAATTCACATTTTGAGAATTTAGCATTCAACTGTTGCTCTTTCAAGGTATGAAACACAACACGAAGGTGATTAGCATGATCCACCTCACTTTTAGAGTACACCAAAATGTCATCTATGAACACAATGACAAATAGATCCAAAAACTGACAAAAGACCCTATTCATCAAATCCATAAGCACTGCCAGAGCATTAGTCAACCCAAATGATATCACCAAGAACTGAAAGTACCCATACTGAGTATGAAAGTCAGTCTTAAGGATATCCACCTCCCTAATCTTTAACTGATGATACCTAGAATTAAATTCAATCTTTGAAAAGAATTTGGCACCCTGTAATTGATAAAATAAGTCATTTATCCTTGGAAGAGGGTACTTGTTCTTAACCATCACCTTATTCAAATATCGGTTGTCTATACCCATCCAAAGGAAACCATTCTTCTTATGCATGAATAACATCGGTGGGCCCCATAAGGATACACTAGGATGAATGAAACCCTTAAGTTTCTCCTTAAGCTTCTTCAACGCAGCCGGAGCCATTCTATCAAAGGGAATATAAATTAGATAAGTGTTCGAAACCAGATCCATCCAAGACTCAATCTCCATATCAGAAGAAACACCAGAGAGGTCATCAAGATATTTTGATAATGCTCACATATATCATCTAAAGTGGTAGAGAATGGTCGTTGTCAATATCCCAACTCGTATTGAGGTCGAATCCACAAGGAGTGAAAATTAGAGTTCTAGTATTATGGGTAATTAAGTCATACTAAGATAATACCCAAAGTGTTAGTAAAGTAAATGATATAATTGAAAATTTTGGGGGTTTCTTGGTTAATAGAGAGTGTATATCGCTAGTAACTTGATTTCACAAACTTAGTAATAAACTTTAATGTAAATTCGATATTTGAAGAATCTTGGGATCATCCTACCTAAGGGCAATTTAGGTGTGGGTGTGTGAGATTTTATGTGAATGCTAGTAAACTTCTATTGTGGTAGGCTAGGTCTAGGACTATTAAGGATAATTTCTCAATAAAACCTCAAAGATTTGACATGTTGACCCTCTCGATCACCTAATAAGTGTGAAATCATATTCATCCACTACCTCAATTAAGGCATCCCTATTCTAGGATGATACCCAAGGTAAAATTAACCACAAAATCACACTTATGTCTAAGATAGTGAAAATGAGTAGATTAAACCCAATAATTATATAGTATTGCCTTGGTTCCCACATCTCTTTTTTAAGAATGATGAGGGTTCCTATAGTTCACCCAAGCCTCTCTTTCAAGGATGGTTTGTGCTTCAAAAGCATGGGGTTTCACTCACAAATCCATGTGGATATTTGGGATTTTTACCCACAAATCCCAACCAATTTAATCAAGCAATAATATAACCCATTATAATTTAACTAGCATGGACATAAATGCATCACAACCCACAACTATTCGCACCTTAGTTTAACATAATCCCAAGACTAAAAGATTTAGCTATGAAGAAAAGAGAGAAACATATGCCAAATGGGTTGTTCAAGGCATCCATTCTTCGTAAATATCAAAATCAAAATCTCTAAATCAAATTTATAATTCTTTCCTAATTTAGGGTTTCAATTTCAAATTCAATGTATTGATAATCTTTAGAATGCCTAAAATGGGAAAGGATTTTAAGCTTTTAAAGGATTTAGGGTCAGCTGCTGAAAATTATGAAATTGCCCCTGAGCTAAATCTTGCATGACCGCGATCTCACCAGATTTGCTGTGATCATGGCTACCATGACCACGTGTATATCAATGGGATTGCGGTTACTGACCATCTTGACTGGAAATGATCACAGACCTTTGGCCGCGACCGTGGTAACTGAGGTCTGTTTGCTCCAGGTCTTCCAACTGCACTTCCTTTCTCTTTCTTTGATCCCTTTTAGATCAAGTCCATAACTTTCTATCTCATAACCTGTATGCCTATAAAATATGGACATTAGCATATTTAATCATACACAAGTCTCTTTTATTCCTTTAAAACATGGTAATGTGCATGGATGTAGAGCGTAAATAAGCGGTAAATTCACCGCTCATAAACACCTCCAACTTAAAGCTTTGTTTGTCCTCAAGCAACACTACCCCTTACCATGAGACTATGCATATTTATGCCCACATTGAATGACCCAAATGATCATAATGACTTCAAGCTTAGTTAATACCACAATTTAGCTCTTCAAACATGGACAAAACTATTTTCACAACACCTCTCAACATAAAGTGTGATTTTGAAAGGATGCAAAAGACTATAATGAGAAACCACACAATAATCACTAATACTCCAAAATTGACTCCTTTTTGACCCCAACTACATTCTACTCCTTTTTTTCTTATTTTTTGGGAGATGACAAAATTACCTACCTTGACTTATTTACATGCTTCCTCACAAGAAAGAAAATTTCATACACCAAGTTATCAATTATGAAACAAGGAATTTAAGTTAAAAACACTCTCTCTTTCTTACAAGAACTCTCAATGATTACAAGTACCATGCCATAGGCTTGCCTCTATTTTTAATCGCCACTATAATAAAAATATTAGGTTGGGAATCACGAAGGGTTTTTTGTGCTTGTAACATAATTTTAGGGTAGGGTAGGATATCTTTTAGGAACAACATGGCTAAACCCTTCTTGAACATCTACATCAAACTATTCCACCCAACTTTTGGTTATGGACCACTTTTTTTGTTTTTACTCTTTCCACATGTGCCTACTTTTTATTTACATGGTTTACCCATTTTTCTTTTCATTTTTTTATTGCACCCTTAGTGCTTCTGTTTCCTTTGTTGGGTCCTTTTTTTTTCTTATTCATTTTTTCTTAATACTTAGACTCATAGGCCCTTACTTACAACTTTGTGGCCAAAGGTTACATCTTTCAATCATCACTATCCTATGTAATGAACCTTTAGGTCATTGTCTATGTTCTTTCTTATTCTTGCTAATAGAGATTCTTCATAGCTTACCCAAGTCATTAGTGACTTTCTATAATGATAGTATGGTGACCTGGTGGTTCGTTTGTTTTTTAGAACTACTTTTCTAATTTGAAGTCTTCATTAGTCCTAATTGTCCATTGAGCAAAAACTTCAGCAAAACGACCTTTAGTGCAAAATACAACTTTACCAATACATTTAGAATATCAAAATCTATGTGGTCAAATATCTCATGTACTCAAAATTGACTCCAAATTCATCTCGAGACATTGATCGAAGCCTAGAACTAAGTTCCAAGCTTCAGCCATGCTTGGCATAGGGAAAGATGCCATGACCGCTGTAGGTGAGGCATGAATGTGGGTCTACGACCACGTCCAATTAAGGTCTACGATTGCGAGACCCGAGATCTAGGCAAGCTTATTTAAAGGTTGTCTTGCTCGAAATTTCAGCCATTTTGTGCCTCCCTCTTGAGCTCTAAACCCTAATAGAGTTTAAAATCTTCAAGTAAGTCTTGTGGTTTAATTAGGGGCTTGAATAACTTGTATAATATTTTTTTGCTACAAATCTAAGGTAAGATTTCTTCTAGTTTGGTATTACTTTCTTGATTTCTAGACCCTATACCCCTAAGTCTTTGAGGATCAAATTTAGCAACAAATGTGATTGATTTACTCAAAATTCTAGAGGGTTATAGCTCCCTAATGATTTTGAATAATAGGTTGGTCTCAAAAACTCATTTTTTGAAGATGGAACCCACTTGGGGGTTTGGTGTCATTTTGGACCCATTGCATAATGGTGCTATAATAGGTGTTGTTAATCTTGTAATGATGCTTATATTGTGTAGTGATATCTTGGCTCATGGAAGAGGAAACTTTAAGAAAATAAAAAGCAAAGCTCGTCGATTCATGAGCAATTTGGACTCAAGGTAAGTTAGGCTTACTCATAGTTAGATTGAGCTTTTATTATTGTATAATTATTGATATCTTGTGATATTGAGCGGGGTCTTAGATGATAAATAGATGATTGGTGATATTTTGGATTAGTTGATTCTTGTAGGCTATTAAACTTGTAAAATATGATGCTTGACTATAGCTTAGAACATTGGATAGTTCTACTTGTAGTCTCATGAAAAGTATAAGAACACTTTAGTTGCTCTAATAGTTGGGAATGATGTTGTTGACTAACCTTAAGAGTATGTTGACCTAGATATGACTAGTTATGGATTGACCTTAGTATTTGTGGTAACTTAGAAAGGATACTTGAAGAAGATTATCCCTTATAGGCTTAGTAAGGATTGATAAGACCTTATGGTATAGTTTAGCTAACCTAACCTAATTTTGGATAGAAGTTGGTCTTATAGAAGTGAACTTTGGCATTATTGGGATTTAGGAGTTGGACTTAACCCACCTTAAGATTGAATTATGTAATTCCTTAGTGACCTAGATAGTTGACGAATGTCTAAGTTACGTTATTATCATTATAATGGTTAAACCCAGTTGTTTGATATGCATGTGGTCGATGGTTGGATAATGTGTATACCTGATTGATTATCTTGTTGTCATGATATGGATAGTCTTGGAAAGTCTTGTAAATTGAACCGGTGGTTATGCTAACAGTTGTCTTATTAATGGGTTCACCAAGTAAACCTCTAATTATGCTACCACTCTTGCTAAGAACCAAGCCTAATGATTAAGCTAATATTTGTGTGAAGGATTTTCCTTTGGGGTTAGTATTGGAAAAAGTTGGAGAAAAAAAGTCATTTAGAGAGCATGAACTTGACTTATAACGGACTTGCTTATAAATATGATAACTTTGAAAAGTAGTGATTGCATATATAATTTAGATACTCATGCTTATGCATCTACTTATATTATGCAGTGATGATTATAGTAAAGTATGATGTTATATTTTACCTTACATCACTTATACTCTATCATTGTGACTTGTATATGCTTATTGATTTAACTACATGTGTATGTGTATATTGTTGTCTTGAAAGATATGTTAATGTGATGATGATGCCTGGTGAATCCAGAGGATATATTGATGTTATGATGATGTCTAGTAAATTCAAAGGATATATTGATGTTATGATGATGCCTGGTGAAATTGGGGAATATATTAATGTTATGATAATGTCGGGTTAATTCAGAGGATGTATTAATGTTATGATGATGCTCGATGAATTCAAAGGATATATTGATGTTATGATGATGCCTTGAGAATCCAGAGGATATATTGATGTTATGATGATGCCTGGTGAATCCGGAGGATATGTTGATATTATGATGATACCCGGTGAATTCGAAAGAGGTAATAATGATGTGATAATGTTATGTGTGGTAAGTATATATGTGAATGCATGGGTGTATGTGAACTTATGCCGTGTGTGGCTAATCTCATTTGTGTACTTGGGACATGATGTCTTCCTTGGTAAATTGTTATCCATGATTTGTCATTAATTACAGAGGTGTGACCCTTGTTAACTGTAAGTAGTAACTAGAAGTGGATTATGTTGAGTATTGGGTTAAGGCTAATTGATATGTGCAATCTTGTGTAGAACCTTGGGCTCACCAAGTAAATCTACTTGACTTGGATAAATGGTTACATTATGGATTTTTTATTAGAAAAGTGGCTTATGTGATAACTAGTTGTTTCTAATAAATGATAATGACTTGTAGGCTAGAAGCCTAGTGAACTTATTGATGGACCATATTTAGCTAAAATATGGAAACTAGTCCTTAAGGTTGCGATATACTCAATGATAATAGACCTAGTATTGTATAATGAGTGATTAAGTTGACATCTAGTATATGATGCCGTGGTGGATAACTTTATGACTTATATAATTAGGAGTCTAAGTAGAAGATGGCTTGTGATGGGTGAATAAATAATAGGGTTAGTAACTTGTAGCTTTTGCTTATTCGATGACAAGTAATCTTATAGACTTGCAAACTTATGGCTCATAGAAATAGAGGCTAGCTAGTATAGGCTAGACTTGAAGTTTATTAATATATTAGAGATTAAATAACTATATAAACATTTTATGGTTATTTTGGCTTCGTTGTGTCAAATTGTAGTATTGATGATATTTGTAGACCCCGATAAGAGGCCCTGGCAGGAATGTAAAACTCATGGCCTTGGTGAGTTGCTTGTGTAGTTATTCTTTGACACGTTGATAAATTGATCTTTTGGTGTACTCTCCAGTGGTATGGGACGCCGTGAAGAGTTCTTTGTTCATTTTCCTTCAGTGTACTTCCCGACGGTATGTGATGTTGTCGTAAGCTCTTTTGGATTTACACTCTAATGATGGTAGTTGTGTGGATTATGGTAATTACATGATTGTTATTGTATATATGCAACTTTACATTTCAAAAATGATTACTTATGTCATATGAAAGTTAGGGTACATTTATATATGGAATGACGTACTATTGTTATAGTTGATTAGTTATTTGGACAGTGATATTGAAGAAGATTTAGGTTTGATTTTGTACCTAGACTTTAAGTTATTGTCTTACCTTATATTATAATTTAGCTCAGTCGGTCGATGATGCCTATAGAGTACCTGTGTTTTAGTACTCATACTATACTTCTGTACCTCTTTGATGCAGACTCGAGTTCTAGTTGCCACCATTGAGTCAACGTCATTCCATGTTGATCATCAGGAGACAGTGTGAGACCCAAACTCATGATATGTCTCCAGTTAGGGGTCAGGGTAGACCTCCCTCAAACCCAATTCCTGCACCCAAGCCAGAGACTCCTCCACCTCAACTAGCGGTGGGCTAAGGACTAGCCAAGGCTCTACCTAGGTTCATCCCCTATTCTTTGCTTAGAGATGCATTAGTTAAGCTGTTGGGTATTATAGATGGTTTACAGATTACTGGGATAGTAGTGTAGCCTGCAAACTCAACTTCTAGAGTTGAGGTTCCTCCTATTTTGGTAGTTGTTCAGCTGACAGTCGCTCATCCTATTGTGACCCACCCTGCTATATCTGTTGAGGAGAAAAAGACATTGAGTAGATTCTTAAGGTTGGCTCCATCTAGGCTTTTTGGTGATCCTAGAGAGGATGCATTTGAGTTTCTGACTTCTTGTAAGGATAGACTTTGTGGGTTAGGCCTTGTTAAGACCTATGGTATGGATTACAACATATTTTAGTTGGACTTTTCTACTCGGCCATGGTGGAAAGGTTTTGTGAGTTCTAGTCTAGTTGAATCTTCCCTTTAGTTCTCTAAGATGTTCTTGGAAAAGTATATGCAATGCAACCTCAGAGATTGATTGAGATATTAGTTCTCTTGATTGGAGTAGGGTTCTATGACAGTCACTGAGTATGAGGCTCATTTTCATGAGTTGGCTAGGCATGTGACTTTTATCTTGGATTTAAAGTATGAGAGAGCTTGTTGCTTTGCGAGAGGATTGATACTTCCTATTCGGATGGCTACTCAGAGTTTGGTTACTACAGGTAGGACTTTTGCTGAGGTTTTTGATCATGCTAGAGTGATAGAGGATATGTGGCGTAAGGGTTGTGATAAGAGGCCCAAGTTTTAGGGTAGATTTGGTTGGAGCCGTGGTATTTCTCGATTTAGGGGTGGTATTCCTTATGCTGGACATTCTCCCCATCCATTTTTCAGCCTCAGAGTTAGACTAGTCGACCAGTTCAGGCAGCTCTTCAGAATGCTGACAAGGGTCAGTTCATTCCTAGTGGTTTCCCTAGTAAGGGTGGTGATCAGTATTTGAGTGGTTCATTTGTAGGCCATGTTAGGCGTGGCAGCTATGATGGATTAACCGAATCTATGAGTTTTGGTTATACTAATGAATTATTGTTTTACTTGCAGACTTTCTGGTCATTTCTTTAGAGATTGCCCTAGTCATGGGGCGATGGTTGTTTCAGACCAGGAAGCTACTCCCATTAGGAAAGTTCATCCTTTAGGTAGAGGAGGTTCGCGAGGTCGTATGGGTGGTTACCAGGGTGTTTGATGTAGTAGTAAGGCAGGAAGGACAAGAGGTCGGTCAGGTGCCCTGCCAGGTGGTGGGTGTGGTCAGTTGTATACAGTACCTACAAGACCCGAGGCTGATACTTCAGATGCTATAGTTACAGGTACAATTTTGGTATGACACAAGTTGGCTCTTGATCTATTTGACCTGGGATCCACTTATTTTTATATATCTACTTACTATGCACCACTGTTGGAGTTGACTAGTGATTTATTATCTATACCTTTACGCGTATCTACTCTCGTAGGTGATTCTTTAGTAGTGGATCGAGTACTCAGATCATGTGTTATGACAGTTAATGATGTTGATACTCTTGTTGATCTTATTATTCTGGATATGTTGGATTTTGAGATTCTGGGAATGGACTAGTTATGCCACTATCATGCGGTCATGAATTATGTTGGTAAGACCATTACCTTAGCTATGCCTGATGTACCCCCAGTCGTATTGCAGGGAGCGATTAGCCATGAGCCTATGGGGATTATTTTTTATTTTTGTGCCAAACAGCTTATGTCAAAGGGTTCCAAGTCTTATCTAACCTATGTATGTGATACCCATGTAGAGAGTCTGACACTTGACTCTGTTCTTATTCTATGTGAGTTTCCTGATGTGTTTTCTGCTGATCTTCCTTGTATTCCCACTATCTGTTAGATTGAGTTTGCCATTGACCTTGAGCCTGACACCCAAACCATTTATATGGCACCTTACCATATGGCTTCTGCTGAGATTAAGAAGTTGAACTCCTAGCTCCAGGATCTTCTTGTTAAGGGTTTCATTATACCTAGTGTATCCTCGTAGGGAGCCCTTATTTTATTTGTAAAGAAGAAGGATGGTTCGATGTGTATGTGTATGATTATAGGCACCTTAAAAAGGTAATGATGAAGAACCGTTATCCTATGACTCATATTGATGATTTATTCAACCAACTTCAGGCTAAAACTATATTTTCTAAGATAGATTTGATGTCCGGTTATTATCAGTTGAGGATTCGAGCTGAGGATATCCTAAAGACGATGTTTAGGACCCGTTATGATCACTATGATTTCTTGGTGATGTCTTTTGGGCTGACTAATTCCCCAATCGCAATTATGGATTTGATGAACCATGTGTTCAGACCCTATTTAGACTTCTTTGTTATTGTGTTCATTGATGATATTTTTGTGTATTCAAGGAGTAGTGGAGAGCATGCGTAATACTTGAGGATTGTGCTCCAGGTTTTGTAAGAGCATGTGCTTTTTGCCAAGTTCTCCATGTATGAGTTTTTGCTTGAGTCAGTACCCTTTCTTAGACATGTGGTGTCCAAGAAGGGTATTATGATAGACCCGACTAAGATTTCAGTGGTTTGTGTCAGGCTAGGCCTACGTCTCTGACTGAAGTTCGTAGTTTTATTGGTTTGGCTGGTTATTATAGGCACTTTGTTGAGAGCTTTGCTACCATATCAACCCCTATGACTAGATTGACTCAGAATAAAGTTCCTTTCTAATAGTTAGAGTGTAAGTTGAGCTTTGGAAAGCGCAAGGATTGTCTCACTTCTGCCCCAGAGTTAGCCCTTCCAATTAAGGGAGAGGGTTTCATAGTGTTTTTTGATGCATCTAGTATTGGTATTGAATATGTTTTGATGTATAAGCATCGTGCCATTGCTTATTCTTCTAGACAGCTTAAGGTGCATGAGCGGAACTACCTCACTCATGATTTAGAGTTGGCGATGGTAGTTTCTGCACTCAAGATTTGGAGGCATTACTCGTATGGTGTGCATTGTGAGATTTTCACCGATCATCATAGTTTTCAACATCTTATGACCCAACGAGAGCTTAATGATTGCTAGCGTAGTTGGATGGAGTTTCTAAGGGACTAAGATATTTCCATCTTGTATCATCCATGTAAGGCGAATATGGTGGCTTATGACTTGAGTCGCAAGGCAGTGGATATGGGTAGTTTGGTATGTATATCAGTTTCTTAGAGGCCCTTGGAATGGGACATCCAGTCCCTAGACAATTTGATGGTTTGCCTTGATATTTCAGCTCCCACGAGGATTTTGGCTTATGTGGAGGCGAGGTCCTCCCTATTTGAGCAGCTCCGTGATCGTCAATTTGAGGATAGTATTTTGTGCCTTCTCCATGATAGGGTGGTGGGTGTTGAGTATAGGAGACACACCGTAGATTCTGAGGGTATCTTAAGGTTTTAGGGTCTTATTTGTGTTCCCCGACTTGATGACTTGATTCTATCAATTCTGCATGAGTCTTACAGCTCTAGATATTCTATTTATCCTAGTACAACCAAGATGTATAGAGATTTGAGGTAGCTTTATTGGTGGGATGATATAAAGAGAGATGTGGTAGACTTTGTAACTTGTTGCCTATGTTGTCAGTAGGTTAAGACCGAGCATCAGTGCCCATGTGGATTAACACAGAGGTTAGCAATTCCTGAGCAGAAATGGGAAAGATTTACCATGGACTTCATTAGTGGTTTGCCTCGTACTTTCCGTGGTCACGATGGTATTTGGCTTATTATGGATCATTTGACTAAGTCAGTACATTTCCTTCCTATTCAGATGACCTTCAGTTTGAGAGATTAGCCTAGATTTATGTTTGAGAGATAGTTCATTTGCATGAGTTTCCTGTGTTTATCACATAAGATCGTGGTTCTATATTTACTTCTCGGTTTTGGAGAGCATTTTAAGAGAAGTTGGGTACTTAAGTGGATTTGAGTATAGCCTTTCATCCGCAGATGGATGGTCAGTCTGAGAAAACTATTTAGGTGCTTGAGGACACACTCTAAACCTGTGTTATGGAATTTTGAGGACAGTGGGATCACCACTTTGCATTGGCAGAGTTCGCCTATAACAACAATTACCATTAGAGTATTGAGATGGCGCCTTACGAGGGTTTGTATAGTAGGAGGTGTCGTTCCCCTATAGGATGGTTTGAGACTTACGAGGTTATACCCTATGGTACTGATTTGCTTCAGGACACATTGGATAGAGTTAGGGTAATTTAGGATTGTCTAAGAGCAGGCTAGAGTAGGAAAAAGGCCTACGCCAATCGTAGACTCCATACTTTGAGATTCAGAGTTAGTGATCGTATGTTCCTTCATGTTTCCCCTATGAGAGGTGTAATGAGATTTGGGAGGAAGGGTAAGCTTAGCCCTCGCTATATTGGTTCTTTTGAGATCTTCCATGTAGTGGGCGAGGTGGCCCATGAGTTAGCATTACCTTCTGAATTTGATGTTGTTCAATTGATTTTTCATGTCTCTATGTTGCAAAAGTATATTATTGATCCTTCTCATGTGCTTAGATGGGACTCGATCTAGTTAGATGAGTGTTGACCTTTGTAGAGGAGCCCGTGCTTATTTTGGCTAGTAATGTAAGGAGACTACGTACTAGAGAGATTCCTGTAGTCAAGTTTCAGTGGATGCACCGTCCAGTAGAGAAGGCTACTTGGGAGATCAAGAGTGAGATGCGGGCCCAGTATACTCATTTATTCGAGACTTCAGGTAATTTCTTCATCTTTAACTTTCGGGGATGAAAATTACATAGTAGTGGATGTTGTAATGACCCTTCAGGTCATTGTCTGCATTCTTTCTTATTTTTGCTTATAGAGCTTCTCCATAGCTGCCCTAAGTCATTATTAACTTGCTGGAACAGATAGTTCGATTACCTGGTGGTTCATTTGTTTTTTAGAACCACTTTGCTAATTTGAAGTCTTCATTGGTCCTAATTTACCACCGAGCAAAAACATCAGTAAATCGACCTTAAGTGCGAAATCTGAATTTTCCAATGCGTCCGAAAGATCAAAATCAATGTGGATATATATCTCATTTTCTGGAAACAGACTTCAAATGCATCTTGAGACATTGTCCAAAGCCCGATACCAAGTTCCAAGCTTTAGTCGTGCCTGGCATAGGGATAGATACCGCAACCGCTGATGTTGGGTGTATTTATGCATTCTAGCCTCACTATTTTAGCCTTTTTAGCCTTGTTTTGAGAATGATTCTATGCTATATGGGTTGATAATAAGTCATAAATGTGTAACAAAGTGTTAAAGAATGTATTTATAAGGTTTAAAGTGAATTCCAAGTGATTCGGTACTTCAAAGAGTCAATTAGAGTTCAATAGAGAAAGCTAGTCTTTCTAGCTTGAGCTAGTCTATCTCATTGGATTTTATTGTGTTCTATGTGTTACTTATGATTTTAAATGTGTTATTATATATGGAACAATTTTTTAGGAGTGTATAAATTTCAAATGAGTCAAGGTAAGAGTGGAAACTTGAAGTGAAAGATCATGGAAATAAACCTAGTCTAAGCTTTTGTTTTTTATTCATGTTATGGATATAGTGTTTCTAATTCGTGTGGTGTGTTCTTTTAGGATCCTTTGTGAGCTTTATATGATGATATATGGATGATATAGAGGCTTGAAAATCATTGGAAAGACACCACAAGACAAGGGATGGAAGGATGAAGGACCAACACTTAACCAAAATTCGGAGGACAATTTCCAGTAGCATCATGCTATTAGCATGCATCTCATGCTCTAGTTCTATGCAATACAGGGTGTGACACATTATCCATTCCATAGGAATAGAGGGTGCGACACACGTTCCACTTCACACCTAGCCTTTTCAAGCTAATTTGACTACTACACGGAATTGGCTTACCCTAATGCTATATATACATGTTGTATCATGTTTTTACACATCTTTTGACATATTTTGTAGATCAAGGGGCTGCTACAACTTCATTATTAGTTTTTTATTAATTTTATTTAGTTCATACATGTTTTAAGTCATTAATTGCAACCTTATGTTTACGATTATGACTATGCGTGGCTAAACGCCCTTTTTTCGGGGTTGAAGCCAAGAACATGAGTATTATCGCTATGGATTAAGTTTGTTTTCTTTGATTATCACTATTGGTTATTTTTTTATTCTTTTTTTAATTATTTTTAGGATTGATCACCCTTATAATACATATATTATCGACCTTGTGAACTCTAGAGAGGGAATAGGGAGATAGAACATGGGAATAAGCAGAGTATGGTTTGTATTTCTTCTTGAAATAAGGAATTCAAATTAGTATCTAGGACAGGGATGTACTTAGATGCCGTACTTGATTCACATATAGGATGATATTTGTAAAGAATTTAAGTGAACTGTTACATCCCCACTCAACAATGTAGTTGTAAGGTTCAACTTAGATAACGGATTAGAGGTTGGAAAACCATAATCATGCAATTAACTCTACGAATCAACAACCAAGATAAACAAGTTAACGAATGAAATCCAATAGCATAATATGATTGTTCAGAGTGCTTCAACCCTGGGTTTTATCTCATTAATTTTTTCAAGATCTTTACTTTCAGCATTATTTATTTTTCTACAATTACAAATTTACAAGCTCTTTTTGGTTACTCTCGCATCAATGGAATCTAAATTTTGAACTGAAATAAAATCGTCGCCAACTCAAGTCTCTGTGGGATCGATACTTGGCTTCTTGAAGGACACTTTACTACTTGGTAGACCACGTACACTTGTGTGTACGCTTGGGCGCTGTTAAGTTCTTGGTACCATTACCGGGGACTTGTATTTTGGTAGTTGTTTATTTTAGTTTTACTTTTAGCTTTATTTGGTGTTTTTATACTTGGTTTTGGTTTTGTTTTTGCAGGAAACAAATTTTCAAAGTAGAAAGATGGCAAGGGAACGGGAGTTGGTAGAACCAAGCTTCGAACTTGAGCAAGACTTTCACCAACGCAGGAGAGAAACAATCCTTCTCTCGAGAATTCCTCAAATCAAAGAAGACCAAGAGAATACTGCTCCAATGGCTGAAGAACAACCAACCCAAAAGATAGTTAGGGAAGTGACAGTCCCACTTCCAACAAACTTGACTTCCCCAATTCAAAGACCGGCAACTGGCAGAAATTTCGAGTTAAAACACAATATGATGCAGCTTCTTATCAGCAGTGGACAATTTGTAGGGCTTTTACATGAGGATCCACAAGTCTACTTGCAGACCTTCATTGAGCTTACTGATACATTCACTCCGACTGGGGTGAGTCTAGATTATGTGAGGCTGACACTGTTTCCCCATTCACTTTTGGGGGAAGCTAAAAGTTTGTTGAATGCTGAGTCGACCAATTCAATCACATCATGAGATGACTTAGCCAAAAAGTGTCTCATCGGTTTCTTTCCATCAGGCAAGACTACGAGACTTCACAGTGAGATAGTGATCTTCAAACAGAAGCCTGATAAAAACCTCTATCATGCTTGGGAATGTTTCAAAGCTTTTCTTGGGAATTGTCTACACCACCAACAGTCCAATGAGGTACTTTCTCATACTTTTGTAGAAGCTCTTGAAAATAACATGAAGATTTTGTTAGATTCAGCTGCAGGTGGTCAAGCGCTGGAGTTGACTTATAATGAGATTAACACATTACTGAACCGCATAGCACATGGAAATCCAGAGTGGAATCCTGATTCTAGAAGTGCCACAAAAAGAATTGCGAGCGTGTTGGAGGTGGACTAATTCACAACCTTACCATCACAAATTTGTGCCTTATAAAATTTGATCAACACATCATTCAACAGTATGAAGTTGGGAGCAGCACAACCGGCAACCACAGTCAATGTCGTCCAACAAGCTGCAGGTTGGTGTGAGGTATGCAGAAATAGTGGTCATGCTATGGCCATGTGTTCTTTAAATTCGAAATCTATGATGTATGTGGGTAATGCTCAAAGGCCAAGTTATGGTAATGCCTACAACATGAAGTGGGAAACTCAGCCACCAAATCAGCCATAGAATGGCCCACAACCGTAGACCCAATCAAATCAGTCAACGAGCAATATGGAAGAGATCTTGAAATAACTCTTAGCTGGTCAAGCATAATTGTTTGCAGATATAAAAAGTCAATGGATAGAATTGAAAAATCAGCAAGCGGCCATAAGAAGTTTAGAGTTGCAAGTGGGTCTATTATCATAGGTACTTAATACAAGACAACAAGGTGGTTTGCCAGTAGATACAAAAACTCCAAAGTAGGTTATGGAAATTACCTTAACAAGTGGTAAAGAGCTGTAAGGAGAACCTCCAAAGGTAACAAAGGAGGTAGATGGTGATATGGTGACCCAACAGGTAAATGATGGAGTTGCTGAAAATTCAAGGAAGTCTGAGTAGTTGAAAGAAAAAGCTCTTGAATTAAAAGTGAAGAAGACACTGCCACTACCCTTCCCTCAAAGGCAAATAGAAGTGAAGGAGGATGCACTGTTCCAAAAGTTCATGGATACATTCAAAGAACTTCACATTAATTTACCTCTTTTAGATGTTTTTGTAGAGTATGCCCAAGTATGAAAAGTACTTAAGGAATTTGGTGGTGAAGAAGGTGAAATTGCAGGATGTGGGAGAAATAACACTCACTGAAGAGTGTAGTATGGTAATGACATAGAAAATCCCTAAGAAATTGAAGGATCAGGGGAAGTTTGATATCCCTATTCAAATTAGGAGTAAAATAGTCCATGCACTGAGTGACTTAAGGGTAAGCATAAATTTTATGCCCCTATCGTTGTTTAAAACATTAGGCTTGGGAGAATCGAGACTGACCACCGTGGTGTTGCAGCTGGAAGATAGGACGTTTACACATCCGAATGGAATAATTAAGAATGTTCTCATTAAGTTTGGTAAATTCATTATACCTGCTAACTTTATTGTTCTTGATTTTGAGGCAGATGAACAGGTACCTATCATCTTGGGGCATCCATTATTAGCAACTGGAGGTGCCTTATTGATGTTAGAAAAGACACGCTGAAGATGAGGGTAGATGATGAAGAGGTGGTATTTTATGTTTACAAAACCCCGAATGTAATGTCCCAAGTTAAAAATTTATATATGATTAATATTATTGAAAGGGACAAGTGTGAGGTGGTTAATCCACCAAAGACCTCTTTGGATTACTTGATTGAGCAGCCTGAGATGAAGCCATTGTTTTCTAATATGATGAATGTTGAAGTGAAGAGAGAGGTTGGCCTAGAGAATGCAATCTCAAAGTTCAGAAATGAATGAAAAAATAGCTCTCGAAAGGGAGTAAAAGGGTGAAGGAATATGGTTGAGTTGAGTTAGGTCGTGCCGCGACACTAAACCAGGCGCTTCTTGGGAGGCAACCCAAGTTAATTAGGTATGTTTTATTTTCAATTTTTAGTTTTTATTTCATGTAGTTTTGTGTTTTTGGTTGAGTCACAGGTTAATTGGAAGTCTGAGTACCATGAACTTGAGATAAAGAGCATGACAAAGATTGAGTATGGGGTCCCATGGTTTTCCTTTATGTGTGAAGATAATACTAGCTAGGCCTAGAGGACTCAAGGAGTATTTCTATCTCTAACCTTTAAAATTCACTTTGGGGACAAAGTAGATTTTTAAGTGGGGGGTGGGGAAATTCCCAAATTTTGGCTCAGTTTAAATTTTTAGGTTAGGAATAAGTGAGATATTTGAGTTGGTGCTATATTTTATTGCATGATGCATGTGATTCTATTTGTAAAAGCATGTTGATTGAGTGAATTGCTACTTTTGAGACTCTTAGGCTCATGTTTATGACTCTTGTACTTGTTGTCTTAAAATTAAATTTATGCTATTGTTTGGTTAGGAGTCTCTGATGATCCTATTGAGTTGAGCATGTGCCAAGTGTGTGTGAGGTATTTGTATATTCATTGTTGCATGAGATGTCTAGAACTTATCCGGTGTGTGTGTAAAGCGAAATAAAGAATGTGGGTTTAGGAGATGATATAGGCATTTCTTTGATAGCCTTGTTTTATAACTTATATTTGTCCTACACTTGTGCATTATCTTAGTTAACCCCTACTGAGCCTTTAGCCTTTTTCTTTGGTAGACTCATATGTAGCCTAGTCCCTTCTTTGATGGACCATAATTTGATCCAAAGAGCTCCTAAGTGCTTTAATGAAAAATTAATTGAGTAAGGAGTTTGGAAAATGAAGAAGAAAAATGTGAAATTGATGCCCCAAGATAATATTTATTGGTGTATAATTGATGTGTGGTGGATGGACGTGATATAATTTTTATTAAAAATATTGCCATGATTGTAAAAAAGAGAAATTAATTCTTGTGGTAGTAAACTATGCGTCCACCATGTGTTTGTGAAAATGCTTAAAATAGATTGGGTGAAAACAAAAGATATGGGTAGACAAAAATGGTGTAATTTGGTTGTTGGAGAGTGATTTTAAATGTATAATGTAGTGTATTAAATCCCTTAGAGAGGTTAGTCACTATTTCCAAATAGTTCCTACCCGTTCTTCAGCCTACATTACAACTCAAAAAAGTCCTAATTAATCCTAAACTTTACATTCTGATATTAGTGGAGCATTACACTAAGGTCAAGCCTATGGTTCATTGTGTGCAACTTGTGAACTCTTTGTGAGAGTGAGCGTCATTTGATTCTTGTACCATCATATTTTGAATTGCTTAATTGTGAGTGATTATGGATAACTCTCTTGTTGTGAGGGGCACATTTTTGATGAATATGGGTGACTTGTATGATGTCCTTGATTGATAAATATGCATGAGTTTGCCACTAGGTGAGTCAATTCGTGAGGCTAGGATGTTTTGGAGTAGTGTTCATAAGCTTTCAATCGTGTAAATAACATGCTTAGTGCAGTAACTTGCATTCTATATAGTCATTGTAGTACTAGCTTGGATGTCTTAAACTTAGTAGATGTGTAGAGTCTCCGTAGTTGATAATGATTATAGTTAAAAGTTGTTCGAGGACGAACAAGGCTTTAAGTGTGGGGTGGTGATGTTGGGTGTATCTATGCATTCTAGCGTCACTATGTTAACCTTTTTAGCCTTGTTTTGAGAATTATTCAATGCTATATGGGTTGATAATGAGTTATAAATATGTAACAAAGTGTTAAAGCATGTATTTAAAAGGTTTAAAGTGAATTCCAAGTGATTCGGTACTTCAAAGAGTCAATTAGTGTTCAATAGAGAAAACTAGTCTTTCTAGCTTGAGCTAGTTGTTTGTGTAGTCTATCTCATTGGATTCTAGTTTTTTATATTTGTTAATTATGGTTTTAAATGTGTTATTATATGTGGAAAAAGTTGTTAGGAGTGTATAAAGTTCAAATGAGTCAAGGTAAGAGTGGAAACTTGAAGTGAAAGATAATGGAAATCAACCTAGTCTAAGCTCTTGTTTTTGATTCACTGTTATAGATATTGTGTTGTTTGTGCTTCTAATTCATGTGGTGTGTTCTTGTAGGATCCTTTTTGAGATTAATATTATGATATATGTATGATATAGAGGCTTTAAAATTATTGGAAAGACACCACAAGACAAGGGATGGAAGGAGGAAGGACCACCACTTAACCCAAATTTGGAGGACAATTTCCAGTAGCATCGTGCTTTTAGCATGCATCTCATGCTCTAGTCCTGTGCAATATAGGGTGAAACGCATGCTTAATTCCATATGAATAGAGGGTGTAATTCACTCTCCACTCTACACCTGGGCATTTCAAGCTAATTTTATTCCTACACGGACTTGTCTTACCCTTATGCTATATATACATGTTGTATCACGTTTTTGCACATCTTTTGACTTATTTTGGAGATCAAAGGGATACTACAACTTCATTATTAGGTTTTTATTAATTTTATTTAGTTCATACATATTTTTAGTCATTAATTACAACCTTGTGATTATGATTATGACTATGCGTAGCTAAACACCCTTTTTTTGGGGTTGAAGCCAAGAACATGAGTATTATCTCTATGGATTAAGTTTTTTTTCTTTTCTTATCACTATTGGTTATTTGTTTATTCTTTTTTAATTATTTTGAGGATTGATCACCCTTAGAATACATATATTGTTGACCTTGTGAACTCGGGAGAGGAAATAGGGAGATAGAACATGGGAATAAGCAGAGTATGGTTTGTATTTCTTTATGAAATAAGAAATTCAAATTTGTATCTAGGACAGGGATGTACTTATATGCCATACTTGATTTAAACATAGGATGATATTTGTAAAGAATTTAAGTGAACTATTACATCCCCGCTCAACAATGTAGTTGTAAGGTTCAACTTAGATAAAGGATTAGAGGTTGGGAAACCATAATCATGCAATCAACCCTATGAATCAACAACCAAGATAAGAAAGTTAACGAATAAAATCCAATAGCATAATATGATTGTTCAGAGTGCTTTAACCCTGGGTTTTCTCTCATTAATTGTCTCAAGATCTTTACTTTCAACATTATTTATTTCTCTACAATTACTAATTTACAAACTCTTTTTGGTTAATCTCACATCAATTGAATCTAAATTGTGAACTAAAAGTAAATCATTGCCAAATCAAGTCTCTATGGGATCGATACTTTACTTTCTGAAGGCCACTTTACTACTTGGTAGACCACATACACTAGCGTGTGTGCTTGGGCGCTGTCAACCATGGTGGGTGAGGCACGAATGAGGTGCCACGATTGTGTCCAAGCGGGGTCTGTGACCGCAAGACCCGAGACCTGGGCAAGCTTATTTAAAGGTTGTCTTGCCCAAAATTTTTGCCATTTATGCCTCCCTCTTGAGCTCTAAACCCTAATAGAGTGTAAAATTTTCAAGTGATTCTTGTGGGTTTATTAGGAGCTTGAATAACTTGTGTAATATATTTTTGCTACAAATCCAAGGTAAAATTTGTTTTAGTTTAGTACTAATTTCTTAATTTCTAGACCCAAAACCCCTAAGTCTTTGACGCTCAATTGTAGCCACAAATGTGATAGTTTTACTCAAAATTCATGAGGGTTGTAGCTCCCTAATGATGTTTGAATAATGGTTTGGTCTTGAAAACTTATTTTCTAAAGGTGGGATCCACTTGGGGGTTTAGTGTCATTTTGGACCCATGGCATAATGGTGCCATAATGGGTGTTGTTTATCTTATAATGATTCTTATATTGTGTTGTGATAGTTTGGATTGTGGAAGAAGAAAGTTCAAGAAAATGAAAGGCAAAGCTCGTCTATTCATGAGCAATTTGGACTCAAGGTAGGTTAGTCTAACTCATAGTTAGATTGAGATTGATTGTAGTATAACTATTGATATCTTGTGAGATTGTTCGGGGTCATAGATGATAAATGTATGATTGGTGATATTTGGGATTAGTTGATTCTAGTAGGCTATTACACTTGTAAAATATGATTCTTGACTATAGCTTAGAACCTTGGATAGTTCTACTAGTAATCTCATGAATAGTATGAGAATACTTTAGTTGCTCTAATAGTCAGTAATGATGTTTTTGGCTAACCTTAAGAGCATGTTGACCTACATATGACTAGTTATGAATTTTCCTTAGAGTTTGTTGTGACTTAGAAAGGATACTTGAATAAGATTTTCCCTTATAGGCTTAGTAAGGATTGATAAGCCCTTATGGTGTGATTTAGATAATCTAGCCTAATTTTGGGTAAAAGTTAGTCTCGTAGAAGTAAACTTTGGCATTAATGGGATTTAGGAGTGGAACTTGACCTACCTTAAGCTTGATCTATGTAATTGCTTAGTGGCATAGATACTTGTGAAACATCTAAGTTACGTTATAGAGGTTATAATTATTAAACCCGATTGTTGGATATGCTTATCATTAATGGTTGGATAATATGTATACTTGATTGATTATCTTGTCCTGATATGGATAGTCTTGGAAAGTCTTGTAAATTGAACCTGTGGTTATGCTATCTCTTGGCTTATTAATTGGTTCACCAAGTAAACCTCAAATTATGCTACCAGTTTTCTTATGACCTAAGCCTAATGATTAAGCTAATGTTCATGTGAAGGATTTTCCTTTGGGGTTAGTATTGTGAAAGGTAGTAGTAAAAAAGGTATTTATAGAGCTTGCACTTGACTTATAATTGACTTTCTTATAAATACGATAACTTGGAAAAGTAGTGATTGCGTATATCATTACTCGTGCTCATACATCTACTTATATTATGTACTGATGTTTAATACTAAAGTATGATGTTATGTATTACCTTACATCACTTATACTCTATCATTGTGAGTTGTACATGCTTATTGATTTGACTACATATGTATGTGTATATTATTGTCTTGAAAAATCTGTTAATGTGATGATGATTCCTGGTGAATATGGAGGATATATTTATGTTATGATGATGCCCAGTGAATTCGGAGGATATATTGATGTTATGATGATGCCCTATGAATTCGGAGGATATACTGATGTTACGATGATGCCTGGTGAATTCGAAGGGTATATTAATGTTATGATGATGCCCGGTGAGTCCGGAGGATATGTTGATGTTATGATGATGCCAGTGAATCTGGAAGAGGTAATGATGATGTGATAATGTTATTTATGGTATGTATATATGTGAATGCATGGTTGTATGTGAGGTTATGCCGTGTGTGGCTAAACCCATTTGTGTACTTGGGACATGATCTTTTCCTTGGTAAATTGTTATACGTTCTTTGTCATTAATTACTAGATAATATGTATGACCCTTTTTAACTCTAAGTTGTAACTAGAAGTGGATTATCCCGAGATTGGGTTAAGGCTAATCGATATGTGTAATCTTGTATAGAACCTAGGGCTCACCTAGTAAATCTACTTGACTTGGATAAATGGTTTCATTATGGAATTTCGCCTATTAAAATGGCTTATGTGATAACTAGTTGTGTCTAATAAATGACTACGACTTGTAGTCTAGAAGCCTAGTGAACTAATTGGTGGACCATATTTATCTAAAATATGGAAACTAGTCCGTAAGGTTGCGATATGCTCAATAGTAATAGAGCTAGTATTCTATAATGAGTGGTTAAGTTGACATCTAGACTATGATGCTGTCGTGTCTTAATTGATGAATTATATAGTTGGGAGGCTAACTAGGAGATGGCTTTGTGATGGGCGAATAAATAATAGGGTTGGTAACTTGTAGCTTTTCCTAATTTGGTGACTAGTAAGCTTGTAGACTTGAAAACTTGTGGCTCATAGAAATGGAGGCTAGCTAGTATAGGCTAGACATGACGTTTATTAATCAATTAGAGATTAAATAATTATATAAATATGTTATGGTGATTTGGCTTCATTGTGTCAAATTGCTGTAAGACCCCGTAAAATCCTAGCTCATTTCAGCTTACTATTGCATTCTAAAGGGGTCCAAGACTTAGAAAAAATTCAGTAAGTGTTAAGACTTAGTCATTTCCCAAGCCTCTTAAACTCCGATGATTTTAATTCCAACCTTCCCGGCCTTAGAATGTCGATTTTTAAGTTTATTGATGATTGGGGTTGTTGATAGCATATTTTGGGTAAGTTTTTGATTTTTCAGACGAGGTTTGAGGATTGTTTGGATGTTCAAACCAACGAGTCAGCGCGATATCGATGTGGTGCACCACTTATCATGTTGGTGGGGTGAAACACGACACGTCGCCTAACGCATCAATTTAGCAACGCGATGTGTGGCTTATCACATCACTAGCCACGATCAGCTTAATTAATTCCGGGTCTAGGAGGGTATTTAGTCTTTTTCCCTCACTTTATCTCAGACATAACATGGGATTAGGGTCTCAAAAGAGAAATATTTTCCTCTTATTTCATATTTTCTCTCAATTGAAAACATTCCCTCTCAAGAACAAACCCTAGCCCCTTAAACTTTTAAAATCAATCTTTAAGAAATTCACCAATACTCTCACAAATTCTTCAACCAAGGTATATTAGATGTTCATCCATGGGTCCTTTTCTTCCCTGGAGTCTAAGAATCCATTTTCAATTTTAAAGTCATAATCTTTACATGTTAGCATGAATTATATCCATGAAATCCCATAAATTTTAATTTTAAAGTCATGATCTTTACATGTTAGAATGAATTATATCCATGAACTCCCATGAATTTTGATTTTATACCATGTTTACATGTGTTTCGTTTGAATTATCCCTTGACATGTTTAAAGGATGAAAGTTGCATGTTAAATCCTTAACCAATGATTTTAATATTTAAGTTATGTTTCTATAACATGTTTCAAACTATTTTCATGATTTAACTTATGACCCTCAAGTGTTTGGTGAAATGCCAAAGCAATATATTTTGAATAATGCTCACTTATTATGGTTTCAAATGCTCTCATGTGTTCTTATTGATATTGATATCGAGTCCTTGGGGTTATGAATACCCGAAAACTTAGCTGCATACATAGTTTTAGTATTTTTTAGAACGATCTTATATAAACTATAAGCATTATCCGTCAATCAGTTAGTATGGTCCATTATTGGTTCAGTCATGATTAGATCAGTTCAAGAATTAGCGTCTTCAGTTGGGAGTAACACTTAGCACCGAGTGAACTTAGGGATGGCATCTCCTTTTCAATTAGGCATGAGGCCTTAGTAGAAGTCCCTAGGTTCTAGACCTACGGCACCACCGTAGACTTTGTGGGGTCCTCCGTTAATTAGCCATGACACCCTCGTCCTTTGGGACATCAGATAGTGGATCCTCACAGCCAGTGTTAGTACTCGTGGCACGGTATTAACACCCTTCCAACTGGGGTTAAATGTTGGACCCTGATAATATATTGGGACATGTCGGTTATAACTAGCTCCCACAGTTTTGTTTAGTCTTCAGTATAATTCAGTTCAGGTTTGTATTGACCATGGTAAACAGTTATCAGTTATTCAGTTACCCAATTTCAATGATTATAATTTACGGACTATTTCAGTATCATATTATATGCTTGATCATGCATCATCAGATTTTATAGTTTTCACGTATACCATGCATCAGTTATCTCATGCTATTTATTTAGTCAGTTATTATTCATGTACATAAGCCCATGCATATCATCCTAACCTCATCTAGCATACCAGTAAATTCTAAGTACTGATTGCATACTTATTATGGGTGGAAGACATTTAATTTGGCTAGATATTTACATGGACTAGACATACTTAAAGAAGATGGTAAAGACTCTGAGATAGATGTATTTTTTGTATTTTTCTGGACAATAAAGACTCGATATCTGAGCTAAGAATCTAAGGAAAAGACTCAACAAAATATTTGTTCTAAAATCTATAAAAAGTAACTATGACTCAAGTATATACCAGACTTTAGTTATGTGGACTGAAAACTATAGAATATAGCCGCGAAAAGACTTTGACTTGAATCGAATATTTATAGGACTTTGGTAGTAATAACAAGAAAAGAAAGACTATGTACACTTTTATGGCTAACAACTTGGTAAAGTAAAGTAAAGACTGAAAATGTAAAGTTGGCTTTCTCATCCAGTTTGTACAAGTCTTATGCCAATAAAAACATGTCAACCACTTCGAATTATTCTTTGTCGTGTAATTATGAATACCTATATGTTGTAGACATTTTGTCACTAGAAGATCAAACATCTACCATGTATCCACCTCTACCAAACCCATACGCAGTCTTTCTTAAGAATGCATGTAATTCGTGGATGCAAATCCGCTAAATGGTTCAAGAAAAGTGAAAAGGAGTTAAGGAATATGTTGCTGCAACAACACTTTTCCAACGCCCTATACTTATGAATCAAGAGAAACAATTCATATCCTTACAAATGCCAGAGGACTTTCCATAATAATGGAAAAGCCTTGGGTTTACTCATCTCCATATTGGTGTTTTATGAATTACGTTGATGTATCACGAAAGAAAAAGCCAGCCAGTAGTGGTACATCTTTATCTCCTTAATACCAGATTCAACAAGTACCAACATGCAAATTTGTATACGCCAGAGATTATCCTGGATAATAGTGCAGTCCTTGCCACCATATTTCCTAACTTCAACATGCCCCTATTTGATCCATATCAAGTGAAATCATTGAAGATCCAGGTTTAAATATTTGGAGCTACGCAAGCTAGGGGTTACATTGAAGCAACTCTTCACTGACAAATAGCCTGGCGAGTTCAAAACCATACTATAAACCTATCTCCTCCAAGTGGAAAAAACTCCTTGTTTCTAAGCCTAGATGCAACTGATGGAACCACAGAGTGCACCAAGATCCTGAAAAATATATCTAGGTATGAAATGGTAATCTTTATTCCAGTTTCATGGGTTACAACATATGATAAGTTGAGAGACTATCCTCAATCTCTCTAGTCCACTGATGATTCGGACCACTTCCATCTCAAAAATCCACAAAGAACAACCCTCTACATCTTTATGTAAAAACCAAGTGATGACCTTTCGTATGTAAAGAACTTTAGAACCATCTTTTGGTTCCTTGGTGACTTTATGAAAGAATGTGATTAGATAAACACTTAAATCCTAATGGTTATAGCCTGATGTGGAATAGGTGCCCCTTTTCAGGATATTACCCATGGAAGACGAGTTGTCACTGTAAAACTTGCAACGAGGATGATGTACTACATGCTCGGTTTGAATTCAATCCTTAAATGCTTATGATGTCCCTTTCTAGACCAAGTCACATAAATTCTTTCCCACCAAACTATAATTTTACAAAGGATAACCCGAGCTATGATACAACATTTCCAAGTAAGAATGTTATCCTACCAACTCTTCATGATGGACTTATCAAACTCTTAGAACATCGATCATTCCAAGAACACCGACTCAAAACTCTATAATATAATACATGTCCATTAGGATCCTAACTAATTCACTTCATCAACCAACAACACAAGGAGATCACTTCCCTGAAAGCCCAAATCTGACACCTAAAGTATGAGATCATTGAAGCACAACAAAATCAACACTTCAGGCCAAATACAACATCATTTCCCATACCACCACAAAAGTATCCCTCACAACATAAGAGCCAAGACTCTATCAGTTCACCAATACCTGTGTCCTCAACCACAATGTCTAATGATAAGCAAAAACTTGGGCCTGACATTACCAAACTCATAACGGAAATGATAGATGTTCTCCTATTCGAAGAATAGAACAAAATTGTGATATAAAAGAACAACGACAAGATATAAATGACCAGTCAGTTGAACCAGCACACATAACAATCTCAAGTTGGGAACCAAATCCCATAATTTAAGATGATCACTTACAGATCCCTGACGAAAATTCCACAACAAAAAATAGGACTATGAGAAATAATGCTTTCTCAAAGACAATGACAAAGACACTAACTTGAACAACCTCAGTCATGTTGATCTAAGTCATGTTGACCCAAAGAATGATAATCCTACTCTAGAAGAGTCATCTATCCACATAGACTCCCATTCTCCATATCCTCTCAAGAAGTATAAGGAAATGTCAGCCAGAGAAACCATATTAGATGAACATCAAAAATCTATCATTTGTAATAATACACAAGATAATCTGGTTATCAAGCCAAAAGGGTCTCCCCAGCTCTCAAAATAACAAACAAGGCAAGAGAGGTACATGCAGTACCGGTGAGCCAAAAAGGAAAACCACCGAATAATGAACCCGTTATTAGCAGGAGAGGAAGATCCTCTAGAAAGAGAAATTCAAGCAAGGAAAAATACTTCATATTCCTTGATAAGTGTCAGAAAACTAAAAGGGAAACTCAAGTCTTAGTTGAGACAATTACTCCCCAACATTCTAACACTCCTGAATCTATTCCTAATATAGGTGATAGATCTTCCAAGGACATTCCATCTTTATTCCTTAATGGTCAACTAAAGCCTCTCATTAGTGAACAATCATCTAATACCAATCCTATGGATGTGCTTCTAAACTAATGATGACTTGTATGTTGATGAATATATCAAAGGGTATAAAGATACATTGATTATTGCTGAACCATCAATCCAATCCCCTGAAGAAGCCTTCACAAGGATCTATCAAGAAGTCTTCTATAGAAATGTGGGCTACGTCAGGCAAGCCATTTTGCATACCTTGAAAAGCCTAGGAAAGAAGAGATTTGTACTGAAGCAGATCATCCAAAACTACCCAGCTCTTGATCATGGTTGTAGCAGAAATAATCTTGTTATCAAATCTAACTTCCCCTAATTAAGTCATCCTGCAAAGTCCAAGAACCAGCTACTATTTAGAAGGTTCAAATATACTATACCTCCAGATAATAAGATCAAAGCAATCATGCAAACCAGGTACTTCATACAAAGAAGCTCGATGAATTACAAAAAGAAAAACATTTGCATCATCTGCAGAAGGCCTAGTAACTTTGCAAGAAATTGTCTTGAAGCCAAAAAGTTGAAGGAAAAGTCCACCTCTTTGAAGAAATATCTGATCACATAGGCATCTATCTTAGCAAAGAGGATGACCTTGAATCGATCTTCTCCCTGGAAGATGAACCGACTGAAAATACCTTCTTCTCCATAAACGTATATGAAGAACTAGCCAACATCTATGTAGATTATTTCCACCTAATATCCATCATCGGATAAGATAACCATAAGTCGGCATGTCAAATTCTTAAGCTTAACACATCGGGAATTCTATCTTCCAGAAAAGCAGACGACCCTTCAAATCTATTTAATCAATATATGGATCCCTTCGATCCATCTATCTTATGAGAAAGAAGAACTTTATATGAGCTTAAAGTGTTAAAAAAGTATTGTGGATCCTTTCAAAATCCTTTGTGAGTACACCCAAAATATACTTTTCATCATGTGTTTAGAGCACTAGACAATGACTTCCCGAAAGAACTCTTGTGGTTATTTTGTATTCTCATAGAGTTCAAGTATGATTCCCTTAGGAATTTTGATCAAATCCAACCATCTATAAAATGTTTCATGATGTGGTTCAATCCATGATACTATTAGGTTTGATTCTTCAAAAATTCCTATTATGAAATGGTATTCATGCTTCATTGTCTGGTAGGAATCATAGGCCAAGACGTCTAAGCTAGAGCTAAAAATTTCACTCTTCTATAAATTTTTTATTTCAATACTCTCCTTGGAAGATGAATACTATGAAGTCACCAACATCATCAAAAGCATATAGCTTAAAGCTCCCCCACAAAAATATGAAGATTTATCCAACAAAAAGAGTTACTTCACCAAATCGCTGAAAAGAAACTTGGAAGGTTAAGAACACCTTAGGAAGAAGCATGGTGTCGATTGGTGGATGAAAGAAGGATACACGATTTCATTACAAACACCATCAACCACTACCAAAACGTAACACCAAATAACATGTTCAAGAAATTACCATTCTCCACAAGCTCAATGGAATTACTTCTAAAGATTACCATGAAACCCTCTCAATTGGGTTAATTTCTTCACCATAAAACACTCTTAATTGGGTTACCCTCTTAAATGGGTTTACCTATAAGATACTTATCCAGCTACATAGTAGATACCTGCTTGTAAGGAGCTTACAAGCTCCTGATCCACCTACTTGACAAGATGCTCAGTCACCTATTAGTGCAAGTTATCACATGTCAATGACATATGTGTGCTTTGTCTTATTAGTCCCATAACAAGTTAGTAGAAACCGACTTGAATAAGTATGTCCCCAAGAAAGGCCTTATCTAGTCTGAGTAGATAGGATATGGCTTATCATTTTAAAAAGATAAGACTTATCACTTAGTATATTTTATTTCAAGTTTATCTATACTTTAAGATTATTTATAGATTCCTTCTTCTATAAAAGAATGCATAGGTCTTTAGTTGGAGATCATCAACTTTTCCACCTAAAAACCTCTTTTATAAAGTTTTTTTTTTGTAATAAGAATATTTGTTGTCTAAGTTCTCTCTCTTGATCCTCTCTTTCCAAAGGGATCGGTACTTCTATCCTTTAGGTCGAAGTAGTGGGGTAAGGAAACACTTTGGAAAGTATACTTATTGTCATTGCAACATGAAACTCTGAAGTACTTTCCCTGATTATGAAGTAAAATTAGCTTTGTTTATGTGACATAGATTTCTAAGTATATTCCATGTTTATGAAACAAAATTGGTTTGGTTTGTACAATATCTTTTCTATTTACTTTCATTTCTTTTCATAAACAAGTAAATTTGAGGTAAGGAGTAGTACCTCTTTGTTTTACAGACTGTTGAAGGTTCTAAAGGCCATGGGAGAGTTGAGAAAAGCCCGTATATGTTAAATATGGAATAATTGTACTAAGGTTACCAATGATTTACTGTGTTCAAAGAATTGCAAAGTCAGGCCATCCAGTTAAGGGTTGAGAAGCCTTTGTTAGTGAAAAACTATCCTTTAGTGGATGTGTATCCTCAATCATAAGAAAGCTATTGTGTGTTGATAAAATCATTCATTTTATATAGTGTGCTACCTATATGGACGTGAAACCGCCTAACATGTTGGAAAAGTTAGGGTCTATGGTCTATGGTGTCAATGAGAGCATTGATTTCATATGGTGTGCTGCCTACATAGTTGTGAAATTGCCTTTTATGTTTGAAAGTTTTGAGCTATATTGTTGTCACCTAGTTAATGTGGTGTCACTCTTTTCCCCATTATCCCCTATCTATTGGTATCTAAGCAAATTCCATAATCAACATAGTAGGAATTCTATCTTTCGAGATGACGGAATTCCCATAAAGTCTGTTCCAATAGCATTTGGATACCTTCAATCCATCTATCCTTTGAAAAAGAAGAACTTTCTATGAAATTCAAATATTTAACAAATATGAAAGATTCATCTTAAAGACGTTCGAAGTACACCCGGTATACCTTTCCTGCCATGTGTTCATAGCACTAGCTAATGACTTCCTACAAGAACTCCTATGGTTATTCTAGTACCATATTCTTATGCAGTTCAAGTGTGATGCCTTCAAGCATTTCGATTGAATCCAACTAGCTCTAAAATATTTCATGATATGGTCCAAGAAACGACACTATTAGGTTTGAAGCTTTAAAGATTCCTATGATGCAATGGTATTCATGTTGCATCATTTTGTAAAATCACAGTCCATGATGTCTAAGCTCAACCAGAAATTTAACTCCTCTAGAAATTCCCCGTATCAATACTCTCCTTGGAAGATGAATAATATGAAGTAATTGGTTCCATTAAAAGCATATGGATTAAATCTATCCTATAGAAATATGAAGATTCATCCAACAGGAAAAGTTACTTCACCAGATCACTGAAAAGAAGCTTGGAAGGCCAAAAATACCTCAGGCCGAAGTAATCGACTGGTGGATAGAAGAAGGATATGCAAGTTCATCACCGACACCATCCAACACTGCCTAAAAGATGATGCTAGATGCATGTGCAAAAATTTAACATTCACGGCAAGCTCTATAGAATTACCTTATTGTGGAATTACCATCCAAAGTTTACCATGAGACCCTCTTAATTGGATTACCTTCTTCACTGCAAAACCCTCTCAATTTGGTTACCCTCTTAGATGTGTTTTACTCTAAGCTATTTATCCAGCTATATTGTAGACACCTACTTGCAAGAAGCTTACAAGTGGCTGATCCACATGCTTGACAAACCGTCTAATCACCCGCTTGCACATACAAACAACATATGTATGTTTTGTTTTATTAGGTCCACCACATGTTAGTGGGGCTTGTCTAGAATAAAATAGGTTATAAATATCTCATAGAAGTGTGTGCCAAAGATAGGGCTTATCTAGTATAAGTAGACATAATGGGGTTATCTATTTAAGAAGATAAGACATATCTCTTAGAATATTTTATTTAAATATTATCTGTATTTCAAGCTTATCTAGAGCTTTCTTCTCATATAAAAATAAGCATGGGCCTTTAATTGGAGATAATTATATTCTCCACTTAGAGAGATACTCTCTACTTGGAATCAAATTCTCTGCCTAAAAACCTCTCTTGTAAAGTTTCTCTTTTTTAGTTAAAATCGTTTTTGGCTAAGTTTTCTCTCTTGCTCCTCTTTTTCTAAAGGGATGGGTACTTTGATCCTTTAGGTCGGGGTAGTAGGGTTGGGAAACACTTTGACAAGTATACTTATTGTAATTGAAACATAGAACTCTAAATCACTTTCCATGATAATGACAAAAAATTAGCTTTGTTCACGTGACATAGATTTCTAATTCCTTTCTATGATAATGAAACAAAATTGGTTTGGTCTGCAAAATAGCTTTTTGATTTTCTTGCTTTTATTTATACACACATAAATCAGAGGTATGGAGTAATACACCTTTGTTTCGCAAAATATTGAGTGAGCTAAAGGCCATGGAAGAGTCAAAAAAATTATGTGTCTGTCATATACGGAACAATTGTACTAAGGTTACCAACTATTTACTATGTAATTAGCTATTTCTTCAAAGAGGTAGACAGAGTCCTCCGACCTTTTGGCTTTAGGATAGTTTGTTGCAAAGTGATGAGGCTTTTTGCAGATAAAGTAGTCATTCTTCTTTTTGTAGCTTGTCGAGCTTCATTGTATGAAGTACTTGGTTTGCTTGATTGCCTTGATCTTGTTGTTTGGAGGCTTGAGTTGTTTGAACCTTCTAAATTGCATATTTCTTTGGGATTCCACTTGACATCTTAAGCAGGGGCATTTGGATTTTGTAACAAAATTGTTCTTGTTGCATGCCTGATCAAGTATTGGATTATTTTGGACAATCTTCTTTAGTATAGATCTTGTGATGTCATTGATAGTGATGATATGGAATCCAGTTACAATAATTTTCTTTTCCATTGATGCTAGTTCTGGCTTTTTTTCTAGGACCAAATCATCGTCCACCCCATCAACTAATTTAGAGACTTTTCGATCCTTGGAGTGGTCCATGAATATTGGTGGATAATCTCCTTCTGGGGATTAGATGGATGATTTCAGAGTGTCCTTGACATAATTTTGAGAGTTGGCTGATGAAGCTGCCTTTTATTTGATATATTCTTCAACTTGGAAGTTGTTATGCATTTCAGAACATACATCTGTGGGATCAATATGAGACGAGTGTTACTGCTCCTCCTCAAGGTTAAAGTCATAGAAGTCATCAATGGCTTCCAAATATTCCTCAAATAGGTCATTGTCAATAGATTATTAAGGAATAGAATTTCTAATTTCTTCCACATACAGGTCTGGGACAAACTGATTTGAAATGCTCAAGTCATCATCGATAAAGGTATCTGGAAATAACTTTTTGTTACTGAGAGGGAATTTTTTAATAAACCTCTAGTCTTCATCAGGTGGTTCTTTACTTTGGGCTTCTATGATTATGATCTCCAAGTCATCATCTGGGGCTATAGGATTTAGGCTTGAGAAAATTAAACACGAATTAGAGCAGCACATCTTGAGTCCATCTTAAAAGCATCATATATAACCTGGCTTGAATACTTCATCCTTTTGACTTATTTTTGTACCATCTAGGCTTGATTTTAGGCTGTCAGGGCATATTTGTTTTTCCATACAAATTTGGCAATATCAAACTCCTATTCATCTTTTAGATCGAGAGTGAATAGCATGGATAACAAGGTGGGTAAGTGGAAAAGGGTTTCCCTAATCCTCGTGGAGGATATATTTGTGAAAATACGGTGAACTTTTGGCCATTTCGAAGTTTAGTGTAGTTTGATTTGAGAAGATGGATTTGTTCTTCTAGTAAGGCCAAGTATTTTCATTTTTGGTCAATAAAATGTAGAATTTAGGTTCCTAGCAGACATTTTTTAGACTAGACGGTCTGTATCCAGTTCTTTAGTGCTTTGAGAAGTATGGCATGTTGGACGGATGCTTGAGCACGTTTTGGTAACATAACATATGGTACTTTTGGAACTTGGGTTATGTTATCCTTTTTGAATAATGGGTTTTGTGGGAAATCATCTGAGTGACTGGTGCCTGCGGGAGCCATCATGAATATATTGGTTGCAGGCTTATTTAAGGTTTGGGTGGTTTTATTTCATGATTTAGTGGTGAGGTATCTCCTTGGAACATATTACCATGGAAATTCACTTTACATGGGCAGTGTCCTGAATATTATATGGTGGTTGAAAAATAAAGTAAACCACCAAAGGTTAGGGTCAAATCCCAAGGCAATACGTGGAATTACGGCTCTCAACTACTGTAATCAACGGGCAAAACTAGAAAATTAAATTGAGGGCTTATAGGAGCAATATCAAACAAGTAACTAATATCAACTTTGGTTGTAATCAGTCCTAGGTGAACAATAGAATTGTGTTCCCCCTGGCTTCTCAACTCAGTAGGATTATCATACTTTATTGAATCGAATGGACACCTTGCATGAAGAATATGATAAGTTATGTAACACCGTCTTTTGGACTAGTTGACAGATCTCACAAATTAACTTTGGAGTATCAGGATGTCGCCTTACTAACCCTTATCCTAGAGCCCAGTTAACTATTACCTTTTGAGTCTCTAGTTATTAGATGACAGTTAACCATCTTATTTATATAATACTTAGTAGCATGGCTCGATAGTTAAACTTCAAATTACTATTGTGATTACCTTTTCCTAGTCACTACTCTTCTTTTAGAGTAATTAGAAATAATCTGGGTGGGATAATACTGTTTGCAACCGTTAAGATATCTATTAAAGTGAAGATATACAATACATGCATGGGTATCAGTTTGGAACAACATAGCACTTCCTCTACTTCATCAATCCGCCAGGGTTTCCACAAGCCTAGCTAAGGGTTTTTAGCCACTCATGCTTTTGAAGTAATCAACGATATTCATAATTGAAAGCATTAGATTACATCACAATAATCACAACTAATAACCCAAAACTTCAACTAGATTAATAACCAAAATCGATACAAAATAATTCCAAAACCAAAATCAAATCTCAGAGTCACAAAATATGTTTGTAAGTATATAAAATGTGTAACTTCTACTAAAAACATATAATGGATATTTATAGTACACGAGGAAACCCTAAAAATCAAAACCCATAAAAAAAGGACAAAAAGGTTTGGTGGCCAGTTATTTAGGCCACATGTGGTCCACAAGTACCACATGTAGTCCGCATGTATACCCCGGTAGGTTCCAGAAAATTTTCCTACAATGTTCATTCTTTGGATTTTGGATTTTTGGTACTTACCTTACCCACATGCGTTCCAGAAGTACTACATTCAGTCTATATGTAGACATAGGTAAGTGCTAAAAAATTTCCTTTAGCTCTTGCACTCTCAGGATTATCAATTCTAGTTCTTACCTTAGTCACATACGGAGCACAAGTGCTACATGTGGTCTGCATATGGACATAGGTAAGTGCCAGGTCTTCAGATTCTTCCAACCAAGCTTTTGGACTTTAACTTATGGTACATAATTTGGTGCACACACCGGGTAAAAGCCACAAATACTCAAAAATACTCAAGTAATAGCCAAAAACTCTATTTTTTCATCTTTTTTCTTGAACTTAGCATCAAAAACCTAGTTTCCTACAAAACCTACCCAAAACACATCATATTTAACAAAACAACCTAAGAAACTTGAATATTTTCATCATTTTAAGCATGAAAAGTGCTATATTTCTATAGCACATCAATACCCACAACTTAGATGTTTGCATTTCCGCAAGCAACACATAATAAAATAAAACAAAACACAATGCTTAACTAGGAGAATCTAAGCTATCCAGGGTAGCCAATCAACACTTTAAGCTTAAACAACAATATCCTCTCCTAGTTCAACCTTTCAAAACCAACTGCATATACACATGAAGCCCAACAATGTGACACAATGGGATCAAGGTATGGCATTACATTAGCAATAGACAACCATGCATATATATACAAGTTGCAATACCCAAAATAAGTAAGCAGCTGGCAATATGAATCATGTTCCCTCATAACAAAGGAGTCCCACTCACTCATATAAAATAATACATGTAAATACAGGGAAAATCAAGCGACACTCATATTTAAAAGAGAGGTTCCAATAAATGTATGTCAAACACCATAAACATATCCTCATTTTGTTTACTTTAGCTTTCAGATAATCATGTTAGGATCACAATAGGACTTTTCTCAGCTTGTAATGTAGGCCTGGGGCTGGTATGCTACATATGGATATTTAAAGTGACTAAGCCTCTGTGGCACTACACTCACTTTGGAGTCTCACTTATTAATAATTTTTTCACTTTATTTCTGCCCTTATTTCTCCCATTTTACTTTAAAGAACACTCAGGTTGGGTATGATTTTCTTATTATTTCTTTTCACAATTAATCTTTTTTCCTTTTTCTTTTATTTTTCTACCACACCCAGACCTATTTTTTTTTCTTTTATTTCTCCCTTCTTCACACTCATTTTATATCACACACCCATATGATAGTTGCCCTCAACTTAGGCACTTTGCCTGAGTTGAGGTGCATAATATCCAAGAAGGGATGGGCCAAAATAGGTTATTGCAACACAAATGGGAAAGGTGAAAGGTAAAATAAGAAAATCAGGATTATAGGCTCAAAACTGGGATCAAGGGATATAATTTGCACATGGAAGGTCATTTAGGCTTAAAGTGGACTAACATTAAAAACGGCCTATGATCCTTTCCTAGTGAACTATCCTACAACATAGGCAAGACTAACCGGGCAAGTTCTAGATTAAAGACATATTGGGAACTAAATAGCATCTCACGCACACATTGTTTAGAGTTAATATCACAAGATACTACCTATCTATTTCATGCAATTACTAGCACTGATTATCATGTCCCTAATACTAATGCCATAACAAGATCCATAAATTCTCACACGTATATACCTTTACACAATTCTAAAACAAAATTTTGGAGGGGTATTACTTTTCTCAAAAATCAATTAAAAACATGTCAATAGACCTAAATGATTAAAAATCTCCTAATTACACAAAAAATACAACAAAATATGAAAAAAGCACAATACGACGCAAATATAAAACTAGAAATGTCGGTTCTACAACCATACCATGGCCGACAATAAAAGAAGCACGGTAACAAAAACCCGCGATGGTGATGGTATACCCCACCCCCAACTAAAACACTATGCACTATCCCTAATTCACATATATAAAGTAAAATAGAGGGAAGTGAGACATACTTAGGATACACTAAGCATCTGTATACCTTGTATTGTCTCCCAAGCAGCACTTGATTTAACATCGTGGCACGACGTAGTTGTGTTGGTTACTATACTTCACCAAAAATCCTATGGGTTAACTACCATACATTTCTTGATTCAACTTCACGGCACGACGTGATACCCTGACTACTCAGAATTCATTAAGATGCCTAAAAGAGTACCCTCCTAGGTCATCAATGGAATTAATAACTGATACTACTCTCATGTTGGTTGGCATTTTTATTATTTTTCAAATATTGAATGTGACTTTTTCCTTGTTGACTCTAAACTTCAGCTCTCTCTTTTCCATGTTAACCATTGATATACCCGTAGCCATTAACGATTTTCCTAAAATTATGGGCATCTAAAAATTGACCTCACAATCAAGAATCACAAAGTCAGCTAGAAAAATGAGGTGATCTACTCTTACCATCATATCATATAAAATGTAGATGGTTTTTTTGACTGTGTGATCGGCCATCAATAGTTGCATTGTAGTTGGCTCAGAAGAGCTCAAACCTAATTGTCAAAACATGGCTAGAAGTATATGATTTATGTTGGCTTCTAAATCATAAAGAGCTCTAGAAAATTGTGAGGTCCCAACTGATAATGGAACTATTAATATACCAGGATCACCCTTTTTTAGGCTAGAGATCTAGAAGTAACAGCACTGTAATAGCGCAGTCCACTCACGTCCTCAAAACTCGCAGTTTGCTTCTTGGTCACTAGCTCCTTTATAAACCTGAAATACCCAGTCATCTCTTTTAATGCTTTAAGGAGGGGGATGTTTAATCTCCAGTTATTTATTATTTTAATAAACTTCTTAAACTTTCTTTTCTCTTGCTTCTATTTTAGTCTCTAATAAAAAAGTGGGAGTGGTCATGGAATTTGTCTTATTTCTGGCTCAACAACCCAACCTTTACCTTTGTACTCGTCAATTGTATCATCATGACATGTTGCCTCTTTTGATTCTATAATAGGTGTCTCATCAACAACAGTCTCATCATGTCATTGCACTTCTGCAATAGGTAAAGGAGGATTTACAGTAGTTATATCACTCCTTATGGTAATGGAAAGAATATGATCGTTATTTTTTGAATTTTGCACAGTGTTATTCAGAAGGATACCTGGCTACCTCTGGTTCAGTATTGTTGACATTTTCCCAAACTAGGTCTCCTGATTGATAATAGTGGCATAAGATTCAGCCTTCTGGGTCAACCTTAAAATATCAGCCTTAATCTTCTTAAGGATGTGGCCTCCTGATTTTTTTGACCCTCAACTTTCTTTTTCAACATTGAATCCATTCTAGACTCTATATCTCAATTGCATAGTGGAATTTACCTATCTCCCTTCTCTCTATAGTGATCTTTTTTTCTCTAGTCTCTATCTCGATCCCTACTATGGTTTGTGTATCTATCACTATAATAGTTTTGACCTCGATTTCCTTTCTCTTAGGATTGGAAACTCGTTAACTCGCATCAAGATACTTGGCTTCCTCTTCTAATTCAAACTCATAAGCTTTGGAAGTTGAACCTTGTGCTCTTACTGTGTTGACTTCCTAGAACTTGCTACTGCAAAGTGTTATTCCAGTAACCAAAGATCAGTCCTCAGCAGTATAGGTTCTTATGCTACTGAATCATTAGCTACTCTATACTCAAAGGAAGGACCAATAGCATAAATGCCAGAACCCTCTCAGCCTCTAGAGTTTACAACCCTCTGTTATGAGAGAAATGTAGTCAAGGATTTCCAAAGCTACCTCCCAGCGTAGTATCATAAAAGCTCTTCCAAAGATGGTGTCTTTCATGGGTCTGGAGCTGATGGTCAGGGCTCTGTAAAATATCTCCAATAATCTCATCCCTGAAATTCGATGGTTAGGCACCATACTCAGCTTTTTCTTGAACCTGAACTAAGACTTAAACATAGATTCTGACTGTAGTTGTCTGAAATTATAAATCTTGTCCTTAAGCTGTAACATCCATGATGGAGGAAAGAACATGTTCAAGGATTTTTTAAGAAACTCATTCCACATAGTGAAAGATCCTTTTGGTAGTTCCCCCAACCATAAATATACTTCTCCTATAAGAAAAAAGGGAAACAACCTTAATCTAAGTGCCTCCTAATTTACCCCTGGGTTTGTGTATGAACTGTAGATCTCAATGAAATTTGTAAGGTACATATTGTCATTATCAGTAGGCAAACCCGCAAATACACCCTTCAGGATTAAGAGCTAAATCATTGCACTCGTTATGTCAAACTTAATGCCTTAGGGAAAACAAGAAGAATAATAGCTCCAGTCTTTTGTAACACCCAGAATGTTTACAATGGTCCTTCGTATTTTGACAAAGTCTTAGAAGCCTAATTTTAATTATTTTATCATAACATCGTATGCATTCAAAGGTACTCAATTTAAATTTTACAAATATTTATAATTCAATAATATTTTAGTAAAATATTAAGTTTGCGCTATGTGTAAAGATAATTCCATGTTATCAATTATTCTAGGTTGTAACACGGAGTGGTGCTTTATATGTATATTTGTATAATGTTATAAGACGTATAATGTTTAAGTATTATTATTATACCTTTCATATTTATCAACTATTGTCCACTTTTTAATAAAATATTTAAGCATATGCTATGTGTGAAAATTATTATGCAACAATTAAGTGAACTACATGTTTGATCTGTTTGCTATTTACGTATTTGTTTATTTGTTATAATTATTAGAACATAACTGATGAGTAGTGAATCTACCACTCAATTGTACTCCACCTTGATTCACATTACCATGTTTTAAATGAATAAGTGAGACATAATTGTGATTAAATGCATTAATATTCACATTTTGCAGGCACTAAGATGATAAGATGGAAAGATATGGATTGGAGTTAAAAAAAGAAACAAAAGGGGGAAAAGAAGTTCAGCTGATGACCTGTAGTGGAGCATGGCCTTAGTTATCGCAATCGTGATCCTTATACCTTGATCGTGGTCAGTCAAGATAGCGTGATCGCGTAACATCGCCCGCGGTCATGGTAGACCTGATCTCAGTGAAGCTAGTGCGATCATGGCCTAGCAGAAAATGTAGCCCAAGGGAAGGAACATAAATGCACACAGATGATCACAAGTATCCTTATATAGACTAAAACCCTATCTCTTTGGGGATTATCTTTTTCAATTCCTAATTATTGAATATTGTTCTAGTTCTTAGCCTCCACACTTGGAGAAGAAAATATTGTATTAATTTTGGGTGAAGAATACATTGGAGTAGCTTCTAAGTGGATAATTAACAAACTCCCATTGAAGATTTATTTGATTCTAAAGTTTGAAGTAACATTCACTTAGCCTCTTATAAATCAAATCAATAGAGATTTTAAGTATATCATTACTTATTTATCGTATGAGTAGCTAGTTTTTCCTCTTGGGGTTATGTATGAATATGGTTAAAGTATGTGTGGGTTGTTACTTTTAGCTTCAATTAGTAGTTCATGTTGATGGGTTTTGCAAATGCTTGAAAATAACATGGAATTTATTGGCGAAAGCCTCAAATTTCCAAATCCCCACATCATTCTTGACAAAGGGATGTGGGTAACCTAGATCCTTCAACCATCCTTGAAAGAGGGGTTGAAGGTGACATATGTATTTGTGGACAATTACTTAGATTGTAGTTGTTCCCTTTTTTGTTATCTTAGAAATAACGATAAATTGCAAAATGGCTATGTCTTAGTCATCATCCTAGAAATAGGGATTCCTAAATTGAGGTTTGGTTACCAATTACTGAACACACCCTTTTGGTATTCGAAAGAATCAATATGTGATAGTTTGGTGCTTTATTGAAAGTTTAGCACCAAAACCACTAACCGAACCTACCCAAGTTTAATCTACTAAAAGTGAAGTTGATTGTTAACACCCTCTGTTAGATTCCCTTAGTAATACATAACCCCAAGATCCGTGCTTAATTAATTATACTCTAGTTATTCGTAGCCCCGAATTAATACTTGAAAACCACAAAAGAAAATATCAGTTGTGATATTTTCCAATCCACCCCTATTTTTATCTTCTTGTACTCTAGGTTTGAATTTAGCAAGTATCCATTGTTTCAAGCTAATTTGATAGCCACTCACATTATTCCTCGTAGATTCAACCCCGACTCAAAAGTTGGGTAAATATATTAACGATGATCGCCTTGCACTTAAATTGACGTGTAAGTTGAGAGTTATTAGAAATGGTGTCATTGTCAGGGAACAACTTGGCATATTGAGTTAGTTTGGAATTTTAGCTTACTTTCTTAAATTCAAACTTGTGAATAAGTGTTTGTGATTTTGTTTTGATTCTTGGTTTAGGTAGATTTTTGTTTTTATTTATTTTTCTCTATGGCATCTCAGGACTACTATGACTTTGGTAGTTGGAACTCCTAACATGATGATCCATGTCCATATTATGACGGACCCTATTTTTTGAGATATTGTAGATATTCTTCCTGGAGAGAGATGGAATCACCAACTCGATCCTATTAGGAGTATGGTTGTTCTTTATGTGGTGGTCAAGATGGACATTGGAGTGATTGTCCAAATGCCCCGTCCCCTCATTATGCTAACCTAAATGCTAGTTTTTCTTATGAGTTTGATAGGTCTTATGATGCGGAGAAGAAAGAACGACATACCAGGTCTAATAATTTTAAAGAAATGCTTCAAACTATTTTGGATTGAGTAACTACAATAGAGGAGAATTTTCATGACATACGTTAATCCAATGAGTCATTTGGATGAGAGATTTACATGATAGAGGAAATGTGAAAGGAAACAAATATAGAAAATGCCATCACCCTGCCCACTTACCAAGAAGAGGTTAAGCAAGAAGAGAAACTAAGCTATGATGATGAGCTTGGTAGAGAAGAAGCCTTTGAGATCTCCCTACAAGCCAAACCATATATTTTTTAAGATGCCAAGATCGAGGAAATGGTACTAGAGTAAAAAGGAAAAAGCAAAGCATGACTCTCATGAAGACTCTAGTCCATTTTGGGGTGAGGGTGCTACTATGGATGCAATTCTAAAATTAAGGGATGGACCTTATTCAAACTACTTCTCAAAATCGTGCTTAGAGGATGTGATGAGAATCTATCTACCTAGGTGAATGGTGGATTTTGGGGAAAAGAGCACAATTCCTATATTTTGGAGTTTGACACTCCAAAAGAGCACATGGAAACCCTTACACAAAAGTCCAAGGAACCCAACTTCCAATGTAAAACTAGTGGTCTATTGATTTTCCCACCTTTACCTAAGGAACCAAATAAAAATTTTTATGTGAAATTGTGTAAGAGCTTCAAGTCTTCAAAGAGGCAAGATATAAGCTATATCATCATGACCCCACCACTATTTAGCTTCACCTTGGAAGATATGAATCTTATGTCCCTCTACTGCTCAACTCATAGTGAGCAAAAGTCAGGACGGAGATTCAAATCTTCTTAGTGGAAATAAAAATGATAGTTGGAGGAGTATTTAACCTCAAAGATAGGAAGAAACCCATCATGCCATAAAAGTAGCATGTATCCTTTTATTTATGCATGATAGAGTAGATTTTATTTTTGTTTTTGCATAATACATGAAATTATGGTACTACAAAAAGTGTTGATCAAAATTAAAAAAGGCCTGAGATCACAGATAACTGACCGCGATCATGGTCAATCAAGTTTAAAAAAACCATCAGACTGTCTCTCCTCCCCTGCCTCTTTTTGAAAATTTCTCAAAATTCTCTAAGCTTTAAGCATTTTGTTAGAGTCCTAGAGTTCATTTTAGTCCATTTTAATCCTATCACTCGGTAAGTGGTTCGAAATCCCTCACTTTGATGTTGTTTTAGGCTTGGAACTTGTTGTTTAGGAACTAAAATAGTGTTTTCAATGCTAAATCCATATTTGTATGTAGTTATTATTGTGGTTAACCATTGTAGTTGGTATACACATTAATAGGGAAGTTTTGAGTACCTAGATTTAGGCTTAAAAATAATAGAATTGACGTGTATACCATGTGCTTGACTTAATACCTAAATGGATTTCATGTTGCTTTCCTTATGTTCTAAGAGTATAATCTAGCACTTAGGGTATTAGTTTCATAAGCATGAAATTCTAAGGATTGATTGGAACAAAATTTGGGGTTAAAATCTTATGTTTTAGCGATGTTGCGGAAACTGTCGAACATAGTCTCAGTTACCGTGATCGAGAAACTATTATTGTAGTCAATGGTCCACAATCACAGAACCACGATCATGGTGAATGGTCCATGATTTCCATAACTGAGACCAGTTTTCAGTTGAGTCTAAAATTTCTGCATGCCCATTTCTTACCCCAGAACCCATTACAACATTGCCACCTGAGTTTAACTAATTAATCTAGCATGGTGTTGTTGTTAAATTGATAATGATAGTATGGAGTATCTTTCCTATAGGTACTCAAAATGGGAGACTACGACCATGGCCATTTCATAGACCTTAAATATCACAGCCAGTATTACAGTGACCTCCTTTAGATCAAGTTCCTTCTAGAAAGAGGATCCTGCATGGATAAGATTACTGAGAAGTTCCCAAAATTCTTTTACAAGCTTGATGCTACTGGGTGGATACGTTTTGTATCGTACCCCTGTATTACCAATAAGCACTAGGTAAGAGAGTTCTATACAAATCTTAGTGCAATCTCCCTCTCAAAGCCAGTGATAAAGATTTAGGGAAAGAAAATGCTTTTTAGAGTGGAGCAGGTGAATGAGGTATATGTGCTCCTAGAAGCTGACATGGATAACTTCTAGGAAAAGGCCAATAATCTAGGGACCTGGATTGCTAGCATACAATAACCTAATAGAGAGGTCTCCTAGGCTTACACCAAAAGAGGTATCTCTATGCATGAATTCATAGCAGATGCCAGAATCTGGTTAAACATTATTTATAATAGAGTTTTGCCTTGTACACATATGACTTCTGTCACCAATTTGTGAGCTCGTATGGTAGCCTGTCTTATATCTAGTATTGCTCTGAATGTGGGCTAGATTGTTCTTGAAGAGTGGAGACATTTCAAGATTCAGGGTGGCACCTTTCTTCCCTTTCCTTCTCATATTACTGGACTGTGCAAAAGACTAAGGGTGGAAGAATATCCTATATATACCTGGGTAAAACCATGCCCCCATATCACTCCTCTTAAAATTTGGGCACCTGGATAGACTAAGAAGAGAAAGGTTTACTTAGGCAAGTCAACTGCTGAGAAGACTAAATCTTGTAGACCATCCGCTAATGGGCCTCTAGAAGATGGTCCATCAAGGAGGTAGTATCCAATTTGCCTCAGGGTCCAAGAGATTCAACATCCAGGCATCACTCGTATGTCTTTCTTGATGATTAGTAAAAACATAAGCAGGAGTAGGAGACATAGGGATCCACTTTTGCCAGACTGGAGAGGGCATATTCAGCATTGGCAAAGTCTCATATGGATCTTATAGAATCCCACAACAAAATAAAAAAAAGGAGAAGAAAAGGGACAGGTTCTTCACCAAGATGTGGAAGGGGGTAAAAGTTCTATGGAAGGTCCTAAAACACAGTGATAGGTTACTTTCTCCTAGGGTCAAAAGTGATGACGAGTCCCATATTGACTAGTACGATGTTGATGCTGGTGGAGCTGCTGTGGAGTGTGCGGGAGATAGCATTTCTTGAGACATATTCAAGGAGCATCTTTTTTCTCTTTCTTTATTACTTATGTAGTGAGGACACTATTATCCTTTTAGTTAGGGATGCCCCTAGATTTGTATTGTTTTGATATATTTTTGGATGATTCTTATGTTGTTTTGATAACATTTTGTAGGATATTTTGTTTTTGTTTTTGGGATGCTTCATTTGGGCGCTCTGATGGTGCCCACATTTCATGGATTAGTCATTTTGTTTTTGTTTATAGATTCTCTATTTTACTTTAGTTTATTTTGATTATGGCGATGGTTGATGAGCTTTTCCCTATGATAGATTGAGTGACGACATTCTTAAGGGAAAAATATTGTAATTTGGGTTTTGAGACATAGATGCAAGGGAATTCTGAGTACCCATTGCATCATGATCACAAATGCAAGGGAAGTTTGAGTACTTGTGGTATTGTGAATTTGGGATTGCACACATGTCATTGGCATAGTCTGAGTAGCCATATGGTTGGTTTGCCCATGTTAAACTAAATATGAAGACAATGGTTTGGATTGTTTCCATAAGTTAGAAAATTGTGCGTGGTGCAAATGCAAAACAAACAACCCCCTCCATCCTAAAAAAATTCACAAACCAAGGGCATGGACGTGAGAAAATTTGTAACAAAACTTTTTCTCTTTTTGTGACTCAAATTTTCTTTGGGCTTTTACATATTGATAAATACCTCTTTTTCGTCTCTAATGTGAGGGGAAATTAAGCCTCTTTGCAGAGTTCACATGCCATGTGCGGTGAGTTTGTTTGTCTAAATCTCGTGTATACTTGTGTCATCTAGAACTTGCCCCATTAATCTCTCAAGGCTAATTATGATTGTATTTTGTTGGTGAGATGATCTTAGGCCATCATGGTGACATCGAAAGCCCACTTAACCTAAAAATCCTACCCGTGCATAGATTTTATCTCTTGTCACCCATTTTGAGCCTTTGGACCTTTCTTTAGAAAATAATTTACAAATCGTGAGCCATTCAATTGTTATCTCTCTTTTGAACCATACCCTCCTTGAATTTAAAAAGGCAACTTGAGGCTAAAATCCTAAGTTGGGGGTGGTGAAGATTGAAGGAAGTAACTTTGGGCCACAGTTGTTAGTAAGTACCTGAGAGCTTAAACATTGAAAACCAATGATTGTAGAAAAAAAGGACCCAACAAAGGAAGGAATTGCAAGAAATTTTCAAATAAATAAATAAAATAAAATGGGTGAAAAAAAGAAGCAATGGTAGGCACTTGTGTAATCAAAAGAATAAAAATAAAGGGAAGTAGCCCATAGTTAAAAGATTGATCAAATATGTGATGTACATGTTCAAGAAGGGTGTAACCATGTTGTTCCTAAATGATATCATACCCTAACCCTAACCTATGTTACAAGCTCAAAAAGACCTTCGAGATCTCCAAACATTTTCTTTTATTGTAGTGGCGATTTAAAATAGGGGCAATCCTGTGGTATGACACTTGTTAGCATAAAGAGTTCTTGTGAGGGTGAGATTTTAGCACTTAAAATTCCTTGTTGCATTTTTGTTAGCTATGTGTGTGGAGTTTTTCTTTTTGTGAGAAGGCAAGTGAACAAGTTGAGGTAGGTGATTTTTTCAACTTATAAGAAATGAGGCAAAAGGAGTATAACTTAGTGATGGTCAAAAGTTAGTCACTTCTAGAGTATTGGTTGTTGTTGCATTGTTGCTTCATGAATTTTTTTTTTGCATTCTTAGATATTGCTTATTATGTTGAGGGTGAAGTGAGAATATCTTAGCCTATGTGAAAAGAGCTACTTGTGGTGGTGACTAAGCTTAAAGTCAATGTGATTATTGGGCCATCTACGTTGGGAATAAATATGTATTGTCTCATAGTAAGAGATAGTGTTGCTTGAGTACAAGCAAAGCTTTAAGTTAGGGTGTTGATGATTGGTGAATCTACCACTCAATTGTACTCCACATTCGTGAACATTACCATGTTTTGAATAAATAAGTGAGCCATAATTGTGATTAAATGCACTAATATTTACATTTTGCAGGAACCAAGATGATAAGATGGAAATATATGGATTGAGATAAAAAGGGACCAAAGGGGAGCAAAGAAGTGCAGCTGAAGACCTGGAGAAAAACATGGCTTTATTTATCGCGATAGCGGTCTGAGGACCACGATCGTGTTCAGTCAAGATACTGCGGTCACATGGCATTTTCTGCGATCGCGGCGAAGCTGGTGCAATCACGGTCTAGCAAAAAATGCAGTTCAAGGAAAGGAACGTCTATGCATGCAGCTGATCCCAAATGTCCTTATATAGGCTTAAAACCTATCTCTTTGGGGGTCATCTTTTTCAATTCACAATTATTGAATATTGTTTTAGTTCTTAGCCTCCACACTTGGAGAAGAAAAAATTATATTAATTTTGGGTGCAGAATACATTGGAGTAGCTTCTGAGTGGAGAATTAGCAAACTCTTATTAAAGATTTGTTTGAGTCCAAAGTTTGAAGTAACATTCACTTAGCATCTTATAAATCAAATCAATGGAGATTTTGGGTATATCTTTACCAATTTATCATATGAGTAGCTAGTTTTTCCTCTTGGGGTTATGTATGAATAGGGTAAAAGTGTGTATGGGTTGTTATTGTTAGCTTCAATTAGTGTGTGTGGGTTGTTATTGTTAGCTTCAATTAGTAGCTCATGTTGATGGGTTTTGCAAATTCTTGATGATAACATGGAATTTATTGGTGAAAGCCTCAAATTTCCTAATCCCTACATTATCCAGGACAAAGGAATGTGGGTAACCTAGATCATTCAACTATTCTTGAAAGAGGTGTTGAAGGTGACATGAGCATTTTTGGATAATTACTTAGATTGTAGTTGTTCCCTTTTTTTTATCTTAGAAATAAGGATAAATTGCGGAATGGCTATGTCTTAGGCATCATCCTAGAAATAGGGATGCCTAAATTGAGGTTTGGTTACCAATTGTTGAACACATCCATTTGGTATTCGAAAGAATCAATGGGGTATAGTTTGGTGATTTGTTGAAAGGCTAGCACCAACACCCCTAACCGAACCTACTCACGTTTAATCTACTAAAAGTGAAGTTGATTGTTAACACCCTTATGTCAGCTTCCCTTAATAAGACATAACCCCAAGATCCGTGCTTAATTAATTATACTCTAGTTATTCGTAGCCCCAAATTAATACTTGAAAACCCCAAAAATAAATATTAGTTGTGATATTTTCCAACCCCCATTTTTATCTTCTTGTACTCTAGGTTTGAATTTAGCAAGTATCCGTTGTTTCGAGCTAATTTGATAGCCACTCACATTGTTCCTCGTAGATTCGACCCAGACTCAAAAGTTGGGTAAATATATTGATGACGATCGCCTTGCACTTAAATTGACGTGTGCATTGAGCATTTTCAATAACTCCAATTAGAAAATGAACAAATTACCTCGTTACGGTAGAATGTGATTTATAAAGGAGATTGATATGAACTCTAATGATCAAAGAAGCAATTCTCTCGAAACTCATGTATGGTTTTCTTTGACTAATAAACATTATTTAAATATGACAAATTTGTATTTAATTTATTTCAAAAGTGTTTTATAATTTATTTATATTTTAAAGAAGATAGTAAAATATAATTATGTTGAAAAGTTATTGTTACAATAAGTAGATTTCATTCAAAATAATTGTATATTAGTTATGATATATTTAAAATGGTGTATTTATTTTATCACGAATCTATGTAATATCCGAGTTTAAATGTAATGTGTCAAAAATAATTTATGTGGTTCCACCACCAGTTCAACATAGAAGTGGAGGTACTAGACAACAACTAAGTCAATTATGTGGCGGCATTGCATTACTCATGCTATTACTAATATAATAATCAAATGTGATCTACTCTTTGAATATTTGTTGTTGTATGTAACTTATAATAGTTAGGCAACTTCTTTCATTTAATTTTTCCTTACAAAATATTATGAAAACATAGCTAATAGATAAATTAGCTTTTAAAACTTGTTTAGTAACATCACATCTTCTAAAAAATTATGATAATTCAAAATTCTTGATATATGTTATGATCGTCACCTTGGTGTTCTTCAGTTAGTGTTTTATAGGCATATGAAGTGAAACTTATATTCTATAAACAACATTTTTGAGAGTTCTCAACTATACTCTGATAGAGCACAAGGACGATGAAAATCTTTGATCAATTTGGTTATGCTCCTTATCATATACATGCTCGTTTGATTACTCCCGTCAAGCTATTTAAGCCCGAATATGAGGTATATTAAGTCTATTCCTTTACTTTTGGCATGACTATAAGTTTGGTGATAGTTTGGGTCTAGTGTGTTATTGAAAAATTGATTCTCTAGATATTTCTTTATTTTTATTGGTGTTACTCTTGTTAAAAATTCATACTCGATTATGTTTTCCCCGTGTCAAGTTAACGATAGAAGATGACTGCATATATGGGATTATGATACTGGGATGAGGTACATAGTGAATAATTTAAAAAGGGCTATGTTCTATCTTTATAAGAGTATAATTTGAAATATGAAGAAAAGTATTTTCTATCAATCACTGATAGTGTGACTAGATTTAGTTAAATTGTATGCATTGTTGTATAGTTGCTTAAAAATGTACAAGTGTATATGTAAAATGAATATTATGTTAACCTACTATTTTCCTAGATAGGGCAAAATCTTATATTAATAGACATTGTGTTTCATTAGAACATAATGATACTTTTAGGACAATAATGTGATGATATTGGCAATGGTGCATTACCCAATTTAGAATATTTTGAAGGTCAATTTCTTAATATTTCTAACTTATGTTGGGGACTAGTTGTATTTTGATCTTTAATGAGGAAAGTTAAGTATTTAGAAGCACAAACACTCCTTTTCTTAGTTTACAGGAAAATAATAACATCAAAAGATTCTACGTCTTCAGATAATATGTTCTCGACCATTTTTGTTTATGTTTTCAGTCATTCCTCATCTATATTTATTTCTATTCTGGAAAATTGTTAAATACATGAATACGTTGATGTGTTCTCTTCATAAAATGAGTTTTACAAAACTTGCATAAATGTACCATTTATGAGACTCTTCCCTAGAAAATAGTGTCCCTACAAGTTGAATTAGGAAAGAGTTGATTTTTGTCAAAGCTTAGGGTCATTACTTTGCACAGGACACTTGTAGAGTTTTTATTCAGGACAGATATGTGTTCATACTGTACTTGTGATTTTAGATATCATAATGATATTGTTTATCCACATAACGATCTACTCATTATTTTGGACTGTTGGTCAGCTGAAATTATTATTCTAATATAATTTACCTATTTTTTGTCCACATACCCACACATGGTGTTTTTGCACTGCATTTCTTGTTCTTGAGGCAAGGAAACAGGGAACATATACGCCTATACCACATGAATTCTTTCATATGGTTGTGTAATATGATTTTGATTTGTGGTTTTGCATTTTATTCCCTTTTTTTATATAATGTAATTGGGGTTAGTTGGCCCCTGTAGAGCTTATGGGGATCGTATAAGTTACGGGTTGATAATTGGCTACTAATATTAGCTTTACCACTTATATCAGGATAGACCAATGGCTTAAAAAGAAGGCATATTCGTGGTAGTAAACATAGTATATCTCATTGTGTAGGGATCCATTTTAAGTACAGAAATATATTTTGAAAAGCTAATACATACCTTTAGAACTTTTATCTTTATGACAAAATCTGACTTCACTGTTAAGAACCCAAAATAGGGGATGAAATATAAGAACAAATCCTGCTCCATTTTCCATTGTTTTCCCTTTTCAAAAACCCTTGCGTGCACTACTATCAGTATTTTAATAATATCTTTTCATACAAAATGTACTTGGCAGCAATTTTGGATTCTTTGCAACTCCAAAACCTGTACCTACAATGTGTATGAAGGCTATAAAATTTGGTTATGTTATTTGCCTATTTTAAAACTAAGTTACAACACTATTGAAGGCTATAAACTTTGGTTATGTTATTTACCTATTTTAAAACTAAGTTACAACACTATCTCTAGTGCCCAAATTTGCTATTTTGAGTTTTAGTGAAATTAGTGCAAACTAAATTTTATTTGGGAAGTAATCTTGATTTGCATTGACATAATGGAATTATTGGAAATTTAAGAGGTATTTAAGTGTGTGTCAAGGTTGTATATACTCTTTTTTATTAACTAAAGACATTAAATAATTGTTTGGGTTATAATTTAAACTCTGCAAGTTATGGTCCAGTTGCTTTTATGTTTAAACGCTAGGGTTTGCGTATAAATTTAAATGTGTACTCCTATTACCTTCTGGTATATTTTAAATGTTCAGTGTATCAAAAGCATGAATTTTCTAATTGATCGTATACTTTATTTGGTTCACACAATCACATGTGACTTTAATGTAATACCACTCCAGTCGTGTTGGGACGACGCATCCTTATGGAGTCTTAGCTGGTTTAATCATATAATTTTATGTCCTTAATTGTAATGTGCAATTATTCCTAATTAGATTCTATCCACTTGCCTCATTAGTTTTTATGCTCATGTATCCTTTCAATTATTAATGTAAAGTAAGCATCTATTGCATAGTCCAAACCTCCTTATTTGAGAAGTTACATATCACCAATCAAAACACGCACATTTGGAATGTTTAGATGTGTTTTAAATGAACTATGTCCTAAATATCACTATTTGATCCCTTTTTATACATCGTAGTGGATAATTTATACCCCTAAAGTCATTAGTTCTCATACGTCTTCTTGGATCAGTGGTGTAAATTCACTATTTCCAATAAAGTTCATTGAGTCCTATAAGTTTCGGGTTTTGATACTTAGCATAGGGCCAATCCCATTTGATGTGTTTACTGGTGGCAGCCAAGGGGTTTTGATACCTAGCATAGGGTTGATCCCAGTTGATGTGCTTATGGGTGGCAGCTCAAGAGTTATAATACCTAACATGGGCCCATCTTGATTGATGTATCTGTGAAGGTATTCCTCTTCTACCACTGATCAACTGGTCATTATATCACATGTTACATAGTTAATAAAACAAGGAAATGTAAAGCAAAGAAAAGAATATAATGTACATGATTTCACAATTATAAGAAAATATGGTCTCCATCCTTACCAATATCATACATACATACGTGATTTTATTTGAGCTCTTATTTTACGTATAGTCAACTTATGCCATATATACTCAGTATGTTCTTTTGTACTAACGTCCCTATTATCCGAGGGGCACTTCACTCATAACTGGAGGTTATTATAAGGAAAGAGGATCCTCACCGCGTATGATCGAGTTCAGCTTATGGTTGGTGTGTTTCATTCTTACCGAAGTTGCTGAGTCTAGACCTTGCTTTGTCTTGTATAACTAATGATTACTACAGGGCCTATCCCGACTAGTGATTAGCTATTTCTCATTCTAGAGGCTTGTAGATGATTTTTACATAGGTAGGGTAGTCAGTTATAGTCCAATTGTATTTATATTATATTTTTGTTGCATTTGTGTTTACCTTGATGGTGTTCCTTTTTCAAATTCAATTTGGCCTTAACCTTCTACAAATGTTATCTGGTTGGGTTTCAGTTAATTTATTCAGTCAAGTGTGGCGCCAGGTGTCAGTCGCACCTCCTTAGTTTTAGGGTTTGATATCTCTTCTATATCAATGTACCCCAAATCCTCTTCATCATCCTCATATGGCTGCAAGTACTGGTACGATGGGATCACATAGGCTCGGCCACCTCAAACTCTGTTCTGGTTACATCGAGTGCTGCTCAGCGATCTATTTTTGGTCTGTGCACAGCTAGCTATACCTCCCGAGATAAGAATTGAGCATCTTCTTCCCTCCCCTGATGAGCAGATTGTACCAACAATACCTCAGTCTATTGGTCAATAATGTCTTGAACTCTTTCAGTATGAAGGGGAGTCACCTAGTGTGTACCATCACAAACCTCTTCAGGAAGGTTATCTCTCTTCGGCCCTATTATCCTACTAGATGTTTGTAAGATCCTCTCAAGATTTGGATTTAGTAGGAGTAAGGTATTTCCTCTACTCTATGTGCTAGGCATACACCAGCATATACCCAACTAAGAAAAAGAACACAAATTGCTATAAATTGCAACAACCTTAATTTAATACTCAACACCGTATTCCTTAGCAACGGTACCAAAAATTTAATAACGCCCAAGATACACCTTAAATCTAAGGATTATTTGGTCTCTATAAAATATAGTAACCCAACAAAGGTTGGGTTCAAATCCCAAGGGCATACGTGTAATTGCGGCTCTTATCTGTTATATTCAACGGGAAGAACATGAAAAGTAAATGGGGATCTTGGAGTAGCTATATCGAATAAGTAACTAATGTCAACTTTTGTTGTAATAAGTTGTAGGTGAACACTAGGATTGTGTTCCCCTGTCTTTTCAACTCAGTAGGCTTATCGTGCTTTATTGAACCAACCCGATACTATGCATGTAGAATCTGATAACTTATGTACCACCAATTGTCTTTTGTACTAGCTGACAAATCTCACCCTTTACCTTTTGAGTCTCAGGATATCACCTTACTAACCCTTATCCTAGATCCCAGTTAACTATTACCTTTTGAGTCTGTAGTTATTAGATGGCAGTTAACCATCTTACTTAGATAAGCATGGATCGACAATTAAACTTAAAATTATTGTTGTAATTATCTTTTCCTAGTCACTACTCCTCTTTTTGAGTAATTAGAGATAATATAGGTGGTTTCTTAACATTTGCAACCACTAGTACATCTATTGAAGTAAAGATAATATAATACATTTGTGGGTATCAATTTGGAACAACATAGCACTTCCCCTACTTAATCAATCTGCCAGGGTTTCCACGGCTCTAGTAAAGGGTTTTTAGCCGCTCATGGTTGTAAAGTAATCAACTAAATACATAATTGAAAGAATTATATGAAATCACAATAATCACCAAAAAAAATCCAAAACTTCAACTGAATTAATAACCAAAATCAATACAAAATAATTCCAAGACCAAAAGCGGATCTCAGAATCATAAAATATATTTGTAAGTATATAGAGTGCGTAAATTCTATGAAAAAACACATAAAAGGTATATGTAGTACATAAGGAAACCTTTAAAATCAAATCCCGGACAAAAATTGTCAAAAACGGTCGGTGGCCACTTACATGAGCCACATGCGGTCAGCAATTACCATATGCGGTCTACATGTAGACCCAAGTAGGTGCCAGAAAGTTTTCCTGCACTGTTCATTCTCTGGATTTTGGACTTCTGGTGTTACCATACCCATATATTGTCCTCAAGTACTATGTGTGGTCCGCATATAGACATATGTAAGTGCTAGAGATTTTCCATTAGCTCTGGCACTCTCTGATCTTCAATTCTGAACCGTAGTAGCATACAGACCACAAGTGCTACATATGATCCACATGTGGACATAGGTAAGTGATAGGTCTTAAAATTCTTACAACCAAGCCTCTGGACTTCAACTTATGGTACATACTTTGGTCACACACTCCCAGTAATAGCTACAAATTCCCAAAAATTCTCAAGTAATTATCCAAAAACTCCATTTTTCATCTATTTCTTAAACTTAGCATCCAAAACCTAGTTTCCTGCAAAACATACCCAAAACACATCATATCTAACAAAACAACCTTAGAAACTTGCATATTTTCAATGATTTAAGCATCAAAAGTGCAATATTTCTATAGCACATCAGCATAGCAAAACTCAAGATTGAAGTACTTAATCCAATCATGCTTATACATGCAGCTGCCAAGGAACCAAAATAGAATTTCTAGGTTGCCAACATATGGGAGGTCGTCGGACGGTTTGTAGATATGGATAGAAAAGGACTTTTTGGAGGCTTTTAGAGATGTGAGTGGTCAAAACTGATCGTGACAGTGTTTTCACACCTTTTGGCAAAGGTCGGTTCAATGGACTGGAAAGGTTGAGGATGATCTCTCCACTTCTCGTAATTTGTGACCCATGAGTCTGGGAGTACTCTGACAAGTTCATATCTGGGTATTTGTCTTGGAATCTGGGTACACCAAGTGGTCCCATTGGTGGCATCTATGTTCAGGAGCAAAGTATATTTTCCACCTATAAGGGATAGATCCATGGCATGGTTATGGACCCACCAAGCTATATGGTCGTGGAGAGTTGCCTGGACAGCATCTCTGGCTTATAGTGCTCCAAAAATTTTGGATCTACATCTTCAGCTACTCTGTGAGAGACGAATCAGTAGGAGATATGTTAAAATTTGGAAATATAGTAAAAAAGACTATCCCAGCATTCAGTGTGATTTCTATGGTACCCAAATTTGCATGTTGTTATTTGTTGAACCTAGTATCAAGAAGGGAAAGACATTCAACTACAGGTCGGCCTTTTTTACTGTGATACGTCAACGCGGCCCTAAGAGTACCAAAACGGATATGGGTGAAGCCTTGGGTTTTCCACTATTGCAAAAAATCCTCCAACATTTGCAGAGTGATGAACTATCCTTGATAACACTCAAACTACACCTCTCTAATGAGAATGTAAGCGATCATTGTCAATATATAACCCAACTAGGTTGGGGTCGAATCCCACAGGGAATATGGTGTGAACTTAAGTTATTTGCGATTTAATCAACTGATAGTTGGATGTTTCCTGGAATGGGGGTTTTGGAGATTAGAAAATAATTGTTGGTCACTTTAGTTTCAGTGTTTGTAATCAAGAGTTTATGGAAAACCAGAATTATGTTCACTATGGGTTTTAGTACTTGACAGATGCTAATAGTGATTCAAGATTCTCACAATAGGTAGGACAACAGATTATCTCTATTGAAGTTATGCCTAAATGTCTCTCGATTTACTTAAGCATTTAATTACCAAATCCTCTCAGACTTAGGGAATTTATATTTACTGACAAAAATTTACCTCAGGTTAATCAACCTTGTTACAACGTCGATTATTTAATGAAAGTTTAGTTTTTCCATGTCCCTGTCAATAATTCACTTCCTACTATATTTGATTTCTTATCTCAAGCAAATCAAAGAAGGTGCTATCTATCGTTTGCAACCAATAGATAATAATTAAAATCTCAGAATTATCAAGGAGTCCTATTACCTTTAGAATCGAAAATACATAGCATCTTACCAAGACTTAACCCATAGATCCCATAATTCGGGTCAAAAGGATTTAGCCACTCATAATGTAATAAGCGAAACAACTAGACGTATTCATAATTTGAAAGATGAACTTACCACAAGATGTATAATAACTAGTGATTCTCAGATTAGATCACAATAGAAATCCCAAAATATTGATGAAAATCTCTTCAAAGTTAATTATTTTTCAAGCCAAGAAACTAGAGAGAAAAATAACAAAATACGTATGTTTCGAAATTATGTTCCGAACTTCTTTAGAATACCCTAAACAATATTTTTTATAGTTCAGCCTAAATAAAGAAACAAAATCACAGAGTTTAATAATTGCTCGAATTAGGCGACGACATTCGTGACACCTTATCAGGAGTCTGACGACTTATCACAAATGTCGTCAACTCCCTCTTCAGTTTCAGCACTTCCTGCTTAAGGATGATGATGAATCCTGATAACTTATCAGAAATGTGATGACATATCATACAATGTCATCACTTCTCCACCTCAACTCACATGTTCTGCCTAAGGCTGACGGCGACTCTGACGACTTATCAACTCTTTGATGACTTATCAGGAAATGTCGTCATAACTTTTAGCTGAGGTCCATTCTCTATCTAAGGCTGACGGTATATCTGATAACTTATCACAGGGCTGACAACTTATCAAGAATGTTGTCACCCATACTTCTCTTCTATTTTCTTCAGATTTCATTTTCTTCCATCCCTGTTGGTTCTCTTGCATCTTGGCATCTATTGCAAAATCAAAGATAAAACAATCAAAAATGAAAAAAGTTGCTTAAGACCTTGCAATTATTCTTAGTTAAAAGCCTTAAATGTGTTAGCGTCTGCTCACACATCAATACCCTCAACTTAAAACAATTGTTTATCCTCAAGCAACTCAAACACAACCAAGATCATACAAAGTACATTCGGCAATCAATCATCCATATTATCTCAAAACATATTCACCATCTCCAAGGTCAGCCAATTCAAGAACAACTGTGTATATTATTGAAGAACAATAATGCAACACACAAGAAACAAGATACATTATTACTTCAGCTATAACAACCATGCATAAACCAGTATTACACTATCCGAACAAGTTAACAACTAACAACATATCTGGTGTGCCCTCACAACAAAGAAATCCCCCTTTTCTCATATCAGTAATCATATATGTAACTATGGGGATGATAAAAAAAACACTCACTCTCAGATTGAAGTTCCAATCAATGTATGCCGAATACCATAGGCTTGCCCTTATTTTTATTACCAAGATCTTCAGACAGGTCAGCTAAGATCACTATAGGTCTTCTCTTTGGCTTGTAATGCAGGCGAGGGTCTGGTATGATACTTGATGATATTTAAAGTGACTAATCCTCCTTGACACTACACTAGCTTTTGGGGTTTCACTCATTAACCTTTTTCTATTCTTCTTTTTTCTTGATCACACTTATTTAGGATGGGTGTGGCCTTTTCCACAATCACTTATTCTTTTTCACAACTTTTCTTTTCTTGCTCTTTTCCACCGCACCCCACTTTTTATTCTTTTCTTTTATTCTACCTTTCTTCATACTCATTTTGTATCACGAACCTTTATGATAGCCACCCTTAACTTAGGCCATTTGCCTAAGTCAAGGTGTACAGTGTCCAAGGAGGACCAGGGCCAAAATAGGTTCATTGTGATATAAATGGGAAGGTGACAGGTGTCATAAAAAAAATAGGCTAAGCAGCCTCAAAGCAGGGATCAAGGGATATTCTACATACAGGGAAGGTCGTTTAGGCTAAAAGTGGGCTAATATCAAAATGGCCTATGATCCTTTCCTAACCCCTATCCTTCAACCTAGGTAAGACTAACTGGGTAAGTTCTGAATCCAACATGCAGAGGGAACTAAATAAAATCTCACACACACATGGCACACCAGTGTATCACAAGTTACTACTTATCCCGTTCATGTAGCTATTTAGCAATAATTATTGCATCACTAGAACTAATGCCATACAAAGATGCACAGTGGTAACACTTAGATACAAATCACACATTTAAACCTTCAGACCATTGGAGAGGTGCTAAAAAATACAAAAACAAGTTCACTGGCTTAGTTACTTGTATTTCTCCCAGTTAGTTACAAAATTTTACAACAATAATTTACCCTACACCCTCAACTTAAAATCACAGAAAAACTGAACTAAGGATTAGGGTATACCTGAAGTAGATTAAGAATGGGGATCATGGGTTGCCTCCCATGTAGCACCTGATTTAACATCACGGCATGACTCAGGCATCTCGATTACTTTAGACTTCGTCAAGACAAGTAGTAACAATACTGTTCATCGAGTCTTTTAGACTAATATAACGTTTGACTCATTGCCCATTTACCTTGAAGGTGCTGCCTTCTTTATTTTAAAGTTCTACTACTCCAGAAAAGTACACTTGACTAACTCTAAATGGGCCTGACCACTTGGATTTAAGCTTACCTGGGAACAGTTTGAGTCTAGAATTAAACATAAGTACCAAGTCACCTTTTTGGAAGTCTCGGTTCTCTATCCTCCAATCATGATACTTTTTCATCTTTTCATTGTATAGGTATGCTCATTCATATGCCCTGAGAAGAAATTCATCCATCTCATTCAGTTGTCCTAGTCTCAGCTCTATTACCTCCTACCAACTCAAATTCAACCTTTTGAGTGCCCATAAGGCCTTGTTCTCCAGCTCTATTGGTAAGTGGCATGCCTTTCCATAGACCAACTAAAATTTTGACATGCCAATGGGTGTCTTAAAAGTAGTCTGGTATGCCTATAAGGCATCATCAAGCTTTTGAGACCAGTCTTTCCGACTAGCATTCACCATTTTGGTTAGGATGGCTTTAATCTCTTGATTTGACACCTCCACTTTCCCACTAGTTTGCGGGTGATATGGAGTGGCTAATATATGTTGGTTCACCCCATATTTTGCTAAATCCACCTAAAACACTTTGTTGCAAAAATGAGATCCTTTATCGCTTATAATAGTACGTGGTACTCCAAAGCGAGAGAAGATGTTCTTCTTGAGAAAAACAACAACTCTTTTTCCTTCATTATCAGACAAGGCAACATCTTCAACCCATTTCGAGACATAGTCAATAGCAACTAAAATATACTTCATCCCATACGATCTTACAAAAGGACCCATGAAATCGCTGCCCCAGACGTCAAACAATTCCCCTTCAAGCATCTTAGTCAAAGGCATCTCATGTCTTTTGTAGATTGACCCCTGCCTCTAGCATTGGTTGTATTTTAGCATAAACTCGTGAGTATCCTTGAACAATGTTGGCTAATAGTAGCCGCTCTGCAACACCTTTCTAGCTGTTCGGTCTCCTGCATGGTGACCTCCAACTGGGGAAGCATGACATGCTTCCAATATGCACAATACATCCACTTCTGGCACACATCTTCTTATAATATTGTCAGTACATTGCCGAAAAAGATGCGGCTCATCCTAGAAGTAATGTGTCCATCATGCAAAAATTTCTATCTTTGATGGAAAGAAAGATTTTTTGGAATGACCTCACTCACAACATAATTTGCAAAATCAGCGTACCAAGGCAATTTGTCCACAACATTAGCCAAGATCTCCTCATCAGGAAATGCATCATTTATCTCTATTTCATCATTAATTTCCTGCTCACCTTTTATTCTAGATAGATGATCAGTAACCTGGTTTTCACAACCTTTCCTATCATTGACTTTAAGTCAAATTCTTGTAGCAGCAACACCCATCTAATCATCCTTGGTTTTGCATCCTTCTTAGACATTAAATACCTCAAGGCTGTATGGTCAGTGTGGACCACTACCTTGGACCCAAGCAGGTAAGCCTTGAATTTCTTAAAAGCATACACTACAGCCAGGAGTTCCTATTTAGTAATAGTGTAGTTCTTTTGTGCTCCATTCAGTTCTTTGTTGGCATAGTATATTGGATGAAATAGTTTGTCCTTCTTTTGTCCCAATACAGCTCCAAGGGCAACACCGCTTTCATCATACATGATCTCAAACGGTTTTGACCAGTCCAGTGCAACAATGATAGAGGCCTCAACTAGCTTATTTTTAAGGTATTCAAATGCCTTCAAGCAATCATCATCGAAGGAAAACTTCACTTCTTTCTCCAAAAGTTTCCAAAGTGGATTTTCAACCTTCGATAAAAGCTAGCATGTCCAAGAAAACTACATACTCCCTTCACTGAAATAGGAGGTGATAGTTTCTCAATAACTTCAACCTTGCCTCGATCAACTTCTATCCCTTTTACTAAAATTGTGCCCAAGAATGATGCCCTTATTTACCATAAAGTGGCATTTCTCCTAATTAAGCACCAAATAGAATTCAACACATCATTATAAGGCTATAATCAGGTTTACCAAGCACATCTCAAATGAATCTTCCACCACAGAGAAATCATCCATGAATACCTCTATGGTGTCTTCCACCATATCAACTACTGAGAACACACTCATTTCCTTATGCTTCTTCATTAATTAGCACACATCAAATCGTACCACTTCATCATTCATGTGAAACAAGAGCTCATTCTCTCTCAAACCAATCAACATACTTTTGATTGCGAGGAAAGGTTGACCCAAGATTATGGGCACCTCAAAGTCCACCTTGCAATCCAAAATGATGAAATCTGCAGGGAATATGAAGCTAGTTACTTTCACCTACACATCATACAAAATACCAACAGGTCATTTTACTGACCTATCCGCTATCACGAGTTGCATGTTGGTGGGTGAGGTATTTCCCAGACCCATCTTTCTATATACAGCTAGCGGCATCAAATTAATGCTCGCTCTTAGATCGCATAATGCCTTAGCGAATTCCATAGACCAAATTGTATAGAGAATAGTGAATGCTCTTGGGTTTGGCTTCTTCTGCACCAAGGTCCTCATAGAAATAGCGCTACAATAATGGATATTATCCTCTGGTTCATAGCTCACCACTCTTTTCTTAGTCACAAGGTCCTTCATGAACTTAGCATATCCTGGCATTTGCACGAGTGCCTCCACCAAAGGTATATTTATTGTCAATTATTTGAGTATTGCCATGAAATTGCTGAATTTTGCATCATCAGTTTTTTTCTTTAATCATTGAGGAAAGAGAGGTGGTGGTCTTGTGAGAGTTTTCAACACTACCTCTTTCTCCTTCTCTTTCTCTTTTTCCATAGCATCATCAGAACCATCCAGCTTCTCAGTATCTACTGGACATTCTTCTTTGGGTTCATTCTCTACCTTAGTTACATCTTCAACCAAACTATTGTCCATACAAGGTTCAGGTAACATCTTACCACTCCTAGTGCATACATGAGCTATTATTCCACAGATTTTGGACCGTATCACTTGGTAACATTCCACTCTTCCTCTGGTTAAATTCTACGGAGAGTTGGTTTTTCTACTACTCCAACTATTTGATTGCAGTGGAGCACGAGTTTACCAACTGACTAATAGATGATAGATCGGTCTTCATGGTAGTCACACCAGAGTTGGTAGCCTTTACTCCCTTCAGTAACTTAGCCATTATGTCCTCTATGGATATCTTCTCAGAACATGTTGTAGAAGCCTCACGATTTCCAGGAGGGATATATAGCCCCCTTCTATCATTATTGCTTCTCTATTTTCCCTGCTCTCTATCTTTATAACAAGGCTTATCATAATAGTTCAAACCTTGATTCCCTTGGATATTGCCTCATAAACCCCCCTAGTTATTAACATAGTTCGCCTCTTTTTCTGCATCAGTATAAACTCTATCTTGAGATCCCACAGCTTTCACCTTCTCAGTCTTGCCTGATAGCAAGTGCTTGGTTAGCAGGTCCATCTGTATTTTTAGATGAGCCATGTCTTGGTCACGCTCCTCATCTCTTCTGCATTGTTTCACAGTCATACCCACAAAAATAGTGGAGCTTGCTACCATAGATTCTCTAGTATTCCTTGCTCGACTCTATTTGGTCATTCTCTCTAGCATTTCTGAAGCCTCTGGGAATGTAAAATCAAGAAAAAAACCACCAGCAGCATTATCTACAATTGGTTTTATTACAGAGTTAAGAGCCCTGTACAAAGTCTTTATCAAGTGTATGTCTGTCATATTATGGTTCAAACACTGTGTCAGCTTCTTCTTGAATTTCTCCCAGGTTTCATGCAAGGCTTCAGTTGGGAGCTGCCTAAAGTTGCTGATCTCATCCCTCTACTGTACCCTCCTAGAAGGCGGAAAGAACTTTTCTAGGAAAGCTCCTTTCAACTGCCTCCAGTTGGTTATAGAATCGGGTGTCAACTTATTAAGCCACATTATTGCCTCCCCAAATAGAGACAACGGAAACAATCTCAATAGGATAGCATTTTGACCCACTCTTGGGTTATCAAAATATTTACAGATGGTGACAAAGTTCACCAAATGCAAGTTGGGGTAATCCCCAGGAAGGCCACCAAACAACCCGTTCAGATTAAGGAGTTGAATCATAGTACTCGCAATGTTGAATTTTGCCCCAGGTGCCAACGGTGGAGGAATAATTTCATCCGTTGCACCTGCTCCATCCATTCTATCATCATCATCATTGAGGTCATACTGGACCGGCTGGTAATCTTACCTTCCTCAGAACAGACGGTTATTGTTAGCATTATGCTGTACTGGTGAAGCTACTTGCTCTACATGCCTTGGGTTACCAGGGTTTAAAAACTCCTCATCTCCCAAATATTTATCCTTGGGATTTGTATATCGTACTTTTTGACCACCATTCTGCATATTTACCTGAGCTCTAGCTAAGGCTGTTAACCTGTCAACCTCCTGCTGGTCTTCCATTCTTCTAATTCATTGTGGTTTTGGGTTAAATGGTAATAATAGTTCTCTGGAACTTCTAGTTCTATGCATACACTACAAAGGTCCTGCAATAAACAAAAACAACAAATAAACATAAAACTAGGAAACTTTACTAACAGCCAATTAGCTCACACAAACTTCAATTTACAATTGTATTCCCCGGCAACGGCGCCATTTTTTATAACACTCAAACTACACCTCTCTAATGAGAATGTAAGAGATCATTGTCAATATATAACTCAACTAGGTTGGGGTCGAATCTAGCAGGGAATATGGTCTTAACTTAAATTATTTGCGATTTAATCAACTGATAGTTGGATGTTTCTTGGAATGGGGTTTTTGGAGATTAGAAAATAATTGTTGGTCACTTTAGTTTCAGTGTTTGTAATCAACAGTTTATGGAAAACCAGAATTATGTTCACTATGGGTTTTAGTACTTGACAGATGCTAATAGTGATTCAAGATTCCCATAGTAGGTAGGACAACAAATTATATCTATCAAAGTTATACCTAAATGTCTCTCGACCTACTTAAGCATTTAATTACCTAATCCTCTCGGACTTAGGGAATTTATATTTACTAACAAGACTTTGCTTCAGTTTAATCAACCTTGTTACAACATCGATTATTAAATGGAAGTTTAGTGTTTCCAAGTCCATGTCAATAATTTACTTCCTACTATAATTTATTTCTTTTCTCAAGCAAATCAAAGCAGGTGCTATCTATCGTTTGCAACTAATAGACAATAATTAAAATCTCAGAATTATCAAGGATTCCTATTACCTTTAGAATTGAAAACACATAGCATCTTACCAAGACGTAACCCATAGATCCCATAATTCGGGTCAAAGGGATTTAGCCACTCATATTGTAATAATCAAAATAACTAGACGTATTCATAATTTGAAAGATTAACTTACCACAAGATGAATAATAACTAGTGATTCTCAGATTAGATTACAATAAAAATCCCAAAATATTGATGAAAATCTCTTCAAAGTTAATTATTTTTCAAGCCAAGAAACTAGAGAGAAATAATAAAATACGTGTGTTATGAAATTATGTTTTGAAATTCTTTAGAAAACCCTAAACAATATTTTTTATAGTTCATCCTAAATAAGGAAACAAAATCACAGAGTTTAATAATTCCTCGAATTAGGCGACGATATTTGTGACACCTTATCAGGAGTCTGACGACTTAGAACAAATGTCGTTAGCTCTCTCTTTAATTTTAGCACTTTCTGCTTAAGGTTGACGATAAATCCTAATGAATTATCAGAAATGTGATGACAGATTAGACAATGTCGTCACTTCTCCACCTCAGCTCACTTATTCTCCCTAAGGCTGACGGTGACTCTGACGACTTAGCAACACTTTGATGACTTATCTGGAAATGTCGTCACAAATTTTAGATGAGGTCCATTCTCTGTCTAAGGCTGACGGTATATCTGATAACTTATCATAGGGCTGACGACTTATCAGGAATGTTGCCAGCCACACTTCTCTTCTATTTGCTTCAGATTTCAACTCTTTTGCTTTCATTCCTGTTAGTTCTCTTACATCTTAGCTTCTACTACAAAATCAATGATAAAACAATAAAAAACAACAAAAGTTACATAAGACCTTGCAATTATTCTCAGTTAAAAGCCTCAAATATGTTAGCGTCTGCTCACACATCATTCCTCCTGAATTGCAAGAATAGGACGTTGATCAAGTTTTGTCACAATAATGTATTCTGTAAATCCTTTTGGTTTTTGTTGTACCAAAGAGAAGATTTGTAGCCACGGGTTACATGACTTCTTTCCAAAGGCTGAGTAAGGGTTTAGAAGTGGTAGATATGTGGTAGATAGTTGATGTTCTAGCTAGATATCTACATGGACTAGATGTACTTGAAGAAGAAGGTAAATACTGTGAGATAGACATATTTTTGTATTTATGGGACTATAAAGACTCAATATTTGTGCTTAAGATCTAAGGAAAATACTCTAAGGAATATTTGTTTGAAAATCTATGAAAGTAACTACGACTCAATTATGTACAAGACATTGGAAATGACAACTGAAAACTAAAGACTATGGCATCGGAAAGAATATGACTCAACTGAAATATTTATAAGAATGTGGCTATAATAACTGGAAAAGAAAGAATATAGACACTTTTATGGCCAAGAACTTGGTAAAGACTAGTAATGTAAAGTTGGCTCCCTTACAAATAGCAGTACCAGATGTTATATGAATAATTTCTTCCTCCCTTTCTTAGGGCATTGGATTGGCTTTGATACCAAATATATAGGGGACAACAGGGCACAGAGTGACAACATAGGAAATATTAACTAGGCAACAACAACAAATCTCTAAATATTCCAATATGAAAGTTGGTTTCGCGACTATGCAGGTGTCATGCCATACAATATCAAAGCTCTCATCGACACCAGGGACCATTGACTCTAATCTTTCTAACATAATATTCAATTTTATAGCCATATAGTCGGCATGCTATACAAAATCAAAGCTTATATAAATAGACAATAGCTATTTTATGACTGGGGCTATGCATCCACTTAAGAATAGTTTGCCATGAACAAAGACTTATCAACACTTAATGAGATGGATAGACTTTTCTAGTCATTGAACACAGTAAATCGTTAAGGTTGGTAACCTTAGACAATTGTTCAGTATATGATATATACGAACTTTTGCGACTTTCCCATGGCCTTTAGCCCCATCAACACTCTATAGAACAAAGGTTTACTGCTTCATACCTCAGATTTATGTGTGTATAAAAATAAAAGAAAGCAAATTTAACAGCTATTGTGCAGACCAAGCCAATTTTGTTTCATAAACATGGGTCTCCCATGGCCTTCAAATCCCTCAAAATTTTATAAAAAAAAGGTGTACTACTCTATAACTCAGATTTATATGGGTATAAAAACTAAAGAAAGCAAATTAGAAAGATATTGTACAGACCAAGCCAATTTCATTTCATAAACATTAAAAGGACTTAGAAATCTATGTCACATGGACAAAGCCAAAAAAAATTCATAATCATGGAAATTACTTCAGAGTTCCATGCTCTAATCATAACAAGTATACTTTCTGAAGTGTTTCTTACCCCACTACTCTGACGTAAAGGATCGAAGTACCTATCCCTTTTGAAATAGAGGAGCAAGAGAGATAACTTATCCAACAAATATTTTTATTAGAGAATAGAAATTTTATAACAAAGGTTTTTAGACGGGGAAGTTGATGAATACCAAATAAAGGCCTATGCTTTCCTTTATAGAAAAAGAAAGCTCTAGATAAGCTTAAAGCATAGATAAACTTGAAATAAATATCCTAAGAGATAAGTGTTATCTTTTATAAGAGATAAGCCCTATTATATCTACTCATACTAGATAAGCCATATCTTGGGCACACACTTCTATGAGATATTTACAACCTATTTTATTCAAGTCGAGCCCCACTAATATGTGATGGTCCTAATAAAACAAAACACATATATGTTGTTGGCATGTGACTGCATGTGTAAGTAGTTGACTGAGTAGCTTATCAAGAAGGTGGATCAGCAGCTTTTAAGCTCCTTGCTAGTAGGTGTCTACCAAGTAGCTAGATAAGCAGCTTGTAGGCAAACCCATTTGATAGGGTAACCTAATAGAGAGAGTTTGGTGTTGAAGAGGGTAATCTAATTGAAAGGGTTTCAGATTAAACTTTGGAAGGTAATTCCACTTGATGGAAATTCCATGGAGGTAGCGGTGAATTCTAACTTCTTAACTAACCAAATGGTTAGGCTCAAAATTTGACACCCAAGCATGTTTTAGCCTTTGTTGAAGCTAAATTTTCTATGATAGAGCATATTTGAGCTCACTAATTTGATGATGATAGTTTGAGTGTGATTCAGCATAAGGAATAAGTGGTGATACTATCATGGAATCTCTTGATTCTAATAGAGTATTAAGGATTGGAGGTTGAGATTGTGTGTCAGGAGTTGGTAGATGGGTGATATTAATTTTTGAGGATGCACATGGTTCCAGATATTCTATCCATCTATGTGGGACCAATATGTATCATGATTTGAATCAACTTTACTGGTGGAATGGTATGAATAAAGATGTGGTGAATTTGTTACTTATTTTCTGTGTTATCAGTAGGTGAAGGATGAGCATTAGAGATTGGGTGGTTTTCTTTAGAGGTTACCCATTCTTAAGTTGAATTAGGAGCAGATTTCTATGGACTTATGAATGGGTTACTTCATACTTCTGGTGGTTCTGACAGTATTTGGGTCTTTGTGGAATGATTGACCAAATCAACCAATGTTCTACCTGTTCAAATTTTCTTCGATGCCGATAGGTTAGCCTATATCTATGTTTGTGAAATAGTTAATCTTTATGGGGTACCCATGGCTATCATTTCAAAAAGAGGCTCAATTTTTACTTTTACCTTTTGGTAGACGTCTCTACAGGATTTTGGTACTCAGGTTGACCTAAGAACAACTTTCTACCCCTAGACTGATGTTCTATCATAATAGAATTGTCATGTTTTGGAGAATATGATTCACACATATGTTATGGACTTTAGAGATCACTGGGGCCATCATTTGGCTTTGTCAGAGATTTCTTATAATAATAGTTACCATTCGACTATTGAGATAGACCCATTCAAGGCATTGTATGATATGTGTTGTCGATCTCTCACTGGTTGGTTTGAGACCTTAGAAGTTAGACTCGTGGTACCGATTTTCTTTGCAAGTCTTAGAACAGGGATTAGATGATTCTTTATAGGCTTCGGGCATGCCAAAGTAGATAAAAGAGTTATGTGGAACATAGGCTTCGTGCCTTAAAGATTGGGATTAGTGATTTAATCTTTCTTTATATGTCTCCCATGAAGGGTGTGATGTGGTTTGGCAAGAATGGCAAGTTCATCTCGAGGTACATTGGACAATTTGAGATTCTTTGGACTTTTGGATAGGTTACTTTTGAGTTAGCCTTCCCTCCAGACTATTGAGTCATTCATATAGTTTTACAGGTATCTATTTTTCTATACTATATTCCAGATAAGCCTCATGTGCTTTTTTAGGACTCAATTTATTTGGATTAGAGATTGACCTTTGTTGATCCAATCTTCACTTTAGCTAGAGATGTCAGACTATTGCATTATAGAGATATTCCTTCGGTTAAGGTTCAGTGAATACACCATCCTATCAAGGATCCTACTTAGGAGGTTGAGTCTGAAATGCATAGTAGTTACCCTCAACTTTTTACCAATTTAGGTATTTCTTTGCATTTTAGTTTGAGGATGAGCTAGAGTTTTAGTGGTGGATGTTGTAATGACCTGAATTTATATGTTTGCATTTCTATGTGCTTTGACCATTTTTCTCTTCCTCATAGTTTCTACATTTTAATTTTAAAGTTTGATAATAGTTTGCATGGTTCTCCATACGATCGGGAATGATTTGTGCAATGTGTGGTTTTTAAAGGCTTGAGAAGCCATATGTTGACTTTGGCCAACATTTTTTAATCCGAATTTCAAATGTCATTTTGGACTATTCCATTAGGTCTGAAATGTCAAATTTGCAACTGTAGCATGGTTAGTTTGGGTTCAAAACCTTTATCTTGTATTTCGACCCTTCATTTGGGAAACAGTAAAAAGGGGTCCCAACGGTTAATTGTTGAAAACAATTTATTTCATAAATCCAATGTCACCTATGTGTTTGGAATGTCGAAAATATCCTATTATCATAGTTCATTTGAATTCATGAGATTCTGAACAAAATGGTATGATCGGTAACTTGGTATTTTAGCCAAGTTTTTTACTAAGCTACTATCTGGTGCAACTATTTAAGTGGTCAAGGAGTGATTTAGCGGTATACTCTTTAACTGCCTAGCATCGACTCAAGTGGCAGCTGCTTTAGCGGCTAGGCATCACTTAAGTAGTAGCTGCTTTAGCGACCATATATTTCTTAAGCAATGGTGGGCATAAGTGGCTTGGACGATTTAGCGACTTCTTAGCCGCTTAAGTGGTCAATTAGACACTTAAGCGATCATCACTAAATTAGAATATATATATACTCTTTTTTATGTTTTTCCTTCATTTTTGGACCTTTGAGCTTCGAGTTTAGGTGATTCTTGAGAGTTTCTTCACCATTTTCACTTGGGTAAGCTTCAAAACCTTTGCACCTTAGGCAAAGCTCCATGTTGAAGTATTTTAGGCTGGGATTTCATCGCTTTGAGGTATGTTATGGCTTAACTTCTTTCAAATTGAGCTGGGCAGTTAAGAAATAAGTAAAGCATGATATTTATTGGTGAAAATAACTATAGGGTTTGTATTTTTTGAATATTATTATTGTTTTGTGCCCATGTGGGAGCTTATACTTTGTTGATGTTGACTTGTGATATCTGATATTGTGTGTTACCTGTGTGGGGGCTTTATTTGACATCATTAGACTTATCTGTGAATATAAATGTCTTTACTCTTGATATGATGCCCGTGAAGGGGCTTATTTTTCTAATATAGACCTTATTTGAGCATTGACTGCCTTCATTATGATAGAAATACCTAAGCTAGGGGTTGATATGATAGAAATAATGTCTTACATGTATTTTTATTCTGATGTGCCTACATTGAATTGATAATCATCAATTGTGGACATACTATGTTGATTTTTGGGCTAACTTATATATATATGTGTGTGTGTGTGTGTGTGTGTGTTGGGTAGATTGGATATCATCATATTGAGTTGTTTGTAAGTATTACATCCACATTCCACACATATATTCATAGATATTGTTACTATTAATAAACACTATTTTGAAAAAAATGAGAATGTTTTATGAGAACTCTCTTCGTGAAAGTGGTGGATTTAGATAAAGATATGAGTTATAGTATATCGGTTGCAAACCCTTAATTTATCTTACCTAGGAGTTGTGAGCTCGGTAGTTGTATACAGAAAGTCATGTGATGGCTTTAACCATTCACCTAATCCACATTGCATTGCATTGCATTGCAGTTCCATATATATCTTTAATGAATTCTTTAGTTTCCTTGATTTGTGTTTAGTCTCAATATAATCTGTGTATATCGTTGTTGCTTTTAATTTTGTAGATATATTAGAATTGTTAGTAGAGACGGTGTGAGCTACCATTTGGAGACTTTTTACTTGTAGGTGACCATCTCATCGTTTTATTTACTTATATTAGTTCTTACTTTTCCCAGTCAGCCAATGATACCTACAAAGTACAAGTGTACCATAATCACCCTTATTGTGTGCTTTTGGTGCACATTCAAGTATAAGTATATGGAGAGGTAGCTGATTTCATATGGATTGGAGCGGTATTTGAGATACCAGATGCCTCCTCTCATTCTACTTTATTTCCTTATTTTGATTTTATGGTTAGATATGTATTTTTAGATTTCAGTCATGTACTGATGCTCTTACACTATAACACCTAATTTTGGGAACTTATGAGATTTCTTTCACACTTCAGTTTTAATTGTGTTTCATAATTGTGAATATCAATCAGGTAGAATTAATGTACCTTAGGGCGAAGAAGGATGCAAATCCTAGGTTGATTTGGTGGGTACTATTGCTGCAGGAATTTGATTTTGAGGTCAAAGATCAAAAGGGTTTAGAGAATCAAGTTTTAGACTATTTATCCCACCTATAATAAGAGGTGATTCTCAAATAGGGGATGATCTTGATATTGATAATACTTTTCCATATGAGTGGGTCTTGGCAGCATCACAAGGCCTAATCCCCTAGTTTGCTGATTTTGCTATCGGAAGACTTATTGTTTTAGTAGAGAAAGTGATTTATGCATGATTTACATAAGTTCTTATATGATAAGTCATTATAATTTCAGGTATGAGTGAATGGTATGATTTGGAAGTGTATTCCTAAAGTTGAGATGATGCATATTCTTGACGCCTATCATGCATCCCCAATTGGGGTCATTGTGGTGGTACTCTTATGGCCCATAAGATTTTTTAGTGTGGTTACTATTGGTCGACTATTTACAAAGATGCACATAACTATGTGCGTGCCTATGACCAATGCAAACTCCAAGGATATATCTTGCAGAAACATTAGCTCCCCATGACACCTTTCTTCAGCTTTAGTTGTTTAATGTGTGGGGGATTGATTTCATGGGTCTGTTTGTGAGTTCGTATGGTATGAAGTATATATTGGTTGATGTTGACTATGTTTCAAAGTGGGTGAAAGAGATTGTTCTTCCTAATAATGAGGGTGGCATTGTCACGACATTTTTAAAGAAGAACATATTCTCAAGTTTTTGTACTCTATATATTATTATTAATGATGGTGCATCCCATTTTTGTAATCTTCCATTTAAGAGCCTTCTTGAAAAATATGGATTGAAACATATGGTGGAAATACCTTACCATCTGCAGATGAGTGGGTAGGTTGAGGTCTCCAATTGTAAGATCAAGTCCATATTGGTGAAGACTGTGAATAACAACCAAATTGATTAGTCAAGAAAGTTAGACGATGCACTTTGGGCTTACCAGACATCTTTTAAAAACCCCATAGGTGTATCTCCAATCATCTTGCGTTCAAAATGGCATGCCACTTGTCAATTAAACTTGAGCATAAGGCACTATGGTCGTTGATAAAGCTAAATTTTTAGTGGAGCGATGTTGTAAACTTGAAAATGAGTAAAGTGAATGAGTTGGATGAATTTTGACTCCTAGATTATGAGAGTTCATCTTTGTACAATGAGAAGATAAAGTTGTATCATAATAAGAAGATTGAAAAAAGGTATTTCAGCCTGGTGATATAGTCTTGTTGTATAATTTGAGACTTTGCTTATTTCCTGGCAAGTTAAAGTTTAGGTGGTATGGGCTATTCACTGTTGTTAATGTATTCCTGGATGGTGCAATTGAGTTGAAGTGAGACGGAGAAGACCCATTCAAGGTGAATGGGCAACGTGTTAAGCAACATATAGGAAATATTTAGGAAGTAAAGGTTTGTGTAGATGTAAACCTTAGCGAAGACTGAGTAGCCAAGGAAACTCAGTTGTGTCGCAACATTAAATCAGGAGCTTCAAGGGAGGCAACCCATTGGCTTTAATGTGAAGTCTGAGTATCTAACATAGCCATGTCATGTCACAACATTAAATAAAGCATTGATTGGAATGCAACCTAATGTTTTAGTATTCACTTTGTTTTCTATTTTGTAGGTTTAACGCTTGGGAAAAACACCTGGATAATGATAAAAATTGCAAAATTCAGACTAGTCCAAGTAAGTAGACTTACGAACCCACTAACAATGGTTGTAAGTCCAACCTATGACAGGTAATAAGTGTCGTAGGTGTCAGAAAATTTTTAGGGGATTTTTGGTTCTCTAAAGTTGTACTTACAAACCCACTTATGAGGGCCTTAAGTATAGCTTATGACCCTACTAATGAGGGTCATCAAAATTAGAGCTAAAACACCTGCATGTACCACTTACGTACCTACTTACGGTGGCCATATGTGGTCCCATAAGTAGGTTGAAAAAGTTAGGCCAAGATATAAAATTTCTGGGTTGAACCCATGCAGATCCAACCCAAACCAGCCTACTCTTACCCTTAAAATCTGCAAAACCGACCCATTACTCCGACTACTCTTAAAATTCAAACTCCCACCAAAATTAAAAATCCTCAACTTCCCTCTTAATCTATAAAATGGAAAAAGTCTCCCATTGCACTATCACTTGCATGCATATTCATAAAGAACTAGGGCTATTTTCACTTTGTTCATCTTCTACTTCCAGATTTCTCAAATCTAGGTAATAATTCTTAGCTCCACTTTGGTTAAAACATGTGCATGATTATTGAACTTGAGATAGTGCTATATATAGCCATGTAATCATCAACGTTTGATAATCCATGACCTATGTAGAGCCTAAACTTGATGAAAGTTAATTTGTGACATGTTTTGTGTTTGGGAAACTGTGATCACTTAATAAATGGAAGTAGAAGTTAAGTAGTGAAGAGAAATCCCAAAAATTCTTGTACAATACCTGTTAAACTTAATTGATGCATTTGGCAGTGTACAAAAATGGTCTAATAAAATTTAAATATACACTATGTGGGATAAAACTTTTGAGAATAATTGACCCACTCTCGGAAGGTCACTTATGGGGCTACTTACAGGCCTCGTAAGTAGTACCTACGAGGTCATAAGTAGCCTCGTAAGTGTTAGACCTAAAGCCCTAAAAATTCAGGGCTTTATCTGGTACTTAAGAGGGTACCTACAAACCCAATAAGTTCTACTTACGTCCTTCATAAGTGGGGACGTAGCTAGCCCTGCCATGGGTCGTAAAAATTCTTCAAACTCTTTGTTCCTTTCTTGTATTTTAGTTACTAACCACTAATTTTTCATGTATGATGGCACCGAAAGCTGCACCAAAGATGGGAGTTCAATCTAGGCTCTTAGATGAGTCTCTTGCATGAAGTGGCTTTATGGAGGAGTACCTATGAGCCAGGACAACACCCCATTGTCCCCATGATAAACTCAGGGCCGATCACAAAGACAGGCTGCAGCTGTAATCTTTGTTTCCACATTATGAACTCAGCCCACCCTAACTCCTATTTAGATGGTCCACCAACCCGTACCAGCTATTATTTAGCCGGTCTTTTATCCCAACCAGCATAGGCAGGGGCCCAAACTGCACCACTTAGACCTATTTGGAGGCCAAGGATGATGTCAGCCAAGAGTTCACCACCACACACTTCCCAGTTTGAGGAGGGAGAGGGTTATTCATAGGCTGGTTCAGAGGAGGCAGTAGATTTAATGTCTAGTTTTTTTTAAGAGGTTGAGACAGGTACTAGTAAAAGTTTAAAGAGGAAGAGGGTCCATCTAGCTCCCATTTTGAAGAGAGGTCAGAGGGTTCATCTAATTTAGCTAGTAAGTCAGTAGATGGTTCTATGGCACCCTAGTCTAAGGAGGGTGTGGCTTTTGTCCTATAGGAGATATCATCATCATTAACATAGGGCACTCAGTCGGCTACACAGGAAGCTTAGACCCCTATTCCACCACTTTCTACCCTAGCATCTAACTTTACACATGTCTCAGTTATGTCTATAGCTTAGATTCTCCCAAGATGGTGTGTGGCGCGGTTGTAACATATTTTTAAAAGTTATAGCTTCATCACGAAGCAAGGTCGTCCAAAGCATAGTATTATAGCAAAAGTTAGGATTGATATGATGTGTCTAGTAGGAACACCATACATATGGGCCTTATTTGATATATATCGATTAGGGTGGATGACTCAGCCCCAAGGTTCATACAACTCAACTCTAGATCAGAAATTCTATGCCTCATATGCCTTAATGATCTACTTGGTTACCCCACCAAAGGGTAGAGAAGTAGAGCAGCCCCAACTAACCCACACTTTGGTTAGAGGTAAGAGTGGATATTTCTAAGGTGTCCATCCACCGAGTGTTATTTGGGCCAGACTATGAGGGACCAGCATCGACAACTGAGTTTGATTATAGGATGAGGCTATAGCGGGATAGGCATGGTATGAAAGACGTAGAGCACAACAAAAGAGACTTGATTTGGTTAGATGGGTTACAATCTAGGTTACTAAGTTGGGCACTGATGCCCCATGGGTTGAGGAAAAGGGCGAGATAAAGAAGTCATCGTTGTATTTTATGTTAAAGTTTTGATGACCTATAGCATGTCATAGAGTGAGTCTAGTTTATTCAAACAACATACTTGCATGGGACAAAGTCATCTTCATTTCCAGCCTACTGGGTGGATACTACATAGATTTTGCAAGATTAATCCGGCTGGAGATGTATATAAGAGCATTCATGCCATGTACCGATTTATGAGTCATGATGGAACCTAACAATTCCCACTAGTAGGTAAGACAATACTTTAAACCGGAGCTAATACAATGGGTTAATCCGATAAAGAAAGGCCCAACGTAGGAAAAATTCAAGAATATCAATTGAAAACATAAAGTTTCTAGATAGAAAAACAATCATACAAGATACAAGTCCCAAAACCTAGTAGAGCTAGTACTTGAGCAAGTAATAGTATCAATAATAATACAGATCTAGATTAGTTGATCCATCTGTCTTAAATGCTAAATGCTAAATACTAAATACAAAAGATGGAAGTAAATCATGTGACTCAAACTCCAAAATCTCACCATATCTCTGAAAATCAATCACTACACAAACAATGATCAATGGCAATAACTAATTGTCGAATCTATACAAAAAAGGTAAAAAGGTATAGTATGAGTACAAAGATAATGGGTACTCAGTAGGCATAATCATCCAATGGATCTAAATCACGATATAAGAATGATAAAGTGCAAGATAATAAGAACTAAGTCAAGGTATAGAATCAAACCTTAATCATCTCAATCATCACTGTATATAATAAGTAAATAATTTGAAATAACGGTATAACATAAGACATCAACATATGCCAATATTGTTGTATATAATAAGAATGAAATATCAAAATCATAATATAATATAAGGCATCAACGGATATCCATATCGCCATACATAAGGAATAAATAAATCAAAATCATAAAGCAACACAAGGGTCGAGTCTGATTTGGATGACTGGAGCATACTAGGTATGTCTTTATCACCTTTTTTATAAGATAGTTATGTAGTGGGGATAATGCACAACCTTTAGTTGGGGTGGGGGTATACCACAGCCGAGGGTTTTTCTTGCCATGTTTCTTTTCCCTTCGGTTGCATTATCCTGGTAGAACTAGCATATTTAGGTTGTATTATGTTTTGTTTATGTATTTTGAGTTTTTTATATTAAATTAGGGGAAAAATTAGGAACCTAAGAGGGAAGTTGACATATTCTATTTGTTTTTAGTCATTTTCTGAAAATTGATGCAAAACAGATACCCCTCCAAAAAAAGATTTGTGAACTGTGTGATGTAAATACATGTGTGAATATTGTGAATATTGTTATGGAATTAGGATTAAGGACCAAATAATCATAGCTTATCAATTGCATGAACTTGATAGGTAGGAGTTGGTAATATAACCCTGTACCATGTATCTTTGAGATACTTACCTAGTTTTCTTTTTGTATTTAATCCAAAACTTGCTCGGTTAGTCTTTTCTAGGTGGTAGGATAGTTGATTAGGACATGATCATAGGCCATTTTTGACTTACTCTATTCTTAACCTAAATAATCATCCAAATAATATTAAGTGACCCTTGATCCCTAAATTTTAGCCTACATTGACTTATTTTCTTGTTTTCACCTTGTCACCTTTCTAATTTGATTACAATGAACCTATTTTGGTCTTTGACATTGTGCACCTCAACTCAGCAGAAAATTGCCTAAGTTGAGGGTGGATATCATATGGGTGCATAGTTAAAATTGGGTATGAAAAAGGGTTTGAATAATAGAAAAGAAAGTAGGGTTGGGCGTCGTAAAACAAAAAATTAGAAAAAGAGAAAAGCAAAAAAGAAAGAAAAGTGAAAAAGAAAGAACAAAGAAATCACACCCAACTTGAATAAGTAATTAAAAAGAAAATAGAGAAATAAGAGGCAAGTAAAAGAAAGTTGGTTGAGAAGTTGATCAAAAATGATAGCATAGTGTCAATGAGGGTGAGTCACTAGTTCTTAAATATACCATACTAGCCCCAAAGCCTACATTACAAGCCGAATAAAGTCCTATAGTGATCCTAGTTCGACTATCTAAAAAATTATGGTAAATAAAATAAGGGCAAGACTTTGGTATTCTATGCACATCAATTGGAACATATTTTGTAAGTGTGAGGGTTTTGATATCATCCCTGCATTGACATCCATAATTATACTGTGAAAGTGGAACTTCTTTATTGTGAGGGTACATGGGTTGTGTTTCTAGCTGCTTATTTGTTTGAATAGTATAACTTGCATATTTTCTTAATAGTTTATTGCTAATGTAATGCCATAGATTGATTCCTTTGTGTTGCGTTATTGTGCTACATAAAGCCATATGGTTGGTTTTGAAAAGTTAAAAATAGAAAGGGGTGAGAACTTTGAGTTGAGTGTTGTATCTACCTTAGGTTTCACTTGGTTAAGCATCGTGTTGTTTTTTTATGTATTTGTTTCCTGAGGATATGCATATGTTATAAGTTGAGGGTGTTGATGTGCCATGATTTCATGACACTTTCAATGCTTAAAACTGGAAATTATGAAGAACTTAGGTTTGTTTTGTTAGATATGATATGTTTTAGTATTTCTTTTGCAGGAAACTGGGTTCTGGAGGTGAAATAAAAGAAAAGGAGTTGAAGTGTAGTAGAGGACCCCACTTATGGTCCTACTAATAAGCCATAAGTAGGACTTACATCCGTTGTATATGCCATTATAAGTGTTTGAGGGAAAAGTTCTGAATACTCTGAAGATGATAAGTTTTATCAGAGACTTACAGAGGCTACTTATGGGGAGGAAGTGGTACTTATGCCCCTCCTAAGTACCATCATAAGTGGGTTTTATGCAGCATGGAAACTTGGTTTGATACTAACAACCCACCTAGTGTCTATAGGTGGTACCTATGGCCCATAATTAGGTCTATAAGTTGTTGCCGACTCAATTTTCCTTTTTTATTTTGATTAGGAACTTTAGGGTTCTGATGTATTCTATAAATACCTCTTTGATTTTTTAGTATTAGTTTTTATGCACTTTTTACATTCACAACACTATATAGATTCTGAGATTTGACTATTAATCTTGGAATCCTTTGTTCTTTGTTTTTATGGTTGGATATTAATTTTTTATTCTGGTTTTTATTCTTCAATTATTGTAAGATTATTCATATTCTTTCTTTTATGAATTCAATGGATGTTCTTGCAAACATGAGTGGCTAAACTACCTAATTGGGGTTGTAGAAACCCTGATAGAATAACAAAATAGAGAAAGTGCAAAGTCGTTCTTAATCAATAGTCTTGCGTGTATTGTGATCATATTTGGTGTGATAACTTTCTTAACAACTACAAAAGTTGAGAACCTACCTACATTCGATACTTACTCCAAAAGTAAGGTAGAGATTAGGAAAAGAAGATCACAACAGTAATATGAAGATATCAACCTCATCTAATTAACTTGACACTCAAAAGGTAATAGTTAATTTGGGATCCAGGATAAGGGTTAGTAAGGAAACACTCTAAGACTCAGTAGGTAATGAGTGAAATTCACCAAAGGTGTTGATAAGATGGTTGGTGATACATATCTTGTCAGATTATGCATACAAGGAATTGAGATTGTTTGACAAAGCGTAATAAGTATACAAAGTTAGGAAGTTAGGGGAAACACTGTTCTAGTCTTCATCTCACATTAATTTCAACCAAAAGTGATCAAGACTTGTTACTATTGTTCTTTTTCTCACAAAATCCACCCATTTACTTTTTGCATTTTTTGGCTACTTTAGTAAGTTTGTGATTAAGATTTGCCCTATTCCCTATGGGTTCAACCCTAACCTCTGTTAGGTTATATACTTGACAGCAACCATGTTATATTTATTGAAGGTGTATTCTTGGGCGGCATTAAATTTTAGCACCATTTCTGAGGAATACAATTATGAAATTGATTGATTGAGTTTGTTGAGGTTGCTGGTTTTTTGTTTTTCTACTGTTCTTAGAGCTTAGGTCAGTATATGTATGATAATTAGAGTCAAGGCATGTAACACCCTGAATCTGGTACCCAGAATGCTACACGATGCTCATGACCCCGAAGGACCACAAGCTAACCAATGACTGATATCTATACCTAAACACTGCATAATATACTGTATAAATGCAGAAATAGTAGGCTAAAACATGCCATAAGGTTAAAAACTAATAAACATCTAATAAAACCATATCTGAGTAATATGGTACGACAATACCAAAACTGAAACAATGTCTGAAAACATCTAGTCTCAAAACTCTATAGTCTGAAAGCCTCTAAACTATATGAATAAGGAGTTGATGGGACATTTCCCCAACTAACTCCAACTACTAAACTATCATGTCCTCGAAGGATGAGGACTCACTGCTAACTTTGACTGCTGAAACAAGAATGCTACTGATGCTCTAGAGTTTGTGCTTCTGAACCAATGGTATAGAATAAAACACCATAGAGAAAATATGTAAATATAATTGAATGTACTTGTATGCATGTGAGGTAGGATTAATGCAAAGGGTTCAAATGTATGAACAATGCTAACTAATTGTATAACATGAACGTGAGAATACATGCATAAATAAGTGACTGTGACTGAATTCGTAATGGTACTGACTACTGAGTCTAATTACTGATAACATGAGTCACTGATAACTGATATAACTGATACTGAGCGACTGTATCTGATTGTTTAGGTTTTGATGGAACTAACTGAGTTTCATACTATTCTGAGTTGACTGTATCTGACAGTATTAAAATTTTGAAGAACTATTTGAGTTCTATTACTGAGACTGAGTTTGAAAATGTAACTGTGGGAAGTATTTATCTAACTTACATTCCCCAAATAAAGCAATATAGCTAGGTTGGGTCCAATCTATAACCCCAATTGGAAGGGTGTCAATACTGCACCACTGGTAAAGACAAGATGTGGGTAACCTTCATCTGACAGTGTCCCTAAAAGATAATGGTGGGACCCTCATCTGACAGTGTTTATCCACCTTATCAACCCTCATTTGTAAGTTTTTATGTCTCAACTCATGCTGGCTATATAGTACTGGAATGCAAGGATTGCTTCTAAGGATCACACCCTCAACTGTCAGTGTGTGTCCTCATCCTTGGGTTTACTCAGTGCTAAATCCTACTCCCATCTGAATTGACACTGAACATGATAAACAAAATTGAACTATACTGAGTTCATTGAGTTTTGTTGACTGATAGAATACTACTGAGATTACTGAAGTACTGAGCTTTCTGAGATGACTGGAATTACTGAGTTTACTGAGTTTTCCTGAGTCACATGACTGACTGAATTCTACTGAACATGGCTTGAATGAGGATATCGTGAAAACATGACACTGCTCTAGTAACACAGCTAAATTTTTGGGTACAAGTATCCCCAGGACTCGATAGAAGGAAACTGACAAGGTATGACATTCTTGAATACACGACCAACATCAATAATACATAATAAAATAAGTTGGGGATTTCATGAAGTACATGGTTATCATAATCTTGTACATGGTAGGAATGCATATACTCAATGTCATAATTTCATACTCTAACATCATGAACATTCCAACAAACATCAACATTGCACATCAATAGCATGGGAGTCATTTGAACATAAGGGTAAAACATGGATCCTTCACTTAAGTCACAATTGAGTCATATTAGATAATTTCTAGTCTCTTAGGCATTTGGTCAAACACTTAGGGTGCATGACTTAAGGCATGGCATAATCATCAAATTAACATATCATAACCAACTAAAATTCATGGTTTTCAACTCACATGCTAAAATATTTTCATAAAAACACATGAAGATTCCAACTTGGGAATCATACAACAACAACAACCACATGAACATAATCAACACATAGCATGAATATCATAATTCATAGTTTAAAACTTTATTCTTGGGCTTCATGGCTGAAAGAAATCCATGAATTAACACTATGCATACCTGAGAAAGGAAACCTTGAAGGTTCTTGGAGTTCTTGGATGGATTTCTTGAGATTGACCTTGATTCTCAAGGGCTAGGGTTTTGTTTTCTTGAGAGAGAATGTTCTTGATATTGGGTAAAAAGTGAATAATAAGTAGCTAAGGACGTTTTTAGGTCTTAAATACCACATCTGGGTGGAGTAAAATCATGGGAAAAGACCCATTTAACCCTGGACGTGTCTTTTAATTTTTGTGAAAAATTCTTGATTTGGACCCCTGGCGTGATGTGGTGCTATCACGACGTGTCTCTAGAAAGTGACAACTGGAAAATTACATAGTGGCGTGACGCGGTACAATAACGTTGCCACCTTGGGCGTGACCTAGAATCTCACCACGACACGGTGGTATCACATTCGAACACTAGAAAAGGATAATTGTGAACTGGGCGTTTGGCGCGTTGTGCCACTATCGCAGAGCAACACTGGAAATTGACAATTGTCATTTAAGCTGGCTTCGCGACATGCTGATGGCTCAAGTGATACACTTCTCACTAAAAAAGCTCTAACTCTTCGCCCAGGTGTCAAATTTCGGCAAATTTGGTATCGATGGAAAGCTTATTGAATTTCCCACACGATAAAAAAGTGGAAATATTAAAAATTCCGCATATATAAAAATGTATTCATCTTTAAAGAATGTCTTTGACATCTTCGGGATGAATTTAGGCTAGGTAGAAGTACGGGGTATTACAATATCTCCTCCTTGGAAACATTCATCCTCGAATGAAATTGACTGAGATAGGAGAAATGATAGACTGAAGTACATGTTGAACATGAACGATTGAAACATAATTTCATGACTGATATAACTGATAAGTTGAATGTATTATGAAGAATATGCATATCTGATGTATGAATAACGAATTTATGACTGCATGACTGAATTACAGATAAGATGTGTTTCTCATAAAACTAAACATGCATATCTGATGCATGAATACATGACTGAACTGACACATGAATGCATGACTGACTATGCAATGGTAATTGATACCAAGTTTATAATGGAATTCTAATCATGAACTGGACACCAAGTTGTAATTGAAATCTGCACATAAAACTGGAAGGCTTAAGGAAAGCTGTTACTTTGGGCTAAGTCTAAATTAGCGGAGAAGAGGTGAGGATACTTGGTACGCATGTATTTATTCTACCCAAGTAGATCCCTCAATGGACTTATTCCTCTAAAGGACTTTGACTAGAGGGACTCATTTGTTCCTCAGTCTGCGAGTCTGATAGTCAAGAATTTCGACCAGAATCTCTTCGAAAGAGAGGTTGTTCTGAATATCTATGCTCTGAATAGGGACTATAAATAATGGGTCACCTATGCAATTCTTTAGCAAAGAGACATGGAATAATGGATGAACTGAGTCTAGATCTGAAGGAAATTCAAGCTCATAAGATACTTTGCCGAAGTGACTGAGAATTTTGAAGGGACCGACATATCGGGGACTGAGCTTTCCCTTCTTGCCGAATCTCTTCACTCCCTTCATGGGAGAGATATTTATATAAACATATTCACCACACTTTAACTTGATATATTTTCTGTGCATATCTACATAAGACTTCTGTTGTTTCTGAGCAGCCCGGAGTCTTTCTATGATCAACTGGACTTTTTCTAAGTCAACGAATACTAAGTCAGGCCCTATAACTGAGGCCTCACTAACTTTGAATGTACCGAGTAGAGATATGCACCTCCTACCATAGAGAGCTTTGAATGGAGCCATCTTAATACTGGAATGATAGTTGTTGTTGTATGCAAACTCAATCAAAGGCAAGTGGTCATCCCAACTACCCTTCAAATCAATTGCATACACTCTCACCATATCTTCTAAAGTTCTAATGGTCCTTTCCACTTGACCATCTGTCTAAGGATGGAAGGTTGTACTGAGATAAACTTGGGTACCAAGACCCTTTTGGAACGTTTTCCAAAAATAAGAGGTAAAATAGGCACCTCTGTCTGAGATAATAGATAATGGAACATCGTGAAATCTAACCAACTCTCTGATGTAGAGTTTGGCATAATCCTCGGCTGAATAAGAGGTATGGACTAGAAGAAAATGAGCTGATTTGGTCATCCTATCCACAATTACCCAAACTGAATCATGCTGATAACGATTACGAGGCAAACCCGTCATAAAGTCTATGTTCACTTCTTCCCACTTCCAAGTAGGAATATTGAACTCTTGCATGGACCCACTAGGCTTCTGATGCTCTATCTTAACTTGCTGACATGTAGAGCACTTAGCCACAAACTCTACCACATCTCTCTTCATCCCACTCCACCAATAGATCTCACGCAAGTCGTGGTACATCTTTGTGGCCCCTGGATGAATAGAGTAGCGCGTACTAGGCGTTTCTGCAAAAATTTGCTGCCTCAAGTCATCTACACCTATAACATACAGATGACCCTGACAACGCAATACACCATCTCCCCTTTGGGAGAAAACCTCAACTTTTTTATCCTTGACTGACTCTTTCAACATGACTAGACTGGGATCTCTATCTTGCTTTTCTTTCACTTCGGTAACTAGAGATGATTCTGAACTACTATGAACCCATGTCATGATAAAGGATGATAAAGAACACTAATGTCATAATCTTTTCAGAGCTCTAACCACCTTCTCTAATGAAGATTGAGATCTTTTTGAGAAAAGACATACTGAAGGCTCTTATGATCTGTGAACACATCTACATGAACTCCGTACAGATAATGCCTCTATATCTTTAAGGCAAATACTACGACTGCTAACTCAAGATCATAAGTAGGATAATTATTCTTATGGGATTTAAGTTGTCTGGAGGCGTAGGCTATGACCTTACCATGATGCATGAGGACACAACCCAAACCTATTATGGATGCATCACAATACACTATGAAACCATGTGAACCATCAGGAAGAGCCAAAACCAGAGTTGAGGTGAGTCGAGTCTTCAACTCCTAAAAACTCTTTTCGCAAGGATCTGACCACTGAAACTTGACTTACTTCTGAGTCAATCTGGACATAAGGGATGCAATAGAAGAAAATCCTTCAACAAACCATCTGTAATAGCCAGCCAAACCCAAGACACTCCTGATAGCTGATGGAGAGATAGGTCTGGGCCAGTTTCTTACTGCTTCGATCATTCGAGGATCTACTCTAATAACATCACCGGAAATGATATGACCAAGGAATTCTACTGACCTTAGCCAAAATATGTACTTACTAAATTTGGTGAATAGCTGATGATCTCGGAGAGTCTGAAGTACGATTCTGAAATGGTCTACGTGATCACGTTCACTGCATGAATAGACAAGAATATCATTTATAAAGACTATGATGAACATGTCCAAGTACTTCTTGAACACACGGTTCATCAAGTCCATGAAATTTGCAGGGGTATTGGTAAGACCAAAGGGCATGACTAGGAATTTGAAGTGACCATACCAAGTTCGAAAAGCTATTTTTGGAACGTCACATTCCCTGACTCTGAGCTGATGATAGCCTGATATGAGGTCTATCTTAGAGAAATAACTGGCACCCTAAAGTTGGTCAAATAAGTCATCAATTTGGGGAAATGGATACTTGTTCTTGACCGTGACTTTATTGAGCTGGTGGTAATTAATGCACATTCTGAGAGAACCATCTTTCTTGTGCACGAATAAGACTGGTGCACCCCACGGGAACACGCTGAGTCTGATGAATCCCTTATCTAAGAGATCTTTCAAATGCTCTTTCAGTTCTTTGAGTTCTGTTAGTGCCTTTCTGTATGGAAGAATAGATATAGGATGAGTATCTGGAAGAAGATTAATGCCGAAGTCTATTTCCCTTTCGGGAGGAATTCCTGGAAGATCTTCAGGAAATACATCTGAATATTCACTCACGACTGAGACTGATTCAAGACTGGGAGTCTCAGAACTAGATTCCTTAACATGAACAAGATGATAGACACATCTCTTAAATATCATTTTTTGTTCCCGAAGGTAGGAAACAAGCTGACCTCTGAAAGCTGGAGCACTACCCCTCCTCTCTAGGATAGGTTTATTCAAAAACTGGATTTGGACTATTCTATTTCTGTAGTCGATTATGGCATAGCAGGAATGAAGCCAATCCATGTCGAGAATGACATCAAAATTAGTCATCTCTAATTCGACTAAGTATACTGAGGTAACTTTCTGAAATATCATAGTTGGGAAGTTCTTGTATACCCACCGGGCTATGATGGTTTTACCCACTAGGGTGATACTGAGAAGGGATCTTCTAGCATTTCGAGATTGACTCCAAAATCAATTGTTATATAAGGAGTAACAAAATACAAGGAAGCTCCTGGATCTAGCAAAGCATAAACATGTAAGTAAAAGATCTGTAACGTACCAGTAACTACATCAGGAGAATTTTCCTGATCTTGCCGAGACTGGAGAGCATAAATCCTTTTTGGGCATTGCCCACTAGTAGCACTGGAAGTAGCACTGGAAGTAGCACCTTTCTGATTTAGGGGACTAGACTGGGCTGAGAAATGGTTCTACTGACCCTGATAAACTCACTGGGGATAATCTCTGACTCTGTGGTCTAGCTTGCCACATCTGAAACATACATAACTACCAGCTCTGCAAATACCTTTGTGGTTCTTACCACAAGTCTGACAAAGGGGATTAGTTTGAGCATTATTGACACTGCCCTAAGACTTAGATCCTAGTGCCCTATCTCTATTACCATCCCTAAACTTAGGAGCTAGACCACTAGGTAAAGAAGGAGATGGAACGGATGACTTAGGATGAAACTGAGAATAGTTTCCTCCTTCTGACTTAGGCTGAGCAAAGTTGAAACTACCTATCCTTGCTCTTTTATTCTGCCTCTCTCTCATCTTAATCTTTTGTTCTTCTATCTTTTGAGCATGGGTCATAAGCTTGGCTATGTTCATGTCACAATTCAACATCGCAGATCTGCACTTATTGACTACACTATCATTCACCCCAGAAACAAACTTACTCATCTTGGCCCAGCTATCTGCAACCATATAAGGATCATATCTCACTAATTAAGTAAACTTAAGAGAATACTCTTTCACCATCATGTTTCTCTACCTGAGGTTGATAAATTCTAACACCTTAGATTCCCTTAGCTCTTGGGGAAAGAATCTATCTAATAATACAGTGACAAACTCCTCCAACTCAGTAGGCCCTACATCAGCTAACCTTTCTGACTTCAACTGTTTGAACCAAGTGTGAGAAATATCCTGCAACTGATATGCATCTAGCTTAGTACTCTCACTATAAGTAACCCCCATGATGTTTATAACCTTTTAAACCAGGTCTAGGAACTCCTGAGGATCCTATTTTGACTTAGACCCGAAAAAAGGATGAAGGATTTATTCGGTTAAAGTCCTGAATCCTAGTTACAGCTCAATTAGCCACTGGGTTGGCCAGAACAACAGCTGGTCATTCATTCTGAGCAACAACTAAATTAGCAAGAGTGGTGAATGCAGCTCTAAACTCTGTATAAGAAACGTGTTCGTCTAAGGGATCTGCTTGGATAGGCTGATGGGCTAACTGGTCTCCATTTCTAATTTTAGGAGGCATGTTCTGTAGAATAAAGGGAGAAACAGACTAGACTGATATTTAAATTTGAGCTCATGCTCACTGGCATGACATAAATACTAAAAAAAGGGAAACTATTCCTAAAACATCTCATAGCCTCCTGCACATAAATGTGGCGCGCAATACACCCATGTATAACACTCTACTAGATGCAGATTTCAGACTTCCTAGGACTTTATTGAACCTTAGACTCTGATACGAAGTTTGTAACACCCTAAATCTTGTACCCAAAATGCTACACGGTGCTCGTAACCCCAAAGGACCACAAGCTAACCCATGACTGATATTTGTACCTGAACACTGCATAATATACTGTATAAATGCAGAAATAGTAGGCCGAAACATACCATAAGGTTCAAATCTGATAAACATCTGATAAAACCATATCTGAATAATATGGTACGATAATACCAAAACTGAAATAATGTCTGAAAATATCTAGTCTGAAAATACTGTAATCTGAAATCCTCTAAACTGTCTGAATAAGGAGTTGATGGGACATGTCCCCAACTAAATCCAACTACTGAAATAAACTAAGTAATGAAGAAATAAAGTAATGATCATGTCCTTGAAGGATGAGGACTCACTGCTAACTCTGACTGCTAAAACTGGAATGCTACTGATGCTCTGGAGCTCGTGCTTCTGAACCTATGGTAGAGAATAAAATACCATAGCACAAATATGTCAGTAAAATTGAATGTACTTGTATGCATGTGAGGTAGGATGAATACAAAGGGTTCAAATACATGAACAATGCTAACTAACAGTATAACATGAATGTGAGAATACATGCATGAATAAGTGACTATGACTGAATTTGTGATGGTACTGACTATAGAGTCTGATTACTAATAACATGAGTCACTGATAACTAATATAACTAATACTGAGCGACTATATCTGACAGTATGGGTGCTGATGGAACTAACTGAGTTTCACACTGTTCTGAGTTGACTGTATCTGACAGTCCTGAAATTCTGAAGAACTATCTGAGTTCTATTACAAAGACTGAGTCTAAAATTGTAACTGTGGAAAGTAGTCATCTAATAGACATGCCCCAAATAAAGCAATATAGCTAGGTTTGGGTCCAATCTGTAACCCCAATTGGAAGGATGTCAATACCGCGCCATTAGTAAAGATAAGTTGTGGGTGACCCTCATCTGACAGTGTCCATACAAGAATTGGTGGGACCCTCATCTAATAGTGTTTATACACCTCATCAACACTCATCTATCAATGTTGATGTCTCAACCTATGTTGGCTACATAGTTCTAGAATGCAAGGATTGTTTCTAAGGATCACACCCTCAACTGTCAATATGTGTCCTCATCCTTGGGTTCACTCAGTACTAAATACTACTCCCATCTGAATAGACACTGAACATGATAAACAAAATTGAACTGTACTGAGTTCATTGAGTTTTGTTGACTGATAGAATACTACTGAGATTACTGAAGTACTGAGCTTTCTGAGATGACTGGAATTACTGAGTTTACTGAGTTTTCCTGAGTCACATGACTGACAAAATTCTACTAAACATGGCTTGACTGAGGATATAGTGAAAACATGACACTGTATCTAGGCATACAACTAAATTTCTAGGTACAAGTACCCCCAGGACGCGATAGAAGGAAACTGACATGGCATGACATTCTTGAATACACGACCAACATCAACAATCCACAATACAATAAGTTGGGGATTTCATGAAGTACATGGTTATCATAATCTTGTACATAGTAGGAATGCATATACTCAATGTCATAATTTCATACTCTAACATCATGAGCATTCTAACAAACATCTACATTCCACATCAATAGCATGGGAGTCATTTGAATATAAGGGTAAAACATGAATCCTTCACTTAAGTCACAATTGAGTCATATTACATAATTTCTAGTCTCTTAGGAATTTTGTCAAACAATTAGGGTGTATGACTTAAGGCATGGCATAATCATCAAATTAACATATCATAACCAACTAAAATTCATGATTTTCAACTCACATTCTAACATATTGTCATAAAAACATATGAAGATTCCAACTTGGGAATCATACAACAACAACAACCACATGAATATAATCAAAAAATAGCATGAATATCATAATTCATAGTTTAAAACTTGATTCTTGGGCTTCATGGATGAAAGCGATCCATGAATGAACACTATACATACCTGAGAAAGAAAACCTTGAAGGTTCTTGGATGGATTTCTTGTGATTGACCTTGATTCTTAAGGGCTAGGGTTTTATTTTCTTAAGAGAGAATGTTCTTGATATTAGGTAAAAAGTGAATAATAATTAGCTAAGGACGTTTTTAGGGCTTAAATCCCACATCTGGGTGGAATAAAATCATGGGAAAAGACCCATTTAACCTTGGATGCATCTTTTAAATTTTGTTAAAATTTCTCGATCTGGACCCCTAGCATGATGCGGCGCTATCGCAACGTGTCTCTGGAAAGTGACAAATGGAAACTTTTATGGTGGCGCTATGCGGTACAATCGCATTGCCACCTTGGGCACGACCTAGAATCTCACCGCGATGCAGTGGTATCATGTTGGAACACTGGAAAAGGACAATTGTGAACTGTCCCTTTGGCGTGATGCACCACTATCATGGAGAAACACTAGAAATTGAAAATTTCCATTTAATCTAGCTTCGCAATGCGTTGATGGCTCAGGTGATATGCTGTCTCACTAAAAAGGCTCTAACTTTTCACCTGGGTGTCAGATTTGGGCAAATTTAGTATCGATGGAAAGCTTATTGAATTTCCCACACAAAAAAAAAGTTAAAATCCTAAAAATTCCATATATATAAAAGTGTATTCATATTTAAAGCATGTCTTTGACTTCTTTGGAATGAATTTAAGCTAGGTAGAAGTATGGGGTATTACAAAGCAATCCCGTGATCTTACTTGACCCTGATCTTGAAACAAACCAATGACAGAATCATAGGATAGTAGGAAATGAGCATGGATTTCAAGATGACCTAAATCTCTTGAATCCTCAAACTCCACTAGGTGTTCAAGAAACAGCCACACAGACTATTGTTTTGTTATTGGATGAAAAGATTGCGATGAGGGATGTTTCTTCCCATCACGCAGCTCAAGAGAAAATATGAGATAGGAAGAAAAGTGTTAAGCAGAATTCGATAGAGCTTGAAGAGATAGAGTTGAAGAACCCTCAGCTTTTTTATTTTAGCCAGAATATGGTGATACGAAGAAAGATTTGGGGTATGTTGAGCCTGTCGAGATAGGAGCTATCATTCTTCCTGAGTTGTCCTAGGGGGTAAAGTTTGATATTATGAGTGTTATGTTCCAATTGTTGAATCTGGAGTGCGTATTTGATGGCCTACCAACTAATGATACCAATATGCATATCATGAATTGTGTTGGGATTTGCACTTTGTATAATTTACCTAGGGTGAGTTAAGAATCTTTGAGACTCAGGTAGTTCCTATTCTCTCTTACAGTGAAGTGATATATGGTTATGGAGATACCTTGTAGGTCCATCACTAATTGGAATGGGTTGTAGAAATAGTTCTTCGACTGATTTTTCCCTCCTTCTAAAGTGCTGCAGTTAAAGGTTGAGATATACTATTTCAGGCAATTGCTTTGAGGCATTGTATGAGACATGGTTCTAGTTCAAGAAAAAGTTGATGAATGTTCCCAATCATAGATATTTAGGGAGAAATTTGCTTGAGATATTTTATTGTTCCCTGAATGTTAATACCAAAGCTATTGCTTATACTATTACTGGTTGAACTTTCATGAGCCTTCGTTGGGAGCTAGCTATGAAAATCTTAGATCAGATCTCTAATTCCAACTGAGGGTGGCATACTTGGGAGGCAAAAAGAGGAGTCGGTACCTATGATATTCATGTTTCCATTGAGTGGAGAATTATAGATGATACAGTGACTCAAGGTTGCACAGCTGAGGATGGAGATTAGGTGATTGACCAAGCAATTTGCGACTATAAATTCAGAAAAAGTGAATGTTGTGGCACACAAGGTAAATCAACTAGGTTGTATAATTTCAATATTGAGGAGGAAGAAAAGTACCTAGATAAAGAGATTGTGGCTTGCCGAGCTGTAATACCCCATATTATTCATAGCTCAGTTCAGCTTCTAGTTGTATGCATAAGGGGCTTAAGGCCTAAAAATTTCACTAAGTTGGGGACTTAGTCATATTTAAGTCTTCTAAACTTGGAGGATTTTTAACTTGGTCTTCCTGATCTCAAGATGTTGTCTTTTTAGTTAATTCATGTTCAGGGATGTAAGGAGAATGTCTAGGAGTAGTTTTGGATTTTTTGGATGGGGTTTGGGTCATGTTTGGATCACGAAACCAGAGGATTATTGTTATAATCCCGCGACGTGGTGTTATTCCCTTCGTCATACAGATCACTTCGCGGTGAGGGAAATGAAATACTGCAATAAGGCCACATCGTGGTAAGCTTGTTTCGTCAAGTTTCAAATTTAGATGACTGAGGGGCAATTGGGTCTTTTCCCTCCTCAACCCAATCATACGAAACACAAACTGGGATATCATTTATGGAATTATTGACCCTTCTTCTCCCAATACCTCTCAAGAAAACCCTCCCTTTTCCCCAAGAACACAAATTCAATTTCTTTCTCCCCAAGAAATCAAGAATTCAATTTCCCCAAGTTCAAAACCTTCAAGAAAGCATCAAGATTGGTGTTTCTCTTTCAAGTTAAAGGTTTAAGGTATGTGGGATGTTCATTCATTGGATTTCTTTCACCCATCAAGCCCAAAAACCCTCTTTTTGATTAAAGATTGAATTTTTTTATAGTTATTGTATTTTGTATTGCTTAATATGGGTCTAATTCATGTTTCCTTGATAATTTAAATGCAATCCAGTCCATGTATGATCCCATTCAATATTTGGAATTCCTCTTGCTATGAATTTAAGTTTCCCATGCTATGAATTTAAGTTTCCCATGCTTTATTCAAGTGAATTTTATGATTAATCCTAAATTTATAATTCTTAGCAAGCATTCCCATGTTAAATTCATGATCCCCACATGTTATGAAATGTCTATGCTTATGGGTTTTGAACCATGATCCTTTACTATAGTTTTAAGATTGCTATTACATTCAGTGATTATTCAGTGCTGGTGGGTTTTGAACACCCAATACCTACGTGTTTTAAATGATTTTCAGATTTTTAAGTATGATTCAGTTAAACCATGATTATTCCTATTTATTCAGTTATTATGATTATAATGAACACTATCAGTCAACAAATAACATTCAGTTAAACTCAGTATAGTTTCAGTTCCAGTGTCAATTCAGTTGGGTGTAGGATTTAGCACTGAGAGAATGCAGGGGTGGCGGCTTCCCCATCAGTGAGGCAGAGTCGTTAGTAGCAGTCCCAGTATTCCAGAACTATATAGCCAACGCGGGATAAAAGGAGTCACCAATCAGTTTAGGCTTGACCTCCTCTCTGGGGTCACCCATTAATTTAGGCTTGACACCCTTGTCTTTTAGGACACCATATTAGTGGATCCACACAGCTAGTGTTAGTACCTGTGACACAGTAGTGACACCCTTCCAACTGGGGTTATAGTTTGGACTCCGATTAGCTTAGATTGGGGCATGTCGATTAGATGATACCTCCCACAGTCTCAATATAGTATTTAGTGTATTTTCAATTCATATTTGTTTGACTATGCGTACATACTTTCAGATATTCAGTATTACAGCTTTTATTCTTTCAGATTACAGATTTATCTCAGTAACATAACAGATATAATCTTAGTCTTTAATTCTAAGATATTATAGTTTTCATTCATTCATGATCAGTTATATCATGCTATTCAGTTAGTTCTTATTTTATAAGCACAGTACCCCATGCATATCGGCCTCTCCTCATCTCATATACCAGTATATTCAAAGTATTGACCGCATACTCTTATTTGCTCTATGATGTCTTATATCATAGGTTCGGATGTACAATTTTCCTACCACAGTTAGACAGTTCAGCATAATCTAGTAGCAATAGTGGTGAGTCCTCATCCATCGGGGACATGTTATGATTATTCAGTTATATCAGTATTTTATTTTATTCAATCAGTTGGAGTTAGTTGGGGGTCTTTCCCATCAACTCCTCAGTCAGTTTAGAGGCTTTCTGACAGTCAATTAGACAGTTAGTCAGTTTTATCAGTTTTATCAGATGTTTTAGACTTGTTATTCATTCGTATTTTTAGTATTCAAATTTTATGGCTTTATCAGTTATTTTCCACATATGTCCATTATTATTATTTTATTCAGTTCTCTTAGCAGGTACCAACACATTGGTTAGCTTGTGGTCACTTGTCACCATAAGCACTATTGTCACGACTAGGGGGTAGCCTCGGGTCGTGACACGAGCCAAGGTCCAAGGTTCCAATCAGGACTCTTAGAACTCGAGATAAGGTAATTAAGGTTGGAACTATTATGGGGACAGGTATAGGGATTGGATATCATAACCCAATTTATGAGTCACGATGGCACCTACTAAATCCTGTCAATAGGTAAGTCGAACTGTAACCCAAAGCTAAACACAGTGGGTTAACTTGGTGTAAAATTCCCAACAAGGAAAAAATCAACAACATATCTTGTATTTTAACAAGGCAATATAAATAGATTAGGGAAAATCAACAGTACAAAAATCCATCCCACGAACAGATAGAACTAGTATAAGAGCATCTAGTAATAATACAACCCAAGTCTTAAATAGTCAACATAATCATGTCTTGAAACTAAACACTGGACATGAAAGAATAAGGATATAGGTGACTCCGACTCTAAGAACTCACCTTATCTCCGAAGAATCAACATAATATAAACGTCGATCAACGGCAGTAACTAGTACTCGGATCTGCACCAAAAGGTATAGAGTTGTAGTATGAGTACTTAAACAATGGGTACTCAACAAACATCATTAGTCGACTGAGATAAATCATGATATAAATATGATAAAATACAAGATAACATAACTAAGTCAAGGTAGAAAAAAACCTAAACCATCTCAAACATCGTTGTGAATAAATAGGTAAATAAATCAAAATAATAGCATAACATAACATAAAACATCAACACATGCAATCATAAATATAAAATTGGCTCCCATACTCCAATTAGTGCGAAAAAGTAAATAATCCAATGCAAGCCCCCCATAAGCCTGGTGGATACAAAAAATATAGTATAACCCACCACCATCATTTACCAATCTCTAATATTTTACTAGAATCCACTCATATCATGCCATACTATAGCCATTTCCTCATTTTTAGACTTATCCAAACTGCTATTTTCAATCTCACACCTCAATATTATCATATCATAAAAATGTATCATCATATCATAATATGCATATCTAGACTCGAATCGGTATATATATAATCAATAGCCAGACTTAAACTGATAAATGTATCATCAATGTCTTAATCGTTCTCCTGACTCAAATTGGATAAATATCATCAATATCATAACCATTCTTCAAACTCAAACCGAGTAAATATCATCAATATCACAACCATCCTTCGTACTAAAATCGGGTAAATATAAAAATATAAATATATTCAATAGTATCATCAATAGCATAAGTAATAGCATAATCAATAGGCATCAACCCCTACATCAATCAACATAACTATCAAGTGTCAAGGTTTCTCAACATTACCAGAATAAGCATTACCAAGAGTAAAAACTGTAATAAGGTCAACAAAATCTAATATGCATCTAAGCTTAAGGTAGGCCAAGGGCCTATTTCTAATCCCCGAAGTTCTATTTTAGGCAAATTCTACCCGATCTAGGCTTAAGGTTCATACCAACACCTAAAACTCATCCCAAATCTAACGCAATATCATAAACATACTATGAATTAGCTCAATATAATAAGGGGTAAAACCTAGCCTACCTCGATATTGAAAAACGCTCAAAGATCTGCTAAATCACTATTTTCCCCTTTCGAGAACCTTTCGTAAGAATCCAAGCTATAAAAATCACATTCTACTCATCAATAAAAGAATAATGATACTCATATTGTACCATTATTCTTTGGGTCAAAAATCACATCAAAATCTCATGTGTGTTCTATTTATGAAAAATCATATTTCTAAAACCAACCTGACGTTCCCATATGCTCAAGGAATCATTACCCTGTAATACTCCGTACTTCTACTTAGCTTGAAATCATCCCAAGAATGTTAGAAACTTACTTGAAAGATGAATCCATTTTGTACACGTGGAATTTTTAAGATTTTTACTTTTTGTTGAGTGGGAAATTGAATTAGCTTTTCAATGATACCAATTTCGTCTAAATCCGATATCAAAGTAAAAATTTATGGATGTTTTACCGAGAGCTATCAGAACCGCCCAGGTGCGATGGGTAGGTTGATGAACCATCAATCTAGCGATGGACCATCTCCTAGACCATCGCAGCTAAGGCAGTAAGTCAGTCTTCTGGCTATGGTATGATGTACAGGTTGAAGGACCGTTGAACTTGCGATGGATCGTCTCCCAAGCCTTCGCTATTAAGGCAGTGAGTCCCTATTCTGGCCCAGGTGCGACGGTCAGAATAACAGATCGTCGAGCCAGCGATGGACCGTCGCACGAGCCATCACAAATCCCGTTCAGCAATTTAAAGTCATTTTTAAAAGCATATTTGGGTCTTTTTCCACCCATTTTAACCCCTAATTATACCAGACCATAGCCCATAACTTTATTATTCATCTATAACATCAAATTAGGGTTTCTCTCAAAGATCAATCCTCAAGAACAAGAAACCCTAGGTTTTTAATTCCAAGTCAAGAATTCAAGTTTTCCTTCATCAATCTTCAAGAAATCATTCGCCCAGGTATGTCATGTGTTGATTCATAGGTCCCTTTCACCCATGAAGCTCAAGAATCTATTTTCAAAATCCAAGATTTTTGTATTTATGAATGTTCATGATTTAAATTGAATTGAAATTCTTGTTCATGATGTTGTGGGGTTTTGATTCATGTTTGAAATTACATATTCCAATGATTGACCCTAGGATGTGGTGATTTGCATAATAATCATGATAAACCATTAAATTTACACATTGATTGATGTATCCATGATTATTAGATGTGTTGATGATTGTATAACCAAAGCATGATCCCCATTGTTCGATTAAATGCCTATGTGAAAGAAAAGTACCATACTAGTATGATAATGTGAAATCCTCAATCATGTACAAGTTTATGCATGTCAAATGTTTGATGAAATGTCTTAGTTAATGAATTATTGATACATATGTAACCCTTGCGGTGCTTTAGAACTTCTACTTCATGAAATCTCCAACTTATTATATTATGGATTGTGATGTTGGTCGTGTATTCAAGAAAGTTATGCTTTGTCAGTTTCCTTCTATCGAGTCCTGGGGGTACTTGTACCCAAAAATTTAGCCGTGTGCCTAGAATCAGTGTCATGTTTTAAAGATACTCTCAGTCGATCAATGCTCATAGAAATTCAGTCAGTTATGTGACTCAGGAAAACTCAGTAAACTCAGTAGTCTCAGAAACCTTAAAAATTCAGTAATCTCAATGGTATTCCGTCAGTCAGCGAAACTCAGTTAACTCAGTCCAATCAGTTCAGTTAATCATGTTCAATGTCTATCCAGATGGGAGTAGAAATTAGCACCGAGCGAACCCAAGGATGGGAACCCACCTATTATATGAGGGTGTGATTCTTAGAAGCAATCCTTGCATTCCAGAACTATGTAGCCAGCATAGGTTGAGACATCATAGCCTGTTATATGAGTGTAGATGAGGTGGATTAACCTATTATATGAGGGTTCCCACCATTCTCATGAGAGTTACCTGTTATATGAGGGTTACTCACAAATTATCCTTACCAGTGGCGCGGTATTGACACCCTTCCAGTTGGGGTTACAGATTGGACCCCAACTCAGCTATAATGCATTATTTGGGATATGTTGGTTAGGTGACTACTTCCCACAGTTTAAGTACAGAATTAGGACTGTCAAAAATAGTTATTTAGTCTCAGTAATAGAACTCAGATAGTTCTACAGGATTTAGGACTGTCAGATACAGTCAACTCAGAACATTACAGAACTCAGCTAGTTCCATGAAGACCTAGACTATCAGATACAGTTGCTCAGTATCATTTATTTTAGTTATACAGATATCATTATCTCATGTTATCAGTACTCAGACTCAGTAATCATTTTTTTATGAACTCGGTTATAGTTATTATGTAGTCATGCATGTATTTTCACGTTCATGATATTCAGTCAGTTAGTATAGTTCATGTATTTGAACCTTTTGCATTCATCCTACCTTACATGCATAATAGTACATTCAAACATATTGATGCATTTACGCTATGGTGTTTTATACCATAGGTTCAGAAGCACGAGTCCCAGAGCATCAGTAACATTCCAGTTACAGCAGTCAGACTTAGCAATGAGTCTTTATCCTTCAAGGACATGACCATTACTTTATTATCTCATTAATTAATTTATTTCAATGGTTGGAGTTAGATGGGGACATGTCCCATCAACTCCTTATTCAGACAATTCAGTTAGTTAGAGGTTTTTTAGACTAATATGTTCAGATAGTTATTTTAGTGGTTTTGGGTATTTCATACCCCTCCAAATGTTATGTTTTGTTAGTTATGTTATAGTTTTGAACCTTATGGACTTACAGCCTTTATTTCCACATTTATACAGTATATTATGTAGTGTTCAGGTACAGATATCATCATGGGTTAGTTTGTAGTCCTTCGGGGTCATGAGCACTGTGTAGCATTCTGGGTACCAGATTCAAGGCGTTACATACCCCCACAAATAGTTGAAATTTGAGATAATTTGATGCTAAAATCAAGCCTCTAAGGTTTTGGGATTTTTAGAAATAAAAAGGGGAAAATCTCTAATAAAGGGGGTGGAATCTTAACACAAATCGAAGATTAATTATGTAAACAAGCGTTAGCCAAGATCCCAAATTACCCAAAAACTCCGATATTAAGCTATCTCACCATTTAGGGTTTTAACTCTCAAGAAAATGGATGAAGAATGAGAAAAGTCCAGCTAAAATAAGGTATTTATACCCTTACCAGGTTCCTAGGTATTATTATCATAACCCGACCTTCGCAATTATGTAACAAGGCACTAGACGAGGATGTCATTATCGCGACATTACCCCACCACGATTGAAATTCTATTGGCCTGCCTAAGGAGTCATATTTGTATCTTGAACTATTGCAATCGCAGCACTAGCTGATGCTGCCAGACCGCGATCCGCAGTCTATGGTCCGTGATCACAGGTGCACCAAATTACAGCTGAGACTTCGAAAAGTTCCAAGTCTTTGCCAAGCCCTCGAGATTCATTCAAAATCCCATATATTCAAACGAACTATGTAACCACACCAAGTTCTACATTCCAAAATCAATGGGACAGTAGAAATTTCCATCCAAGGTTATTTTACTAAAATATGGGTCCCACACCCAATTTCTAATTTCTTAACATTCTAACCGATAGGTCGAAATAAGCTCGGGTGCCTTAGGACCCAAACCAAAGTTCCACCTAGCCAAAAATTGACATTTCAAAGATAGTGGAACAGTCAAAAATTGCATTCAAGGCCGTTTACCTAAAGTTTTTATGCGATAGCCATTTGAAACTAGCAAAGACTTCAAAATAGGGAATTAGCTCTAAGAACCAAATGAACTGCCCAATAACCAAATTCTCAGTTCCATCAAGTCACAAATGACTTAGGGAAGCTATAAAGAAGCTATAACGGCAAAAATAAGTGAAAATATGGAAAATGACTTGAAGGGTTATTATAATATCCACTACTAAAGGAGCTTTCATTTGCAAAAGTTAAGGATTAGGATGTACCTAAAGTCTTGAATGGGAGAGGATATAGGGCCCACATCTTACTCTCAATCTCCCAAGTAACCACCTCTTCTAGGTGGTGCCTCTACTGAACCTTAATTATAGAAATCTCCCTAGTGCGTAATCGTCTGACATCACTAGCAAAAATAAGCACAAGCTCCTCCACGAAGGTCAATCGCTCATCAAACTAGACTGAGTCCCATATAAGTATATGGAGCTTACCCTTCCTCAAGAGCCTCATCATATCCTTCATAGGTGATACACGAAGGAATACTTGATCACCAACTCCAAATATCAAGGCATGAAGTCTATGCTCTGCATAGGCCTTCTACCTACTCTAAGTTACTCTTAACTTGTCCTGAATCACCCTGACTCTATCAAATGACTCCTAAAGTAAATTTGTACCATGGGGTCGAATAAAAGAGTTCTCAAACCATCCAATTAGATAATGACATCTCCTACCATACAAATCCTCAAAAGGTGCCATCTTAATATTCTACTGTTAACTGTTGTTGTAAGAGAACTCTGCCAAGGCTAAGTGCTCCTCCTACTGGCCTCCAAAATCCATAACACGAGATCAGAGAATATCCTTGAGCACTTAAATAGTCAACTTGAACTAACCATTGGTCTACAGATAAAAGGTTGTACTTAAGTCCACCTGATTACCCAACTCTTCCTAAAAATCTCTCCAAAAGCTAGAAGTGGACACGAAACCCCAGTCTGAAAGGATAGATATGGGTACACCATGCAAATAGACTATCTTATGCACATACATATGAGCTAACCTCTCATCACTAAAGGACATCTAAATAGAAATGAAATGCGCTGACTTGGTCAACCTATCCATGATAACCCAAATACAATTGCAACCACGAAAAGTACAGATAAAACTACTAACAAAATCCTTGGTAATCCTCTCCTAGTTCAACTTGAGAATGGGCAATATCTGAATCAAACCACCTAGAAGTTGATGTTTGGACTTTAATAGCTAACAACAAAAGCAACAAGCTACAAAGTCTGACACATCCCTCTACATGCCACCCTACCTATAATGTTGTCTCAAATTTTTGTACATCTTAGTTGTGCCCAGATGAATAGAATATCTAGAGTTGTGAGCCTCATGCAGAATCAACTGAGTTAGGTCATCAATCCTTGGAACACAAATATGGCCATCAAATAGAAAAACACTCTTGGGATTTATGGCTTTCCTCTCAGACTCACCACTCAACACCTTATCACGAAGGAAATGAAGCTTAATATCCTCAAATTAATGATCCCGAATCTGATTAAATAATGAAAACTAACCTTAATACTAGCAAGAATCCATCTAGGATTTAAAATATCTACGGATAGAATATCCCGTGCCAACGGCCTCTAAGAAACTAAAATAAAAGCCAAGTTACCCATAACTGCTGCCTTTTGACTCAAGGAATTTGCTACTACATTAGTCTTGCCTGGATGATACAAGATGGAAATATCATAATCCTTAAGCAACTCTATCACTCTACGCTTCCTAACATTAAGCTCTATTCAGGTCATAAAATATTGAAGATTGCAATGATCAGTTAAAATCTCACAATGTACACCATAGAGATAATATCACAAACAATTTATAAAACATGATGGACCCTACTCTAACCCGCCAATAGGTAAGTCAAACTGTAACCCAAAGTTAAATGCAATGGGTTAACTTAGTGAAAAATGCCCAATCCTAGGCGAAAATGAATAACACACTTATAAATAAGCAAAGAGTTCTATATAAATAAAAAAATTAATATAAGATACCATCCCAGGACCTGGTAGAGCAAGTACAAGAGCATATAATAATAATAATACAACTCAAAAACTTAGAATAGTAAACAACATTTTTCAGAATAACAAAAGACTAGATGTTTAAAGATATAAGTAAATAGGTAACTCTGACTCTAAGATCTCACCCTATCTCCGAATAATCAACACAGCATGATCAAATATCAATGGCTATATCTAGTACTTGGATCTACACCAAAAAGGTATAGAAGTGTAGTATAAGTACCAAAACAATGGGTACTTAGTAGGCATCATATACCGACTTAGCTAAATCATGATATAAGTATGATAAAATGCAAGCTATCATAACTAAGTCAAGTTGCAGCAATGAACCTGAATCATCTCCAATATTGTTATACGTAATGAGTAATTTTGTTGTAATAGCAATATAACATAAGGAGTCAACACATGCCTATATTATCATGCAATATAAGTAAATAAGTTGAAATAACAACGCATCACAAGGAATTACATAATAAATCACAAACTACAAAATTAGCTCCCATACGCCTTTTGGTAAAAAAAGTAAATAACTTATTACAGACTCTAATACTCCTAGAGAGTACACTAATATATAGAAAAAATCAACCATTAATCGCTTATAAATAACCAACTTGCCATTTAACCATCATTCCATAATTTATCATCAATCGATCATTTACCAATATTTGATAATGCATCCGCATTCCACAATTTTACCAACATATAGCAATCTTATTATCCTTATTCACTAGTCGTTATTTATTAGCTAACCATCTCTTATTAACTAACTTATTTGATTACTGGTCATCATATAACCTCTAGTCATTATTTAACAACTATTCACTATATATCCATTAATCACCATTTACCAACTAATCCTTGTTTATCAACTAGTCATTATTAGTCACTTAAACAGTATCCACCACTAATCCTTATTTACCACTAATCATCAACTATACCCTTTTATAATCATTTATCACTAATTAATAATTGTCACCAATCCTCACAAGTCCACTAATTATCATATATTTAAGATCCCTAATATCTACACCATACCCAACTTGTATATGCATACATATATATAATAGCCATACATAAGGCATAACCGGTCTTGAACCAGTAGATGTATACATAGGCACATCAAAATAATCATCTTCTGGCCTTGCTGGGTATTAATACATCATCATAATATCATGTGGCTTTAACAGGTATCAATATATCATTACAATCATACTTCAGCCTTGACAATATCAATTATATCATCATAATTATCCTCTGACCTTGTCGGTTATCAATATATTGTCATAATACCCTCCGTCCGTGTCAGGTATCAATATTTCATCATAATATCTAGACTCGAATATGTAGCCACATCATCATAGTCGGTCGTAAAGTCAATAGAATAAGTAATAATATAATCAAGCATCATGATTTCAAACATAATTAATAACATAACTTCCCATATTATCAATAAGCATAAATTCTAACATAATTCATGGCATAATTGTTAATATAATCTATAGAATGTTTTGTAGCATGATTATTAGTATAATTTCTTAGCACAATCATGATCATAAGTAATAACATGAGTAATGACTTATCAATAGTATATTCAATGGCTTAGCATTAGCATAAAGGATAGTTTATCATACGAATCATCGACAGTTATTAATAAGTTATGATTTTACCACTCATTCACACTCATCATTTATGCACCTTACCTTATTTTAAATGAATAAGTGAGACATAATTATGATTGAATGCATGAATATCCATATTTTACGGGCACAAAGGTGATAAGATGAAAAGATGTGGATTAGAGCTACAAAAAAGGATAAAAGGAAGCAAAGAAGTGAAGTAAAAGACCTGGAGTAGAACATGGCCTTAGTTATCACGATCTCGAGCATTATTTTATGATCGCACCAAATCAAGAAGGTCATGTTAAAGACACAGCGATCGCATTCTAGCGGGATTTTAGCCCAAGGGAAAAACTGTAAATGCATGAGTTGTTCCAAATTTGCCCAACAAAAAAAGACTTAAACCCTAATACAATTCATCCTTTCACTACCCTGCCTCCCATACTTAGTTTAGGGTTTTGTAATTTCTTGGAGCTTGGATCTTATATTTACACTAACTTGAGACAAGATTAAATTAGAGAAGCTGTAAAGTGTAGATCTGGCTTTGTCTATTAAAGATTTATTTGAGTCTAAAGTGTGGTTTTTCCTCTCTTTATTTTCTTATGAATAACTTTGAACATCTTGGTATATTATTTTTCATTATCCTTATGATGTGGTAGATCTACCTCTTGAAATTATGCTAGATTAGGGTGTAAATATGTATGGAATTTGATTTATTTGGGTATATTTTAGTTTGTTAATGATGGATTCTATTATTGCTTGATTAAATTGGTTGGGATTTATGGGTAAAAGCCCCAAATACCCACATGGGTTTGATGGGTGAAAACTCCAACCTCTAGAAATCTTATATCTATCTTCAAAAGAAGGGTTTTGAGTAAACTTTAGGAATCCATATTATCCTTAAAAGAGAGATGTGGAAACCAAAGCAATGGTAGATAATTATGTGTGTAGTTTCCTAATCTATCACTATCTTAGACATAAGGGTGGTTGAGAAGTTAGCTATACCATGGGTATCATCCTAGAAATAGGGATATCCAATTGAGGTATTGGGTGGTATTAAATGACACACTCGTTAGGTACTCAAAAGGGTCAATGAGTGACATCTTTGAGGTTTTGTTGAAAAACTAGCCTCAAAGACCTTAAACCTAGCCTACCACATCATCAACGATTAGAATTTGCATCGAATTATCATGTTCCCATGCATATCTTGCCCCTAGGAAAGCATAGCCACAAGATCTATTTTAATTGATTATACTCTAGTTATTCTTAGTCTCAAATTAGTCATTAGAAGCCCAAGAATTACTCTCACGTCAGCAAACATTGAAAACCCACAAACTATCTTGTAACATAGGTTTGAACTTAGCAAGCAACTTTTATTTCAAACTTACTCAACCGCTATTAACATTATTCCTCGTGGATTCGACCGCAATTCTTAGTTGGGTAAATATATTGACAACGACTGCCTTGCATCTAAATTTACGTGTAAGTTGAGCTTTATAGTTATCAAGGCATGATCTATAGCATATTCATTAAGAAATCCATAGCATAGCAAATCACTTACCATAGCTCATCATAGGATATCCAACAATCTAATCAATTAGTCTATGATCATTACTTCTAATGTCATTATAACCATAATCAATTACCATGTATCCTTATTATTACCTAAAAAGGGTATTCTCTAGGTATTTAACAATCATTATAAGGATTTCAAGAGAACTAATCGTCCATCTTTTCTTAAGGTGGGTCAAAGAGCCACTTCTAAATTCTCAAAATACATTCAAAGTCAAATTTTACCCTGGACTAGGCTAAGGTATCTAAATCCACTCTTAGATTTGTAGCAAGCCACAATTATCCCTAAGGTAAAGATTTCTCTCGATCACTTAACTAAGTCCAATGGAAACTAGGGCAACATTCATTAGTGTAAGAAACTGAGGCCAAAATTACCCTAAGCATGGGTTTCTAAAGCACTTTTACCTAACTTGAGTAATCTAAGGCATTCCCATGCTAAACATGAGTAATTAAGTCCAATTTACCTAAGGCATAAGGAAACAAGTCAAGTGTTTCAACTCTACGATTTCAAAATAGCCTAAACAGTCCAACTAACCCAAGTCTTACATTTAATCAATCCACCAACTAAAACTCATCCCAAATCTAACACAATATCATATGAATATAATGAGGTATCTCAATCTAACAAGGGATAAACTTAGCCTACCTTAATGCTGAAAAAAGCCTAATGAACTGCTAAATCGCCATTTTTTTTCCCATTTAAGAAGCCTCCTTAAGATGCCAAGATATTAAAAACACATTCTACTCATCGCATTTCTGAAAACAACCCAATATTCTTACAAGATCAAGGAATATTTATCCTAAAAATGGGTAAAAAAATAAGCAAAATAGGGTCTTAAATCAAGCCCTCAATCATTTGGGGTTTTGAGCAAAAAATCAAGAAATTTCACCAAGGAAAGGGCAAATTCTTACCTCAAATTAAAAGATAATCGCAAAATAAATGTTAATATAGCTTTCCAAATACCAACAAACTTCAATTTTAATCTCTCACACTATTTAGGGTTTTTAGATCTGAAGAAAGTGATGAAGAATGGCTAAAATCATTGAAAATGAGTCATTTTAAACCCAGTCCAGGTACTTAGAAGTCGCTATCGTGAATCGCACCATTTGGTCCTTCATATACAAACCGCTATTGTGTCTTAGAGCCCTGCAATTACAATAGGTTAGGCTTATCAGACTTGATATGATCAGGAAATAGATAGCACGTCATGATGGAACCAAATTTTTTGATGCACCAGATTTTTCAACTTCAAAATGGGCTCAATCGGGTGCTCTTGGAATTGAATTAACAAATTATTCTCAACTCAAAAATTAGAGTATTTCATCTCTCCAAACTCAAAATTGGATAAAAGATGCTCTAATTGTGTAAGGGTTTAGCCTTTTGGGATTCAGCTCAAAGAAATTCCCATTCTACCCTTGGAATTTTTTTGCCCTACTGCAATTGACTTATATTGAATGCGTTCACGACTAACGCAATTGCGGTTGTCATCTTGTGATCGTTGAGTTTTGACTTGAATTCATATCACGATTGCAACTCTCAAAATATGATCGCGGCATCTAAAGGTCACCTCTAGGGCCTAACCTTCAGTTCTCCTTTTATTTTTGCTCACTTCACTTATCTTCCAGCTTTGTCTCAACTTATTTTCATTAAATTACTTGCAAGATCACAAATACTAGAAATTAATGCATTTTGATCTAGAATTTACGTTATGTAGACACTTAATTTGTTGTAGTGTGCTCAAATATAGATGTAAATGACTGATAAATTTGCCACTCGTCAGAGCTACAGGACCCGACTATGGACTGTGGGTGGGCCCTAAAAAGGGCATGTCATGATTCAATTATGTCGGCTTGATAAATAAGAGGAGGAGAGCTGAGATCGCAGTAGGTGTGTATTATATTCATGCCCCACCACCACCTCCTCAAGTGGAACCACATCATGCCCCAGATGGGGGCGAGTCTGATTTGGATGCCTAGGGCATCCTAGGTATGTCTTCATCACTAGTTTTATATTATAGTTCTGTACCGAGGACAGTGCATAGTCTTAAGTTGGGGTGGGGGTATACCACAGATGAGGATTTTTCTTTCCATATTTCTTTTTCTGTCTACTGCATTATCCTAGTAGAACTAGCATATTTAGGTTGTATTGTCTTTTTTTAGGTGTTTTGTGTTGTTTGTGTTTAATTAGGAGAAAAAAATGGAACCTAAGAGCAGTTGACATATTCTGTATGTTTTGAATCATTTTTTCAAAAATTGATACAAAATTGATACCCCTCCAAAAAAAGATTTTGTGAACAGTGTGATGTAAATATATGTATGACTATTGTGAATCTTCCTATGGCATGGATTAAGGACAAAATAATCATAGCTTAGCAATTGCATGAATTAGAAAGGTAGGAGTTGGTAATATAAGCTTGTACCATGTGTGTGTGAGATTCTTACGTTGTTTTCTTTGTGTATTTAATCCAAAACTTGCTCGGTTTTCTTGCCTAGGTAGTAGAATTGTTGATTAGGACATGATCATAGGCTATTTTTTACTTTGTCCATTCTTAGCCTAAATAACCGTCCAAATGAGTGTAAGTATTCCTTGATCCCTAAATTTGAGCCTACATTGACCTATTTTCTTGTTTTCACCTTTTCACCTTTCTAATTCGATTACAATTAACCTATTTTGGCCTTGATCCCTCCTGTGAGATTGTGCAACTCAACTCAGGCAAATTGCCTAAGTTGGGGGTGGATATGATAGAGGTTCATAGTTTAAATTGGTTATGAAGAAGGGTTTGAATAAGACAAAATAAAATAGGGTTAGGTATCATAAAAGAAAAAAATGGAAAAAGAGAAAAGCAAAAAAGGAAAGAAAAGTGAAAAAGAAGGAATAAATAAATCACACCCAGCCTAAATAAGCAGCAAAAAAAGAAAACAAAGAAATAATGGGGAAATAAAAGGAAGTTGGTTAAGAAGTGGATCCAAAATGTAAGTGTAGTGTTAAGAAAGGTGAGTCACTAGTTCCCAAATGTACCATACTAGCCCGACAGCCTACATTACAAGCCGTATAAAGTCCTAGAGTGATCCTAGTCTGACTATCCAAAAAACTAAGGTAAATAAAATAAAGGCAAGCCTATGGTATTCTATGCAGATCAATTGGAACTTCTTTTGTGAGTTTGAGTGTCGTGATATCATCCCCATTGTCATGTGTAATTATACTTTGATAGTGGGACCTCTTTGTTGTGAGGGTACATGGGTTGTATTGCTAGATGCTTATCTAGTCAAGTAGTGTAACTCACGTATTTGCTTGATAGTTGCTAATTTAATACCATAGCTTGATTCCTTGGTGTTAAATTAATGTACTATATAGAGCCATACAGTTGGTTTTGAAAAGTTAAAAATAGGAGGGGTGAGAATTTTGAGCTGAAATTGAGTTGACTGCCATAGGTACCTTAGGTTTTTCTTGGTTAAGCATCGTGTTATGTTTTTTGCCTAAGGACATGCAAGAATTCTAAGTTGAGGGAATTGATGTTCCATGATTTCAAGGCACATTTGATGCTTAAAACTAGAAATTATGCAAGGTCTTAGGTCCCTTTTATTAGATATGATGTGTTTTTGTCTTTCTTTTGTTGGAAACTAGGTTCTGGACCCTACTTACCAGCCCCAAGTGGGACTTACATCCAGCGTATATGCCATCGTAAGTGTTAGAGGGAAAAGTTCTGAAATTTCTAAAGATGCCAAGTTTTGTGTGAGCTTTAAGGAGGCTACTTACGGGGCGTAATTGTTACTATGCCCCTCCTAAGTACCATCATAAGAGGGTCTTCTGCAGCATAGAGATTTGGTCTGATACTTACGACCCACCTAGGTTCCATAGGTGGTACCTATGGCACATAAGTGGGTTCGTAAGTTGTTGTTGACTCAATTTACCTTTTTTATTTAGGTTAGGATTTTTAGGGCTCTGATGTATTCTATAAATACCCCTTTGATGTTTTAATATTATTTTTTATGCACTTTTTATATTCACAACACTATATTGATTCTGAGATTTGACTTTTGATCTTGGAATCCTTTTTTCTTGGTTTTTTACATTGAATATTAATTTTTTATTTTGGCTTTTATTCTTCAACTATTGTAAGATTATTCATATACCTTTTTTCAATTCAATGGACGTCCTTGCAAATATGAGCGGCTAAACTTCCTAACTAGGGTTATGGGAACCCTGATAGAATAATAAAGTAGAGAAAGTGTGAAGTCGTTATTAATCAATAGTATTGCTTGTATAGTGATATTTTTTGGTGTGATTGTTTTCTTAATGACTATAGACATTGAGAACCTACCTATATTCAATACTTACTCAAAAAGAGAGGTAGAGATTAAGAAAAGAATATCACAATAGTAATTTGAAGTTATCAACCTCATCCAATTATCTTGACACTCAAAAGGTAATAGTTAATATGGGATCCAGTATAAAGGTTAGTAAGGCGACAATCTAAGACTCAATAAATGATTAGTGAAATTCACCAAAGGCGTTCACAAGATGGTTAGTGATGTATATCTTGTCAGATTCTTCATGCAAGGAATTGAGATAGTTTCATGGAGCATGATATATCAATGGAGTTAGGAAGTCGGGGGGACATTTTCCTAGTATTCATCTTATTGATTTCAATATAAAGCAATCAAGACTTGTTACTATTGTTGTTGTTCTCTCCCCCCGTTTACTTTTTGGTATTTTTTGGGCTACTTTAGTAAGTTCTTATAAGGATTCGACCTATTCCCCGTGGGTTCTATCCAAACCTTTGTTGGGTTATTTATTTGATAGTGACTGCGTTATACATCTTCGAGGTGTAATCTTGGGTGAAATCAATAAGCCACCTCACAGACTATCCAAAGAATCATAAAGGGTCTAATATATCAGCGAATAAGCTTGCCTTTCCTATAGAACCTCATCACACCCTTCATGGATGATATACGAAGAAATACCCGATCACCAATACCAAATCTCAAGGAACGAAGTCTACAATTTGTATAAGCCTTCTGCCAATTCTAAGCTACCCTCAACCTATCATGAATCACCCTAACCCTATCCAATGACTCCTGAAGCAAGTCAAGTATAAGACCCTTAAAATTTCAATCATTTTATATTTCACCTTCCCACATGCATAATATTGATTTTTGACTTGAATTGTGTTTAGGGATGTTAAAATGTAATTTGGGAAAGTTTTGGAATTTTTGAAAGGCGTTCGGGGTCATTTTGGGACCCTGAGACAGTGAGAGTCCACAATATCACCATGTCATGGAGGTTACTCTCCATGATATTGGCGTGGAAAGATGGATAACCTCCATGAAAATGGCGTGCCATGCCAAGGTGTAAATTTTTTCCAGTGTGTTTTTTTCACTTAGGGGTGAGGGGCTTTTGGTATTTTAACCTTTTCCATAACTTATAAACATAAAAGATACCTTTTTCCTTCGATATTCATAGATAAAACTCTATTTTGTTCATCCTTAACTCTCCAACCAATAAAGCTTAAGGGTTTCATAGAGAACACATTATTTGGGCTCCATACTTCATATTAATTTCAAATTCTTGTGTGTTCAAGCATATTTCTCTTTCCCAAACATTAATTTTACATTTTGGCATTGATTTGATGGATTTTTATGTGATTTAAATTGTATATTTTGAAATTGGGCAAAGGGGTTTTGGTTGTTACTGACTGAATTACTTGTAACATGCCTTGAATTGATTATTCATGTTTTAAATTGATATTCTTGAGACTGAATGACATATTATTTAAATGGTTGGAATGGGGAACATGGATTTCTCCAAGTTGGATAAATTTTGTCTTGGAATTGCATGAACCTCAACCCAATTTGTCAATTTGATTTTATGGAAAATTGCATGTGTTAACTTGGTTTTGAACTCAATGCATTGCATTAATGGATAATTTGGTATAAAGACGGATTTGGATGGCCTTGGTCGCCATGGTTTGGATGTTAATGGAATTTAGGAGTCAATGTGTTTGTGTGAATTTATTTGGCATGTGTAAATTTGCTTGAAAGTGCATTGGTATGAAGATACCAAGTGGTAATGCTTTAATGAATAACTCATGGGTTTACTAGTTGGTTATATGTGTAAATTGTTTTAATTTTGGCTTAAAGAGGATTGTGTAGCTCATTGTGAAGGTGGAGTTCCCGAGGGGACCAATACTGGAAACCACACTTACCAACATGAGAGTCAATATAATAGTGTGCATGGTTCACACTATATATATATATATCAAAAATATTTGAAGCCTCGGTGGCTTTGCCTTTTCTCAAATTTTTGTAGTTCGTGCAGCTAACACGCACTGGGACCTTTTCAGTAGGGGAAGCTGAACCCATATAGCCCATGGGTGCCCTTAGGACGGATAGATCTACACGGTCAAGGTTAATGGTTTTAAAAACTTTCATATTTGTTACCATTACCTATCCCAACATCTTATATATGTATGTATATATATATATAAATGTGTGTATTATGGTTTTAGACTGATTTTTGGAAATGGCATTATGTTATCACTTTTTCTAAAGTTATATGTCAGTGCTTATACCACTAACCATCCTAGGATGCTACATAATTTCATGATGTAGGGTCCAAAGATACTTCTATTGCTCTTATTCAGCGTTAGGTGGAATAGCATGTTCGTTTAGTTTCTGTGAAGTGGTGAGCCTCCATCCTTTGAAAGGCCTTATTATTTCATCATTCTCTCTTCACTTTCATAGTACTTTAGATTCTTTTGGTCTTAGTGAGGGGCATTTCCCTACTTGGATGTTATTCTAGTGTTTAGAGGCTTCGTATGAGGATTGGTTAGTTATTCTTTTGACTCTTAGTTTCATTAAGTTATTCATTCATCTTCTTATTACTATTTAACTAATTTCTGCATTATTATTATTATTATGCTCTTGAGGTTAGGTTAAGGGGGTGGTCTCCGGTCCATGGTGGGACTTGCGATACCTATCACGTCAGGCCCTGGTTTGGGTCATAACAAGCTTGGTATCAAAGCCAGGTTTAAAGTCATTGGGTGTCCACAAATTTGTGTCGAGTAGAGTCCTTTTATGGGTGTATAGCATGTCACACTTATAAAGAGGAGGCTACAGGGAATTTTGGAATGTTTCCATTTCTGGTGTTCTATTTTGGGCTATAGCGTTTAGTGTTATGAAACTTCTCTAACTCCTGACTTACTTGAATTTTAGATCATGCCTCCCCAAAGATCTGACGTTCATAGAAACTCTATTGGCAACTCTGTACTACCTAAGGACAATGTAGAGGGGGCTGATGAGTGATAAATTTACCACTCATTGACGACCAAATTCGTACACACTGCTATGACTAAACAGTGTTAATGAGATGAATTTGTCTATTGAATGTGCTAATTCCCATGTTTTGCATGTGTTAAAGTGATGGGAAGAAAAATAGTGAAATGAGCTGAAAAGAGATCAAAAAGGGAAGAGTTTTAGTGCAAAAGCTAGAAAGGCATGAGCAGGAACTGACCCTCAGTTACCGTAATCGCGGTCTGAGGGTCACGATCGCGATCAGCCCAAATCAGTCAAGGCATGCAATCGTGATGGGCTAACTGTGATTGCGAGAGCTGCAATCGCAATCAATCGTTGGCGATTATAGTGGGATGAAAAATAGCCCGGGGGGAAAATGTAATTTCCCATAGGTTGTTCCAATTCTCTATAGGACGAAAACACTAACATTTTTTGGACATCACCAGCTAGATTTTGAAGTTTTGGCTTGGTAAAACCGTACTCTATTAGGAAAGAATATTGTGGTTAATATTCCAATTGAGTTTAGTTATAATTGATGTTAAATTGGATAATATTCTTGATTGCATCTTGAATGGAAGCATTGAATGATCCTTTTGGTATATTTATTTCCTTAAACTTCATGAGTAGTTAAACACGTATCTTGATATTATGTTGAAATAGGGTGCAAGTATGTGTGGGTTTTGATTATTAGTGTAGAACCTTGGTTAATGATGTTGGGTTTCACTAATACTTGCTTGTTGAGTGGAAATTTATGGGTGAAAACCCCAAATTCCAAAAAAATTCATATCATCCTTGACACAACTCCAACCAGGGCCTAGTCGTGTCAGGCATCTCAAGTCCAACCGAGACCAGAGACCAACCCTAATTCCCAACCATAACTGTCCTGCACCCTATGTCGGATGAATTTCGAACATATAACAAGATGAGACAAGAATAATATAAAGATATTAATTAAAGTTTATAATAATAATCCAATAACCTCAATCAAATATCCAATCGGTTCTAACCCCAATGCCAATACCACTACCAAGGCTGACACCAATACCGACATAGACCATTCCCAAAGTTATCTGACAAAGCCTCTATCTAAAATAAATAACATCCAATCAGGTCAAGACCTCGACCATAGACAAAGTCAAACCAAAGAAATAACAAAAACAAAAGAATTCCATAGCATGAAATGGAGCCTTCCGGAGTATGGAAGCTTACCACTTCAATCTGACTCAAAGCTGTCCCCAAATCCAAGTCACTGAGCAGAAAGAATGGTAGTATGGCCCATTCCCACATCGCATGGGGATACAGAGCCCAAAGATGGTTAGCGGAGTGAATGCTAGCATGTACTCAGGGATAAGAAAAAATAATGCCAATAATTCAAAACCAAAGTAAATAACCATATGCAATCACATAGATTCATATATATATCGTGCCAAGAAAAAGGACCGAGTTTAGCATGCATTTAAAACCTTAACCTGGTTTGCATTGCTTGGCTTTCCTAAAACCACCCATGGGTTATATGGGTTCTTCTCCCCCTGCTGAAAGGGCCCCAGTTCGTGTTAGCCGAACGATTGGAGAAAAGAACCAGGGATGACTAGTACATCCCCCAAAATATAAAGTGTAACGTAATGCACACGGTCACCAAGATCGCCCTCGCATCGGCAAAAGTAAGTTTCCAATGGTGATCCCCCAGGACCCACACCTACCACGACTTTGCTACTAAACCCCCTTTAAGACCAATTAAACCTTTTTACACATAACCAAACCAATTACCAAGGAGTCTTTTGTTTAGGTATTAACCGTTGGTATCGTCATACCAAAATTAGAGCTACGTCTATCCTTTTATACCATACCAAAACCATTAAACCAAGTTGACTCCCAAGTATCCAATTAAAACAAAACGATGGCCATCAAGGCCTTTCCAAAGCATTTAAAATCAACCAAATCAATTTAAGTTCCATTACCTCTTTCGAAATGCAAAGATTTCAATAATAGTCAAACTATGTGACAAAATCATTCTCATTGCCATTTTAACAAACATGTTGAGGGAACATATGTTTCAAAACCATTACTAAGTAATTTGAGGAAGTCCAAAGTACCCCTAAATCCATTTACCATAACCATGCATTCCACAACATCAATATCATATAAAAGGCATGAAAGAAACATTATTCAACCATGAACATCCAAAAAACTCAACCATTAGTTCAAAACCATAACAATATCATGGAAATCATACATCAGGACATATTCTTTGTAAAATAACAATGAGAGAGGAGTAACATGCCTTAGACACTAAGAAAGACGGAGAGAAACCACCCTTTAGAACCTTAATTAATTATCTTGAAGAAACTCTAGCTTTTTACTTGAGAGAGAGACAGATTTTTAAGAGTGTTTGATTAAGAATAAAAGGTTAATAAACCACTAATAGATATTTTATGTCGTGGTGTCAAAAAAAGTTATGATGGAAAATGTCTAGAATACCCCCAATTTAAAACTTTAAAAATCTAGTAGGTGGGTACGAGTTGACCCTCCAACTCATCACCACCACATATGACTGGTACCATTCAATCGTACCCAGAAAAGAAAGTTGGACATTCACACACTGTCTACCATACGACTCCATTTCCCCAACTTATGGCCAGATCATACGACTAGTATGGTCCATTCGTACCCAAGATAGAATCCAAAAGGAATGACACTGGACAACATAAGACTACAACTTACAACTTGTACCTTATCCTCACGGCTTTTAGTAAGCCACTAGTACTCAGAGCCAAGTCAGTTACTAAGTTACTAATTAAATGAAGGACCAATCCGTCACCCCACCTAACGACACTTACCCACCAAACCATAAACACAACAGAAACCCAACCACCATTCTCTGGACTCCTAATGACTAGGATCCCTTGATTGTACCCACACCATATGACTCGTATGGTGAACCATTTCTAGGACAATAAGATCAAAGCTCAGGAATTTTCCAAGGGAAAAAACCCAAGTGTTTCAATTCTGCCACACTTGGATCATTCATCCTCGAATCACCGAACAAGGTAGTACAAGCATGAATAAATCCCAATACGTCTCTACTCTTACCTTTAAAAAAGATGCCAAGAAAATCAATCTTTCCTTTAACTAAGTTGGAAAACAAAGATGTTAAGAACAACACATACCTTAACGTATGAATTTTCAAAGCAGAAAACAAGAATGGATACTTGGACTTCATGTCCTCTTTAGCTTCCCATATAGCTTTTTCCACCTTATGGTTCCTCTATAGAACCATTACCAAAACTACGTCCTTGGTCCTCAACCGACAAACCTTCTGATCCAATATTTCAATAGGGACCTCCTGATAAGACAGGGAATCTGAAATACCAATATCCTTGATAGGAACAATCTACGATGAATCACCCACACACTTTCTTAACATATAAATATGGAACACCAGGTAAATGAAGCTCAAACTAAAAGGCAACTCCAACTCATATGCAACATACCAACTCTTCTCAAAACCATGTTTGGACCAATATACCAGGGACTGAGCTTCCCCTTCTTCCCAAACCACATCACTCCCTTCATAGGAAATATCTTTAAGAAAACCCTATTCCTAACCTCAAACTCTAACTTCCTACACCTTATATCCGCATAGGACTTTGGGTGAGTTTGGGCGGCTTTAAGCCTCTATCGAATCACCTTCACCTTATCCATAGCTTGGTGAACCAAATCCATTCCAAATATCTCCGCCTCACCAACCTCAAGAAACCTAATAGGACCTACACCTCCTACCATACAAAGCCTCAAATGGAGATATCCTAATGCTAGAGTGACAGTAAACTCTATAAGAGGCAAATTCTCAACCCAACCACCACCATAATCAATCACGTAAACCCAAAGTATATCCTCTACAGTCTGAATAGTTTTTTTCTCTCTCTTATCTGACTGCAGGTGGAAAGTCGTACTAAGACTCACTTTAGTCCCTAAATCTTTGTGAAACTACCATAAAAAGTGAGATAAAAAATGTGTTCCACGATCTAAGATGATAGCAATAGGTACCCCATACAATTTCAGGATCTCTTGGAGATACAACTTTGCATAATGCTCAGCCAAGAAATTTGTCCACGATGGTAAGAAGTGAGTAGACTTCGTCATCCAATCCACGATGACCCAATCTAAATCAAACTGATTACCAAGCTGAGAAATATCGGTAGCGAAATCCATATTGATCACCTTCTATTTCCAAACAAGAAACTTAATTTCTTAATACAATCCTCTAGGCCTCATGTGCTAAACTTTCACTTGTTGTCACACCAAGCACTTACCCATAAAACTAGCCACATCCCTCTTCATATTATTCTACTAATACATCTCTTTAATGTCATGATACATATTCGTTGAACCAGGATAAATAACATAGCATGACTCATGCGCCTCAACTAAGATCCTCTCATGTAATTTATATACGTCGAGAACACATAATCTCCCTTGGTATCGCAAGGTACCATCAACACTAATCTCTAAGTCCATCACCTTTGATCCTTATCAATACAGGATCTAATACTTACTTCTCCTTTACTATAAGACCAAGAAATGACTGTGCCACCTCCTGCACAACCACACCACCGTCCTCAGAGTCCATGAGACGAACTCTAAGGTTAGCTAAATAGTGAATATCTTTCACCAAATCCTGCTTCCCTTCATCCATAAGAGAAATACCTCCTATGGTTAACCTGCTAAGAGCATTAGCAACCACATTAGTTTTACCTGGATGGTAGTGTAGTGAAGATTCATGTCATAATCCTTGAGTATCTCAAGCCATCTCTTATGATTGGAAAAGATATCCACATGCACACCATATAGATAGTGACACCAGATTTTAATGAGAATACTACAGCCAATAATTCCTAGTCATAGGTCAGATAATTCTTCTCATGCACCTTCAACTGTCTAGAGGCATAATCTATCACATTGTTATGCTATATTAAAATGCAACCAAGCCCTACACGGGATGCATCACAATATACCACAAATCTATTCGTGCCTTCAGGAAAGATCAAGAACAGAGGCAAAGTTAGCTTATACTTAAGCTTCTCAAAACTACCCTCACAAGAATCAGACCACAACAACTTTACCTTCTTCTGACTTAACTTAGAAAATGGGGCAGCTATAGTTGAAAAACTCTCCATAAACCTCCTATAGTAACCAGCTAAACACAAGAGATCTAAATATCAATTGGAGTCATGGGTTTAGGCCACTTCATAACCACTGCAACCTTCTCTGGATCCAGCATGATCCTCTCACTAGAGATGATATGACCCAGAAAAGTGACAGCATTCAGCCAAAATTTATATTTCAAAAACTTGGACTACAATTATTGCTTTTTCAGGGTCTGTAATAGTATATGAAGGTGATTAGCATGATCTACCTCGCTCTTAGAGTACACCAGAATATCGTCTATGAAGACAATATCAAATAAGTCCAAAAACTAATGGAAGACCCTATTCATCAAATCCATGAATATTGTTGGGGCATTAATTAACCTTAAAGACATAACCAAGAATTCAAAATGCCCATACCGGGTATGAAAAGTTGTCTTAGGGATATCCACCTCCCAAATCTTTAACTGATGATACCCAAACCAAAGATTAATTTTGGAGAAAAACTTAGCACCCTGCAACTAATCAAACAAGTTATCTATCTTTGGAAGAGGGTAATTATTCTTTACCGTCACCTTATTAAACTGCCAACAATCAATGCACATCCAAAGGGAACCATCCTTCTTACGCACGAATAACATTGGTGCACCTCATGGAGACATACTAGGATGAATGAAACCTTTGTCTAAAAGATCCTTTAGTTACTCCTAAAGCTCTTTTAACTCAGTTGGAGCCAATCTACATGGGGGAGTGGAAATAGGATGAGTGTTCAAAATAAGATCTATCCCAAAATCAGTCTCCCTATCAGGAGGAACACCAGGAAGGTCATCAAGTAAGACCTTAGGAAATTCATTCACAACCAAGACGGGATACAAAGAAGAACCTTTCAAGTTAGAATCCTTAACCTAAACCAGGTGATAGAGACATCCCTTGGAGATCAATCTGCAAGCTCTAAGATATAAGATGAATATCCCCTTAGGATCTAGGGAACCACCTCCCATTCAATAATTGGCTCATGAAGAAAATTGAAGACAACCTTACGGGTTCGTCAGTCTAGAGATACATAGAATGAGTGCAACTAATCCATTCTTAATATGACATCAAAATCAACCATATCTAATCTAAATAGATCGACCAAAGTTTCTTGACCACCCATAGATACCACATAACCCCTATAGACTCTTTTATCCACCACAGCATCACCCACCGAGGTAAAAATAAAAAAAGGGTCTAAAACATACTTCGGTCCAAAGCCAAGTAAATAAGTCATGACTTCAGGTAATGCCTCAAACACCTGGTGGATGGTGAGAGCATAAATATAGTTTTGAATGGTGTCAGAACTAAATGGTGCACACTTTGGTGCCGGAGCTAAAGAAGAGGCAACAGGAACCTTGTTTTCCCCAGAAGTTACCTTACCAATAGGACAGTTTCTAATTATGTGTCCTAGCTAACCATAATTGAAGCACTTATCCTTTCCTTTATCACAGTAACACCGATACAACCAGCCATAGAATCTGTAGGAAGGATATGATTGAGCTGACTAAGCCCCACTAGCCTGATATTGGGCACCCTGTGCCCTATAGTTGTCCCCACAATAATAATTCCTTTTTCTTAACGACTTTGGGTAGGGAGAACTAGCTGTCGAGTAAGCCCCATAATTGACCTACTTTTTGGTCCATTTCCCACCATCCCTGCCACTCTACTATTGGCCACCACCCTACTCAAAAAATCTAAACTTCTTGCTCTGCCTCTTCGCTTGCTTCTTCTTCTCTTTCTCCACTTGTTTCATGTACCCAACCAACCTGGAAATGTCCATGTCCTTGTTCAACAAGGTAGCCTTGCTATCCAAAATCAAGTCTCAGGATAATCTGATAGCGAACTTCCTTATTCTAGCCCTCATACTAGAAACCTACTCTGAGATAACTGGTAAAACTTTAAGGCATACTCCTTGACTGACATCTTTCCTTACTTCAAGTTAACAAACTCTTCTGTTTTCGCTTCCCTTAACTCCTGAGAAAATAAGCAATCTAGAAAAGCACTAAAAAAGTTATCCCATAAGGTTGACTCAGCATCGTCACCCCTAGACTGCTTTTATTCCTTGTACATTAGCATGCTACATCTTTCAGTTGATAGGCAGTAAATTCCACACCATCCATATTTGTAGCATGCATAACACAAAAGATATTTTCCATCTTATCCACAAAGTCTTGAGGATCCTCCTAAACCTTGACACCAGTGAACACATGAGGGATCAACCTCATAAATTCTCTAACCTTTGTGGCCTTAGAAAATGGGGTAACAGGAACACAACCCTCATCCTGAGAAGCTACCTTCTGAGCTAAAATATGGATAGACTGACAAAACTCAACATTTATTACATCAGTCTGAGTGGCTTAAGAAGGACTGGAGGGAACTTGTGGAACTCCAATAGGACAATCAGGAACTGGACACTAGATTGAGTTTGGACCCCATAAGTAGGATGGGTCCCATCAACATTATCCTCAGGTAGGACAGGGGAGTTTTTGTAAGCTTAAGACCATTGAGGAGGTATGATCTAAAAAGTGAAAATAGGAATTAGAGAAGATTTCATGACCTTAGACTCTACAGCTTGAAAAATAGAACATTAGAAAGAGAAAAATTCCTAAATAACTTATAGCCTCTTCCTTGAGTGTGGCGTGTTACACACCCTTAAAAGAAACTTTACTCGACACGGCTTTGTCGGACACCCAGTTGACCATGAACCTAGGGCTCTAATACCAATATGACATGACCCAAATCAGGGCCTAGTCGTGTCGAGCATCTCAAGTCCAACCAAGACCGGAGACCACCCCCAATTTCCAACCATAATCGCCCTGCACCCTATGTCAGATAAATTCTAAACATATAACAAGATAAGAAATGAATAATTTAAAGATATTAATTAAAATCTATAATCATAATCTAAAAACCTCAATCAAATATCCAATCGGTGCCAACCCCAATACCAATACTAAGGTTGACACCTATATAGACACTGCTCATGCCAAAAGTTGTTTGACAAAGCCTCGATCCAAAATCAATATCATTCGGTTGGGACATTCCCTCAACCATATACAAGTCCAAACTAAATAAATATCAAAAACAAAAGAAGTCCATAACATGAAATGGAGCCTTCCGAAGTATGAAAGCTCACCACTTCAACCGAACTCAAAGTTGTCCCCCAATCCAAGTCACTGAGTAGGAGGAATGGTAGTATGGCCAATTCCTACATTTTATGGGGATACATTGACTAAAGACAGTTAGCAGAGTAAATGCTAGCATATACTCAGGGATAAAATACAATAATGCCAGTAGTGCAAAATCAAAGTAAATAACCATATGCAATCACATAGATACATATATATATATATCATGTCTGGAAAAGGAACTATTTTTAGCATGCATTTAAAACCTTAACTTGGGTTGTGTAGTTTGTCTCCCCTAAAACCACCTATGAGCTATATGGGTTCATCTCCCCCTATTGAAAGGGCCTCAGTGTGTGTTAGACATACGACCAAAGAAAATAACCTGGGATGACTAGTACATCTCCCAAAATATAAAGTGTGACATAATGTAAACAGTCACCAAGAACACCCTCACATCGACAAATGTAAATTTTCAATTGCGATCCCCCTGGGACCCTCACCATCTATGACTTTGCAACTCAACTGCCTTTAAGCCCAACTAAACCTATTTATACATAACAAAACCAATTACCAAAGAGCATTTTTTTAGGCATTAACTGTAGGTATCATCATACCAAAATTAGAGCTTGTAAGTCTATCCTTTTAGGCCATACCAAAACCATTAAGCCAAGTTGACTCCCAAGTTTCTAATTAAACCAAAACCATGGTCATTAAGGCCTTTACAAATCATTTAAAATCAACCAAATTAATTATAGTTCCATTACCTCTTATGTAATGCAAAGATTTCAATAATAGTCAAACTATGTGACAAAATCATTCTCAATGGCATTTTAACAAACATGTTGAGGGAGCATATGAGTCAAAACTATAACTAAGTAATTTGGTGAAATCAAAAGTACCCCTAAATCCATTTACCATAACCATGCATTCCACAATATCAAAATCATATTAAAGCATGAAAGAAATGTCATTAAACCATGAAAAACATTAATTAACCATGAACATCCAAAAACCCCAACCATAAGTTAAAAACCATTATAATATCATGGAAATAATACATTAGGACACATGCTCTTTGTAAAATAACAATGAGGGAGGAGTAACATGCCTTATACACCAAGGAAGACCAAGGAAGATGGAGAGAAACCACTTTTTAGGGCCTTAATTGATTATCTTGAAGAAACCCTAGCCTTTTACTCAAGAGAGAGTTTGAGAGATTTTTACGATTGTTTGATTGATAATAATAGGTTAATGAATCCTCAAAAGATATTTTATGTCGTGGGATCAAAAGAAGTTAAGAGGGGAAATGTCTTAAATACCCCCAACTTAAAATCATAAAAATCCCGTAGGTGGGAACGAGTTGACCCTCCAACTCATCACCATATCATACGACTGGTACCATCCGATTGTAACCAAAATAGAAAGTTAAGAACCCACACATTTTCTTCCATATGACTCCATTTCTCCAACTCATGACCGGACCATATGAATAGTACAGTCCAGTCTTACCCAAGATAAAATCCAAAGAGATTGACCCTGTACAACATACTACTACACCTTAGCACTTGTACCATATCCTCATGGATCTTAGTGAGTCATGCATACTCATAGCCAAGTCAAGTTACTAAGTTATTGATTAAATAAAGGACCAACCCATCACCACACCTAACGACACATACCCACCAAACCGTAACCATAATAGAAACCAAATTACCATTTTTTTTACTTCTAAATACTAGGATACCTTGACCGTAACCATACCATATGACTCATATGGATAGTTTTTTCTAGGACAGTGAGCTCAAAGCTTAGGAATTTTCCAAGAGCTAAAACCTAAGATGTTTTAATCCTTGAAAGAGGGATGTGGGTATGCTTATGAATCCTATATAATCCTTGAAAGAGGGATATGGGTTACAAGGTATTAGTGGACAATAAATATATATTAGATTATTCCTTAACACGTTCTTAGAAATAGGGATGGATTGTGAATTTTCTATGTCTTAGGCATCTTTCTAGAAATAGGGATGCCCAATTAAGGTTTTAGGTGGATTTGTTTGTCAAACCCATGAGGTATCCGAAAGGGTCCATGGGTGATATTTTTGGTGGTTTGTTGAAATACTAGCATCAAAACCCCTAATGTAGCCAACCCATGTAGTTATTAACTAAAATTTGCATTTGATTATCATCAACCCATGTATTATTTGACCCTAGGAAAACATAATTCCAAGACTTTTCTCATATTGAAATATTATCCACTTTTGTTGCTCTTATTTGGTAGTTTGAGTAGATTTTGGTAAAATAACACTTCCAAACCAAACCCCCTCCCCCTAATTTTAAATTCATGTTTTACTTTATATCTGTATTACAAGTAATCTTTTAGTAGCCTTCAACACCAATAGGAATTGAATATTAGTTCCACTCTTCGAGGATTCAACCCCAACTCAAGTTGGGTTATTATATATGACAATAATCTCCTTTCCCATAAATAATGGAGTAAATGAAGCGTGATCATGGACTCACCTCGTGAGTGAAGTGTAGACTCGATCTAGGGTCCCTGATCTTGATTATGCTGCTCTATACGGAGTTCCACCTGTCCCTTATAGTATTCCTTAAGTTTATCTGGGTTGTGATGCTTATGATTAGTTTCCTCAAGGAGGCATCTTTAATGTGGAGTTTCGTTGGTCTATTCATTTTTTTACTCAGTTGGTTACATCTCAGTCTTATTAGTCGAATTGTGTTAATTCTGTTTGTCATTCATCTAAGGTCACTCGGGTTGTCCAGTTCATGAGGTTAAATCCCCCAACCTTTATAGGCTTTAAGGTTGGAGAGGATCCTTAGGGGTTTATATATGTGATGTAGAATATTTTTAGAGTGATACATACTACTAATTCTGTAGGTGTATAGTTTTTGCATATCAGCTTAAAGATATAGCATATAAGTGGTTAGAGGAATGGGAGTAATTGAGGGGTGATGATGCAGAGCCAGGATTATAGGATGAGTTTTTGGGTACATTTCTTGATCATTTCTTTTCTCAGGAGTTGAGAGAAGCTAAGGTGGAGGAGTTCATGAATCTGAAGCAGGGTAAGACGAGAGTGAAAGAGTATGCATTAATATTTCAGCCGCTATCTCATTATGCTCCACAGTTGGTGTCTAGCCAGAGATCTAAAATGAGAAAGTTTTCTTCTAGGTTGTCCCACGACTTGATACTAGAGTATAAGGCTACAATGTTGAATAATAATATGGATATCTTTAGACGTTTAGTTTATTTACAATAGGTAGAGGATGAAAAGAAGAAATATATGGAGATTGAAGAGAGGCAAAATAAGATGTTTTGGTATTCAGAGCAGGGTAGGGGTTAGTAGAATAGTGTGAAAGATGGTAGATAGTGGACCAAGAAGAAGAACTAGTCAATTATTATTCATATGCTAGTGTTCTTTATCCTAAGCCTTTGGGTGATTGTTTTTTCTAGGCTAGCAGGGGTTCTAAGGCACAGGGTGCCCAATCTTAGGCTATTGGATCTCAGTCAGCCCCATCTTATCCTCTTTGTCATTTTTATAGGCAGCTTTATTATGGTTATTGTAAAGAGGGGAGAAATTGGTGTTATAATTGTGGTCATCTTAGCCATAGGCAGTGAGATTTTTCTACAAATAGAGTTTTCACTAGAGCTAATAAGGTTTCTGTTGCCACATCTTTAGCTCTTATGCAAAATGGAGCTACTTTTGGTACCAACACTGGCCGGAATTATCTATGTGCACTTGATACTCACCAAGAATCTGAGGCATCTGCAGATGTTGTTACTAGTATGTTACAACTCTTTTCTCATGATGTTTATTATTTGCTTGATCTGGGTTCTACCCCTTCTTATGTGACCCCTTATGTGGGTTTGCATTTTAGTTTTGGTCCTAAATGTATTTCTAACCCCTTTTTTATGTCTAATCTAGTAGGCGATTCTATAGTTAATAGAAAAATCTATAGGGGTTGTGTGGTGTTTATCTTTTATATAAGAAATTGGTAGATTTGATATAGTTGAATATGGTGGACTTTGATGTTATTTTGGGGATGGAATGGTTTCATTCGTGCTATGTTTCTCTAGATTGTAGTATGTAAAAGGTTAGTTTTCACTTTTCTAATGAGCGAGTATTAGAATAGAAGGGGAGTTCCATAGTACCCAAAGGGAGGTTTATCTCTTATCTTAGAGCTCAGAAATTAATTTCAAAAGGGTTTCTATATCATCTAGTTTGGGTTAAGGATTCTGAATTTGAAAGTTCTTCTTTACAATCTATCCCTGTGGTTCTTGAGTTTCCTGAAGTGTTACCTGATAATCTTCCTGGAATTTCTCCCGATAGGAAAATAGACTTTAGGATTGATCTTCTACCAGATACTCGTCCTATTTCCATTTCTCTTGATAGAATGGCTCTGGCTGAAAAAGAGCTAAATAAGCAATTAAAAGATCTTCTTGATAAGGGTTTTATTCATCCTAGTGTTTCTCCTAGGGTGCTTCTATGATTTTCGTGCGAAAGAAGGATAGGTCTTTTCAGAAGTGTATAGATTATCGGTACTATAATAAGGTGACAGTGAAAAATAAGTACCCTCTTACTGAGATTAATGACCTTTTTTATCATCTCCAAGGTTCTATATGCTTCTCTAAGATTGATCATCATTTGGGCTATCATCAGTTGAAAATTATGGAGGTTGATATTCCCAGGACTACTTTTCGAACTTGACATGGTCACTGTGAGTTTTTGGTTATGACATTTGGTTTGACTAATGCTCCGAATGCTTTCATGGATCTTATGAAGTGGGTGTTCGGGCAATTTTTGGACTTGTTTGTGATAGTTTTCATTAATGATATTTTGGTGTATTCTAAGAGTGAGGAGAATTATGTCAATCTCCTCCGAATTGTGTTACAGACCCTTAAGGACCAGAAATTGTATGCTAAATTTTCTAAGTGTGAATTTTGGTTGAATGTTATGACTTTTCTTGGATATTTTATGTCTAGTAAGGGGATTAAGGTAGATTCGTAGAAGGTTAAGGTGGTTAAGAAATTGCCTAGACCCACGAATCCAATTGACATTAAGAGCTTCTTGGGTTCGGTCGGGTATTAAACGAGATTTATGGAGATTTTCTCATGTATTGTTTCTCTGTTGACAAAGTTAACTTAGAAAAAGGTAAAGTTCGTATGGTCTAATACTTATGAGGGTAGTTTTGAGAAGTTGAAGGATAAGTTGACTTCTGTGCCAGTTTTGACCCTGCCCGAGTGTACTGATGGTTTGTTGTGTTTTGTGATGCATCCCATGTGGGACTGGGTTGTATGTTGATGCAGAATGGTAAGGTTGTGTCTTAAACTTCTAGGAAGCTCAAGGTTCATAAGAAGGATAATTTGACTCACAATTTACCATTGGTTGGTTGTGGTTTTTTCTATAAAGATTTGGCGTCATTATTTGTATGGGGTTCATGTGGATTTCTATGCAGATAATAAGAGCTTGCAAAATATGTTTAATCAGAATGAGTTGAATTTCAAACAAAGGCAGTGGCTCGAATTTCTCAAGTATTATTACATGTGCTTGCACTACTATCCAGGTAAAGATAAAGTTGTTGCTGATGCTCTTAGCAGGCTATCTATATGGATCTTATCCTTTGTTGATGAGTAGAAAAGAGGGTTAGTGAAGGAAATTCATAGATTAGCTAACTTGGGAGTTCGTATTTAGGACTCTGAGGATGGGGGATTATTGTAAAGAAGTGGTGAAATCATATCTGGGAATGAAGGAGAAGGAGAAGCAGGCTTTGGACCCTATACTTTTGAAGATTAGGGATGATGTGGGTCAGCAAAAGGATATGGCTTTCTAAATTAGGGGAGATGGTATACTAAGGTACCAAGGTAGGTTATTTGTTCCTGATGTTGAAGGTCTGTGTGAAAGGATCTTGACTAAGGCTCTTTAGTCCATGTATATAGTTCATTCAGGTTCAACTAAGATGTACCATGACTTGAAGAAGATCTATTATTAGAACAATATGAAGAGAGATATAGCAAATTTTGTTCCCAAGTGTATGGTTTGTCGATAAGTAAAAGTTACGCATTTGAGGACTGGTGGCACGTCTCAAGAGATAGAGTTGCTTGTATGGAAGTGGGAGATGATTAATATGGATTTCATTATGGGTCTTCCACGGTCTCGTAATTAGTATGATTTGATTTGGGTCTTTGTGGATAGGATGACTAAGTTGGCTCCCTTCTTGCCAATAAGGACTAACTACTCAAGTAAGGATTATACTAAGTTGTTCATTCAGGAGATTGTGAAGTTGCATGGTGCACCAGTGTCCATCATCTCAGATTGAGGTACGCAGCTTTCATCTCACTTCAGGCATTCATTTGAAAAAGGTTTGGATACACAGTTGAACCTTAGCACCACATTCCACCCTCAGATGGATGCGCAAGTGGAGTATAGTATTCTGACACCGAAGGATATGCTAAGGGATGATGTGATTGATTTTAAGGGAAGTTGGGTTGATCATTTGCCTCTTATTGAGTTTGCGTACAACAACAGTTATCATTTGAGTATTCATATGGCTTTGTTCGAAGCCCTCTATGGTAAGAGGTGTAGGTTCCTGAGTTACATGCCAGTGCTTATCCCTCTAACCATCCTAGGACGCTACATTATTTCATGATGTAGGGTCCAAAGATACTTCAGTTGCTCTTGTGCAGTGTTAGGTGTACTAGCACGTTCATTGATTTGTTATGAAGAGATGAGCCTCCATCGTTCAGAAGACCTTATTATTTCATTATTCTCTCTTTACTTCCATAGTACTTTGGATTCTTTTGGTCATAGTCGGGGACATTTCCCGACTTGGATGTTATTCTGGTTGCTAGAGGTTGCGTGGATATATGTGGGTTGGTTGGATATTATTTTGACTCTTAGTTTCATTATTTTATTCATTTATCTTATTATTATTAATTAAATGGCTTCCTCGTTGTTATTATTATTATTATTGTCCTCTTGTGGTTGGGTTAAGGGATGGTCTCTGGTCCATGGTGGACTTGAGATACTGTAGTACCCCGAAAATCCAAACCTATGTTAAAGCAATGTTTCAAGATCATGCAAAGTACATTATAATTATTTGGTAGTTTATGAGTTAGTTTGATGTATATTAAGGCCTCAAATAACTCCCAGCTATTAGACGAATCAAATTTCTTACCAATTGAGTTTTCAGGAAAAATGTTGCTATAGTCAACTTCAAACGAGCATATTTTTTTGTTCTACTCAGAATTTTCCAGCTCAAAGACCCACCAGATTGTAGGAAATTGAATTAGCTTTCCAACGATACCAAAGGCGTTACGGTGATGGCAAAAATCACATTCGTCCTTTTCCAGTTGACCACACTGATAACGTTGTGTCGCGCCAAGGGCAAAATTTGCATTTAGTGGGGTACCTCAAAGGCGTCGCATCGCGCCAAGGTGCCATATCGGAATTATCCGCTTCCAGTGGCACAATACGATAGCATCGCGTCGCACTGTTGGACAAAACGGGGATTGTCCTTTTCCAGTGGCTCAACGCGATAAGAACCACGTCGCGACGGAGCCAAAAATCAGGATTTTCAGTCTAGTTCTGATTTTTAATTTTCCGTGGGCATTTAAGTCCTTTCCCTTCTCCTCATTCAGTCCAAACACGATATTTAAGTCCCACGAGAGCATTATTTTCTCATTATTTCACAATACTCTCAAAATTAAAGAAACCTTCTTTCAAGAACAAATCCTAGCCTTCAAGATTCAAGATCAATTCTCAAGAAAAACCCCATGAACTCTCAATAATTCATCAACCCAGGTATGTTAAATGTTCATCCGAAGGTCCCTTTCACCCATAGAGTCCAAGTACCAAATTTCAAATTCAAAGTTGTGATTTCTACAAGCTATTGTGATTTTAAATTGTGATTTTAACCATGAATTCCCAAGAATCTTGATTCCAATCCATGTTTACATGAAATTGTCGTTGTTAATAAACCCCACGTGTTTTAATGATGTTATTCGCTGATTTAATTCATAATTAGTGATATTGATGTTAAAATCATGTTGTTACTATAAGCTTTAAACTATTCTTATGCTTAGCTTAAACTATGAACATCAAGTGTTTGATGAAATGCCTACAAGAATGAATTTTGAATAAATATTTTTAGGTTATGTCCTTAACGTTTTAGTACTATTTTGCTATTATTTCTATCGAGTCCTAGGGGTTATTAATACCCAAAAAGTTAGTTTTTAACTTAGTCATAGTATCTTCAGAATGGTCTTCAGACATGTTATGAGCAGTATTACTTCAGTCAGTTATCATGATCTATTAAACCTAGAACAGTTCAGTATTCTGAGTCAATCTTCAGCTTACAGTTGTCGTTATCAGATGTTTTATCAGTATTATCAGTATTGTATTACAGACTTTATCAGAACTATCACTTAAAAACCTTATGGCATTATATCCATTGTTTTCCGTACATGATCTTTTGGTTATTAGTTTTATTCAATGCTCACAGCAGGTACCAATTCATGGGTTTGCTTGTGGTCCATCGGGACTGTAAGCACCATGTGGCACCCAGGGTGTACTCTCGGGGCGTTACAGATACCCATCACGGCCAGGACCTTGTTTGGATCATGACATCAATACCATGAGGTCTAATCTCCAAGGTCTTAAACCACCCAATCGAAGAACGACATTTTCTACTATACAAAGCCTCAAAAGGCGCCATCTCAATACTTGAATGATAGTTATTATTAGACGTAAACTATACCAAAGCTAAGTGTTTCTCCCACTGACCTCTAAAATCTATGACACAATCTTGGAGCATATCCTCAAGAACCTGAATAGTCCACTCCTACTCCCAAACGATATGAGCCTAGAAGGTTGTACTAAGATTTACCAAAGTACATAACTCCTTTTGAAAATCTCTCCAAAATCTAGAAATGAACACCGAACCATGATCTAAAATAATAGATAGTGTCACATCATGCAAATGGACTATCTTACAAACATAGATACGGGCTAACCTTTTGGCACTGAAGGACATCTGAATAGGAAAAAAATGTGCCAATTTGGTCAAATGATCTACAATGACCGAAATACCATTAGAACCATGGGAGGTGCGAGGCAAAACACTAACAAAGTCCATGGTAATCTGCTCCCACTTCCACTCAGGAATGGGAAACCTCTGAATCAAACCACTGGATCTCTAATGCTCGACCTTCACCTACTGAAAGCACAGGCAACAAGCTACAAAGTTCACCACATCTCTCTTTATACCACTCCATCAATAATGCTACCTCAAATCCCTATAAATCTTAGTTGTACCTGGGTGAATAAAATATCTAGAATTGTGAACCTCAAGTAAAAACTAATTGAATCAAGTCATCAACCCTTCGAACACAAATGCGGCTACTAAATCGCAAAACACCCTCAAAATCTATGGTATCTCTCTTGGACTCACTACTCAACACCTTATCACGAATGATGCAAAGTCCCATTTCTTCAGACTGACGACTCTAAATCTACTCAAATAGCAAAGACCTTGCCTCAACACTATCAAGAACCTTATTAGGGTCTAAAATATCGAGTTGCACCATCAAATTTGCTAAGTACTGTACGTCCCATGCTAATGGACTCTAAGAAACTAAGATAAAAGCAAAACTACCCATACTCACCGTCATCCAGGTCAAGGGATCGGCCACCATGTTCACCTTGCCCCGATGATACAAAATAGAGATGTTATAATCCTTATGAAACTCTATCCCTATACGTTTCCTAGAATCAAAATCTCTCTAGGTCATAAATACTGAAGACTATGATGATCTGACGATCTCATAATGCATGGCATAAAGATAATGTCTTATAATCTTAAGTGCGAAAAATACCACCACCAACTCCAAATCATGAGTAAGGTAGTTGCAGTCGTGTACCTTCAGCTTCCTCGATGCATAAGAAATAATGTGACCCTGCTACATCAACACACAATCCAATCCAACACTAAAAGCATCACAATACATAGTAAATCCCTCACCCTTAATAGAAAGAGCCACGATAGGAGCTAAAGTAGGAAATCCGTTAAGCTTTACAAAGCTCGACTAACATTCTTCATACCATCGGCAATGAACTTTCTTTTGAGTTTATCTGGTCATCGACACTGTAATAGTAGCAAAACTCTCAATGAATCATCTGTAGTAACCAGCCAAACCAATAAAGCTACGAACCTCAGATGGAGATGTACTCCTGGACCAATCATGAATAGCCTCAATCTTTATTAGGTCTACCATAATTCCATTCTTAGAAACCACTTGCCTAAGGAACATTACTGATTCAAGAAAAAACTCACACTTAGAGAATTTGGTGAAAAGCCTATGATCTCTCAAAGTTTGGAGCACAATCCTCAAATTTTGTAAATGCTTTATGCTACTTCTCGAATACACAAAGATGTTGTTAATGAACATAATCATGAAGGAATCCAAATAAGGCATGAACACGTGGTTCATCAAATTCAAAAACATAATTAGGCATTGGTCAACCAAAAATACATCACTAAGAACTCATACTGACCAACCACATCCTAAAGGTTGTTTTTGGGATATCTCAATTGATGGTAACTCGACCTCAAGTCAATCTTAGAAAACACTGTTTCACCATGAAGTTGATCAAACAAATCAGTAGAGGCAAAGGATATCGGTTCTTCGGCGTCACCTTATTAAGCTGTCTATAAGCAATACACATACACATAGAACCATATCCCTCCTCTTTATGAACAATATAGAAGCTCCCCAAGGAGACACTCGGTCTAATGAAACCATTACTAAGAAGGCCCTAAAGCTGAGAATTTAGCTCCTTATACTTGGTATGAGCCATATGGTAAGGTGCCACAGAAATGTGTCAGTTTCCTAGCTCAAGATCAATAACAAACACAATATCATGCTCAGGAGGAAGACAAGGTAGATCGGTAGGAAAAATATCAAAAAACTCACAAATTATAGGAACAAAGTCAAGTTATTGACTCTCTACACTAACATTATGAATATAAGTGAGATAAGAGTTGCAACCCCTTGAAATAATTCTCCTAGACTGAATATAAGAAATAATTCCCATCGGCTCGCAACTAATAGATCCCTACCACGAAGCTGGGGATATGTCAGGAATAGCTAAGGTAATGGTCTTGGCAAAATAATCCAAGACCGCATGATAGTGGGATAACTAGTCCATGAGTAGAGTCACATAAAAATCCACCATATCTACAAACTAAGATCAGTTGGAGTGTCAAACTCCCGAACAGTCACAACACATGATCTATAAACCCAATTCACTACTAAAGAATCACCCACATGAGTAGATACATATAATGTCACATACAATGAATCCCAAGATAACTCTAACTGTAGGGAATAATAAGCAGACATATAAGAATATTTGGATCTTAGATCAAATAAAGAAAATGATAATTGATGGCTCAACAAGATCATACCTATGATGACAGTATTTAAAGACTCAGCCTCGGGTCTAGTAGGCACGGCATACAACTGACCACGCCCGCCACCTGGCAGGGTCGTGACCAATCTCCAATCCTACCTGTCTAAGAACCTCCACGAGCACTCTGGGGTCTACTTCTACGACCATGCATACCAACTTCAATTGGGGGTAAGACTACCCAAATCAATGGAACACTCTAAGGTAAAGGAACCATCGCTCCAATACTAGGGTACTTTCTTGAGAAATGGATAAAAGCCCCATATCCATAATATACCCCAGGCGTTGTACTAAACCTAAAAGATCTGACTGACCAAAAATAACCACCACGACTAGAATAACAAGATGATAAACCCCTCAAAGTCTAACCATTACTTCGTCTAAGATGATTATAGTAACTAGACTTACCTCCATCCATAATTTAAAGTGCATCCTAAATGAGCCAGATAGATTAACCCTGATACTGATAAGATTAAGGAAGAGGGTACCCACCCTAAGAACCACTATATCTAAATTAGGAGACAAAATATCTCTCACTAAAACTACCCTAATACTGTAGCCCCTTATCACTTCCTCCTTGGGCCTCACGATGTATCTCTACCATAACCTGAGCATGATCAGAAACCTCTGCAAGAGATTTACCCATAGCAACCAAACTTTGAGTATACATGTGAAGAAAAATTCTCAATCCCCAAACAAAGCAATAAATCCTCTCATACTTAATAGTCAGAATAGAAGTAGCTTGCTTATCCAACTTATGAAATTGAATTTCATACTCTACAATAGTCATGGAATCTTTCTCCAACCTTAAGAACTTATCCCTTAATTAATCCCTAAGTTTGTGAGGTATATATTTCTCCAAGAAGATCTTAGAGAACTGAGTTCATGTCAATAGGGGATCCAGCTGACCTAGAATCAAGATGACCTCTCCACCAATGTTGAGCTGCCAAGTCCAATAAAAAAGTAGTGTAATCTATACCACGTGTCTCAACTTGGCCCAAATTATAGAGCTTATCCTTACAAGCAATCAAGAACTCATAAACATCCTCGCTCGGTGCACTAAAAAACCTAGGCAGATCTAATATCAAGAATCTACCCAATATTATCTGCTCCTCAACAAACATAATAGACTGGGCAACTACTGGCTAAGAAACTACTGAGGAAGAAGGGACCTCAACTCTGGGAGCTACAGCTATAGGTTATGCCCCATCTTAGTACCACTTTGATTCATAGATTGTGAACCATCAGAAGGTGCACCGCCAACCAATCCTAAAAGTTGAATTAATGCATCCCTAGGCATTGAAAATGAACCTTGATGGATCCTGGGTTGGTCCCTGGACCACCGTTGACTAGGGCAAAAAGACCTTTAGCTCAGGAGCAGGAATAACATCTAATGAAGTCCCCTTATCCTGGCCCCTATCTACGAATACATCCCTAGGTTGTCCACAACCTCTAGGTAATCCATGAATAATGACAGGATCCCTAGGCTCATTTTCGAGATCCTCATCTCGTGTAGTGGTAGCACATGTCTTAGCAATCTACAAAAGAGTGAAACTAAGGGAATTCTTTAAAAATACAAAATGAGTGAAAGAAGTGAAAAACTCCTCAGAATATCCTATAGCTTCCCAAAGATAAGAAATGGACAATACTATTTTGATCCATGAGACTCTACCAAACACTTGCTCTTGTACAAAAAATACTGGTGAACCTGGCTCCGATACCAATTTGTCATGACCCAATTTATGAGTTGCGATGGAACCTACTTTATCCCACCAGTAGGTAAGCCGAATCGTAGACCTGAGCTAGAAGCAAAGGGCTAATATGGTGGAAAATGGCCTAAAAGCCAGAAATCAACAATTTAAGACTCATAAAAATACTAAGACAATAATGATAGTGTAAGAGATAGATAAAACATCAAAAACCATCCCACAACCTAGTAGTATCGATACAAGAGATACTACAAAAAAGAACATAAGTACTGAAATAGTAAAATACAAATCTATCACAAAAAGTGAAAGACTAGACAATATATAATAAAAGAAAAAAGGGTCAACTCCGACTCTGAGAGCTCACCATATTTCTAAAATCAACTTAACCAAATCTTCACACCAGGAACAGCCATTAGTACTCAAATCTACATCAAAAAGGTAAAAAGGTATAGTATGAGTATCAAAACTGTGGGTACTCAGTAGGCATCATCGGCCAACTAAGCTAAATCATGATATAGATATGATTAAGATGCGAGATAAATAAGCTAAGTCAAGGTAAAAGGACAGATGTGGAAATGAGCTCTAACAGTGTAAATAAATAATCAGAGCAAATATATTATGAAAGAAAGCATAATTAATACTATAAGACTGACCCCCATAAGCCAGTAAGTGTGAAAAAAGTAAATAACCCAATGCAAGCCCACATAAATATAAAGGATGCAACAAAAGGAAAGTAGATAACCAAAGATCTATAAGTTTACCGAATATCAAGCCATAACCATGAATCCATACATACCGTTTTATATCATAAATAAACTCTTATTGTCGAGATCAAATCGAAACCTAATAGAATTATCATAATTATTATTTTTTGTCAGATTTGAACTATAACTCATGTCATCAATTTCATCATCAATTGTTGGGCTTGAACCGAAACTCAATATCAATACACTACAAGGTTTTGCATGGAATTGGCATCAACTCCCAATTACCAGAATAGAATAATCATTAAGTATCTAATCTTATCAATGTCCCAAAATAAGAACTTTAAATGTTATAATATATGTATAGAAGTCTACAAGAGCTAACACAATTCTTGACCTAAGATGGGCCAAAGGGATCCACTTTTAATCTCCAAAATCCATTCTTTAATCACCAAAATCCATTCTAAGGTAAATTCTACCCCGGACTAGGATAAGATATCTACATTAACTTCTAGATATTATACCATCCATAATTAGCCCTAAAATAGCAATTCCACCTAAATCATGAGAAACTAAATTCGTTCCTCCTAAATTACAGTTCCTTAATAGGCTAAACAACCAATATAGTACTAATTTTACCAATCATACTTCCAATACCTAATCCCATCCCATATCTACAGTAATATTGTAATTATACTATGAATTAGCTCAATCTATGAAGAAGATAAACCTAGCTTATGTGGATGCCGAAGAAAAGTCCAAAGGATCCACTAAATCGATGATTTTCCTTTCGAGAAGCTTCTGCAAGATGTCACGCTATCAAAATCACAATCTACTCATCAAAATAAGAATAATGATACCCATATAGCACTATTGTTCTTCGAGTCCAAAATTATATAAAATCCTATGTAAGGTATGCTTGCTGAATCACACTTTTAAAATCGACAATACGTCCCTCTATGCTCAAGAAATATCCACCCTCAAGAATGAGTGAATTCTGATATCTAATGATGCTATAATCAACCCACTAATATTCTAGATATTTTGGGAAAATTATGATAATTCAATATATGAAATTGATGGAAACATACCAAGAATTTGGAGAATGAATGCTTTATTCCAGCTTACGAACACTCTAAAATCACCCACTCATAGTTCTCCAAAGTTATCACACTTTGTTAGGGTTCTACACTCTTAGAAATGGGTGAAAAATGGGAGAAAATAGGCTAAGTGTGGAATATATGCGCACTAGATGCGGCTAAAGTAGGCCCTAGGCCGCTTTAGCGGTCAGCGCTAAAGCGTCAATATGCCACTAAAGCGGTACCCACGTTGATGGGGAGGGCCGCTTAAGTGGTCAGTTAATACTAAAGTGGCTTGCCCTTTTGTGGCCAACATGTCACTAAAGAGAAAGTCGTTGAACTGTCCAAGGCTTCTTAATCATCGAAAGGCCGCTAAAGCACCCACTGGCATTTTAGCGGTCATACAAGCTAAAAATACATCATCTGGAGACTTGAAATTTTCTAAGTCTTCGCTGACCCCTCGAGATTCATATAGAATCCTGTATATGCAAACAAACTATATTCTATTAAACTCGACATTTTGGACTCAATGATGTAATCAAAATTTCCATTTGAGGATGTTTCAATGAAAAGTGGGTCCTACACCCATGTGCCATTTTTTAAACTTTTGGCAGATAGATCGAAATGAATTTGGGAACCTTGGAACCTAGACCTAGGTTCCACCTAGCCTAAAAGTAATGTTCTAAAGTTGTTGGAACTGTCGAAATCAGCATACGAGGTCCTTTGACTGAAGTTTTTATCCGATCGCCAATTCTAACTAGCAAAGACTCCAAAATAAGAAATTGTCTTTAAAAATAAATGACCTACCCAATAACAAAATTGTCAATTCAATCAAGTCATTTATAGGAAAGATCTAAATGGTGAAAATGAAGGAAAATTCAAAAATGACTTGGAGGCTCATTACAGATCAGCAAGGTGTTACTTTCATGGGTTGAAGGTCAATCATGTGGATCCATACTGATCTTTATCTAATAGAAGCTCTTAACTCATGCTTTTCAACCAGTCAGCCAAAAACCATGATTGAGCATGTTGTTAAGATCTATAAGTTGAAGGAATTCTGTTATATATAGTTTTGATGATGAGCAGCTAACTACAAGGGGCCAAGTCCCTAGATGTTCATGGTACAGTAGAGCTGGCATGTGTGTCTGCACAGTTTTGTCCACTTGTGTAACAAACTTGCAGGTGTTGCTTGTACCAATTAGGACACTTGGTCCAATTAGATTTCAGCCCTAATCATCACTCATCTATAAAAGGAAAAAGAGAATTCTTTATCGAATGGGTTTTCGAAAGTAAAAAGAGTGAAGAGAGGCAGAAATAACCCCATTTCAACACTGCTCAAGTTCTTAGCTATTTAGATGTTCTTAAATAGAAATTGTTCTTGAGTGAGTTTGTAACGCTCCGAGAGTTCACCCTAGATGCCACATGGTGCTTACGATCACAAGTGACCCTAAGCTAACCTATGAGCTAGTACCTACTGTGAGCACAGAAAAATATTGATAATAAGTATACATATGCAGAAACAAAACTGGATATGCCATAAGGTTTAAATTACTAAAACAATCTCTGAAATAATAAGCTTGAAAACAACTGAGAAAAATACTGTAAAGACTGTCAATAACAACTGATAAACTGACTAATTGTCTAAAAATATTTGAAAGCCTCTAACTGACTTACTGTGGAGTTGATGGGACAAGTACCCAAAAAACTTTGGCTGACTACTGAACTAAAATGCTGATATAAACATAATCGACCCTCAGAATATAAGGACTTCCTACTGCTACTGATGCTGATATGCTGGAATATCTAAGTGTGGTCGGGAACCTGAGCGTTCGAACCTATGATATGAGGCATCATAGCATAAGAAATGAGTATGCGGTCAGTACTTTGAATGTACTGGTATGATAAATGAGATTAGGCTAATATCCATGGGCTCATGTGCATGAATAATAATTGACTAAATGAATAGCATGAAATAACTGATGCATAGTAAACGTAAAAGCTGTAAAATCTGAGGATGCATGACCAAGAATATAAAATGATACTAAAATAGTCTGTAAACTGAAGTACTAAAATGTTGATACTGAATAACTAATAAATGTATGCTATGGTTAAGCAAACCTGAAACTGTACTCTGTACTGAATACTGAACTTAGACTGTGGGAGCTAGCTATAACCGACATGCCCTAATAGACTATTAGGGTCCAACCTGTAACCCCAATTGGAAGGGCGTTAGTACTATGCAATGGGTACTAACAATGGCTATATGGATCCTCTAATATGATGTTCTAAAAGATTAGGGTCTCATGCCTAACTGACTGGGGACCCCTCAAATTCTGCGGTGGCGCCATAGGTCTGGAACCTAGGCACTACTACTAACGTCTCACGCCTACTGACGGGGGAGAAAGGTACCGCATACCTACTAACGAAGAAGATTCCATCTCTATGTTCCCTCGATGCTAAGGTTTACTCCCAACTGAAAGACACTGAATTATGGACTAATATATTTTAACTGAACCTGATAACTGACTTAATAGATGACGCTCATGGTTTATCTAAAACAATTCTAAAATTACTGACACTATGTAAATAGCTAAGTTTTTGGGTATTCATAACCCCCAGGACTCAGTAGCAATAACAATAAGAACACATGAGAGTGTTTGAAATCATAATATGTAAGCATTACTCCAAAATCATTACTTAGGCATTTCATCAAACACTTGAGGGTTATGAATTAAAGTATGGGATAGTTAAAACATGTAATGGTAGCATAACTTCAATACTAACACCATGAATTAATGATTCAACATGACAAATTCCATCATTCAAACGTGTAAGGTTAGTTCAATCGAAAATCACTTATACATATCATGTATATTCAAAATTCGTAAAAGTTTTATGAAGATAATTCGTGTAAACATGAGAATTCATGATTTAAAACATGAAAATAGATTCTTGGACTCCATGGGTGAATAAAGGCCCATGGATAAACATTTAACATACCTTAAATCTTTAATATTGCAACAGAATTAACTTTATTGAATGTTCTTGGGTGGTGAATAAAGGCATATAATACTTTAACTGGTGATAAATCCTGTGTGTTCACGGATTGGGGCAATAGGAAAAGACCAGACTACCCCGGTAGGATTTAAATTTGCAACTGAAATACGGATTTAGCCTCCACCGTGATGCGATGAAATCTTCATATCTATACCCACCACGACGCAGTACAATCGTGGTTAGGTTCTAGAAATGAAATCCAAACATGCCTCAATCCTCATCCAAAAAATCCAAAACTTCCACGAGATATGCTACTAACACCCCTGAACTTAAATTAACTTAGAAATCATCTTCTCAGGGTCAGGAAGGTTACATTAAATATCATCAAAGCTAAGAGGTCAAAAATAAAACTAAGTCCCCAACACTTAGCTAGATTTTCAGGTGTTAAGCCTCTTATACATGCACTATAGGTTGAACTGAGCTATGACTACTACGGGGTATTCTAATATCTCCCTCTTGGGAATATTTTTCCTCAAATGAAACTAATTAAGCTGAGAATACTGAGGGGATTAAAACCACATACTGAACATGCATAAATGAAAACATTGTCACATAACTGTGTCTGAAATATGATACATGACTGATCTGATTTGTTAACACATTCAATTATAGGAAGATGCTTATATAGCTAGGACTGAGAACGGAATAGAGAAAATCTAAAGAAAATTATTACCTTAAACTGAGTCTGAGTTGGCAGAGAAAAGATGAGGGTATTTGGTACGTATGTCCGCTTCTGCTTCCCAAGTAGCTTCCTCAACAGACTAATTTGGCCAAATAACTTTGATCAAGGGAACTTTTTGTTCCTCAGTCTACGAACCTGACGATCAAGGATTTTAACTTGGACATCTTCATAAGAAAGGCTATCCTGGACGCCCGTACTTTCTAAAGGGACTACTACAGCTGGATTGCTAATACACTTCTTTAATTAATTAACATGAAATATTGGATGCACTAATGCAAAATCTACAGGCAACTCAAACTCATAAGCTACCTTTGCATAGTGACTCAAGATCTTTTAAGGGCCAATATATCGGGGACTAAGCTTCCCCGTTTTGACAAATCACTTCACTCCCTTCATGGGAGAGATTTTCAAATGAATGAAGTCACCAATTGTGAACTCAAGATCTCTCCTACGTACATTTGCATAGGATTTTTGATGGCTTTGGGCTATCTTAATCCTCTCTCTGATAAGTTGAACTTTCTCCAATGCATCAAATACTAAATCTGGCCCTATTAACACAGTATCACCTACCTCAAACCAAACAAAATGAGATCTACATTTCCTCTAATAAAGATTCTCAAATAGAGCCATCTGAATAGTGGAATTATAAATATTATTGTAGGCAAACTCAATCAATGGCAAGTGATCATCCCAACTGCCCTTAAAGTCAATAACACATGCTCTCAATATGTCCTCTAGGGTCTGGATGGTACTCTTTTCCTGACCATCTGTCTGAGGGTAAAAGGCTGTACTGAGATAAACTTAAGTGCCAAGACCCTTCTGAAAAAGATTTCCAAAAGTGAGAGGTAAACTGAGTAACTTTATCTGAAATGGTGTATAACGAGACTGCATGCTACCTAACCAACTCTCTAATATAGAGCTTTGCATAATCCTCAGGTGAATAAGAAGTATGTACGGGTAAGAAATAGGATGATTTGATCATTCTGTCCACAATAACCCAAATCAAATCATGCTGGCGGTGTGAATGAGGCAACCCTATCACAAAATCCATGTTCGCCTCTTCCAAATCCAAGTGGGTATGCTGAACTCCAATATAGTGACACTAGGCCTTTGGTGCTCAACCTTAACCTTCCGACAGTTATCACACTTAGTTACAAACTCTGCAACATCCCTTTACATACCACTCCACCAATAGATTTCCCGCAGGTCCCGATATATCTTAGAGTCCCATGAATGAGTAGAATAACACGCACCATGCACTTCTGAATGAATTTGTTGCCTCAAATCATCAACACCTGGAACACACTGTCTACCCTGACAACGCAACACACCATCTCCCCCTTAGGAGAAAACCTCAACTTTCTAATCTCTTACTGAATCTTTCAGTTTAACTAAACTGGATCCCTATCTTGCTTCTTCTTTACTTTGGCAACCAATGAAGATTCTGAACTACTCTGAACCCAAACACTACCCACAGCTGAATCAACCAATAGAACACCTAATCTAGCAAGCTGATGAAAATCCTAAACTAACTTCTTCTTATCATTCTCAATATGAGCAACACTACCCATCGACAATCTACGAAGGGCATCTGCCACTGCATTGGCCTTGCTCGAATTATACAACACACTCATATCATAGTACTTCAATAATTCTAACCACCTTCTCTAACGGAGATTTAAATCTCTATGAAAAAATATACTGCAAACTTTTGTGATCTGTGAACACATCAACATGCACCCCATAGAGATAGTGCCTCTAAATTTTCAAGGCAAATACGAAATCGGCAAACACAAGGTTGTGGGTGGGATAATTTTTTCATGGGATTTAAGTTTTCTAAAGGCATAGGCTATGACCTTACCCCTCTAAATCAAAAAACAATCCAAACCAACTCTTAAAGCATCACAGTAAACAACAAACCCATCTGAACCATCGGGCAATGTCAAAACTGGGGATGAGGTAAGTCGAGTCTTCAACTCCTGAAAACTCTTTTAACAAGAATATGAGCACTGAAACTTTACCTTCTTCTGAGTCATCTGGACATAGGGGATGCAATAGACAAAAACCCTTCAACAAACCATTGGTAATAGCCAGCCAAACCCAACAAAATCCTAATATCTGATTGAGAAATGGGTCTGGTCCAGTTTCTCACTATTTTGATATTTTAAAGGTCAACTCTAATGCCATTGCCGAAAATAATATGTCCAAGAAAAGCTATTGATCTTAGACAAAACTAGCACTTACTGAATTTGGGAAATAACTTATGGGCTCTTAAAGTCTGTAATACTATTTTGAGGTGGTCTGCATGATCATTTATATTACGGGAATAAACAAGGATGTCATCTATGAAGACTATGATGAACATGTCTAAGTACTGCTTGAACACTATGTTCATCAGGTCCATTAAAGTTTCTAGGGCATTTATTAGTCCAAAGAACATGACTAGGAATTCGAAGTAACCATACCGAGTTCTGAATGTTGTTTTCAGCATATCACATTCTCTGACTCTGAGCTGATGATAGCCGAATCTAATGTCTATCTTAAAGAAATAACTGACTCTCAGAAATTGGTTAAATAAGTCATCAATTCTGGGGAGTAGGTACTTATTCTTGATTGTGACTTTGCTCAACTAAAGGTAATCGATTCACATTCAATGAGAACCATCTATATTTAGCATGAAAAGGACTGGAGTACCCCATAAGGAAACAATGGGCCTGAAGAATCCTTTATCTAAAAGATCTTTCAATTGTTCTATTTACTCCCTAAGCTCACCTGGAGTCATTCTGTAGGGCAGAATAGAGATAGGCTGGGTATATAGAAGAAGGTTTATTTCCAAGTCAATTTCCCTTTTGGGAGGAACTCCGAGAAGATCATCAGGAAACATATCTAGGAATTCCCTAACTAATGAAATTAACTCAAGACTGGGAGGATCTAAACTATAGTCTTTGACTCGAACAAGGTGGTAGACACCCCTCTTGGATATCATTTTCCTCGCTCTGAGGTACGATACAAGCTGACCCCTAAGTGTTGAAATACTACCCCTCTATTCAAGGACTGGTTCATTAATTGAAAATGAACAAATCTATTTCTACAATCAACTGAAGCATAGCATGAGTGGAGCTAATCTATGCCGAGAATGATATCAAAATCCGTCATCTCTAATTCCATAAGATTAACTGAAGTGACTTTTTAGGATATCGTGATTGAACAGTTCCTGTATACCTGCCTGGCTATAATAGAGACACCTACTGGAGTAAACACTAAGAAGAGTTCTTCTAAAGTCTTAGGATTGACAAAAGAATCCACAGCTATATAAGGGGTTACAAAATAAAATGAAGCATCAGGATCTAACAAAGCATAAATATGTGACTAAAAAACCTGCAACTAACCCATAATAACATTAGGAGAAATTTCATAATCATGATGGGACTAGAGTGCATACAACCTATTTTGGCACTAACTACTGGTGGCACTGGAAGTGGCGCCCTGCTTAATTGGGTAACCAGCTGGTGCTGCTGAAGAATTAGTCTGACCCTACTAGCGATCATTCGTACCCTTCACATACCTGTCAGACATTCCCTAAACCTGTAGCCTGGATTGCCACATCCAAAGCACATATCACTGCCAGCCCTATATGCACCTTGATGATTCCTACCACACTTCTAGTAAAGGGGATCAGTCCAACCACTGTTCATGCTATCCTGAGTCTTAGAGCTTGGTGCCCTATCCTAATTACCATCTGTAGACCTTGTCACCAGAGCACTGGATGAGGACGGAGCTGAGGTTGAAGATTTATGATGGAATTGATGATGGTTACCATCCTCCGACCTTAGCTGGGCAAAACTGAACCTACCTATTCTGGCTCTCTTATTCTCCCTCTCTCTTTCCTTAAACTTCTACTCCTTGATCTGCTGAGCATAGACCATCAACCTAGAAAAATCTATCTCCTTAATCATCATCATGGTCCTACACTCCTTAACCACGCTATTAGCCACACCATAGACAAACTTACTTATCCTAGACATGTCATCAGACACTACATTAAGAGCATACCTAGCTAGCCGAGTGAACTTAAGAGAATACTCTTTCACACTCATGTTCCCATACTTCAAATTAATAAACTCCTACACTTTAACTGCCCTCAAATCCAAGGGAAAAAACCTATCTAAAAAGGTTGTAGCAAATTCCTCCCACTCAACAGGCCCTACATCTATGCCTCTATCTCTTTTCCACTGCTTATACTAGGTATGAGCAATATCCTGCAACTGGTAAGCACCCAACTCTGCACTCTTACTAGAATTCACCTCCATAATATCAGTTACCTTCTGAACCATGTCAAGGAACTTCTGCAGATCCTCATCAGACTTGGATCCTGAAAACAAAGGATAGTTCATTCTGGTTAAGTCCTGAATCCTAGCTGCAGCAGTATTAGCCAGTGGGATGGTTGGGATAGCATCCTGATAATTATTCTAAACTACTACTGAGTGAGCTAAAGTATTGAATGAAAATATGAATTTGGCATGTGAGACATGCTCATTTAGGGGATCTTCCTGAATGGGCGAAGGTGCGGGCTGATTCCTATTTCTTCTTTCGTTATTCTATCTGGGAGGTATGTTCTATAAACTGAAGTAAGATTGAATTAGAAAGAGAGTTTAAATTGAGCTCATGCTCATTCGCGTGACCTGAATACTGAAAGAAGGGAAACTTTTCCTAAAACATCTTGTAGCCTCTTGTCCATAAGTGTGGCGCGCTTCACACCCATACACAAGACTCTACTCAACATGGCTTTCAGACTCCCTAGGATACTTTAAAACCTTAGGCTCTAATACCAAGTTTGTAATGCCCCGAGAGTACATCCTGGATGCCACACAGTTCTTATAGTCACAAGTGACCCCAAGCTAACCCATGAGTTGGTACCTACTGTGAGCACTGAAAAATATAGATTATAAGGATACATATGCAGAAACAAAATTGGATATGCCATAAGGTTTAAATTACTAAAACAATCTTTGAAATAATGAGCTTGAAAACAACTGTCTGAGAACAACACTATAAAAACTTTCAATAACAACTGAAAAACTAACTAACTGTCTAAAAATATCTGAAAGCCTCTAACTGACTGACTGTAGAGTTGATGGGACAATTCCCCAACTAACTCCATCTGACTACTAAATTAAAATGTTGAAATAAACATAATTGGCCCTCATAATATGAGGACTCACCACTACAACTGATGCTAATGCGCTGGAATGTCACAGTGTGGTCAGGAACCTAAGCGTCCGAACCTATAATATGAGACATCATAGCACAAAAAACGAGTATACGATCAATACTTTGAATATACTGGTATGTTAAATGAGGTTAGGATGATATGAATAGGCTCATGTATATGAATAATAATTAACTAAATGAATAGCATGAAATAACTGATGCATAGTATACGTAAAAACTGTAAAATTTAAGGATGCATGACCAAGCATATAACATGATACTGAAACAATCTATAAACTGAAGTACTGAAAAACTGATACTGAATAACTGATAACTGTATGTTATGGTCAAGCAAACCTGAAAGTGTACTCTGTATTGAATACTGAATTGAAACTGTTAGAGCTAGCTATAATCGACATGCCCTAATACACTATCAGGGTCCAACCTGTAACCCCAGTTGGAAGGGCATCAGTATCGTGCAATGGGTACTAACATTGGTTTTATGCATCCACTAATATGATGTCCCAAAGGACTGGGGTGTCATGCCTAACTAACGGGGAACCCCTCAAAGTCTACGGTGGTGTCGTAGGTCTGGAACCTAAGGACTACTACTAACGTCTCATGACTACTGACGGGGGATACAAGTGCCTCATGCCTACTAACATGGGTGATTCAATCCCTATGTTCACTCGGTGCTAAGGTTTACTCCCAACTGAAAGACACTGAATTATGCACTGATCTAAGTTTAACTAAACCTGATAATTAACTGAACTGATGACGCTCATGGTTTATCTAAAACCATTTTAAAAATACTGACACTATGTAAAAAACTAAGTTTTTGAGAATTCATAACCCCGAGGAATCGATAGCAATAACAATAAGAACACATTAGAGCATTTGAAACCATAATAAGTAAGCATTACTCCAAAATCATTACTTAGGCATTTTATCAAACACTTGAGGGTCATGAATTAAAGCATGGGATAGTTAAAACATATGATGGTAGCATAACTTTGATATTACGACCATGAATTAATGATTAAACATGACAAATTCCATCATTCAAATGTGTAACGTTAGTTCAATTGAAAATCACTTGTACACATCATGTATATTCAAAATTCATAAAAGTTTCATGAAAATAATTCATGTAAACATGAGAATTCATGATTTAAAACATGAAAATAGGTTCTTGGACTCCATGAGTGAATAAGGTCCCATAGATGAACATTTAATTTACCTTAAAGCTTTAATCTTGCAACATAATTAACTTTTGTGAACGTTCTTAGGTGATGAAGCTTGAATTCTTGAGTTTTATTGAAGGAATAATAATTGAACTTGATGAATGTGGGTGGTGTATAGGTTTTATTTTAGAAAGGAAATTGAGGAAATTTGGCATATAATACCTTAACTAGTGATAAATCCTGTGTTTTCACGGATTGGGGCAATGGGAAAAGACCAAACTGCCCCTATAGGATTTAAATTTGCAACTAAAATATGAATTTGGCCACCACCATGATGCGATGAACTCCTCATCGCTATACCTACCGCGATGCAGTGCAATCATGGTAAGGTTTTAGAAACAATATCCAAACGTACCTCATTCCTCATCTAAAAAATCTTAAACTTTCCCAAGGCATGCTACTAACACCCCTAAATATGAATTAACTTAGAAACCATCATCTCATATTTGGGAAGGTTAATTTAAAAATCATCAAAGTTAAGAGGCCAAAAATAAATTAAGTCCCCAAACTTAGCTAGATTTTCAGGCGCTAAGCCTCTTATGCATGCACTATAGGTTGAACTTAGATAAGACTAATATGGGGTATTACAGAGTACTAGTTTGTAATTGAACTACTCATGCTATAAGAGTAGTGTTTTCTTTTGAGAATTCTTAGGTAGAGTTACTTAAGTTTATTGCTGATTAGAGTTAATCAGTGTAGGGGGTCCTTGGCAGAATTGTCAAGATAAGCTTGTAGTAGAGTTATTAAAAGCAAAAAGAGCCTAGAGATAGGCTAAAATAGAGTCTATAATCAAGAGGTTGATTGTAGTAGATATTGTTGGTTCTTGTGGGGGAAAGCCATTGTTTTTCCTCTCCTTGAGCAAGGAGGGTTTGCACATTAAAATTTTGAGTTTTTACTCTTTCTGCACTGTCCTTTTATTCGTGGTTACTATACTATATTTTTCTTGTGAATTGACTTTGAGGAACCCGGTCCCTCTTTGTGTGGTATAACCCTCAGGGTTTCTACGATTGGTATCAGAGCAGGGTCACTCTAAATTGTTCATACCTAGAGTGTCTTGGATAGCATAAATCTCCACCTAATCTAGATGAATGGCAATATACCACTAGACCACCAAGATTCAATAGGCAGTATTATGGTTGGTGGAAAACCAGGATGTTTGACTTCATTATGGCTGAGGATAGTGAGCTAATAGACATAATTCTTAATGGTCCTTATGTTCCTGTTAAAGAAGTCAAAAAAGTAGAGGTTACAAAGATGATTGTTAAAAGAAGGAGAGAATACAATGATAAAGACAGGAAAAAAATTGAAAAGAATTACAAGGCCAAGAAACTGTTAGTATGTCGTATAGATCCTGATGAATATAATTGAATCTCAGCTTGTGAAAATGCAAAAGAGATCTGGGATTGCTTGAGGATTGCTCATGAAGGAATCACTGATGTGAAGGATTCAAAAGTGGACAAGCTGACTACTCAGTATGAAACCTTCACCATAAAAGAAGGAGAAACAATCCAAGAAATGCATACTAAGTTCACTTCTATCACAAACGAGCTTCACTGCTTAGGTGAAGTGGCTCCCTTATACAAACAAGTGATAAAAATTCTTGGAGTTTTTCCTAAGTCCTAGGAAAGTAAAGTGGATGCCATAACTGAAGCAAGAAACCGAAGACCCTCACAATGGATGAACTCATTAGAAATCTAAAGAATAATGAGCTCAAGAAGCTGCAAGGGCTGGAGAAGAAGAAAGCAAAAATAGAAAAATCCTTAGCATTGAAGGCTTCTAAACATGATCCATTTAATGATAAAGACTCTGATGTTTCCTATTTGGCAAATAGTATTGTTAGAGCAATGAAAAAAATGGTCAGTTCCAAAGGAAAGAAAGAAATATTAAAGTGTGTCACAAAGGTGGAAGTCTTGATCATTTCATAAAGGGATGTCCCATGCATAAAATAGATTATCAGGATTACCTCAAGGCTATAGGTGACAAAGGAAAGATTAGAGACCAGGTCCCTATCAATTAAAGAAGAAAGGTAGCAGTTGATTATGAAGTAAATCAAGCTCTGGTAGCATGGGGAGATTCCTCCATTGAATTAGATGAGGATAAGAAGTCTGGAGATATGTCTATGCTAGAAATGGAAGATAGTCCAGTTATTTATGATTCCTTAATTGCTTTCATGGCAAATATAGAAGATGAAGAAGAATATGAGGTAACTCTCTCTGATATAAAAGGAAAATCTAGATAACTATTCTGTTATAAAGCTAAAGAGGATTGCTAGTGTGCTGATTGATTCTGTATGTGAATTAAATGCTGAAAAAATTGCTCTAGAGAAGACAGTAGAGAATTAAGAGCTTGAATTAATTGCCTTAACCTTTCAGATATCTGAAACTGAAAAAATAGTCACTAAACTAAAATCTAAAAATCTAACGTGTATGGGCCAACTAGAGAAGGTGGATGACTTAGATGGCAAAGTAAAAAGAGAAGCTTCAAATTGATCTTGAAGAGAAATTGAAGGATTCTCAAAAACACCTTATGTCTGCACTTTACAAAAATGAAGAGCTAGAAAGGGACTTGGTTCGTCTAAGAGAAAAACTTAGAAAATCTCTTAAATGGACTATATCCTCACAAATACTTTCTAATCTAACCACTCAAAGTGCAAATAATGGTAAGGGTATTGGTTATAAAGGAGAATCACAAGCCCTTCAGTAAGAAAAAGCCAATTATGGTACCAAAAATAAGAGTCACTAGTATCTATGTACTCATTGTGGAAGAGATGGATATTTGAAAGAAAAATGTCAGTATTGGCTCAAAGATAAAATGAGCAGTACTAAATACATTTAGCAGGAAAATTCCTACCTTAAGGGTTTCAAATTCTTGAAAAATGGGAAGAAAAACTCTCTACCTAGATGGGCCAAGAAGGATTTGATCACACCATTGTCTTTATATTGGGAACTCAAACTCAAACGAGTTCCTAAATCCAATAAGTGATCGTGATTCTAGGTACGAGATAGGGATTGTGGTCAAGGATGGTTCTGTGACAATGTATGAGCAAGGATCAATACAAGAAGGTCTGAATGTGTTCTTTCTCTCAAGACACTTCAGTTGAAGGTGTCTTATTGTGAAAAATTGATTTTAAGGACCTGGTCCTTGTCTTATCTTAGTAAGAATGCTCTGGAAAATAAATTAAAAAGGGAGGAATCCTTTGAATTAAAGAAAAAGGGATGATATTGCTGAAAATGAGAGATAAAAAGCTGAAGAAATAAATGATCAAATTAACCTAACCTATCATGTGGATTAGTTTCTTTTTCCAAAATTGGCTATGTTTAGGAGACAAGTATCCTTGATAAGGTAAGTGAAGTTTAGTCTAACTCAGTATCATACCCTTGCAGGTATACACCCATGGAGACAGCCATGGGAGAAAATAGTTGAAGAAAACATAAGTTGAGAATTCACTCAAGAAAGAGAGGGACCTGGTCATATTACTGCAGTTAGTACCATTATAGGATGTTTTAATAATCTTAAAATACTGTCTGAAAGGCCATGTGTTTTCTCATATCTATGTATCATCCAGCAGCTCCTATGAAAAATGAAGAGTTATAATTATTAGGATCAGACATGTCACTTCAGAAGGAACATCTTTCAATGACAATGATGTCTTCTCTAAACTTACTAAATCATACTCTTTCACATTCTTCTTCAACTAATTCAGTTTATCTTCCTAAATTGAGCATCTACTGTGAATCAAACTGGTCCCTTACCCTCACTCTCCTTTTTACAAAATCAAAATGGTTAATATTCCTACTTCTACAATCTCAACTAAACACTTCAATGTAGATAAAGTCCCATATGAACAACCTCAACATTTATCAATTGAATCCTCTGATCCATCATTGACCAAAACAAACACTTTCTTGAGCTTCCAACAACAACCTAAGCTAACTCTTCCTTTTCTTAGAAAATCAAAGACCTATAAATATTTCAGTCCCCAAAGAATTCTACTCTACTTTAGAAATTTATGGTCAGTCATTCATAGTAGAGAATTCAAGTCAAAGTCTTGGCTCTCACATTAACCAAAAACCTTCTCAACCCAAAATTCCTTCTTTCTTACAAGTCCTAAAACCACTTGAAGAAACTCAAAACCCTATTTGGACTGATAAACCCAACAAATATAAACTATCTAAAATCCCTCAAGTATTTGGTTCTCCTAGTTTCTCAGATCTAAACCCAATTTTTGCTCAATTAAGTAATGAAGAAATACTGGTTAAAAGGGTTAATCTTTCTTACAATGAGAACGGATGACTAAGAACTTACGTCTGCTTGCATATGACACCTCAGTTGGTGGAGAAAAATAGGTATCAGAAGAAATGAATGAAATGGATGAAGTTTTTTCATCTCCAAGTGAGATGGGTGTGGAGGTTGGGGATAAAACTACCCTTAAGATGGATTATAAAGAAATAGAGGGGTAGTAGAGGCAAGAAAAATATGGTGAACTCTGAGGTTTGAAAAGAGAAAGAGATTGTTGCAGATGTTGCTGAAGAAATTAAGAAATGAAAGATGAAAGTTCATATCATTAGAAGGACCAGGTCCTCCAGTTCAAAATATGGCAGTCCTGCTGAGATAAGGCAGAAACATATAGCAGTAAAAAAAAGGATATTTCTGAGGGACCTGGTCCCAAGAGAAAAAAAACTATTTTTGGAGAAGTGAGTATTAGTCCTAATAGAATCAAACGGGAGAAAAGAGAAATGGATGTGGCAAGAGAACAAAGAAATAAAATACTAAAAACATAGAAAATCCTATCAGAAAGAGTGGTTGATCCCAAAATGTATGGGGAACCTGGGATGATTGAATTGGTCGAATATGTCAGGCATCAAGGCTGGTTACACATGTTTGAGGAATAAACCCCCATGGTCTTTGAAAATGAGGTCAGAGAATTTTACGACACCATAGAATTCTCAGAAGGTGGGATAAGCTTGTCTGCGCAGGTGCAAGGAAAGTCTATCTATTTGAATAAAGAAGAACTGGGAAAAATCTTGAATGTACCCGTTATTGGAGTTATGAATTCTGTAAAGAAACAGAACACAGCTAAGTTTATGATCAATTCCTCTAAGGTGGGTGGAACATTTATAGCAGCTGTGAAAAAAAAATTCTTAACATGTGAGTTTCAGCTAGTATTTGAATTCATCAACAAAGTCCTACTACTAAGAATTGGGAAGACTAACATGGCGTCTGGGGTTGATCTATTCTTAATAGAACATTTGAGTAATTTTGAATTGATCAGCTTGCCTGCTCTTATGATTGAACACATGAAGAAAGTAATTCTTGAAAAAAAAGACATGGAATGCCCAATGGTTACTTGTTGAATAAGGTATTTGATAATTTTAGAGTTGTTGGGACTAGAAGAATTCCTAGAATAGCCAAACAAAAGTTCACTCTAACTATTTTGGTAGAAAATGAGTGCATAGAAAGAAAAACGGGAACTGTGTCCTAAGTATCTAAACTTTTGGCTGCTTAGGAAAGACTCAAGAAAGAAATGGAGGAAGTAAGGATCAAGTTAGATGTAAAAGATGTTGAGATAATGCACTTAAAATTGAAAAATCAGCAGCTAGCTTCTGAGGGACTAGTTGCTTCTGAAGCACTGGTATCAGGAAATGTAGAACTCCATGTGAAAGTGGCAAAACTGACTAGTGAAGTTAATGAATTAAATGTATAAGTAAATAAACTCTCTAAGCAGTTTCTAGATGCCCATGTTGCTGAAAATGCTAGAATAAAAATGTTGATTAAGTCATTTTCCCTCAAGCCTCCTTCCTTATAAGTCTTGCTATCCCTATCCCCTTACTCAACTCTATGTCAGTTTCACTCCTTGTTATCATGTGTCTTTTTAAGGACAATTATTTTTGTTGATTATTTTAGTATACTAATTTGGTACTTAACTGCTTAACTATGAATGACTTGTGTGCTTGATCTGTTCTATCTTTTAAAACTATTTTACATGTTAGTGTTGCCCCAGTGGCTATGAGTTAACTAATCTGTGTCTATTTTACTCTTGGTTTACTATTAATACTTTTCAAAGATGCCATCTCAAGGGTCTTAAGCAAGGGTCTCAAGAAAGTAACTGTAAAAGTGCTAATAAGAGTTTTACAGTGATTGGGGGAAGCAAATAGACAGAGAGAAAAACCAAGAGTTTATGCAGCAAATGGCAACAAGGGACCAGGTCACTTTGTTGCATGATGATAGGGGGGAACATTCAACTTCAGAGTGGTAATCACACTGATTAAATATGATAGATGTTCTCAAAGTTGTAAGGTTGGTTTTTCATCATCAAAAAGAGAAAAACTGCTATATGTAGTTTTGATGATGAGCAGTTAACTACAAGGTACCAGGTCCCTGGATGTTCATGGTACAATATAGCTGGCACGCGTGTCTGCACAATTTTTTCCTCTTGTGTAACAAACTTGCAGGTGTTTCTTATACCAATTAGGACACCTGGTCCAATGAGATTTTAGCCCTAATCATCACTCAGTTATAAAAGAAAAAGAGTTTTCTTCATCAAATGGGTTTTCGAAAATAAAAAAAAAAGTGAAGAGAGACAGCAAAAATCTCACTTCAACACTGCTCAAGCTCATAGCTTTTTAGATGTGCTTAAATAGAAATAGTTCTTGAGTGAGTCCTAATTTGTAATCGAACTACTCATTCTATAAGAGTAGTGTTTTATTTTGAGAGTTCTTAGGTAGAGTTACCTAAGTTTAAAGTTGATTAGAGCTAATCAGTGTAGAGGGTCCTTTGCAAAATTGCCAAGATGAGCTTGTAATAGAGTTATTACAAGTGAAAGGAGCCTAGAGTCACGCTGAAATCGAGTTTTTAATCAAGAGGTTGATTATAGTGAATTTCGGTTGTACTTGTGAGGGCAAGCATGGTTTTGCCCTTTCTTAAGCAAGAGGGGTTTCCACATTAAAATCTTGTATATTTGTTCTTTCTGTATTGTCCTTTGATTTCTGGTTACTATACTATATTTTGCGGGTAAATTGACTTTGAGGGACCTGGTCCCTCACTGTGTGGTGCAACCCTCAGGGTTTCAACAAAGTCAATCATGGTCTCAGCTATAGATTTCTTCTAACTAAAGTCTTCGATCACTTTGGGATAAAACCAAGACACAGATAACGTGTTGTTGGAGGAAAAAGGCCAAAGTTTACACTAACTATCCTTTTGAAATATGAATGTGTTGCAAAGAAAAAAGGAGTTGGTATAGGTCTACAGTGTTAAATCTTATTACTGCTCAGGGGGCGAGTAATATGAAGATAAAAGAGTTGTCAACCATAATTGCTGAAAAAAAACCTGAGATTGAAGCACTGAAAGCTCAACCGACTGAAGTCATGAGAGAAATCGATCTTACACCAGGTGTCTTAAATCAAACTAAGATTAAGATTACCCATCTAAAAAGGAGAATGTATAGCTCAAGGAAGAGATCACTCAGTTGAAAATCTAGAATAAAACATTAATTGATGAAAATCGCATTTCTTTGAAATATTACGATCACCTTTTTTATAGTTGTCTTTCTTCTTCTTATCCTATTTGATCCATCTTGTTCTTCCATCATGTTTTGACATTAGTGCATGATTAATTTCTTTTGTAGAACTTATATACTAACTTGTCTAATGATTCTGAATTCTTGTTTTAATATGATACGTTTCTATGCTTATTCTTGTTGTGAACTTTTTTCATGCTTTAATGCCTATTTGTTATGATCTCTTTTTAATGATGCTAAAGGAAGGAATATTAGTATGATTGTGTGTGGTTGGTGAAAGGAGGAAGATTGCTAGTGATAGGGGAACTAGTGATTGTGGATAGTTGCATGGTGAAAGGTAAAACATGAAATAGTTGCATGTACTACAAAAGGATCAATGTTTGTCATCATCAAAAGCGGGAATGTTGGGTTCCAACCTTGTTCTTATTATGCTCAAGTTTTGATGATTTATAAACCTCATCACTAAAACCTGGTCCATACCCATCCTCCGTCAGTTATATGTTGGTAATTACCTAACCTAGTGGAAGGACTAGTTACGTCAACTGGTGTCCTAGTGTGCAGGTTTGCAGTTGTGCACATTTGTCTTATATTCTAGTTGTCTAGTACTCTCTGAACAGTTTTAATACATTAATGGGACGAATCCTCAGTGATCCTTTTTCAGTATCCACCAATGAGGAAGTTTCTATTCCAATGCTCATCATATATATATTCATAAAAAATATATTTACTAGGAAAAAAGAAGAATATTATGTAGTAAGCCAAAAAGAACATGTAATAGACTGCAGATATGCAAAAGGAAAAGCTAGTATACCACTAGTAACAAAGAGGATAATAAACAAAGAAATAAATGATATAAAAAGTAGAGACCCAATAAAATATGTACGCCTTGGAGGTACAGAGATATTGATAAAAGCATGTTTTAGAGAAGGAATAGATACACCAATAGAACTATATTTAGCAGATGATAGGATTATAAGACCTATAGAAAAAAGTATAATAACTGCCATCAAAAAGAAGAAATATCAAATTTAGAATCAACAATAGATAGTCTAGAATATACATACCAACATGATCTATTAACAATTAGATAAAAAATGAACAAAGAAGAATTTATAATAAACGAAAAAACATAAGAAAATCATGAAGGATTAAAAATAAAAATAGTATTTTCTAATTTAGGTAGAAGGTATAAGAAAATAGGTGAACATTTATATTTAATGTTAGAAAAAGAAGAATTAAAATTAGAAGATAAATTGACATCTATGGTGAGAATAGAAAAAAAAACGAAGAAATAGATAGAAAAAAAGAAATAGAAAAAATAAAACAACAAACTACAGAAGAAATACGAAAAATAGAAGAAACTAAAAATAGTAGGATTGCTGAATTAGAAAAAGAACTACAAATGTTAAAAGATCTGTATGAAAAAAGACAGAAAGAAAAAGAAGAAAAAGATAAAGAACAAAAATTATTAAATGAGATAAATCAATTTAAAGAAAAATTAGAAATAAACAATAAAGAAATAGAAACAAAGAAATTAGAAATTAATACAATAGATGTTGAAGAAACAGATAATTATGATTTGGAAGATAGTGAAACATATACAGAAATCTTAACAAATACAAAAAATTTAGGAATCAATGGAAAACAAGAAGTAATTAATGAAGAAAACTAAGAAAATATAAAGACGAAAATAAACACTCTTGATAAAAAAGAAGATGAAAATATAATACCTAGAACATCAGAAATAAGAAAACCTACATATTATAAGAATAAGTTTAAAAGATATAATCTAAAGAATGAATATGACAAATAGACACCAAAACAAATAGTTAATAAAAATTATAACTTTTTAGACTTACATTGTGTAATAGATACAGAAAAAATAATACAATTATGGATAGGATATATGACCAAACAATTATTAGATAATAATATAAATGTAATAGATGCACCAGAATATATAGAAAGAAAACTAATAGGAACAGTGAAATTATGATTTTTAAATCTAACTGAAAATAGTAAAAGAGTGTTAAGAACTGACAAACCCACAGAAGGAACAACATCAACAACTACAACTAAATTAACACCTATAGAATTATTAAAAAAAATATGAAACTGCTATAAAAGACGAATTTAGTAGCATGACAACAACAGAAGAAGAACAAAATGAAGAGAAAGATACAAATAGGAATTTAATGTTAAAATTAGCAATATGTAATATGTGCTACATAGATGAATATACTTGCGCATTTAAAGAATATTATTATAAATGAGCATACAATACAGAAGAAAGTAAAGAAATAAGAAAATTATATTTTAGTAAATTACCTGAACCATTTAGTTCAAAAATAATAAAGAGTTGGGATGAAGCAAAAATAGTAGATACTCTAGGAGCAAGAACAAAATTTTTACAACAATGGTATAGAAATCTATGTGAAAAATATAGAGAAGAAATAAAAATGGAAAAAACATTAATAAGAAATTTAGCATGTTGCAAAGATAAAATATCACCTCAATTTGGATGCGAAGAAAGATATTATAAGAAAAGAAAAAGGCATAAGAAATATAAGAAATACAAAAAATTAAAATATAAGTATAAGAAACCAAGAAAAAGATATTATGTAAAAAATTATAAACATAAAAGACCATATAGGAAAAAGAAATCTATAAAGGAATGTACTTGTTATAATTGCGAAAAATTAGGACATTTAGCTAGAGATTGTAAATTACCTAAAAACCCAAAAAAAATAAACAAATATCAGAAATAAAAATAGAAAATACAGAATATATGCAGATAGATTATATAGATTACGAATTAGAAAGTGAAGACAGTATATATGAAATTTCAGAGAATGAAACAGATAATGAAATAGAAGATAATGAAATAGATAGTGAATTAGACGAATTAAATGACTGAAGAAGATATACAAATAAACCAAATAACTGAAGAAGATATAAAAATAATAACAAAAGAAGAATATTTAAATGACAAAGGAACAAATCAAAAAATAATATTTGATAACAATGTATTTGATGAAATAAAAGGAAAAGAGTTAGACTTAAGTGTAGAAAAAATATTTAAAATACCAACAATAAAAAATATATTTACTAGGAAAAAGGAAGAATATTATGTAGTAAGCCAAAAAGAACATGTAATAGACTGCAGATATGCAAAAGGTAAAGCTAGTATACCACTAGTAACAAAGAGGATAATAAACAAAGAAATAAATGATATAAAAAGTAGAGACCCAATAAAATATGTACACCTTGGAGGTACAGAGATATTGATAAAAGCATGTTTTAGAGAAGGAATAAATATACCAATAGAACTATATTTAGCAGATGATAGGATTATAAGACCTATAGAAAAAAGAATAATAACTGCCATAAAAGAAAATTTAATTTACCAAAAATTTAAATTTATAGTAAGTGCAAATTATTCAGTAGCAATAACAGATAAAAATATAGATAAATCATTGGTATTATATTGGAAAATATCAGGAATAGAACTAACCCCAGGAAGTAAAATATTTACAGCAAGATGTAAAAATCTATATGTATTAACTACAAAACACAAAATAACAGGAAAAAATAAAATTAATAAAATACAAATAGAAAGTCCTTTTGAACAATTCGTAAAAACAATTGATAATAATGATTATAGTTACAAAAATATAGACATAGAAGAAGATTTAGAAATAATAAATGATAGAATAAGTACAACAAAAAGAATAGCTTATGAAAAAACAGAATCATCAAGTTCATCAAAAAGAACAAGTTATGAAACAAGTTCAATAGTTAATTTAAATCAATATTACATAACAAGAACAATAAATGAAAAGGAATATTTAATACTCTTAAATACAGGACAAGAAGAAAATTATATAGCAAAATATCTAGTAAAAATGAGAAAATAAAATCTGATAATAATATATGCTCAGATCTACCAAGAAGCTTAATAAACACTAAAAATATAGCAGAAAAAAGAAATAACAATAGGAGTTAGAAAAATGAAAATAGAATTTAAAATAAAGGAAGAAATGCAAAAAGCAGACATAATATTAGGAATTAAGTGGCTAGAACAAGTAAAACTATATAATATAGGACATACACAATTATCTATAACATATAATAGAGAAAAATTATTTCTAAGAAGAGCTTTAACATGATATGAAAATATATGTATTAATGAAGATAGTAGTAGAAGGATATTACAGTAGATATTATACGTCTATGATAGATATAGGAGCAGAAGCTAATTTATGTAGATATAATTGTTTACCAAAAAGTAAATGGGATAAATTAAAAACATCAATAATAGTTAAAGGATTTAATAACGAAGGAAGCTTAATTACTTATAAAGCTAAGAATGTAAAAACATAAGTAAGGGATAAAATATTAACAATAGAAGAAATCTATAATAATGAGTTAACATCAAAAGATATACTTTTAGGAATGCCGTTTTTAGACAAATTATACCCACATATAATAACTAGAACAGATTGGTGGTTTACAACACCATGTAAACAGAAAGTAAGAGAAAAAAGAGTTATTAATAAAATAAGAAAGAAAACTGATTGGATAAAAGGAAGTGAAAAAATTACACAAAAATTAGAAAATATAAAAAATACTGAAAATACAATAGAACTGGTCGTATTTTCAATAAATAAAAAGGAAATAACTATATTTTCAATAAATAAGATAGAAATAATTAAGAAAAAATTAGAACAATTATATAGTGAAGATCCATTAAAAGGATGGAAAAAACATAAAACCACTATAAAACTGAATTAATAGATAAAAATAGCATAATAACCCAGAAACCATTAACATATAATTTTGATGATTTAAAAGAATTTAAAATGCATATAGAAGAATTATTAGAAAAACAATATATACAAAAAAGTAATAGTAAACATAATAGCCCAATATTTATAGTAAATAAACATAGTGAACAAAAAAGAGGAAAAAGTAAGATGGTTATTGATTACAGAAATTTAAATGCAAAAACAATGACTTATAATTACCCAATACCAAACAAGATATTAAAAATAAGGCAAATACAAGGATATAATTATTTTAGTAAATTTGATTGTAAATCAGGATTTTACCATTTAAAGTTAGAAGAAGAATCTAAGGAATTAACTGCATTTACGGTACCACAAGGATTTTATGAATGGAATGTACTACCATTTGAATATAAAAATGCACCAGGTAGATATCAACATTTTATGGATAGTTATTTTAAACAATTACCTAATTGTATAGTATACATAGATGATATACTATTATATACAAAAACTAAAGAAGAACATTTAAAATTATTAGAACAAATTACAGATATAATAGAAAAATCAGGAATAAGTTTAAGTGAGAAGAAAGCAGAAATTATAAAAAATCAGATAGAATTTTTAGGAATACAAATAGATAAAAGTGAAGTCAAAATGCAACAATATATAGTCCAAAAAATAATAAATTCAGAAGAATAATTAGATACAAAAAAGAAATTACAATCATTTTTAGGATTAGTAAACCAAGTAAGAGAATATATTCCAAAATTAGCAGAAAACTTAAAACAATTACAGAAAAAAATTAAAAAAAGATGTAGAATATAGATATAATGAAGAAGACAAAAAACAGGTACAAAAAATAAAATTACTTTGTAAAGAGTTACCAAAATTACAATTTCCAGATGAAAATAAATTTTTTACATATATAGTAGAAGCTGATGCAAGTGAATATAGTTATCGAGGAGTACTCAACTATAGGTATGAAGAAGAAAAATTAAAACATCATTGTAGATATTATTCAGGAACGTTTAACGAAACAAAAATAAAATGGAAAATAAATAAAAAAGAATTATGTTCTTTATATAAATGTTTAATAGCATTTGAACCATATATCGTGTATAACAAGTTTATTGTTAGAACAGATAATACACAGGTACGATGGTGGCTAACAAGAAAAATATAAAATTCAATTACGACAAAGAAAATTCGGAGACTAGTATTAAATATACTGAATTTTACATTTACAATTGAAGTAATCAATACTAACAAAAATATCATTGCAGATTACTTATCAAGACAAAGCTACTCAAACTGATTTACCAATGGAAGAGGCTGATGCCAAAGATACCCAGACTGATTTATTGCTCCAAATGTTTAAACAAATGGAGTTATTATAAGAACGAGTTATTACACTAACTACTGAAGTTACAAATGTAAAAGTGCAAGTCGAGCACTATAAAAAATAAGATACTGTGCAGGAAGAGCACATTAAAAAACTAGACCTAGAAGGTGACGATGAGAAACACCTTAAAACTCAAATTACTGTCGAAACTTCAATTACAGCTGCAGGAACATCTAAAGGGAAAAATATAGTCACTCAAAATAGACCTGAAATACCAAAGAAAAAGAATTATAACCTCAGCCAAATATTTTCAAAATCATATACACCAAATATACAAAATTTAGAAGCATTTGCACCTCCCCAGATACATACCTATTCTGAATCACTTAACCAAGAAAAACAGACATACAATTATTCTTCTCGTAAATACATTGACAACATACACACTTTACAAAGCTTATTAAATACCAAACCTATTCAAAGTGAAGAGCTAGCCGCACAACAAAAAGGATATATTACCCAGAAATGTCAAAATTACAATAAACTTATTGTCTTACCAGGTACAAGCCCAAATTTTATTAAATCATGTTACTATTATGGATTATTATCTACGGTTTACACAACCAATGGAGAAGAGTTAGCAGGAATCCCAGAAATTCACAAAGAATTTATGACTTACAAGAGAATTACCAACGGACAATTATTCTATGTTCGATTTTATTCCACACCAGCAGAAATATTATTTGACGAAATTAAACAGACTATTAATGTGATCAAAATGGGTATGACCAGAGATTATATTATTTTGGAAGAAATATGTGAACAGACCGAGATACCAAAAACGCAGATACCAGCATTTTACCGCAACAAAAGAGTTATTGGAATAAGCAATATATTATCAGAGTTACTTAATAATTATTCAAATAAAAAGTCAGTTTGGATATATAATTCAAGGAATCAAGCATTGATTTATTCAACTTGCAAAGAAGTTAGAGACCATGACATGGAAGAACTTAGAAAATGGGGATTAACACTCCTCAAACCAGAAGAACAACCATTAATGAGATTTATTAGTAAGGGAATTATTTCAGAAGAAGCTATGGATCAATTTTGTAAAAAGTTGGCCAAAAATACAAAGACCACATATGCAGCAGATGTAGTGGCAAACACAACTTTATTCCAGATGTGATGCTACACTGACAAAAAATAGAGAAGATAACCAAAGCAGATACAGAAGAAAGAGATAAAAACAAAAGACATGTGAATAAAATAGCATAACTTTACTTTACGTAAATTGTATAAAGTTTGTAAAGTCTTTAGATAGAATAGGCTTTTTTGACTTTTTAAGCCCCAAACATTTATAAATTTTTGTCTTATAGTTAGATATTAAAGTCTTTGTAAAGACTTTCATGTAAATATGTCAGAACTTGAATTAGGTTAGGTAGAAAAAGACTTTTCAAGTCTTTAGATTTTTTAGAAACGTGTAAAATCATGTAAAGTTTTTCATTATAAATAGAAGGCATCGGAGGCATAAGAAAAGCAAGCCTTCATGCGTTGAAGCAAAAACTCTCTCTCTTGTCTACAACAAATATTTTGCTTATTCATTTAAAAACAGGTATATTTCAATAGAAAAATCTATGGAGGAACAAAACTTAGGATTATCAAACTTACCAGAACAGGTATATTTATTCAGTATTATGAATAGCTAAATTCATAATTTCTAACAATCATGATATAATAAGATAAGTTCATGTTAGTTACTTTATAATAGAATTATTCGAAGAATAGCATGTTAAGAAGTTTATTAGCAAAGTGAAAACGGAGAAAAATCCCTAAGAACTATGTCATCCTAAAGGTGAAACCAATAAGGCAAGAAGCTGTGGTAGGGAGTAGCCAGAGTTGAGGCGTTGTTTAAGGAAAAAGTATCTGGATTACCATGCTAATAGTGACCGACGAACATGTTATTTAAGAATGATCTAGTATATAGTAATCTAATATGATCATATTTTGTTATGTGTATGATTGAAGGGAATACTTTGAAAATAACAATTTTATGAAAAATGAATAATTATTTATCTGACGAAATGGTAGATAAATTTAAAATACTTATTCTGTATGCACTTAAGGATATAAAAGTAGTAGATATAAGAAAAATCATAGTAGAGAAAACATTTGGTAAATATTATATGACTAGAATAAATTACATACCATACCTACCTAACTACTCTTACAAATACTTACGTACACGCCAACCATGATAAATTACATATATCTAGAATTTTGAAAAAAAAATATGAGAAACATACAACTAGTAGAAAAACAAATTTAGACAAATATATAGAAACTAAAGATATAAAATATATAGAATTTCTTAATGAAAATATGCAAGAATTACTTAGACTAAAACAAACAACTGAAAAATATTATGAAAAACTATTTAATCAAGCTTAAATGACAGATGATATTAAAATACTTATTTTATATATACTTAGAGATATAGAAATCATAGACATAAAGAAAATAATATGGGAAAAATTACAAGATTATGAAGAGGAAGAATTATTAAACAGTATAGAAAACTTACACATATATTATGAATATCAATACTATTTAGATTCAGATGGATATTATACAGACTAAAGATGTCAGAATATATTAAGAAAATTAGAGAAAACCAAGAAGACCTACATAAAGAAATTAATTATAGAAAACAAATTAGAGAAATAATGGAAAATCTAATAGAAAAAATAAAATGGATAGACGAAACCTTGAAAAATTTAGAAAAAAGCAAAGATAAAAGTTTAGATAGTTTAAAAAATTCATTAAGAAGAGAACAAGAAAAAATAGTTAGTAGTATTAATAACCTCGAACAAGATATTAAATATAGTACAAGTAGAATAGATTATTATACATTTACTTTAGAAGAATAAAATGATAAACTACGAATATTTAAAATACTGGGAACAAGAAATGGAAGAAATAAGAATAACAGAAAACCTTATAAAAATGAATTTAATTGAATATTTTAAAACAAAAGATATAGAATATTTAGAATATCTTAAAAATAATATAAAAGACTTACAAAAACTAAGAGAAAAAGCTAAAGAATATTATAGCAAAGCATTTAATCAACTACCATTTAATCACCCCCAAAATATGAATATCAGTAAAATTAAATATATTAATAAAATATATGAAATTAAAAAATACAAGAACGAAGAAAAACATTTAATGAATATTACTACAAAGCATTTAACAATTACATAAATCAATGGGTACATCTTACGAAAAGAATAAATCATTAAAAGAAATCGAAACCCAACTATATAGTTTATACCAAGAATACAAAAGATTACATAGTACTAACGAGGATCCTAGAACACTAAATAATTTAATTACGATAATATCTAATTTAGAATATGAATTAATAAAACATCTTAAGTCAAAAAGATAAAAATGAAAAATATTTCAGTCGATAATATTCACAAAATACATTATATAAAAGTAAATACTTATTACTCAATAACTATTTATTTCTTAGTAAAATTACTGCGCCTAATCCGCACCCTCCTACAAAATAACTATTTATTTCTTAGTAAAGTTACCGCGTCTAATCCGCACTCCCTACAATTGATATCAAAGCCTTGCTATTTAAAAAATACGAAAGTAGTATATATATGAATTTACTTGATTAATTTATTAATTATGATTTATTTGATATACGTTCCGTATTCTCATCAAGGAATTGGATCAAATGCTTCTCATTTATGTATATTTTCTTCATCAAGATATTTTCTTTTTTGAATACTGCTATAATCATAAGCTAGTTCCCCCTCACTTTTTCCTTTTCTTTCTCTTTATCCATTCAATTTATAGATTTGATTTATAAAGGTTTTGATCAATCATATATTTTCCTTACGATTTTCTCTTCATCTTCAATTTTTAATTGATTTTTGGATTTGATTGCATAGATTAATAAAGTTTTGGTCTTTCATTTTGTTCCACGTGTCAAACTCTGAGAAGAATAGAAATTGGGGTGAAATTTGAGATTAAAAGCTTATTAAAAATTGTAGAACCTAGATAAAATAATTCTTACATTATTTTAATACTTCTATCTTCTCAACCAACTTTTACAATCTTCAGACTATACTACTATTGTTCTAGTTTTGTTAACATCTTTTTCTATCCTCAAATTGGGGGAAGAGAGTTTTTAAATGGAGGTAGAGAGTTATCAAAGTTGCCCATTGAACCTGAAATGCTAACCATGGTGTTCTTATAACGATATGTAAGAAGTTATAAGTTTTTCAAATGTTTGTACTGTACACTTGAATTTGTTGCTAAATAACTTTGAAGTTTTAAAAATAGCGGTTGTTGAATTACATATGCTTAAAGCGTGATTAACAAAGTAGTAAAATGTTATATACATGTTAAGACGCTTAAGAAGTTAGTCAAACTGTTAGTTTTGACTGCTTTCTTTCAAATTTTTGTCTGTGTAGTTACCATGTATTCAGGCTCCTGAACTTTGGTAAGTGCCACTCTTTTGCTTCCTTTGATTATCATAGTTTAGCTTCTTTAATTTGTCTGTCTCTTTGTTCGTTTGTTATTTCGTTTGTTATTCTTGAATTCACACAACTCCTTATTGAATGTTTTTAGCTCTTGTATATAAAATTTCATGGTTCTTTATCTGGGTTTGCTATGCTGAATGATCTGCCCCCATGTTTCCATGTGTGGGACTCTTCAAATTCTTAATGGTGTAGATTTATTTGAAGAATGGAGAGATAAGCTTCCAACATCTTCCTTTGGTGAGTTCTCTTCCGTGATACTCTGCTCTTCGATTTGATTTGGAATTATCTTTATAATTGAGCAGTGGATCTATATTGTTGGTTACGGGTTTGTATAAATCTTTGCTTTAACTATGAATTTATTTTAAACATTTGTTTCACTTTTATACACATGAACACTTATACTTTAAGCTCTATTTCAATCTACCTTTTTTCAAGCTTAAAAAATCTTATTGATGTTAAATTAGTTGATACATTAGAGTCGGCTGTAAATGGCAATCCTTTCGACAGTATCTTCTTTAAATAGACATAATTCTTAATGTACAACTTGAATTAACGACTTTCTGTTTTGTTGAAAAATAGACTCAAAGAGCTCAGTTCTATAAAACTTTTATTGGTCGACAATGTTTGGAATATGTACTGACATGGTGTAATTTATGTCGATTCAAAAATATAGATGCTTTGTTCATATGCTCTTGATGTAGCTATGCAGGACAGTTTTGGATCAATAGACCAATTCGAAGGTGTATTTGTCAATGACGATCACATGGAAAATGGTTGTGTCCTGATTTGTGTTTTATTTGCTGACCGGAACCTTATAGATATGCATAAGGAAGATGATTCCATTAAAAAGGCTTGATTTATGCCATGAAAGTGGTAAAGAAAAAAGAATAAATAAATGAAGAAATTGGGTATGTGCCTCATAGATGGTGATGCTTTTGGTTTGTAATGGCATTACTCATATTGCAATCCATTATTTGTTACAACATCATATTTGGGCGCCTCAACTAATTTCATGGGATACCATATCGCTTTCTAAGATAATATCAATTTGATAATGGTTGCACGGGGTTTATTGAACATGTATGACGCTTATCAGAGTACTGGGATGAATTCAAACAATGTAAACTCCTGTACAATGATTCAGATGATGGAGGCAAATGTAGAAAGTCAGATCAGAAGCACTGCAAACGGATATGTTACTTGGACGGCAGGAGAGCTCAAGTCATTAGCCAACTAATCATTGAGTTTCAATCACTTCAATATGTTATTAAGCTAGATTTTTTTCGGTTAGATGTTATAAAAAGTCTTTGTCTTGTACTTCTTTGATTGAGATTATTGAATCTCATTTATCTTAAGGCAATGTAATCTTTCTTTCACCTTTCACTTTGTGTATATCTCACATGTAAATGGCTAAGAAAAAATAGCATATGATTTAGTAGATTTCAGATTAGTTAATAAAGTAATTGATTGTTGGGGGTTGATGAGTTTATGACAAAGATAGTTGATCCTTTGCTTACCTCATAGAAGTACGATACATTTCTTTATAATTTTAGTAGTCTCCTGACTCTTGGATGGTCATATTGTTGCTTTAGGATACTTTCATCGTGGTACTTGTATTTTTAATTCAATTACCACTATTTTGTTCTTGCATATATGGTTTTCAAAGCTAGAACAAACCACTTAGGCATCTCCACAGGGTCTCTGACCATCATCCATAGGGAGCAATTAGTTGTGAGTAATGGTGTTGTCATTGGGTAAGTATTTAGATTAGAGACGATTTGTGTATGCAGTTTGGTTAGTTGCTTGATACAGCTTCACAAAGAATTTTTGTTTTGTAGTTTTTTGCCAGTTGTCTATTTTGCTAGTATTAACTGCCCATAAATTTTGGGCACTTCAATTTACTTGCATTATAGGTGGTTGACTGATATTTGAAATATTATTTTCAATTTTTAAAGTCATACTTCATATTGAAAGTTGGGAGAAGTAGGAAGCTCACTGTTTGTTTATTGCACTTTGTGAAACCTCCTCTTGCTTTTACAAAATCAAATATTTTGGCTTTCTTCATATTGAAGTGTTCTATTGCAAGAAGTCGTTCATTTTTAACGCCCCTTTTTTACTATGTTCATCTAAAATTCGGTGATCCAGTTTGCTTTGGTATCACGTCTAATTTGTTACCCTCTGTCTACGGAATTAGCACGACTTCATCTACCTTCTTTATGCCTTTCCCCTCTTCTCCATTGTTTGGTTCATGATCAATCATCTCTCAACTTAGCTATGTTAGGTTCTTTAACCATTGTTGTAACTCATCATATATATATATATTCGTCTAACTTATGTATACCTGCAATGTCATTATTTAACTATAACTAACATAGCAAGCGGGGGTACAAAAAGTTATTGTAGCAATACAATACAATACAATACAATATGATGAGTATATATAGTTCCACAACAAGAGCAGCAACACCAATAGTAGGAAAAAACTACTAGAAGATACAGATCCAGTTAGCTTGAAGATGGACTAGTAATTTCTTTCCTGAATTTATTTTGAATAAGTTATATTAGTGCCATAAAAAAATATGAAGCCAATCAAATGGACTTGTGAGTACATGCTAAGGATAATGTTATTAAGCATGACTGAAGTTGTACCAAGGTTGAGTATCATCTATGTTATTGCTAGCTCGACCTAATTCCGTCTCCCTCTTTGTACTGTCTACTTTCCCTTCGTACTATTGTATTCTTCTGTAATTTAGTAACCTCTGTATTTATCCAACTCTCTACTTCTTCGGAGATAGCGGTATGGATTACGTACATTTTATCCTCCCCAGATCCCACTTTGTGGGAACACACTGGGTTTGTTATTGTTGTTTGCTGTTGTTGTATTTATCCAACTCATATGTACCTGCTAAGTCATTTTTCTGTCTTATTAACCTTTTGATCCTATTCTCATATGGAGTATTTGACTCATCTTGCTGTCTTTTTGTTCATGCACCTTCTTTTGTGAAAGTTGGGAAAAAAATAAACAATAGGCATGACGCCTAATTCTCGAATAAGGTATGTGACAACAAAGCGCATGTATTATTTTACCAACACTTCTGTCGCACAATTGTAGCAATAATTAAGAACGACAAGATGAATATCACTAATATAGTAACCGACTGCATTACTACATATGCCTTCCGTCGAAACCATCTTGGGTAAAAACCTGTAAATACATAAAAATATGTAGAAAATGTGAATACAATGTATAAAGAATATATGTTTGTACATATATTAACAGCCTTCTGATAATTGTTACTTTGCCAATATTTGTGATCAGCTTTTGGTAATTGTATGTAGACACTAATAAATATTGTTACAACTGCCGCTAATTAATATAGCGCCCGGGCACGCAGGGGCAGCCACAATCTAACAGCTGCCACTAATAAATATTGTTACAACTGCCGCTAATAAATATAGGGTCCGTGCACGCCGGGGCAGCCACCATCTAGCCGTCTAGTTTTCGTACAATATCTCAATCGTATTATAAACATGTAAGAGAAAAAAATCACATTTTAAATTGTATGTAGACACTAATCAACAATTTTCAAGAACTGTACATTTTACTTCATTTTAGACTTTCGTCATAAATAAATTTTAGCTGTGATTCACCAAAGACGGCAACGAAAAGGAAAATTTCAACTAGAGATACATCTTATGGAATACCAATTATACATACGTCCAGTACACCCTCTTCATTACTTCTGTGCAGTTCGACATGTCCATAAAAGAACAAGGGGGGGGGGGGGGGGGGGGACCACATCCAAGGGAATGCCGATAGAAATGGCACCGATATTAATAGATATCATCATGCAGGAATTTAGCAGAACCTAGTCGGTCACTGACGAAATAAATGAGGATGGAATACCTGCTTCTGGCATAAAATTCAAAAACATAGGACAAAATGCACCATGTTATTGCTGCTCCTCTAGAAAACAATATACATGACAAAGCTTTAGTGCCTCTTCTCAACTCACAGATGAACCTAAACACATTCAAAGTGAGAGGCAGAACGACCTCCAAACAAAAGAATGATGTTGACAACAATCCTCAAATGATAAAACTCCTCTTTTTAAGACACATCTACAGCAATATGACATCGAAGAGCTACAAACAATTAGTGCAACCATTGGAATCACAAGAAGTAATCAGGAGTCTTCCTTGTGGTGTCGGGCTCTATCTGTCGTGGAGCTGGGTCAAACTGAAGGAAATTCTGCTCCATGTTTTCGCCTATTTCTAGTATTGCAGCCATGTTACCACACCGGTAACAATAGTTTGGAGCACTAAATACTGTCACAACATTTTTATCCTGTCGAAGTTATAACCAATAGCACATAAAAACAAAGTAATACCTAAGCAATTTCAACTTTAATAAACATAAGTGGTGCGTAAGTGTTCTTTCTAAATTTTCTACTAGTTCTTTTTTTTTTTTTTTTTTTGGGGGGGGAGTAAGTTCACAAACCTGACACCAATTAAAACCCTCCATGACAAGCTGATGAGCTCTAGAAATCAAAGTGAGCCCATTGGTGTGGTTGAACTGAGATGCTATATCCTGTCCAAAGGTGTAACCAGCCCCTCGGGGTGATATTCCCCAACCACACCGATCATCTGGATCAGACCACAGGAGGTCGCACATTGGTCCTTCATGTGGAACCTGATAACACACTGTGACTTAATAGATGAAGACCAGCAACATTAATGTGCATAGAACTAAAAACATGAAACAATAGGAACAGTGATTCCACTGTGCCACATGTTCAAGAAGCAACAAAGAAAGAGCATTTGTGTAAGATATACCCTATAGGTAAATATCAGAAGACGTAAAAGTAATAAATTCTCATATCTAGCTACGAGGAAATTGAAACAGCAGATACTTCCCATAGCAGATAACTATTTAAGACTGAGCTGCATTAAGACCTCCATGACACACTTTAACATTTGCAAAGTATATAGGACAATACAAAAAAGAAAAAAAATGAATAAAGACTCGACCACCTTCCTGTTAAAAATTCTTGGTCCTTCACTTGATTTTGTTGTTCTATTGAACACGACGGCAAACTAATCTGACATACAATTTTAAACTGGGACACATCCTTTTGGAGTTTTGATTAATACAATATACATATCCTAATAAAAAAAGTTACCGTATACTAATGCAATGGACTGAACCATCAATAGGAAGTTCAATTAAAGTACTCCCTCCATCCCAATTTACGTGAAGGTGTTTGACTAGTCATGAAGTTTAAGAATGAACAGAAGACTTTTGAAACTTGTAGCTCAAACAAGCCATAGATATTTGTGTGGCTAGAAATCATCTCATTAAGTATAAAATGAAAAGTTCGAAGTTAAATTGTTACTAAATATAGAAAGATGACATTCCTTTTGGGACTGACCAAAAAGGAAAGAATGTCACATAAATTGGGACAGAGGGAGTAATAAAATGTTTTGAGCACAAATATAGATCACGGGCATGAGATGGAGCAAGCAGAATAGCAAGTAGTAAATACAAAGGAAAGCAGTATCATGTATTATTAAAGCACAAAAACCTGAAGTACAATACCTCTTGTATACGGTCCAATGATCGTATATTATCCAGTGTATCCAAAGAAGGAGAGAGTCCTCCATGTAAACAGAATACCTAAAACAAAAAGAAGTGTTAAACTAGAAATTTATGTCAGCGCTAGTCTTGAAATGAAAAGCCAGTAGAGTAACATCTCAAACCTGACTCTCTATTAGTGCTGTTAGTGGTAGATAATCAAAAAGATCAGTGAAATACTTCCAAACATTGGCATTTCCATACTTCCTCAAGCATTCATCATAAAAACCATACCTGTAAGGAAAAGAGGCATCTCAATACCACCATAAATGATTGAACTGCAGTCATAGTCTCACAACCTTGTAAACCATCATCAGGCAATGAAATACTAAAGTAATTCCTCCTAACAAACTGCCTATAGATACATCTGTTGATAACCAACAGTCAATTGTCTATTCGTTTCTTTTTTTCTTTCTTTTGATCAGTCCGTCAAATGTTATACATCTATCTAATGGTTGGAAAGAAATTTTAGCCACACAATTGAGCAAGGCACAAATAGAAAGTGTTTAATCCCGGAACTTAATACTAGCTCCTCATCGCCTTTTGCTTTGCTTTTATTAGAAGGCATGAAGTATTTGTGTCAAAAAATTAGCAATCATTTTCTAAAGAAGAAAATAATGAATAGGAAGACAATGTCACCTTAGAAGCTTGGATGTTTGATAGATATCTTTTGGGCTTTCCAAATAATGTGGCACCCTTGCTTATAAAAGTTCTTCGATTTATTTTTTTCTTTGACTAGTTGGAATATAAAGCAGCGAGTAATCAAATTATTAAGAGATAAGAAGAAAATATGAGTGGTTTGTATACCCAACCACACATCCTCATACACAAAACTAGATCATCTAGAAGCAAAAGAAAAAAAAATAGTAGGCCATTTTTGTACCTCAAAATGAAATTTAATATTCAAGATCAAGAAAGTAAATCACTTACACCTGAGTGATTTGTCGGCTTTCATGGTTTCCCCTAAGAATTGTGATTCTATCTCTGTAACGGACCTTCAGAGCAACCAATAGTGAGACAGTCTCCACAGAATAGTACCCACGATCTGCATTCATTGAAAATATATTAATGATATATGTGAATGCTGCATTCATTGAACACCCCATTAATAATAGATGGTATACCAATATAATTCTCTGGCTGATATGTGAATGCTAATATATTTGTCCAACAAGGGAACTAACAATGCTAATATCGACAAATAAAAGCAAAGAACGAAAAGATGAAACACAGAGCTGTAGACAAAGTAACAAACAAAGTGTTATAAGAGAGCAGGTTGTTGTTGCTTATGTAGTAAGAAACCTTTCCATGATGGAATCCGGAACGTATCTCAAATCCGAAAGTATAACAAAGAAAACAATCAAACGCCTTTGTCCTACGATCATGACAAGGGAAAGGAAGACGTGCCAATTACTCATAAAACTAAGGCAATTCTGCAATTTATGGATCCACATATTGACCCTCTTTTAATAAAGATGGATACACATTGACCCATGTACTACATCAAATATGAAAATTTGGGGAATAAAGCAACTTTGACAAGTATTATATAGGAAAACAAAGATAGCTAGTAGTAAAGAATGCAGAATTCTAATGCACACTTGATGTTGCTGCAATAAATTTCATGCATAAAGAAACCAAAGTAGAGGCTTTTAATGTTGAAAAGAAAGTCATAAGACGACTCTTTTTCTGTTCTTTTTTTTTTTTTGCTGATAACCAAAAAATCATCGGGGGCCCGCGGCGCACAGTTAGAAACTAAGGACCCGTTTGTCCATGAAAACAAAAAACATGGTCACTTTATTTGGTATTTTTGAAGTTGAAAATAGAGTTGGAGTTATGTTTGGCCATAGTATTTTGGAAATGGGGTATTTTTGAAGTTAAAAGATATAAAAAGTGAAAATAAATTTTTTAAAAATTAGTATTTTATAAAGACTGGGTTATTTTATGAAAATAAAAAATTCAGATTAGAAAGTGCAAAAAGTGAATCCAAAAATAGTGAAAGTTTTTCAAAAATTCAAATATTGCGAAAACGTATTCCAGAATATTTATGGCCAAACAAGTATTCTGGAATAAAGTGAAAACATATTCCGGAATATCGTGAATAATATTCATGGCCAAAAGCCTACTAAGTAAATAATGGACCCGGCCCTTTCCCTTCTTCACTAAAATACTAGGCTTTTGTCTTTGGCAAAGTCTGAGCCCATGCAGTGAACCTAACCCACACACATCATGACATTGCGCTCTTACCACTAGACCAAAGGCTTGGGAGCTCTGAAAGAAAATTTTTCCTTTATATGTAATAAACTGTGAAGCTCTTTTATTTTTTTGTCAATTGTTTTAGACTGATAATTTCATCTCTTTTGTAACCTCTGCATCTTCTGGATACTTTTGTTAATGATATATCGCTTATTTCATAAAGAAAAATGTAATAAACTGTCAAGACTTATTTCACTAATTTTCCATGCTTGAGTAAACATATTCAACAACCCAAATACTCACTTATGGGAATAATCTGTCAACTCACACTTCAAAAATCCGAAAAAAATCCGAAAAGGGAAAAAATCTACATCGATGAGAAGCAACTAAATAATCACGTAATGAAAGAACGTGTTTCAGTCGTCATCTTTTTGATTGGCTAAATTTTTCCCCACACCTAGAATCCTGCAAGTGTCAAGAGGATGTGACAAAACTTTGACCAATTTAGACATCTCTAGCTAATGAAACTTAATGGAGAAAAAAATCTTCCATATTTCATCCCCCATCAAGGCTGGTATCTTACTTTGTCAAATTTGTAACGACCAGCAGATAAAAAAATCCTACCTCAATAATGATTCATCAGTGAAGTCCCACCATGTATTATTAAACATATGTTATAAATGCATTGCCAAAACAAGGAATGACACATGACAATAACTCTGCCATCAGTGAATGGCATAACATCATTTATGTCGTCAATGATTGAGCAATGAAATGTTAAATTACTGAAAAAAAGAACTACACTTATATGATTGAGTTTGACCCACCCTTAACTAGGAAGAACCACTCGTATGACTCTCCAAGTTTGAAACAAACTATAGATGTTAAGCATAAAATCTACACATCACACTCTATACAATTTTGCACAACCTGCATCTTCCTTCACGATATCCTAACATTGGTGTTGTGTCTTTTTCTTCATGATGGTGGTGTTTGGATCAACTTGCTCACTCAGTGACTATTCAATTGGCTACTTACTAACTCCAACCAGCACAGGTACCTAGTAGCTTAGGCAGATAGAAAGAAGTCACATGATATTTATTGCCTCCACTGATAATCAAACATGTGACCTCATGGTTCTCATTGCACCTCATTGACTACTGGGCGGGTAACATTACGGTTGTACTTATTTGCAATTTGTGTTCATGTCAACGACGGTGCTACCAAATTTACTACATGTATTAGAAAACTAGTAGGCAAGTCATGACTAGACTAGCAATTACTACATAGAGTGTCAAACTCTAAACTCCATCTGTGTGCATTCAGAAGCAAATCCTCCCAAGCCGGATGAAAGAGGAGACCATAGTATATGAAAGACCAGCATAGATATAGTCTAACTGTAATGTATGTATCCTCTAAGGGGTCGTTTGGTAGCTGATCAGAGTTATGCAGGTATTAGTTATATAGGAATTAGTTATGATAGAATTTATGTACTATTGCAGGTATTAGTTATGCAGGGACTAGTTATTCATGTATTAGTTATACATGAATTACTTACTCAACCTTCTATCCTGCATAAGATAATACATAGATTCCACATAACTTATGCATGTATTAAATATGTGGGTTTCTAAATTGCAAACCAAACATTGTATTAAGTTTATACATGAAGAATTTACCTCCTAACTAGCTACCAGACATGGTATTACTTATGCAGGACTTAATACCTGCATAACTCACCTCCAAACCAGCTTCCAAACAACCCCTAAATGAACGGGTACATAGAAGTCATACATAGCCGAACCTAACTAGTTTAGGATCGATAGACCAACAAACCTTTTTTTAAAATTCAACACAAATACACAGCCCCAATAAATTGGAAAAAAAAAACATAAAATCTCTCAAATTCAACACAATACTCAGCCCCAATAAATGAAAACAAAAAAAAAACATCAAATCTCTCAATTCAAAAAAGAAAAAAAAATCTCGAACTTACCAACATAATCGCCCATGAAGAGATAATTGGTATCCGGAGCATTTCCACCAATTCGGAAAAGCTCAATCAGATCGTAGAACTGACCATGTATATCACCGCAGACAGTGACAGGACATTTGACTGGTTGCACATTCCATTCCTCCACAAGTATAGCCCTTGCTTGATCACACAACGTCTTCACCTCCGCTTCCGGTAGAGGCTTACACTCCATCAGTTGCTCGATCTGCCGATCTACATCTGCGTTTGACGGCATTTTCCTCGACGATCTGAGAATTCCACGCCGATTAATTCACCAATTTGTCAATGGAAGATAAAACGCAAATATTAGATTTTAAGTTTAATCGAAATATGAATTTACGTACCGAAGATTAAATTTAAGCTTAAAAATGCAAAAATTACAGCAGATTGAGCATCGGAAAGAGTAGGATTAGGGTTTCAATCACCCAATTATCTGATATTTATATCCATTCATATGAATCTTTTTTCCTAAATTCTATTTGAAAATGTTAAAAAAAAAAAAAAGGTTTTGTAATTAGAATAATTGTGTGTATATAGGTATGGTAATAAAGAAGAATTTTATATGTTCGTCTCAATTAAGGTATCTATGGAGAAATGAAATTGGGAAATAGTATGTGAGATGAAATACAAATGAAATGGAAATGCACGTCAATTATTCCTCACCGGTGGCTCCGCCAGGTCAAAATACAAAATCGAGTCCGAAACCATTCCATCCACCAAACTAACAGGAGCATCACAAATTGTGAGTTATGCATAAATATCTTTAATGAAAGACTGTTTATGGTATTAATTTTTTTAAAAAGTGCATAACTTATAATTTTTGTGAGTGATTCATTTTTATTTTAATATAGCTCACAAAAATTGTGAGTTATGCATTTTATTTTTAACATAACTCATAAAAATTGTGAGTTATGCATTCTTATTTTAATTATTCATTCTTATTTTAATATAACTCACAAAAATTATGAGTTATGCATTTCATTTTAACATAACTCACAATTTTTGTGAGTTATGCATTCTTATTTTTAACATAATTTTAGTACATTCAAAAAGCATGAATAATAATTACATGAAATTAGCAATATAAATAATAACAACATGAAATTAACAAACATAACTTATTAGCGATGCTATTTTAGGTCTACCGATGATAATCGACAGTATCCAAGCTTAGTGACAAATGAACATTTGCAGATGTTCCAGCATTGTGCATCCATCCAAGTTGATATGATTGACCATAATTATAGTCATTTTCAAATAAATCAACATTATTCATGTCACGCAGAGTTAAGCTCCTAAATAAAATATAACATATGACATAAGAAATAGACAAAAAATCATTAAAAATATAAAATATTAATAATAACACAAATTAAGAAAAAATACCAATCACTTTCATTCAAAGTTTCATTCAAATCAGGTATTGAGAATTGTGTTGGCATGTTACTCGGCATGATGTATTGGGGAGCATTCATGTCAAAAAAAGTATTATACTGAGTTAAATGAGCATTAACATCACTTGTTGGATCATCAAATTGCGTATGCACATTTATCTTATCGGAGACTGCACAAGATGATTTTTACGCTCCTTCTTAACATAAACTTGAAGAATGTTCAGTTTTATTTGACTAGCATAGTCACAAGGAGCCCTAAGAAATTTAGTCAACGACTCATCATCACTAATAATCCATTCTCCATAATTTATCATTCCTTGAGATGAGAAGGAATTTGGATACTGTCCGACTATAAATAAATCAAAATCATTATTTTTTATTTTTATTCTTCTAAAAATTGATTCTACAAATTCTCTATAACCAATTGAAATTGGATACTTCGCGTTGGACTTGGGGGACATACTATAATATATTGTATTTTCCTCGTGAATAATTTCGTCATCCCAAAAAAGTGCAACTTTAACACGTTCAGAATTTATTCTCTAAAATTTGATAAAGTTTTAAAAAGACAAATTGAGTTTGAAGATGATTGAAAAAAAAAAGAATTGAAGTTGAAGAAGAAGAAGAAGAATTTGAAAACCATTTACAAAGAATGAATGTATACGGGTGTTTAAATAGGAGAATTTGATAAAATAGATGCATAACTCACAAAAAAGGTGAGTTATATACTTTTATGAGTTATATGTTAAATAGAATTTCGGAAGCGTTTTTCATTATTTAAATAACTCACAAATGAATGGATAACTTACAATTTATCTAAGTTATGTTATAATAAAATGCATAACTCACAAAAATCGTGAGTTAGGTTCCTTATTTTTTTCTAGTTTAAAATAAGCAAAATGTAACATATATATGAAATAAAATACAAAACAAACTAAATATGCCATTCTACTAAGATATTGCAGCCGACAAGAAAAGAAGCATGATAAGAAAAACCCTTGACTGTGGTACACCTCAACCCCCAAAGAAAAGATTATGCACTGTACCCAGTGCATAGCTACAATCTAAAATAAGGAAATAGGACATACTCGGGATACTCTAGGTTTCTATCCCAGACTCATCCTCATCAGGGGTAAGAGGTGGCTCAACTGGCGGAGGTGGTAGTGGGGCATAACTAAAAGATGCACCCACTATAATCTTAGTTTATCTCTTCTCATCAACTATATAAAACACCATAGAATCGATAGTTTCCCTTTCTACGACTTGATAAAATGGTATGGTGTGGTCTTGTAGCTCCTTCTCCCGACTACTCTTGGCCCCAACAGTCAGGACCATCTCCTACTCAGCAAATAAATCAATTTGCATAGATCAATATAGAGAAAATGGTTGTGTGAATTAGGGGATGATGGGGGGAATGACCAAAACCTAGATCTCTACAAGAGAACTTACCTTTGTGCATAAAGTAGCCATCTCCTCTCAAATCCCAGATAGATCTGAAGTTTGTACCTTTCTAAACCTTGAAATTACTTGGCTCTTAAAGGCATCAATCTAAGCATGCAACTCACTCATAAAATCCAATATCTTATCCCTCATCTTAGCCTACACCTGAGCCTCAGCATTCTCTAGAGTAGTCTGGACCCTAGGCCGGATCTATGCATATAATAGGTCAAGATGAGTCTCTAAATCAGTAAGGCAGGATATCAACTCATCTTTATGGTCTACCAAATACTGTAAAAACTCTCATGGCACCAAAATAATACCAATAGTTATGGGGCGATGGAGCGCAGTGGATGCCTCACCGGCTCAGTTGTAGATGATGGGGTTGAAGTAGCTATAGTCGGCCCCCTGATAACGCTCAAACTACAGCTCTCGTAAGAGTGTAAGCGGTCGTCGTCAAATATAGAACCCAACTGGGTTGGGTGTCGAATCCCACAGGGAATACTCGGTCACTAAGTATGCAACGATTAGTAGACTTTTGGTGAAAGTTCTACAGATAAAGGGGGGATTTTATGCGTGAAGTAAAATTATCGAAATAGCAAAGTAAAAACGGAATGTTTAGTAAGATTTTAATCAATGAGAATTGTAAGTTAGGGTTATGTCCACCTTATGAGTTTTACGTATCTATTGGCTATGAGTTATGCGGAATTCAGACATGCATGCGCTTATAGAGATTCGTATTCTACAGTAAATCCTAGTGTCTTTCGACCATCAAGGATTATATTACTTTAACTCTTTCGAGCTTAAAGCGTATACTAATGGTACGAATTCTCCAAGAGGTTAATCCAGTTACGGCACTAACTTTTAAACAGGGGTTGGTAGCCCTATTTCCTTGTCATTCTCTCTTTTTTAGACATGTAACTTTTCTTTCGAACAAGTTAATGCTATACTGGCATATTCTATATGTTTGCAACCACAAGAATTCAATTAAGATGAAGAGAGTAATGATATAAGCAGAATACGTATCAAGAATTCACAAACTCATAACAATAGATAGTATATCATAAGGCTTCCATAACCCTAACAGAGAAGTTTAGCTACTCATGAGTGCAACGGAAATCACAATAGATATAATCATCATACCACAACCTAGAATAATCTTGGCGATGGAATTGATATGGCGTCAAAAGCTCTCAAACGTTTTGCCCTAGCCGTTCTTCTCAAGAGAGCCGAGTTCTCTGTGTTATACTTACAGAATATTGTAACGTGAATTAGGAGCAAAAGTTGAATGAAAAGGACTTGAATTAATAAATGAGTGAATAATAAAAATCTTCGAATTAATGAAGAAGTGAATGAGCGAATGCTGAAAAATTCAGCAAAATAGGGTTTTTATAACATCCTTGTCCTAGTCCTACTGAAATAGGGTTTTTATCCTTGTCCTAGTCCTATTGGGTTACTGCATACTTGTCCTAATCCTACTAAGTTACTGCTGATCCCCCAAGTCTTTAGAAATGCTGTTTTTGCCCGGGACAAGTTCTCTATGCATCACTTTCAGTCCACAAGTTTCCAGAAGCTGCCTTCCTTCTTACGTGAAGTTTCCTTTGGCGTCCAACAGTCCATAAAATGATGAAATCTTCATCATAAATACCTGAAATCTTGCTAATCACGTTGGTTAGCTCACTTACAGGAAAAAGGACTAAAAGTGTAGGAATTATATATTTTGTCCTCAAAACTTAGCTAAAATATGGGTACATTAAGGTGCTTTAGGCGTGTAAATACGCCTAACATCAACACCCCACACTTAAAGCTTTGTTCGTCCTCAAAAAAAATATTACGTCCATCCAATCATCTAACTAGAAATCACAGCAGTAACACAAAATATTCATCAAGACAGGCACGACAATTATCAACAAAGAGTAGTTTTCTGATCACTACTAGAAACAATTCAACCTCCAACATAGACTCGTGATGATGGTTAATTCGTATCCACAATTTAAGGCACAAAGAATCATACAAGACTACCCTAAACTCATCAACCATGTGTGTCTCACAATATATCACCCATAATTACTCACAAGTATTTCATTTTTCAAAACATGGGTATAAGATTATCCTTGCTCTCACTCTCACAAAGAATTCATATGTTGCAACTGATGACCATAGGCTTGCCCTTAGTGTAATGTTCCACTAATATCAGAATGCTAAACTTAGGATCAGTTAGGTCTTTTACAGGTTGTAATGTAGGCTAAGGGATGGGTAAGACTATTTTGGCCAGAAATAGTGACTATGTTCCTAAGCGCTTTAATATATCACATTATGCCATTAACACTCTCTTTTAATCAACCCTGCTACCTTTCTTTCATCTATCACCCCTTTTCACCTATTTTGCCATTCAAGCATAACTATCTTTTTATTTAATCATAAACACAATTTATCTTTTTGTTTTTCTATTTCTTTTTCTTTTCTTTTCTCTTTTTTTATAACACACCTCCATGATAGCCACTCTTTGTCATAACAAATTCAAGTACCAATACACTCTAAGGCATCACTCTCACCCAATGTCCTCTTATTTTGTCACATGACTTCACAATTTAAAGCACTTAGGAATTTGGATCAAATTATGGTCTTGAAAAAAAATGAATTAGGCTTACATATGAGGCTGTCAAAGAAAATGGCTTAAAGGCTCAAAAGGGTTGACTAGGATAATGTCCACGGGTAGGTAAACAGAAGGTAAACAATCACAGGCTGTCAAAGAAATACCTAAATCATCTCCTAAATTCACACTCTTTATTTCGCTTTACACACACACCAGGCAAGTTCTAGCATCAGTCACAACACAGAATATACTATATCCTCACACACACAAGGCACATGGTCAACTTTATTGGGAGCACTATAGACTCTTGACCTAACAGATGAATAAATTAAACCACACAATTATCACACAGTGAGTCACATGTAGAGCCTAAATGTCTCAATAGTAATGATTTAGCACAAACTCTTGTTATACTACCATGCCGTCTATCAGAACAATTTCATGCAAAATCTAAAAAATTTAAAATTAAACTAACTAATTATGACTAATTAAAACAAACAAGAACTAGAATAAATGCAAATGCAGACAAAGAAGTATAGCATACAAATACCAGTACCCTATACTTAGACGGGACACACTGCCCTCAGTGGAAAATAAATAAGAAGAACCTGATTAGTCGGACTCATCCTCTATGTCTGGGGTCATACCCCCTGCATCGGAATCATTATCAGAGTCGTCGACATCAGAGTTCTCCTCCATATCGGAGTCTGGCATTCGTCGATCATCAACGGTTGGCATGTCATTATCAAGAGGTTCCTCAAAATATACACTTACTCCACACATCGCCCTCGCATGCTCATTCATTGGGTAGTCATAATCCAACTGTTGGAGCTCTGCAGCAGTTGGAACACGACCCCCGCTCATCATGGTAAACTTCATCATGCCATATAAATGGCGGAGAAGATTTCGTCGCGAGCATGTCTTTCTGCAGTGGTTAGGTTGACGCCATGCATGGATTCAGCATCTTTAACCTTTGTGAGGTCAACCTTCTTCGGGTTGTGTGGAAGCTTATGATCTGCAGGTTCCTCTTCGATGTCCTTCTTCCTCAATATCGCAGTGAACAGATTGCCAAAGCTGAAGTGGGACCTCTTGTGCAGCCTGGCCTTATGCATTGAAGATCGAATAATTGCCCCAATGTTGATGGGGATGTTCTTCATCAAAGCATACACCAAGCACACTCTATCACGTATGATCTTTGTGTACTGTGAACCTGGAATCAGGCAATAATTGACTATCCACAACCATATTCGAGCTTCTCTGTTCAAGGAGGCATACGAGAAGGTATTGTGCCGACCGGTATCCTTGTGACGACTCCACCGTGCCATTGATCTTATTCCACATAGTGTGTGTCTGATTTACCTGTATGGAGGTCTGCGATAAAGCTCCTTGAGCGGTGATGGATCCATAGATGGAAGACCCAGAAAAGAGTTGAAGAACTCCGTATTCAGTTGCAAGACTTGGCCCCGAATCTTCACTTCACTTTCGGTAGTCTTTGGGGACCAATTGGCATAGAATTCTCGCGTTAGATCAAGATTGCATTCTCCCATATCTTGGAAAATGAAATCAAGATGTAACGCCATGATTTTAGCCAAAATACGAGGTTCTTTCTTTGCTAGGCTCTCCTTTTGTATCAACTCCACATGAACATATTATTTTACTTTATTGTTCTTGTACCACTCCTTTCCTTCCTCCTCTAGGACCCATTTTATCCCGTACATGCGTCGAGGTATTTTCAGCGAGGAGGATTCACCTTGCTCTTTTCGTCCCCTTTTTTGGCCTTTTTGTGAAGTGGTTGTTTTTTCTTTTCCTTTTCTTGCTTTTGGTTCCATTGATTGTACCTGAGATTAAAATAATGGTCATGTTAGCTTCATCTCGGTGGATACAGTCAACAAACAAGCAGTAGAGGCACCACCCCACACTTAATTTGTTGTGACAAACTGATTAAGTGAACGATGTCAATTACTCAGACTTCATTGCCATACATTTAGGTGTTATGTTCCAACAATATATTCAGAGCAATCATACTTTTCTTGTCATCTTCACTATCCTTTTCAATTCTTTTTCAAGTACTCTTAACTATGTTTTCATGTTTGGACTAATGCATCTCTTTGAACAAAACTACTAAATAGATATCGTATCAATTTATGGCTTAGAAATAATCACAACATCTCATGTTTGTAGTTAACCATGATTTTCATCTCGATGGACAAGTCATTCAAACATACAAGCTTTCGAGTTACAAGATTATGCAATTATCTTAACCATGTCGATTCCACAAAAGTAAGACAGTGTATCAAAATCAAATTCAGGTTGGAACCAAATCTAGAACACCCATATGTATTCTTTCACTCACTTAGTTGTATCACAACAAGTCAACCACATTCAAATCTCCAACACTACTTCAAGATTTAACAACTTATTATAGGCGTAGTATTGTAATACTTACGGAATATAAAAGAAGAGCAAAGAAGTACTTACTTGGTTGATGGCCTTGGAAGATGTTCTTGCAAAGTTAAAAGAGCAAAAAGAAATTTTTTGAGAGATTTTGGAGAGGTAGGCGGCGCTTAGGTTGAATTTGCAATGCATTTTTGTTCTAAGACTAAGGTTCTATTTATAGGGCAAGCTTGGGTCGGGTTTTGACCCATTTGGAATTGGATTAGGAGACCAAAAAGTGAGCATAGGCGGCGCCTAATGCTTTGCCTATGCTTGGCATAGGCGGCGCCTTTTGCAAAGCCTAGTTGATCATAAGCGGCGCCTATGCTATGGCATTTTTAGGCATAGGCGGCGCCTATGCCATGGCATTCTAGATTCAGAGACAAAGGGCTTTTGCATAGGCGGCGCCTATGCTATGGCATTGTTAGGCATAGGCGGCGCCTATTCCATGGCATTCTAGATTCAGAGACAAAGGGATTTTGCATAGGCGGCGCCTATGCTATGTCATTGTTAGGCATAGGCAGCGCCTATTCCATGTCACTCTAGATTCAGAGAGCTTAGACCATAGCATAGGCCTTGCCTTGTTCGTTGCCTAGATTTTCATAGGCAATGCCTAACTCATAGCCTTTTACTTCTTCATTCCCAACTTACCACCTTCAACATGCAATACTTCCAAATCAAAATTTGAAACCAATCTCCTCCTTTACACCTCTTGCACCTACACTTATTCAAAAACAACAAAAACGATTAGAACGATGGGTTGCCTCCCATCTAGCGCCTTAGTTTTGGTCGTGGCTCGACTCTTCTTTTTGGATATTTATTTTTTTATTTAACAAAAACAAACTCTTAGTAAAACAATAAAGAATGAAAAACGATGGGTTGCCTCCCATCTAGCGCTTGATTTATTGTCGCGGCACGACATAGTTACCTCGAGTACTTAGATTTCGTTGAGATAGATGGTGGCCATGCATTTTATCGAGTCAAGATGACCGATATATGGTTTTACTCGTTGGCCATTCACCTTAAAGACAACACCATTATTGTCTTCTAGCTCAACTACTCCAGACGAGTAGACTTGGCTAGTTTTGTACGGACCAGACCATTTGGACCTTAACTTCCCTGGGAATATCTTCAGTCTGGAATTGAAAAGAAGTACCATATCACCCTTTTGAAAGTTTCGTTGAACAATCCGTTGATCATGATACTTTTTCATCCGCTCCTTGTAGAAGTCTGATCTTTCATATGCATGTAGACGGAATTCATCCATCTCGTTCAGCTGCTCCAATCTCATATTCATGGCATCATCCCAATTCAAATTCAGTCGCTTCAACGCCCATAATGCTTTATGCTCGAGCTCAATGGGCAAGTGACAGGCCTTCCCATAAACTAGTTGGTATGGGGACATGCCAATTGGCATTTTGAATGCAGTCCTATAATCCCATAGTGCATCGTCCAGCTTCCGAGACCAATCCTTCCTATTAGCGTTTACAGTCTTAGCAAGGATCTGCTTGATCTCTTGATTAGAAAGCTCTACCTGTCCACTAGGTTGTGGGTGATAAGGCGTGGCTACCTTATGTTGCTTGACCACATATTTCACCAACACGGATTTGAACAGCTTGTTGCAAAAGTGTGATCCTCCATCGCTTATGATGGTACGTGGTACCCTAAAACGAGAGAAGATATTTCTCTTCAAGAATGCTACAACACGCTTTCCTTCATTATCGGCTAGCGATACTGCTTCGACCCATTTGGATACATAGCCGACAGCAACTAGGATATATTTCATCCCAAATGAATTTACGAATGGGCCCATGAAATCAATACCCCACACATCAAACAACTCTACTTTGAGAATTTTTGACCTGGGCATCTCATGGTGCTTCGAAATCGTGCCTTGTCTCTGACATTGGTCACATCTTCTCACAAATTCGTAGGCATCTCTAAATATCGAAGGCCAATAATATCCGCTTTGCAATACCTTCCTTGTTGTTCGACCACCTGCATGGTGTCCCCCAACTTGGGAAGCATGACTTGCTTCCAAGATACTCGACACTTCTTCATGAGATATGCATCGCCTGATAACACCATCCGCGCATCATCGAAACAAATATGGCTCATCCCAGAAATAGTGTTTTACATCATGCATGGACTTCCTCTTTTGATGAAAAGATAGATGTGCAGGTATCACATTACTACCACATAGTTTGCAAAGTCTGCGTACCATGGTAATTCTTCTACCATCGTGGCTAGGATCTCTTTATCGGGGAATGCATCATTAATCTCAAGATCGGGCTATGTTGTGTGCTCATTCTCAAGTCTAGATAGGTGATCAGCCACTTGGTTTTCACAACCTCTTCTATCTTTTACGTCGAAATCAAATTCTTGCAGCAATAACACCCATCGAATTAGCCTCGTCTTTGCATCCTTCTTCGTCATTAGGTATCTCAGGGCTGCATGATCGGTATGAACCACCACTTTAGTCCCCAACAGGTAAGCACGAAACTTTTCAAAAGCATAAACAACTGCTAGAAGCTCTTGTTCCGTGACAGTATAGTTCTTCTGGGCTCCGTTCAAGACCTTGCTCGCGTAGTAGATTGGATGAAATAACTTTTCTCTTATCTGGCCAAGTACAACACCCAAAGCTACTCCACTTGCATCACACATAACTTCAAATGGTACGGACCAATTAGGTGCTACAATGATAGGAGCTTCAATTAGCTTCCCTTTGAGGCATTCGAATGCCGTCAAGCAATCTTCACCGAAGTCGAACTTTGCATCCTTGTCCAAAAGCTTGTATAACGGGCTAGCAATCTTGGAAAAGTCTTTAATAAACCTTTGATAAAAGTCTGCATGCCCGAGGAAACTACGAACTCCTTTTACAGAGATTGGAGGTGGTAGTTTCTCGATGACTTCAATTTTAGCTCGATCCACCTCAATTCCTCTTTCGGAAATTTTATGCCCAAGAATAATACCTTCTTTAACCATAAAGTGGCACTTCTCCCAGTTTAGCACCAAGTTGAATTCAACACATCTCTGTAACGCCATACTTAGATTCACTAAGCACGATTCAAACGACTCACCCACAACTGAAAAATCGTCCATGAATACCTCCAAGGTGTCTTCAACCATATCAGAAAAAATAGACATCATACAACGCTGAAAAGTGGCGGGTGCGTTACATAGCCCAAATGGCATACGTTTGAAGGCAAACGTACCATATGGGCATGTAAACGTTGTCTTCTCTTGGTCTTTGGGGGCAATACAGATCTGATTATAGCCGAAATAACCATCTAAGAAGCAAAACCATCCTTTCCCTGCCAATCGATCAAGCATTTGGTCCATGAATGGCATTGGGAAGTGATCCTTAACCGTCCATGAATTCAGCTTCTGGTAGTCCATGCATACTCTCCACCCTATGACAGCTCTGAGTGGAATTAGCTTATTCCTTTCATTTGCAACTACCGTCATGCCCCCTTTCTTGGGCACACACTGTACCGGACTCACCCATTTACTGTCAGAGATTGGATACACTACCCCTGCATCTAACCACTTAATAATTTCTTTCTTCACCACCTCTTGCATAGGTGGATTCAAATGTCTTTGATGCTCAATAGTGGGTATGCAATTTTCTTCAAGCTGAATCTTGTGCATACATATCCCAGGTGGAATACCAATAATATCAGCGATGGTCCAACCGATGGCTCTCATGTATTTCCTTAGAACAACAATGAGAGCTGCAACTTGCTGCTCACCTAAGTTAGCCGCCACAATAACCGGGAGGGTGTTTCCACTTCCCAAGAATGCGTACTTTAGACGACTGGGTAGCTCATTCAATTCTAAAATTGGTGGCTCTTCAATGGATGGTTTAGCTGGTGGTGTAGGCCGATTTTTGAGATCGAGGTCCAGATTCTTGGGAGCATAAGGATACGACCCTATTCCTGTTAGAGCACAAATAGTTTCTTCATAATTTTCTGCATCCTCACGCTCAATATTCATAAGCACAGCCGCCAATGGGTCAACAATAAGCTGCTTCTCTACGGATAATTCTTTCTCATCATCAAAATAAACATCAGCTACCGAGAACACGTTCAGATCTTTGGGTTGCTTCATTGTTTTGCATACGTCAAAGCGGACTACTTCGTCATTCATCCGGAATAAAAGCTCATTCGCTCTTAAATCAATAAGCACACTCCCTGTTGCAAGGAAAGGGCGCCCCAAGATTATGGAAACTTTAGAGTCCACCTCGCAATCCAAAATAACAAAGTCTGCAGGAAAGATGAAGGTGGAAACCTTCACCAACACATCATATAAGATACCAATAGGCCGTTTTACCGACCTATCTGCCATCACGAGCCGCATATTGGTTGGTGTAGGATCGCCCAACCACAACTTTCTGTAAATGGATAACGGTATCAAATTGATGCTAGCCCCCAGATCGCATAATGCCTTAGCAAAATTCATAGATCCAACTGTTCAAGGAATAGTGAAAGCACCAGGATTTGCCTTCTTCTGTACTAAAGATCTTGTAGCGATTGCACTACAATGATGAACATTATTCGCCAGTTCATAACTTGCTGCCCGCTTCTTTGTCAACAGGTCCTTCATGAATTTAGCATACCCAGGCATCTGTTCCAGCGCCTCTACCAACGGAACATTAATAGTCAGCTGCTTCAATATGGTCATGAATTTACTGAACCTGGTGTCCTCAGCTTTCTTCTTCAGTCTCTGCGGAAAAGGCGGTGGTGGAAGAGGAATCGTTTTCTCCACCACTTTATCTTTATCTTACTTCCGATTATCAATCTTTTCAGGCTGGTGATGTCTAGGTGTAACATCATGAGCACTCACTTCAGCTTCTACGGCATCTTCAAACTCATCTTCATCAACATTCTCTGCTGTATCATCAACCACCTGCTTGCCTTTGGATGGATTTTCCAACACTTTACCACTTCGGGTGGTGATAGCCATACACGATCCATCACTCCTTGGATTTTGCACTGTGTCGCTTGGTAGTGTTCCAGCTTTTCTTTGATTTAATGCCGCTGAAAGTTGACTCAATTGCTGCTCTAGTTGCTTTATTGCAGTAGAATGTGAATCAACCAATTGATTTATTGAAGACAAATCGTTCTTCACCTCATTCACTCCCGTATTAGTTGCCTCTACTCCCTTCAATAGCTTCGCCATCATATCTTCCATCGATATCTTCCCAGAGCCAGACGCCACAGCCTCACAGTTTCCAGGAGGAACATACAAACCACTCCTGTCAGTCTTATTCTTCCAACCACCTTGATCGCGGTCCTTGTATCCAGATTTATCATAATAGTTCCGACCTTGGTTTCCTTGGGCATTGCCTCGAAAACCCCCCTGATTATTCAAGTAGTTCTCTTCTTCCTCAGAGTCGGATTCGTCTCTTCCTTTTGACGCAACCACTTTTACTTTTTTGGTCTTCCCTGATAATAAATGCTTGGTAAGAAGATCCATCTACTTTTTCATGTGAGCCATATCTTGGTCACGTTCCTCTTGTCTACGCCTCTGCTCTGCAGTCAAGCCAACAGATACGGTAGAGCTTGCTACCTCAGAATCCCTGGTATGCCAAGCTCTACTCTGTTTTTTCATACGATCTAGCATATCACTTGCCTCAAGAAAAGTAAGGTCCATGAATGACCCACCTGCAGCATTATCAACCACTGGCTTTGTCACTGAGTTTAAAGCCCTGTATAATATCTCAATCAAGTGGACATTGGTCTCTTTTGGATGGCGGAAAGAATTTTTCTAGGAAAATGTCTTTCAATTGCCTCCAATTTGTAATAGAATCAGGAGTTAGCCCGTTCAACCATAGAGTTGCCTCCCCAGACAGAGAAAATGGAAATAAGCACAGCCGAATTGCATTCTGCCCAACTCCTGGATTGTCAAACGACTTGCATGTTGAAATAAAGTTGATCAGATGCATATTCGGATCATCTCCTGCGAGTCTACCAAATAACCCCTTGAGCTGCAATAACTGAATCATGGTTCTAGTGATATTGAACTTAGCTACGGGTGCCAAGGGTGGAGGAATAATAGCCCCTGTGGCACCATCTCCATCAAGATCGTCATCATCATCATCAAAAGAGGACTGCATAGCTCGGCGGTCAGGTCTCATTCTAGCTTGACGATATCTCCTGTGCATAGGTGCTGCCACTTCATCTGCACACCGTGGATTAAGTAACTCCTCATCACCCAGGTCCTCATTATCAGAATTTGTTGCCCGACCTGGGTTATCAATATTCTGGTGATGCACTTGAGCAGCTTCCAGTGCAGCTAGTCTAGCCTGCTCCTGTTGAGCCGTCCTTCTGTCAATGTCACATTCTGCATCCATTCTGCCAATAAGTTGAGGTTCAGGATTGATAGGTAATAACAGTTGACCTGAACTTCGAGTGTTTGGCATGCACTCAAGAAAACCTAAATAAAAAAACAACAACAACTAAAAGTAAAATACGAGAATCTTTGACCAAAGGGTCTAGTAACTATCACAAACTTAGTTGACAACCGTATTCCCCGGCAACGGCGCCAAAATTTGATAACGCTCAAACTACAGCTCTCGTAAGAGTGTAAGCAGTCGTCGTCAAATATAGAACCCAACTAGGTTGGGTGTCGAATCCCACAGGGAATACTCGGTCACTAAGTATGCAACGATTAGTAGACTTTTGGTGAAAGTTCTGCGGATAAAGGGGGGATTTTATGCGTGAAGTAAAATTATCGAAATAGCAAAGTAAAAATGGAATGTTTAGTAAGATTTTAATCAATGAGAATTGTAAGTTAGGGTTATGTCCACCTTATGAGTTTTACGTATCTATTGACTATGAGTTATGTGAAATTCAGACATGCATGCGCTTATAGAGATTCGTATTCTACGGTAAATCCTAGTGTATTTCGACCATCAAGGATTATATCACTTTAACTCTTTCGAGCTTAAAGCGTATACTAATGGTACGAATTCTCCAAGAGGTTAATCCAGTTACGGCACTAACTTTTAAACAGGGGTTGGTAGCCTTATTTCCTTGTCATTCTCTCTTTTCCAGACATGTAACTTTTCTTTCAAACAAGTTAATGCTATACTAGCGTATTCTATATGTTTGCAACCACAAGAATTCAATTAAGATGAAGAGAGTAATGATATAAGCAGTATACGTATCAAGAATTCACAAACTCATAACAATAGATAGTATATCATAAGGCTTCCATAACCCTAACAGAGAAGTTTAGCTACTCATGAGTGCAACGGAAATCACAATAGATATAATCATCATACCACAACCTAGAATAATCTTGGCGATGGAAGTGATATAGCGTCAAAAGCTCTCAAACGTTTTGCCCTAGCCGTTCTTCTCAAGAGAGCCGAGTTCTCTGTGTTATACTTACAGAATATTGTAACGTGAATTAGGAGCAAAATTCGAATGAAAAGGACTTGAATTAATGAATGAGTGAATAATATAAAGCTTCGAATTAATGAAGAAGTGAATGAGCGAATGCTGAAAAATTCAGCAAAATAGGGTTCTTATAACATCCTTGTCCTAGTCCTACTGAAATAGGGTTTTTGTCCTTGTCCTAGTCCTACTGGGTTACTGCATACTTGTCCTAATCCTACTAAGTTACTGATGATCCCCCAAGTCTTTAGAAATTCTGTTTTTGCCCGGGACAAGTTCTCCATGCATCACTTTCAGTCCACAAGTTTCCAGAAGCTGCTTTCCTTCTTACGTGAAGTTTCCTTTGGCGTCCAACAGTCCATAAAATGCTGAAATCTTCATCATAAATACCTGAAATCTTTCTAATCACCTTGGTTAGCTCACTTACAGGAAAAAGGACTAAAAGTGTAGGAATTATATATTTTGTCCTCAAAACTTAGCTAAAATATAGGTACATTAAGGTGCTTTAGGCGTGTAAATACGCCTAACATCACCCCCTCCCCTTTAGTAGAAATCTTAGGCTTATATTTTTGCTTGCTCATCTCAATATCATCACCTATATATTTCCTCTCAACAAGATTTACTGGAGTGATGGCCCCTCAAAATGAATTAGAATCACTGTAGGAGGTGCCTGAGCTCACTATGCAAGGATGAGTTTTCTGGATCCTTGATTAAATTGATATTTGTTGTGCTCATCACCTTTATACTATGATCAATATCAGGAAGGGATGTCACCCTGGCCTCATCATAAAGCTCCTTTATCAAGCTAGGAAAAGGGAGAGTAGTGGTCTCACTGAACGCTCAGACATAGATCTCAAGCAAAATTAGTGCCGCAAAGTCTATCTCATAACTAGCATACTGGATGGATACTAATATGTCTCTCTTCCATGTAAGAATGTTGTTGAAGAAAGTCAGATTCAACCTAAAACATACCACAGTCCATAAATTTTTTACTACGAAATGCAATTCTACTTTCTTTATCTCTCACTTACCCTCAATCCAAGGGGCATCAGTGTCCAGGTTAAATACCTATACGACTATCCAACCAGCCAAGTCAAGCCTCTATAATCTGAAGTCAATATCTCTCATAGAGTATCTTTCCTGTGCTAGTCTCATCCTAAAGTCAAACTTTATTATAGATTCCGGTCTCATATACGCTTGCCCAAATAATTTTTCCAGATGGCTTTCGTAGAAATATCCACTCTGACCTCTCTAACTAAAGTATGCTCCAATAGGGACTTCTCAACTCCTCTACTATCCCATGGAGTGAAGTAGATTATGGAGGCATAGAAAGCATAAAACTCCCAGACTAGAGTGGGGCTATAAAAATCATAAGACCAAGTCATCCATCCCAACTAATACCAGTCAAAAGAGGCCCGCAGGTCTGGTGCCCCTGCTAGCCTAGTCAAGTCGATCCTCTTCTCAGTAGCAATACCCCTCTTCAGCTGACCATGCTCCATTATGAGATTGTTCCTATCAAATATATGCTGTATCCACTATACACACCATCTCGAGTTTATCTCATCTATAAGCATAGCCGAAATAAGTGTTAAGTTAAACCTTAGGGAAATATGTGGTGGAATAGGAGTCTGGGTGTTCTATGCAACCGGTGGAGCATCCTATGTTGATGATGAAGAAATCTCCCATTGGAGCATCCAGGGTATGAATTGGTTGGAACTGAATCACTCTCGAATCCTGATGCATCCTCCAACCACTATTCAAAATAGGTATAAGAAACAAATTACGCTCTCTCTCACAAAGAATTCACAAGTTACACATGATGAACCATAGGCTTTCCCTTAGTGTAGTACTCTACTAATATCAGAATGTTAAGGCTCAGGATTAAATAGGTATTAAGGGTTGTAATGTAGGTTAAGTGACGGGTAGGAACTATTCTGGCTAGTAATCGTGACTATCTCCTTAAGTTCTTTAAGACATCACACCTTTCATTTAATTCACCTCTAACAACCAACATTCCACCTTATCTACCTTCACACACATCTTTTGTTTTTCCCCACTCATTAAGCTAGTTCATATATAATGTAGTGGGAGTATTTTTCATTCACATCTTATTCAATTTTGAACACTTTTCTTTCTTTTCATCACAGAACTTCCAATCACAACAATTCAATTTTCCACACCAATAGCTACTTCTTGGGGTATCACTCTTACCTCTTTTCTTCTTATTTTTCATACTTATTAACTCATTAACACTACAACTCTTAGGAGATTTGGATCAAATTAAAGTCAAATAAAAAAAGGAAATGGGATCCATATGAGGCTACCAAAGAGTAGGCTAAAGGCTCAACGGGGCTAACTAGGATTATGCATAAGGGTAGGTCACAAAGGGCATGAAACATGGATATTAAGAAAATGCCTATATCATTTCCTAAACCTATACTCTTTGTTTTATTTTGCACATAAACCAAGCACATTATAGACATCAAATGCAACAAGGAATACACAAAAACCTTACACCACACATGACATATTCTCAACTCAAGTAGGATCATTATAGACTCTCAACCAAATAATAGAATGATTAAATATTAAGCCAACAATGTACAAAAGTCATAAACCAGAGCTTAGGATTCACAAAAGTAGTAATTCAAATAAACAACATGCTTTTACACATAAAACCACTTGCATTATACAATCATACATAACAACAACTAGAATATCTCACTAACCTAACCATAAAAATTTAAAATTTACTCCTTAAAAGAAAAAAAGGATATTGGGTTCAAGGGGTACCCTCGTGGAAAAGAATAAAAAAGAGCGATCACAGGGTAGGTGAAGTGCATACCCACTCAACTGACACCCATAAACTAAAAACTAAATATCGAAATCTTTTTGTAATTTTTAAAAATTTTCAAATTTAACCTAAAAAACTAGAAAACAACTAAAACTAAGACCCCACAATATCACTTTACCCAAAACCATGTGAATTTCCCCACCCATACTTAAAAATTTCTTTGTCTCATAAGTAAACTTACAAGTAGAGATAGAAACACTCCCAGAGACCTATAGGCCTACCTAGAAGCACCTTTAAACATCAAAAGTGTTTGGGGACCCCATACTTAGACTCTTTCATATTCCTTAGCTTAGATTTCCAATACTCAGTCTTTCTATCAACCTGTGGCTCAACAAAAACAAACACTAAATAAAGTAAATACTAAAATAATGAAAATAAAATACCTAACTTAACTTGGGTTGCCTCCGGAGCAACTCTTGATTTAGTGTCACGTCATGACCCAACATCACTACTCAACAAAATTCCTTCCTTATTTTTCACCTACTTGGAGGATTTTTTTATTTGTTTCTGACTCCTTGAATGTGTACTCTCAAGGTCAATAGATTTTTAAACAATATCCTTTTAAATATCATCCATCATCATTACTTTTATCTTAGGTGGTGGCTCGAACAACTCATTAAGACTGTCCAAAGAGGTATTTGATGGTGCACTTTCTACCACCCCACCCCTATCCACTTCTATCACTATAATCATACATAAATTTTTGTATAAGATGGATTAAGTGCCTTTTTCTAGGCTGCTTAGGGGCTATGGTTCCTAAAAAAGTAATTGTTAGTGCATAAAATAGAAGAAAAGAACAAACATCCAGAAAAAATTTCTGAGTACCCAGGGTAAGTCACTTATGACCCCACCAACAAGCCATAAGTGCAATTTATGAGGGTTGTAGGTACCCTCGTAAGTGTCAGACAAAGACCTGATACTTCGAGGCTTCAGGTCTGACACCTAAAATGGAACTTATGGACCATAAGTGCTACTTACATGGCTTGTAAATACCTGCATAGGTACTCTCCTAACGGTACTTCATATTTTCTCAAATTTTTCATCGCCTCATAGTGTATTTTGCATTTTAAGTCTAATTCTGTACCCTACAACATATACCAAGTTTAAGCTGATAGTCTTTTTCAAAAGAATTATGTTTTTCATATAGTTTTTCAACTTTTAATTTCGTATATAGCATAATCAGAGGTTTCTCAATCAAGAACAATGTATAAAGTTTGTATTTTAACCCTTCTAGCCTCCTCATTATAAAGATTTCATGAGTTTTACTCTATTATAAGGATTATTTTGCGTACCAAATCAAGTTCTTTACTAATAAAACCATCAATAATAGTAAAAGCCAAGAATTTTACCTTAGATTGTAGAATACAAAAGTAAAAAAGTTAATAAGCTTGATGAAACCCTAACTCTAATCTTTTGTGCGTGTAAGTGATGGAACTATAAGAGGTTTTTTCCTTTTATGGAGTTTATAGGGAGGTGGAGAGTTTGAATTTAAAAGGGAACTAAAAAAATCTGAGAAAGTGGGAAATTTGGATCAGGTATGGGTTTTTTAAGCATATTGGTACACTGGATCAGTTTGGATCCACTTAGGTCTGACCTAGATTTCAAAATCTTAACACTTGTCTTTTTGGACCTTTATGGCCCATAAGTGGTACTTTTAGCTCGTATGTGGTCCGTCCTAAGTGGCCCAAAATTTTTTCTTCCCTCTGAACTTAATTTTGATTTCAATAACCCCAATTATGGGGTCATAAATGGTATTTATGACCCTCGTAAGTGGGTTCGCAAGTAAACTTCAAAGACACTAAAATTCTTAAAATTTAACTCTAACCAACTTGTCTTAATTGCTTTGGAAGAAATCAGTATGAGATGAATACTAGTGAAACACCTTGGTTTTAAGCCATGAGAAGATCTTCTTCATTGAGTGTCACTGAGTTGGGTACGACTAGGGGCATGAGTCGTACCCCTTGGATATGAGTCATATTCTTCTTCCCCTCTCCCCTTATATCCTAGGCAGTATGGTGAGGGTTACTAACTTTCCTACGTACGAGTGTCCCCCTCCTCAATCATAAACCAAAGGGTATAAGTCGCATTAAGTGAGTTATATAAAGTTTGGAATTAAACTTTGAGTAGATTGTTTTTAATACGGTTGAAGTATACAAGTTAGGGGTTGAGTTGTACCATTTGGATACAACTCAAGGGTGTGTGGTTGTACCCTTAACAGTTTATTTAACCTAGGAGGAGACTAGGGTATGGGTTAGGGTACCACTCGTACCATAGGGTATGATTGACTCAAGTGAGTCATATCCAACATCATGGCTAATTTTCATCTTTTAGTTGAGGTCCTTGTGGTCATTTCATACACTCTAAACCCTAAGTCCTCATACTATATAAGTGTATATGGCCTCCTTAAAAATATTTTAAGTGGATCAAACATCCAAAACACTCTCTCAAACTCATCTTTGAAGAATTGTAATCTCCAAGAGGCAAAGTAAAGTCAAGCTTCTTGGGTGAATCAAGTTGTCTAAGGCATGTAACTCTTTCCCTTGATAAATAACTCTAAACCCATGTATTTTACACTTGGATTATTAAGTACATATGTGTTAGAAATTGAGTCATTCCCTTTGGATACAACTCAAGAGTGTGTAGTCATACCTTAATAGTGTAATTGACCTAGGAGGAGCCTAGGGTACGAGTCAGGGTAACACTCGTATCCTAGGGTATGACTGACTCAAGTGAGTCATACCCAACATGGTGGCAAATTTTCTTCTTTCAGGTGAGGAAAAGTTAATAGCCTATAATTGTATATAGACTCTTTAAACATATTTTGAGTGGATCAAACATCCAAATCACACTTTCAAACTCATCTTTGAAGAATTGGAGGTTAGGGTTTCAAGGGATATCTCCAAGAGGCAAAGTGAAGTCAAGATTCTTGAGCGAATCAAGTTTTCTAAGGTATTTAACTCTTTCCCTTGATAAATAACTCTAAACCCATGTATTTTACACTTGTATTTGTAAGTGTACACGGTGATTTTGATATCAAATGAAAAGCGTTTTGTTGTCTAATAATGAATAATGTTGTCTTTTGCTTAGGTTTTTGTTTATACATATTATTGATGACGATTTTCACATGTGGGTACTTGTTGAATGTGTTATAACATATGGGTCTTGAGTAAGTCTAATGTTTATGATTTCCACCATTAATTTGGTCTTATAAAGGTATGCACATAAGGTATTTGTCAAAATATCTAAATGAAATGTCTAGTTACATATGGTTGATGTTTTGAACTAGGCCAATGGTCCAATGAGTATGAATAGTTGATAAATACTATGTTAAAGATATTGTTAGCCATGTTACCATTTAAATTATAACTATGTTGGTTTGATGACAAAGAAATGGGGGGGGGGGGGTCCAAGTCCCTAAGTATGAACTTGAATTGTGTGTGGAACTAAAGTGTGATATAGAAAGGCTAATGAAGCTTTAATGGCTTGTTAGGGTCTTGAAGACTATAATTGGTAATGAATGATGATTTGCATGAAGGCATTGGCCTAATAAAGTAGTTAATTGATGAATACTCCTATGAAGACCTTATGGCCCCGTATGTTGTTAATGTGGGTAAATGGTTCAAGTCCTTTAATGTTAAATGGATTGAACAGATGTTAATGCATGAACTAAATAGGGTTAAGAGTTTAAATGTGGTCTAATAATTGCAATAAAATGTCTAGTGGTTTAAGTCCCTAGTCCAATGAATGGCTTGTGTTTCTAGTCCCTTGCCTAATGATATAGATTGTGGTTTTAGTCCCTCACCAAATAAAATGACTAGTGGTTTGAGTCCTAAGTCTAATGAATAGCTTGTGTTTCGAGTCCCACACCCAATGAAATGACTAGTGGTTCAAGTCCCTAGTCCAATGAAGGGCTTATGGTTCGAGTCACTTACCTAATGAATTTTCTTATAGTTTGAGTCTCTTGCTTAGTAAGAGATGTTAAGTTTAAATGTGGAAGGTTGGAGTTTTCACCTTTGTGACATAGGAATAAGTGAAATAAGAATGATTGCTAAGTCTTGTTTCATTGGTGGAATAATATGAACATGTTGTGTATGTCTATATGAATGATTATGTATTCATGAATATGATGGAAAATAATGTAATGACTTGGATTTAAATGATAATGTTATTTTATGCTTATTCTTGGGTTACATGCTAGTTCTCCAACTGCTAACCATCTCTGGATGCTATGTCCCAATGCGACATAGGGACCTGAGCATCATCTTCTCTTCCTATGCAGTGATCAAGTGATCAAAGTGGTTCATGCATTGACATTGGAGTGGTGAGATTCCTTACTTTGGACGACATCCCTTCTTGGTCTCCTATCTTTAGACTTAGTTTTATTTTGACTTGGATTGGCTATTGTTGGGGGCTTGTCTTGACATATACATTTCTAAATATCGGTTTGTATAAATGTATTGTGAATGACTGTGGACTTAGGTATATTGGTTAGTTTGATGAATCTAATGAAGTGTTCAGACAAGTTTAAGTTATGACTTGTAGTATGTTTTTCTGCTATCTTATTATATGGTCGGGATTTATCCGACCCTTATGATGTATATGATGATGATTGGGTTGGGCTATCAAGACAACCTTCGATTCATGTGGGCTTGAGGTTCCCCTACGATATGGCCTGGTTTTGGGTCGTGTCAAGTTAGTATCAGAGCCTAGGTTCATGGTCAGTTGGGTGTCCACAACAAAGTGTCAAGTAGAGTGTCTTTTATAGGTGTGAAGTGCCCCACACTTATAAAAGAGGGTCTATGAGACATTTTAGGAATTGTTTCCCTTTATTGTGTTTCAATCTCAAGCTATAGAATCTAAGGTCATGGATTCCTCTGATTTCCTTACTTTTATCTTTCAGATCATGCCTTCAAGGAGATCTGAGATTGAGATAAACTCTTTGGCCCTAACTGAGGGATCTATAGATGAAGCTCATCCAACTTTTTAAGTTTGGACCCGAGCTAGGGCTGCAGCATCTGACCATCTTTATGGGGTTCCACCTATCCCCACCAACCCTAGTATGAGAGTGACCCTCCTATAATTGTCACCTCAAGGGGATGCTACAAATGCCGAGTTTCGTTATTCTATCAACCTCTTCACTCAGTTGGTAACTTCTCAATCGAAGTGTGGTGCCTTGGCTATTGTTTCTTATGAGGCCACAAGAATTGGTCAATTCATGAGGTTGAGCCCTCCTATGTTTATGGGTATAAAGTTGAGAAAGACCCTTAAGGCTTCACTGATAAAATGGTTAAGATCTTCCGAATCATGCTTGCTTCAGAGGTTGAGGACGTTGAGTTTGCTTTCTACCAATTGAATGATGTAGTATACCAATTGTATGAAGGGTAGGAGTTTTCTAGAGGTGTTGATGCTAGTTCTTCCATGTGGGAGGATTTCTCTGAGGCTTTCTTATACCGCTTCTTTCCTCAAGAGTTAATGAAAGTAAAAGCGGAAGATTTTGTGAACTTAAAGCAAGGGAGGATGTATGTACAAGAGTATTCCTTAAAATTCCATCAATTATCAAGGTATGCTCCTGAGATGGTCTCTAGCATAAGGAATAAGATACATAATTTTGTCTTGAAATTGTCTCGTGAGTTAGCCCTTAAGAGCAAGATGACCTTATTGATTAAAAATATGGATATTTCTAGGTTGATTATGTATATGCAATAAGTGGAAGAAAAAAAAACAAGTTGAGTTGAGTGAAAGGCAAGGAAAAAAGTTTAGACCTTCCAAGTTTAGTGGTGGAAGTGGTGGTAAGTGGTCTAAAAGGAAGTGGGGAAGTTCTAGTTCTTTCTCTTTAGTTAATGCTCCTTACCCAAGTTCGTCGGGTGATTATCGGTCTCAGTTTAGTGGTGGGCTTCGTGCATAGGGTTCCCAATTCCAGGCTAGTAGTGCTCAGTTGGCTCTATCTTACCCTTTTTGTAGATTCTGTGGTCAGAGTCATCATGGTTAGTGTGTTAAGAAATGGAACATATGTTTTAGTTGTGGTCAGATTGGGAACATGCAGCGTGAGTGCCCTCTCGGGTAGCTACTTGGGACAACAGGTCCCCTATTGCTACTCTATATACTCTCATACCAAAGGGTTCTATGTCTGCTTCTGCTTCAATTTCTAGCATCGACACTGGCCAGACCGCTTTTATGCACTTGCCAGTCACTAGGATTCTGAGGCATATCCCGATGTTGTCACGAATATGTTGAGACTTTTCTCTTATGATGTATATTGTTTGCTTGATCTATGGTATACACTTTATTATGAGACCCCATATGTAACTGTGCATCTTGATTATGGTACTGAGAGTCTATCTGTTCTTTTTTCTATTTCTACTCTGATAGGAGACACTGTGATTGCTAGAAAGGTCTATAGGGGATGTGTGGTATCTGTTGGTTGTAGATATGACTTGATAGAGTTGGACATGGTTGATTTTGATGTCAATTTGGGGATGGATTGGTTGCATTTGTGTTACGCTTTCTTAGATTGTCGGACTCATAGGGTCATGTTCAAATTCCCTAATGAGCTGGTCATGGTTTGGGAAGGTGGTTCTTTGGTGCCTAGGGGAAGATTTGTTTCGTATCTTAAAGCCCAAAAGCTGATTTCGAAGGGGTGTTTGTAGCATTTGGTCCTAGTTAAAGATTCTAAATCAGAAAAGGCTTCCCTAGACTCTATTTCCGTGGTTAATGAGTTTCCTGAGGTATTTCCCGATGATTTTCCTGGAGTTTCTTCCAATTGGGAAATTGATTTTGGGATTTATCTTATTCCAGACACTCATCTGATTTCCATCCCTCCTTATCGAATGGCTCTGGTGGAGCTAAAGGAATGTAAGGAGTAATTGAAGGACCTCTTAGATAAAGGTTTTATCCATCCTAGCGTGTCTCCTTGGGTGCTCCCGTATTTTTTGCACGCAAGAAGATGGATCCCTTCATATGTGCATTGATTATGGTCAGTCTAATAAAGTGACCGTAAAGAATAAGTATCCTCTTCTTAGGATTAGATGATTTATTTGATCAACTTCAGGGTGCGAAGTTTTTCTCTAATATTGATCTTAGATCAGGTTATCATCAACTTAAAATTAAGGATGCGAATATCCCTAAGACTGCTTTTAGAACCCGATGTGGTCACTATGAGTTTCTTATCATGTATTTTGGGTTGACCAATGCCCCGATGATATTCATGGACATGATGAATAGGGTCTTTCATCCGTTCTTAGACATGTTTGTCATTGTCTTCATTGATTTTATCTTAGTCTATTCTAAGAGTGAGGCAAATTATGTCGATCACCTCCGTGCCATATTGCAAACTTTGAAGGATCATCATTTATATGCCAAGTTCTCCAAGTGTGAGTTTTGGTTAAAAACCGTAGCCTTTTTTGGTCATGTTATCTCTAGTGAAGAGATCATGGTACATCCCCAAAAGGTTTTGGCAGTTACGAGTGGCCTAGACCTATGAATCCAACCGATATTTTGAGCTTCTTGGGTCTAGCCAGTTACTATAGAAGATTTGTAGAGAGTTTCTCGACTATAGCTGCCCCATTGACCAGGTTAACCCAGAAGATGGTCAAGTTCTTGTGGTCGGATACATATGAGGGTAGTTTTGAGAAATTTAATTATAAATTGACTTTGGCTCCAGTTTTGACCTTGCCCAATGGTAATAATGGTTTTGTAGTTTATTGTGATGCTTCTCATATTGGTCTCGGTTATGTGTTGATGAAACATGGTAAAGTAGTAGCCTATGCTTCTAGGAAATTGAAAGTTCACAAAAAGAACTACCCTATTCACAACTTAGAGTTGTTAGCCGTAGTTTTTGCGTTAAAGATTTGGTGACATTATCTTTATGTGGTTCATGTTGATATCTTTTTCGATCATAAGAGTCTTTAATATGTGTTTACTCAAAAGGAGTTGAACCTCAGGCAAAGGAGGTGACTTGAGTTGTTGAAATACTATGATATGAGTCTTCATTACCACCCCGATAAATCTAATGTAGTTGCTGATGCTCTTAGTAGATTGTCCATGGGAAGTTTAGCCCTTGTGGTATAGGAAAAAAAGGAATTGGTGAAGGACATTCGCCGTTTAGAAAATCTTGAAGTTTGACTTATAAAATCTGAGGGTGGTGTTGTATTTGTGCATCTAGTATCTCAGTCGTCTCTTGTGGTTGAGATAAAGGAAAATTAAGTATTGGACCCTGACTTGATGAAGATCAAGAGTAATGTGGATCAACACAAAGTTGCGGACATTGTAATTGGTGGTGATGGTATCTTGAGATACCAAGGTAGACTATGTGTTCTCGATGTTGATGGATTGAGGGAAAGGAATATGGATTAGGCTCATGAATCTTGCTATGCTATACATCCTGGTTCAACCAAGATGTATCATGATCTTAGAGAGTTATATTGGTGGGGCAATACGAAATGAGATATGGCTAGTTATGTGTCCAAGTGTATGGCATGGCAACAAGTGAAAGTTGAGTACATGAGGCCCGAGGGCTTATATCAAGAGACTCCATTGCCCGAATGGAAGTGGGAGACTATTAATATGGATTTTATTATTGGTCTTCCTCGATCTCGGAATCAATATGATTCTATTTGGGTCATTGTTGATAGAATTACTAAGTCCACACACTTTTTACCCATGAGGACTAATTACTCGGTGGAAGATTATGCTAAATTGTATCTTGCTGAGATCGTGAAATTAAATGGTGCTTCATTTTCGATTATCTTGGATCTTGGTCCTCCATTTTCATCCCACTTTTGGAAGTCATTCCAAAAAGTTTTGGGTACTAGAGTGTGCCTTAGTACCGCTTTGCACCCACAAACGGATGGGTAAGCAGAGAGGACCATCTAAACATTAAAGGATATGTTGCAGGCTTGTGTGATTGATTATGGTGGTAGTTGGTATGACCACTTGCCTTTGATTGAGTTTACCCATAATAATAGTTACCACTCTAGTATTGGCATCGCCCCTTTTGAGGCATTGTATGGTAGGAGATGTCGATCTTCTATTGGGTGGTACAAAGTTGGCGAAGATAAGTTGATTGGCCTCGATTTAGTTCACCAAGCCTTAGAGAAGGTGAAGGTGATTTGTGATATATTGAAAACCACTCAAAGTTGCCAAAAGTCCTATGCGGATGTGAAACGTAGGGACTTAGAATTTAGTGTTGGCGATTGGGTATTCTTGAAAGTGTATCCCATGAAGGGAGTGATACATTTTGGTAAAAAAGGAAAGCTTAGTCCTCGGTATGTTTGTCTATACATGATTATAAAGAAGGTTAGTAATATTTCCTATGTATTGGAGTTGCCTTCTAGCATGAACATTCACCCGATTTTCCATGTCTCTATGTTGCAGAAATGTGTGGGTGATCCTTCGTTTGTTTTTCCCTTGAGGGATGTGGATATCTCAGATTCTTTATCTTATGAGGATATCCCGGTGAGGATCTTGGATCAGTAAGTACACTGCATGCGAACAAAAGAAGTGGCTTCGATGAAGGTTCTATGGAGCAACCAAAAGTCCGAGGAAGCTACTTGGGAGGCAGAGGAGGACATAAAGTCCAAGTATCCACAATTGTTTCCTGTTCCAAAAACTTATGATTGAGGTATGTGTTAATCTTTTTGATTTGACTTATTTTTGTGGTAGATAATGGGTTCGAGTCCCTAAGCTTTGAAGGAGCCAAGTGGCTTTGGTAAATAATGAGTGTGAACCCCATGGTGAATGAAATAAATGGTTGAGTGATAGCTATTGTGATGTGTATCATGTCCTTGTTGTATACTTTGTTGTAACTTGTTTAAAGGTTGGTTTGATGTGTGATAACATGTTAAATTATGTTTATAATGACCTTACCCATCATTCGTGTACGAATGATCCAAGTAGGGGAGAATTGAAACACCGAGGGTTTGAACCATGAGAAGATCTTCTTCATTGAGTGTCACTGAGTTGGGTACGACTAGTGGCTGAGTTGTACACCTTAGATACGAGTCATATACTCCTTCCCCTCTCCTCTCGTATCCTATGTAGTGTGGTGAGGGTTACTCACTGTACTAGGTATGAGTGGCCCCCTCCTCAATCGTAAACCAAAGGGTATGAGTCGCATTGAGTCATATAGAGTTTGGACTTCAACTTTGAGTGAATTGTTTTTGATACGGTTGAAGCATATGAGTTAGGGGTTGAGTCATACCATTTGTATACAACTCAAAGGTGTGTGGTCGTACCCTTAACAGTGTAGTTGACCTAGGAGGAGACTAGGGTATGCGTTAGGGTACCACTCGTACCATAGGGTACGATTGACTCAAGTGAGTCGTAACCAACATCGTGGCTATTTTTCAGCTTTTAGTTGAGGTCCTTGTGGTCATTTCATACACTTTAAACCTTAATTCCCAACACTATATAAGCGTATATGGCACTCTTAAACACATTTTAAGTGGATCAAACATCCAAAACACTCTCTCAAACTCATCTTTGAAGAATTGTAATCTCCAAGAGGCAAAGTGAAGTCAAGCTTCTTGGGTGAATCAAGTTGTCTAAGGTATGTAACTCTTTCCCTTGATGAATAAATCTTAACCCATGTATTTTACACATGGATTAGTAAGTGTACATGGTGATTTTGAAATCAAATGAAAGGTTTTTGTTGTGTAATGATGAATAGTGTTGTCTTTTGCTTAGATTTGTGTTTATACATGTTATTGATGATGATTTGCATATGTGGGTGCTTGTTTTATGTGGTATAACATGTGTCTCTTTTGTAACTCTAATTTTGATGATTTCCACCATGAATTTGGTCTTGATAAAGGTATGCACATAAGGAGTTTGTGAAAATGTCTAAATGAAATGTCTAGTTACATGTGGGTGATGTTGTGAATGGGGAAATGGCCCAATGAGTATGAATAGTTGATAAGTGCTATGTTAAAGATAATGTTATCCATGTTATGTGTTAAATTATAACCATGTTATTTTGATGGCTAAGAAAGGGGGATCCAAGTCCCTAAGCATGAACTTAAATTGTGTGTGGAACAAAAGTGTGATATAAAAAGACTAATGAAGCTTGAATGGCTTGTCAGGGTCTTGATGACTATAATTTGAATTGAATAAAGGCATTGGCCTAATAAAGTGGTTAATCAATGAATACTTCCATGAAGACCTTATGGCCCCCTATGGTGTTAATGTGGGTAAATCGTTCAAATACTTAAATGTGAAATGGATTGAACGGATGTTAATACATGAACTAATAGGGGTTAAGAGTTCAAATTCCATCTAATAATGGAAATGAAAGGACTAGTGGTTCGAGTACCTGGTCCAATGAATGGCTTATGGTTTGAGTCCCTTGCCTGGCTTATGGTTTGAGTCTCTTGTTCGATGAAATGACTAGTGGTTCGAGTCCCTCGACTAATGAAATGACTAGTGGTTCGAGTCCCTAGTCCATTGAAGGGCTTGTGGTTTGAGTCCCTCACCTAATGAATTTACTTGTGGTTTGAGTTCCTTGATTAATGAGAGATGTTGAGTCTAAATATAGAAGGTCAAAGTCTTCACCTCGTGACATAGGAATGAGTGAATTAAGAAAGCTTGGTAAGTCTTGTTTCCTTTGTGGTATAATATGAACATGTTGTGTATGTCTATATGTATGATTATGTATTCAAGAATGTGATTGAAAATGATGTAATGACTAGTCATTAAATGATAATGTTATTTTATTCTTATTCGTGAGTTACATTCTAGCTCTCGAACCGCTAACCGTCATCGGACGCTAAGTCCCTATGCGACATAGGGACTGGAGCATCATATTCTCTTCATGGATAGTGATCAGGTAATCGAAGTGGTTTGTGCATTTACTTTGGAGTGGTGATCTTTCTTACTTCTGAAGACATTCTTTCTTGGTCTCCTATATTCAGACTTAGTTTTATTTTAACTTGGTTTGGCTATTGTCGTGGGCTTGACCTAACATATACATTTCTAAACATCGGTTTGTGTAGATGTATTAGGGATGACTGTGGACTTGGGTATATTGGTTAGTTTGAGGAATCTAATAAAGTGTTTAGACATGTTTAAATTATGACTTAGAGTATGTTTTTCAGCTATCTTATTATATGGTTGAGATTCACCTGACCCTTATGATGGATGTGATAATGATTGTGTTGGGCTATTGAGGCGACCTCCGGCTCATGTAGGCTTAAGGTGCCCCTACGACATGGCCTTATTTTGGGTCGTGTCAACCAGGAATGTGTTCCTCCTAGATTCTTAACTTCATACACTTATCATACTCAATCCGACTATCTCAATAATCTACATGCAAAATCTGACAAGATATGTATCACCAACCATTTTGTGAACGCCATTGGTGAATTTAACTCTTCACCTTGTGAATCTGTGGGTGCCACTTTACTAGACTTTGTCTTGGACCTCAGTAAAACTATCTCCTTTTGGGTGTCAAGTTTATTAGACGAGGTTTGGTATCCTTGAATTGCCGATGTGATCTAAATTTCCTAATGTCAACCTCTCTTGTGAAGATTGTCTTGAATACAGGCTAGTTCTTAACTTCTACAATAGTTAAGAAAGCATAGAAACCAATGAAGATCACAATAAATGTAGAACCACTAATTTAGACGGATCTCACACTTCCTCTACTTAGTTATTCTTCTAGGGTTCTCATAACCCTAGTCAGGTAGTTGGGCCTCTCAACCAGTGCTTGATTTAATATCGTAGCACGATGTGGCTATGTTGGTTATTCAGACTTCATCAATAATCCCAAGAGTTGCCTTCCCTGAAACACTTGACTCAAAATTTGCAAAGGCTTACATCAACACAAACTTTCACTTCATCAGTATTTGTCATATAGTGCTTGACATGCTGCCCGTTTACCTTCAAAAAAGACTTCACCATCTCATTTAAACTCAATAGAACCATATGGGAACACTCTAAGCACAGTGAATGGTCCATACCACATAGACTTTAACTTGCTAGAAAATAAGTGAAGTCTTGACTTGTACAACAGAATCATATTACCAGGCTCAAACACAATTATCTCGATCTTTTTGTCATGATACACTTTCATATTATCCTTGTACAAAGATGATCTCTCATAAGACAGGAGCTAGAATTCATCCAACACATTAACCTTTCTCATCCTCAAATTAGCTGGCCCCAAATAGCATAGTCTAACTTCTTTGACCAATCAGTCCTGTTGGCATTCCCAGTCTTCGCCAATATGGACTTCATCTCATTATTGTTGACCACAACATGGACCCTCGTCTGAGGATTGTAAGGTGTTACCACCTTATGCTTCACATTATATGTTTTGAGTAGGGCCTTCAATAGACGATTACAGAAGTGGGACCCAAATCGAGAAAAGATGTTCTTCTTCAAGAATGCAGTGACACTTCTACCCTCATTGTTGTGAAGCACAACTGCCTCCACCTATTTCAAAACATAGTCAACTGCCACTAATAATTACTTTAACCCATAAGAGATCTGAAATAGACCAATGAAATAAATTACATAAATATCAAACAACCCTAACTCCAAGATAGTTGTCAAGGGGATTTCATACTTTCGCCAAATATTACCTTGTCGCTGACACTGATAGCAATCTTGAGCAAAATCATAAGCATCCTCCACACTATAGAATTTTGTAGGTTGTATGGGTACAACCATGATAAACCTAATTGATGATTAATGACAAGTCTCAAGGATGCTCATCATTTTCACCTCAGAAATACATCTCCGAATAACTTCATCCACACAAATCTATATAAGATAAGGCTCATCCAAGAAAAACTTTCTCACCTTATGCATGAACCACTTACACTGCTGAAATGATAAATCTTCTAGGATAAGATCACTTGACAAAAAGTTGGTAAAATATGCAAACTAGGTGATTAAGTCTTGAGATGATTCAAAGAACCACTCATTTTGAGAAGTATAATCTATATCAAGATCATCCCCTAATTCTAGCATTGCCTCATCCTTGAGGCAGGATAGGAGATTTATTACCTGGATTTCAGTGCCTTTTTGGTCTTTTACCTCAATGTCAAAATTCATGCAATAAGAGTACCCAATGAATCAACCTCAACTTAAAATTTTTCTTCTCCATAAGATTCCTCAACGCTGTATGATCAGTATGAACAATGACTTTGTTCCCTATCAAATAGGACCAGAATTTCTCAAAAGAAAAAACCACCGCGAGTAACTCTTGTTCAGTAACTAGATAATTTTTCTGTGTGGGGTTTAATGCTTTACTAGAATAGTAGATGGGGTGAAGGATCTTCTCACATCTTTGGCCTAGGACAGATCCCAAGGCCATACCACTAGCATACAAATCACATCAGAAGGTACGTACTAAACATGAGACACCATAGTAGGAGCCGAGATCAACCGCTCCATAAGGAACTCGAAGGCCTTGGATGGGCATCATCAAATGTGAACTTCACCTATTTCTCTAAAGGATTGCATAGTGGATTTGAAATTATAGAGAAGTCCTTGATGAATCTCCTATGAAACCCAACATGACCCAAGAAACTTCTCATATCTTTGACTAAAATCGGAGGAGGTAATTTTTCAATAACCTCTATTTTTTACTTTTCAACCTCAATAACTCTTTTTGAAATCTTGGGACCGAAAATGATCCCTTCCTTCACCATATAGTGGTACATTTCCAAATTTAACACCAGATTGAACTCCTCACACCTCTGAATTACATTGGCAAAATGGTCCGGACAATAATCAAAAGCTTCTCCAACAACCAAAAATTCATCCATAAAGACCTCTATAGTGTCCTCTACCATATCAGAAAATATCGACATCATACAACGCCGAAAGATGGTCGAACATTGCGTAGTCCAAACGATATCCTCTTGAACATAAAAGCACCATATGGGCAATTAAAATTAGTCTTCTCTTGGTTTTTGGTGGAAATAGAAATCTTGTTGTATCTCGAATAACCATAAAAAAAATAGAACCAACCCTGCCTGTAAGTTTGTCTAGCATCTGATCCATGAACAACATAGGAAAATGGTCCTATTGTGTCCAAGTATATCCATGCACTTCATCCAGTAACCGATCTTATGGGCATTAACTAATTCTTCTCATTTTGGGACCATAGTGATACCACTCTTGTAAGGTACATATTTAACCATACGACCCACTTGCTATCTATAATGGGGCAAACCATACCCATATCTAACCACTTTATGATCTCTTTCCTCACCACCTCTTGCATAGGTAGGTTCAAACTAAGATGTTGCACCCAAGCACATATAAAAGTATATATAGTACACCCAACTAATATAGTTGGCTTAAGAAAGAAAAGTATTGACACCATTGGGACTAGTGTTAAGAAATAATCCAATTTCAATTCAACTATAAAGATTAAATCAGCATAAACATAACCAAAAGTAATTGTAAGTTAAAACTAACAACAAACTAAAAGATGATATAAAGTAAAGGCTTGAACAATTATGGGGAAACTCCCAGGGATAAGGCAGTGAAAAAAATCCTATTAAGCTATAAATTTCGTTGGTTAGGTTGATTATGTTGGTTGTTAGTTCACGGGGTTCATACTATGACTATGGCCTTCCAAACCTCTAGTCTATTACTTAACTTATCCCCACAGCTACATCATTGAGCAGGGATGTAAGAACTAAGTTAAATACGTTCATATTTCATAACATCCTTGAATCAAATAGATCACATAGGTATATTCTTATCCTAATTTCAAACTATAACTTTATTCCATTGGAAGATTACAATCCTATTCTATCTATCCTATGTTCTATCCTTTTGTACCTATTTTGGGGGTTACGAGATAATTATGCATGTATTCTAAGGGTCGAGAATACTTTAAAAAGTGATAAAAAGGATAAATAAATAAATAATATTGATAAACAACCATAACCAAGTCAATGCATAACAATAATACTCATGTTCTTGGCCTTAACCCTGGAAAAGAGTGTTTAGCCGATCACAGACATAAGCGTAATCACAACGAATGAATACATGTTAAAATACATCAAAAAAAAAAAATGGAATCAAACCCCAATTTAAGTGTTCTCTAGACTCCCTTAAATTCAAGGTCGTCAAAGGTGTGAAACATAACAACTAAGTGTCCTACTTATACTTGGACACAAACTGCCGATTTTGACATAGGACCGTGCCACGCCCTTATCGCGTGGCCTAGGGTCCAAGAAATGCTCTAATAGAGGTGATATTATAGAATTGGTCATTTAGGATGCTCCCAATGTCATGGAACCTCCATAAATCTATTCCTAAGGTCAGTGGCATGCCAATGACTCCAAAATATCAATTTTTGGTCAAGTCTTGTCCCAAGTGTTTATCCATCCTTTCCAAGCCTTGTGGTGTTATTTACACTTGAAATCCATCTTGTAAATAAAATATATATCATAATGATCAACTCAAAATCCATACTATATAATAAAAAACCACATATTAAATCTCAAAACAACATACAATCCAAGAAAATGAACTAGTAACTAAAGCTAAAAGTAGTAGCTTTGTCCTTCTGATCTTTAACTTAGTGTTAGTGTTTTGTCTCTTGGATTGTTTTAATTAAACCTTAAACACTATAAAAAAGTTATTACACACATAATTACTCAATTAAACCTTTAGTAAACCATTACACACACTAAAATCCATCGAGATCAACTAGAACAACACATAGCCCAATCTAGTAACACTAGTTTTCTCATCTAAACTCTAGGTGACCAAATTGATCCCAAACTTGTTTGAAATACATCGTAAAAACATTATAATCAAGTAATTAACAATGAGATGATCAATTATAACATCAATGACTCATTAAATACAAGAGAATTCCTTCAAAAAAGGCGAATTATGACCGGATAACAAGTCTTAGGTGCATAAATTCACCTAAGATCATCACCCCACACTTAAAGCCTTGTTCATCCTCGAACAACTTTGCACTCTAAGAATCATAATCAAAGAATACTTCACACTTATATATCAAGAAAAACATTCAATCAAGTACTACAATGACTACACAAATTGCAAGTTTTTACACCAAGCATGTTATATACATTTGAAAGCTCAAGAATACTACTCCAAAACATCCTAGCCTCAAGAATTGACTTGAAAAGTTGGAAAACTCATGTACCTTACTCAATCAAGGAGATTACACAGATCACCACACTATAATTAAACATATTCCCTCACACAAAAAGTGTTTCCCATCATCACTCACACAAATACAATTAATTACAAAATGGGTATAAGAAATAAATTACGCTTACTCTCACAAAGAATTCACAAGTTACACATGATGAACCATAGGCTTGCACTTAGTGCAGTACTCTACTAATATCGGAATGTAAAGGCTCAGGATCAAATAAGTATTTTAGGGTTGTAATGTAGGCTAAGAGAAGGGTAGGAACTATTCTGCATAGTAATAGTGACTATCTCCTTAAGTGCTTTAATACATCACACCTTTCATTCAATTCAACTCTAACAACCAACATTCCACCTCATCTACCTTCACATATATCTTTTATTTCCCCCATCTCATTAAGCTAGTTCACATACAATGTAGTAGAAGTATTTTACATTCACATATTATTTAATTTTGAACACTTTTCTTTCTTTTCATCACACAACTCCCAGTCACAACAAATTAATTTGCCACACCAATAGCTACCTCTTGGGATATCAATCTCACCTTTTTCTTCTTGTTTTGCATACTTCTTAACTCATTAAGATTTCACTCAAGCTCTAAGGAGGTTTGTATCAAATTAAAGTCAAACAAAGAACTGAAATAGGCTTCATATGAGGCTGCCACCAAAGAGTAGCCTAAAGGATCAATGGGGCTAACTAGGATTATGCACAAGGGTAGGTCACAAAGGGTATGAAACGACTATAAAAAAAATGCCTATATCATTTCCTATACCTACACTCTTTATTTTGTTTTCCAGATACACCAAGCACATTCTAGACATCAAATGCAACAAGGAATACACAAAAATCTTACACCACACATAGAACATGCTCAACTCAAGTAGGATCATCATAGACTCTTATCCAAATGATAAAATGATAAAAAATTAAGCCAATAATTTACAAGAGTCATAAACCAGAGCCTAGGAGTCTTAAAAGTAGTAATTTACATAAAACCCACTTGCATCATGCAATCATACATAGCAACAACTAAAATATCTCACTTACCTAACCATATAGATTTAAAATTTACTCCTAAAAAGAAAAAGGATATTGGGTTCAAAGAGCTCCCCCATGGAATAGAGCAACCACGGGGTAGGTGAAGTGCATACCAACTCAACTGACATCCACAAACTAAAAACTAAATATCAAAATCTTTTTGTAATTTTGTAAAAAAATTTAACCCCAAAAAACTAGAAAACAACTAAAACTAAGACCCTACAACATCACTTCACCCAAAACCATGAGAATTTCCCCACTCATACTTAAAACTTACTTTGTTCCCAAAGTAAACTTAAAATTAGAGATCAAAATACCCCCTGAGGCCTATAGGCCTAGCTAGAAGCACCTTTAACTATCAAAAGGGTTCGGGAAGCCCACACTTAGTCTCTTTCATACTCTTGAGCTTAGGTTTCCGGAACTTAGACTTCCTATCAACCTGTGACTCAAAAAAAACAAATACTACATAAGCTAAACACTAAAATAATGGAAATAAAATACCTAACTTAACTTGGGTTGCCTCCCAAGAAACACTTGATTTAGTGTCACGCCACAACCCAACATCACTACTAAATTGAATTCCTTCCTTATTTTCCTCCTACTTGGAGGCCATCTTCTTATTTGTTTCTGAATTCTTGAATTTGTACTCTCAAGGTCAATATCTTTCTTAACAATAGCCTTTTCAAAATCATCAATCATTAACACTTCGATCTAAGGTGGTGGCTTGGGCAACTCATTGAGACTATCCGAAGAAGTCTTTGGTGGTGCACTTTCTACAACCCCACCCTTATCCACTTCCATCACTATAATCATATATAAATATTTGTAAAAAGTGGATAAAGTGCCTTTTTCAGGGATGTTTTCAGGGCCATAGTACCTGAAAAAGTAATTGTTAGTGCATAAAATAGAAAAAGAGAATAAACAACTAGAATTTTTTTTAGAGTACCCAGGGTAAGTCACTTACGACCCCACCTACGGGCCATAAGTGCAACTTATGGGGGTTGTAGGTACCCTCATAAGTGTTAGATGATGTTGGGTGTATTTATGCACTTTATTGTTGCTATCCTAGCTTATTTAACCTTATTTTGAGTGAAACTTATATGCTTAGTGTGTTAATGATGATATAAATAAGCATTTAACTATTAAGTAGGTAATTAAAATATTTAAAGGTGTTTTCAAACAAATTTGGGTTCAAATTGATCATTTAGATGTCTTGACGAGATAACTAGTTTTACTAGCTTGAGAGAGGTGTCCTTCTAGTTGATCTCGATAGATTATAATGTATTGAATGAGTTCCTAATGTAATTATTGTATAATACGGGTGGAACAAATGTTTATAATGTTCAACGTGCATTTAAAATAACCAATGAGTCACAACACTAAGCTAAAGATTAATAGAACGAAACTAGTCTTGGCTTGAGTTTTAGTTCACCGTTCTTGATGTTGTCTTATTGTGAGCTCTAATAAATGGTGTTTGATGTTGTAGGATGTTTGGTGAATTGATTTTGAGGATCTATTGATGATACACAATCTGGAAATTAAAGTTAAAGAACATCACATGGCACATAATTGAAGGGAAAAGGTATAAGAAGAAATAGGAGTAAAATGGCACTTTCTAGTGAGACATCGCCATAGAGGCGCGTCACAACTCTCACTCCTACTTTACAGCCAGCTCATCATGAGCCTTAGTCCCATGGAATGGGTGGCACGTATTGAGGCTAACTCCCTAATTTGAACTGAACACGCCATGAGGCTATTTCACACACGGCATAATACTTGCCTACTATAAATAGAAACATACACCTTATGTTAATTACCTTAGAGAGATTCTTGGATGTTCTAGGAATCTTAAAGGGGATGCTAATAAATTAGATTAGGTTTTAATATTCTTTATCTATAGTTTATTTATGGATTTTATTATGTATTAAATTTTTTTGATTATAATTATGTCCATGAGTGGCTAAATGCCCTATTCTGGGGTTAAGGCCAAGAACATGTTTACTTTCTCTTTGAATTGAGTTTGTTTGGATTTATTATCATATTTGGGTGTTTTTTTTATCCCTTTTTAATTATTTTAAGGATTCATGACCCTTAGAATATATATATTGCCGACCTTGTGATCTCAAGAGGGGGGATAGGAAGATAGAACGTGGGGTTGAATAGATTAAGGTTTTGAATTAGTATCTAGGATAGGGATATGTCTAGAAGCCTTGATTGGTTCATATGTAGGATGATAGCTTCTTGCATCTAATTGGATTGTTACATCCCCGCTCAACGATGTAGTTGTAATGTCTAAGTTAGGTAGACGATTAGAGGCTGGGAGACCATGATCATGCGATAAAACCTATGAATCAACTACAATGATAAGTAATCTAATGAATGAAGTTCACTAGTGTAGTATGATTGTTCACAGTGTCTTAACCATGGGTTTTCATCCATTGCTTATCCAAAGTCTTTACCTTTCCTCATTATTTTAGTTTACTTTTAGTTTACAAACTTTTAAAACTCTTTTGGTTACATCACATCACTTTAATCATAATAGTTGAACTTGAATTAGATAGTTGTTTATACAAGTTTCTGAGGGGTCGATATTCAGCATTATTTAAGTCCACCATATTACTTGGTGAGACCACATACACTTGTGTGTGCACTTGGTCACAACAAGTTTTTGGTGCCATTGCCGGGAATTGGTAAATTGGCAACTATTTCTATTTTAGTTTTACTTTTTAGATTTCTTTGGTTCTTTAATCTTGGTCTTGGGATTAAATTTGTAGGAAACCGGTCTTCAGGCTAGTAAGTTGGAACAGGATAGGGAGTTGGTTGAACCAATCCCTGAACTCGAGCAACATTTTCATAAATAAAGGAGAGAAGCAATCCTTCTATTTAGGATCCCATAAATTCAAGAATATCAAGACAATACTGCTCTCATGAATGAAGATCAACTAGCCCATAGGACAGTTTGAGACGTGGCAATCCCACTTCCGATAAATTTAACCTCCCCTTTTCAGAAACCGACTGATGGAGGTAACTTTAAGCTAAAACAGAACAGGTTGCAGCTTTTGATCAGCAGTGGACAATTTATGGGGCTTTCACATGACGATTCACAAGTCCACCTATGAAACTTTCTGGAGATCAGTGACAAATTCATCCTGACAGGTGTGTCAACTGATTATGATAGGCTGAGACTATTCCTCTTTTCACTATTAGAAGAAACAAGTAAGTGGTTGAATGCTGAGCCAGCAAGTTCGATCACAACATGGGATGACTTAGCCCATAAATTCTTCATATGATTCTTTCTATCTAGCAAGACTGGGAGACTTTGCAGTGAGATTATGTTCTTTAAATAAAAGCCAAAAGAGAATTTATATCATGCTTGGGATCAGTTCAAAGCTCTTTTTTGGGGCTATCCACATCATCAATAATCCAACGAGGTATTAGCTCACACTTTTGTTGAGGCACTTGACCATAACACAAAAAATTTGCTAGATTCAATTGCAGGTGGTCAAGATCTGGAATTAACATATGATGAGTTGTATACTTTATTAAACTGAATTGAACAAGGGAATCCTGAGTGGCATTCAGACTTAAGAAATGCTACAAAGAAGGTTGCACTATGTTGGAGATGGACTAATTTACTGCTATATCCACCCAGATTGCTGCACTGCAAAATCAGATAAGCAGTATGAAGTTGGGGATTACACAACCTATAACCACAATTAATACAATTCAACATACTGCAGGTTGGTGTGAGGTTTGTGGTAACAATGGGCATTCAACTGCTATGTATGCTGCAAATCCTTAGTACATGATGTTTGTGGCCATTTCTCAAATAAAGAATTATGGGAACACCAAAAATCTAAAGTGGTAGACTTAGAACCCAATTCATTACTAGAACAATCAGCAACAATAGTCTCAGCAGCCGTAGGTTCAGAGCAATCAGTCCATGTCTCAAGCGAACAATGTTGAACAGATATTGAAAAAAATTATAGTTGTCAAGCATAATTGGCAATAGAAATAAAAAGTCAACAAGAAGACATGGAGAGCAATCTGGCAAAGATAAAGAGTCAGGAGATTGCTAGAAAAAACTTGGAGATACAGTTGGGGCAGATGCAACAGGCACAAAATACTAGGCCTCAAGGTGTTTTTTGAAATGATAATGAAAATCCTAAACAAGCAATGGAAATCAATTTCAGGAGTGGTGAGGAGATGAATGAAGAATATCCAAAGAAAACTAAGGAGGTAGATGCAGAGTTGAGTCTCCCACAGGTATCTAAAAAAGTTACTAAAAATTCGAGGAAGTCTGAGTACTCAAAAGTAAAAGTTGCTGAACAGGTGAAGGAGAGACCATTACCACCTTTCCCATAGAGGCTTATAAAAGCAAAAGAGGATGCATGGTTCAAGAAGTCTTTTGACATATTCAGAGAGCTGCATATTAACTTATCTCTTTTAGATGTTTTGCATAGAATGACCAAGTACGCTAAGAATTTGAAGGATGTAGTCACTAACAAAGTTAAGTTGCAAGATGTGGTGACAGTAGCACTCACTAAGGAGTATAGCTCTGTGGTGATGTAGAAGACGCCATAAAAGCTCAAAGATCCTAGGAGTTTTACTCTCCCTATTCAAATTAACAGTAGTGAGGTGGTCTATGCACTTAGTGATTTGGGGACAAGTATTAACTTAATGCCCTCTCTCCTTGGTCAACACCTTAGTCTTGGGGAAACCGAGACCAAGCTCTATGATACTCCAACTAGCAGATCGAACCCTAGCCGATCCCAAAGGAATTATTAAGGATGTTCTTATCAAGGTTAGTAAGTTTATTATTCCTACTGACTTTATTGTTTTAGATTTTTAGGCAGATGAAAGAGTACCAGTCATCTTGGGATGCCCATTTTTAGCGATGGGAGGAGCTTTGATATATGTGAGAGAGGGCATGCTCACAATGAGGCTGGATAATAACGAGGCAGTTATTAAAGTGTACAAACCACTTAAGGCACTATCCCACTACAAAAATTTATACATGATTATTGTGATTAAAGGGGATAAGTGTGGGGTGGTGATGTTTATTCCATAAGATCCCACTTTGGACTTCCTCATTGAGTAGCCCAAGCCACCAATACCTTACCCTGACATGATGCAAATTGATGAGCCTGAGAAGGCTATTATGGAAAAAGCTGATGACCTTGAGAGTTCACACTTAAGAGGTCAGAAACGAATAAGAGTATGGCCTACAAGTAGGAGAAAGAGGATGAAGGAAAATAGAAGAGTCAGAGAATGGATTGTGCCACAACACTAAATCAGGCGCTTCTTGGGAGACAACCCAAGCTAAGGTAAGGTAGGTTTTATTTTTAGTATTTTAGTTTTTACTTCACTAGTTTTTGTTTTTATTGAGCCGTAGGTTGATGGGAAGTTCGAGTACCAGAAAACCTGAGCTAAGGAGCATGGCAAAGATTGAGTGTGGGGTCCCCGGACCCTCCTTGATGTGTAAAGACTTACTAGCTAGGCCTAGAGGCTTAAGGGAGTATTTCTATCTCTACTTTTAAGTACACTTTGGGGACAAAAGTAATTTTTAAGTGTGGGGTGGGAACTTCCCATTTTAGGAGTAATTTTAATTTTTTTTTGTATTAGGAATAAGTAAGATGTTTTTGTTGTTGCTATATTTTATTGCGTGATGTAGTTGTTTTGGTTGTAAAAATCATGTTGATTGTGTGAATTGATACTTTTGAGAATCCTAGGCTCAGGATTATGACTCTTGTACTATTGGCTTAATATTAAATTCATGTGATTGTTTAGTTGAGACTTTATGATGATCCTACTTGAGTTGAGCATATGCTATATGTGTGTGAGGTATTTGTATATTCCTTGTTGTATGTGATGTCTAGAACTTGCATGGTGTGTGTGCAAAGAGAAATAATTAGTGTGTGTTTAGGAGATAATATAGGCATTCCTTTGATAGCCATGTTTATACCCCTTTTCTGATCTACCCTTGTGTATTATCCTAGTTAACCCCCATTAAGCCTTTAGCTTTTCTTTAGGCAACTTCATATGTAGCCTAATACCTTCCTCAATTGACCTTAATTTAATCCAAAGCTCCTAAGTGCTTTCGTTGAAATTAAATTAAGTTAAGGAGTAAGAAATTCAAGTAGGAGACAGGTAAAAATTAAAAGCCCTCAGTAATAGCTATTGGTGTTCAAGAAAAATTATTATGTGTGGTGGTTGGGAGTTGATTAATAAAAGAAGAAAAAAATTTATTCACATTGGATAAGTTGTACGTTGGAAAATACTCCTTACCATAGTGTACGAGAATGAGCTTAATGAGATGGGGAAAAATAAAAAGATATGGGTAGATAGAAGTGGTGTAATTGGTTATGAGAGGTGAATCTAATGAAAAAATGTGATTTATTAAAGCTCTTAGGGAAGATAGTCAATGTTCTTGGACAAAATAGTTCTTACTCATCCCTTAGCCTACATTAAAACCCATGAAAACCTAATTGATCCTAAGCCTTAACATTCTGATATTAGTGGAGTATCACACTAAGGAAAAGATTATGGTTCATTATGTGTAACTTGTGAATTCCTTATGAGAGTGAGCAAAATTTGATTCTTGTACCCATTCCATTATAAATTGCATCTATGTGAGTAATTATAGGTAACTCTCTTAGTGTGAGGGCAAATGTTTGATGAAAGTTGGGTGAATTATATGATGTCTTTTATTGGTCAATATACTAGAGTTTTCCAACTTGGTGAGTCAATTCTTGAGGTTTTTGGAATAGCAATCTTAAACTTTCCATCGTGTTGTAACATTCTTAGTGTAGAAACTAGAATTCTATGTAGTCATGGTAGTAGAGCTTTGAGTTTCTTGCTTGTATTATAAGTGTGGAGTCTACTCAGCTTATGATTCTTATAGTGAAGATTTGTTCAAGGACGAATAAGGCTTTAAGTGTGGGGTGGTAATATTGGGTGTATTTATACACTTTAATGTTGCTATCCTAGCTTATTTAGCCTTGTTTTGAGGGCAATTCTGTGCTTAATGTGTTAATGATGATATAACTAAGAATTTAAATATTTAAGTAGGTAATTACAATGTTTAAAGGTGCTTTCAAACAAGTTTGGGTCCAAATTGATCATTTAGATGTCTAGATGAAAAAATTAGTTTTACTAGCTTGAGGTAGGTGTCGTTCTAGCTAATCTCGATAGATTATAATGTATTGCATGATATACTAATGTTATTATTGTGTAATAAGTGTGGAACAACTTTTTATAATGTTCAAAGTGCATTTTAAATAAGAAATGAGTCACAACACTAAACTAAATATCAATTGCATTAGTTGAGTTCATCGTTCTTGATGTTGTGTTATTGTGAGCTCTAATCCATGTTTTTTTATGTTGTAAAATGTTTGGTGAGTTGATTCTGAGTATATATGATGATAAACAATCTGTAAATTAAAGGTAAAGAACACGACATGGCATGAAATTGAAGGGAAAAGGCATAAGACGAAGTAGGAGTAAAATGGCACTTTCCAGTGAGCCATCGCGATAGAGGTGCGTCGAGACCTCACTCCTACTTTACAGCCAGAGAATCATGAGCCTTAGTCCCATGAAATGGGTATCTAATAATGAGGCTGACTCCCTAGTTTGAACTCAATGCATCACGAGGCTATTTCATATACATCTTAATACCTGCCTACTATAAATAGAAATATGCACCTTATGTTAATTACCTTGGAGAGATTCTTGGACGTTCTGGGCAGCTTGAGGGGGATGTAAAGTAATTAAATTAGGTTTAAATATTATTTAACTTTAGTTTCTTTATGGATTTCATTACGTATTCAATAATCATGATTACAATTATGTCCATGAGTGGCTAAACGCCCTATTTCGGGGTTAAGGCCAAGAACAAGTTTACTTTCACTTTGAATTGAGTTTGTTTGGATTTATTATCATATTTGAGTATTTTTTATCCTTTTTTTAAATTATTTTAAGAAATCACAACTCTTAGAATACATATATTATCGACCTTGTGATCTCAGGAGGGGGAATAGGAAGATAGAATGAAGGGATGAATAGAGTAAGGTTCTTATTCTTTTATAAAATAAGGAATTTAAATTAGCATTGAGGATAGGGATATAACTAGAAGCCTTGCTTGGTTCAAATGTAGGATTATAGATTCTTGTATCTAATTGGATCATTACATCCCTGCTCAATGATGTAGTTGTAATGTCTAAGTTAGGTAGACGATTTGAGGTCGGGAAACCATGATCATGGGATAAACCTTATGAATCAAAAACCAAGATAAGTAATCTAACGAATGAGGTTCATTAACATAGTATGATTTTTTATAGTGCCTTAACAATGGGTTTTCATCCATTGTTTGTCCAAAGTCATTACTTTTCTGCATTATTTTAGTTTACTTTAAGTTTACAAACTTTCAAAACTCTTTTGGTTACATCTCACCACTTTAATCTCAGTAGTTAAACTTGAATTTGATAGTTGTTGGTACAAGTCTTTGAGGGATCTATATTCGACTTTATTTAAGCCCATTGTATTACTTGGCGAGAACACGTACACTTGCGTGTGTGCTTGGGTACAACATCATACAAAGACCTGAAACTTCAGGGCTTTAGGTCTGACACCTACGATGGAACTTACTGCTTGTACGTGCTACTTACATAGCTTGTAATTACCTGCGCAGGTAATATCCTATGGGTACATCACATTTTCCCAAAGTTTTCATCCCCTCAGAGTGTATTTTGCATTTTTAAGTCCAATTACATACACTACAACATATACCAGGTTTAAGCTCATAGGTTTTTTCACAAGAATTTTGGGTTTTCATATAGGTTTTTAACTTCTACTTCTGTATAGGGCATACTCAAAGGTTTCTCAATCAAGAACAATGTATCAAATCTACATTCTAACCCTTCTAGGCTTCTAATTATTAAGATTTCATGAGTTTTACTCTATTATCAGGATTATTTTGTGTACCAACTCAAGTTCTTTACTAATAAAACCATCTATAACAGTAGGAGACAAGAATTTTACCTTAGTTTTTAGAAGATGGAAATAAAAAGTTGAATAAGCATGATGAAACCCTAACTTTTATCTTTTGTGAGTGAAAGTGATGGAACTATAAGAGGTTTTTTCCCTTTTTGGAGTTAATAGGGAGGTGGAGAGTTTGAATTTAAGATAGAACTTACAAAATCTAAGAAAGTGAGGAATTTTTAATCAGGTATGGGGGTTTCAAGCACATCACTGGATCAGGTTGGATCCACTTGGGTCTAACCTAGATTTTAAAATCTTGAACATTGTTTTTTGGCCACTTACGGCCCGTAAGTGGTTCTTTTAGCTCGTAAGTGGTCCATCCTAAGTGTCCCAAAATTTTTGCATCCCTCTGACCTTAATTTTGATTTCAACGACCTCACTTATGGAATCGTAAATGGTATTTACGACCCCCGTTAGTGGGTTTGTAAGTAGACTTAAAAGACTCCAAAATTCTCAAAATGTCACTCTGACATCTACTACATCACTTACATGGCGTAGGTGGGACTAATGACACCTATTAATGGATCATTAAGTCCCTTTACCTTGAATTTTCTAATGTCACCTAAGCTATACCTCCAAAGAAGTATAATGCAGTTGATGTCAAATATAGTAACCCAATAGAGGTTAGGGTCGAATCCATAGAAAATTGGCCAAATATATCTCATGAGTTTGCTGAATTAGCCAAAAAAAATATTGAAAAGTAAATTAGAGGTTTTACTGTGAATAGTAAAGTAGCAATAAGTCTTGATTGCTTCAGAAGAAATCAGTCTGAGATGAATACTAGGACTGTGTTCCCCCTGGATTCCTACCTTTGTAAACTTATCATGCTCAATCTGACTATCTCAATGCTCTACATGCAGAAACTGACAAGATATGTATCACGAATAATTTTGTGAATGCCTTTGGTGAATTTCACTCTTCACATTGTGAATCTGTGGATGTCGCCTTACTAACCCTTGTCTTGGGACCCAGTTAAACTATCTCCTTTTGGATGTCAAGTTTATTAGACGAGGGTTAGTATCCTTGAATTGCTATCGTGATACAAATTTCCTAATGTAAACCTCTCTTTTGAAAATGATCTTGAATACATGCCAGTTCTTAACTTCTGCAGTAGTTAAGAAAGAATAGAAACCAAAGAAGATCATAATTCATGCATAAATACTAAATTAGAAGGATCTTATACTTTCTCTACTTAGTTATTCTTCAAGGGTTCTCATAACCCTAGTCAGGTGGTTTGGCCTCTCAACAAGTGCTTGATTTAATGTCATAGCATACATAGCAATGTTGGTTACTCAGACTTCATCAATAACCCCAAGGGTTGCCTCCCATGAAGCACTTGACTCAGAATTTGCCAAGGCTTACATCAACACACACTTTCACTTCATTAGTATTTCCCATATAGTGCTTGACACGCTACCCATTTACCTTTAAAAAAGGGCGTCACATCTCATTTCAACTCAATAGAACCATGTGGGAACACTCCAGGTACAGTGAATGGTCCATACCACATAGACTTTAACTTTCCAAGAAACAAGTGAAATCTCGAATTGTATAGCAGGATCATATCACCAGGCTCAAACACTATTTTCTCGATCTTTTTATCATGATACAGTTTCATATTATGCTTGTACAAAGCTGAAATCTCATAAGCTAGTAGCCAGAATTCACCCAACTCATTAGCCTTGCTTATCCTTAAATTATCTGCATCACTCCACTAAAAATTAAGTTTCTTCAATGCCCATAGTTCCTTGTGCTGAAGTTCAACCGACAAGTGGCATGCCTTGCCGTACACAAGCTGAAATGGAGAGGCACCTATGGGGGTTTTAAGATGTTTGGTAACCCTAAGATCATAGTCTAACTTCCCTAAACAATCAGTACTATTGGCATTCACATTCTTCGCTAATATGGACTTGATCTCATGATTGGAGACCACAACCTGGCCCCGCGTCTGAGGATGGTAAGGTGTTGCTACCTTATGCTTCACAATATATTTTTTGAGTAGGGACTTAATTAGATGATTACAGAAGTAGGACCCTAATATAGAAAAGATGTTCTTCTTCAAGAATGAAGTGACACTTCTGCCCACATTGTTGCGAAGCACAACTGCCTCCACCCATTTTTAAACAAAGTCAACTGCCACTAATATGCGCTTCATTACATAAGAGCTCACAAACGAACCAATGAAATCAATTCCATACAAATCAAACAACTCTAAATCCAAGATAAGTGTCATGGGGATTTCATATTTCTGCCAAATATTACCTTGCCACTAACACTGATCACAAGCTTGAGCAAAATCATGAGAATCCTTGTAAATAATCAGCCAATAGTAACCGCACTGTAGAATTTTGTGGGCCGTATGGGTACTACCATGATAACCCAACTGATGATGAATGACAAGCCTCAAGGATGCTCATTATCTCCACCTCATGAATACATTTCAAAATAGCTCCATCCCCACAAATCTAAAAAAGATAAGGCTTATCCTAGAAAAACTTTCTCACCTCATGCATGAACCACTTACACTGCTGAAAGGATAAATCTTCTAGGCTAAGATCATTTACCAAAAAGTTGGCAAAATTCGCAAACCAGGGGATTAAGTCTTGAGATGCTGTAAAGACCCACTCATTTTGAGAAGTATAATTTATATCAAGATCATCCTCTAATTTCAGCATTGCCTCTTCTTTGAGGAGGGATAGGTGATCTGTAACCTGGTTTTCATTGCCTTTTTGGTCTTTTACCTCAATGTCAAAATTCGTGAAATAAGAGTACCCTATGAATCAACCTTGAATTAACATATTTATTTGCCATAAGATGCCTCAACGCTGCAAGATCAGTGTGAACAATGACTTTGTTCCCTATCAAATAGGACCAGAATTTCTCAAAAGCAAAAACCACCACGAGTAACTCGTGCTCAGTAACTAGATAATTTTTCTGTGTGGGGTTTAATGCTTTACTAGAATAGTAGATGGGGTGAAGGATCTTCTCACCTATTTGGATTAGGATAGCTCCCAAGGCCATACCACTAGCATACAAATCACATCAAAACGTAAGGACCAAACAGGAGACACCATAGTAGGAGCCGAGATCAACCACTCCATAAGGCACTCGAAGGACTTGAGATAAGCATCATCAAACATGAACTTCACCTATTTCTCTAAAAGATTGGTTAGTGGGTTAGAAATTTTAGAGAAGTCCTTGATGAATCTCCTATGAAACCCAACATGAACCAGGAAACTTCTCATACCTTTGACTAAAATTGGAGGAGGTAATTTTTCAATAACCTCTATCTTTGACTTGTCAACCTCAATACCTCTTTTTGAAATCTTGGGTTCGAAAATGATCCCTTCACCATATAGTGGAACTTTTCCAAATCTAACACTAGATTGAACTCTGAATTGCATTGGCCAAATGAGCCAGAAAATAATCAAAAGTGTCTCCAACAACCAAAAAGTCATCCATAAAGACCTTTATAGTGTCCTATACCATATCAGAAAATATCGACATCATACTATGCTAAATGATGGTCAAAGTATTGCATAGTCTAAACGATATCCTCTTGAACGTAAAAGCACCATATGGGCAATTAAAATTAATCTTCTCTTAGTTTTCGGGGGAAATAGAAATCTTATTGTATCTCGAATAACCATCAAGAAAATAGTACCAACCCTGCCTGCAAGTTTGTCTAGCATATGATACCTGAATGACATAGGAAAATGGTCCTATAGTGTCCAAGTGTTCAACTTTCGGTAATCCATGCACTCTCTTCATCTAGTAACCGATCTTAAGGGCACTAACTCATTCATTCTCATTTTGGGACCACAATGATTCCACCCATCTTAGGTACACATTTAACCAGGATGACCCCCTTGCTATCTACAGTGGGGCAAACCACTCCCACATCTAACCACTTTATGATCTCTTTCTTCACCACCTTTTGCATAGGTGGGTTCAAACTACGCTGTTGCACCCAAGCACACAGGAAAGTATACATAATACACCAAACTAATATAGTGTCCTTAAGAAAGCAAAGTATTGATCCCAAAGGGACTAGTGTTAAGCAACAGTCTAGTTTCAATTCAACAATAAAAATTAAATCAGCGTAAACATAACCAAAAGTAATTTTAAGTTAAAACTAACAATAAACTAACTATGCTATAAATTAAACGGTTGAAAAATTATGGGGAAACTACCAGGGCTAAGGCAGTGCAAAAAATCCTATTAAGATAGAAACTTCATTGGTTAGGTTGATTATCTTGGTTGTTGGTTTACGGGGTTCATACTATGATTATGGCCTTCTGAACCTCTAGTCTATTATCATAAGTAGCCCCACAACTACATCATTGAGAGGGGATGCAAGAACTAAGTTAAATACGTTCATATCTCATTACATCCTTGAATCAAATAGATCACATAGGTATATTCCTATAATAATTTCAAATTATAATTTCATTCAATTTGAATATTACAATCCTATTCTATCTACCCCACATTCTATCCTCTTGTACCTTCTTCTGGGTTCATGAGATGATTATGCATGTATCTAAGGGTCGAGAATTCTTAAAATAGTGATAAAAAGGATAAATAAACAACCAATATTGTTAAAAAACCATAATCAAGTCAATTCATAATAATAATACTCATATTCTTAGCCTTAACCCTAGAAAAGAGCGTTTAGCTAATCATGGATAATTGTAATCACAAAGAATGAATACATATTAAAATCCATAAAAAACAAGATTAATGGAATAAAAACCCTAATTAAAGTTTTCTCTGGACTCCCTTCAAGTCTAGGTCGTCCAAGGTGTGAAACATAACAAATAATTGTCCTATTTATACTTTGACACAAACTGCCAATTTTGACATAGGGGCGTGCCACGCCCTTATTGCATTGCCTAGGGTCCACAAAATGCACTAACAGAGGTAATATGATGGAATTAGTCATTTAGGATGCTACCAAGGTCATGGAACATTCCTAAAGCCGTTCCTAAGGTCCGTGGCATTCCAGTGACTCCAAAACATCCATTTTTAGTCAAGTCTTGTCTAAAGTATTTGTCCATCCTTTCCAAGCCTTGTGGTGTTATTTAAACTTGAAATAAATCTTGTAAATAAAATATATTTCATAATTATCAATTCACCAAGCATACTATAGAATCAAACACCACTTATTAAAGCTCAAAAATATATACAATCGAAGACGATGAACTAGTAACTAAAACTAAGAGTAGTAGCTTTGTCCTTTTAATCTTTAACTTATTGTTTTTTCTCTTGGATTGTTTCAATTAAACCTTAAACACTATAAAAAAGTTATTACATAAATAGTTACTCAATTATACCTTTGTTAACCCATTAAACACACTAGAATCCATCGAGATCAACTAGAACAACACATAGCTCAAGCTAGTAACACTAGTTTTCTCGTCTAAACTCTAGGTGACCATATTGATCCCAAACTTGTTTGAAACACACCTTAAATATTATGATCAAGTAGATTAACACTGAGATGCTCAATTATATCCACACAAACTCATTAAGAACAAGAGAATTCCTCAAAACAAGGCTAATTATGACCGGATAACAAGTCTTAGGTTCATAAATTCACCTAAGATCATCACCCCACACTTAAATCCTTGTTCATCCTCGAACAACTATTCACTCTAAGGATCATAATTAGAGAAGTCTCATCAAGTTGGAAAACTCATGTACATTACTCAAGGAAGGAGATTACACAAATCACCACACTATAATTAAACATATTCTCTTACACTAAGAGTGTTTCCCATCATCACTCACATAGAAGCAATTTATTACAAAATGGGTATAAGAAAAAAATTATGCTCACTCTCACAAAGAATTCACAACTTACACATGATGAACCATAGGCTTGCCTTTAGTGTAGTACTCTACTAATATCGGAATGTTAAGGCTCAGGATCAAATATGTATTTGAGGTTGTAATGCAGGCTAAGGGACGGGTAGGAACTATTCTAGCTAGTAATAATGACTACCTCTGTAAGTGATTTAATACATCACACCTTTCATTCAATTGACCTCTAACAACCAACATTACACCTTACTTACCTTCACACATATCTTTTATTTCCCCCATCTCATTAAGCTATTCACATACAATGTAGTGGGAGTATTTTCCATTTTGCATCTTATTCAATTTTGAATAATTTTCTTTCTTTTGATCACACAACTCCCAATCACAATAAATCAATTTGACACACCAATAGCTACTTCTTGGGGTATAACTCTCACCTCTTTTTTTCATATTTTTCACACTTATTAACTTATTAATTTTTTACTAAAGCTCTAAGAAGATTTTGATGAAATTAAAGTAAAATAAAAAAAGGAAATGGGCTACATATGAGGCTACCAAAGAGTAGGCTAAAGGCTCATTGGGGTTAACTAGGACTATGCACAAGGGTAGGTCACAAAGGGTATGAAACATGGCTATCAAAGAAATGCCTATGTCATCTCCGAAACCTACACTCTTTATTTTGTTTTGCACATACATAAAGCACGTTCTAGATATCAAAAGAAACATGAAATACACAAAAACCTTACACCATATAAGAAACATGCTCAACTCAAGTAGGATCATCATAGACTCTCAACCAAATGATAGAACTATTAAATATTAAGCCAAAAATGTACAAGAGTCATAAACTAGAGCCTAAGAGTCTCAAAAGCACTAATTAACATAAGCAACATGCTTTTACACACAAAACCCACTTGCATCATGCAATCATACATAGCAAAAACTATAATATCTCACTTACCTAACCACAAAAATTTAAAATTGATTCCTAAAAAGAAAAAGGATACTGGGTTCAAGGGATGTCCCTATGGAAAAAAATTGAAAAAATAAACCACGGGGTAGGTGAAATGAGTACCTACTCAACTGACACCCACAAACTAAAAACTAAATATCAAAATCTTTTTGTAGTTTTTCAAAATTTTTAAATTTTTAATCCAAAAAAGCTAGAAATCAACTAACACTAAGACCCTAAAATATCATTTCACGTAAAACCATGCGAATTTCCCAACCCATACTTAAAACTTATTTTGTACCCAAAGTAAACATAAAAGTAGAGATCGAAATACTTCCTGAGGCCTATAGGCCTAGCTACAACATTATTAAACAACAAAAGGGTTCGGGGACCCTACACTTAGTCTCTTTCATACTCCTTAGCTTAGGTTTTTGGTACTCATACTTCCTATCAACCTGTGACTCAACAAAAACAAATACTAGATGAAGTAATCACTAAAATAATGAAAAAAAATACCTACCTTAACTTGGGTTGCCTCCCAAGCTGCACTTAATTTAGTGTCACAATACAAACCAATATCACTACTCAATTGAATTCCTTCCTTCTTTTCCTCTTACTTGGAGGCCATCTTCTTATTTGTTTCTAACCACTTGAATGTGTAATCTCAAGGTCAATAGCTTTCTCAACAATAGACTTTTCAATATCATCAATCATCATTACTTTGATCATATGTGGTGGCTCGAGCAACTTATTGGGACTGTTCGAAAAGGTCTTTAGTGGTGCACTTTCTACAACCCCATCCTTATCCACTTCCATCACTATAATCATACAATTTTTTTTATAAAAGGTGGATTAAGTGGCTTATAAACTTTGTAAACCACCTCTTCATCATCCAATCTCATTGTGAAAGTGCCCTCTCTCATGTCTATCAATGCTTCTCCCATGGCTAAGAATGGATGCCCTACAATAAGGGTACCCTATTATCTGCATCATAATCCAAAATAATAGAATCATCAGGAATTATAAACTTACGAAAATTTATGAGGACATCCTTAATTATTCCTGCAGGATTTAATAAGGTCTTGTCCGCCAATTCTAGCATTACCGAGCATGGTGTCAGCTTACCCAACCCAAAAGTGTTAAACATGGATAGCGGCATCAAATTTATATTCACCTCCAAATCACTCAAGGCATGGATAACTTCATCATCACCAACATATATAGGGAGGGTGAAACTCCCTGGGTCCTTAAACTTTCTCGGCATCTTTTTCATTACCAAAGAGTTGTACTCCTCTGTCAATGCCACCATCTCAACATTCTGAAGCTTTACCTTATTAGTTATCACATACTTCAAGTACTTGGCATACTCGGGCATTTCCTATAAAACATCTAAAAGAGGCCAATTAACGTGTAGTTCTCTAAACGTGTCAAAGAACTTCTTGAAACAAACATCTTCTTTGGATTTTTTAAACTATTGAGGGAATGGTGGTGATGGTCTTCCATTCACTTTCTCAATAGCTTTTGATTTTGGGTACTCAAACTTTCCAGAATTATCAACATCTTTCATTGTAACCTGTTGTGGAAGCAACTCTGCATCTACCTCCTTATTTTTTTAGAGGTTTTTCATTAAGCTCCTTACCACTTCTCAAAGTTATTACGATAACTTGATTTAGAGGTTTATTATCACTTAGCAAAACACCTTGAGGCCTGGTATTTTATGCTTGGGATAGTTGCCCCAACTATTTCTCTAACTATTGTTGAGCCACTTTCTGATTTTTTATTTTAGTAGCCATTTCTTCTTGCTTATCTAGGATCTTCTTTAAAGTCTCCTAAATGTTACTGGCATTTGTGGTGTACTGCTGCTTTTGAAACAGTTGAGTAACATGAATAATTTGGTGTCTGAGTGATGAGTGGTGATTTTACCACTCATTCTCACTAAATATTTATGTGCATTACCATGTTTGTAAAGTTAAATGAGACAATTGTAATTTAATGAACTAATCTCCATACTTTATAGGTATATATTTGAGAATGATAAAATATGTGGAATTGAGCTTAAAATGATAAAAGGTAGAAATAAAGAGTGCAGCTGAAGACATGGATTATTTTAGCCTCAGTTATTGTGACTGCGGTCCTTAGGCCATGGTCATGGTCAGTTAAGATGGTACGTCTAATGCAGTCGTGGAACACAACCATGATCGTGGTCAAACCTGCACGATCGCAGTTCAATGAGAATATGTCTAAAGGCAGATTTGTAACATTGCATAGACGAATTACAAACCATATATAAGAAAAAACCCTTCCTTCATTGGGTAATGCTTACCTCATAAATATTTTTGAATTGAAAGGAAGAAACCTTAATTGGGAAAGTGTGTAACTACTCTTGGAGCGTTAATTTCTTGTAATTTTGTAAAAAATAAATATTTTGGATAATCCTTATGGTATATCTCTCTTTACTTTCTTCATGAGTAACTAAGTAATTTAGTCTTGAGATTATGTTGAACTAAAGTGTAATTGTGTGTGGGTTTTGTTGTGTTTGCATGATTTTTAGTTATTGAGTATAGATTCCTCCAATGCTTGGGTTAATGAGTTGGAATTTAATGGGTGAAAACTCCAAATCTTCAAATGGGTTTGATGGGTGAAAACCCTAAACTCTAAAAACCCTTCATCATCCTTGAAATAGGGATGAAGGTGAACTTGAGGTAACCCATTACATCCTTAAAAGAGGGTTATAGAGGAACAAGGTAATGATGGATAATTGAGTCTGTGGTTTACTATCTTTGACAATATTAGATATAAGTGTATTTAGAGTGTAAATCATGTCAAGATCATCATCCTAGGAATAGGGATGCTTGATTGAGGTTTTGGGTGATTACGAATCGTACACTTGTTAGGTGCCTGAAAGAGCCAATGGGTGAAATCATTGTAGTTTTATTGAAAGATTGACTACAATGACTTTAGACCTAGCCTATCCTTTGTTCAACAACTAAGCATCATGCTAAAACATCATTAACCCACATATTTTACCTTTAGGTAGACATAATCCCAAGATCCTCTCTAATCTTGATTTTTAATCAAAAGTATCATATTCATGCATTGGTAGTAAAATTTTTTACAAACCAATCCCCCACTTTATTTTACATATCTTATTTATTATTATTCTGGGTAACCTTTTAGTAATTAGAGCACCCATAGGACTTGAAATTTATAATTCGCTCCTTGTGGATTCGACCCCAACTCTAGTTGGGTTATTGACAATGAATGCCTCACCACTTAACCATGGGAGTGAGTTGAGCTTTATTAATATGGTGCCATTGCCGGGGAGTGGAATATAGATTTCACTTATGCAGTATGATTCTTACTTGGTAATAACATGGGTTGTGTTATTTAATTTATTTGTTATTTTTGATATTTTGTAGACAATAAAAGTGTTAAAGGAATAATGAGTGATAGCGCAAGAAATATGGGCCCTTTTGATTCCCCTTTAGATATGAGGGCCCACTAAATAAAGCGGGATAAAAGAGTGCAATTCGTATCCCACCAATAAATAGGAACAGAGTCTTCCATGTGACTAGCGTCATGCTTCGAATATTACAAATAAAAGGATTGTATGGGTTAAGCCTTTGAGGATCCAAATGTATATTTGAAGAATTTTGTGAAAGTGTGTGAACCGTTCAATATAGCACACATTACTCAAGAATCCATTCGGCTTCACCTCTTCCTCTTCTTACTAATGGGCGAGGCAGTTTTATGGCTCTGCTTACTTCCACCCAGATTAATTATATCTTGGGACGATCTTACTACCGTGTTTCTTGATAGATATTTCCCACCATTAAAAATTCTTCAAAAGCGGGATGAGATTTTGAATTTTCAACAAATGAATGGAGATCCATTGTTTGAAGATTGGGAGAGGCTTAATGGTAAGCTAGATTAATGCCCAAATCATGAAGTCCCGGATAAGATTCTTCTCGAGATCTCTTACCATGCCCTTGATCCATTAAACAAAACAGTGGTGGATAATATGGCTGGCGATTCCCTAGTAAAGTTGCACCACCATGAGACCTTTTTATTGATTGGAGAAGTGTCAATGCAAAATCGGGGTTAGAATACCTGAGAAACCGAAGCTCCTAAGATCCCTTCTACTACTTCCATGGTCAATATTAAATAAAGAAAGTGGAATGAAGAAAAGGAGGAGAACATGGCAAAAATGATGACCCAACCTGAACTCTTGACGAAGCATGTTAGGGGTGCACCTGCGAAAGCGGTTAATGTTGTAGAATTAAAATCTTATGAATATGATGAAGAAACAAAGAAGTTGGATGAGAAAATTTGATATTTGGATAACTACTCGTGGGGTTCCCCCCTAGCCAACAGGAAGGTGGGAACCAAGGTTGAATGGACCGTGAGAGGGATAGAGACTGGAGAGATCAGTAATGCAATTATAACCGAGGTCACATCGAGCTAAGGCCAAGGATTTAAGTGCAATTGACCCTGAAAAATTCAAGACTGAGGATATGTTAGAAAGAATATTGAATAGGGTGGAAGGTATGGACAAAATGGTCCATGAGTTGAAAGGTGACTTTTCTCAACTTTCCCAAACCGTGGTATCTCCTTCCACCCCTATTAAGTAATTGGGGACCCAAGTCGGGAAAATCACCACACAACTAAATTTTAGGCCCAGAGGTGGACTCCCTAGTGACACGATTGCTAATCCAAAGAATGATGCCCATGTTCTAGCAATTGTCACAAAGAGGGGAAAGACCCTTGAGGAGCCCTCTAAAGGAAAATTTATTGAGAAAATGCCCAAAATGAAGAAAAATTAAGTGTTACCTCAAAGTCAAGAAGGGAAAATGATGAGAAGGAAATAGATGAAAGTGACGAAGAAGTGGTTGAGATTAAAAATCCACAAAGTGAAGCAAGGCCCACAATCCAAGTTCTTCCCCCATTCCCTCACTGATTTCATAAGAAAGAGGAAGGTGACAAATTAAGAAAGCTCATGGCAAAACTTAGCAACCTATTAATAAATATCCCGTTGCTTGAGGCAATCCAAGAAATCCCAGGATACACTAAATTGATGAAAAAGTTGATGTCTAAGAAGAAACTTATTGAAGGTGAGACCATTGAGCTCACTCATGGGTGTAGCACTATCATGGATAGTAAGGTTGCAGAAAAAAAAGATCACACCGGAGCATTCACCATTCCTTATACAATTGGGACCCATGACTTTGCAAAAGCTCTATGTGACCTCGGTGTGAGAATCAACTTAATGCCTTTTGTCATCTACAAGAAGCTCGAATTAGATGCCCCTACACTGATTTTAATGAGACTTTTAATGGCGGACCTCTCAATCAAAAGGCCAGTGGGAATCTTGTTTGATGTCCTTATGAAAGTGGAGCTATCAAACAACATCCTTGCACCCCATTTTCATCACAACTTCGGTAAGTATCATGAATTTGTGTTTTTTTTTTTAAAATAGGCTCTAAAATTCATGATTAAGAGCCGGCCTAAAGACTTGATTGTTATGACTTCCATGTTGTCATACTTGGTGTGGTGTGATATTAGATGCTTAGATAAGGTGTTCACAAAAGAGGGACATCTTGACTGCAGAATAATGTGTGAAAAATATATACAAACAAGATATGCACACCAAGTGTTTGACACTTTGCCCAAATGAACTTTCAATAGGGATAACTACATTTTAAAGGGAACACTCAAACACTTATTAGCATTGCTCAATTGGTTTTCCTGTACATCCATATTGTAGAGCATCCTAGTAACCTAACTTGGAAGAGATCTGAACATGGGAAGCTGGCATTAAACCAGCCTCAGGTATTGCGACTGCGATCAGATGACCGTAATCGTGGCAATGCAAATACGGTCATGGTTTACGATCAAGGTATTCGAGGCTAGTTTCCTTCCATGCAAAAAGTCCTACACTTCCAATTTTTAACCTAGCACCACCGAGTACTTGTTTCAATGAGAATTATTGATCAATGTGGTATAATTTGCATGTTAAAATATCATTGATTAATATAATATGTGCCTAGAGCTTTTAGGAAAACTTCATGGACAAGTATGATCACATATAATTCATGTAACCCGAGTGACACACTCACTACTACAGTGATCTACAGAGTTCAAAATTGCTCCCTGAAAGAGAATTTGCATGGAGAACATGCCAAAGAAACTACCAGCATTTCATGACAAACTTGATGCCATTGGGTGGCAGTGTTTTGCCCTTGATCCATGTATTTCAAATGAACAATGTGTCCGTAAATTTTATGCCAATACCAGTGAAGTGTCTTTTTGTACCAATTCAATGTGATTGTCATAATTTGGGTAAAGCCAATTAAAGTTGGGGCTAAGAAAATCAATGATGTTTATGGCCTCAAACATGCAGACATAGGTGAATTCAAAACAAAGTAGTGTAAACTGGGGAGATAATTGGGCTATGCTCCAGAAAGGAAGTCTCTTGGACCCAGACTAAAAGTAACATCTCCATGAACGAATTCACTTCTAAGGCTCACATATGGTTGCACATTATTTGTAGCCGAGTTTCTCCTTGCACCCACATGACAATAATCTTAGAATTGTGTGCTAGGATGGTTGCTTGTATTTTAGACGGTATCCCATGGGACGTTAATCAACTCTTGGTTAATGAAATAGATTATTTCAAGAACTAAAGTGGTACACATATTTTCTTCCCCTCTTTGATTACTGAGATTAGCAAGAAAGCGGGAGTGAAAGAGTATTCTAGTGATACATGGGTGCATCCTAGTTCCACCATAAAGAGTAAGCTAGTGATACATGGGTGCGTCCTAGTTCCACCATCTACCCCTTAAGGATTCAATAAGAGGTCGCACCTGACAAAATCAAGAAAAGGAAGATCGACTTAGAAAATACAACATACAGTGAGCCTGAGTCTTATCGATAAATCACCACGAACCTCTTGAGGAGATTGGAGTAAATATTGCAACCATCAAAGAGCTTGTGTCTAGTTTGCCCCAAGGACCGGGTAAGCCATCCACCACTCATCATTCTTATATGTCACATACCGATTATGAGAAGTACAAAGAGGACAAAAATAAACAAGAAACTACCATTGATAATCTTGAGAAGGCCTACTCTTCTTTGGCAGAGTCATGTTGAGATATCCGGATTAAACATGAAAAAATAGTTACAAGGAAAAAGAAGAGGGATGAGTTCTTTATCACGATATGGAAGGGTGTGAAGGTCCTATGGAAGGTCCTTAAACCCCGAGATAGACTTCCTTCTTCTTGGGTGGAGAGTGACTAGAGGCCCCAATAAAGTGGCTCGATCTTTTAGAAGATGGTGATAATACAAAGTACGACAGTGATAGCAGTCCTTGATGTGGTTCTTGGGAGCATCCTTATCTCTTTTATCCTTGATTATTTAAACAGTAGGGACACTGCTACCTTTTCAGTTGGGGGTGTCTCCTTATTCATTTAATTTGCGCCTGTATTATTGATATTTTTGCATACCATTTTGCTCTTTTTGATAATTCTTATTCTTATTTGGGCTGTAATATTCGTGCACTCTGATAGTGCCCATATTTGTATGGATTAGTTATTTTGTTTTGGGTTTGTTACTTTATTTTAGTTTTAGTAGATGAACTTTTCTGTTATGAATGGGTTTCTAACCATAGGTGTAGGGAAAGTCTGAGTACCCATGGAACCGAGGCTATAAAATATAAAGGAATTCTGAGTACCTATAGTATTAATGATTTGGGATCACATTCATACCCATTGGTGAAGATTGAGTAACCCTGTGGGTGGTTTGCCCGTACTATAGTTTCCAATGTGAGACTATAGCTGGGATTGTTTCCATGATTAACAAATTATGCATGGTGCGGATACAAAAACAAACAACCCCCTCTATCTAAAAGTTTTACAAAATTCAAAGGCATGGATGTGAGAAAACTAATGATAAAACTTTCTCTCTTTCCATGACTCCAAAAATTGACTTAAAAAAAATAGTGAAAATTCCATCTTTGTATCGAGCGGGTAGAATAATTTAACCCCCTTAACAACATTCGCATGCCATATATGTGAGCTTAATTGTCTATATCTCTTGTGTACTTGTACCATCTAGAACTTTCCCCATTAGTTTTTCAAAGCTAAATTTTGATTGTGCTTAGTTGGTAAAATGATCATATGGCATCTTATGATTTTGGAAGCCCATGACCAATACATAGGAGTTACCCCTAGTCACCCACTTTTAGCCTTTGGACTTTTCTTTGGCAAACTCATTACAAGCCGTGGCCCTTCTATTCATCCTCTCTTGAACCCTATCCTCCTTGAACTTAAGAATACAAAGTGAGGCTAAAAGCCTAAGTTGGGGTTGATGGAAAGAGAAAGAAGTGTAGTTGAGCCATGAAGTCATAAGAAAGTGCCTACGAGCTTAAGCAAGTAAGCATTTTTCTTTGAAAGAAAAGATAGTCAATCAAAAGAAAGAGTTGCATAAAGCATAATGCAAGAAAAAAGAGTAAAAAAAGAGAGGTGAAAAGAAATTAGGTAAAGAAAAATTGGGAAAAGTAGGAAAAATAGGAAAGTGAAAAGAAGTGGCCCAATATCAAAGCATAAAAAAGTATGATATAGAAGTTCAACGAGGGTTTAACCTTATTTTCCTAAGTTTATATACTAAGCTACCCTAAACCTAAATTACAAGCTCAAAAAGCCCTTTGTGATTCCCTACCAAGTGTAGTCATTGTAGTGGTGATTGAAAATAAGGGCAATCCTATGGCATGGTACTTGTTAACATGGAGAATTTCTTGAGAGAGTGAGTGTTTGCAGTTAAAATTCTTTGTTGCATGATTGGTAACTAGGCGTGTGAAATCTTTTTTCTTATAAGGAGGCATGTGAATAGATGGAGGTGGGTAGAGTTGTCATCTTCTTCATGATGAGATAAAAGTAGGTATAACATGGTGTGGTTAACAAGTGATCCAATTCTATAGTGTAAGTAATTGTTATGTGCTTGCTCCTCAAAGTCTATTGCATCATTTGCTATTCCATTTTATGATAAGGGGATTCATAAAAAAAATCCGTTGAACCATGTGTGAAGAGCTTTTTGTGGTTGTAATCAAGTTGGAGTCTTCATGATCATTGGGAACTAACATATTGGCATACACAGGGACCATGTCTCATTGTAAATGGTGGCGCTGCTTGAGGACAATCAATATTCTAAGTTGGGGGTGTTAATGTGTGGTGATTTTACCATTCATTCTCGCTAATTATTTATGTGCACTACCATGTTTGTAAAGTTAAATAAGACACAATTGTTATTTAATGCACTAATCTCCATATTTGGCAAGTATATAGTTGAGAATGAAAAAAGATGTGGAATGGATCTTAAAATGATAAAAAAGAGCAAAGAAGAGTGTAGATGAAGACCAGATCATTTCATCCTCTGTTATCGCGACCGCAGTCCTCAGGTCGTGTCGCGGTCAGTCAAGATGGTCATCATAACTCAATTGTGGAACACAACCGTGGTCACTTAGCCATGATCGCAATCAAACCTGTGCGATCTCGGTTCATCGAGAATATGCCCAAGGGCAGATTTGTAACATTGCACAAACAAATTCTAAACCATATATAAGCAAAACCCCGTCCTTCTTTGCTTATTATTTACCTCATATATATTTTTGAATTAAAAGGAAGAAACTCTAATTGGGCAAGTGTGAAACCCTTCTTCTTGGAGGCTTAATTTCTTAGTAATTTTATGAAGAATGAGTGTTTTGGATACTCCTTATGGTATATCTCTCTTTTTCTTTCTTCATGAATAGATAAGTAATTTAGTCTTGGGATTACGTTGAACTAAAATGTAATTGTGTGTGGGTGTTGTTGTGTTTTCATGATTTTTAGTTGTTGAGTATGGATTCCACCATTTCTTGAGTTAATGAGTTGGAATTTGATGGGTGAAAAACCCAAATCTCCAAATAGGTTTGATGGGTGAAAACCCCAAACTCTAAAAACACTTTATCATCCTTGAAAGAGGGATAAAGGTGAAATTGAGGTAATCTATAACATTCTTGAAAGAGGGTTATAGGGGAAAAAGGTAACAGTGGACAATTGAGCCTGTGGTTTACTGCCTTTTGCAATCTTAGAAATAAGTGTATTTAGAGTGTAAATCATGTCAAGAGAATAATCCTAGAAATAGGAATGCATGATTGAGGTTTTGCGTGATTACGAATTGCACACTTGTTAGGTGCTCGAAAGAGCCAATGGATGAAATTGTTGTAGTTTTATTAAAAGATTGACTACAATAACTTTTGAACTAGCCTATCCTTTGGTTAACAACTAAGATTCACCATCATCAACCCACATGCTTTACCTTTAGGTAGACATAATCCTAAGATCCTCTCTAATCTTGATTTTAAATCAAAAGTGTCATATTCGTGCATTGGTAGTCGAAAATTGTTACAAGCTAATCTCCTCATTTTATTTTACATGTCTTGTTTATTATCATTCCGGTCAACCTTTTAGTAATTAGAGCACCCATAGGACTTGAAATTTATAATTTGATCCTTCTGGATTCGACCCTAACTCTAGTTGGGTTATTGAAAACGACCGCCTCACCCCTCAATCATGGGATTGAGTTGAGTGTTATAACTGAGTCTACCACTTTTGGTTGTAAGAATTCACATAAGTTGGCTTATGTGCATTGCCCAAAAAATTTATGGATTCAGTATTTTCACCACACATGTCTGCATAGTGGCCACTATTTCCACAAATCTTACACCAACCTATGGTTTGCTGTACTGTATTCACCTGAGCCAGAGTTTGATTCACACCTAATTTGCTGAATTAGATCATCATCTGATTCTGCATTAAAGACAATTGGGCGGCTAAGGCTGTGATGCTATTAATTCAATCATGCCCATATTATTTTTCACTAATCTCCTAGACCTATCACCATGCCAATCAGGATTCCCTTGAGTTATACGCGTCAACAAAGTATAAAACTCATCATAAGTCTTTTCCAAAGCCTTAACACCTACAATTAAATCTAGCAAAATTTTGTGTTATGGTCAAGAGCTTCAACAAAGGTGTGAGCTAATACCTGATTGGACGGCTTATGATGTGGACAGTCCTAAAAGAGAGACTTGAATCTATCCCAAGAATGATAACGATTTTTATTCGACTTTTGATTAAAGCTCAAAATCTCACTGCATAGTCTCACAGATTTGCCGGATGTAAAGAAATGGATGAGTAGCTTTTGAGCTAAGTCATCCCTTGTTATGATTAAACTTACTGGCTATGTGTTTAACCACTTCTTTTCTTCTCCAAAAGTGAGAAGGATAAGAGTGTCAGCCTCATATAATCAGTTGACACACCCATCGGGATGAATATGTCACTGATCTCCAAAAAGTTTTACTAATGGACTTGTGGATCTTCATGTGATATCCCAGTAAACTATCCACTACTGTGAAGAAGCTTCACCATATTCTGCTTTAGTTTAAATCTACCTCCTGTATCCGGTCTATAAATAACAGAGCCTACATTAGTCACAAGTGGGATTGCAATTTGTGAATTATCCCAAGGGCTTGTAGATCCTCAACCATGGGAGTAGAACTATCTTGTTCCTCATGAATTATGGGATACGGTCGAGAGGGACTACTTCTCTCCTCTATTAGTGAAAGCATTGCTTAAGATCATGGTCTGAATCACCAACTCCCTATCCCATGCTAACTTTCTAGTCCTCTAAACCCGTGCCAGCAAATTCAAAAGCTAATATCAAGTGAATAGAACCAAAGAAATCAAAAACTAAAACTAAAACTAAAGTAGTTGCAAAATTACAAGTCCCCGTCAACGGCGCCAAAAATTTGTTGTGCCCAAGCGCACATGTAAGTGTATGTGGTCCACCCAATTAATATAGTGGCCTTAAGAAAGACAAATATCTATCCCACATGGACTAGTGTTAAGCAACTATATAATTTTAGTTCAACTATTAAAATTAAATCAATGCAAACATAAACAAAAGTAATTATAAGTTAAAACTAAAAATAAACTAAACAATGCTATAAATTAAGGGGTTGAACAATTATGAGAAAAATCCAGGGCTAAGGAACTATGAACAATCCTATTAAGCTATAAAATTCAATAGTTAGGTTGATTATCCTTGTTGTTGGTTCACGGGGTTCATACTTTGACTATGGCCTACTGAACCTCTAGTTTATTATCTAACTTAGCCCCAAGACTACATCATTGAGCAGGGATGTGAGAACTAAGTTAAATACATTAATATTTCCTAACGTACTTGAACAAAATATATCACATAGGTATATTCCTATCCTAATTGCAAATTATAACTTCATTCCATTGGAAGATTACAATTCTATTCTATCTATCCTATGTTCTATCCTCTTATTCCTCCTTTTGGGTTCACAAGATGATTTTGAATGTATTCTAAGGGTTGAAAATACTTAAAATAGTTATAAAAAGGATAAAATAACAACCAAAATTTATAATCAATAAAAACTAAGTCAATTTATAACAATAATACTCATTTTCTTGGCCTTAATCCCAGAAAAGGGCATTTAGCCGATCATGGACATAACCGTAATCACAACGAATGAATACATATTAAAATAAATAAACAAACCAAAGTAATGGAATAAAAATCATAATTTAAGAGTAATTCAGACTAACTTATAGTACCAAGGTATTCCAAGGTGTGAAACATAACAACTAAGTGTCCTATTTATACTTGGACACAAGCTGGCGATTTTGACATAAGGGAGTGCCACGCCCTTATTGTCTGGCCTAGGGTCCTTGTAAAACCATAATCATAGTGATATAATGTAATAGGTAATTTAGAATGCTCCCAAGTATGTGTCATGTACCTAACAAGGTGACTAAGGTCCGTGACACACCAATGACTCCAAAACATCCATTTTTGGTCAAGTCTTGTCCCAAATGTTTGTCCATCCTTTCCAAGCCTTGTGGTGTAGAGTTTCCACTTGATTTACAACTTGTAAATAAAAAATATAGAATCATGATAAACTCAACAAGAATAATATATCATAAAACACCACATATTAGAGCTCAAAACAACATACAATTCAAGACGATGAACTAGTAACTTAAGCTAAGAGTACTAGCATTGTCCTTTTGATCTTTAACTTAATGTTTTGTCTTTTGGATTGTTTAAATTGGACCTTAAACACTATAAAAAAGTTATTCCATACATAATTACTCAATTATAACTTTAGTAACCCATTACACATACTATAATCCATCGAGATCAACTAGAACAACACATAACTCAAGTTAGTAACATTTGTTTTCTCTTCTAAACTCTAGGTGACCAAACTGATTCCTAACTTATTTGAAACACACCTTAAACATTATAATAAATTATTTTAACACTTATATACTTATTATATCATAAATTACTCATTAAACATATGAGAATTCCCAAAAACAAGACTAATTAACGTCGAATAACAAGTCTTAGGTGCATAAATTCACCTAAGATCAGATGCTGGTGCTTGATACTGGGAACACGATCTGGTTCAAGCTGAATTTATGAGTAAAAATTGGGTAGAATCCCCATAATATCTACAATAGATCATTTGATAGCCCTTTTAAATCCCTGCAAGACTAAAATCAATGCCTCGACCTGAGAATCTAATAAATAAGTAGCAATACTGACCAACAACGTATTGTCGGACCCCAAAAATACATATCACAAGTGAGATATGAGGGTCTTTAATTCCATGACTGGTGGATCCTCAACAGATGTATGATCTAACAGAGTTTCTCTATTTTTTAAGTCAAGATCTAACTTATTTGAAGCATAAGAATAAGAACCTCTACCATACAATGCACTCACCATCTCATCATATTCATCAATACCATCACTGCCAAAGTTTATGATAACCACTCCTAGTACCTCAACCCTAAGTCTCTCCTCAATAGGGATAGTCAATGCATCATCTTTAATAGTGTCTATCACCAACATCACCGATATATCCTTTGGTTGCCGCATTAACTGACATAAATTAAAAGTCATATGTTCGTCATTGAGTCTGAACTTTATCTGCCCTATCTCCATGTCAACCAATGCCCTACACAAATCTAGGAAGGGCCTTCCCAAGATAATAGGGACTTTGAAGTCCACCTCATAGTTAAGGATCACAAAATTAATTGGAAATATCAAGGGCACCACTTTCACCAACACTTCACATAATATTCCAACCGATTTTTCATAGTCTGGTTAGTCATCAATAATATCATCAATATCATCTTAGGTGCCCCTAATCCCAACTGCTTGTACACTACCAATGACATCAGATCAATACTATCTCCCAAATCATATAAAACTTGAGAGTAAATTGAAGGACTCAATAGTACATGGAATAGTAAAGGCTTTAGGATCCTCCTTCTTCTCTACTAAAGATCAAATAGTAACAACACTACAGTGGTGCATATTATCAACAGGCTCAAAAGTCATCGTACGTTTCTTAGTAACCAAATCCTTCATAACTTATCATAGTCTAGCATCTGCTCCAATACTTCTACAAGAGGAATATTAAAATAGTTTCTTTAACATCGACGTGAACTTCTGATACTTTTCTTCATCTTGCTTCTTCTTAAATCTCTAAGGAAAAGACGGGGGAGGTCATTGAATGGTGTATTATTATCAACTCTTTTATCAACAACCATTAATTTTTGTGATGACTCACCACTAGTTACCAACATTTTAGGTTTCGCTTGGTGATGACCTTATCCCAAACCTCATCAACTACAAGCACAGGGGGATCAATTGTAGACTTACTACTTTGAGTGGTGAAGGCCAAATAGTGACTATCATTCTTTATATTTTGCATAGTGTTACTTGAAGGAGTGCTTGGTTGACGCTGATTCAAAGTTGCCTATATCTGACCAAATAGCTACTTGAGTTGCTTGATCTTATTAGCATGTGATTCCACTTTTTGGTTCAAACCTAAATTATATGCCTTAATCTCCTTAAGGCAAACTCTCTTGATTCTCTGAATCCTTAACTAGCTTAGTAAGGAATGCCTCCATCCTTAAATCAGTATCACAGTTCCCTAGTGGAACATATATACTACTCTCACCTTATAATCATCCCTACACCTATTGTCACATTGTCTGTTTGTTCCAATCCCTATATGTGTCTCTATAATAGTTTTGACCTTGGTTCCCTTGCTTCGATTTCCAAGTGTCTTAAGTAAACCCTTAGCCCTTGGCTCAAACCCCACTATCTCTCTACTTATATATATCACCTCATCATCTACACCAAAATTATATGACCAAGGATCTTTACCTTGTTCACCCACAACATCCATCTTCTCAAAAGTCATAGTTGCAAAATTCTTCATTAGTAACCCAATATCCATCCTCAGCTGCACAAATTCTTGACCCACTGTATCATCTATGATTTTTCCTCGCTAGATGAACCAATAGAATAAGTACCAGTGCCTCTTTCTGCCTTTTGATTATGACATGCTTGGTTGGTAAGAGAGACCCAATCTGAGATTTCCTATGCTACCTCCTAACTCAGGCTTATGAAAGCTCCAGTGGTAATAGTTTCCTCAATATCTTTTGCATTGACATTCAGGGTTTGATAGAATTTTTCAAGAAAATTTCTCCAAATATTTTGTGATTGGGTAACATCATCAACTTCTTATTAACCCCCAACCTTAACTCTTACAGTGGTTCAGAATGCAATTGCTTGGAATTATAGATCTCATCCTTCAACTGCAATATTTTGTAAGTTGGGAAGAATCGGTCCAAGAACTATTTTTGAAACTTGTTCCAATTAGTAATGGACCTATGAGGTAGTTCCCTTAACCATAATGTCACTTTATCAGTTACAAAAAATGGGAACAACTCGAGTATGAAAGATTCTCGAATTACCTCAGGTATATTATACGATGTGTAGAGCCCAACAAAATTCATAATGTGCATCTTTCCATCATCAGACGACAAACCTACAAACACACCCTTAAGATTGAGCAACTGAATCATAGCACTGGTAATATTAAACTTCACCCCCTAGGGAAATTCAGGAGGAATGATGGCTCCTATCTTGATAGGCTCAACATACCCCAAGTCATCCTCTGGATCATCATATACTTACAAGTACTTAAAAGCTGGGAATACTTAAGATATATATCTTCTAACTATTTTGAGTTCTTCTCGATGCACTACTTTCTATCTATGACTTTTCTCTTGAGTTGTATGATGGGAAACCTTATTATCACTCATTATATTTTCTTCTTCTAGTAACTGTGTAGTGGTTTGTGTAGCTATCTCTTGAATACTATGCAGAGGAGGGAGAGATAAGTCAATTAGATCATCTTAAAGCCCCTCATGATGAGCTTCACGATCGTGTTCTGACATCGTACAATTATGTCATAGGGTTCTTTTAAGATCTGGATCAAGTGGGATTAAAGAATTTCCTTGACTCCTAGTACTGTGCGTACACTAGCGTACACCCCAGGAAAAATAGAAAAGTAATACCCAAAAACCTCAACCACTTCATAAAACAACCCATAACTATATTCCCCAACAACAACGACAAAATTTAATGGTTCCCAAGCTATACCTCCAAAAAAATATAATACAATTGATATCAAATATAGTAACCCAGTAGAGGTTGGGGTCAAAACCATTCAGAATAGGCTAAATATCTCACATAATTTACTAAAATAGCTGGAAAAAATACAGGATAGCAAATAAAAGGTTTTTCTGTAAAAATAGTAAAGTAGCAATAAGTCTTGATTGCTTTGGATGAAATCAATTTGAGATGAATACTAGGACTGTGTTCCTTCTAGCTTCCTAGCTCTGCAGACTTATCATGCATAATCTAATTATCTCAATAATCTCTATGCAGAATCTAACAAGATATGTATCACAAACAATTTTGTGAATACCTTTGGTGAATTTCACTCTTCACCTTATGAGTCTCATAGAGTCGCCTTACTAACCCATGTCTTGGATCCTATTTCAATAGCTTATTTTTGATGACAAATTGATTAGATGAGGGTTGGTAGCCTCGAATTACTATTGTCATCCTTTTTTCCTAATCTCGACCTTTTTTGTAAAGATGATATTGAATACATGCCAATTCTTAATGTCTGCAATAGTTAAGAAAGCATACAAACCGAAGAAGATTATAATACATGTATAAATACTAATTTAGAAGTATCTCCTAAGTTCTCTACTTTATTATTTTGCCAGAGTTCCTACAACCCTAGTCATGTAGTTTAGCCTCTTATGTTTGTAAGATTATCCATGGAATTCATAAAACAAAGCATAAGATTAATAACTCATAATAATTTTAGGAGAAAACCTAAAGTTTCAAAATATTAATCAACCAAATAATCAATAACAAAGGATTCCAAGATCAAAAGTTGAAACTTAGAATCAATATATGTTTGTGAATATAAAGTGTGCATAAACTAATACAAAAACATAAAAAGGGTAATTATACAATACATCAAAATCCTAAAAATCCTAACCAAAATGAATAAGGAAAACTGGGTTGCTGACCGCTTACGGACCTACATATGGGCCGTAAGT